>OZ014524.1:336371738-338816875 GCA_963966055.1 Lathyrus aphaca
CAGAGGCCATCTCAGGAAAATAGGGTGATTGACCCCATTCCTATGCCTTATGCTGCTTTACTGCCACAACTCCTGAAGCTTAACCTGGTTGAGTTGAGGACGTTGGCTCCACCAGATCCTCTCAACCTCCCGAAGAATTATGATGCTAGTGTCAGGTGTGCCTTTCATTCCAACGCACCTGGTCACAATACCGAGAAATGTAGAGCCTTGCAAATGAAGGTTCGGGATTTGGTCGATTCCAAAGCTCTCAATTTCGCACCTCCTCCGAATGTTAACATAAATCCTATGCCTAATCATGGTGGGGCCAGGATTAATGCCATAGAAGAGGACCAACCATCTGCGCAAATTGATAATGTTGCACAGATTGAAACACCGCTGGCAGAAGTCAAGGCTCAACTCTTAAAATACCAAGTGTTCCCAGGTTGTCAGGCCTGCTGCGAATCTTGCAAGACTGCTGTTAATGGTTGTGAGAGGCTAAGATTTGGCATAGATGGCCTTATCAGAGATGGAATTTTGCAAATTACCACAACGGCTCCTCCAACATCAACAACTCTTTCTTCAACAACAATGGATTCTCCTACAACATCAATAATTCTTTCTTCAGCAACAATAGATCCTCCAATAACAACAACAACTATCATTCCCACGGATTCATCCACAACTCCAGCAATCAACCCATCCATTATTTCAACAAGTCAGAGTTCAGCAACATTTACTTCTACAACTTCAACACCCATTTTATCAACGGAATCGCCTACAACACCAGCAAACATTAATGAAGATGTCTCAATGGTCACGATCTATTATGACCCAGCAAATGTTCATCCCAACAACAACTTCCAACAACAAACTGCAACACCTCCTGTCAGATCTCCAGTCACAATCTACTACAACCCGCATACCATCACAGTTCCTTCCGCTGCAGCAATCAGTCCGGTCACCATTACGGTGCCTGGACCTGTTCCTTATGAAAGCAGTAATGCCATACCTTGGCACTACGGCTCTGTTCTCTACTGCGACGGGAAGAAAATCACTCTAGATTCATCAACCTCTTCACCACAAGTTGATAATGTTAGGGGAGGCGGAGGCTTCACCATAAGCGGACGCCTTTTTTCCTCGCAAACACCAAGACCCAATGCTGAAGCAGAAGCTGCTGCTAAGGCAAAAGGGAAGAATGTGGTAATTGAAGAACCAGCTGTTAAAGAAACTCTTAAGACGTCTTTTGAACAAGAGGTGGACGAGTTCATGAGAATAATCAAAAAGAGTGATTACAAAGTGGTGGACCAGCTTCATCAGACACCCTCCAAAATCTCTATATTATCATTATTAATGTGTTCCGAAGCCCATAGGAATGCACTGTTGAGGGTCCTGTACGCAACCTACGTGCCGGAAGAGATTACGGTTAATCAGCTGGAAACAGTGGTTGCAAATGTTAACACCAGTCATAGACTGGGCTTCGCAGATGCTGATTTAACGACGGAGGGGCGCAATCATAACAAGGCTTTACATATCACCTTAGAATGCAAAGGTGATGTTCTTTCTCATGTGCTGGTAGACACTGGGTCCTCGCTCAATGTCCTCCCAAAGAAAGCCTTGTTGAAGCTGGAGTATGATGGTTTGGCATTACGTCCAAGTAACTTGGTGGTGAGAGCATTTGATGGCTCTAAGAGATCAGTGCTTGGAGAGATTGATTTACCTATGATGATTGGCCCACAAACCTTTAAAACTACCTTCTTCGTGATGGACATACAGCCGGCCTACAGTTGTTTATTGGGTAGAAGCTGGATTCATGTCGCTGGTGCTGTTACATCTACCCTTCACCAGAAGTTAAAATTTGAGTGGGAAGGCCAGATCATCACAATCTGCGGGGAGGAAGACATTTTCGTTAGCCAGCTGGCTACTTACAAGTATATAGAGATGGATAGGGAGATCCATGAGACTATGAGTCAGGGGTTTGAGGCCCTTAACATCAATGAAGCAACTGCTGTGTCTGGAACTTCCATCACTTCATATCAACAAGCCCGGAAGGTTGTTGAGGAGGGTACCGCTTGTCGCTCCCGATAAATGAAGCTAAGTCAAATAGGGTACAGACGCGAACGGTCGGTGAGAGGGACAATGAGAACACACAGCCGTGAACTCACTGGAGATGAATAGAGTCGCCAGCTAGGCATTTTTATCCCGGAGGAAAGGTAATGCTGCATAAACCTAGAAAAGATATGGATAAGACGGTTTGCGAACCAGAGAGACTGAGAAAGGGGGTTGGTTACAACCTGGGAAGGTATTAGCACCCAGATTGTCCGTCGTACTCGACGGGATCCACGCTTAAAAGATTTGTGTTTTAAAGGGGTAGTGTCAGTGCAATTTGTGTATAAAATAGCTGGAAAAGAATGTACAGGTGTCAGTGTAAAGAATGTGAAGTGTGTAAATGATGTGAAGTATGAAAGTGTCAGTGTAAGAATGAAAATGAAATGCTCAAGATCATGAGGCTTCAAAGAATAGTGCTGGAAGGAGGGGGAATGTACAGAGACTTTTGTTCGATAACTGTTAAGTTATACCTACGTATCCTCTCGTGCAATGAGGAAGTCAGAACACCGTAGTTCGACCCAAAGAGACTGAAAAATGAATTGACTTGTGAACTGCTTACTTGCCTATGCTCAAGTGTATGATCTGTCTGGCACAGATGCAAACTGTCTTGCATTAGACGGAAGAAGCAAGCTCTCGGTTGTGAGTGAATGAGATGAGAAAAGAATCCCGGAGGAGACGATTATTGTTTGTTTTTTTTGTGTTTTTCAGTCTTTTATTGCTTTTGAAAGTTTGTCATAAGTTAATGAGCTTAAGCCTAAACCAATGGATTAGTAAACTCATCACATCTTCCCTCTGATTAGGGGTAATGAGAATACCTTAAGTGTGAAGTCAGATTCTCACACTTAATCACCTTTGATGTAGGATTAAGATCATTAACCTACTTGTGATTATTTTGATGTTTTTGTTGTTTTTGTTTAGTGTTGAGTAATGAGGTTAAGCCATAATCAGGGATTAAACAGACTCATTACACCATCCTAATAGAAGGATAATAGATGAGAATGTTTAAGCTGAGGAAAACTCCTCAACTTAATCCATGATTAGGGATTAAACTCATGACAAAACAAGCCTTTGATTAAGTGGATTTTATTTAATGGTATGATGATGAAGTGATTTTTATGATTTGTAAGACAACTTGAGGGGGACTTGTCCATTAACACTAGGGTTAGTCCTTCTTAACCATTTAAGGAAGAATTAGAACCCTAATGCAAGGCCCAAGTTACAAGTGTGATGTCTTGATGATTATTGTGTGGATTGATTAAGAGATTTAAACACATTAAGGGTTTAACACTTAGGATTAAAGTTATACACTCCATCCTAATAGAAGGATGCAGGCATAAGCTTAATCACAAAGCCTTAAAGCCTTTAGGGTTTAGTCCCTGATTATGAGATGAGAAGAGAAGACTCAAGAGAGACACAAAGGTAAAACTATGAGGGGAGACTAATCAAAATCCTAATTCATTGTCATGCTTGGTTATTCCTAAGGTTTATGAGGTTTGCAAGAACAATCTTCAAAGGAGCCACCAGGAAGCAGATGAACAAGATCAAGAGAAGCAAAGTGACTTGCTTCATTCAAGAAGTCAAGTCACTTGAAGAAAGAAAGTGGGAAGAAGAAGAATGAGCAAGCTCAAACTCTAACACATATAAAAATGCAGCAATGGATGCAAGAGAGATGCAAAGAAAAGTTATGAGAAGTGAAGGCAAATTCACTTCTCAACATTACTTACCACCTGAAATGTTAGAAAAGAAATGCAATGCAAAGCCAAATGAGATAAGATGACATGATGATAAACAAAACCAGAAGCATGTTGATGATGATAATGATGCTATGAGATGCTACAAACATGAGGCAAGGCATGGAGATGTTCATACAAGATCATGGATGCAAATGATGCAAGTTAAGGAGCATGAACTTACATGAAAAGTTATGAAACATACATGGCAAACAACATGGAAAATGCAAGATGAAATGATCAAACATGCTTTCTATATGTCTTAAGATGTCAAATGAATCAAATGGATGCTTGAAATGTCATGGCAAGTCATGTTATGCAAGAGAATGCAAGAAGGATGCAAATGGAAGCCCAAATTAGGGTTTATGGATCAAACAACAAACAAAAACCAAAAATAGAAACAAACCCTAAGATAAAAAATGGAAAATGCCACCCAAAGAAACCCTAAACCTATACTAAACCAATGCCCAAAGGGGAGATCCCAACTCTTAACCAATCTCAAGTTATGATTTTTACAAGTTATTAGGGTTTTTAGGGTTCCTAAACAAAAGAAATGCCAAACAATTGAAAAATGCAAGATCAAATCATGGCCATTTTACCTCAAAAACTACATGCTAAACACAATGCAATGCAAAAAGAATCAAAGTCCAACTCTTCATAGATAGGCAGAAATGATTTTTTAAACTTAGGATCAAATTAATGCATAAAAATGATTTTAATTCAATGAAAAATTCTCAAAATGCATCAAGATCAAAAAAGAAATTTGGTTTGAAGGTTGGACAATGTTTCTAAATGTCTTAGAACATTTCATGAATTTTTTGGTGATTTTTAAATACCTAAAAGTATTTTTAATAAATTAATTCTCATTAATCAATTAAAAATAATCTTTTAAATATTTAAAAATACCTTTTTTAATGATAAAAAATAAAATGAAAATATTTTTGTGTTTGCAAAATTAATAAAACTCAGGAGAAAAAGTTTCATAATTTTTAAACCTTTTTTACTATTTTAAATAAATTATGTAAAACAAATGAATTAAAATGAATTAAAAATGAAATTAAACTGAAATAAACAAAAGTCAAGTGATCTGATGGTGGAGATTCAAATGGAAACACGCGCGCGTTGACCTGGCGCCAAATCCAAAGGCCAGAATTCAAATTTCGCTAATCAATGCTTATGCCCTAATCTCGCCGTTAAACACACTCAGATGACCGGAACAGTGCTCCGGTCATCTTCCCCGTTCAACCAAAATCTCTAACTCACTCCATACGCATCTAAAATGAATTCTAAGAACCCAGAAATGATTCCCACAAGCTCACGAATCAAAACCCCTAATCAAAACTAATTTATATTTCCTAACAAGGCTGAATCGAAACAAACAAGAACTAGGGCAAAAAAGTTTCAGAGAGCAATTACATTCTCATTTCATCACCATTTGCAAAACCAAAGGCATATTCATGATCAGGAAGACACAGAGAACAAGTTTAGAACTTAAAAATCCATTTCTGGAAAAAAAGTTCTTGAGCTACCTGAGATTAGAAGCTTTCACTCCAGCAACTTTCAGGCCTCCTCTCTTGGTGAAATCCACTCCTTATGACCTCCTGATGATGCTTGAATGCTTGGGAGAAATTTATGTTGGCTGGATGAAAAGTTTGAACAGTTTCTGCTCCAAGCTCAGTTGAGAATGGCAATGGTGATTCAGGCTATTTCTGGCAATGGTGAAGGGTTGTTTGTGGTCCAGATGATGAGTGGAGAAGGTTTGTGGAGTTGGTTTTGATGTTTGTGAGCTGTGGTGAGAGTTTCGAAAGAAACTGCAAGTTGGAGTGAAAATGGTGAAGTAGTGTTATGGCTTGTTTCAGGCCTGGTTCTTTGTTGCTTTTTGCTTAATGAGGCATGGTGAGTTGATGTGTGGAAATGGTTTGGATGTTTGTGAGCTGGGCAGAGAGATTCGAAGCAGTTTGCAAAAGGGAGTGTTTTTGTGTATGTGATACTTGAGAGAGTTTCAGCCTTGCTTGGTGTTATGTTTAGCTTCTAAATGGAAAGTATAAACAATTCTAATTGGCCAGATGATGTGACATGGCCTGCTGTGATAGGTAAGTCACCTTTTGCAAAATGTCAACTTCTTTGTAAGAGAGGCATGGGCTAAGTTATAGCTTGGTACATGAGCATGGGCTGGCGCAGCATGGTATGTGAGTGAAGCTAGGGAGGTTCAGCATCCAATGCATCAAGTTGGTGAAGTGTGATGAGTGTTTTTGCAAGTTGTTACTTTTTGAAACTTTGTGAAAAATGCCTTGTTACACAAACCATAAACATGTGATCTTTGGTTCCATTCTGATTTTTAGGACACATAGAATGTTTATGTCATGGTTTGAAGTGAATTAGAAGTTACAAATGGCATTGGTTCATGATTTTGCAAAATTCTCATTTGGTGCACATCTTGAAAATCAATGATTTTTGCCAACTTTGTCACACCATAACTTTTGATCCAAGAAGAATTTGATCATGTTCTTGTACTTTTTGAAAAGGGAAAGATGTAATCTACAACTTTCATGACCAAAGTTTTTCCATTTGAAGCATTTTTTGGATCAAGAATCAAGGCTTGAAAAATGACCTAAAATGAAGCATTCTTGAAAAGTCAACTATGCCCAAAAAGTCAACATTTGCAAAAACTCCAAATTCTTGATTTTTGTGAACTTCAACCTTCTTCCATGATCAAATAAAGATCATATACACTCAACATGATGAATATCACCCATTGGTTGGGTCATTGGGGGCCTCAGATGCCCTGATTTTGCACTGACTTGTCCAGAAAGTCAACCCTTGATCAGATGACTTCCCCATGGAATTTCTTCATGAAAATTGATATGCATACTCCTTATACCATATAGAGACCAATGGAAACAAGAATGACCAAAAAAATTGGTGTTATGGCCTCTGAAACCAAAACCCTAATTTTAGGTCAACTGTGCAGCCAAACCTGGCTCTGCATCCATTCAAACCCTAGTTCTTGTGATTCTTTTGAAATCTTGACCTTGAGAGGATGTAATATGATATAAGAACACATATGGATCCCTTTGAAGTGATTGGTGGCTTTTGGAGTGGCTCAAAAAGCTCTTGGATTGCTCAGATCACAAACCCTAGGTGCAGATGACCTAGAAACTATGCAGTGAATCAAAAATGAGATGTGAGGTGATATGATTGTGTTTATGCATATGAGAATGATCACAAGCCATGGTGTGAATGGGTGAGGGCAAATTTGGGGTGTTTACAGCTGCCCCTATTCAAACATGAGTTAGCTGTGCAGGAAGTAAGCAACGGCTTAACAGGCAAACAAGATAACTTGTGGTTGAATACCAAAGACAGTCCAAAATTTGCACTCACCGAATGAAGAAGAAAAGGGATATAGATTGCAAAAGAAAACAAAGTATATTGTAAAGTGTGGGCGACGGAGGACGACCGCCGAGCAGAGGATGACTGCTGGGTAAATAGCAATGACGGGGACGGCCGACATGCCGGGGATAAAAAGGTAAGGCTGAGACGGGGACGGCCGACTAGCTGGGGAAAATAAAATTATGATGGGGACGGCCATCGAGGTAAAGTTGTAAGTTTTTCTGGAAATTAATGAAACATGACGGGGACGGCCATCAAGTTCATAAAGCAAAGTAACCAACGATGGGGACGACCATCGGGCTAAAAAGAAAAGGGACCACGATGGGGACGGCCATCGGGTTAAAGAATAAATGAAATAAACAGATGATGAGGTACGGTCATCAAAGGTGAAGGACGATCACCTAGCAGGGGACGGCTGCTCTGTTGGGGTTAAGATGAGGGACGGTCATCTAAGGTGGAGGACGACCACCTGGCAGGGTACGGCTGCCGAAAATATCGCGACATAGGACGAATGCCGGATAAAAGGTCAACGATGGGGACGGCCATCGGATGAGCATGATGGAGGACGACCATCAAGAGGTGGAGGACGACCACCTAACAGGGGACGGCTGCTCTCAAGGTTTATCATGACATAGGATGAATGCCAGATAACCAAAAATCAACGATGGGGACGGCCATTGGATAAAATGATGAAGGACGATCATCAAGAGGTGGAGGATGACCACCTAGCAGGGGACGGCTGCTAAATATCAACGATGGGGACGGCCATCGGATGAGCATGATGGAGGACGACCATCAAGAGGTGGAGGACGACCACCTAGCAGGGTACGGCTGCTCTCAGGGTTTATCATGACACAGGACGAGTGTCAGATAAAAGGAAAAATTGCTTTGTTGGCGATCTACTGGGGAATAGTAAACACGGACGAGTGTTTACAACCAGGAAAAGAAAGTATAAGTGTTTAGATGCTTGTGTATGGATTAAAGATGCGGACGAGCATCCTTAAGACTACGATACGGACGAGTATCATGTAGAAACAAGTACTGACACATGTTCTGAGATGATGATACGGACGAGTATCAACTGGTTAACAAAGAACACGGACGAGTGTTGCATCTGAAGGGACTCTTCTGGGGAATAGTAGACACAGACGAGTATCTATATTCGAGAAGATGTAAGTGTTTTGACACAGTGTATGGATTAAAGATGCGGACGAGCATCCTTAAGACTATGATACGGACGAGTATCATGTAGAAACCAACACTAGACGCAATGTTCTGAGATGATGGTACGGACGAGTACCAACTGGTTAACAAAGAACACGGACGAGTGTCGAATCTGTGGGGATATAACTGGTGTATACAAGATACGGACGAGTATCTGTATAAGTATAACATGAGTAGTAAGTATGAGTAATGTATAGATGAGTGTTTAACTGCTGGGGAGAGTGACACGGACGAGTGTCAAAAGAGAAAAGTATAATAGTAACAAGTATATGGGTTGTAAAAGTGTAAGCGACTGCGCTGGGGATATGACACGGACGGGTGTCAAGAAAGTGTATATGGGTATATGTGAGTGCAAAGAGGATGTCTTTGGCTTTCTACTGGTGATTTGACACGGACGGGTGTCAGGAAGTATCTGTAATACAGGTGATCTTGTTTGTAAAAGTGTTCGGGCAACTTTTCTGGGGAGTGATGACACGGACGGGTGTCAACTGGTGTTTGTGAACTGTGAGGCAACTGCTTTTGCTGGGACTCTGGTGGGGATTTTTTTGTATATTGCATTCTGTATACTGACAGATTGTCATTATTCACAAGTGTCTGATTCACAACATGACTTATGATTATGCTATGCATTTGATTTTTGCCGTGATGCCCCGTATTAGACGGAATGCTACGCTTTGTGGGTGAATATGATGCGGATGTTATGATTATGCAAAGGTGCAGATCCGGGATTCGGATCCCGTTGCCGCGAAGATCTCTGGTCGATCTGTTTGAAGTGGACATCCCAGCCGGGGATGAGATCATTGGATAGATCTGATGAGATGTATCTGCATGGGGAATAAGTCACTGATTGACATATCCTTGTAGTGAGGACCCAGCTGGGGTTTGTAGAAGCTTTCATCACTCTGTTGTGATTCCTTCATGCGTTGCTCTTTTGATAAAGGCTGAAGCTTCTGTGGGGAGATGGTTCTCTGGATCTCCGCATTCTGCTGAGGAAGAATGATTGGTACTAAAGCTGGGGAGAGTTGAGAGGCAACTCAGCTGGGGAGAAAGCCCCTTGAGTGCTAAGACTGTTTGTTGATTTGCCAGCTTGCTGGGATGCAGCCTGTATGCCCCAAGTTGCGTTTTGGATACCTGCAATCCTGCAAAGATAAGGAAATGCGCAAATGGTCCCGAGGTATCCCTTACTGGATTCCGTCATAGGAGTTAAGTACTTTCGAGAGTAATTATATTCCCTGTAAGCATGTGCTTTTGCTTTTTAGAGAAAAACATTTGTACTTATGCAATTAGTTTTAGAGACATCAGACACTCTTTGCAAATAAAAATATACAAAACGAAACATGACTGAAAAATCTGATTTTTATTAATTCATGTGCCCTGAATTGGCAAGATACAGTCAAAGAAACATATCTCCTGAAATGAGGAGATTGTTACAAATTGAGAAACAAAGTGCTGGCGATGTTGACTACGCTTTAAGGAGCTTCCTCTTCTGCTATGACTCGTATGACTTTTGACGTTCTTCTCGTCTTGCTTTCTGGAGAAAGTTGGTTCTGATAGAAGCTTGATCTTTTCGAGGTTTGCCAAGTTGTAAGTGATACAGACGAATTCAGAGTGCAGTTGTTCGCTTATTCCCTTGTTTTGCATGGATCGCCCTTTCGGGTTTTCAATCCATCGGGATACCCATTTTTGCCTGAGCTGTCCAATGTGGCTTTTCAACTCAGCGGGTGTACATTTTTTGTTTATTTCCCTTATTTTTGCTCGAGTCTTTTATTCTGTTTTTGACTCGCCGGGATGCCCTATTTTTGCCTGGACTTTCATTCTGTTTTTATGTCCAGCGGGTCATTTTTATGCGAAGTATTTTTTAACTGCATCTGAATTCACAGGGGACGGGAAATCTTCACCATCCATGGTGCTGAGCATCAGTGCTCCGCCAGAGAAAACTTTCTTTACAACAAATGGTCCTTCATAGTTCGGAGTCCATTTGCCCCTGTGGTCTGTATGAGGAGGGAGGATTCTTTTCAGCACAAGATCTCCTACTTGGTACTCTCGGTGCCTGACTTTCTGATCGAAGGCTCTCTTCATTCTCTTCTGATATAGCTGTCCATGACAGATTGCAGCCAATCTTTTCTCTTCGATCAGACTCAGTTGTTCGTATCGGGCCCGAACCCATTCTGCTTCACTCAGTTTAACATCCATTAATACCCGTAGGGAGGGTAATTCAACTTCAACAGGTAGGACTGCTTCCATACCATACACAAGCTGATACAGTGTTGCCCCAGTGGATGTTCTGATTGACGTGCGGTACCCATGCAAGGCAAACGGTAGCATTTCATGCCAATCTTTGTAAGTGATTACCATCTTCTGCACAATCTTCTTGATATTCTTATTTGCTGCCTCAACAGCGCCATTCATCTTCGGCCTGTAAGGAGAAGAATTGTGATGTTGGATCTTGAAGTCCCGGCATAATTCAGCCATCATTTTGTTGTTTAAGTTGGAACCATTATCAGTAATGATTCGCTCGGGAACTCCATATCGACAGATGATATCTCTCTTCAGAAATCTGGCTACCACTTGTCTTGTAACATTTGCATATGAGGCTGCTTCAACCCACTTAGTGAAATAATCAATGGCGACCAAGATGAATCTGTGGCCATTTGAAGCAGTTGGCTCAATCTTGCCAATCATATCAATGCCCCACATGGCGAAGGGCCATGGTGAAGACATGATGTTCAAAGGATTGGGAGGCACATGCATCTTATCTGCGTAGATTTGGCATTTGTGACATTTTCTGGCGTAAGCACAACAGTCTGCATCCATTGTGATCCAGTAATAGCCTGATCTTAACAATTTCTTAGCCATGGCATGCCCTCCGGCATGGGTACCAAAGGATCCTTCGTGCACTTCATACATCAACAAATCTGCTTCCGTCTTATCAACGCATCTGAGGAGTACCATATCAAAGTTCCTTTTGTATAAAGATCCATCAGTGTTCAGGAAGAAACTACCAGCAAGCCTTCTCAAAGTCTTCTTATCATTGGAAGATGCCCCAGGTGGGTATGCTTGATCCTCCAAGAAGCACTTAATGTCGTGGAACCAAGGCTTATCATCTTTGACAACTTCTGCTGCAAACACATATGCTGGTCTATCAAGTCTGGACACTGAAATCTGAGGTACAAAGTTAGCAGCTTGAACTTTGATCATGGATGAAATGGTAGCAAGAGCATCTGCAAACTGATTCTCGTCCCGAGGGATATACTCAAGCTTGACTGTTGTGAAGAAAGTCAATAACCTCCTTGTATAATCCCTGTAAGGTATCAGATGATCCTGGTGGGTGTACCATTTCCCATTGGTTTGATTAACTACCAGAGCTGAATCTCCGAATACAGTCAATGTCTTGATCCTGAGGTCAATGGCTTCCTCGAGACCCATAATGCAAGCTTCGTATTCAGCTTCGTTGTTAGTGCAGTTGAAAGTGAGTTTTGCCGAGAAAGGCATGTGAACTCCTTTGGGTGTAATGAGTACTGCACCAACACCACGACCATTCATATTAACGGCCCCGTCAAACATCATAGTCCATTCTTCCTCCGGGTCGGGCCCTTCAGTGTGCATAGGCTCTTCATGATCTTTTGCTTTAATGAACATGATGTCTTCATCGGGGAAGTCAAACCTCATAGGCTGGTAGTCATCAATGGGTTGCTCAGCAAGATATTCAGATAGTACACTGCCCTTGATGGCTTTCTGAGATATGTACTGTATGTCGTATTCCGTGAGAATCATTTGCCATCTTGCAACCCGTCCGGTAAGAGCTGGCTTCTCGAAAATGTACTTGACGGGGTCCATTTTTGATATCAACAAAGTAGTGTGGGTCAACATATACTGTCTCAGTCGGCGAGCAGCCCACGCTAAAGCACAGCAAGTTTTCTCGAGCAGTGAATAACGTTGTTCACAGTCGGTAAACTTTTTGCTCAGGTAGTATATTGCATACTCTTTTCGACCAGACTCGTCATGCTGGCCCAGCACACACCCCATTGACTCTTCTAATACTGTTAAGTACATTATCAGAGGTCTTCCTTCCACTGGAGGCATAAGGATTGGAGGCTCTTGCAAGTACTCTTTGATCTTGTCAAAAGCCTTCTGGCAGTCTTCATTCCACCTAACCGTCTGTTCTTTTCTTAACAGCTTGAACAAGGGTTCACAGGTTGCCGTAAGGTGAGATATGAACCTTGAGATGTAGTTCAATCTACCTAGAAACCCTCGAACTTCTTTCTCAGTTTTCGGTGCAGGCATCTCTTGAATGGCTTTGACTTTATCAGGGTCAACTTCAATCCCTTTCTCGCTTACAATAAAACCCAGCAGCTTACCGGATCGCACCCCGAATGTGCATTTGTTGGGGTTCAGCTTTAGTTGGTACTTCCTCAGACGCTTGAATAATTTGAGCAGATTTACCAGGTGGTCTTCCTCTGTAAGGGACTTGGCAATCATATCATCCACATAACACTCGATTTCCTTATGGATCATATCGTGGAATAATGTCACCATAGCCCGTTGATATGTTGCACCCGCATTCTTCAGTTCGAATGGCATCACTTTGTAACAGAACGTGCCCCAAGGTGTAATGAATGTTGTCTTCTCCATGTCTTCAGGTGACATCTTGATCTGATTGTATCCTGAAAAATCCGTCCATGAAGGAGAATACCGAGAACTGAGCCGTGTTATCCACCAATACATCAATGTGAGGTAATGGGAAGTCATCTTTCGGGCTGGCTCTATTCAGATCCCGGTAGTCAACACACATCCTTACTTTGCCGTCCTTCTTAGGCACAGGTACTATGTTAGCAACCCACGGCGGATAGCTAGTTACAGCAAGGAACCCGGCGTCCCACTGCTTTTGTACCTCTTCCTTGATCTTCATAGCCATGTCTGGGCGAGTACGGCGCAGTTTCTGTTTAACTGGTGGACATTCTTCTCTCAGAGGCAGCTTGTGCACAACAATGTCGGTGTCCAACCCTGGCATGTCCTGATACGACCAAGCAAACACATCAACATATTCTTGAAGCAGATCAATCAGTTGTCTTTTCACTGAGTCTTGCAGGCAGGCCCCGATTTTAACTTCTTTCACGTCTTCGTCTGTACCAAGATTAATCACTTCAACCTCCTCCTGATGAGGAGTAATAACCTTTTCCTCTTGTCTTAACAACCTGGCTAGCTCTTCAGGAAGCTCATATTCTTCTTCAACCCCTTCATCAGCTTGATTGATCGGATTGTCGAAGTCATACGATGTCATAGCCGTGCTGTTGTCGGTGTTGTCTGGAAGGCACTCTCTGCAAGGGTTCAGTTTGTTCATTTTAGTGATTGATTTTAATATTGCTTAGAAAAAGTGAAATAAAGTTATCATTTTGGAAACATTGCCATTTATTTTTTTGTACAAAAAAGAAAAATGGAAAAAGCAGTGAGCGGAAAAGAAAAAGACTCGTTTGCAAAAAGATGTCTGATATTTCATTAATTGATCTTGTTTGCACAAAAGTACAGATGGCCCTGATTACAAAATGAGTCTTGTCATCTTGGGCAAGATGCAAGACTTTGATGCATGCTATAAAAATACAGGAAATAATAATTACTCTGCATGAGTAACTCTTATAATTTCCTGGGAAGACCAGTTCGAGACACTGCTCCCCGGGATCTTTGGACGAATCCAATTCTCCAGATTGCGCTCCTCTTCCAGCTCGTCTTCCAAATTGTTGATAGCATCGGGGGTGAGCATCCCCCCACTGACAAAACCAGGCTTCTCAGCAGCCTCCACTTGATTCTGTTGAGTTGGTCTGTAACCCAACCCAAACTTGTCCTTCTTCTCCTCCACAGATACGACCTTGCCCCAGCCTTGGGCAGTTCCTTCTTCAACAACCTTCCGGGCTTGTTGATAAGACGTCATGGAGATTCCAGATACAGCAGATGCTTCATTGACATTCAAGGCCTCAAAACCTTGGCTCATTGTTTCATGGATCTCCCCATCCATCTCAATGTACTTATAAGTAGCCAGATGGCTAACAAATATATCCTCCTCCCCACAGATTGTAACAACTTGGCCTTCCCATTCAAATTTTAACTTCTGGTGAAGGGTAGACGTTACAGCGCCAGCGGCGTGAATCCAAGGTCTACCCAACAAACAGCTATAGGCAGGCTGAATGTCCATCACATAGAAGATAGTTGTAAAGGTTTGCGGGCCGATTGTCACAGGCAGCTCTATCTCTCCCAGAACCGATTTCTTAGAACCATCGAAGGCTCTTACCACCAGGTTACTGGGTCTCAATGCTAATCCTTCATACTCTAGCTTCACCAGAGCCTTCTTTGGCAAGACATTCAGGGATGACCCTGTGTCCACCAGCACATGGGAAAGGACTGCTCCTTTGCATTCCATGGTGATATGCAAGGCTTTGTTGTGGTTGCGGCCATCTGTTGTCAAGTCAGTATTGGTGAACCCTAGCCCATTGCTAGCAGTAACATTTCCAACCACGGTTTCCAATTGATTGACAGTGATCTCTTCAGGCACGTAAGCTGCATGCAAGACTTTGAGTAGTGCATTCCGATGGGCTTCGGAGCACATAAGCAGAGATAAGATAGAGATCTTGGATGGCGTCTGGTGAAGCTGATCCACAATTTTGTAATCACTCTTTTTGATGATCCTCATAAACTCATCAACTTCTTGATCGAATGGTGTTTTTGCAGCTTCTTTAACAGCTTGATCTTCCTGCACCGGGCTCTTTCCTTTTGCCTTGGCAGCAGCTTCTGCTTCGGCAGTAGGTCTTTGAATTGGTGGAGCAAAGAGACGTCCGCTTCGAGTGAAGCCTCCGCCTCCTCCCACATTATCTATTTGTGGTGCAGGTGTTGATGTATCAAGAGTGATTCTTTGTCCCTCGCAGTATATGTCAGAGCCGTAGTGCCAAGGGATGGCCCTACTACTTTCATAAGGTACGGGTCCAGGCACTGTGACAGTGACTGGACTGATTGCAGCTGCTGAAGGGACTGTAATTGTTTGTGGATCGTAATAAATTGTAATTGGTGCTCTGATGGGAGCAGCACCTTCTGAATTGTAGGCAGAGTTGCTTTCAGGATCATAGAATATGGTGACAGTAGAGACATCTTCATGATTTGTTGCTGGAGTTGTAGGAGACATTGTCGGAAGTATGGATGTTGTTGTTGTAGGAGATTCAAAATGGAATGAAGCTGAAGTTGTAGCAGGAAAAATTGTTGAAGACTGATCAGTTGAAACGATAGATGAAGTACTAGTTGATGAAGCCGAAGAGTTGTCAGGAACAATGGTTGCTGCAGTTGTAGGAGGTTCTGAAACCGTTGCTGATGAAATTGCTGGATTTGTTGGAAATGATGTAGTGATCCGGAGTTGGCCACTCTGAATAAGGCCATCTATGCCATTCCTCAGATTATCGCACCCATTTACTGAGATATTACAGTAAGCACACCCTAACTCGCATCCTGGGAACATCTGACATTCCAAGAGCTGAGCCTTGATTTCTACCAATGGTGTCCTGATCTGTCCCACACTGGTTATTAAATAAGACGGTTTGTCTTCTTCAATAGCGTTAATTCGGGGACCACCATGATTTGGCATAGGATTTTTGTTGACATTGGGTGGCGGTGCAAAATTCAGAGCTTTTGAGTCCACCAGGTCTTGTACCTTCATGTGCAGGGCTCTACACTTTTCCGTACTGTGACCAGGTGCGTTTGAATGAAAGGCACACCTAGCATTGGAGTCGTAGTTCCTGGGTAGACTGTTGGGATCCGGAGGTGCCAACGTCCTTAGCTCAACTAGGTTGAGTTTCAGGAGTTGTGGCAGCAAGGTAGCATATGGCATGGGGATCGGATCGATCACTCTGTTAGCTTGAGATGGCCTTTGCTGGAATGGCCTTTGTTGATTATTGTTGTTGGTGTTGCTGTTGTTGTAATTTCTTGGAGGATACTGATTTTGCTGATGGTACTGAGGTTGTTGTTGATAGTTTTGCTGAGGAGGTTGATAAACTGGTGGTGGATGAGCTGGAGCAGGGATGGTAACTGCAGCCACAGATCTGTGAACGTATTGGGGCCTGCCCCTGTTGGTGTGGATGGCATTAGTCTCACCAGTCCTTCTCGGGCCTGCAAAAGGCTTTCTTGCATTACTGGATGAGCTTGCACCATTATCTGAGATCTTACCCATCTTCAACAGGCTTTCAATTCTCTCCCCGGCTATGACAACATCTGCAAAGCTGGTAGATGAGAAGGCAGCTAGCCTATCAATATAGGTTCCCTGAAGGGTATTCATGAACATATTAGCCATTTCTCTTTCAGACATAGGTGGCTGGACAGCAGCAGCAAGCTGTCTCCATCTTTGAGCATATTCTCTGAAGCTCTCTCTAGATGACTGTGACATCCCCATTAGGAGGGTCCTATTGGGTGCCATATCCAGATTATACTGATACTGTCTGATGAAGGCCTCTGCCAGGTCCTTCCAGCATCTAATAGTTGCTCTTGTCAGATGGGAATACCATTCCCTAGAAGCTCCATTCAAGCTATCTTCGAAATAGAACATCCACAGTTTCTCGTCCATAGTATAAGCTTTTAACCTCCCGAGAAAAGATTGCAGATGAGTTCGGGGACAGGAAGTCCCATTATACTTTTCAAAACATGGTGGCTTAAACTTGTGGGGAATCCTGACCCCGTCTACCAAGCCCATATCCATAACATCGAACCCCAAGGAGTTTTGAGACTCTAAGGACCTTAACTTCTCAGCTATTTCATCCAATCTTCTATCATAAGCCTCTTCCCCGGCTCCCATTACTGTGAACTGGTCTTCTTGAGGATCTTCTTGCAGTACCCTCCCGGCTGTAGCAGTTCCTGGTATATTGACTGGGATGTTGGCCTCTGGATGGAGGTGAGGTCCAAAAACTGGGGGATTAGCATGTGGTTGGACTCTTTCATTGTTGCTAGTCCCAGCAGTCCCTGGCTGATGATCCTCCTGGTTTCTCCCCTCTACCAGTGCTCTGAGCCTCTCCTGGCTTTGGGCCATGTTGTTTATTACTTCCATAAACTGCGTCATTTGAGTTCTCATTTCCAACCGCTCGGTGGTCATCTGGTTTCTGACCTCCGTAAGGTCCTGCTGCATCTGATCCATCTGGATGCCCGGAAGATTGTTTCTAGTTGGGTACCTGTGTGGCCTGTTGAGTGGGAACCCTCTTCGTCGAGCAATAATTCCTGAACATCACAACAGAGTTAGCAACAACAAAAACAAAATCCTACAAAACAAACAAAGGGTTAGCATGCAATGCAATATGCTTATTTGCTCTCAAGGTATCCGGCTTGGCTTTCAGTTTTGACCCTTCCAGACCCTTGGAGATGCTGTTGAAGTTGCTTTCTGAAGTAAACTTGGATGGAACAAACTAACACAAATATATTACAGAAGGTGAAATAATACAACTTGTTCATTTTACAACACAAGCCCTTAAAGGGGTCAAAATACATCAAAAAGGTAAAAGTACATGGAATAGAAACAACAACAAGCAAATGATCAAACACCAAGGCCAAACTCATCCTCACGAACTTCCTTGAGAAGTGCTTCGGTCACAGGATCAGCCGGACGCTCCGTGAGATTCCGGATAAGGAGGTTCCGGGTAGCAACAGCTGTAGCCAACTTCTTGTTCTGACTTTGGTCCTTAGACCTCTTCACTCCAGCTCTGATCTTTAGCTCTGATATCTCCTTTTGGGCTGCTGCCAGGGCTTCCTCCATCTGTTCCATCTTGTCTTGAACTCTCTTGTCCTCCAGAGTACGAGCCTCGGTGATCCTGACCCACCTTGCCTGGCTCTCCTTCAGATACAAGTTTGTCCTAGCTTTCTGGAATTGGGCTTCCTTGCAAGCGTTCTTCAGGATTTGTTCTCCGGCCCTAGACTTCTTAATATAATCTTCAGACTTCTCAATCTTAGCCAGATACTCTTTCTTCAACTTCTCCAGCCTCTCAATATCCAGTCTTCCATCCCTCCTCTCATAGAGGGTCTTCTGCAAGGCTTGAGTCAACTTCTCATTTCTTTCTTTCAAGCTCTCAAACTCCTCCAAACTGACAGTTGCTGGAGGTGGTATTGCGGAAGGTCCAGGCACATCTTCAATAGTAAAGGGCATCCCAGAGAATTGAGCCCTAGCATAGGACCAATCATAGTATTGTGCTGATGCCACATTGTTACATTTTCCCAAGATGGTTATCCCCTTAGTTTGAACATTATCCCAGGCCCAGGCTGCCTGCCTAACAATAGCCAAACTAATCTTGTTCTCACAGTAAAGAGTCTCAACCAAATCCTGTGCCTTAGGAGTGTGGACCAGTGCATAGCCTAGTTGTCTTTTAAACAGCAGAGGGTTGTAATTGATACTACCCTTAACTCCTATTAGGGGCACATTGGGAAAATGCCCACAGCTGGTGATGATATCCCTGCCTTTTGTGCTTTGAGTGCACCATCTGATGTCAGCTGAAGTAAGAGTGGTAAGTCTCCCAGCCCAGTTCTTCTGCTGATGAGGATTCAAAAATGCATCTGTCCTGGGTAGATGCCTGAGAAGCCAAGTATGGAATAATGGAGCACAACACCTCACTAATCTCCCCCTCTGCTTTTCATTCCTCTGATGCACTGAATAATAGAGATCACCCAATAAAGTTGGCACTGGGTTCCTTAGAATGAATAGGTGAATTGCATTCTTACTAATGAATCGATGCTCATCTGCAAACAATACAATTCCATATATACTCAAGGCCAATAAAGCACAAACTGCTCTCCAATCTCCTAGAGAAGCTTTCAGGGTAGCTTGAGAGATAAAGAAATCCAGATGCAGGCCAGGGATTCCAGCCTTAGAAGTCATATGCTGCCCAATCAGGATTGGTTCCAGATGCAATGCCTTTGCTACCTCCTCATTACTTGGGAAAACCATCTCAGGGTTGAAAGGGACTTCTCTCCTGATAGGTATACCAATCAATGATGAGTATTCTTCCAATAGAGGGCCCAACTGAAAGTCCTGAAAAGTGAAGCATCTCAGTGGGGGATCATAAAACTGAAGGCAGGTGTGGATCAGGCTTCTCTGAGAAGGGTCCAGATCCATAACCATATCAAGGATGTCTCCATGGTGTTCCCTGAACAATGGTATATGGTCTGGAGTGATCAGGGTCTGAATCCTCCTGATGTCAGATAGCCCTGGCTGGAAGAAGTTGTAGGTGATGTTGCTTTTCTTTGGAGCCATGATGCTGAGACTGAGCAGAGACAAGTGCTGATGAAGGTACTGAAGAATGGGCCACTGATTGGCTGAAATGGAAAGCTGAAAGCTGAAGCAAGTGCTGATGAAGATACTGAAGAATGGGCCACTGATTGGCTGAAGTGGATAGCTGAAAGCTGAAGCAAGTGCTGATGAAGATAGGTCAAACTGAAGATGGGGTCAAAACCAAAACCAAATGAAGATGGATACCCTGAAACACAAATAAGCAAATGTCAATATGATGCAATGATTATGTATGCAAATGATATGCAAGGGTTTGTGACTGAGCTGGATCTGATCAAGTGCTCTGATATAAGTCCATGTAAGAAATCCAGATGGAGGTCTATAAGTCCAGTAACCAAGGTGGGGGACTCAAATAAAGAGCCACATGTCCAGGTTTTAGAATCACAAGAACTGTTCCAAGATGGAGTACTCTTAATCAAACAAAGTAACAGGGTATTCTGAGGTCAAGGTGCCTGCAAACCTGTAAACAGCCCAACCCCCTCACAGGTGGTGATCTAGAACAAGGATCCTCAGACTTGGATCAGTTATGAGAAGTGTAAACACTTCTAACCCGGAGGTACAGTGTTTACAATAACCATAACAGTTCCTCCTCTAATTCACCTCAGCTTCTGAAGGTCAATACTAACAGGTCATCCAGACTTAGCAGGCTTCCCAGATAGCCATAGCACTGCAGGAAATCTGCAACACAGAGTTCTCAAGAAGAAACCCACATCTGAACCGTGTTTCATATTCCCGCACCAGACCGAAATGGAATGGGAAAGAATATGATTCACTCTAGCCTAGGTGTCACTCAGATCCCAGGTATAGGATCTTAACTCTCAATGAATCACCCACCCACCAAAGCAAACAACAGATCCAGCCAACAGCACAGTATGACAGCATGATAATATGCAAAGCTATAAAGAAAGCAGTAAAGCAACTGTACATAAAGCAAAAATAAATACAAATATACAAACACAAATAGCACATAACACCCCAGTAAACACAAATCAATCAAGCGCTAGGAGGAACCCACAAAAAGAACCAGAAGCCCTGGTTGCAGTATAAGGGTCCCCAGCAGAGTCGCCAAGCTGTCGCTCCCGATAAATGAAGCTAAGTCAAATAGGGTACAGACGCGAACGGTCGGCGAGAGGGACAATGAGAACACACAGCCGTGAACTCACTGGAGATGAATAGAGTCGCCAGCTAGGCATTTTTATCCCGGAGGAAAGGTAATGCTGCATAAACCTAGAAAAGATATGGATAAGACGGTTTGCGAACCAGAGAGACTGAGAAAGGGGGTTGGTTACAACCTGGGAAGGTATTAGCACCCAGATTGTCCGTCGTACTCGACGGGATCCACGCTTAAAATATTTGTGTTTTAAAGGGGTAGTGTCAGTGCAATTTGTGTATAAAATAGCTGGAAAAGAATGTACAGGTGTCAGTGTAAAGAATGTGAAGTGTGTAAATGATGTGAAGTATGAAAGTGTCAGTGTAAGAATGAAAATGAAATGCTCAAGATCATGAGGCTTCAAAGAATAGTGCTGGAAGGAGGGGGAATGTACAGAGACTTTTGTTCGATAACTGTTAAGTTATGCCTACGTATCCTCTCGTGCAATGAGGAAGTCAGAACACCGTAGTTCGACCCAAAGAGACTGAAAAATGAATTGACTTGTGAACTGCTTACTTGCCTATGCTCAAGTGTATGATCTGTCTAGCACAGATGCAAACTGTCTTGCATTAGACGGAAGAAGCAAGCTCTCGGTTGTGAGTGAATGAGATGAGAAAAGAATCCCGGAGGAGACGATTATTGTTTGTTTTTTTGTGTTTTTCAGTCTTTTATTGCTTTTGAAAGTTTGTCATAAGTTAATGAGCTTAAGCCTAAACCAATGGATTAGTAAACTCATCACATCTTCCCTCTGATTAGGGGTAATGAGAATACCTTAAGTGTGAAGTCAGATTCTCACACTTAATCACCTTTGATGTAGGATTAAGATCATTAACCTACTTGTGATTATTTAGATGTTTTTGTTGTTTTTGTTTAGTGTTGAGTAATGAGGTTAAGCCATAATCAGGGATTAAACAGACTCATTACACCATCCTAATAGAAGGATAATAGATGAGAATGTTTAAGCTGAGGAAAACTCCTCAACTTAATCCATGATTAGGGATTAAACTCATGACAAAACAAGCCTTTGATTAAGTGGATTTTATTTAATGGTATGATGATGAAGTGATTTTTATGATTTGTAAGACAACTTGAGGGGGACTTGTCCATTAACACTAGGGTTAGTCCTTCTTAACCATTTAAGGAAGAATTAGAACCCTAATGCAAGGCCCAAGTTACAAGTGTGATGTCTTGATGATTATTATGTGGATTGATTAAGAGATTTAAACACATTAAGGGTTTAACACTTAGGATTAAAGTTATACACTCCATCCTAATAGAAGGATGCAGGCATAAGCTTAATCACAAAGCCTTAAAGCCTTTAGGGTTTAGTCCCTGATTATGAGATGAGAAGAGAAGACTCAAGAGAGACACAAAGGTAAAACTATGAGGGGAGACTAATCAAAATCCTAATTCATTGTCATGCTTGGTTATTCCTAAGGTTTATGAGGTTTGCAAGAACAATCTTCAAAGGAGCCACCAGGAAGCAGATGAACAAGATCAAGAGAAGCAAAGTGACTTGCTTCATTCAAGAAGTCAAGTCACTTGAAGAAAGAAAGTGGGAAGAAGAAGAATGAGCAAGCTCAAACTCTAACACATATAAAAATGCAGCAATGGATGCAAGAGAGATGCAAAGAAAAGTTATGAGAAGTGAAGGCAAATTCACTTCTCAACATTACTTACCACCTGAAATGTTAGAAAAGAAATGCAATGCAAAGCCAAATGAGATAAGATGACATGATGATAAACAAAACCAGAAGCATGTTGATGATGATAATGATGCTATGAGATGCTACAAACATGAGGCAAGGCATGGAGATGTTCATACAAGATCATGGATGCAAATGATGCAAGTTAAGGAGCATGAACTTACATGAAAAGTTATGAAACATACATGGCAAACAACATGGCAAATGCAAGATGCAATGATCAAACATGCTTTCTATATGTCTTAAGATGTCAAATGAATCAAATGGATGCTTGAAATGTCATGGCAAGTCATGTTATGCAAGAGAATGCAAGAAGGATGCAAATGGAAGCCCAAATTAGGGTTTATGGATCAAACAACAAACAAAAACCAAAAACAGAAACAAACCCTAAGATAAAAAATGGAAAATGCCACCCAAAGAAACCCTAAACCTATACTAAACCAATGCCCAAAGGGGAGATCCCAACTCTTAACCAATCTCAAGTTATGATTTTTACAAGTTATTAGGGTTTTTAGGGTTCCTAAACAAAAGAAATGCCAAACAATTGAAAAATGCAAGATCAAATCATGGCCATTTTACCTCAAAAATTACATGCTAAACACAATGCAATGCAAAAAGAATCAAAGTCCAACTCTTCATAGATAGGCAGAAATGATTTTTTAAACTTAGGATCAAATTAATGCATAAAAATGATTTTAATTCAATGAAAAATTCTCAAAATGCATCAAGATCAAAAAAGAAATTTGGTTTGAAGGTTGGACAATGTTTCTAAATGTCTTAGAACATTTCATGAATTTTTTGGTGATTTTTAAATACCTAAAAGTATTTTTAATAAATTAATTCTCATTAATCAATTAAAAATAATCTTTTAAATATTTAAAAATACCTTTTTTAATGATAAAAAATAAAATGAAAATATTTTTGTGTTTGCAAAATTAATAAAACTCAGGAGAAAAAGTTTCATAATTTTTAAACCTTTTTTACTATTTTAAATAAATTATGTAAAACAAATGAATTAAAATGAATTAAAAATGAAATTAAACTGAAATAAACAAAAGTCAAGTGATCTGATGGTGGAGATTCAAATGGAAACACGCGCGCGTTGACCTGGCGCCAAATCCAAAGGCCAGAATTCAAATTTCGCTAATCAATGCTTATGCCCTAATCTCGCCGTTAAACACACTCAGATGACCGGAACAGTGCTCCGGTCATCTTCCCCGTTCAACCAAAATCTCTAACTCACTCCATACGCATCTAAAATGAATTCTAAGAACCCAGAAATGATTCCCACAAGCTCACGAATCAAAACCCCTAATCAAAACTAATTTATATTTCCTAACAAGGCTGAATCGAAACAAACAAGAACTAGGGCAAAAAAGTTTCAGAGAGCAATTACATTCTCATTTCATCACCATTTGCAAAACCAAAGGCATATTCATGATCAGGAAGACACAGAGAACAAGTTTAGAACTTAAAAATCCATTTCTGGAAAAAAAGTTCTTGAGCTACCTGAGATTCGAAGCTTTCACTCCAGCAACTTTCAGGCCTCCTCTCTTGGTGAAATCCACTCCTTATGACCTCCTGATGATGCTTGAATGCTTGGGAGAAATTTATGTTGGCTGGATGAAAAGTTTGAACAGTTTCTGCTCCAAGCTCAGTTGAGAATGGCAATGGTGATTCAGGCTATTTCTGGCAATGGTGAAGGGTTGTTTGTGGTCCAGATGATGAGTGGAGAAGGTTTGTGGAGTTGGTTTTGATGTTTGTGAGCTGTGGTGAGAGTTTCGAAAGAAACTGCAAGTTGGAGTGAAAATGGTGAAGTAGTGTTATGGCTTGTTTCAGGCCTGGTTCTTTGTTGCTTTTTGCTTAATGAGGCATGGTGAGTTGATGTGTGGAAATGGTTTGGATGTTTGTGAGCTGGGCAGAGAGATTCGAAGCAGTTTGCAAAAGGGAGTGTTTTTGTGTATGTGATACTTGAGAGAGTTTCAGCCTTGCTTGGTGTTATGTTTAGCTTGCAAATGGAAAGTATAAACAATTCTAATTGGCCCGATGATGTGACATGGCCTGCTGTGATAGGTAAGTCACCTTTTGCAAAATGTCAACTTCTTTGTAAGAGAGGCATGGGCTAAGTTATAGCTTGGTACATGAGCATGGGCTGGCGCAGCATGGTATGTGAGTGAAGCTAGGGAGGTTCAGCATCCAATGCATCAAGTTGGTGAAGTGTGATGAGTGTTTTTGCAAGTTGTTACTTTTTGAAACTTTGTGAAAAATGCCTTGTTACACAAACCATAAACATGTGATCTTTGGTTCCATTCTGATTTTTAGGACACATAGAATGTTTATGTCATGGTTTGAAGTGAATTAGAAGTTACAAATGGCATTGGTTCATGATTTTGCAAAATTCTCATTTGGTGCACATCTTGAAAATCAATGATTTTTGCCAACTTTGTCACACCATAACTTTTGATCCAAGAAGAATTTGATCATGTTCTTGTACTTTTTGAAAAGGGAAAGATGTAATCTACAACTTTCATGACCAAAGTTTTTCCATTTGAAGCATTTTTTGGATCAAGAATCAAGGCTTGAAAAATGACCTAAAATGAAGCATTCTTGAAAAGTCAACTATGCCCAAAAAGTCAACATTTGCAAAAACTCCAAATTCTTGATTTTTGTGAACTTCAACCTTCTTCCATGATCAAATAAAGATCATATACACTCAACATGATGAAGATCACCCATTGGTTGGGTCATTGGGGGCCTCAGATGCCCTGATTTTGCACTGACTTGTCCAGAAAGTCAACCCTTGATCAGATGACTTCCCCATGGAATTTCTTCATGAAAATTGATATGCATACTCCTTATACCATATAGAGACCAATGGAAACAAGAATGACCAAAAAAATTGGTGTTATGGCCTCTGAAACCAAAACCCTAATTTTAGGTCAACTGTGCAGCCAAACCTGGCTCTGCATCCATTCAAACCCTAGTTCTTGTGATTCTTTTGAAATCTTGACCTTGAGAGGATGTAATATGATATAAGAACACATATGGATCCCTTTTAAGTGATTGGTGGCTTTTGGAGTGGCTCAAAAAGCTCTTGGATTGCTCAGATCACAAACCCTAGGTGCAGATGACCTAGAAACTATGCAGTGAATCAAAAATGAGATGTGAGGTGATATGATTGTGTTTATGCATATGAGAATGATCACAAGCCATGGTGTGAATGGGTGAGGGCAAATTTGGGGTGTTTACACCGCTCAAGGCTGGGGCAAGCTGCTTCCAGTAGAAAAGAAAGAAGACAGATTCGGGTTGGGTTACAAACCAACTCGACAAGATCAACCGGAGGCTGCAACAGAGCCCAAATTTGTCAACGGGGGAATGCTTACCCCGGATGCTGTGAACAGTCTGGAAGACGAGGAAGAAAACGAACGCAACCTGGAAAACTGGATACCTCCAAGGATCCCGGGGAACCAAGTCTCTAACTGGTCTTCCCAGGAAATTATAAGAGTTACTCCTGCTGAGTAATTATTATTTCCTGTCTTTTAAGCATGCATCAAGTCATGCGTCTTGCCCAAGATGTCAGGACTCATTTTGTAATCGGGTCATCTTGTATTTTGTGCAAACGATCAATTAATGAATATCAGGACATCTTTTGCAAACAAGTCTCTTTTTTCCGCTCACTGTTTTTCATTTTTCATTTTTTGTACAAAACAATAAAATGGCAATGTTTTCAAAATAATAAATTTTCACTTTTTTAAAAGATAAAACTGATCACTAAAAGGAACCAATCTAAACCCTTCCAGAGAATGCCCTCCAGACTGCACCGACAACGACACTGTTATGACTTTGTATGACTTCAACAATCCGATTAATCAAGCCGATGAAGGGGTTGAAGAAGATTATGAGCTACCTGAAGAACTAGCCAGACTGTTAAGGCAAGAGGAGAAAGTTATCACTCCTCATCAGGAGGAAGTCGAGAAAGTTAATCTTGGTACCGAAGAAGACTTGAAAGAAGTGAAGATCGGGGCCCGTCTGCAAGATTCAGTGAAGGAACAACTTATCGACATGCTGCGAGAGTACGTTGATGTTTTTGCTTGGTCCTACCAAGACATGCCAGGTCTGGATACCGACATTGTTATGCACAAGCTGCCACTAAAGGAAGACTGTCCTCCAATAAAACAGAAGCTACGCCGTACTCGTCCGGATATGGCCATGAAGATAAAAGAAGCGGTGCAAAAACAGTGGGACGCCGGTTTCCTTGTTGTAACTAGTTACCCGCCGTGGGTTGCTAACATTGTACCAGTGCCTAAGAAGGATGGCGAAGTACGGATGTGTGTGGATTACCGGGATCTGAACAGAGCTAGCCCGAAAGATGACTTCCCTTTACATCACATTGATGTATTGGTCGACAGCACGACTCAGTTCTCGGTATTCTCCTTCATGGATGGATTTTCAGGATATAATCAGATCAAGATGTCACCTGAAGACATGGAGAAGAAAACTTTCATCACACCCTGGGGCACATTTTGTTATAAGGTAATGTCATTTGGACTGAAGAATGCTGGTGCCACTTATCAACGAGCTATGGTAACATTATTCCACGACATGATCCACAAAGAAATTGAATGTTATGTGGATGACATGATTTCCAAGTCCCTCACAGAAGAAGATCACCTGGTAAATCTGTTGAAACTATTCAAGCGTCTGAGGAAGTACCAGCTGAAGCTAAACCCCAACAAATGCACATTCGGGGTACGTTCCGGTAAACTTCTGGGGTTCATTGTAAGTGAAAAAGGAATTGAAGTTGACCCTGACAAAGTCAAAGCCATTCAAGAGATGCCTGCACCGAAGACAGAAAAAGAAGTTCAGGGATTCTTAGGAAGATTGAACTACATTTCACGATTCATATCTCACCTTACTGCAACCTGTGAGCCCTTGTTCAAGTTGTTAAGGAAAGAACAAGCGGTCAGGTGGAATGAAGACTGCCAGAAGGCTTTTGACAAAATCAAGGAGTACTTACAAGAACCTCCAAATCTTATGCCTCCAGTTGAAGGAAGACCTCTAATAATGTACCTGACAGTATTAGAAGAGTCAATGGGGTGTGTGTTGGGCCAGCATGACGAGTCTGGTCGAAAAGAGTATGCAATATACTACCTAAGCAAAATGTTTACCGACTGTGAACAATGTTATTCACTGCTCGAGAAAACTTGTTGTGCTTTAGCATGGGCTGCTCGCCGACTAAGACAGTATATGTTGACTCACACTACCTTGTTGATCTCCAAGATGGATCCAGTCAAGTACATATTTGAGAAGCCAACACTTACCGGAAGGGTTGCAAGATGGCAAATGATTCTGACAGAATATGACATTCAGTACACATCTCAAAAATCCATCAAAGGCAGTGTACTGTCCGACTATCTTGTTGAGCAACCCATTGATGATTACCAGCCTATGAGATTTGACTTCCCTGATGAAGACATCATGTTCTTAAAAGCAAGAGATCATGAAGAGCCTGTTCACACTGAAGGGCCTGACCCAGAAGAAGAATGGACAATGATGTTTGATAGGGCTGTTAATATGAATGGTCGTGGAGTTGGTGCAGTGCTCATTACACCTAACGGAGTTCACATGCCTTTCTCGGCAAAACTCATCTTTAACTGCACTAACAACGAAGCTGAATACGAAGCCTGTATCATGGGTCTTGAGGAAGCCATTGACCTCAGGATCAAGACTTTAACTGTATTCGGAGATTCAGCTCTGTTAATCAATCAAACCAACGGCAAATGGTACACCCACCAAGGGCATTTGATTCCATACTGAGACTACACAAGGAGATTACTGACTTTCTTCACTACAATCAAACTTGAGTATATCCCTCGAGATGAAAATCAGTTTGCAGATGCTCTGGCTACCATTTCCTCCATGATCAAAGTTCAAGCTGCCAACTTTTGTGCCTCGGATTTCAGTGTCCAGACTTGACAGACCAGCATATGTATTCTCTGTGGACATTGCTAAAGATGACAAGCCTTGGTTCCATGACATCAAATGCTTCTTAGAGGATCAAACATACCCACATGGGGCATCTCCAATGATAATAAGACATTAAGAAGGCTAGCTGGTAGTTTCTTCCTGAATACTGATGGTTCCTTGTACAAGAGAAACTTTGACATGGTACTTCTCAGATGTGTCGATAAGACAGAAGCAGACCTGCTGATGCACGAGGTGCATGAAGGATCTTTCGGTACCCATGTTGGAGGACACGCAATGGCTAAAAAGTTGTTAAGATCAGGTTACTACTGGATCACAATGGATGCAGACTGTTGCGCTTATGCCAGAAAGTGCCACAAATGCCAGATTTATGCAGACAAAGTGCATGTACCTCCGAATCCTTTGAATGTAATGTCTTCACCTTGGCCCTTTGCCATGTGGGCATTGATATGATTGGAAAAATCGAGTCGACTGCTTCAAATGGCCACAGATTCATCCTGGTAGCCATTGATTACTTCACCAAATGGGTTGAAGCAGCTTCGTATGCAAATGTCACCAGACAAGTGGTAGCCAGATTCCTGAAGAGAGACATCATCTGTCGGTATGGAGTACCCGAGCGAATCATTACTGATAATGGTTCCAACTTGAACAATAAAATGATGGCAGAACTGTGTCGGGACTTCAAGATTCAACATCACAACTCTTCTCCTTACAGGCCAAAGATGAATGGCACTGTTGAGGCAGCTAACAAGAATATCAAGAAGATTGTGCAAAAGATGGTGGTCACTTACAAAGACTGGCATGAGATGCTACCATTTTCCTTGCATGGGTACCGTACTTCAATCAGAACATCCACTAGGCCAACACCGTATCAGCTTGTGTATGGTATGGAGGCAGTCCTACCTGTTGAAGTTGAATTAACCTCTTTACGGGTATTGATGGATGTCAAGTTGAATAAAGCAGAATGGGTCCGTTCTCGGTACAATCAACTGAATCTGATCGAAGAGAAGAGATTAGCTGCAATCTGTCATGGGCAGTTATATCATAAGAGAATGAAGAAAGCCTTCGATCAGAAAGTCAGACTTCGAGAATACCAAGTAGGAGATCTTGTGCTAAAAAGACTCCTTCCTCCTCATACAGACCACAGGGGCAAGTGGACTCCAAATTACGATGGTCCGTTCATAGTAAAGAAAGTTTTCTCTGGTGGAGCACTGATGCTCACTACTATGGATGGTGAAGATTTCTTATCCCCTGTGAATTCAGATGTAGTTAAAAAATACTTCGCATAAAATGACCCGCTGGACATAAAAACAGAATGTAAGTCCAGGCAAAAATAGGGCATCCCGGCTGTCGCTCCCCGGATTTCCATCCTGGTACAAACGCGAAAGTGGCGTGGAAAAGAATAGAGTCGCCAGCCAGGCATTTTTATCCCGAAGGAACAGGAATGGTAATGCTGCACAAACCAGAAGAAAAGAAAGGAAGGACACAGGTCCTGCGAACCAAAGAGACTGAGTTCGGGAGTCGGTTACGACCTGGGAAGGTATTAGCACCCAGATCGTCCTCCGTATCCGACGGGATCCACGCTTGCAAAGAAAATGTTTCAAAGGGTGAGGGTATTAAAGCTGTTGCAAAAGAAAATAAAATGAACTGGTAAAAGAAATGGGAAAGAAAATGGATAAGAAAACAAAGAGAAAAATGTAGGGAAAATAAAGATTGTGCTCGAACAGGCCCTACCCCGCTGCCTACGTACCTCATCAGGAAAATGAGGATCAGAGTCGCCGTAGTTCCCCTAACTAGGGGTAGAAAAGAAATTGCTCTAGAATTAAGGCTTGAACTGCCTATGCTAATGCTCAGGTGTTGCAGACTCGGACGACGAGTGCGTAACCGTCTTGCAAAATGACAAGTAGGAGCAAGTTCGCGTACGGGGCGAAGGAGATGAGAAAAGAAGTCCCGAAGGAAAGACGCTTATTGTTTGTTTGTGTTTTTTATGAAGCTTTTATGAGTGTGTCACAAGAAAGTGAACTCAAGCTCTTTTCCATGGAATGTGCACTTGTCACTACATTCCAAGATGGAATAGTAGAACAAGCACACTCAAGTAAGGAGAAGATCCCCAAAACTTGAATCCAGAGATTAGGGCTTAAGGTCACTAACTCATTAACTTATTAAGTATTTTTGGTATTTACAATGAAGAAGTGTTTTTTTATGCTTTTCTTGGTGAAGATGATACCTTGATCAGACTTGTGCATCACAAGGTAAGCTTGTACCATCCCAAGATGGGAAGACTACAAGTACCTCATGGGATAAGGGTATTGCTCAAGGCATCACTTCAAAATTTATTAAGATGTTTTCTTTAAGGTTATGAGATGAGAAGAGAAGAAGAAACAAAAGGATCACAAAGGCAAAAATCTAATGGGGGACTAAAGATTCCTAAGTGTTGTCATGCATGGATATCCTAAGGTTAGTGTGGTTTACTATCCTAAAGAAGAAAAAAAGAAGAAGATAAGAAGAAGAAATGAGATGAGTAAGGCCTAAGCCCAACAAGCAAAGGGTTAGCTCAATTAAGAATAATAAGAGAAGAGATGAGATTTGGAGATGTGGGAATCACTTCCACACCTCTCACTTACCATAGCCCCTGAAAAAGTTAGTAACATAAGCATACAAGTGAAACACAATGAGCAAACTGACATGCCAACATTATACAAACAGAAATGAAATCATATATACAAATGCTCAATGGATATGCAAGTTACAAGAATGAGGAAAGAAGCATGCAAGCTAATTATGAAGCAACATGGCAAACAAATGCAAACTTAATGAGATGCAAAGCAACAATGCACAAAACAATGACTCAAGGCACACAACCAGAACCAAATCAAGTCAAATAAATGCTTAAGAAGCAAGAGAGATGAAGAGAGGAGAAGTACAAGGTCAAACAATCAACTTATGGAAGGAAAAAAGTAAGGAGATGAGGTGAAAGCACATAAGAAATGGAAGCACCTAAAAGGCAAGCCAAACACAAAATTTCTAAGACACAAACCCTAAACCAAGACCAGGAAGGCACCCATACCCTAAAGAGATCCCAAATAAGAAGAAGAAGTTGGCACAAGTGCCCTTCTAGGCTAATGAGAGAGCTAGTGATCAAAAGGAAACAAAATAGGATAAGGTAAGAACAAATATTCACATCAAATCAAAAATGTATCTAAATATTCCACAACTTAGGACAAATGATCCTCAAACATGATATAACAATGTGCCAAAAGGATTGGGAGAAATTCAGAAGCTAGATAGGTCAAATGAGGACAAGAACATGAACTAGGGTTAAACACTTCCTTCACAAGCCAAGGATCAAAACCAAATGAATAAATTTCTAAAAAACAGGGGGAAAATCACACATAAACTACATCATTTTAGGAATTGGGGAAAAATCACACATAAACTGCAGTTCAAAACAATTGGGCTTAGAAGTCTTGGGGTGCGAATAGGAGTTATGGCCCATTGGGTTGTGCTGGTTTATGAAAGTAAGGGTGGATATTCAGGAAATAAAAGGGAAAATACACTGGCCTTTGGATGAAACGAACGCATCTCATGAGGGGGCTCATTAATTGACGTGGAGGTTTGATAGGCTGAGAGCTGAGGACGCATGAGACTTATAGTGTAGTGAGAAGTATTTGGCATTAAAACAGAAACTGAATGCACGTGAGAGAGAGGCAGTGTTCACTAAAAACGTGGCATGACCTGGAGCGTTGAGATGAAGATCCAAGGGCAGAGGAACCTTCTTCAACCTCATGAAACCCTATCACAAGAATTTGCAGATTCCGGTGACCGGAGCTAGGGCTCCGGCACCGGAAATTACACCAGATGATCAAACAACAATTAAAATGAATAAAACACTCCAGATTTACTAATTGATGTATGCTGAGTTCAAAAATGGTGATGAAAAGGTCTATAGATCCATGGATCTTCTAGATCGAGCAAAAACAGAAATGACCATGAAACTTCAAATTCAAATATCTAACTCATTAGTGCATCAATTTTGAAACTACAAACAGCAGAATGACCAGCAAACATCACAGATCAAGATGCACACAAACATTTTCAATTTTAGATCTGAAGATTCAGAGGCATACCTGAACTTGCAGATCTTGTGAGAGCTTGCTAGAAGGCCAGATGATGAAGCCAAAGCACTCCAAATGCTCTCTAGTTGCAAAATAAATGCAACTATAGCCTTGAATCTTGCTGGATCTTGAGCTTTGCAAGCAACTGCCCTGAAATGGCAAGGTTGTGATTCTTGAGAGATAGCTTGAACAAGTGTATGATTAATGATCCTGAGCTTCCAAGGATCAAGGATCTACAATTTGTTTTTGGAGAGAGCTATTGTGTGAGGAGATTTGAGAGAAAATTCAAATTATGCACAAAGTTGGAAACTGAAGAATGAGAGAGAACTGAGGCAAGCCAAAACCCTAATTTTTTATATATCACCTCATGAGCAAATGCTGAAAAAAAGAAGAGGTTTGCACGTGGGAATGAAAAGTATTTGTGATTTTGCAATTTGAGCAAGTTTGGTGTGATATCATGTAATCCTCATGCTTTCCTTGGCCTTCAGCCCCATGTGCACTCTAAATCCAGCCCTTAATCATAATCCAAAAGATCTTGGCCCTTAGATTAAGTTGTCACACTTTTCTCAAGAATATGCAAAATTTGCACTTGTGAAGCAACATTCTTGTTGTGCACGAAATTTGTGAATTCTCTTGAGCAAAATGATCCAATTGCATTGCATTTTAACTTTGTAAACATATTGGATCCATACCAACACTTAAAATGAGGTTTCAAGACTTTTGGCTCTTGGTGCATGCATGAAATTTTGCTTTTTGCCCTAATTTGAAGGAAATTTCGAGGGCCATATATCCCAAACCACACATGCTATGAAAAAGTACTTGTACTTTTTGAAAATGGGAGGCCTTAATCTCCAACTTTCATGTTTGACTTTGGTCCATTTGAAGAATTTTTTATTAAGTTAAGGTCACTTGAATTTTAGGGCAAAAGTTGCCAAAAATGGAATTTTCTCAAAACCAACTTTGCACCAATTTTGCAAAAACCCTCAAAACTTCATGATTCTTGATCTTTGAACTTTCCAAACCTCTTATAACATTGTAAGAACATCCCTTGGCTAGAAAAAATGGATTGGACCCCTTGAAATCACACAGTTGACCTTTTTTAAGGCACAGTTGACCAATTACTTCATCTGCAAGCAACTGAAGAATTTCTTGACTTCCACAAGGAATTTTCTAATGAAAATTGGTACCTAGGATCCTTTTGACATATGAAAGACTTTTCCCAAATGAAATGGCCAAAGTTTTGAGGTTTTCATGCTTGAATCTCAAACCCTAGTTTAGGACCATTGTGTAGGAGCTTTGTCCTAGCCTGGAATCCTTGATGATCTTCCAACCTTCTGAACTTTTGCAAATGAACTTGATCTTGTAAATGCAACATAGACCCCTCATAGGTCTTGTACAAAACCATTAGGACCCTTGTCATGGCTTGTGATGCTTCAAGAACCTCCACAGATGATCATATGCCTAATGTTAGGTCATGAGAAATGTTATGCCTCATCTTTCCATGCTAGGATGCTAAGAAAATGATATGTTCATGATGAATATGATGTGATATGATGCTTAAAATGAAGAGGGCAAATTTGGGGTGTTACAGCTGCCCCTATTCAAGAAACTGTTAATCTGAAAAGGACGGTAGCACGGGCTATCGACCGTTCAAGATAAACTGTGGTTGAATACCAAGAAGACCTGAAATTTGCACTCTGACGAAGAATGCAAAACTGGGAAATAAACCCAACCAAAAGACGCTTTGGTGACTAAAGGGGAGAAAAAGCAGACGAGCTTCTTCCAAGTTGAAACTGTTATCTGAAATAAGAATACTTTGACAGACAAGTCTTCTTCGAACAATCCTGTTACGCTAGGAACTGGACATACGAGTCCTCACTGCAAAAACAAATGACTTGAGACAGACAAATCTCCTTCGGATATACCTATTACGCCAGGACCGGGATGCACTAAAGTCTATGGGATAGACATGCATAATCAAGGTAGACGAACCTTCTTCATATATTATCCGCAGATATATGTTATAAAACAGACGAGCAAACCTGTTACGCCAGGTGCAACAATAATAATTGGTGCCTGAGACAGACGAGCCTCCTTCGGATATACCTATTACGCCAGGACCGGTAACCATTTTGACGTTTGTTCCCACAGTCAGGATTTTAAACCTCTTCAATACAGACGAGTATTGGATGTTCATCAAGATAACACAAACGAGTGCCATAAGTCAATGATATAGACGAGTATCAGACAATGATCTGAGAAACACAGACGAGTGCTTCAGGCAATGATACAGACGAGTATCAGCCCCTGGTATAGACGAATACCAGAAACTCAAACACAGACGAGCATTTGGAGCAGCAATACAGACAAGTACCAAGATAATCAGCAAATCCACACATACAGATACTAGTTAACACAGACGAGTGCTAGGGATGATACAGACGAGTATCTAAACAAAGCAGACGAGCTTCAAATAGACAATACACAGACGAGTGCCAGAGACTGCAGACGAGCAACCATAGATATTACATATCAAAACACAGACGAGTGTTGGGAGAAGTGCAGACGAGCAACACCTAACATCAGATACCAACCACAGACGAGTGTTGGAAATTGCAGACGATCAATAAACAGAGATCAAACACAGACGAGTGTTGGAAACTGCAGACGAGCAATAGAAAATATCAAGCACCAACCACAGACGAGTTTTGGAAATTGCAGGCGAGCGACAGCAAAGAAATCATGGACCACTGCTGGGGAAAGCAAACGAGCAATACCAAAATGATAACACAGACGAGTGTTGAAAGATGCGGACGAGCAGTAATAAAGTACAAACACAGACGAGTGGTGGAGAAGTGCAGACGAGCAACAAACAAATGCCTGATTGGCCACAAGAATTACAACTTTGCAGGGGAAGAACAAATCAAGAAGCCTTGACCTCTAACTCCGACTGGGTGATGAATACCTGACTGTATCATCATATTGACCAAAATAATGGCAACTGTGCTGGGGAATATTTCACTGATGGAAGTGAAAATTCAAAATGAACTCTGTGGGGAAGGATCATCTTCAGACTTGGCTGGGAAAGATGCTTCAACAATGCTCTAGTTGGGGAGAGAATTTTTCTAATTCTAATCTCTGTGGGGACATCAGGCATTCAACTTCCTGCTGGGCATACTCCACTGGAGAATAATAAACTGCTTGGGCTGCCTGCCAAGACTTAGCTGGGGAGGATTTCTGCTTGGGAGAATGTGACGCCATCCTGCAACCTGCAACAACAGAAAACACAAGTGTGCCCCGGGGACTTGCATGGTATGATCTATTCACCCATCGTCACCCGACACTCAAAGAGGGTTTATAGTGTTTCCCTGCATGTCATTTTCTTTCAAATTATCACCATGTTTTAATGCAATGCTATTTTTGCCAAAAATTCGGGACATTTTGCAAACACAAATAAACACAACACAGCTTTTCGACTGAATATTCTTTTCATTGAAAGGCCTCTGAATAGGCAAATATTTACATCAGGAAGCAACAACCTGGAAAGAGGTAGCCACCATGAAATTGAGAAAATAAACTATCCTAATGGCAATGGGTACGGCATCCCAATGAGTTCCATTTCTGCTATGACTAGCATGTCTTCAAGACTTTCCATTTCTGCTTTTGCTTTCTGAGAAGATGAGGGGACTGATTCTTATCCTTCTGATATTGTCAGGTTGTACGAAACGATGATGTGGTTCAGATTACTCGGGTCGCAGTTGTTCGCTTATTCCCTTGTTTTGCGTGGATCGCCCTTTCGGGTTTTCAGTCCACCGAGATACCCTTTTTTGCCTGAGCTGTCCGATGTGGCTTTTCAACTCAGCGGGTGTACATTTTTTCTATTTATTTCCCTAACTTTTGCCCGAGCTTTTTATTCTGTTTTTAGCTCGCCGGGATGCCCTTTTCTTGCCTGGACTTTAATTCTGTTTTTGTGTCCAGCGGGTCTCTTTATGCAAAGTATTTTTTAACTGCGTCCAAGTTAACAGGGGACTGGAAGTCATCTCCATCCATAGTGGTGAGCATCAGTGCTCCTCCTGAGAAGACTTTCTTCACTATGAATGGTCCTTCGTAGTTCGGGTCCACTTGCCCCTGTGATCTGAACCTGGAGGAATGATCCTTTTCAGCACAAGCTCTCCCACTTGATATTCCCGAGTATGTACTCGTTGGTTGAATGCTCGCTTCATTCTCCTCTGATAAAGCTGACCACGACAGATAGCCGCTAATCTCTTTTCCTCAATTAGACATAGCTGATTGTAGCGAGCACGCACCCATTCAGCCTCATCAAGCTTCACATCCATCATCACACGCAATGAAGGGATCTCTACTTCAACAGGCAAGACTGCCTCCATACCATACACCATAGAGAAAGGAGTTTCCCCAGTTGACGTCCTGACTGACGTTCGGTACCCATGCAGCGCAAATGGTAACATCTCATGCCAATCTTTGTAAGTGACAACCATTTTTTGCACAATCTTCTTGATATTCTTGTTTGCTGCCTCTACCGCACCATTCATCTTTGGTCGGTAAGGAGAAGAATTGTGATGCTGGATCTTGAAGTCCCGACACAACTCTGCCATCATCTTGTTGTTGAAATTAGAACCATTGTCAGTAATAATCCTTTCGGGCACTCCATATCTGCAAATGATATCCCTTTTCAGAAATCTTGCAACCACTTGACGAGTGACATTGGCATAAGATGCTTCTTCCATCCATTTCGTGAAGTAATCAATCGCGACCAAGATGAAGCGATGACCATTTGAAGCAGTAAGATCTATCTTCCCGATCATGTCAATGCCCCACATAGAAAAGGGCCAAGGAGATGACATGACGTTGAGAAGGCTAGGAGGAACATGCACTTTGTCTGCATATATCTGGCACTTGTGGCACTTGCGAGCGAATGAACAACAGTCTGCATCCATTGTCATCCATTAATACCCTGATCTCAGCAATTTCTTAGCCATATCATGCCCTCCTGCATGGGTACCGAAAGATCCTCCGTGGACTTCCTGCATTAACAGGCTTGCTTCGTGTCTATCCACGCATCTGAGCAAGATCATGTCAAAGTTTCTCTTGTACAAAACTCCGTCAGTATTCAAGAAGAAGCTAGCAGCAAGTCACCTTAAGGTCTTCTTGTCATTGGAAGATGCCCCAGCTGGGTATTCTTGCTTTTCCAGGAATAACTTGATATCAAAGTGCCAAGGTTTCTCGTCAGACACTGCGTCTACAGAGAAGGCATGAGCTGGAGCGTCAAGCCTGGAGATGTCAATTCTGGGCACATAATTCCAACACAAGACTTTGATAGACGAAGAAAGAGTGGCCAATGCGTCGGCAAATTGATTTTCATCACATGGTATGTATTGAAGCTTAACTGTCGTGAAGAACGTCAACAGTTTTCTAGCATAATCCCTGTATGGAATTAGATGCTCTTGATGCGTACACCACTTACCGGTAACTTGGTTAATGACAAGGGCTGAATCTCCGAATATATCGAGGGTCTTAATCCGAAGATTAATAGCCTCCTCTATTCCCATTATGCACGCCTCGTATTCCGCTTCATTGTTGGTGCAGCCAAAAGTGATTCTGGCAGCGAAGGGAAAGTGAACGCCTTCGGGAGTAATAAGAACGGCACCAACTCCACGTCCATTGATATTGACTGCCCCATCAAACATCAACTTCCATTTGGATTTAGGGTCTGGCCCCTCCTCCGGAAGTGGTTCCTCGCAATCGTTTGCTTTGAGGTACATGATGTCCTCATCAGGGAAATCAAACTTCAATGGCTGATAATCATCTTCAAGAGGTTGCTGTGCAAGGTAATCCGACAATACACTTCCCTTGATGGCTTTCTGAGAAGTATACTGGATGTCATATTCAGTTAAAATCATATGCCACCTAGAAACCCTTCCGGTTAACGCTGGTTTCTCAAAGATGTACTTGACAGGATCCATTTTGGAAATTAGAAGTGTGGTATGGGTCAACATATACTGTCTCAGTCGGCGAGCAGCCCATACTAAAGCGCAGCAAGTTTTCTCGAGCAGTGAGTAACGAGATTCACAGTCGGTAAACTTTTTGCTAAGGTAATAAATAGCGTACTCTTTTCGACCAGACTCGTCATGTTGGCCTAGAACACACCCCATTGACCCTTCTAACACAGTCAAGTACATGATTAATGGTCTTCCTTCCACTTGAGGCATTAGAATTGGAGGCTCCTGCAAATATTCTTTTATCTTGTCGAAAGCTCTTTGGCAGTCATCATTCCACCTGACCGTTTTCTCTTTTCTTAGCAATTTGAATATTGGTTCGCACGTGGCAGTTAGATGAGATATGAACCGAGAAATATAGTTCAACCTCCCTAAAAACCCGCACACTTCTTTTTCTGTCCTCGGTGCAGGCATATCTTGTATTGCTTTTACCTTTGCAGGATCTACCTCAATTCCTTTCTGACTAACAATGAAACCCAGCAGTTTCCCGGAACGCACTCCGAAAGTGCACTTGTTTGGATTCAACCTCAGCTTGTATTTTATCAGTCTATCAAACAGCTTCTTGAGATTGACCAGATGCTCTTCTTTGTCTCGGGACTTAGCAATCATATCGTCCACATTACACTTTATCTCCTTGTGTATCATGTCATGGAACAATGTGACCATCGCCCGTTGATAAGTTGCCCCAGCGTTCTTCAAACCAAAGGGTATGACCTTATAGCAAAATGTACCCCACGGGGTAATGAACGTTGTTTTCTCCATGTCTTCCGGTGCCATCTTAATCTGGTTATACCCGGAGAAGCCATCCATGAAGGAAAATACCGAGAATTGAGCAGTATTGTCTACCAACACATCAATGTGTGGCAACGGAAAGTCATCTTTTGGGCTCGCTCTATTTAAATCCCGGTAGTCAACGCACATCCGGACCTTGCCGTCCTTCTTTGGTACAGGTACAATGTTAGCTACCCAAGGTGGGTAACTAGTTACGGCAAGGAAGCCGGCATCCCATTGCTTCTGAACCTCCTATTTGATCTTCATCGCCATGTCAGGACGAGTTCTTCTCAATTTATGTTTCACAGGAGGACAGTCCTCTCTCAAAGGTAGCTTATGCACAACGATGTCGGTATCCAACCCTGGCATATCTTGATATGACCAAGCAAAGATATCCACATACTCACGCAGCATACTGATCAGCTCTTTCTTGACTTCGGCCTGCAGACTGGCCCCAATTTTGATCTCTTTCTTCACATCTTCAGTGCCGATGTTGATGATCTCAATTTCTTCTTGATGAGGCTGAATAACTCGTTCCTCTTGTTTCAACAATCTGACCAATTCTTCAGGGAGTTCACAGTCTTCCTCAACCCATTCATCAGCTTGGTAGATAGGATTGTCAAAGTCATGCATGGTCATAGCAGGAATGTTATCAATGGAATCTGGATGATCAACACTGCACAGATGATGTGCTTATTTCAGAATCTGCTTATTTTGCAAAAGAGATGCAAACACAAAAACAAAAAGGAAAAACACATTACCATTTTTATATTTTTTGTGAAAAATTTAAAACAAAGAAAGAGAACGCAATTTTGTCTGAAAATGTCCTTTATTCCATGGTAAAATAAGTGCATAACAAACATGGTGGCCCAATAATCCTAGCATCTTGGGCAGAATGCTGGATTTGACAATGCAGTATGATAAGAAAAGGAAACAAATAAATTACTCTGAGTGCCAGGTAACTTGGACAATGTCTTCAGCAGACCAGTTCTTCAGCTCCTCTCCGGGCGCACACGGATGAATCTTGTTGTCCCAGTCACCATCATTGTCTCCATCTTGGCTTGTCACACAGATTTGGTTGCAGTCGAGCATCCCAGCGCTTGTAAAGGTAATGGCTTTACCACTTGGAGTAGATCCACCAGGCTGATAACCCAAACCAAACTTGTCGTCTTTCTTTTCTAACTCCAGCAATTTGCCCCAGCCTTGGGCGCTTCCTGATTGAACCACCTCATTTGCCTGCTTGTAGGAATGGATGGAGGTACCTTCTTTCTCACTGCTCTTCTCTACAGGAGTCAAAATGCTGACATTGACTGCTTCGAAGGCTTGACATAGAGTCTCATGGATCTCTCCATCCATCTCTACATACTTGAACGTTGATAAGTGGCTCACAAAGATGTCTTCCTCTCTGCATATTGTGATTACTTGTCCATCAATCACATATTTGAGCTTTTGATGCAGAATGGATGTAACAGCTCCGGCAGCGTGAATCCATGGGCGTCCCAACAAGCAGTTGTACGCGGGCTGAATGTCCATGACGTAGAAGATACTTTTGAATACTTGAGAACCTATTTTCACGGGTAACTCAACTTCTCCAAAAACTGATCTTCTGTACCCGTCAAAAGCTTTGACAATCAAATCACTGGGTCTCAGGACTATACCATCAACATTGAGCTTCATTAATGCTTTCTTCGGAAGTACATTAAGAGAGGAGCATGTGTCTACAAGGACATGCGACAACATAGCACCCTTGCACTCCATAGTAATATGTAGTGCCTTGTTATGGTTTCGGCCCTCTAACGTGAGGTCTCTGTCTGTAAAGCCCATCCCGTGGCTTGCATTCACACTACCCACTACAGCTTCAAGTTGATTGACAGTGATTTCTTGAGGAACATAGGTCATCTGCCGCACTTTCAACAAGGCTTCTCTGTGTGCAGGCGAACACATCAGCAAAGATAGAATGGATATCTTGGAAGGTGTCTGGTTCAACTGTTCGACCACCTGATAATCACTCTTTTTGATTATACGCATAAATTCCTCGACCTCCTTCTCAAAGGTACCCTGCCCAGCAACAGGAGTTATTGATTCATCAGTCACAGCTTGCTTTCCTTTAGCCTTTACCGAAGCCTCAGCCTCAGGATCCCCTCTCAGAACTGGGGGAGCAAATAAACGACCACTTCTTGTAAAGCCTCCAACACCTCCGACGTTCACTACAGTCGGGTCCATAGCAACAGACTTGCTCTCAACTTTCTGTCCAGCCACGTACACATCTGAGCCGTAATGCCATGGAATGGCTTTATCATCTGTATAAGGAACAGGCCCAGGCACGATGATAGTCACAGGACTAACTTCGGGAGCATAAATGGTCGTCGGCTCTCTTCTAACAAGCATCTCAGCTTCATCATAGAATATGGTTATGGTGGACACATCATCAACTTCATTACCAACTTTGTTAAACTGCAAAGATCCTTCATCAATCAAACTCTGTAATCCTCTCTTCAGGTCTTCACACCCATTCTCTGAATTCATACACTTCTCACAGTCAGAACTGCATCCTGGAAACACCTGACCTTTCAGCAGCCTCTCTTTCACTACCAATAACGGAGTCTTCACTTCTTCTATACTCAGCATCAAACTTAACTTCTCACCACTATCAACAGCATGTATTCTAGCCCCTCCATGATTCGGAATAGGGTTCGAAGTAACATTTGGCGGTGGTGCAAAGTTAATCGCCTTGGAGTCTATCAGATCTTGAACTTTGTGCTATAGCGCCCTGCACTTCTCAGTTGAGTGCCCGGGTGCCCCTGAATGGAAAACGCATCTTGCATTGACATCGTACCCCACTAGAAGCTCTCCAGGTGGTGGTGGTGCCAAAGTTCTCAATTGTATCAGATTCAGGTCCAACAATCTTGGTAGCAAAGCAGCATAAGTCATGGGGATTGCCTCAAGCACCCTATTAGCCGGGCGAGTTTGCCTTGGCTGATAAGGTCTTTGTTGATAATTGTTACGTTGCGGCTGTTGTTGTTGCTGTTGTTGTTGAGGTTGCACCTGCTGCACAGGGATGGAAGGAATTGTGACTGCTGCCACATGCTCATATGGTCTTCTATACCCTCGGCCCCGTCCTCGGCCAAACACAGCATTGGTCTCGCCTTCCCTTCTCCTAGGAGGTCCACTGAAAGCTTTTCTTGCTCCGTTAGAACTGCTCGCACTTATATCCTGGATCTTTCCCATCTTTAATAAAGTCTCAACCCTCTCTCCAGCAATTACTATGTCGTTGAACTTGGTGGCCGAACAAGACGCCAATCTTTCAATGAACACACCTTACAAGGTCCCCATAAACATATCAGCCATCTCATTTTCGAGCAGTGGTGGTTGCACTCTGGCAGTGAGCTGACGCCACCTCTGAGCATATTCTTTGAATCCCTCCTTAGCAGTTTGAGACATGTGTTGCAATTGAGTGCGATTTGGAGCCATGTCCAAATTATACTGGTATTCTCTCACAAAAGCCTCTGCCAGGTCCTTCCAGCTCTTAATGTTGACTCTGCTTAGCTTCATATACCATTCCAGGGAGGCCCCAACCAGGCTGTCCTGGAAATAGTACATCCATAGCTTTCCATCATCAGTGTGAGCAGCAATCCTCCCTACAAAGGACAGAAGATGAGTTTTTGGGCATGCTGTGCCATTGTATTTCTCAAAAGTTGGGACCTTGAAGTTGTAAGGGATTCTAACCCCTGGAACCAAGCCCAAGTCAGTAATGTCAAATCCCAAAGAGTTCTGAGACTGAATAGCCCTGATCTATTCTCCCATTTCCTCAAACTTCCTGTTCATCTCAGCCCCCTGACCCTCAACTTCGTCCAGCAGAGTGAACTGTTCGTCTTGTCCGTCCATTTAGACATTGTTCAGTCCATCATTGATTATAGTAACCCCTGGCTGTGTTACAGGGATTCCAACTTGATGTGCGCCCGCACTGTTACGATTACCTCCCTCAGCAGTACCATTGTTTCTAGCTTGTCCATTTTCTATCAACTCCCGCAGACGTTCTTGATTCTGACCCATGCCCGCCATCAAGGTCATAAAATTGTCCATCCTTAGCCTCAAGTCAGCTAAGTCAGCTTGCATCTGATCCATGATTCTCTCTCTGTTGACCTTTGTTGGATATCTGTGTGCGACTGGCTGTTCCCGAACTTTTCTAGGAGCTATAGTGCCTGAAACAACAAGAACGTTAGAAATGGAAGCACTACCTGCAAAACAAACAAACACGTCATATGTAATGCAATGTAACTGCTCATGTTCCCAAGTTTTAAAGCATTTGCATGCCCCAGTTCTGGTATCTACTCCAGACAGTCACTTTCAGTATTAGCTTTCAAACTTTCTCTTTGATAAATATTCAGACATTAGCAGTATCAGACAAACGAGTCTTGTGCATTCAGAAAAGATAATTTGCACATTAACACTGTATATCATGGACAAACCACTTTCGGCCAAAAGTTAGAGCACAAACAGAAATATTCCCCGAAGGGTTACAAGCCATTACATGAATAAAAAAACAAAACAAATAAAGCAAGACTCCTACAACAGGTCTGTAGGTAGTCTGAAAAAAGAACTAAACTAAGGACCCGGGCTCTGCCACCTCTGCTCTGCTCTTCTTGACACCCGCTCTCAGCTTGAGCTCTTCAATCTCCTTCCGTGCCTCCTCCAAGGCTAACTGACTTTGTGCTAACTGCTGAGTATTTTCCCTCCGGATGTTGTGGACTTGCTCCACCTCTTCCTTCTTATAGGCCATTTGCACTTCAAAGAACTTTTCTTTCTCTTTGAACTTCTTCTGCTCTTCCTCCTTTTGGCCTTGCAACCAAAAATGGACTGACGCACTTCCTTGAGAGTCTTCAAGGTCTTTTTGCGTTCAGCTTCTCTTTTTGCTTCCATCATACCCAACCTGTGAAAGTGAGCTTCCCTTCCAGCAAAGTCTTTCTCTTTAGCTTCCAAAGAGGCTTGGATCTTCTGCAGTTTTCCTTCTGCTTCATTCTTGGCCCTGTTGGCAAGATGGTACAGGCTTACCATTTCAGCATTCTCCACTCGAACTTCATGCAGCTGAGCTTCCAATTTCTTGTAATCTTCAAGGGAGATAGTACTACTCTGGCTTGGAACTTCTTTGGGATAAAGTGGAGCTTCAACTGAGAAAGGCATGTGGACTTCTTCAACATGTTTTTGCAACCATGCAGCAAAAGGTGGATACGTCTTGGGATCTACTCTGCCAAAGTCTTTCTTACCCTTCCTTATCCTGTGAGCCCAAGCTTGGGAGGCTTGTAGAACTAACTCCTTGTTTCCTTCCACAGGAAAATACAAAGACTCAGCAAACTCTTCCATCTGTGGTGGATCTTTCAAAGAGTAGCCAAACTGCTTCATGGTTAATGTTGGATGATAACTGATCACACCTTTCCTTCCCAACAAAGGTACTCCAGCAAATCTTCCACAATTGACCATCAACTCTTTACCTAGCAGGTCTCTGTCATATCCCCAGGCAATATCTTCAGCAGTTAACCCCATCAACCTTCTTGACCATCTCCACTTATCCCTCATCTCCTTGAAGGCACCTGATTTTGGCAGTTGTCTGGCAAACCACTCAGCAAACAATGAAGCACAGCAGACTACTGGTCCACCCCTACCTTTCTCATTCCTGTAATGAACACTGTAGTAGAAGTCACCCAACAGAGTTGGCACAGGATTTCCTTTAGCAAAGATAGAGATCACTTCCAAGCTTACAAATTCTTTCTCTCTAGGGAACAAGCTAGACCCATACACCATTAAAGCAAGCATAGCACCAAAGTCACCCCAACTACCCTCTGTAGCATATTTCTTTGCCTCTGGTATGAGCACACTCCAAGGAAGTCCTTTACCTTCACTATCCTTCAGAGCCTTCTTGACTGTAGCAGCTAGAAAACGACAAACTTTGGCTATGTCCTCTTCTTTAAGCACCACCGCAGACCCATAGAAAGGCAAGGTCTCTCTGACTGGAACATTCAAAATGCTGGCAATCTCTTCCAATGTAGGAGCTAAGATGTAACCTGGAAACACAAAGCAACGCAGCAGAGGATCATAAAACTGCAACAAGGTATGCAAATTGTCCTTCTAGTCTGCAGTGGGCTTGTCCACATACTTCAATATCTGGCCATATCTTTTCCTGAAATTACCCACGACCTGGTCATTCATCATACCTGCTAATTTCTGAACACTTCTGACTTTAGGCTGAAGAAAAGTATAGTGAACATTCTTTTTCCTTATAACTTCTGATTTCTGCCATCTTGAGATAAGATTTACCAGAACTGGGAGCTGATTATGAACAATGACCTGAAAAATGGAAACATAAACAATTAATGCAAGAATGATGCAAATGCAAATGCAATGCAGGCACATGATCAACTGGGACCATCTGGATACTGGACACTGACACAAGGACCCTCTGATCAACTGCAAACCAAAAGTCCTCTGAATCACAACTCTCTGATAGAAGATCTCAGAACCACAGTACCAAGAAAACCAGAATACCAGAACCATAGAACCATAGAACCAGAAATCATAATAAGGACCACTGATAATGAGTGTATGTAGAGGCCAAGGGTTCCTGCAAACCTGTAAACCCCTCCCAATCTCACTGGTAGGCTTCGGGCCAAACATCACGGACTCTCAAAGCCGAATAGCAATAATACTTTCACCATCTCCGAGAAATGGCTCATGACCAAATCAGGGAATCGGTTTTGCATTATATACTACGCAGGGAGGCCTCAACTGAGTCCGGGAAACAAGGTCATCCTATGCAAGTCCCAGGTGGGCCCTCAGATGCGAATGGGTTTGCCACATAATGTGGTCTGCCACTGTCATCACTAGAGAGGGATGTTTCCACAAGGTTCTCAATGATCGGTCCCCAGCTGCACATAACTGTCAAGGTTGTGAAATGAGAGAGGAAGATCCCCAAATCAAGACATTTCCAAGACGGTCGCAAATCTAGGCATGGAACTCACTACTACCCCCATGACAAGATCTCATGAGGCCAAAGTGGAACCACTCTAAGTCCTAAGGTGCACTCGAGCCGTGGTAATGAGCTCATCTCTCAGAAACAGTAACACCCAACCCACCAAACAGAAAATCCAGTCCAGACAGTCCAGTATATAATATGATGCAGAAAATAAATACTGAAAACTGTAAATAAAGCTGTAAATAAACTGTAAATAAACAACAATAAAAATACAACACACAACAGCAAACAAACATCACCCCAAAGAAACAGAAACACACAAGCGCTAGGAGAGACTCACAGGGGAACCAGAAATTCTGGGTTCGTTCCCCAGCAGAGTCGCCAGCTGTCGCTCCCCGGATTTCCATCCTGGTACAAACGCGAAAGTGACGCGGAAAAAAATAGAGTCGCCAGCCAGGCATTTTTATCCCGAAGGAACGGGAATGGTAATGCTGCACAAACCAGAAGAAAAGAAAGGAAGGACACAGGTCCTGCGAACCAAAGAGACTGAGTTCGGGAGTCGGTTACGACCTGGGAAGGTATTAGCACCCAGATCGTCCGCCGTACCCGACGGGATCCACGCTTGCAAAGAAAATGTTTCAAAGGGTGAGGGTATGAAAGCTGCTGCAAAAGAAAATAAAATGAACTGGATAAAAGAAATGGGAAAGAAACTGGATAAGAAAACAAAGAGAAAAATGTAGGGAAAATAAAAATTGTGCTCGAACGAGCCCTACCCCGCTGCCTACGTACCTCATAAGGAAAATGAGGATCAGAGTCGCCGTAGTTCCCCTAACTAGGGGTAGAAAAGAAATTGCTTGTGAATTAAGGCTTGAACTGCCTATGCCAATGCTCAGGTGTTGCAGACTCGGACGACGAGTGCGTAACCGTCTTGAAAAATGACAAGTAGGAGCAAGTTCGTGTACGGGGCGAAGGAGATGAGAAAAGAAGTCCCGAAGGAAAAACGCTTATTGTTTGTTTGTGTTTTTTATGAAGCTTTTATGAGTGTGTCACAAGAAAGTGAACTCAAGCTCTTTTCCATGGAATGTGCACTTCTCACTACATTCCAAGATGGAATAATAGAACAAGCACACTCAAGTAAGGAGAAGATCCCCAAAACTTGAATCCAAAGATTAGGACTTAAGCTCACTAACTCATTAACTTATTAAGTATTTTTGGTATTTACAATGAAGAAGTGTTTTTTTAAGCTTTTCTTGGTGAAGAAGATACCTTGATCAGACTTGTGCATCACAAGGTAAGCTTGTACCATACCAAGATGGGAAGACTACAAGTACCTCATGGGATAAGGCTATTGCTCAAGGCATCACTTCAAAATTTATTAAGATGTTTTCTTTAAGGTTATGAGATGAAAAGAGAAGAAGAAACAAAGGATCACAAAGGCAAAAATCTAATGGGGGACTAAAGATTCCTAAGTGTTGTCATGCATGGATATCCTAAGGTTAGTGTGGTTTACTATCCTAAAGAAGAAAGAAAGAAGAAGAGAAGAAGAAGAAATGAGATGAGTAAGGCCTAAGCCCAACAAGCAAAGGGTTAGCTCAATTAAGAATAATAAGAGAAGAGATGAGATTTGGAGATGTGGGAATCACTTCCACACCTCTCACTTACCATAGCCCCTGAAAAAGTTAGTAACATAAGCATACAAGTGAAACACAATGAGAAAACTGACATGCCAACATTATACAAACAGAAATGAAATCATATATACAAATGCTCAATGGATATGCAAGTTACAAGAATGAGGAAAGAAGCATGCAAGCTAATTATGAAGCAACATGAAACACATGGCAAACAAATGCAAACTTAATGAGATACAAAGCAACAATGCACAAAACAATGACTCAAGGCACACAACCAGAACCAAATCAAGTCAAATAAATTCTTAAGAAGTAAGAGAGATGAAGAGAGGAGAAGTACAAGGTCAAACAATCAACTTATGGAAGGAAAGAAGTAAGGAGATGAGGTGAAAGCACATAAGAACTGGAAGCACCTAAAAGGCAAGCCAAACACAAATTTTCTAAGACACAAACCCTAAACCAATATCAGGAAGGCACCCATACCCCAAAGAGATCCCAAATGAGAAGAAGAAGTTGGCACAAGTGCCCTTCTAGGCTAATGAGAGAGCTAATGATCAAAAGGAAACAAAATAGGATAAGGTAAGAACAAATATTCACATCAAATCAACAATGCATCTAAAAATTCCACAACTTAGGACAAATTATCCTCAAACATGATATAACAATGTGCCAAAAGGATTGGGAGAAATTCAGAAGCTAGATAGGTCAAATGAGGACAAGAACATGAACTAGGGTTAAAAACTTCCTTCACAAGCCAAGGATCAAAACCAAATGAATAAATTTCTAAAAAATAGGGGGAAAATCACACATAAACTACATCATTTTAGGAATCCAAAGCAAAAAGAATCAACACCAAACTCAAAAAGATGAACCCTATGGAAATTGGACAAGGCAGCTTACACCAAAAGGAATAAAAAAGAATTAATTAAAAGAGGAAATTAATTGACACGTGGATATTAAGAAAAAAATGGAAAATAAAAATATGGAAAAATAAAGAAAACTCAAATGAACATTCAAGAATTAATTTGGAATTTTTTGATGATTGAAAGTAATTTAAAAAAATTAGAAACCAAAATGATGTTAAAAGAAAATTAAAGAAAAAGAAATAAAAGAAAGAAAGCTGGGAGGGGTGCGAAGAGCAAGGACTGCAGTTCAAAACAATTAGTCTTAGAAGTCTGGGGGTGCGAATAGGAGTTATGGCCCAATGGGTTGCGCTGGTTTATGAAAGTAAGGGTGGATATTCAGGAAATAAAAGGGAAAATACATTGGCCTTTGGATGAAACGAACGCATCTCATGAGGGGGCTCATTAATTGACGTGGAGGTTTGATAGGCTGAGAGCCGAGGACGCATGAGACTTATAGTGTGGTGAGAAGTATTTGGCATTAAAACAGAAACTGAATTCACGAGAGAGAGAGGCAGTGTTCACTAAAAACGTGGCATGACCTGGAGCATTGAGATGAAGATGCAAGGGCAGAGGAACCTTCTTCAACCTCATGAAACCCTAGCACAAGAATTTGCAGATTCCGGTGACCGGAGCTAGGGCTCCGGCACCGGAAATTACACCAGATGATCAAACAACAATTAAAATGAACAAAACACTCCAGATTTACTAATTGATGTATGTTGAGTTCAAAAATGGCGATGAAAAGGTCTATAGATCCATGGATCTTCTGGATCGAGCAAAAACAGAAATGACCATGAAATTTCAAATTCAAATATCTAACTCATTAGTGCATAAATTTTGAAACTACAAACAGTAGAATGACCAGCAAACATCACAGATCAAGATGCACACAAACATTTTCAATTTCAGATCTGAAGATTCAGAGGCATACCTGAACTTGCAGATCTTGTGAGAGCTTGCTAGAAGGCCAGATGATGAAGCCAAAGCACTCCAAATGCTCTCTAGTTGCAAAATAAATGCAACTAGAGCCTTGAATCTTGCAGGATCTTGAGCTTTGCAAGCAACTGCCCTGAAATGGCAAGGTTGTGATTCTTGAGAGATAGCTTGAACAAGTGTATGATTAATGATCCTGAGCATCCAAGGATCAAGGATCTACAATTTGTTTTTGGAGAGAGCTATTGTGTGAGGAGATTTGAGAGAAAATTCGAATTATGCACAAAGTTGGAAACTGAAGAATGAGAGAGAACTGAGGCAAGCCAAAACCCTAATTTGTTATATATCACCTCATGAGCAAATGCTGTAAAAAAGAAGAGGTTTGCACGTGGGAATGAAAAGTATTTGTGATTTTGCAATTTGAGCAAGTTTGGTGTGATATCATGTAATCCTCATGCTTTCCTTGGCCTTCAGCCCCATGTGCACTCTAAATCCAGCCCTTAATCATAATCCAAAAGATCTTGGCTCTTAGATTAAGTTGTCACACTTTTCTCATGAATATGCAAAATTTGCACTTGTGAAGCAACATTCTTGTTGTGCACGAAATTTGTGAATTCTCTTGAGCAAAATGATCCAATTGCATTGCATTTTAACTTTGTAAACATATTGGATCCATACCAACACTTAAAATGAGGTTTCAAGACTTTTGGCTCTTGGTGCATGCATGAAATTTTGCTTTTTGCCCTAATTTGAAGGAAATTTCGAGGGCCATATATCCCAAACCACACATGCTATGAAAAAGTACTTGTACTTTTTGAAAATGGGAGGCCTTAATCTCCAACTTTCATGTTTGACTTTGGTCCATTTGAAGAATTTTTGATTAAGTTAAGGTCACTTGAATTTTAGGGCAAAAGTTGCCAAAAATGGAATTTTCTCAAAACCAACTTTGCACCAATTTTGCAAAAACCCTCAAAACTTCATGATTCTTGATCTTTGAACTTTCCAAACCTCTTATAACATTGTAAGAACATCCCTTGTCTATAAAAAATGGATTGGACCCCTTGAAATCACACAGTTGACCTTTTTTAAGGCACATTTGACCAATTACTTCATCTGCAAGCAACTGAAGAATATCTTGACTTCCACAAGGAATTTTCTCATGAAAATTGGTACCTAGGATCCTCTTGACATATGAAAGACTTTGCCCAAATGAAATGGCCAAAGTTTTGAGGTTTTCATGCTTGAATCTCAAACCCTAGTTTAGGACCATTGTGTAGGAGCTTTGCCCTAGCCTGGAATCCTTGATGATCTTCCAACCTTCTGAACTTTTGCAAATGAACTTGAGCTTGTAAATGCAACATAGATCCCTCATAGGTCTTATACAAAACCATTGGGACCCTTGCAATGGCTTGTGATGCTTCAAGAACCTCCACAGATGATCATATGCCTAATGCTAGGTCATGAGAAATGTTATGCCTCATCTTTCCATGCTAGGATGCTAAGAAAATGATATGTTCATGATGAATATGATGTGATATGATGCTTAAAATGAAGAGGGCAAATTTGGGGTGTTACACCGACGAGTCAAAAACAGAATAAAAGACTCGGGCAAAAATAAGGGAATAATCAAAAAAATAATGTGTACACCCGCTTAGTTGAAAAGCCGCATTGGACAACTCAGGCAAAAATGGGTATCCCGGTGGATTGAAAACCCGAAAGGGTAATCCACGCAAAATAAGGGAATAAGCGAACAACTGTATTCTGAATTCGTTTGTGTCGCTTACGACTTGGCAAACTTCGAAAGGTTAAAGCATCGGTCAGAATCAACTTTCTTCAGAAAACAAGATGAGAAGAACGTCAAGGTCATACAGGTTATAGCAAATGGAAGCTCACTAAAGTGTCGTCAACATTTCCAGCACCTTCATTTTTCTCAATTTGTAACAATCTCCTCATTTCAGGGGATTTGTTTCTTTGAGTGTACTCGCCAATTCAGGGCACACCGATCAATAAAATCAGAGTTTTCAATCACACTTCGTCTTGTACATTTTTGTTTCGTTTGCAAAATGTCCAATATTCATGATATGATACTTGCATAAAAAAGGGATGTGCCTTTCTAATAATTGCTTGCAGGAAATGTATTTACTCCCATGAATATCTAAACTCCTATGATGGAATCCGGCAAGGGATGCCTCGGGACACTTGTGCGTTTCTTTGTCTTAACAGGATTGCAGGTATTCAATGCGCGACATGGGGCATGCCAAGCACACTTCCTCCCCTAACAGTATCCGGAATGATTTTCCCCAGCGGAGTTGCAAGCACCACTTCTCCAGCACATCATCTTCAAGCAGCATCAGAAAATACTCATTTCCCCAGCTGAGTTGTCAAGTCTCCTCATCCTCAGTAGGATCCCCACAAAAATCTCTAGGAAGATCGTTCAGTAATTTTCCCCCCAACAGAGTGTCAAAGTCAAGGGAACCATCTCCCCATAGAGCTCCAGCCTCTCCCAAGAAGAGCAATGTCTGAAGTTCTCACCACAACAAAGTGACGAAAGCTTCCTCATCCCCAGCTGGGTTATACCATTACCAGATAGATTTATCAGTGATCTAGCCCCAAGCAGAGTCGCATATTTTATCAGATCTACCAATGATCTCATCCCCAGCTGGGATATCCTTTCAAGAGGATCAGTCAGATATCTCCACAAGCAGCGGGATCCGAATCCCGGATCAGTATCTTTGCATAAGCATGGCATTCGCATCATAAATCACCACAAAAGCGTAGCATTCCGTCTAATATGGAGCATTACGGCAAAAATCAAACATATTGCATGATCACAAGTCAGGTTCAAACCAGTCACCTGTAAATACCAACAGTACCTTATCAGCAATCTACAAAATACGTCCATGGTACATAAAAAACAGAGCGTCCCATTTGCACTCTCAAATACAAATACTTGTCCATAACATGTTCTTTTCGACACTCATCCGTGTCGTCTCATATCTCCCAACAGAAAGCCAAAGCGTCCCCTTTGCACTCTCCAACACAAATACATGTTTATATACACTCAGTTGACACTCGTCTGTGTCATATCATCTCTCTGCAGACATAAACCACAAATATCTTTTTTGAGTACAGAAACTTATACACTCTCTTGACACCCGTCCGTGTCACATATCCCTAGCATGGTTACCCAAACACTTATTGTAATACACTCTCATTGACACCCGTCTGTGTCATCCTATCCCCACAAATTGCCTGAATGCCTTTTATACTTATAAGGTCATAACTTATACATTTTCTCTTTTGACACTCGTCCGTGTCGCTTTTCCCAGCAAGTTGAGCACTCGTCCGTGTCTCACTCTTGTTTATTTTTACTCATACAGATACTCGTCCGCATCTTGTATACACACTTATTTCCCCTCAGAGTCGACACTCGTCCGTGTTCTTTGTTAACCAGTTGATACTCGTTCGTATCATCATCTCTGAACATGTGTCAGCGTTGTTTCTACCGATACTCGTCCGTATCGTAGTCTTAAGGATGCTCGTCCACATTTTTTCTATACACAGTGTCAAACACTTATACCTTTGCTTCTTAAGAGCGTAAGCACTCGTTCGTGTTTACCTTTCCCCAGTATGGTAATCTTTCTGTTATCTGACATTCGTCCTATGTCATGATACTTTCGGCAGCCGTACCCTACCAGGTGATCATCCTTCACCCTCGGATGACCGTCCCTCATCCTTCCCCCAGCAGAGTCTCCATTATTGGAACCCTTTTACATCCGACATTTGTCCTATGTCGTGATATTGAGCAACAGTCCCCTGCTAGGTGATCGTTCTTCACCTTCTTGATGATCGTCCTTCATCATTTTATCCGATGGTCGTCCCCATCGTTGATCTTGTTATCTGACATTCGTCCTATGTCATGATACAACCCCGAGAGCAGCCGTACCCTGCTAGGTGATCGTCCTTCACCTCCTGATGATCGTCCTTCATCATGTTTATCCGATGGCCGTCCCCATCGTAGACCTTTTCTATCTGACATTCGTCCTATATCGTGATAAAGAGCAGTTGTCCCCTGCTAGGTGATCGTCCTTCACGTTTGATGATCGTCCCTATCATTACTTCATTTATTCTTTGAGTCGATGGTCGTCCCCATCGTTATTTTACTTTGCAAAACCTGATGGCCGTCCCAATCATCACCTTTATTTTAATCCCTAGAGAACCTTGTTACTTTGCTTGATGACCGTCCCCATCATGATTTCTATTTTCCCCAGTATGTCGGTGTAACACGGTGGGAGAACTGACTTTAGTTATGTTGCGGATAGCAAGAGTCGCCACCGACTTTTATTTTATCCAAAGGAAAGGCATAAAAGAACAGGAAAGACCTTTTAAAATATTTTTGGGTCCGGGGGGTAGGTTATGTAAAGGGAAGGTGTTAGCACCCTTTACATCCATGGTTATCCATGGGCTCTTAGTTACTTAGCTCACTTTAAAATGTTTTTGAAATGTGAAGTGTGTGAATAAAAATTTTCTTAAGTGTTTTATAATGATCCATGTACGGATGCGTATAAAACCTTTGTTTTGAAAATTGTTTGAAATGTATGAAGTGTTTGAAATTTTTTTTGAAGAGTGAGCAAGTACATAAGAGGAACCTACCCTAAGTTTAAGTCTTTTCTGTTCTTGAATCCTTTGAATGGTAAGACTATCCCTATTATTAAGGAATAGGTAGTCATTATCTTGGATGTGTGGGACAAGTGAAGGGACATTTGTTATTTAGGCAACTGTGGGGTGTATAAGCAATTCGGAGGGACTTATCATCTTTATTCGAAAGGGACAAGATCATTTACGAAGGCAACATTCGAAGGGACTTGATCTTTTTATTTGTTAAGGGACTAGATGATGTTAATGAGAGAAGGGACTTTGCTTTATACACCCTACTTGACCTTTTTGTTTAGGCAACTTGAGAGGAAACCCTTAAGAAGTGAGATGGCGATCCAGGATCGACTTACGTGTGTGAGTGTACCAATTCAAATATTTATCTTTAAGATTAATGATCTACATCCAATTTTACATACAAACATGTCTTGCACTCCCTATTTTACTAACCATAGCAATAAAAAATAAATAATAAAAATTATTCTACAACTATTACATAATAGATACAATTACATTATAATTAAAATAATTAAAATAAGTAAGTAAATAAATAAATAATTAAATGGGTTAGTAATAATAATAATAATAAAATAAACAACCACATAATAGATAAATAAATAAATAAAGGGGGTTAGTAGTAATGAAATAAATAAGAATAAGATGAAAGAATTAGCATAATGATAAATGATAAATTAAAAGTTCAATTTTAAATGAATAATTATTTTTAAGGTTTTTTAATTAATAATAGAAATAAATGATAAATATTATATATTAACAAAATATGGCTAATAGTCTAATTATTTGAATTTTATATACATATTAAAATATCTAATTATTATTTAAATAAGCATACAAAAAATAAAATAAATTATATTCATAAGATAAAATTAGGGTTGCTTAATTATTTAGAAAAATAAACTAGGATTTACTATTTAATTAAATTATTTACATATAAAAACTATATACAAATTATAAATATACATAATTAAATAAATAAATTAACATTTATAAGATAATTAGAGTTTATAAAAAATTATTAGAGTTAATCAAAATAAATTAGGGTTTATGAGTTTAGGAAATAGAATTAGGGTTTTATAAGAAATATTTAGGGTTTATATAGAAATAATTAGGTTTTATGAATTAATCTAAATATAATTAATTTATTTATACAAAAAAAAATATAATATATACAATAAAATAAATGTTAGATAATTTTAATAAAGTTTAAATTTTAACAAGATTTTGAATTATAAATAGTAATAAACATTTTATTTTAATATTTATTCATTAATTAACTATAATATAAATAAATTAAATGAAATAAGAAAAAAAATGAGAAAAAGGGACTTACCTGGGGCTGGGATTCGAACCCAGGCCCTAGGCCTCAATCTTTGAGTTCTGCCTCCACAACCACCAGGCCAGCGTGCGCTTGGTGATAACAAACAGATGCCAATCATTATATTTTCAGCCTTATAATAATGAGGAATATTAACAAAAAATAATGTGCAAGCCAGGGATCGAACTGTGTCCCTCAAGGTTTTTCATACGCGCACCTTACCACCAGACCAATCAACGTTTCCTGAAATAAAACATAAAGCAATTGTAAAAATATTATGACATTTTTTTTAATTTTCTGATGGCGCCAATTCATCATCTTCTTCCTCAAAATTTCGCAGGTTTTCCTGCGAATTTTGCTATGCATTTTGTTGCGAATTTTCCTGCGACCCTAAACCTGCGAATACCATATCTCAACAAATACATACAATTTCATCAAATTGATCGTACCAATGTGATCCTTGCAGTCCATACAGTAAAAACATGTTAATGAAAGGCATTTATATAAGGTGTATCATGAAACCCCAAATTCGAAGGTGAAACCATAACCATGGCACTTTCTTGTTTCTACACTTAAGCTTCGATCAAATGGTCCAGAATCATTCTAAACATCCAAACAAACAACAATATGAGATCAAATCACGTTTATAATGCACAAATGTTTGAAATCGAAAATTAAGAAAAATTGAAAGAAACGAATTCGGTTTAAGCAATTCAAGGTGTTTTGGATGCAATGAATGGTTGGGATTGCATCAATGATGTTCAAAGAACATGTTTGAACCTTTAGAATGCTTTGAGAACACCTCTAAGGGAGAATCCGAATTGAGAGTTTTTTTTGTGAATTTTGAAAATTTAGAACTTACTCTTGAGGCTGCAAAATTCGTCCCTAGGCATTTGTGTAGTTTGTATACTTATAGAGGAATGGAATTAGGTCAAAAAAGTGGTGGATTTGTGGGCTTAATGGATACCTTGAGTGTGAAGAAATCTCCTTGCCAAATTAGTCAAAAAATCAAATATTTTCATGCTATAATGCCTTATCACGAATTTGGATGGTTTTGAATCAACTTAAATGGTCATTAAGAGTTTCTAGAAGAAGAATCACTTTTAAATATTCAATTTTCATATTTTATTTTGATTTTAAATGATTTTAAATGAATAAAATCAAAATAAATAAAATAAAAATAATAAGAATCTGAATAAATGAGGATTGGGTCGTGCATAATGTCATGTTGAAGTTTGGATCACAAAATTGCAAGCCCATTTGGAAGAAATTGGTTTTAAGGCCCTATTTGCTTCATAAACCTCCCAAAAATTTCCCAACTTTGCAAGGGCACAAATACTTCAATTTTAATGCCATGAGGGTGTTCTTGGAAATTTTGGAAAGCTTAAGGAGTCCTCTAACCAACCCCATTGGTTTCATGTCCATATCTTTTACCATTCTCAAGTTATGCCCTTTTGAAGTTGTTGACGTTTTGTTGACTTTCAAAAGGACCTATAATGTCTTAGCTCATACCTTCCAAATGAAGCATTTTTGGGCTTGGCTTGTGAGACACAAAGTTGTAGAGAATTCAATTTCCTTCAAAATGAGCTTTGGATGGGAAAAATGTGATGAAGCATGTGAAATTTATGGCTGGTCAAAGTTCAGTTGACTTTCCCTAAGGAAACCCTAATTTAGAAACCTCTGATTCTTGATGATCTGAAATATCCTTGATGAATCATGATCAACCCTTGATCAAATGATGAATTTTACTTCATATACTTGATGTTGGCAAAAAAAATCATAAAGTTTGACTTTGGTTTGACCACAGTTGACCTCAGTTTGACTTTTTAACTACTTTGACTGACTTTGACTTATCTGATCATTTGACTGAGCAAACCTTTGAGAAAAGTCTTGAAACTTGTTATGGGGATTCTTAGACACATATAAGATGTTATGAAGCTCATTTGAAGTCTTGTAAATTCATTTAGCCTGATTAAAGTCAAAACCCTAGTTTTGGATGCACTGCTTAGGAGAATGCTTTGCCTGAGGGATTTGTCAAATCTTCTGACCCATGATGAACTTTGTGAACCTTGTGAACCTCATAAGATGTCTTGTGAACCTTGTGAACCTCATAAAGTGTCTTGTAAACTTCATGAACCTCATGAAAGGTCTTGTGAACCTTGTGAACCTCATAAAGTGTCTTGTAAACTTCATGAACCTCATGGAAGGTCTTGTGAACCTTGTGAACCTCATAAAGTATCTTGTAAACTTTATGAACCTCATGAAAGGTCTTGTGAACCTTGTGAACCTCATAAAGTATCTTGTAAACTTCATGAACCTCATGGAAGGTCTTGTGAACCTTGTGAACCTTCTTAGCACACAAAGTCTTGTATTGTGAGGGCAAATTTTGGGGTGCAACAGCTGCCCCTGTTCAATTTTCTGAAACCTGAGGGGTTAGATTGGTATATTTGCCAATCGTGACCTGGAAGGTTGAAGGGGATTGAACATAAAAGCCCAAAAATTTGCACTCACCGGTGCGTAGAGTGATACTGATGACTAATTGAATATGCTTGAGTGGGCTTAAAGATGCCACTTGGAGAAAAGTTCTTCGGATACATTTCTTGGAGGATAAGGTAATCCAAAGTATGAAGATATAATGATAGCTTTCAGGAGGATAAACAACGTCCTGAGGTCATAATATGCTTTCAGGAGGATAAACAACGTCCTGAGGTAATGATATGCTTTCAGGAAGATAAACAACGTCCCGAGGAAATGATATGCTTTCAGGAGGATAAACAACGTGATAACGAGAAAACGTATCGATTATATTGCTAGGTTTCATTGACGTTTTATCGCATAATCACCGCTTTAACACTCGATTTCTCGAGTTTTTCTTACCATTTTGCAGGTACATCATTATATGGAGCTAAATCATGAATTAAGAGAAAAAGGAACAAAAGAAACCATAAAAAGATGAAGAAATGAAGAAGCCTGCAAAAGACTGCATAATTTGTTGCAGTCACGGTCGTCACCAGGGTGTCACGACCGTGACACCCCAAAATGAGCCATCACGACCGTAAGAGCATTGTCACGACCGTGACACTTAAAAGCCACAGGACACGAGCGTGAAGACCTTGTCACGACTGTGACAAGGGTAAAAATAGGTTTTTGACTGAAACCACGTCAAGGCATTACGTGAAGAACTCTTCTCCTAAATTTTTGCCACGTTCCTACATTCCCTCCACCAATTCAGCAAGGCCCAATGCAACAAAGTCCAATTTTTAGCCCATTAAGGATTCTATAAATAGCATTAGTTTTATGAAGAAACTACAGAGCATTTTTTATTCGATTTTCTACGGAAGCTCTGCCGAATTATTTTACGACCCTATTTCTATTTTTGCATTATTTTCAGTTTTCTTTTCGTTCTTATTGTATCCGAACCAGCCTTATAACAATTTCCAACATCAGGAAATTGTTATACATTTATTTGTTTCTAAACCTTCAGCATTTGTTATTTTCGATTTCCGCCAACTCCAAGCTCTCCGGTTTGTGGAAGAAGGAGTCTGCTATAATATTTGTTAACCAGGTTTTTATTATATTGCAATTTTAATATTTATGATGTTCAATTATTTTTCTGCCATGAGTATTTTATTATTTGTTTTTCTGTCTCTGTCTGGTTCAACATCAATGAGTAGCTAATCACCTTAGGGCGGTATGTAGTTAGAACCAACTTAATCGGTAAAATTTAACCATAGGCTAAAATTAATTAATAACTTAACATTATGGCTGATACTTTTTAATTAAAATCGACCTTTTCGTTACGAGAGTAAGAAAAGAGTATTAGGTTAGGTCAAGACCACGAGAGTGTGAGATTTTAACCAGATAGCTAAAGTTAGGCATTTAAATTAAACACAGCGAGAGCGCTTTAAAATAAATTAGAATTACTAAGTTTCCAAAAATTATCTCTAAACACTTATGGGCTAGCGAGAGCAGGCATAGGGCTTTAGGGGTAAGATCTGAGATAAGACCACGACAGTGTGAGTTGAGGGTATTTAAACTGGTAATCTCTACCGAATAGATTAAGTAAACACCTTTATAAGCCTAGGTTAGATTGAACCACCTAAGTTAGTATAATTACATACCGACCGTCTTAGTATCATTTTATTAAAACTTAAATTTAATCCCGTCTTTAATAGTTTTAAAAATCAACAAAAAAATCGTGACAACCATTCGCCTTAGCTAAACTAGAATTCATCTAGCACTAAGTAACCATAGAATCCCTGTGGATCGATAATCTTAAATATTACTTCGATAGGCTGTGCACTTGCAGTTAAGATACCGCTAGACGCATAATTAGACACGTCTTTAGCCCATCAAGTTTTTGGCGCCGTTGCCGGGGATTCCTTAATTTAGTTACTAGTGCATTTAGGTAGCATTGTCTAGACTAAGGTATCAACTATTTAATTTAATTTAATTTCCGAGTGTATGCCAAGTACTCGCTCTAAAAGCGAAGACTTGCAACCTCTAATCCCTGAATCGGAACGCTTCTTACACATAAGAAGACGTATATTCGATTACGAAAATAATTATAGTATTCCAGATCTTCAATTAGATCCGCCTAAACCAGTCGTAACATCAAAGGACGCAGAGATGGCTGAAGAACAGAATCATCCACTCAAGTATTACGCCAGTCCTTCGCAAGCTGAACCGCATTCAAGCATTGCAGCACCGGCTATCAACCGAAATGATTTCGAACTAAAACCTTCGTTGATATCAGCCGTGCAACAAAATCAATTCGCCGGAAATCCTACCGAGGATCCGAATCTTCATCTTTCGATCTTTGTGCAATATGCAGATACCGTAAAAGCCAATGGAGTTACCCAAGAAGCTATTAGACTACGTTTATTTCCCTTTTCGCTTCGAGACAGAGCAAGAGCTTGGCTTCAATCTCTGCCTTCGAACTCAGTAACTACGTGGGAGGAACTTAAGAGAGTTTTCTTGAATAGATATTTTCCACCTAGCAAGACAGCTATGCTGAGAGCTCAGATCAACGGATTTAAGCAGAGGGAAAGCGAATCATTATTCGAAGCTTGGGAACGCTATAAGGATCTGCTGAGACTTTGTCCACATCACGGATTAATAGAATGGATGGTCATCCATACCTTCTATAATGGACTCTTGTACAATACAAGAATGACAATTGACGCTGCCGCAGGCGGTGCATTGATGGATAAAGAATATAATGATGCCTATGCACTCATCGAAAGTATGGCTCAAAATCATTACCTTTGGGGAAGCGAGAGAGTCGCAACTGAGAAACCAACAAAAGGAGGTATGTACGAAGTAAGTAGTATGGACCAAGTCAATGCGAAGTTTGACCAACTAAGCCAAAAGATTGACAACTTGGCCATAACACCAACAGCCACCGTGGCTGCAGTAACACCTAACTGTGAGTTATGTGGAGTTTCAGGACACGAAGTTTCTGATTGTCAACTATTGACAGGAACTCCCACTGATCAAGTGAATTATGCTCAAGGAAACCCTTACTCAAACACATACAACCCAGGTTGGAAGAATCATCTGAACTTCTCCTATAAGAATAACAATGCTTTATACGCACCAGGTCAAGCACCAGCTACATCACCAGGATATCAAAAGACTGCTCCTAATGTCCCTAGAAAATCGAACCTTGAGTTGATGATGGAGAACTTTATAGCTAACCAATCTCAAACAAACAAGGACTTCTTAAACCAAAACATTCACACTAGTGAGCAGATTAAACAATTAGTGAGCAAAGTAGATGCATTAGCTACACATAACAAAATGCTTGAAACTCAGATTTCACAAGTAGCTCAACAACAAGCACCTACTGCTGCACCAGCTGGAGTATTCCCTGGACAACCTCAACCTAATCCGAAAGGACATGCTAACGCCGTAATATTAAGAAGTGGCAAGGAACTTGACGGACATACCGATCCAAGACTTGACAATCCAACCATGTACCAAAAACCGGATAAACCGACTGAAGTGGTGAATGATCCAGAAGAAAAGGAAGATAACAATCAAGAGGTAGTGGAGAAAGAACAACCTTATGTGCCTCCACCACCCTATAAACCACCAATTCCGTACCCTCAAAGATTAATAAATTCCAAGACGACGGGTCAATTTAAGAAATTTGTTGAACTTCTGAAACAGTTGAATATTACTATTCCGTTTACAGAAGCAATTACCCAAATACCCTCGTATGCTAAGTTTTTAAAAGAAATCTTATCCAATAAGAAAAAGATAGAGGATAACGGAACAGTTACACTTACTGCCGAGTGTAGCGCCATAATTCAGAATAAAATGCCTCCTAAGCTAAAAGATCCAGGAAGTTTCTCTATACCCTGTGTAATAGGAAAATTGGTCATTGACAAAGCTCTATGCGATTTAGGAGCCAGTATCAGTGTTATGCCCTTAACGATTTGCAAAAGGCTAGACATGGGAGACCTAAGACCAACTAAAATGTCTGTTCAACTAGCCGATCGCTCTGTTAAATATCCTGTAGGCATACTAGAAAACGTCCCAGTACGTATAGGACAATTCTACATCCCTACTGATTTTATAATCATGGACATCTCTGAAGACTCCACTACACCTATCATACTAGGAAGACCATTCTTAGCTACCGCCGGAGCTATAATAGACGTAAAAAGAGGAAAGCTAACCTTTGAAGTAGGTGAAGAAAAAGTTGAATTTATTTTAACACAATTCTTACAATCACCAGCTATAGAGGATACATGCTATCTATTGGACGTAATTGACGAATGTGTAAGAGAAATGGAACTGAAAGAGACCACTTATTCTGAAATAATGAAAATTCAAATCCCTCCGATTTTCGAAGATGATAATTGGCGTAAACCATATCAGGATGACAGTCTAAGCGAAAGTTTAGCACTTACACCGGATCCCATGCCAAGTAAAGATAAACCTACATTAGGATTAAAAACTTTACCTCATAACCTAAGGTACGAATTCTTAGACGTTGAATGTAAAAGACCAGTTATAATAAATTCCAATTTAGGAACTATAGAAATGAAGAAACTTTTAGATGTCTTGAAGAAATATCCAACTGCGTTAGGATATAACATATCTGATCTCAAAGGAATATGTCCTTCAGTCTGTATGCATCGTATTCTGCTAGAAGAAGATTGCAGAACCTCCAGAGAATCTCAAAGAAGAATTAACCCAACCCTTAGCACTGTAGTAAAAGAAGAAGTTAAAAAATTACTAGATGCCGGAATAATATATCCAATCTCTGATAGTGAATGGGTTAGTCCAATACATGTAGTGCCAAAGAAAGGAGGTATCACTGTTGTGAAAAACGCTCAAGGCGAATCGATATCGCAAAGAGTAGTGACAGGATATAGAGTGTGCATAGATTATCGTAAACTAAACAAAGCCACTCGAAAAGATCATTTCCCACTACCTTTTATAGATCAAATGTTAGAACGATTAGCCAAGCATTCTTACTTCTGTTATCTTGACGGTTACTCAGGATTTTTCCAAATCCCTATCCATCCTGATGATCAAGAGAAGACTACATTCACATGCCCATATGGAACGTTCGCTTATAGACGAATGCCCTTTGGATTATGCAATGCTCCTGCAACCTTTCAAAGATGTATGATGTCAATCTTCGCAGATTTTATAGACAACATCATGGAAGTGTTCATGGACGATTTCTCTGTATGCGGGCAAAGTTTTGAAGGATGCTTATCAAACTTAGAAATGGTGTTAGAAAGATGTGTAAAAGTAAACCTTGTGCTTAACTAGGAGAAATGTCATTTTATGGTCAAAGAAGGAATCGTATTAGGTCATGTAATATCCGACAAGGGAATTGAAGTTGATAAAGCTAAGATTGAAGTCATAAAAGATCTTCAACCCCCTAAAACCATTCGAGAAATACGAAGCTTTTTAGGACACGCCGGTTTTTACCGACGATTCATCAAAGATTTCTCGAAAATCACTAAACCGCTTACTGGTTTATTAATGAAAGACGCTGAGTTCATATTCAATGAATATTGTCTTAAAGCATTCGAAACTCTAAAAACAGCCTTCATCACCGCACCAATCATGCAACCCCCTGACTGGAGATTACCTTTCGAAATCATGTGCGATGCGAGTGACTATGCTGTAGGCGCAGTTCTAGGCCAGAGGAAGGAAAAGAAACTTCATGCGATTTACTATGCCAGTAGAACCTTAGATTCTGCCCAGATGAACTACGCCACTACCGAAAAAGAATTGTTAGCAGTTGTCTTTGCGCTTGACAAATTCCGTTCTTACCTAGTTGGAGCGAAAATAATCATTTACACAGACCATGCTGCTATCCGATATTTATTAACTAAGAAAGATGCTAAACCAAGACTCTTAAGATGGATTTTACTCTTACAAGAGTTTGATCTAGAAATAAAAGATAAAAAAGGTACTGAGAACGTCGTAGCGGACCATTTATCTAGAATAGAAGGTATTAAACCCGAACAAGTGCCGATTAACGATGATTTTCCGTATGAACAGCTGATAGCACAAATAGGAAGCGACCTAGCTCAGTTAGACATAAATGAATCAGAACCCGTGGAAACAATCAAGACAACTGTAGGACTGCCATGGTACGCTGACATTGTCAACTACCTAGCCGCAGGAGCTCTTCCACCCGATCTAACCTATCAGCAGAAAAAGAAATTCTTTCATAATCTAAAACATTACTATTGGGATGAACCATTATTGTTCAAAAGAGGACCAGATGGAATCTTTCGTCGATGTATTCCCGAAGAAGAAATAGAAGATGTCATTGCTCAATGTCATTCATCTCCTTATGGTGGACATGCAAGCACTTCCAAAACTTGTGCAAAAATCTTGCAAGCCGGTTTATTCTGGCCTAATCTATGGAAGGATGTCCACATTGCTGTTATAAATTGCGATCGGTGTCAACGCACCGGCAATATTTCGAGAAGAGATGAAATGCCTCAAAAAGGAATATTAGAAGTAGAAATCTTTGACGTCTGGGGAATAGATTTCATGGGACCATTCCCATCATCTTTCGGTAATAATTACATACTCGTAGCTGTTGATTATGTTTCAAAATGGATTGAAGCTATAGCTTCTCCTACAAACGATACACGAGTAGTAATAAAGCTTTTCAAAAATATAATTTTTCCCAGATTTGGTGTGCCTAGACTCGTCATAAGTGACGGTGGCTCGCACTTCATTTCAAAAATCTTTGACAAATTACTATCTAAGTAGGGAGTAAGACACCGTGTGGCTACACCATATCACCCACAAACAAGTGGACAAGTCGAAGTCTCAAACAGAGAAATTAAACAAATCTTAGAAAAGACTGTCGCCATATCTCGGAAAGATTGGTCATCTAAACTTAATGAAGCTTTATGGGCTTATAGGACCGCTTACAAGACACCCATAGGTACTACACCTTTCAAGCTAGTTTATGGAAAATCTTGTCACCTCCCAGTAGAACTAGAACACAAAGCTTATTGGGCGATTAGAACTCTCAATATAAACTATAATGCTGCAGGAGAAAAGCGAATCCTAGACATTAACGAATTAGAAGAATTAAGGTTAGATGCTTATGAGAATGCTAAGATATATAAAGAAAGAACTAAGCGATGGCATGATAAACGCCTATCTAGGAAAGAATTTAGTGTGGGAGACGTTGTACTCCTCTTTAATTCAAGACTCAGGCTCTTTCCTGGAAAATTAAAATCTAGATGGTCAGGACCCTTTGAAATAACTAAAGTATTCCTGAGTGGAGCAATAGAAATTAAGGGTAGGAATAGTGAACCATTCATAGTGAACGGACAACGTTTAAAACATTATCATAAAGTTGAAAATAGAGATTTTGCAAATAATCTAAGGCTTTTAGAGTTGTCCATTGATTCCCCTGATTAATCTAACCTAAGCATTACGTCAGGCTTTTGACGATAAAAACAGCGCTTAGTGGGAGGCAACCCATTTACTCATTTAATTATTTAAACTATTCTTTTTAGCATATTGTTATTTACCGTTTTACTAATTGTTTATTTGTTTTGTCATTTTATAGTTTTATTTTATATTACTATTATTGCCATTACATTATGCATTTCATTTTCTTATTTTTATCTTAAATCACTTTTTACAGATTTTCTAAAAGTCTTTTCCACTTTCCTTCTTCCCCCGATTTGTTTCCTCCATATTTGCACTGACCATGGCTAACCAACCGATTAACCATATGGAAACCAAATTTAGAGGTAGGAACCAAAGAATGAAGTTTGAAGAGTTATCACAGAGGCAAATGGATTTGACCCTGTACCCGGATGATCAGACTATGGACACCCTAGGTATACATGATAGCATCATGTATTTGTTTAACCGACTCGGATGGGAGAATGCATTGATCCAACATAAGTTTGTGACTTACCGCGAGCTCACCCTTGAGTTCCTTAGCTCCTTAATTTACCTACCTGAGCGCGGTTTTGGATTTAGGAAAGGATTTATAAGTTTCCGCCTATTTGGAATAGAATATGACTTTAACCATAAAGAACTAGCTGACTTATTAGGATTCCCTAGTGGACCATTTGCTTTTACTACCACACAGGTAGAATTGATGGATATTGAGCTAGATTTCTTTTGGGGAACTTTAACCGGAAACTACCACCCTGAACCAAATAGCATGAATAATGATGAGATCCATAACCCTGCTCTCCGTTACTTCCATAAAATCCTTGCCCACACCTTCTTTGGAAAAGAAGAAAACATTACCGGAGTTTCTAAAGATGAGATATTTATTATGTCATGTTTCACTAATGGACAGCCTGTTAATGGTGTACCTTTCATGATGCAAACCTTCACCCGTATCCAAGAAGATCCTGAATTACCTATATTAGTAGGAGGCCTTGTGACCATGATTGCTGATGCCATAGGACTTAGGTACCAACTGCACAGGTGCAACCGTTTAGGTACAATTCGTCCTATGAATCTTAACTTCTGCTTTAATAGACATATCATAAGGAATTTAGGACATCCACCTTTTGAGTACCTAATCCGGAACGAGGTAGTAACCCTGTTCACATTGCCAAACCATGCTAGAGTAAGTGTTCACAATAAGGATAACTGGCTTTATGAGTTAACCCCACCTGATTATCCATCTACTCCTGAAACACCTCAGTCTTACAAGATAAAAGATGATATGATGACCGATGTCGAAACTGACCCTGAGACACCTCCTGGTTACCATGACATTGACCACACTGAAGAAGTACATGAAACCCCTGAAGTGAATCAAGGAGATTATGCTAACAACTTACAGAATATTATGAACACTCTTGAAGCTTACCAAACTGACATTAATTCATTTAAGGAAGACATTAAAAGCATGCGATTGGATATTATAGGTTTGACTGACATAACCTGCGAACAATTCTATCACTTGAACTCCGCAATCGAAGATTTGAAGAAACGCTTTTGAAAATGCTATAAGTGATTTAGTTTATTTTTCTCACTGTTTTCGTTTCTAGTTAGATTTATTTTTTGCAACAATTTCGTACGTATTTCCATTTATGTAATTTCATTTCAATTACTTTATGCAATCCATCTCTAATTCCAAAATTTCTCCATTTTAATCAATTTATATATTTTTCATTCTATGTACTGTTATGCTTGCATTTATTCATATTATATACAATCTCTCATGCCATGCAAGTTAGTGAAGTACTCTGTTGAAATTATATATTATATGGTGTTTATAATTTAATATGAGTGATAAGTGAAGAAAATACATTATTATAAAGTATGTGACATAATTGAGATAGTGTTTTCTGGAAATTATTCAACGAAGCAAGCCTCACGGTCGTCACACCCCCTAACGATCGTGACGTGCTCATTTAGCGTGTCACGACCGTCGCACCCCTGTCACGACCGTGACAACCCCTATTACAGGATTCGTGAGAAACAGAACTATTTCTCTTCGTGACCTCTTCTTCTTCTTCCTCCATAACTTCCAAAAACCACCCAAATTCTCCATAACTTCCGTAACCCCCCCATTACCAACTTTAAACTCATTAACCCCCCATTATCACCACCTATCACATTCTCACTCTCCATTATTTATTCCGAATCATTATTTCTCTCATTTTATCATTTTTTCACAAAACATCAAAAATCTTCATCTTCCACTCTAACCTCTTGCATGCAATGGATACCATTCAATTCAGAGAAGGTGATGCTGGAGAAACCCAGAGAGAACGATTTATCCGATTCCAGAACCGCGGTGTGCAACCTACACGTTATATCGACACTGTCTGTTTGAGGGAACTCGGAATGCTTGCCAGTGTCACGAGTCTGCTTCAAAAAGTCGGTCTGTGGGATCTTTGCAGTCAACCTCAGCCCACATTCGAGCTTCTGACACTGGAGTTCTTAAGCTCGTTCAGTTACATCACCGGTTCCGGTTCTCAGAGTCAGCTCACCGGTTTCACAAAATTCAGATTGCATGGCCAAGAGTTCAACCTTTCGCAATACAGGATAGCCGAGTTGCTAGGCTTCGATCACGGAACTGAAGCTCACCGCCGCGTGCCCGATAATTTTAGTGAACCCGCTTTCACTCTATGGCACGACATAACCAATACCCGTGCCTCAGCCTTCCAAAGCCTCAACGCTACGCACATTCACAACCCGGCAATCCGTTATTTCCACCGAGTCATTTGCAACACCATATTCGCTCGAGAAAGCAACCATAAGCTCAATTCCAAGGAGCTTCTATTCTTGCACTGCGCTCTAAATGACGAGCCGATCAACGCTGCCCCTTTCATGCTTTATCATATCCAGGCTATTGCACATAGAGGATCCACCCCGTTCTTCATAGGCGGCATTGTCACCACCCTCGCCATTCAGTTGGGGCTTGGTGACTTGGTCGTAAATCAGCCTCACCTAGCCGCAGAATTCCTCACCAAGAGCTATTGCAGGTCCGCTCACCTGATTGCGCAGCGAGAGGATGGCAGGTATAGCCCTGTTGTCCATGGCACCATATTTCACCATATCATTCTGCCGTCCCGCGACCGCATCGATCCATCCAGCCGAGCCAACTGGCTCTTTGTTTTACCAGATGCTGCCGACCACGCTCCTATCCATGATGATCAGGCAGATCTCCCAGCGGATGAGATGCAGGACGCTATGGATGCAGCTGAGCCTGTCCAGGATATACCAGAGTCATCTACCCGACAGCCTCCTGCACAGGAATTCACTCTTGAGGATGTCCTCCGTGCGATTCATCAGCAGAACCAGATGAACGCCGCACTGGAGCGAAGGCATAAGGAGCAGTATGATGCTTTACTCAACACTATTGCAGAAAACCAGGCAGCTACTAATGAGAAGTTTGGCGAGATTTTCAGCGAGTTAGAAGCCTTGCGTATCGACATCACTGCGACCACCAGCACCGGTTCTGATCCTGAAGCGACTCCTTCCAGACGCCGCTCCCGCACCAGAAGCCGACCCCGCGGTCCTCAGCAGCCATAGATTTAGTTTCACTTATGTTTGTTTTTCGTTTTTGTCGTTTGTACTGTACTTTTACCGCATTTATATCACAACATTGAGGACAATGTCTGATATTGTGTGGGAGAGGTACCTTTCATTTCCGCATTTTTTCTTCTCGCACTTTTCCATTTCGTTGTATTTTCAATTCCGTTGTATTTCCTTTAGTAAGTTAATGAAGCGAGCAAATCTTTGTGATATTTTCTTTAGTTTCAAACTTTCCCGTTTATTTAGCCATACCCGAAAAAAATCTTTACTTTATTCGCATTACCCGACTTACCTACGAGATCGTAATTAGGAAGCTGAGAACGATTAAACAAAACCAATACAATCTTGACACCTTTGACTTCCTACTTAAGCGATTCCATTCCGATTACCATTACGAGTACACTTTAAGTTTCAGTTCAAAAGTAACCCCTAGTAGTTTATACTAGCAGTCAGCACCGTCTGAACACAAACCACGTGGGGAGCCGATGAATATAAGCGTTTGATGCCTAATCAATAATGATCCTTCATATCTCGATGCAAAATGAAAAGAAATTGCACCAAAGTACACGGTCGCATATAAGAAACGAGAAATATGAGAAGGAATCCATTGCGGGTTGGTTCAGAGGTACTGGTTCTGAACTCGGTAGGGCGTGCTACAGCTCGATCCCCCACAACCTCCAAAACGGATAAAAATATGTAGGGTTACCACACTCGTGTACCAGACCCCGTGCTTAAAAAGGATCAAAGTCGCTAACCGGCTACTCCACTACGTGCGTGCTAAGGCAAAGGGCTTAATGTGATTGCGCTAGAATGAAACCGGGCGAAATAAGATCGAAAAACTCTAGGTGAAATCATAAAGTAATTGTCGATTGTTTCGTTTAACGGGAAGTCGACGACATAGCTTGTGTCATTAGTGTATCGGTAGTGTTCTATCAAAGTACCGGATTATCCGACAAAACGATCCCTCGTATGATTTGTTATGAGTATGCGTAAATAAAAGTTTGTCCGCCGATTTTCAACCGACTATTTGCTTGAGGACAAGCAAAGGTTTAAGTTTGGGGAAGTTTGATAATGAGAAAACGTATCGATTATATTGCTAGGTTTCATTGACGTTTTATCGCATAATCACCGCTTTAACACTCGATTTCTCGAGTTTTTCTTACCATTTTGCAGGTACATCATTATATGGAGCTAGATCATGAATTAAGAGAAAAAGGAACAAAAGAAACCATAAAAAGATGAAGAAATGAAGAAGCCTGCAAAAGACTGCATAATTTGTTGCAGTCACGGTCGTCACCAGGGTGTCACGACCGTGACACCCCAAAATGAGCCATCACGACCGTAAGAGCATTGTCACGACCGTGACACTTAAAAGCCACAGGACACGAGCGTGAAGACCTTGTCACGACCGTGACAAGGGTAAAAATAGGTTTTTGACTGAAACCACGTCAAGGCATTACGTGAAGAACTCTTCTCCTAAATTTTTGCCACGTTCCTACATTCCCTCCACCAATTCAGCAAGGCCCAATGCAACAAAGTCCAATTTTTAGCCCATTAAGGATTCTATAAATAGCATTAGTTTTATGAAGAAACTACAGAGCATTTTTTATTCGATTTTCTACGGAAGCTCTGCCGAATTATTTTACGACCCTATTTCTATTTTTTCATTATTTTCAGTTTTCTTTTCGTTCTTATTGTATCCGAACCAGCCTTATAACAATTTCCAACATCAGGAAATTGTTATACATTTATTTGTTTCTAAACCTTCAGCATTTGTTATTTTCGATTTCCGCCAACTCCAAGCTCTCCGGTTTGTGGAAGAAGGAGTCTGCTATAATATTTGTTAACCAGGTTTTTATTATATTGCAATTTTAATATTTATGATGTTCAATTATTTTTCTGCCATGAGTATTTTATTATTTGTTTTTCTGTCTCTGTCTGGTTCAACATCAATGAGTAGCTAATCACCTTAGGGCGGTATGTAGTTAGAACCAACTTAATCGGTAAAATTTAACCATAGGCTAAAATTAATTAATAACTTAACATTATGGCTGATACTTTTTAATTAAAATCGACCTTTTCGTTACGAGAGTAAGAAAAGAGTATTAGGTTAGGTCAAGACCACGAGAGTGTGAGATTTTAACCAGATAGCTAAAGTTAGGCATTTAAATTAAACACAGCGAGAGCGCTTTAAAATAAATTAGAATTACTAAGTTTCCAAAAATTATCTCTAAACACTTATGGGCTAGCGAGAGCAGGCATAGGGCTTTAGGGGTAAGATCTGAGATAAGACCACGACAGTGTGAGTTGAGGGTATTTAAACTGGTAATCTCTACCGAATAGATTAAGTAAACACCTTTATAAGCCTAGGTTAGATTGAACCACCTAAGTTAGTATAATTACATACCGACCGTCTTAGTATCATTTTATTAAAACTTAAATTTAATCCCGTCTTTAATAGTTTTAAAAATCAACAAAAAAATCGTGACAACCATTCGCCTTAGCTAAACTAGAACTCATCTAGCACTAAGTAACCATAGAATCCCTGTGGATCGATAATCTTAAATATTACTTCGATAGGCTGTGCACTTGCAGTTAAGATACCGCTAGACGCATAATTAGACACGTCTTTAGCCCATCACAACGTCCTGAGGTGATGATGATAGCTTTCAGGAAGATAAACAACATCCTGAGGTCATAATATGCTTTCAGGAGGATAAACAACGTCCTGAGGTAATGATATGCTTTCAGGAAGATAAACAACGTCCCGAGGAAATGATATGCTTTCAGGAGGATAAACAACGTCCTGAGGTGATGATGAGAGCTTTCAGGAAGATAAACAACGTCCTGAGGTCATAATATGCTTTCAGGAGGATAAACAACGTCCTGAGGTAATGATATGCTTTCAGGAAGATAAACAACGTCCCGAGGAAATGATATGCTTTCAAGAGGATAAACAACGTCCTGAGGTAATGATATGCTTTCAGAAGGATAAACAACGTTATGAGGTATAAGTATAACTTTTGGGAGGATAAACAACGGCCCAATAGTCACGATATGCTTTCAGGAGGATAAACAACGCCCTGAGGTATAAGTATAACTTTTGGGAAGATAAACAACGGCCCAAAGTCATGATATGCTTTTAGGAGGATAAACAACGTCCTGAGGTAGTGATATGCTTTCAGAAGGATAAACAACGTTCTGAGGTAATGATGTAACCTTTGGGAAGATAAACAACGGCCCAAGGCAATAATATGCTTTCAGGAGGATAAACAACGTCCTGAGGTAGTGATATGCTTTCAGAAGGATAAACAACGTTCTGAGGTATAAGTATAACTTTTGGGAGAATAAACAACGGCCCAATAGTCATGATATGCTTTCAGGAGGATAAACAACGTCCTGAGGAAATGGTAACCTTTGGGAAGATAAACAACGGCCCAAGGTCATGGTAGCTTTCAGGAGGATAAACAACGTCCTGAGGGAATAATAGCTTTCAGGAAGATAAACAACGTCCTGAGGGAATGAGATAACCTTTGGGAAGATAAAGAACGGCCCAAGGTCGTGATATGCTTTCAGGAGGATAAACAACGTCCTGAGGAAATGGTAACCTTTGGGAAGATAAACAACGGCCCAAGGTCATGGTAGCTTTCAGGAGGATAAACAACGTCCTGAGGGAATAATAGCTTTCAGGAAGATAAACAACGTCCTGAGGGAATGAGATAACCTTTGGGAAGATAAACAACGGCCCAAGGTCGTGATATGCTTTCAGGAGGATAAACAACGTCCTGAGGGAGTGATAGCTTTCAGGAGGATAAACAACGTCCTGAGGTATAAGTAACCTTTGGGAAGATAAACAACGGCCCAAAGTCACAAGTTGTTGATGAAGTTTGTCTGCTGGAGAATTAATCTGAAAAACAAGATTATAACATTCTGTATGATAATATTAGTTTATGCACTATATATGCATGTATGATATGATGCACTTAAGTAATGTATTATGTATTTATGTATATGTATGATATGATGTAAATGATGTATGTATATATCATGCAGCCTGAAGCGTCTGGATATATTCATATAACAACTGCTGGCCAGGGAAAATAAATCCCGGTTTGTTACTGAAGAATATGAGGAACTTGTTCCCGTTTGATAATATAGTATTCCTAGCCTCCCGTCTTCATTCGATAGTAAGGTATACATAATCTCCCGTCTTCGTTTGATAGTAAGGTATACATAACCTCCCGTCTTCGTTCGATAGTAAGGTACACATAACCTCCCGTCTTTGTTCGATAGTAAGGTACACATAACCTCCCGTCTTCGTTTGATAGTAAGGTATCCATAACCTCCCATCTTCGTTCATCGTACTCCTATTGAAAGAATAAATTCCCGACTATCCGTATGAGGATAAAAGAGATGGATATAAATTCCAGGGGAGATGTGACTTGAAGTACTTATGAAGATGGATTTGCCCTACTGGGGATTTGTAGCTGTCTTGTAGGGATGAACCGGTGAAGCTTCGTTGAAATCCTTCCCTCGTTCGTCCTTAGTAAATACTATTACTGCATTTTCATGCATTTCTGGTAAACATCAATCATATTCAAAAGCATATATACATTCAAACACAACCAATGGACGTTTCGCTTAGGGTAAAAGTAAATCTGGATTCAGAGGGAAAAGTAAAGCTGAACTTGAAAACAGAATCGTTTCAACTTCGAGAGTGTATAACCAATTGGATTTGGAGCTCCTGAAATTTTTAACTTTCCTGAATACCTTCCCAGAAATCCTCATAGCTGGATCTGAAGACATGATACTGACACCATCTGATACTACTGGCGTAGACAATTAATTTCCATCATGGTTTCAGCTGAGAATCCAACATCAAGGTAATACAATGAGAGGAATGTGTCTTCAAATTGTGATGGATCATATACGCTCCGGGTATTAGATTTGAAGAGAAAGCATTGTCCCTTGGTTGAGGATGTATTATACCATAATTGAAGTATATGAATGTAGTTACCTCAAGAGAAATAAACAGAGTGCCTCATAATAATATGCCCCTGACATCATGAAATTCAAATATGTGAGGAGAGCTACCTCTGGCTATTAAGCATTTGTTGAATCTGGACCTGATTGCCCCAAATGAATTGAACAGTAAGTTGGTATGCCCCTTGACTGGGAAACAGTGACTATGCCCCTGGCATTATGAACTTTGTAATGTTACCCTCGGTAATTTAGACAGATGTGGAGATCTGCCCCTGGATACTTAAACATAACTGAATCCTATCCTGATTTCCCCACATGAGATAGGCAGTATCATGGCTTGCCCCCTTGATTGGGAGATAATGACTATGCCCCTTTGTATACATGGACTTTGATCCAGGAATCAACTTTGTTCACCGGAAGGACTTTGGTTCATTGAACATTCATCCTGTAAGTTTCTCCATTTGTCAAACACTCAGGTATATGCAAACAAATATATTCAAAAATGCAATGCTTATGTCTGTCTTGAAGTTTTGAAAAAGAGTTATTTTAGAAAAACAATTTTTGTGAAAACTGTGATATTAACTCAAGTTTTATAATAAGCCCTAAAGGAGTCAGGATACCTTTTTGTAGCAGTACGCTTTCGAACTAACCATGCTTCAGTTAGGACTTTTAAAGAGTTGTAATGTGGCCTGGTTCACGGTTTAAGAAACAAAGGATAAAGGCTCAAATTTTATTTGTACCCAACCCAATCTCCATGATGTTCTTCAGTCCTATACTCAGTTAACTTATGCATTGAGGCTCAAAGTTGTTTGGAATTGTAACACTGACATTTATGATGGTTCAGAAACCAAAAATTTATTTGAACATTCAATCATCTTTCTTTGTTGAGGATTCATAGTAACGTCTTTTTTCTTTTGACTTTGTTATATCTTCTTTTTGCCTGAACTGTTTATTTCAAGGTTACAGTCAGCGGGATGTCTTAATTTTTTATTAAGTCTCCTTCATAGGTTTTGACTTAGTGAGCTTTTTTTTTGCTAGATATTGACTGTCAGGTTTAATGATTACATAGAACCATCATTAGTTGTGTACAACACAGATAATTGGCATATTTGAGTTAACCGAGTAACTACCCTGCACCGAGTTATGAATAAGGGTTTTAATTTGTGCGAGAATAAAAACTCCTACTTCATAGGCTCAAAAGGGTTGACTAGGGATTAATTTCCTTATATCTCCACTGTTTAGGAATTGAAACAATGCCTGTACATCGTCAGCATAGTCTGTTCAAAAGCATACTGCCTAATATTATGGTATTGTTTTCGTCATCCTCCCTCTACAGGCTTATAGCTTTATCAGGAGTTAAATATCACAAAATAGAAATATGAAGCATAGTTCAAAATATAGTGAAACGAATGGATTAATTCAAGACAAACATATGCAATGCATTAATGAAAACAAAAGTTTAACATAATAGTAACTGTTTAAACAAAATAAAAGAAATTACAAAAGAAAGTTCAAATGTTGTCCAAAGCCTCTTCCTCTAAACCCGTCACTCCAGTTATCTGGAAACTTTGATGCTTGATGGACGATAGAAGAACTCAACCTGGCCTTCTGGAGTAACCTCGCGTATTCCTTCGTCAATTAGGTCTTGAATCTTATTCTTCAATGCCCAACAGTTATTTGTGTCGTGTCCGGGACTGTCGGAGTGGTACATACACCTTGCTTTGGGATTATAGCGAGGAGAAGAGGTGTTAGGATTTTGAGGAGGACTTTTCAAAGAAATTAGCTTCATCTCCAACAAGCATTGCAGAACTTGTGACATTGGAGTGTTGAATTTGATAAACTGCCTTCTACATTCCTTGCGTTGAGGTGGATTAACCTTATCAGGTTTTTTTCTTCAACTAAAGAACAATCAGTGTCAACCTGTCTCTTACCTTCTTTTATCCTCCTCTTTCTTTCAACCAAGTCAGCTTGCTTTAACGGAGGTTGACTAACAATTAGATTCCTAACTTCATTACTTTGAAATTTATGGACAAAGGTTCTTAACTCTTCTTGTCCCTGAGCTAAACTTTGAATAAGAGCCACCTGGTCATTCATCTGGATCCTCATTCCTGTTATCTCAGCTTGTAGTTGTTTCAGTTGATCATCCTTGTTGTCCTCAGGATTCTTCTTCTTAGCCAGCAGTGTCTTCAACTCATCTTGTCCCTTGGACAAGTTCAGAATAAACTCTTGGAATTGTGCATTCTGATCCTGAAGATCTTTGACAGTCTGCTCAAGAGTCATTTCTGCTGAAATAAACAGCGAGAAGATAAGATACATGTACATAAGAAACCTGTGATGCAGTGATATGGTATGTGAATGCATATGCAAAGTTTTCAAGGACCGCAGGATTTAAATTTGCTTAAACAAACAAGAAGGTAAACTTTTATTAGTAATAAATTTGTTTTGCCTCTTGGGCTTACAGAAAATGAAATGAAATAAATACAAGAGATGGGGTTTTAAGTCTCCCATGGACGTTTCCTCTTTGTGTTGAGGTATGAGTTGAGATTCCGTTCCTCGTGAAGTTGCTTTGTTAGTTCCAGGATTCTTTCTTGGCTTGCTTTGTAATGAGCCTCGAAAGTGTCCCTTTGCTCCTTCAACTGGATCCAGGATCTCTGCAAGTCTTCCATGTCAGTAGGCATGTCTGGGTGAAGGATGGTATAAGATGTATCTCCTTCAGCAACAGGTTCCATGGTAACTGGCAGGATAGCAGGATATGGCATCATGAGGGTCTGAGCACGAGATCGCACCCACCTGAGATAAGCTTCCATAGGAATAGTGTACTTAGGCTCCAGAGTCTTGCTGTCAACCTTGTTTACTTTTCCCCATGCTCGTATGAATCTCTGACGGTAACCTTGAAGATCGTTGTCGTAGTCAAACACAATGCCCTGAATCAACATGTCATGTGGGCCATCACTCCGAGCGTAACCAAACTGTCGTAAAGCTAGAGAGGGGTTGTAGGTGATGCCTCCTCTTATGCCTAGAAGTGGCACATTAGGAAACTCCCCACAACGGTCAATGATAGTGATATTCTCCATAGACCTGGAGCACCAATGAATATCTGAATGCGAGAGTGACATGATCCTCTTGGACCACCTGAACCCTTGCTCATTCTTCATCACTGAGCGAGGAAGGTGAGAAATAAACCACCTAGAAAGTAAAGGTATGCAGCACATCAAAGTTCATCTTGCCCTTGTAGTACGAGTATGAAGAGAATGCAGGATGTCTCCAAGTAAGGTAGGCACTGGATTGTGACTCAGGAGTATATTGATGGCATGAACGTCTATGTACTGATCAGGATTGGGGAACAACACTAAGCCATATATCAACAAGGCTAAGATCTCCTCAAAAGCATCATAGCTCATAGCTTTCAAGAACACTTGAGCTTTATCCATTAATACCTTAGCAAGAATACCCTTAACTCCGCTTCTCGTTACTAGAACAATGTCTGACTTCTTCAGATGTAGAGCTGCAGCAATAACCTCTGGTTTAAGCTCTTTCTCCAAGCCTGTGAAGGGTCTTTTATCAAGGACAGGTATACCCAGAAGTTTAGAGAACTCTTCCATTGTAGGAACCAGCTGATAGTCGGGGAATGTAAAGCAATGGTGCTTAGGGTCAAAGAACTGAAATAGGACACTCATCATGTCTTCATTGAACCCTGAGGTGACTAGATCCAATAGGTAACCATGTCTCTTGATAAACTGGGAATGATCAGACACTTGAGAAACCAACTCTTTAAGCTTAGCAGGTATGCCTACAAAGTTGATCCTAATAGTGTTTCTACGAGCAGAAGCCATGACCTGCAACAAAGAACAAAGATAAATCCTTTGGTCTTTGAAATGGTTAGTGAAAATGTTATGCTTATGATGCATGATGATGTCATGATGTTATGCTCAATCACAAACATGTGGCACACACGAACAAGTCACACAATAGCCCTAGGTTTAAAGGCTTGCATGAGGTTCAAAGGTAAGTACCCTCCCCTGAAGTTTAGATGGTTCATCCTGTCCTACAAAAGTATCTAGGTTCTAAGGGATCTCAATATCATTGATCCTTCACAAGGGTGGTTGTTCAGTAGGCAACTTACTTGCCAACCAAAACCCTCAAAGTTTAAGATCTCAATGAGCGTAGTATCGAGTATCAACCAACTTCAGTCTGCACCAAAGCCGGTTACCTCACTACTTTCTAAAGGCCAAGATGGGATAACTAGGGTTCTAAAAGTTAGTTAGTGCATTGACAACATATGGCAGCCTCATATTATCCTCAACTTGACTTAAGGAACATAAGCACCAACCAAGAAGTCACACTAACTATGGCCACCAGATCAACCATATCGGTATACGTCGTACAGTTTCCTTGGTCTATTGCTATTTACCTAAGGTACACTAGATCCGGGTTAGGATCTTTCACACATAAGAGCACCAACAAGTAAATATAAAGCAAACAAAGCAAACAATTTAAAGTGATTTAATTCCTAAAGGTACCCCTCTTTAATATTAAGTCCCCAGCAGAGTCGCCACTTCTGTAACACGGTGGGAGAACTGACTTTAGTTATGTTGCGGATAGCAAGAGTCGCCACCGACTTTTATTTTATCCAAAGGAAAGGCATAAAAGAACAGGAAAGACCTTTTAAAAGATTTTTGGGTCCGGGGGGTAGGTTATGTAAAGGGAAGGTGTTAGCACCCTTTACATCCATGGTTATCCATGGGCTCTTAGTTACTTAGCTCACTTTAAAATGTTTTTGAAATGTGAAGTGTGTGAATAAAAATTTTCTTAAGTGTTTTATAATGATCCATGTACGGATGCGTATAAAACCTTTGTTTTGAAAATTGTTTGAAATGTATGAAGTGTTTGAAATTTTTTTTGAAGAGTGAGCAAGTACATAAGAGGAACCTACCCTAAGTTTAAGTATTTTTTGTTCTTGAATCCTTTGAATGGTAAGACTATCCCTATTATTAAGGAATAGGTGGTCATTACCTTGGATGTGTGGGACAAGTGAAGGGACATCTATTATTTAGGCAACTGTGGGGTGTATAAGCAATTCGGAGGGACTTATCATCTTTATTCGAAAGGGACAAGATCATTTATGAAGGCAACATTCGAAGGGACTTGATCTTTTTATTTGTTAAGGGACTAGATGATGTTAATGAGAGAAGGGACTTTGCTTTATACACCCTACTTGACCTTTTTGTTTAGGCAACTTGAGAGGAAACCCTTAAGAAGTGAGATGGCGATCCAGGATCGACTTACGTGTGTGAGTGTACCAATTCAAATATTTATCTTTAAGATTAATGATCTACATCCAATTTTACATACAAACATGTCTTGCACTCCCTATTTTACTAACCATAGCAATAAAAAATAAATAATAAAAATTATTCTACAACTATTACATAATAGATACAATTACATTATAATTAAAATAATTAAAATAAGTAAGTAAATAAATAAATAATTAAATGGGTTAGTAATAATAATAATAATAAAATAAACAACCACATAATAGATAAATAAATAAATAAAGGGGGTTAATAGTAATGAAATAAATAAGAATAAGATGAAAGAATTAGCATAATGATAAATGATAAATTAAAAGTTCAATTTTAAATGAATAATTATTTTTAAGGTTTTTTAATTAATAATAGAAATAAATGATAAATATTATATATTAACAAAATATGGCTAATAGTCTAATTATTTGAATTTTATATACATATTAAAATATCTAATTATTATTTAAATAAGCATACAAAAAATAAAATAAATTATATTCATAAGATAAAATTAGGGTTGCTTAATTATTTAGAAAAATAAACTAGGATTTACTATTTAATTAAATTATTTACATATAAAAACTATATACAAATTATAAATATACATAATTAAATAAATAAATTAACATTTATAAGATAATTAGAGTTTATAAAAAATTATTAGAGTTAATCAAAATAAATTAGGGTTTATGAGTTTTGGAAATAGAATTAGGGTTTTATAAGAAATATTTAGGGTTTATATAGAAATAATTAGGTTTTATGAATTAATCTAAATATAATTAATTTATTTATACAAAAAATAATATAATATATACAATAAAATAAATGTTAGATAATTTTAATAAAGTTTAAATTTTAACAAGATTTTGAATTATAAATAGTAATAAACATTTTATTTTAATATTTATTCATTAATTAACTATAATATAAATAAATTAAATGAAATAAGAAAAAAATGAGAAAAAGGGACTTACCTGGGGCTGGGATTCGAACCCAGGCCCTAGGCCTCAATCTTTGAGTCCTGCCTCCACAACCACCAGGCCAGCGTGCGCTTGGTGATAACAAACAGATGCCAATCATTATATTTTCAGCCTTATAATAATGAGGAATATTAACAAAAAATAATGTGCAAGCCAGGGATCGAACTGTGTCCCTCAAGGTTTTTCATACGCGCACCTTACCACCAGACCAATCAACGTTTCCTGAAATAAAACATAAAGCAATTGTAAAAATATTATGACATTTTTTTGAATTTTCTGATGGCGCCAATTCATCATCTTCTTCCTCAAAATTTCGCAGGTTTTCCTGCGAATTTTGCTATGCATTTTGTTGCGAATTTTCCTGCGACCCTAAACCTACGAATACCATAGCTCAACAAATACATACAATTTCATCAAATTGATCGTACCAATGTGATCCTTGCAGTCCATACAGTAAAAACATGTTAATGAAAGGCATTTATATAAGGTGTATCATGAAACCCCAAATTCGAAGGTGAAACCCTAACCATGGCACTTTCTTGTTTCTACACTTAAGCTTCGATCAAATGGTCCAGAATCATTCTAAACATCCAAACAAACAACAATATGAGATCAAATCACGTTTATAATGCACAAATGTTTGAAATCGAAAATTAAGAAAAATTGAAAGAAACGAATTCGGTTTAAGTAATTCAAGGTGTTTTGGATGCAATGAATGGTTGGGATTGCATCAATGATGTTCAAAGAACATGTTTGAACCTTTAGAATACTTTGAGAACACCTCTAAGGGAGAATCCTAATTGAGAGTTTTTTTTGTGAATTTTGAAAATTTAGAACTTACTCTTGAGGCTGCAAAATTCGTCCATATGCATTTGTGTAGTTTGTATACTTATAGAGGAATGGAATTAGGTCAAAAAAGTGGTGGATTTGTGGGCTTAATGGATACCTTGAGTGTGAAGAAATCTCCTTGCCAAATTAGTCAAAAAATCAAATATTTTCATGCTATAATGCCTTAGCACGAATTTGGATGGTTTTGAATCAACTTAAATGGTCATTAAGAGTTTCTAGAAGAAGAATCACTTTTAAATATTCAATTTTCATATTTTATTTTGATTTAAAATGATTTTAAATGAATAAAATCAAAATAAATAAAATAAAAATAATAAAAATCTGAATAAATGAGGATTGGGTCGTGCATGATGTCATGTTGAAGTTTGGATCACAAAATTGCAAGCCCATTTGGAAGAAATTGGTTTTAAGGCCCTATTTGCTTCATAAACCTCCCAAAAATTTCCCAACTTTGCAAGGGCACAAATCCTTAAATTTTAATGCCATGAGGGTGTTCTTGGACATTTTGGAAAGCTTAAGGAGTCTTCTAACCAACCCCATTGGTTTCATGTCCATATCTTTTACCATTCTCAAGTTATGCCCTTTTGAAGTTGTTGACTTTTTGTTGACTTTCAAAAGGACCTATAATGTCTTAGCTCATACCTTCCAAATGAAGCATTTTTGGGATTGGCTTGTGAGACACAAAGTTGTAGAGAATTCAATTTCCTTCAAAATGAGATTTGTATGGGAAAAATTTGATGAAGCATGTGAAAGTTATGGCTGGTCAAAGTTCAGTTGACTTTCCCTGAGGAAACCCTAATTTAGAAACCTCTGATTCTTGATGATCTGAAATATCCTTGATGAATCATGATCAACCCTTGATCAAATGATGAATTTTACTTCATATAATTGATGTTGGCAAAAAAATTCATAAAGTTTGACTTTGGTTTGACCACAGTTGACCTCAGTTTGACTTTTTAACTGCTTTGACTGACTTTGACTTATCTGATCATTTGACTGAGCAAACCTTTGAGAAAAGTCTTGAAACTTGTTATGGGGATTCTTAGACACATATAAGATGTTATGAAGCTCACTTTAAGTCTTGGAAATTCATTTAGCCTGATTAAAGTCAAAACCCTAGTTTTGGATGCACTGCTTAGGAGAATGCCTTGCCTGAGGGATTTGTCAAATCTTCTGACCCATGATGAACTTTGTGAACCTTGTGAACCTCATAAGATGTCTTGTGAACCCTGTGAACCTTATAAAGTGTCTTGTAAACTTCATTAACCTCATGAAAGGTCTTGTAAACCTTGTGAACCTCATAAAGTGTCTTGTAAACTTCATGAACCTCATGGAAGGTCTTGTGAACCTTGTGAACCTCATAAAGTATCTTGTAAACTTTATGAACCTCATGAAAGGTCTTGTGAACCTTGTGAACCTCATAAAGTATCTTGTAAACTTCATGAACCTCATGGAAGGTCTTGTGAACCTTGTGAACCTTCTTAGCACACAAAGTCTTGTATTGTGAGGGCAAATTTTGGGGTGCAACAGTCGGTCGTCCCCGTCATTGCTTTATCCCCAGCAGTCGTCCTCTGCTCGATGGTCGTCCTCAATCACCCGCATTTTATAATCATACTTTACTTTCTTTTACAATCTATATCCCTTTTCTTCTTCTCCCCAGTGAGTGCAAATTTTGGACTGTCTTTGGTATTCAACCACAAGTTATCTTGTTTGTCTGTTAAGCCAGGCGCTTACATCCTGCACAGCTAACTCATGTTTGAATAGGGGCAGTTGTAAACACCCCAAATTTGCCCTCACCATGGCTTGTGATCTTTCATATTTGCATTAGTTTAAACATATCATCTCATATTGCATTTTTGCTTCACTACATTAGTTCAAGTTCATCTGCATCTAGGGTTTGTGATCTGAGCAATCCAAGATTCATCTGAGCCACTCCAAGGGTCTTCAATCATTCCAAGAGGGTCCATGTATGTTCAGTCATCATATTATATCCTTCAAAGATCAAGGAAGTCAAAAATCACAAGAACTGGCAAAGCATGGAAGTAGAGCTAGGGTTTAACTACACAGATGACCTGAAATTAGGGTTTTGGTTTCAGAGGCCATAACTCCAATTTTTTTGGTCATTCTTGTTTCTATTGGTCCCAATATGTTATAAGGATCATGTGTACCAAGTTTGATGAAGAAATTCATTGTGGAAGTCATCTGATCACTGGGTAACTTCTTGAGCAAGTCAGAGCAAAATCAGGGCATCTGAGGCCCCCAACATGGAACCAAAGTGGATTTTTCATCAAATTGAAGTTATATGATCTTTATTTGATCATTTAAGTGCTTGGAAGTTCACAAAATTGAAGAAAAGTGAGCTAAACCAAAAGTTGCCAAAAATGGAAATGACTTGTAATGTAAACTTTCCATTTTGGGAAAGTTTTTCAACCTCCTCTTTCTCAACCAAAAATGCTTCAAAAGAAAAATTGTTGGTCATGAAAGTTGTAGATTGGATCATTCCCTTTTCAAAAAGTACAATAACAAGTTCTAATTCATTATGGAACTCAAGATATGGCTTGTCAAAGTTGGCAAAAATCCCATAATTTTCAAGAAAGCACTAAAAGGGATTCTTTGCAAAACCACTTGCCAAAGCTTTTTGTGACTTCAAACACACTTCAATGTATCATAACATCATAGTGAATTGCCTCTAGATCAGAATTACCCAAAGAATTGCAAGATTGCATGCCTTGAACATTAAGATTTCTCAAAAGGGCCAAAACATCACATAATTGCAAAACCCACCATAACTTTATTCCCACATGCTGAATTGCCTCAAGATTGATTTTGTGGACATCCTTGAGTCAGCTGCGCATGGACTTGCCTAAAGGCCAGCTGGATTCTTGCCCATACCTCAAGTACACAAGTTGGTGACTTTTTGCAAGAAGGCCATACCAATCACCATAGGGCACAACCACTTCTCTGACCTATCACAACTTGATATGTGGACCAAATATTGAACATAGCACACAAGAACACAAGCTGAAACCTAAGAATCATCAAGTTCCCAAAATCTCTCCCTCTTGCACTTTCCTTCGAATCTCCCAGCTCAATTACTCGAACTTAAAACCAATTCCACCATTCATCTCTAAATCACTCACTGATCACAAACCAACCATTGAAACAGCCAAAAACACCCCATACACCAAACACGATTTCTGACCAGTTGGATTGCTACCACTCAAACCAGCCATCCTCAAAGCTTTCCAAGCATTGCAACTGCCTCAAGAGGTTCAAATGAGTCTTTTTGCACCAAGGAAGTGGCCAGAAAGCTCAAGGGTGAAAAGCTCCACCTCAGGTAGCTATCTGAATTTATTTTTCCAGAAACTCTTTTTTATGTTACAAAATGATTAAGCATGCTTCACTGGTCACACTGAGCTTTGAAATTTCGAAAATGCTGTAGAAATGAGTTTGTATGATTGTTCTGAAATTTCTGCCATTTTTGTTCTTCCTTTCGAATCATGAGTTTGAGTGAGAATAAATGAGATTTGAGGGTAGATTTAAGTTTAGGGGAGTGAGGAGAGTGTCGCACCTCGAAAAATACGATTTTAAAATAAACAACAGAGTCGCCACCTAATTCTATTTATTCTACGAGAGAAAAGGAAGATATAGACACAACCTAAATAAAGGATAAGAATGGTCAACAAACCACTAATCTGAGTTCGGGAGTCAGTTACACAAGAGGAAGGTATTAGGCACCCCTCACGTCCGTTGTATTCAACGGGAACCTCTTAGTCTAGTTTGCGCTTTAAATGTTAACTTGTTATTATTGTCTTCTTTATGATTAAAGTTACTTATTAAAGGGAGAAGAAAATTATTATTTATTGCGGAAAAAGGTTAAGTTTTTTATTATTGTGCTCGCGAAGGATTAAAATCCCCGTGCCTACGTATTCCCCTGTGCAATGGGAAAGTCAGAGCTTCGTAGTTCGTGCTACTACGATTTGTGTTTTTTATTGAACGACTGTTTGAAAATAATTTCTACCGCTAAGCGTTGGCTTATTTGCGAGATAGAAAGATTTAAACAGCGTTCGTTTTGAGAAAAGATGTTTGATCTTTGTTAAGGGTGTTTTAAAAACGAGAGGGCGAATGAACCACGCGTGGGGCTAGCCCATGTTGCGGTTGCATTCAAGAACGTGCGGAGTGCGAGACTCCGGAGTTCAGTTACTCGCTAATTAATTATGAAAATGATCTGAATTGGTTGGTAAGTTTTAATTTGTATTTGAAAGAAAGAGACAAGTCGTCATCTTTAAGAGAAGTATCTCACCTATTCCACCACAAACGTTTGGGAGATGAGAAATCGAAAGAAGCTTTAAACTTGGATATAAGATCGACAAGCAATGCCACATTCTTTCTTTGAGAATAAATAAAATCGGAAGAAGCTTTAAACTTGGATATAAGATCGACAAGCAATGCCACGTTCTTCCTTTGAAAGTAATTGTTTGTAAGATTTTTGTTTGTGTTTGTGGGGATAGGAGGAACAACTTTCCTATGGAGATGAATCATGTCTGATCCTTTAAGATTGTTGAATTGTCTTGAATACGAATGGTGATTGAACCAACGCGTGAGGCTAGCCCATTTGCGATTCAATCCAGAACGTGCGGAATGCTAGACTCCGGAGTTCCTTTTTCGTATTTTAATTAATATGTTGGATAGTTGTTTTTTAGACGAATGGCGATTGAACCAACGCGTGAGGCTAGCCCATTTGCGGTTCAATCCAGGACGTGCGGAATGCTAGACTCCGGAGTTCCTTTTTTCCATAAATTAATTTAAATGAATTTGGATTATTTTTATACGAATGGTGATTGAACCAACGCGTGAGGCTAGCCCATTTGCGGTTCAATCCAGAACGTGCGGAATGCTAGACTCCGGAGTTCTTTTTTTCCATAAATTAAATAGTTTGAAAGTTTTTTTAAGTGTTTATGGTTTTGACCCGATGGTGATGGTATAAGTAATCGGATAAACGCAAATGTGGCATTAGGACTTTAATAAGACGCGAAAGAGGTAAAGTCGAGTTTTAGAGCTACCTAACGGAGAAGGTCCGTTGCCTCTTTAATATGCACACACGAAAAAAAAAGGAATCCAACACTACTTATCAGGAGCTTCACATCATCAATCCAAACCAACTTAACCACAAGTGTCATGAATCAAAAATGATTAGCTAAAAAGAAGAAAAAAACAAAAAAATAGAAAATACAACAAATTCAAATTAACTTAGTCAAACTTAACGAGTCCAGTCAACACCACCAAATTCTAATCAAGAAAAGATAGGAAATACAAATTAAAATCATTTATATAAAAAAAAACGATTAACAATTAAATCAAGATACAAAAACAAAAGAAACATAAACAAGAGGTGAGAAAATGATTTGCGGGCTGTGGAAAGAAATCATATGGGCTTCACCCAACAACCCATTAGCCAATTTTATAACAATCCACAAATTACTAATTAATGTAACAACATAAAGAAATGATATTTTTTATAAAAAAACAAAAAGCAAAATAAATAAATAAAAGAAACAAACCGACAGTTAGCTGGCGCCTGATGTTCCCCCTTCAACTCACCGACCCAAAAACCAATCAAGGATTGACACGTGGCAGGTTCATATATTTTAAAAAAATAAAACAAAATGGAAATACCTACGCATATCAATCAAAACACAGACAATGGACAATTCTTTCCTGCAAAAAAAAACAAACACCCGTGATAAAATCTCAAACTTCAAAACGCGGTTTCTCTTATAATCCCCCAAAATCAGCTTTCACGGCGGCGGAACTCTCGGTCTCTCTCACGAATCTTTCACGGCGACTTCGGTTTTCCGTTGGCTTCAGTTGTGGTGGTGCACGGTGCGAGGCGTGTTCGATTATTCCTTCTCGATCTCGTTTCCTCTTTCTCACAGCTTCAAGTTCACTTCATCTCATTTTCTTGTTTGATGGTTGAAAGATGTGTTTGAGAGTGATGGCCGACGATTGGAAGGGTGGAGGTGCTTTTGTTGGAGGTGGCCTCGCGGTTTCGGCGACAGTTGGAATGAAGAGTTGTGGTTGTGAAGATGGGTTTGTTGCGTGGTGGTTTAAGGGCGGATTTGAGGATGATTTCGGCGGAGGGTTCGCGGATTTCTGGTTTTTGATGTTTGTATGGTTTTGGGGAAACAGCGGCGAGTTTGGTGGTTGGGAGATGGTGATGGCTGTTTATGGTGATGAAGGAGGGTGTATTGCTACTGCGTTCGGTGTGTTTCGGATTTGAAAGTGTTTGGTTTGGATGGCTTTTCTGGTTTGATTGAAGGTTCCAGATGCTGTTTGATGGCAAGGTTTGAGGACGGAATGGTTGCGTTTCGGGATATATTTTTTTCACGGTGAAAGTTGTGGCCGTTGTGAGGCGGTTTGTGAGAATCACGAATGAAATTGGAAGGGTCGAGGCTTTGATTTATCTGCGTTCAATGTGATTGAGTTTACGGTGAGGGCAGTTAAGGCCGAAGGAGGTGAATGCTCTCGTTTTCGGATTTGCGGTTTACAACATGGTGGTGAGTTTGTTTCGCGTTTGTTTTCGGTTTGTTGTTTGGCCTGAAGGTTTGCTTGTTGCTTCAGTTTTTTTGAAAGTCTGCTAGCTGATATTTTTCTGGTTTTTTGTGGCTCTCCTGCTTGCTGGTTTTTTGGTTTATGTTCTTTTTTCAGAGGCAGGATGATGGAGATTAGGGATGGTTAGTTGAATGGTGGCCGTGTTGCGATTGTGAGTTGTGATGTGAGGGTTTACGGAGTAGTTGAAAGGGTTGTGGAGGGGACTCGCGGCGGTGCTGATTTGGTGAGTTTTTGTGTAAAATTTTCCTGTGTTTTCTTTGTGTTTGGTTGTTGATGAGTGATGGTTTTTTCAAGCTTGGATGTGTTGGCTGAATGGTGGTTGAGGACAAAAGGTTGGCGGTGAAGTCGTATTGTGAAGAAGGTGGCTTCACCAGGGAAAGAAGAAGGGTTGGAGTAGATTTATGGAGGATAGGGTGAATTCGTATTGTCTTTAGTTGATTTCCGAGAGAGCTTCTTTTGTCTGGGTAAAACGGTTTTGGTTGTTTTTGTGATGGTTGATGGCTTCTTTCTTTTAGGATGTCAGAAAAACTAGTTTTTTAGTGAAGGGAGTTGTGATTTGAAGTGATGTGAGCCGTCCTCCTCCTCTGTTTCTGCTGTTTTTTGAAGAAGGGTCCCCCAAAAGTTGATCCATCCCTTTCCTTGTTGCAGGAGGCTAACACTTTTTTTGTCTTTGGGTCTGTTTTTTGTCTTTGGTGAAAAAGTTTGACTTGTTTTTTTGAATAAAGTTGTAGAGTTTTTGTTGCTATGTTGCAGGTTGGTTCAGATTTTGCCTTGATTTGGGGAGTTACAAAAACTACTTGGACTAACTATTCTAAAGACTAGTTTCATGAACCAATGACCTAAACTAAACTTAGACTAAAAATAAATAAATAAATGATTAACAAATAATTAATAAGAAATAAAGAAAAATGAAATAATAAAATAAAAATAAAAAAGAGACTACTAAACTATAAAATAAAATACAATTGGCTAAAAATTCAATTATTTAGATTAAAATAAAAACTAAATAAATTAACTAAACTGAGATTATCCTAAATTAAAAATAAATTAAAACTAGCTCTAAATCCAATATAGACTAAAATTCTTATTATAAAATTAAACCGAACTAAGTTAAAATGACCGACCAAACCAACTATATAAAATAAATACAAATTTCACTAATAAGATTAAACTTAATTAAAACTATACTAAATTTAAATTAAGCTGGCTAAAAAATAAATAAACTTAAGATAAGACAAAATTCTGAAACAAATCTAAAATTATGAATAACAAATGCGAATAATGTAGAAATCGACTAAATGATGCATAATTAATGATTAATGAGATGTTAAACCAATGAATGTAAAAATGATCGATTTCGAAACATCGACAAAATGCGTCTAAAAATGAACAAAAATTTGAAAATTTCTGGTCAAAATTTAGGGTATGACAGCTGCCCCTATTTAATCATCTTGAACCTGAATGTATGAGTAACAAAGTTTTTTTTGGACATTCAAGGTGGAAGAGGATTAAATATCAGAATACCTAAAATTTTGACTGAGAATGCGGATGGAATGATATGATATGCAATGCAAAAATGCAAGACAAAAGTTATAACGCCGCTGGGAAGAAAAGTTGCCCCTACTGGGGATTAGACGCACATGATTGGAGTACAGACCACACGAGGGATTTATCTTGAGCGAAGCCAGACGACAACTGTCTACAAATCCCAAAAGGACTCGAGATCTTTGAAACAAAATTCCACTAAGAGGAAATCTACTGCCGAGATTTGAAACCTCATTTGGAAACCTTTTGTTGGTGTATCGAAACGAAACAGAAATCTACTGCCGAGATTCTGAAACGAAAACCACTTCTTCCGAAGCCTACTGGAAATCTAACTGCCGAGATGACCAGAGATTCTAAGAATGAGATATCTTCTGTCGAGGTATCAAAATGAACCAAAAATCCACTGCCGAGATCTTGGTAAGAAAACAAATTCTATCGAAATCTGCTGGAGATCTTCTGCCGAGATTACCAGAGAATTTAAGAATGAGATACCTTCTGCCGAGGTATCAAAATAAAATTCCTACTGTCGAGGATTAACTGAGGATACACCTGTCGCCAAATCTTCTGCCGAGATTTAACTAAGGATGCCATCGTCTAGCTTATAAAAGTAAATACCTTCTGCCGAGGTAGACTGGAAATCTTCTGCCGAGACTTGCCAGAAATAAAAGGAATCACCTGTTGTCAAATCTTCTGCCGAGATTTAACCGAGGATGCCATTGAATAGAACTCTCATCATACTTCCCTTCCTCTGAAAGAGACAGCCATATGATGGAGAAACAACTTCACGTTCAAACTTCTCAACTTGTATGGAAGAGATAGCCATTTGACAGAAATTGGAAAAATCACAACAAACTTCTCAACTTGTCTGGAAGAGATAGCCATTTGTTGGATAAGTAAAGAGATTCATATCAAACTTCTCGACTTGTATGGAAGAGATAGCCATTTGATAGAACATTCATCATATTTCCCTTCTTCTGAAAGAGACAGCCATATGATGAAGAACAACTTCACGCTCAAACTTCTCAACTTGTATGGAAGAGATAGCCATTTGACGGAAATTGGAAAAATCACAACAAACTTCTCAACTTGTCTGGAAGAGATAGCCATTTGTTGGATAAGCAAAGAGATTCATATCAAACTTCTCGACTTGTATGGAAGAGATAGCCATTTGATAGAACATTCATCATACTTCCCTTCTTCTGAAAGAGACAGCCATATGATGAAAAACAACTTCACGCTCAAACTTCTCAACTTGTATGGAAGAGATAGCCATTTGACGGAAATTGGAAAAAATCACAACAAACTTCTCAACTTGTCTGGAAGAGATAGCCATTTGTTGGATAAGTAAAGATATTCGTATCAAACTTCTCAACTTGTATGGAAGAGATAGCCATTTGATAGAACATTCATCATACTTCCCTTCTTCTGAAAGAGACAGCCATATGATGAAGAACAACTTCACGCTCAAACTTCTCAACTTGTATGGAAGAGATAGCCATTTGACGGAAATTGGAAAAAATCACAACAAACTTCTCAACTTGTCTGGAAGAGATAGCCATTTGTTGGATAAGTAAAGATATTCGTATCAAACTTCTCAACTTGTATGGAAGAGATAGCCATTTGATAGAACATTCATCATACTTCCCTTCTTCTGAAAGAGACAGCCATATGATGAAGAACAACTTCACGCTCAAACTTCTCAACTTGTATGGAAGAGATAGCCATTTGACGGAAATTGGAAAAAATCACAACAAACTTCTCAACTTGTCTGGAAGAGATAGCCATTTGTTGGATAAGTAAAGATATTCGTATCAAACTTCTCAACTTGTATGGAAGAGATAGCCATTTGATAGAACAACTTCACGCTCAAACTTCTCAACTTGTATGGAAGAGATAGCCATTTGACGGAAATTGGAAAAAATCACAACAAACTTCTCAACTTGTCTGGAAGAGATAGCCATTTGTTGGATATGATAAAGAATCACGACAAACTTCCCACCTTGGCTGGATGAGATGCCATTTGCCGAACAAACTTCTCACCTTGTCTGGATGAGATGCCATTTGTTGAAAATTGGAATCACGACAAACTTCCCACCTTGTCTGGATGAGATGCCATTTGCCGAACAAACTTCTCACCTTGTCTGGATGAGATGCCATTTGTTGAAAATTGGAATCACGACAAACTTCCCACCTTGTCTGGATGAGATGCCATTTGCCGAACAAACTTCTCACCTTGTCTGGATGAGATGCCATTTGTTGAAAATTGGAATCACGACAAACTTCCCACCTTGTTTGGATGAGATGCCATTTGCCGAACAAACTTCTCACCTTGTCTGGATGAGATGCCATTTTTTGAAAATTGGAATCACGACAAACTTCCCACCTTGTCTGGATGAGATGCCATTTGCCGAACAAACTTCTCACCTTGTCTGGATGAGATGCCATTTGTTGAAAATTGGAATCACGACAAACTTCCCACCTTGTCTGGATGAGATGCCATTTGCCGAACAAACTTCTCACCTTGTCTGGATGAGATGCCATTTGTTGAAAATTGGAATCACGACAAACTTCCCACCTTGTCTGGATGAGATGTCATTTGCCGAACAAACTTCTCACCTTGTCTGGATGAGATGCCATTTGTTGAAAATTGGAATCACGACAAACTTCCCACCTTATCTGGATGAACAAACTGCTCGAAAAGAGAATGTCATCTGTTGATTTATTGGGAAATCTATGGGTAAGAAACAAGCTTCTCAAATAAGGAGACGGCCACTTGTTGATTTACTCAAAAGTTCGGAGACAAAACAAGCTTCTCAAATAAAGAGACTGCCACTTGTTGTCAGGTATAAATAATCCAGGAGAATGTTGTAACAACACTGCTGGAGAGCACAAATTTGTCTTTAATGGAAGCCTTCAATACATTTCTTCTGGGAAACTAAGCATCCGAAGGTGCAAAATGAATCCACTTTCCATCTGGAATTGCTGGGGATGGAACGACTGCTCGGAAAGAGACCGCCATCTATTGATTTACTCAAAATCCACGGATAAGAAACAAGCTTCTCAAATAAGGAGACGGCCACTTGTTGTCGGGTATAAGTAATCCAAAAGAATGTCGCAACAATATTGCTGGGGAGCACAAATTTGTCTTTACTGGGGGAAACCTTCAATTTCTTCTAGGAGACAAAGTGTTAACAGGTGCAAAATAAATGCACTTTCCATATGGGAATTCAATCATCAAAATTGTCAAAGACCAAAATTCAATCCAGGAACGAGCTGGAAAGAAACTGTCAAGCAAGACACTAACCCATGAGGAATGAATTCAATTGGGATTTATCCTATCCAAGTGTGGAAAGGATAACTAAAGAAAAAATCTTCCACGAGGGTAAGAACTCAGTGGGGAATTAGAAAGAATGTACATTTTCTGCCTAAGACTGACAACTCTATTTTGAGAGGGACACATCACTTGGGGATAAACGCGACCAAGGTGAAGGAGGTATGCATTAATGAATGCGACATGAATATGCATATGAATATGAATTCATTTATGATGTACATGTATGTATATGCGTTATGTTTTATGCTGACAAACAGACAAAACAGACACAAGAGATAAACTGGTGATGAAATAAACATCACAACAAACGGATACTCGACCAATCTCGTCAAAGTGTATGTAATCACTGAAGATAGGGTAAAGAGCCATCCATGGAACAAAGTCCTGCAACAAGGCGCGAATCTCTTCGAGGAGAGAAAGATGCTTCAATCGGGAAAATAAACCCAGGCAAATCTTTTAACTCCAACATCTATCAGGAGGAAGCAACCATACAAACTACGTTTGCTTAGGATGAAGTAAATTTGTACTCCGTTGGGGAGAGAAAATCAGATTCAGCTGGAGAAGCTAGAATCAAGGCTCAATTGGGGGTACTAGACTTAGTAACTCACTGGAAGCACTATGGAGTAAAAGGAATCCACCAGAAAATAATGGGTCATGCCCCTGACATACCATAGCAACTTGGCGTGAGGACCCCAGTATCTGGAAGTACTTGCAAGGTAGATCCTAAGAGCGTCTTGCTTAGGGGAACACGTGGTCATGTGTCCACGAAATGGTTTGTGAGAAGAGATCATCTCAAGAGGATTTTATAGAAGACTTGGCATTCAAGATGCCCCAGTGTCTTCAAACTCTTGTAGAGATTCGTCGAATCTCGACGTCACTGCCTCAGATTAACTGTACTTGGCACAAATGAGTCTTCAATACTTATCCTTTTAGGGATGATAAGAATGTGTAAGCACAAATTGGGAAAACGACTTGCCCCTGGTTGGCTAAGTTTTCAAGTAATCTGCTCCTGGGGGTGATCATTCTCTGAAATGGTTGTTCAACTACTCATCAGAGTTTCAAATCTCAAGAGATTAAACTCATCACTGGTGCTCATACATAGGTTTCTATGATATCAAGCAAATGCTATCAAGAAAAAAGGTTAATGTAAGACTGCTAATGCAACACACGTGTTTGTCTCGAAGTTTTTTGTTTTTTTTTTAAAAGATTTTCACGATAGCCTGTGACCGAATCACTAGCTAGGAGGTGATATTCATTTTTTTTATAAAGTCAACACAAATTTTTGAGCAAAGCTCATGGGAGTCGGGAAACACCTTCTCATCGAGTGTGCTTTCGAAATAAACCCTACTTCAATTAGGACTTTTGAGGGTTGTAATGTGGTTTAGTTCACGGTTTTAGAAACAAAGGATAAAGGCTCAAAGTTTATTTGGTGCCCACCCACTCTCCGTGATGTTCTCCAATCCTAGGTTCAGCTAAATTGACACATACATTTGTCTTGATAGCGTAGAGATGATGCTCCAAGGTCCGCTTGAAATGACAGTCATCTTATTTATTCTTCTATGGATATCAGTGACCCCTTTGACTTTGGTATGGTGGTCATTAAATCGTAATCTTTTAGGTTGAGGATTGAAAGGCCTCTTCTAACTCGAATTTCTCTTTGGTCCCTGATTTTTGCCTAAGTCTCTTTTTGGGTGCTTGACTTAGCGGGATTTTATTTTATTTTATTTTTAAATTATTGGAAGGCTGAAAGCTGTGACTGTCAAGTCATTGATTGTAGTGGATTCCCTGATAGGATGTTTCATCTTATGATTTGACTGTGTAACCAGATTAACTGAACACTACCCTGCCCCAGGTTAAGCACAAAGGGTTTTGAAATATCTGAAAGAAACTCCTACTTCTAGGCTCGAAGTGGTTGACTAGGGATTAACTCCTTATTTCTCCAGTGTTTGGGGATTCGAAACAATGCCTGTACATCGTTAGTAGGATTTTATTCAAAAGCATTCAACTAGAGAATTTGTGTTTAAATTTCGTCATCCTCCCTTCAATTCTCTGCCTAGGCAAGAGATGGGATAATATTGGCATTATAAAGTTGAAAAAGCATTATGAGTGAATACGAATGGATTACTTCAAGACAAACATATTCATTGCATTAATCATTCGAAACAAATAAGTTCTTACATGCCAAAACAAATGCATTAACAAAACATAGCAAAATACATATGAAAAGTAGTGAACAAGCTAATCATCTGAGAAGATAGCTCCAAAGCATCGAATGATCAGGTGTATGGAGGAACTGGTCCCATGCTCCAGTAACAAACTGATTTGGAAAGGACTTTCTTGAGTTTTCTATTAGCACAAAGGCACTCCGTCCACAGATGGGATTCCTCCATTGAAAGTCAACACTTCGTAGTCGATCATCTCTTGAACCTTTTCCTGGAAGACTTTACATTCTTCAATTGGATGCCCATGTACTCCGTTATGAAACTCACATCTGGTATCCGGATTGATCCCACAAGGCCGAGACTTCGTGGCTCTGATCTTTCTGGGTGTCATTATTGAGTTCCGGGCAAAATGAGACCACAATTGACTGTAAGTCATTGGGATTAGGTCAAACTGGTGGGCCGCTCCTTCAGGACTGTTTGGAGACCTCCGCTGATTCTGACGCCGCTGGCGAGTAGAAGTAGAATTTGACCGACGCTGAGAAATGACCAGATTTTTCGCCAAAGAAATCAGTCGCCCTCTATCAACCTTCAAGTTGTGAATCTCTTCCTGGAGTTCAGTGTTCTCCTGCACAAGGCTGTCTATTAGAGTCTTCATTGTAGTTGAGAATATTCCCATACGATTTCTCAACATGGTGACTTCACTTCTGAGCTCCCTGTTTTCCTGCTCAAGTTGGTCCATCTTTCTCTGGTGACTGGTCGAGTACAGTTGACTGACGGAGAATAAGACATGGGTGAGTTGGATTGTTGGAAGATGATATGCAATGCAAATGCAAATGCAAATGATATGTGAATGGATGCAAAGCTCAGAATGCTCAAAATCACAAACATAAACAGCTCCAGAATTAAATATAAAGGCAAGGTGTTGGATCCAAGGTACAAGTAACTCGGAATCTCCTAACTGGTAAGCCTTAAGTGGAAAGTTCTAAATTCTTTACCCATAAAGCCCACTCACAGGATAGCTTTTATGGTGATGGTATAAGGATACTCAAGGTCACGGACGTTTATCGTACTAACGCCCCGCCGCAGGCTAGCTGCATTGTGACGATAATAACGATAAGGTCTACCTTGAGTGGAGTTCTCATGCTAGGCGTGCAAGAAGCGAGTCCTTGGAGCCTAACATTACACAACTACCAAAATTGAAACAGGTTCTAGGGGGTCCCAGAATCACAGCCCTTTCATGAATCAGGTCCCGCGACAGGCTAGCTGCGTTGTGACAAGATCTATGAAAAGTATAACTATCTGGGGGAGCTTTCATGCTAGGCGTGCAAGGAGCGAGTCCTTGGAAACTAACACTAATAACATCCAATTCTAACTTAGGTGTTCCCTCTTCTTTTTCAAAACTCAAGTACAAATTCAAAACCGTGATATCCCGAGATCCAACAGGCAGGTATAATGAGCAAATAATAAAGATGGAAGCCATAGATAAAATATCAACAGTAAATAAAGAAGACAATCAAACAAATCAGCAAACAAACGCAAACTGTCCTAAGCTAGGCTCGACTCTCTTATGCACAAGGCATTGCATCCCCAGCAGAGTCGCCAGCTGTCGCACCTCGAAAAATACGATTTTAAAATAAACAACAGAGTCGCCACCTAATTCTATTTATTCTACGAGAGAAAAGGAAGATATAGACACAACCTAAATAAAGGATAAGAATGGTCAACAGACCACTAATCTGAGTTCGGGAGTCAGTTACGCAAGAGGAAGGTATTAGGCACCCCTCACGTCCGTTGTATTCAACGGGAACCTCTTAGTCTAGTTTGCGCTTTAAATGTTAACTTGTTATTATTGTCTTCTTTATGATTAAAGTTACTTATTAAAGGGAGAAGAAAATTATTATTTATTGCGGAAAAAGGTTAAGTTTTTTATTATTGTGCTCGCGAAGGATTAAAATCCCCGTGCCTACGTATTCCCCTGTGCAATGGGAAAGTCAGAGCTTCGTAGTTCGTGCTACTACGATTTGTGTTTTTTATTGAACGACTGTTTGAAAATAATTTCTACCGCTAAGCGTTGGCTTATTTGCGAGATAGAAAGATTTAAACAGCGTTCATTTTGAGAAAATATGTTTGATCTTTGTTAAGGGTGTTTTAAAAACGAGAGGGCGAATGAACCACGCGTGGGGCTAGCCCATGTTGCGGTTGCATTCAAGAACGTGCGGAGTGCGAGACTCCGGAGTTCAGTTACTCGCTAATTAATTATGAAAATGATCTGAATTGGTTGGTAAGTTTTAATTTGTATTTGAAAGAAAGAGACAAGTCGTCATCTTTAAGAGAAGTATCTCACCTATTCCACCACAAACGTTTGGGAGATGAGAAATCGAAAGAAGCTTTAAACTTGGATATAAGATCGACAAGCAATGCCACATTCTTTCTTTGAGAATAAATAAAATCGGAAGAAGCTTTAAACTTGGATATAAGATCGACAAGCAATGCCACGTTCTTCCTTTGAAAGTAATTGTTTGTAAGATTTTTGTTTGTGTTTGTGGGGATAGGAGGAACAACTTTCCTATGGAGATGAATCATGTCTGATCCTTTAAGATTGTTGAATTGTCTTGAATACGAATGGTGATTGAACCAACGCGTGAGGCTAGCCCATTTGCGATTCAATCCAGAACGTGCGGAATGCTAGACTCCGGAGTTCCTTTTTCATATTTTAATTAATATGTTGGATAGTTGTTTTTTAGACGAATGGCGATTGAACCAACGCGTGAGGCTAGCCCATTTGCGGTTCAATCCAGGACGTGCGGAATGCTAGACTCCGGAGTTCCTTTTTTCCATAAATTAATTTAAATGAATTTGGATTATTTTTATACGAATGGTGATTGAACCAACGCGTGAGGCTAGCCCATTTGCGGTTCAATCCAGAACGTGCGGAATGCTAGACTCCGGAGTTCTTTTTTTCCATAAATTAAATAGTTTGAAAGTTTTTTTAAGTGTTTATGGTTTTGACCCGATGGTGATGGTATAAGTAATCGGATAAACGCAAATGTGGCATTAGGATTTTAATAAGACGCGAAAGAGGTAAAGTCGAGTTTTAGAGCTACCTAACGGAGAAGGTCCGTTGCCTCTTTAATATGCACACACGAAAAAAAAAGGAATCCAACACTACTTATCAGGAGCTTCACATCATCAATCCAAACCAACTTAACCACAAGTGTCATGAATCAAAAATGATTAGCTAAAAAGAAGAAAAAAACAAAAAAAAATAGAAAATACAACAAATTCAAATTAACTTAGTCAAACTTAACGAGTCCAGTCAACACCACCAAATTCTAATCAAGAAAAGATAGGAAATACGAATTAAAATCATTTATATAAAAAAAACGATTAACAATTAAATCAAGATACAAAAACAAAAGAAACATAAACAAGAGGTGAGAAAATGATTTGCGGGCTGTGGAAAGAAATCATATGGGCTTCACCCAACAACCCATTAGCCAATTTTATAACAATCCACAAATTACTAATTAATGTAACAACATAAAGAAATGATATTTTTTATAAAAAAACAAAAAGCAAAATAAATAAATAAAAGAAACAAACCGACAGTTAGCTGGCGCCTGATGTTCCCCCTTCAACTCACCGACCCAAAAACCAATCAAGGATTGACACGTGGCAGGTTCATATATTTTAAAAAAATAAAACAAAATGGAAATACCTACGCATATCAATCAAAACACAGACAATGGACAATTCTTTCCTGCAAAAAAAACAAACACCCGTGATAAAATCTCAAACTTCAAAATGCGGTTTCTCTTATAATCCCCCAAAATCAGCTTTCACGGCGGCGGAACTCTCGGTCTCTCTCGCGAATCTTTCACGACGACTTCGGTTTTCCGTTGGCTTCAGTTGTGGTGATGCACGGTGCGAGGCGTGTTCGATTATTCCTTCTCGATCTCGTTTCCTCTTTCTCACAGCTTCAAGTTCACTTCATCTCATTTTCTTGTTTGATGGTTGAAAGATGTGTTTGAGAGTGATGGCCGATGATTGGAAGGGTGGAGGTGCTTTTGTTGGAGGTGGCCTCGCGGTTTCGGCGACAGTTGGAATGAAGAGTTGTGGTTGTGAAGATGGGTTTGTTGCGTGGTGGTTTAAGGGCGGATTTGAGGATGATTTCGGCGGAGGGTTCGCGGATTTCTGGTTTTTGATGTTTGTATGGTTTTGGGGAAACAGCGGCGAGTTTGGTAGTTGGGAGATGGTGATGGCTGTTTATGGTGATGAAGGAGGGTGTATTGCTACTGCGTTCGGTGTGTTTCGGATTTGAAAGTGTTTGGTTTGGATGGCTTTTCTGGTTTGATTGAAGGTTCCAGATGCTGTTTGATGGCAAGGTTTGAGGACGGAATGGTTGCGTTTCGGGATATATTTTTTTCACGGTGAAAGTTGTGGCCGTTGTGAGGCGGTTTGTGAGAATCACGAATGAAATTGGAAGGGTCGAGGCTTTGATTTATCTGCGTTCAATGTGATTGAGTTTATGGTGAGGGCAGTTAAGGCCGAAGGAGGTGAATGCTCTCGTTTTCGGATTTGCGGTTTAAAACATGGTGGTGAGTTTGTTTCGCGTTTGTTTTCGGTTTGTTGTTTGGCCTGAAGGTTTGCTTGTTGCTTCAGTTTTTTTGAAAGTCTGCTAGCTGATATTTTTCTGGTTTTTTGTGGCTCTCCTGCTTGCTGGTTTTTTGGTTTATGTTCTTTTTTCAGAGGCAGGATGATGGAGATTAGGGATGGTTAGTTGAATGGTGGCCGTGTTGCGATTGTGAGTTGTGATGTGAGGGTTTACGGAGTAGTTGAAAGGGTTGTGGAGGGGACTCGCGGCGGTGCTGATTTGGTGAGTTTTTGTGTTTAAAATTTTCCTGTGTTTTCTTTGTGTTTGGTTGTTGATGAGTGATGGTTTTTTCAAGCTTGGATGTGTTGGATGAATGGTGGTTGAGGACAAAAGGTTGGCGGTGAAGTCGTATTGTGAAGAAGGTGGCTTCCCCAGGGAAAGAAGAAGGGTTGGAGTAGATTTATGGAGGATAGGGTGAATTCGTATTGTCTTTAGTTGATTTCCGAGAGAGCTTCTTTTGTCTGGGTAAAACGGTTTTGGTTGTTTTTGTGATGGTTGATGGCTTCTTTCTTTTAGGATGTCAGAAAAGCTAGTTTTTTAGTGAAGGGAGTTGTGATTTGAAGTGATGTGAGTCGTCCTCCTCCTCTGTTTCTGCTGTTTTTTGAAGAAGGGTCCCCCAAAAGTTGATCCATCCCTTTCCTTGTTGCAGGAGGCTAACACTTTTTTTGTCTTTGGGTCTGTTTTCTCTTTTCATATGCAGGTTATATGTTTGGATTAATTGGTGAAAAAGTTTGACTTGTTTTTTTGAATAAAGTTGTAGAGTTTTTGTTGCTATGTTGCAGGTTGGTTCAGATTTTGCCTTGATTTGGGGAGTTACAAAAACTACTTGGACTAACTATTCTAAAGACTAGTTTCATGAACCAATGACCTAAACTAAACTTAGACTAAAAATAAATAAATAAATGATTAACAAATAATTAATAAGAAATAAAGAAAAATGAAATAATAAAATAAAAATAAAAAAGAGACTACTAAACTATAAAATAAAATACAATTGGCTAAAAATTCAATTATTTAGATTAAAATAAAAACTAAATAAATTAACTAAACTGAGATTATCCTAAATTAAAAATAAATTAAAACTAGCTCTAAATCCAATATAGACTAAATTTTTTATTATAAAATTAAACCGAACTAAGTTAAAATGACCGACCAAACCAACTATATAAAATAAATACAAATTTCACTAATAAGATTAAACTTAATTAAAACTATACTAAATTTAAATTAAGCTGGCTAAAAAATAAATAAACTTAAGATAAGACAAAATTCTGAAACAAATCTAAAATTATGAATAACAAATGCGAATAATGTAGAAATCGACTAAATGATGCATAATTAATGATTAATGAGATGTTAAACCAATGAATGTAAAAATGATCGATTTCGAAACATCGACAAAATGCGTCTAAAAATGAACAAAAATTTGAAAATTTCTGGTCAAAATTTAGGGTATGACAGAGAGTTAATCTGGAGCTTTAAAGCTCCAGAAATCACCTAGGGAAGAAAATAGGAATTTTCAGGTGAGGAGGTCACCGGAGAAGACGACCGGAGCTCTTCTCCAGTGACCTGAAAGTCATTAATGTTTTAATTAGGTTTAGGGTTTCATTTGAATTGTGGCCGTAGGATTCAGCTTCCCCGCATGTTTGAATGGTCCAGATGCCATCATTAAACCCTAATTGTTTTAATTAATTTAATTAACTGAAATTAACTAAGTTTGAATTTTGTCCCTTGGATCTGGCGCGCAGTTAACCAAGCATTTCCCAGATTCAATCCCAGCCTTTCACTTTGCATACTTCTGTTTTATTTAATTTTTATTTCATATTTTCCTATTTATTTTGTACATTTTATTAAAAATAGTTAGAAAATTCCAAAAATATTTTTATTCTGCATTTTGATTTCAAATAATTTTCTTAACCCAAAAATATTTTTACTTTTATTTTTCACATTAAAAAATCATTTTTTAAACATTTAAATGTTTATTTTAATTAATTAATGAAAATTAATTAATTAAAATATCATTTAGGTTTCTAAAAAATCCCAAATATTCACATTGCATCTTTAAACATTTAGAGACATTGTCATACCATCCACACAAATTTCTTTTTGGTTTTGAACCATCTTTGATAATTTTCTTGAATTTAGGGTTCATAAAATTCACATTTTAGAACCCTAACTTCAAGAATTATTTTCTGCCTAACCAAGAATGGTATGACAATGGTTCTTTTTGAATTGATCTTCATTTGACATGTAGTTTCTAACATAATTTTATCATAAATTTCTTCTACCTTTTTGAATTGATTTGCATTTTTTCCCTTTAGGTGCCTTAAAACCCTAGATAACTTAGAAAAATCACAACTTTCATTAGGTTAAGAGTTAGGTCTTCTCCTTTGGGGTGTGAAATCATGTGGGGTTAGGGTTCTTTTGATTGCATTTTCAATTTTTTATCTTGTCATTTGCTTCTGTTTTTGAGTTTTGTATCTCATGTTGCATAAAAACCCTAATTTCTCATCTTCCTTTGTATACATCTTGCATAAGCATTCATACAAGAACTTCCCATGACATTTTGTGCATTCACATGACTTCTAAGACATATTAGGACACATTAGACTCATGTTTGATCATTTCCTCATCCATTTTCCATGTTATGCATTCATTACATTCCATGAGCATTCATGAACTCTCATGCTTCTTTCATGCTTCATTTGCATTCTCATCACTTGTATGATCATTCACAACTCTTGACATACATTTGCATCATCTCTTAGAATCATTTACATCATGAACATGCTTCTGGTATTGGTTTGCATCATTGCATACTTTTCATTTTCATTTCATTTTCATTTCCTTTTGCTAACTTTTCAGGTGGTAAGTACTTTGAGAAGTGAATTTGCCTTCACTTCTCACAATCTCTTCTCATCTCTATTATGCATTCATTGCTGAATTTTGTTTTTGCTTTAGAGTGAGCTTGCTCATTCATGTTCCTTCTTCACTTTCTTTCTTCAAGCAACTTATCTTCTTAAGTGAAGTAAGTTGACTTGCTTCTTCTGCTTCTCCTCCTTTCATCTGCTTCTTCCTTGGTGGCTCTCCTTGAAGATCTCTTGCAAGCCTCATAAACCCTAGGAACACCCAAGCATGATAACAATTAGGGTTTTATTAGTCCCCCATTAGTTTTACCTTTGTGTCATCTTTTATGTCTATTTTCTCATCTCATAATCAGGGACTAAACCTCTAAGGTTTTAAGGCTTTGTGATTAAGATTATGCCTGCATCCTTCTCTTAGGATGGAGTGTATAACTTTAATCCTAAGTGCTAAACCCTTAATGTGTTTAATCCCTTAATCAATTCATCTAATAATCACTAAGACATCAAGCTTGTAACTTGGGCCTTGCATTAGGGTTCCAATTCTTCCTTAATTGGTTAAGAAGGACTAACCCTAGTGTTAATGGACAAGTCCCCCTCAAGTTGTCTTACAAACCATAAAATTCACTTCTTAATCTTATCATTAACTAAAATCCACTTTAATAAAGGCTTTGTTTTGTCATGAAGTTAATCCCTAATCATGGATTAAGTTGAGGAGCCTTCCTCAGCTTAAATGTTCTCATCTATTATCCTTCTATTAGGATGGTGTAATGAGTCCATTAAATCCTTGATTATGGATTAAACTCATTACTTAACACTAAACAAAAATTCCAAAAACATCTAAATAAATGCAAGTAGGTTAATGATCTTAATCCTACATCATGGTGATTAAGTGTGAGGTGTTTACTTCATACTTAAGGTATTCTCATTACCCCTAATCAAAGGGAAGATGTGATGAGTTTACTAACCCTTGGTTTAAGCTTAAGCTCATTAACTTATGACAAACACAAAAGCAATAAAAGATTGAAAATACCAAAAACAAACAATAATCATCTCCTCTGGGATTCTTTTCTCACCTCATTCACTCACAAACGAGAACTCGCTTCTTCCGTCTAATGCAAGACAATTTGCACCTGAGCCAGACATGTCATACACTTGAGCATAGACAAGTAAGCAGTTCACAAGTCAATTTATCTTTCAGTCTCTTTGGGTCGAACTACGGTGTTCTGACTTCCTCATTGCACGAGAGGATACGTAGGCATAACTTAACCGTTATCGAACAAAAGTCTCTGTATATTCCCCCTCTTCCAGCATTATTCTTTAAGCCTCATTGTCTTGAGCATTGCACTCTTTTCTTACACTGACACTCCTTTTCTTCACTTTATACTTCTTTTGCACTGACACTTGTATTCTTTTCCGGCTCTTGCACACAGAATAGCACTGACACTACCCCTTTAAACACAAACTTTCAAGCGTGGATCCCGTCGAGTACGACGGACACTACCCTTGACACTACCCCTTATCACGATTCCAAAGTATGGAGAATGATCCAAATGATCATTCATTCCATAGATTTGAAATAATTTAGATTAAACATCTATGAAAATCAACAATCTTCGAATCAGAGATCTCATCTACCAAAGAGAAAAATAAGATGAAGAGAAAAATGGATCTAACATTGTGAAACTCAAATCGATTAAATCATCGTTAATATCAATCATCTCTCTTGGTGGATAAAATCAACACCCAAAATCCATTGATATTAATGAGATCTTATAAAAAAATCAAGATCCAAAATAACAATCCACAAAAAAACAACTAAAATAATTTTCAAAATGATCTTTCAAAATTTATAGAAGTTAACATGAACAAGTATTTAAAATTTTTAAGAGAAAATTCCTCTAAAAAAACAAAGAAATACATAAAAAAATAAAAAAATAATAATTGAACACAATGAGTGTGAATTGCGGGCCAGGGGTGGTGGATAACAAATCAATAGATCCATGACCTCTTAGGCCAACAACAAATCACAAAGTATTTAAAGAAAAAAACAATAAAAACAAAGCTTCATAAAATAAAAAGAACAAAAAAAACTGAAGTCATCTTCTTCCTCTAAACCGCGAGATTGTTCACACAACACGCTAGCATTCAGAGCTCCTCCGAACTGGAGCGGAAGAACTCCGTTGTTACATCATTGCGACTAGAAATCCGAGAGGAGTTCAAAGATATAATCAATTTCTACCATCGGAAACTAAACACACAAAATCAAAGTCGAAAGGTTCGTCGAAAAAAGCTTCACTACCTTAAAAAATGGTGATTTACTTCAATCTTTCTCTTCAAGCTTCTTATGGATGTGTTATTGTTGTTAATTTAAGGTTCTGGAGTGATGAATCGAAAGAAATTTTAGAGGAGAGAAAGTTGAGTTTAGGAAATTTGAATCAGAAGTTTGAAAAAAAAGGAGATGGAAATTTGAGAGAAAATATGGCAGGGATTCTTTGGCTAAGAAAGCTTGAAATTGAAGGAGAAAATAAGGTTGTATTAATAGCTGAATTATAGAGTGAAATGTGATTCATGTTGTTTCCGTTTTGACAATTTTGGAGACGTTTACTCATAGGATGTGCATTTGAAATCTTGTGACGTATTGACGTCATTTTGGATTGGAGTGAAATTATTTTGTGACCGTGATGATATCTTGTAGTTGCGTTTTGAGTGAAGTTGGCTACTTGTTCACATCGTTTCGAAAAGGCTTGTATTGGTGGCTATGTCGCGTTTGACTGGCTCGACTTGGAGGCTTGGAAGTGTTTTGTGGCAACTTGTAGCACAGACGTGAAGACGGCTTATGAATTATTAACGCTGCAGGACATGTATTTTCGTGGCTTGGCAAGTTGACACATCATTTCGCTTGTGAATTGAATGGGGTCAGCTTTTACATGTTTTCTTCATGAAATGTATTATCTTGTGGGTTGTACGTGAGCTAATGGTTTGTAGTGTATGTGCTTAAGAAACTATCATGTTTTTTTTTTTTTTATCTTTTTGTAAATGGATACATATATATTTGGTATGAAGGGATAATGATTTAATAAAAAAAAAGGAATATTGGTAATGTATTTGGAAATGAATATTTAGAATTGGACAATGGATTTAGATATTGGAATTTGGATGTAAAATGATAATTGGAATTTGAAATATGGATTATCAAAAATAGATATAATGAATATAATTGGTTATGGATAAATGGAAAATTGGAATTGGAATTTGGATTTGAGTAATGGAGAATGAATTATTGTAAATATTTGATTTTAAAATGTGGATATGGGTAATGGATGAAGGGTTTAGAAAACAGTTTATTGAAATGGATATGAGCATCTTCCAACAACACGACTATGACACCTCAATTTTTAATTCAAAACCAAGTTTGCACTTTTCCACATGCCTCTGATAAAACATGGAGCAAAGCCACTGATTAAAATGAACACGGCTACCACTGAACAAATCACAACAGAAACAAATCATCTGCATCAATCATCCTTTGAGTCTCTGATCAAATGAACCATGATTTTCTAAACCAATCTTTACATGAACCACAACTTGATAATATAATGAATTTTAGCACACGACGACTTGACCCGATAGGTATTGCTTGAGAAACAAACCACTGGCACAAATAGCTTGCAATTGAAATAATCTCTTGATAGTTTGACCAAGATTAGGTCAAACTTCCATATGAATCGAATCATAATTGAACAACCATGTTTAACTTGAAAACAATGCACTGTCTTTGACAAACTTGCAACACCTGAACACAGAGAGAGAGAGAGAAGAAGAAAATTTCGACAATTTTTGGTATTTTGATTAGAGGTTAGTAAATATAAACAGATAAAGACAAATAAGAAAACACACAGATGCTCAGTGATCTAGTTTGTATGCAAATGAAAAATATGGAAAATCTTAGGGACAAAAATTAGGGTATGATAGATGGGTACTAAAATTCTTGTACCTGGATCCATACCCACTTATTTTTATGAATAATTGTCCATCCTCGTGCCCGTGCCCGTTTGGCGGGTTTTTACCCTACTTGTTGTGGGTAAATTTTGCGGGTACCCACTGGGGATTGGTACAATTATCATCCCTTGTTCGACTCGTTATATTTATAAATCAATTTGATTGTATATGAGAAAGATTATATTGTCTTTAAGAGCATGTTTAAGGATGTACTCCAAATCTTAGCAGTAGATTTTCTTTTAATTAAACAGTTTTAATTGATAATTTATATTTTCAAATGAGCAAAATATTTTTAAAAATGATTATACAAATAAAATTAACGTCATATAAATTATGTTTTTTATGAAAATAATTTAAAAATTAACATATATTTTATAATTTAAAAGATATTTTCTAAATTTCTTTCAATTTAAGAAAATCAAATACATGTTTTTAATTTCTTTTAATTTAAAAAAATATATCTAATAAGAATATACATCATATATATATATATATATATATATATATATATATATATATTTTTAAACTATCTTTAAGAAAATAATGTTTTAAAAAAAATTGTAGCATATATCAACAAATAATATTAACAATAATAAATTTTATTGATAGGTAAATATCAAAAACAATAATTAATAAAAAGTAGAGGTGATTGATTCTTGTGATACCTTAAAGGAAAGGTTTTAGAAGATCCACATATTCCTTCAAGTGTGCTCTTATGCAAAACGGAAATATAAAAATAAGATTCAATCATATCCACAAAACTCTTGCTCATTTATTTTATTTTATTTTTTATTTTTTTATTAATTACTATAAAATAAATCATTGGTCTTCTTCATATACACCAACCCCATAACAAAATAACAAATTAACAACCCTAATTTCAAAATTCATCCCTTTTCATCCCAATTCTGCACAAAGCTCTCAAATTTCTCTCTTTTTAGCCGTTTCTTGTTGTGGATCGAATTTTGATAGGAAAAAGAAGAGATTTTTAGGTTGTGTGGTGTTGAAAACCCGAAAGGGTGTTGAAGCATTGTAGAAATCATCACGGCTATTCAAAGGGTTTCACGGTTTCTGTCTCATGCCCGTTGTGTACGACGCAAGGGTTGTGTGATTGAGACCAACCCTTCGCCGCACGGCGGGCGTGGTGCTTTGCCGTCTGAAGGTGGTAGTCCCTCTGATCTACTTTTCCTTGCTGGTGGTGGTTCTTTTCTGTTTTAGGTTTTAGGATTTAGGTTTTAGAATAGCTGAATTAGTTTCTATTGTTTAAGATCTAGTTTGAAGATTTTTTTTTTGTTGTTGTTGTTGCTTTTGGATTTGGATTTGGATTTGGTGAGAGGTTTGTAGGGAGATAGAGAAGATGTTGAGTATTAAGAGGGTTCCTACTGTGGTTTCTAATTATCAAATTAATGAGGATGATGCTGTTAGTGGTTGTGGTCGAAATTGTCTCAAGAGTTGTTGCATTCAAGGTAGTGTTTTTATTGAATTTTGAGTTTTTGTTGTTTTAGTTTGGAATTATGCTTGATGATATGATGATATGATGATGATGATGATGATGATGATGATGCTTTTCTGCTGTGTTTTTTTGGTTATAGAGGCTAAGCTCCCTCTGTATGGTTTCAAAAGAGGTGATAAGGTTGAGGGAGAGGACTTGGCTCTCCTTGCATGCAACGATTGGCATGCGGCTTTTTTGGACTCAATTATTCTTGGACAGGTATTTATGGAATTTTGAAGTTATGTAGGAAACACAAACACTAACATGAACATGTAAAGATAAAGACCAATCATACTTTGAAAAAATAGAAGTGATTGAACGAACTACATGTGTTGTTGTTGTATCGGTGTTGTAGAAGTGTCGGTATTACATAGATGGTCATGAATAAGTTTTAGTTATTTATTGTTGTACCATTATGTTATGTGTTTGATTTGAGATTTGAATTTTTGATTGTGTAGTGGGAGGATCGTATGCAGAGGGGACTTTTCCGTTATGATGTCACTGCCTGTGAAACCAAGGTTTTTATATGTTTCACTACTTATTACTATTATTGTTGTTGTTCTTGGTTATTTTCTTCTGGTTTTGTTTTGGTTTATATTGTTAATAGTGAACTTGGTTTCATGTGTGTGTTTTTTTGGGGGGAGTAGGTGATTCCGGGTGAGCATGGTTTCATTGCTCAGTTGAACGAGGGTCGCCATCTCAAAAAGAGGCCAACCGAGTTTCGAGTTGACAAGGTTCTCCAGCCTTTTGATGAAACCAAATTCAACTTCACTAAAGTTGGACAAGAAGAAATCCTGTTTCAGTTTGAGGCTAGCAGTAACGGGGATGCTCAATTCTTTCCCAGTGCACCAATTGATGTTGAGAGTTCTCCTAGTTTTGTTGCCATCAATGTATGATTATCGGAATTTATTTTCTACATAGGACCTTTTTGTCGTTTAGGTCATTATTTTAAATTGCAGTCTTTATTGGGGTTACATTGTGATCCTTCGTATTGCAAGAAATTGGAGGCAAATGCAACCACAATTGTTGTCGCAATAAGGATGTGAAGATCTCCCGTCGCGATGTGGTCGCAGAGATCTCCAAACCCTTTATGCGGCTGCAATTTGTGGTTGTAGACTACAATGTAAAACCATGCTTGAGGGTTCGGTTGAATAGGTGTTTATATGCTTTTTGTTTGTTTATGTACTCTTTTAACAGGTTAGTCCTATTGAATATGGGCATGTGCTGCTGATTCCTCGAATTTTCGAGTGTTTGCCCCAAAAGATTGATCAGGAAAGCTTTTTGCTTGCCCTTCACATGGCAGCCGAAGCCGGAAATCCGTATTTTCGATTGGGTTACAACAGCTTGGGGGCATTCGCTACTATTAACCATCTCCACTTCCAGGTACTCTTTACCGAACATATTGAGAATAGATTGAGATTACCGCCTTATTGTTCACATTGATTATTGGCTTATTGCATTTTTTATCTAGTGTTTGGCACTGATGAAAACATGATTTTGACAAAATCCAGGCATATTATTTGAAGCTGCCTTTTCCAATTGAGAAGGCTCCTACTAAGAAAATCGGCAAACTAAATGGTGATGTGAAAATATCTAAATTGTTGAACTATCCGGTCAGAGGTCTTGTCTTCGAGGGTGGTCAGGCATTGGATGATTTAGCAAATACTGTTTCCGAAGCTTGTATTTGCCTTCAACACAACAACATACCTTACAATGTTCTTATTTCTGACTGCGGAAGGCGAGTTTTTCTCTTGCCACAGGTAAATTTGTCTATGAATCTGTACAAAGCATTGTTAGCTGTAGCTGCTATTTATAAACACTAAACCATAGTTTGCGCATTTATATTTTTGGTAACTAATTTAATTTGAAAAACAGTGCTATGCAGAAAAACAAGCTCTTGGAGAAGTGAGCACTGAGCTTCTGGACACCCAAGTTAATCCAGCCGTGTGGGAAATCAGCGGCCACATGGTGTTGAAGAGGAAAAAGGACTTTGATGAGGCTTCTGAAGCCAATGCTTGGAGGCTTCTCGCCGAGGTTTCTCTCTCTGAAGCAAGGTTTAAAGAAGTCAATTCTCTTATTTTGCAAGCCATTACATCTGACAAAATTGAAGTCACGCTCGCACCTCAGTGCGTAGAGAAATCAGATGCAGTAAGCTCAAGCACTACTCAGCCTTCTATGGTCGCTGGTTCACACGAATGCCTTGTTCTTCAGTAACAAACAAAAGGCTATGATGAATAAATTGTCAGTCATTTTAATTTACTGTTGTTTCTGCTATGAATTTCAAAGTTTGAAGTTTGAGTATTGTAATTGCTTCAAAACTTGATGGAATAAGAGGTTTGTATGATACTGTGCTTCTCACTGACTATTGAAAATAATGACATTATGACACAATCTTTTGAGCTTATTGACCATTGCTATTATTTTTATGTATTTTACTAATCAAGTTACGTTTGAATAGTATATATAGTCATTTTTATTTGGGTATAACACTTCAATTTTGCTACATTTTTGGTCAATATTGGCCGGCAAAAAGAATGGAGTTTTATATAGCTGCAAAAATATATAATGTCAGGGATTATAAATAGTATATTAATAATATTATACTCTGTGGTCAACATTGATGTGCATGTGAGGCGGGGCAGCCTTTACTCTCGAGTCAATTTTTTTTCTTTCTTTCTGAACAAAGCCTCATATCTTGCAAAACAAAGTATTTAGGAGACTTTCAAAAGGCCAACAAAAAGAGAAAATTTTTTAAAAAAATGTATTTGACCTATTTTGTACAAAGTCCTTCATAATGCCCATTATAAATGGTGTAAAAAATGGTGAGAGTTGTAATTGAGACCTGCGTTGGCCATGTAATTGGCACAAGTGTTTCTAGTGTATGTTAGGGAGCTGGAAGGAATGAACACGGTTCTAGTGTATATTTGAGGTGCCAAAGGACACATATGATCGAAATATGATGAAAATTTACGGATAACTCTTAAGTTAGATGAGTTGTTGAACATAATAGCAGATATCAGGTCTGATGTTGATTAGGTTGATTAACTTGCCAATAAGTTTTTTGTATGATGATGGATTATCCAAAGGAGTTCCTTAATCTTGAACAAGTTTGGTTCCCTTTTTCATAGGTGTGTTGGCACATTTTGAGTCAAGTAAGTCAATTTTTGTCCAAAAGTCCAACATGTATTTTCTTTGACAATGTGAATTTTAATCATTGATCTTGCCACTTCTATTACTAATAAGTATTTTATATTCCATAGATACTTTATATTGGTTAAATTGTTTAGAAAAAGACCTTGATAGTGCAAATTTCATGTAGCCTTATTGAAAACATCCTTATGAAACTATTTTTTACTGCATTGTTTTAACCCATGGATGAATTTTAACATTTTAAAAATATGGTTGGGATTTTTGGAATGAATTCCATGGGGTAATTTGATAGGAGGTCCCTACGGATGAGAAACAAGCACAAATGGATGGGAGACTATGAATTAAATTAATTAAGAGAATTTAGTACTTCTTTATTTTCTTTTGTATTGGGTTTGACCCATTATTTATAACCCATTAGAGTTTTCTTTGTATTTAAGTGTTATGACTTATTGAAAGAGATTCAAGAAATTAATGAGAACTTATTTCCTTTTTTATAGTTTTTGAGAGTCTTTTGTTAGAACTCTAAATTTAGAGAATAGTTGTGGAAAACTTCTTATCAATTGGTGTTTTCATCTATTGTATTCATGGCCCCTCCTAAACCACAAAACCCTAAAGATATCATTGATGAAGTTGTCCAAACTGCCCATATCCATCTTGATAATGCAATGAACCAAAATCAACAACTTATGGATGAGAGATTTGATTAAACCAATGCTGATTTGCAGCTGATACAATCTCGTATGGACAATGAGAAACAAATTTCGGACTCACGATATGAAAACCTCGTCGAATTGCTTACTAAACTCACCACTAAAAGGGAACAACAAGCATCAAACATTGTTCACCCGTCCGACATTATTCACCCGTCCGGTACTATTCACCCGACCGACACTATTCATGCGTCCGACACTTCATACAACATTCAACTCAGGTATTACTCACTCCTTTCCTATGTCTACAACTCACCTTAGCCCTAATTTCACTACTCCCTACTCCCCTCATGTTGCCCCTCAATTGCAGCATGCTTATACAAACCCTATACACTTCATAACCCACTCGAACATCCCAACACCACCTTCTCTTACTACTACACCTTTCTGACCAACCCCAACCTATATACCCAAATTTTTTGTCCTCTCCATATCCCACACAGCCCACCACCCTTCCTTTCACACAAAACTATAGTATTCCAATGTTTTCCAACTTCCTGTTTCCCCACTTTAATAAACCACACCCTTACCACCCTTTCGTACTTCCAAATTGGAATTACCAATGTTTGATGGTTCCAATCCATTTGAATGGTTATTTCAAGCTGAACAATATTTTGATTTTTATCAATTACCACCTGAAAATAAACTTTCTTTGATGTCTGTTTATTTGAAAGGAGATGCATTATGTTGGTTTAAGTGGATGCATCAAAGTCATTTATTAATTGATTGGACCTCTTTTACTAAGTCATTGGAATTGAGATTTTCCCCTACATATACCAATCACAAAGCTGAATTGTTTAATTTAATGCAAGTGAGATCTGTTGTGGATTATCAAGTTGCCTTTGAAAAATTTGGAACTCAAGTGGTTGGTTTATCTCAAGATGCCATCTTAAATTGTTTTATTTCTGGATTGGCACCAGACATACAAAACGAAACCACTATCCACAAACCAGAAAAAAGGAATATCATAGCATGTATGATAACCCGAAGAAATGAAACCAGACTTGGCAAAATCGACAAGTATTTATCCCACGTGGGAGATAAAACCTGAAAAGAGACTATCATAGCGTGAATGATAACTTAAAGAAACAAAACCGGACTTGGCGGAATCGACAAGTATTTATCCCACATGGGAGATAAAAATTGAAAAGAGACTATCATAGCGTGGATGATAACTCGAAGAAACGAAATCGGACTTGACGGAATCGACAAGTATTTATCCCATGTGGGAGATAAAACTTGAAAAGAGACTATCATATCATGGATGATAACTCGAAGAAACGAAACTGGACTTGGTGGAATCGACAAGTATTTATCCCACGTGAGAGATAAAACTTAAAAAGAGACTATGATAGCGTGGATGATAACTCGAAGAAACGAAATCGGACTTGGCGAATCGACAAGTATTAATCCCACGTGGGAGATAAAACTTGAAAAGAGACTATCATAGCATGGATGATAACTCGAAGAAACGAAACCGGACTTGGCGGAATCGACAAGTATTTATCCCATGTGGGAGATAAAACATGAAAAGATATTATCATAGAGTGGACGATAACTCGAAGAAATGAAACCGGACTTGGTGTAATCCACAAGTATTTATCCCACGTGGGAGATAAAACCTGAAAATAAACTATCATAACGTGGATGATAACTCGAAGAAACAAAACCGGACTTGGCGAAATCGACAAGTATTTATCCCACGTGGGAGATAAAACCTGAAAAAGAGACTATCATAGCGTGGATGATAACTCGAAGAAACGAAACCGGACTTGGCGGAATCAACAAGTATTTATCCCACATGGGAGATAAAACTTGAAAAGAGACTATCCTATTGTGGATGACAACTCGAAGAAAAGAAACCGGACTTGGAGGAATCAACAAGTATTTATCCCACGTGGGACATAAAACTTAAAAGGAGACTATCATAGCTTGGATGATAACTCGAAGAAAAGAAACCGGACTTGGAAGAATCGTCAAGTATTTATCCCACGTGGGAGATAAAACTTGAAAAGAGACTATCATAGCATGGATGATAACTCGAAGAAACGAAACCGGACTTAGCAGAATCGACAAGTATTTATCCCACGTGGGAGATAAAACTTGAAAAGAGACTATCATAGCATGGATGATAACTTGAAGAAATGAAACCGGACATGGCGAAATCGACAAGTATTTATCCCACGTGGAAGATAAAACTTGAAAAGAGACTATCATAGCATGGATGATAACTCGAAGAAACGAAACCAGATTTGTCGTAATCGATAAGTATTTATCCCACGTGGGAGATAAAACCTGAAAAGAGACTACCATAGCATGGATGATAACTCAAAGGAACGAAACCAGACTTGGTGTAATCGACAAGTATTTATCCCACGTGGGAGATAAAACCTGAAAAGAGACTATCATAGCGTGAATGATAACACGAAGAAACGAAACTGGACTTGGCGGAATCAACAAGTATTTATCCCACGTGGGATATAAAACTTGAAAAGAGACTATCATAGCATGGATGATAACTCGAAGAAACGAAACCTGACTTGGCGGAACCAACAAGTATTTATCCCACGTGGGAGATAAACCTTGAAAAAAGACTATCATAGCATGGATGATAACTCAAAGAAACGAAACCGGACTTGGCGGAATCAATAAGTATTTATCCCACGTGGGAGATAAACTTAAAAAGAGACTATCATAGCGTGGATGATAACTCGAAGAAACGAAACCGGACTTGGAGGAATCGACAAGTATTTATCCCACGTGGGAGATAAAAGATGAAAAAAGACTATCATAGCGTGGATGATAACTCGAAGAAACGAAACCGGACTTGGCGTAATCGATAAGTATTTGTCCCACATGGGAGATAAAACCTGAAAAGAGAATATCATAGCATGGATGATAACTCGAAGGAACGAAACCAGACTTGGTGGAATCGACAAGTATTTATCCCACGTGGGAGATAAAACCTGAAAAGAGACTATCATAGAGTGGATAATAACTCGAAGAAACGAAACCAGACTTGGCGTAATCGACAAGTAATTATCCCACGTGAGAGATAAAACCTGAAAAGAGACTATCATAACGTGGATGAGAACTCGAAGAAACGAAACTGGACTTGGTGGAATCGACAAGTATATATCCCACGTGGGAGATAAAATCTGAAAAGAGACTATCATAGCGTGGATGATAACTCGAAGAAACGAAACCGTATTTGGCGGAATCGACAAGTATCTATCCCACGTGGGAGATAAAACCTGAAAAGAGACTATCCTATTGTGGATGACAACTCGAAGAAACGAAACCGGACTTGGTATAATCGACAAGCATTTATCTCACGTGGGATATAAAACTTGAAAAGAGACTATCATAACATGGATGATAACTCGAAGAAACAAAATCGGACTTGGCAGAATCGACAAGTATTTATCCCACATGGGAGACAAAACTTGAAAAGAGACTATCAATGCATGGATGATAACTCGAAGAAACGAAACCGGACTTGGAAGAATCGACAAGTATTTATCCCACGTGGGAGATAAAACCCGAAAAGAGACTATCATAGAGTGGACGATAACTCGAAGAAATGAAACCGGACTTGGTGTAATCGACAAGTATTTATCCCACGTGGGAGATAAAACCTGAAAAGAGACTATCATAACGTGGATGATAACTCGAAGGAACGAAACCAGACTTGGTGGAATCGACAAGTATTTATCCCACATGGGAGATAAAACCTGAAAAGAGACTATCATAGAATGGATGATAACTATAAGAAACGAAACCGGACTTGGGTAATCGATAAGTATTTGTCCCACGTGGGAGATAAAACCTGAAAAGAGACTATCATAACATGGATGATAACTCGAAGGAATGAAATCAGACCTGGTGGAATCGACAAGTATATATCCCACATGGGAGATAAAATCTGAAAAGAGACTATCATAGCATGGATGATAACTCGAAGAAACGAAACCGGACTTGGCGGAATCGACAAGTATTTATCCCACGTGGGAGATAAAACCTGAAAAGAGACTATCCTATTGTGGATGACAACTCGAAGAAACGAAACCGGACTAGGTGTAATCGACAAGCATTTATCTCACGTGGGAGATAAAACTTGAAAAGAGACTATCATAGTGTGGGTGATAACTCGAAGAAACGAAACCGGACTTGGCAGAATCAAAAAGTATTTATCCCACATGGGAGATAAAGCTTGAAAAGAGACTATCATAATGTGGATGATAACTCGAAGAAACAAAACCGTACTTGGAGGAATCGACAAGTATTTATCCCACGTGGGAGATAAAACTTGAAAAGAGACTATCATAGCATGGATGATAAGTCGAAGGAACGAAACCATACTTGGAGGAATCGACAAGTATTTATCCCTTGTGGGAGATAAAACCTGAAAATGAGACTAACATAGCATGGATGATAACTCAACTGGGGATAACAGGCATTGACTTGTAAAAGTAATAGTGTTTGGAAAATGAACTTGGCATTATCTGTGGGGAATATTTCAATTTGATTGAAGAGAAGGGTGTTTTGGGCTTTTTGTGCAAGGTACCAAAACTGGCTTATGCTTCGCATGCATATGTATGAATTTTTCCATGGCGTAATACTCCATAATGATGGAAATGCTATGCTTTTAGAGGATGCACATGGAATGATGATTACTAGATGCAAATAAAAAGATGATCTCCTGATAAGGAGACAAAAAGTATCCTTGACCACTTCTCTGGGGAAGAAACAATTGTTGCATCGATCTCATGAATCCCTGTGGGAAAGCCAACTCTGCAGGGGATAATGTTAATGATACACTGGATCTAAACTGCCATCATTGCCAAAAATAAATTGGACTTTGAGATTGGAGAGCCTAGACCCTATTGGGGGTGAACTTGATCTGAGAGGTACGCTACTTGTTGAACTCCGGTTGGGAAGTAATATCTTTCTGACTCGGCTGGGGAACCAGATGTGTTGGTACTCCATTGAGGAAGAAATCTGCTGAGGAATTCCTTAGATTCACAATCTTCTTCTTGGGGATGAGATACCAATAGGGATTAGAATTTATTTGGAAACTCTACTGGGGAAAGTTGCGAATAGCGTTGTGCAAGAAGGGAAAACATATGACTTCTCGCTACCTTCACCACTACTAGGGAGTAATGAATCTGCATGTACTACTGGGGATAAGAAGACTCTGATGGGAAATACTTATTCTGTTTAGAAAGACTCTCTTCTTGGGGAGAACATCTGCAACTTTCTATTGTTATGCTGAGGGATAAGAGATGTAAGGCGTCTCATGCTGGGGATAAGAGATAATGATACCCTTCTGCTCGGGAAATATCATTCACTTTGTTGTTGCTCTGCTGGAGAGGGGCTGGTCTGACGAGAGTTGATGAGGAGTCATGCTTCAGATCTGCTGAGGCAAAGCTTCCTGAAGCTCTGTGCTTGCGATGACTTTGTTAGCAACGCCTGTACCTGCATGTTAATGAACAAAACTGATAGTACCTGCAAAATGAGAGTTAGTTTGGCCTGCATGCCCCGGGTTCATGGTTTGAATCACCATCCCAATCACTCAACACATCAGATATGTGTCAAATGTTTTTACTCTCATGCGTGTGTTATAAGGCATTCATGTGTTCACAATGCAATATTTATCACAATTTGTTGGACGTTTTTGTAATCAAACAATGGTAGATGAAAAACAAAAACATATGGAAACAAATTTGAATGAGATTTCCCTTTTATTGATTGAAGAATGGCCATGAATAGGCATTACACCGGGAAGAAATCCATGGAAAGAGGAAATTATACAAAAGGAAAATAAACTACCCTAATGGCAATGTGAAAAACAAATATCATCAAGCTCCGACCCAACTATGACTTATATATCCTCAAGATTCTCTTCTTACTTCACTTTGAGTAAGACGATTGAATTGATCTTAAACCTTTGGATTACCTTTGATTGCAAATGACGAATCCCAGATCTCGCATATTGCAGTTGTTTGTTTTAATCCCTCTTTTGCGTGGATCTCCCTTTCGGGTTTTCAATCCACCAGGATACCCTTTTTTGCCCGAGCTGTCCGATGTGGCTTTTCAACTCAGCGGATGTACATTTTTCGTTTATTTCCCTAATTTTTTCCCGAGCCTTTTATTTTATTTTTTTCTCGTCGGGATGCCCTTTTTTGCCTGGACTCTTATTCTGTTTTTGTCCAGCGGATCTCTTTATACGAAGTATTTTCTAACTGCGTCTGCATTGACAGGGGATTATAAGTCTTCGCCATCCATGGTTGTTAACATCAAGGCTCCGCCCGAGAAGACCTTTTTAACCACGAATGGACCTTCATAGTTGGATGTCCACTTCCCCCTGTGATCCGTTAGAGGAGGAAAAATTCTTTTCAGCACTAGGTCGCCGAGTATGTACCGTTGGGGCCATACTTTCTGGTCAAAAGCCCGTTTCATCCGCCGTTGATACAACTATCCATGGCATACAACTGCTAGGCATTTCTCTTCAATGAGGCTCAACTAATTGTACTTGGATCGGAGCCACTCAGCTTCGTCAAGCTTGACATCCATCATTAACCTCAACGAGGGGATCTCGACTTCCATTGGTAGGACTGACTCCATACCATATACGAGCAAGAACGGGGATGCCCCAATTGAAGTGAACACTGACGTCCGGTACCCATGCAATGCGAAAGACAACATCTCATGGCAATATTTGTATGTCACAACCATCTTCTGAACAATCTTTTTAATGTTCTTGTTGGCCGCCTCAACGGTGCCAGTCATCTTTGGGCGATACATGGAAGAGTTGTGATGCTCAATCTTGAAAACCCGACATAGATCTGCCATCATCTTATTGTTGATATTAGAAACATTTTCAATAATGATTCTTTCGGGAATTCCATACCGACATATGATATACCTTTTGATGAATAGGGCTACCACTTATTTCGTGACATTAGCGTAGGACGCCGCTTCGACCCACTTTGTAAAGTAGTCTATGGAAACCAGTATGAAGCGGTGACCGTTAGAAGCAGTTGGCTCGATCTTGCCAATCATATCAATTCCCCACATGGCGAAGGGCCAAGGTGAAGACATGACACTCAACGGATTTGGAGGCACATGCACCTTATCAGCATAAATTTGGCACTTGTGGCACTTGCATGAGTATTTACAGCAATCGGATTCCATGGTGATCCAATAATACCCCGACTTGAGAAGTTTCTTTGTCATATCATGCCCTCTAGTATGGATACCAAATGAGCCTTCGTGAACTTCTTGCATCAACGTGTCTCCTTCGTGTCTATCCATGCATCTGAGTAAGATCATGTCGAAGTTCTGTTTGTAGAGCACATCATCCTGGTTTAAGAAGAACCCGCCTGCCAACCTCCTAAGGGTCTTCTTGTCTTTACTGGATGCCCCTGCTGGGTATTCTTGAGATTTCAGGAATTTCTTGATTTCGTAATACTAGGGTTGTTATCATCAACACTGTCAACTTCAAATACATATGCTGGCCTTTCGAGACGAGATACATCGATTATGGGCACGTAATTCTCTTGGTGAACCTTGATCATGGAAGATAAGGTTGCCAAGGCATCAGCAAACTGATTCTCATCCAGAGGTATATAGTGTAGCTTGACCTTTGTGAAGAAAGTTAGCAACCTTCTGGTATAGTCCCTGTGAGGAATCAGATGAGGTTGATGAACCAACCATTTCCCGTTAACTTGGTTGACAACCAAAGCCGAATCACCGAATATCTCGAGGTTCTTGATTCTCAAATTAATTGCTTCCTCGATCCCCATTATGCAGGCTTCATACTCTGCTTCATTGTTAGTGCACTCGAATGTCAGTCGGGTAGTGAAATGCATGTGGATCCCTTCTGGCGAGATGATAACAGCACCAACTCTGCTACCGTTCATGTTCACGACTCCGTCAAACATTAAACTCCATTTGGATTCAGGGTCTGGCCCCTTCCTCCGAGAGTGGTTCTTCACAGTCTTTCGACTTGAGGAACATGATGTCCTCATCCAGAAACTCGAACCTCATTGGATGGTAATCATCAATTGGCTATTGGGCCAAATAATCCAAAAATACACTCCCCTTGATGACTTTTTGTGAAGTGTACTGGATATCATATTCTGTCAGAATCATTTGCCACCGAGCTACTCTTCCGGTTAGAGCTGACTTTTCGAAGATGTACTTAACAGGGTCCATCTTGGAAATCAATAGAGTGGTATGATTCAGTATGTACTATCTTAGTTGGCGAGCAGCCCATGCCAAAGCACAACAAATTTTCTCGAGCAGTGAGTATCGTGTCTCACAGTCGGTAAACGTTTTGCTAAGGTAATAGATTACATGCTCTTTTCGACCAGACTCGTCCTGCTGACCCAGTACACAACCCATTGATCCCTCGAGTACTGTGAGGTACATGATTAAAGGTCTCCCTGGCACTGGGGGCATGAGAATCAGAGGTTCTTTCAAATACTCGTTGATTCGGTCGAAAGCTTATTGGCAGTCATTATTCCATTTGATGGCCTGATTCTTCCTCAGAAGTTTGAAAATAGGCTCACGCATGGCTGTTAGGTGAGAGATGAACCGTGCAATGTAGTTCAACCTCCCTAAGAAGCCACAAAATTCCTTTTCAGTTCTTGGCTCAGGCATCTCCAGGATTTCTTTTACTTTCGCAGGGTTAACCTCAATCCCCCTTTCTCTGACAATAAAGCCCAACAACTTTCCAGAACATACCCCGAATGTGCATTTGTTTGGGTTTAACCTCAATCTGAATTTCCGAAGCCTGTCAAAAAGCTTAGCTAAGTTGACCAAATGTTCTTCTTCTGTCTGTGACTTCGCAATCATGTCATCGATGTAGACCTCAATCTCGTGTTGAATCATGTTATGGAATAGAGTCACCATTGCACGTTGGTATGTTGCTCCAACATTTTTCAAACCAAGCGACATTACTTTGTAACACAAGGTTCCCCATGGGGTAATGAATGTGGTCTTCTCCATGTCCTCTGGCGACATTTTGATTTGATTGTAGCTCGAAAAGTCATCCATGAAGGAAAACACAGAAAATTGGGCAGTGTTGTCAACTAGCACATCAATATACGACAACGGGAAGTCATCTTTGGGGCTCACCCAATTCAGGTCCCGATAATCCATGCATATCTTGACCTTACCATCCTTTTTAGGAACTGGTACGATATTTTCAACCCATGGAGGATAACTTGTCACAGCTAGGAATCCGACATCAAACTGCTTTTAAACCTCTTCCTTGATTTTGATAGCCATGTCAGGTCGAGTTCGTCTCAGTTTCTGTTTTACCGGCGGGCAATCTTCTCTGAGAGGTAGCTTGTGTACTACAATATCGGTATCCAACCCTGGCATGTCCTGGTAAGACCAGGCGTAGACTTTGATATATCCCGGAGCATGGAGATCAAGCGACTCTTGATAGGTTTTTCCAACGCAACCCCAATCTTGACCTATTTCTTGTCTTCTTCGACCCAGGTTTATCACCTCAATGGCTTCCTCGTGTGGATGAATCATTTTCTCCTCTTGCTTATGCAATCTGGCTAGTTCTTCGGGTAATTCACAATCTTTTTCGCCTTCCTCATCGGCTAGGTAGATCGGATTGTCGAAGTCATACTAAGCCATAGCCAGGTCGTCACTGATGAGACCCGATGAGGAGCATCTGCATGAATGATGATTCATGCTAGATTTTAGAAAGAGTGGGAGACATGGAAAAACATTTCCATTTATTTTTAAAACAACAAAAAAATGAAAGACAAGGAACACATGAATGAATGAAAAAACGTTTGCTTTATTAATGATTATGATATTGCATCATGAACAATGAACCCTTACAATGAGCTGCTATGCCTCGGGAAAGGCACAGAGCTTGCATACAAGAGAATGAAAACATAAAACTATTACTCTTCTGGCTGAGTGACAGTGATGAATGCTTCAGCCGACCAATTGTTAAGTTGCATCCATGGGACACAGGGCCTTATCCACTCTTCCAGTTCGTAGTCACTATCAACCATTTCTTCCTGCACTGCACAAACGTTGCCAAGATTAAACCATCCCACGTTGTTGAAAGTAATTTGGCCTTTCCGACCTCTAGCGCTTTGCCCTGGTGTTGACTGACCAGGTTGGTAGCCAACCCCGAACATATCCTTCTTCTCTGGGACCTCAATCATTTTCCCCATCTCTCATTTTCACCTGATTCCACAAATTTTAGGGCTTTCTTGTAGGAGGCTATGGACGCTCATTTATTCGTATCCTCTGATAAGGTAGCTAAGGATGATGTGCTTACAGTCCTGATGGGTTCGAAGGCTTGGCACAAAGTTTCAACGATTTCCCCATCCATCTCCACGTACTTGAATGAGGCCAAGTGGCTGATGAAGATATCTTCTTCCCCACATACTGTCACAATCTGTCCTTCCCAGAAAAATTTAAGCTTTTGGTGAAGGGTATAAGACATTGCGCCTGCTGCGTGTATCCAGGGCTGTCCTAACAAATAGCTGTAGGCCGGTTGGATATCCATGACGTAAAAAGTAGTATTGAAAATCTGTAGTCCTACCTTGATCGGCAATTCCACCTCTTAAAATACTGACCTTTTCGAGCCGTCGAACGTTCGGACGACCAAATCACTTGGCCTAAGCATAACCCCATCATAATCCAGATTAATCAATGCTTTCTTAGGAAGTACATTCAAGGATGACCCTGTGTCCACAAGCACATGAGAGAGCACAACTCCTTTACATTCCATAGAAATATGTAGAGCACGATTGTGGCTGCGTCCCTCAGTTGTCACGTCCATATCCGTAAATCCCAACCCATGGCTGGCATTCACACTTGACACCACCGTCTCTAGCTGATTTACGAATATTTCTTGTGGTATATATGCATTGTTCAAGATCTTCAACAGAGCCTTCATGTGCGAGTCTGAACACATCAACAAGGATAAGATTGAAATCTTAGAGGGAGTTTGCTGCAAGTGATCAACAATCTTGTAATCACTCTTTTTGATTATTCTCAAAAATTCTTTTGCCTCTTTGTCCAAGGTAATATCAGACTCTAGAGTTGACGCAGGAGCATCACTTGTCATAGGCTGCTTGCCCATGGCCCTGGCTTGAGCCTCTGCATTGTCTTTCGGTGGTAACACATTATTTCTCAATGTCTCTGGTGCGAACAGTCTACTACTCATAGTGAATCCTCCGACCCCCACATTCACAACATGGTGCAGAGATGAACTGGATGTGGCCATGTTCTACTTCTGACCATTGTAGTAAACTTCTCCCCCATAGTTCCACAGGATAACTTTATCACTCTGGTACGGAATTGATCCAGAAGTAGTAATGGTTACCGGTGCCACCTTTGCTGGTGCAGGAACTTGTGCTGGATTATAGTAAATCGTAACAGTTGATACTTCGTCCTCTTTCACAATCTTGTCAAACTGTATACTTCCTTCGTCCATCGTTCTCTGTATTTTTGATCTCAATCAGTCACAACCATCATCAGAATTAACACAGTCTGAACAACCTTTCTCACAACCCGAAAATATGTCCTTCTTAGCCAAGCAAGCCTTTACAGTCAATAATGATGTCTTTAGTGTCGCTCCCGCTAAAAGATACCCGGTCAGATAGGGTACAGACGCGAACGATCAGCGAAAGAGAGAGAATGAATAGAGTCGCCAGCTAGGCATTTTTATCCAGAAGGAAAGGTAATGCTGCATAAACCTAAGAAAATATGGATAAGACGGTTGCGAACCAGAGAAACTGAGAAAGGGGGTTGGTTACAACCTGGGAAGGTATTAGCACCCAGATTTTTCGTCGTACTCGACGGGATCCATGCTTAAAAGATTGTGTTTAAAGGGGTAATGTCTGTGCTATCTGTGTGCAAAAGCGGGAAAAGAATGTACAAGTGTCAGTGCAAGAAAATGAAGTGAAGTGCTCAGGACTGAGGCTTAAAGGAATGCTGGAAGAGAGGGAGGAAGCAGAGACTTTTGTTCGATAACTGTTAAGTTATACCTACGTATCCTCTCGTGCAATGAGGAAGTCAGAACACCGTAGTTCGACTCAAAAAGACTGAAAGAATTGACTGATGAACTGCTTACTTGTCTATGCTCAAGTGTAAGACTCGTCTGGCTCGAGTGCTAACTGTCTTGCATTAGACGGAAGAAGCAAGTTCTCGTTTGTGAATGAAGATGATGAGAAAAGAATTCCGGAGGAGACGATTATTGTTTGTTTTTTGATGTTTTCAATCTTTTATTGCTTTTTGTGTTTGTCATAAGTTAATGAGCTTAAGCCTAAACCAAGGGTTAGTAAACTCATCATATCCTCCCTTTGATTAGGGATAATGAAAATACCTTAAGTAGGAGATAAACACCTCAAACGTAATTACCATGATGATGTAGGATTAAGATCATTAACCTACTTGTGATTATTTAGATGTTTTTGAGTTTTTTTTAGTGTTAAGTAATGAGTGTAATCCATAATCAAGGATTTAGTGGACTCATTACACCATCATAATAGAAGGATAATAGATGAGAGCACTTAAGCTGAGGAAGATATCTCAACTTAATCCATGATTAGGGATTAACCTCATGACAAAACAAGCCTTTATTAAAGTGGATTTTAATTAATAGAGAGATTAAGAAGTGAGTTTTATGGTTTGTAAGACAACTTGAGGGGGACTTGTCCATTAACACTAGGGTTAGTCCTTCTTAACCAATAAATGAAGAATTAGAACCCTAATGCAAGGCCCAAGTCACAAGTTATTGTCTTAGTGATTATTAAGATGGATTGATTAAGAGGTTTAAACAAATTAAGGGTTTAACACTTAGGATTAAAGTTATACCCTCCATCCTAAGAGAAGGATGCAGGCATAACCCTAATCACAAAGTCTTAAAACCTTAAAGGTTTAGTCTCTGATTATGAGATGAGGAGAGAGACACAAAGAAGACACAAAGGTAAAAGCTAAAAGGGGGACTAATAAAAACCCTAATTATTGTCATGCTTGGATGTTCCTATGGTTTGTAAGGCTTGCAAGAGATCTTCAGAGAAGCCACCAATGGAAGAAGCAGATGAAAGGAGGAGAAGCAGAAGAAACAAGTTACTTACTTCACTGAAGAAGATAAGTAACTTGGAGAAAGAAAGTGGGTGATGAACATGAATGAGCAAGCTCACTCTAAAGCAAAGAAAAATGTAGCAAGGATGCAAAAGAAGAATGAGAAGAGAAATGAGAAGTGAAGGCAAATTCACTTCTCAAATTACTCACCACCTAAAAATGTTAGCATAAAGAAAGAAATGAAATGTATGCAAAGGTAAAACCAAAACCAGAAGCATATATATGATGCAAATGATGCAATGAGATGATGCAAAGACATGTCAAGTGTTATGAATGATCATACAAGAGATGGAATGCAATGGAACATGTTTTGAAGTAAGAAAACACATGAAAGTTCATGGAATGAAATGAATGCATATCATGGCAAATGGATGAAGAAATGATCAAGCATGATTCTAATGTGTCCTATGATGTCTTAGATGATATGTGAATGTAATAAATGTCATGGCAAGTTCATGTATGGATGCATATGCAAGATGTATGCAAATGAACATGAGAAATTAGGGTTTTAAAGCAACATGAGATGCAAAAGTAAAAAACAGAAGCAAATCACAAGATAAAAAATTGTAAATGAACTCAAAGGAACCCTAATCCCATATGATATCACACCCCAGAGGAGGAGGTCTAACTCTTAACCTAAAGAATGTTGTGAATTTTCTAAGTTATCTAGGGTTTTAAGGTACCTTAAGAGAAAAAATGCAAATCAAATACAAAATGCAAGATAAATTTGTGACAAAAATATGCTAGACACTACATGCTATATGAAGATCAATGAAAAAAGAACCAATGTCAAAACCTTCATGGTTAAGCAGAAAAGAATTCTTGAAGTTAGGGTTCAAAAATGGGATTTTTATGAACCCTAAATTCAAGAAAAATGTCAAAATTGATTCTAAACCAAAAATAAATTTGTATGAATGGTTTGACAATGTTTCTAAATGTCCTAAGATGTAATGTGAAATTTTTTGGAATTTTTAGAAACCTAAATGGTATTTTAATTAATTAATTTCCATTAATTAATTAAAATAAACATTTAAATATTTTTAAAATGTATTTTAAATGCAAAAAATAAAAATAAAAATGTTTTTGGGTGAAGAAAAATATTTGAATTAAAAATGCAGAAGGAAAATATTTTTGGAATTTTCTAGGTATTTTTAATAAATTATGCAAAACAAATGATAAAAAATGAAATAAAAATGGAATTAATGGGCTGGTAAACTGATCCAAGGGATCAGATTAAAGTTTGGGGATGGAGGGAAGACCACGCGCGCAATCTAAGGGCTAGAATTCAAACTTATTAAAACCTAATTAATTAATTAATTAATCCTGATTTAAAGTTAATGAACTAATCTGAACCATCCATTGCCTAACCCTAATCATCATCCAACGGCCCAAATTCAAATTCTGCCCTAAACACGTCATTAACCCTAATCTTTTTCAGGTGGTCGGAGAAGACTTCCGGTCGTCTTCTCCGGCGAGACCTTCAACCCAACTTCTTCCCTAGGCCATTTCTGGAGCTCTAAAGCTCCAGATCAACTCCTCTCAAAACAAATTTTCCATGGCTGAAACTCAAGATTCGAAGAAGAACTCAAATATGGTGAAACTTTCAGACAATCAGTACATGCTCATTTCGCAACCATTTTAAAAAATAAACATATCCTGGTGATCAGCAAAGCATAAAGAACAATCTAAGAACTTAAAATAGCATTTATGGAAAAAAGTTTGAAGAGGTTACCTGAGCTTGAGCTTCCTCAGTTTGGAGCTTTTGGACCTCCTCTCTTGTGCAAACTCACTCCAATGATCCCTCTGATGAAGCTTTGATGCTTGGAAGGATTTTGTAATGGCTGAAATGAGAGCTTGAACTCTTGCTGGCCATAAATCGTGTTTCAGTTTTGGGGGTTTTTTAGTTGCAATGAAGGGTGGGAAATGGTCCTTTGATGAAGCTGAGTTGATTGATGAAAAGAGTTTGAAGTTTGAGTGAGTGTGCTGTGTGTTTCGAAAGTTTTTGCAAATGGGATGATTTTTGAGAGCTTGATGATTCTGAGGTTTCAGGAAGGCTTGTGTTGTGTTATGGCTTGTGTTTGATCCACATAACAAGTCTTGATAGGTCAGAGAGGTGGTTGTGGCCTATGGTGATTGGTATGGGCTCTCTTGCAAAAAGTCAACAAAACTTGTACTTGAGGTATGGGCTCTCTTGCAGCTGGCTTTTTGGCTTGTCTTGGTTCAACAGAGATCAAGGAGAGCCATGGAATTGAAATTGTGGTGATTCAGCAAGTGGAAGCATGGTTATGTATCATTTTGCAATTTTCATGAATTTTGGCCCTTTTATGATTTCTTGATGGGCAAGGCATGAAAACTTGAGATTCTTGGGCCAATTCTGACTTTTAGGCAATGCACTATGTTGGTATGATACATATAAGTGTATTAGAGGTCACAAAATGGCTTGGCAAGAGGTTTTGCAAAAATCCCTCTTTGGTGTAATCTTGAAAATTATAGGATTTTTGCCAACTTTGAAAGGCCATAAATTGAGTTCCATAATGAATTAGAACTTGTTCTTGTACTTTTTGAAAAGGGAATGATCCAATCGACAACTTTCATGACCAACAATTTTTCATTTGAAGCATTTTTGGTTGAGAAAGAGGAGGTTGAAATACTTTCCCAAAATGGAAAGTTTACATTACAAGTCATTTCCATTTTTGGCAACTTTTGGTTTAGCTCAATTTTCTTCAATTTTGTGAACTTCCAAGCACTTAAATGATCAAATAAAGATCATATAACTTCAATTTGATGAAAAATCCACTTTGGTTTCATTGGTAGGGGTCTCAGATGCCCTGATTTTGCTCTGACTTGCTCAAGAAGTTACCCAGTGAACAGATAACTTCCACAATGAATTTCTTCATCAAACATGGTACACATGATCCTTATAACATATTGAGACCATTAGAAATAAGAATGACCAAAAAATTTGGAGTTATGTCCTCTGAAACCAAAACCCTAATTTCAGGTCATCTGTGTAGTGGAACCCTAGCTCTGCTTCCATGCTTTCCAAGTTCTTGTGATTTCTTGACTTCCTTGATCTTTGAGGGATATAAAATGATGATAGAACATACATGGACCCTATTGTAGTGATTGGAGACCTTTGGAGTGGCTCAGATGAAACTTTGGATTGCTCAGATCACAAACCCAAGATGTAGATGAACTTGGACTAATGCAGTGAAACAAAAAAATGCAATGTGATGGTATGTTTAAACTAATGCAAATATGAAAGATCACAAGCCATGGTGTGAACTTAGTGAGTGAAAATTTTGGGTGTTTACAACTGCCCCTATTCAAGCATGAGTTAGTTGTGCAGGATGTAAGCGCCTGGCTTAACAGACAAACAAGATAACTTGTGGTTGAATACCAAAGACAGTCCAAAATTTGCACTCATTGGGGAGAAGAAGAAAAGGGATATAAATTGTAAAAGAAAGTATAGCATGATTATCAAATGAAAGCGGTGGAGGACGACCCTCGAGCAGAGGACGACTTCTGGGGATACAACGGTGAGTAAAGCAATGACGGTGACGACCGACATGCTGGGGAAAAAGAAATCATGATAGGGACGGCCATCGGGTAAAGAAACAAGATTCTCTGGGGATAAAACAAAGGCAATGATGGGGACGGCCACCAAGCTTGTAAAGTAAGGTAAACATCGATGGGGACGGCCATCAGTTCAAAGAATAAATGAAATATTGATGAGGGACGGTCATCAAAAGGTGAAGGACGATCACCTAGCAGGGGACGAATGCTCTTTATCATGACATAGGATGAATGTCGGATAGAAAAGGTCGACGATGGGGACGACCATCGGATAAGCATGATGAAGGACAATCATCAAGAGGTGAAGGACGATCACCTTGCAGGGTACGACTGCTCTCGGGGTTTATCATGACATAGGACGAATGTCAGATAACAAGATCAACGATGAGGACGACCACCGGATAAAATGATGAAGGAAGATCATCAAAAGGTGAAGGACGATCACCTAGCAGGGGACGACTGCTAAATATCACGACATAGGACGAATGTCGGATAGAAAGGGGTTCCAATAATGGAGACTCCGCTGGGGAAGGACGAGGGACGGTCATCCAAAGGTGAAGGACGATCACCTGGCAGGGTACGGCTGCCAAAAATATCACGACATATGACGAATGTCGGATAGAAGAAAAAGTTGCTTTGCTGGCGATTTGCTGGGGAATGGTAAACATGGACGAGTGCTTACGCTTAAGAAATAAAAAAGTATAAGTGTTTTGACGCTGTGTATAGATTAAAGATATGGACGAAAATCCTTAAGACCATGATACGGACGAGTATCGATAGAGACAAACGCTGACACGTGTTCAGAGATGATGATACGGACGAGTACCAACTGGTTAACAAAGAACACGGACAAGTGTCGAATCTGTGGGGAATGATATATATATATATATATATATATATATATATATATATATATATACGAGATACGGACGAGTATCTGTATAAGTATATACAAGTATTGTTGATGAAGTATGAGCAAGACACGGACGAGTGTTCAACTTGCTGGGGAAAAGTGATACGGATGGGTATCAGAAGAGAAAGTGTATAAGTTATGAACTTATGAGTGTAAAAGGTATTCTGGCGACCTGTGGGGATAGGATGACACGGACGGGTGTTAACAAGGGTGTATTATAACAAGTGTTTGGTTTGCAACATGTGTTTGGGCAACCATGCTGGGGAAAGGTGACATAGACGGGTGTCAAAAGAGTGTATGTAGGTTTCTGTATTCAAAGAGGATGTTTGTGGCTTATCTGTAGGGGAATAAAATGACACGGACGAGTGTCGAAAGAGTATATATAAACAGACATTTGTGTTGAAGAGTGCAAAGGGGATGCTTTGGCTTTCTGTGGGGAGATTGAGATGACACGGACAAGTGTCGAGAAGAACAAGTTATGGATAAGTATTTGTACTTGAGGGTGCAAATGGGACGCTTTGGTTTTTATGTGCAAGGGATGTATTTTGCATATTGCTGATGAGGTACTGTTGGTATTTGCAGGTGACTGGTTCGAACCTGACTTGTGACCATGCAAATGTTTGATTTTTGCCGTAATGCTCCATATTAGACAGAATGCTACGCTCTGTGGGGAGAGATGATGCCAATGCTATGATTATGCAAAAAGAAAACGATCCGGGATTCGGATCCCGCTGCTGTGAAGATCTCCAGCTGATATGTTTGGAAGGATATCCCAGCTGGGGATGAGATCATTGGTAGATCTGATAAAACATATGGTTCTGCTTGGGGGACTAGATCACTGATAGATCTATCCGGTAAGGAGATAACCCAGCTGGGGATGAGGAAGCTTTCGTCACTTTGTTGTGTAAGAAATTCAGACATTGCTCTTCTGGATAGAGTCTGGAACTCTGTGGGGAGATATGCTGGAGATGCTCCTGTTGAGTAGACCTGGCACTCTGTTTGGGGGAGGAAAGATCACTGAACGATCTTCCTATAGATATCTGTGGGGATTCCGGCTGGGGATGAGGATGTTTTGACAACTCTGTTGGGGGAAACCATTTCGGATGCTGCTTGGAGAAGATGTGCTGGGGAAGTGATGCTGGGCATGCCCCATGCTGCGTATTGAATACCTGCAATCCTGTTAAGACAAAGAAACACACAAGTATTCCGAGGTATCCGTTATCGGATTCCATCATAGGAGTTAGATATTCCTGAGAGTAAATACATTTCCTGCAAGCATTTAATTAGAAAGGCACATCTGTTTTATGCAAATATTATATCATGGATATTGGATATTTTGCAAACGAAACAAAAATGTACAAGACGAAGTGTGAATGAAAACTCTGATTTTATTAATCTGGGTGCCCTGAATTGGCAAAATACAGTCAAAGAAACGGATCCCCTGAAATGAGGAGATTGTTACAAATTGAGAAAAAGTAAGAGTGCTGGCAATGTTGACGACGCTTCGGTGAACTTCCTTTGCTATGACCTGTATGAACTTGACGTTCTTCTTATCTTACTTTCTGAAGAAGGTTGATTCTGACCGACGCTTTGACCTTTTGAGGCTTGCCGTGTTATGAGTGATACAGACGAATTCAGAATGCAGTTGTTCGCTTATTCCCTAATTTTGCGTGGATCGACCTTTCGGGTTTTCAATCCACCGGGATACCCATTTTTGCCTGAGCTGTCCAATGCGGCATTTCAACTCAATGGGTGTACATTCTTTTCAATTTTCCCTTATTTTTTCCCGAGTCTTTTATTCTGTTTTTGACTCGCCGGGATGCCCTATTTTTGCCTGGACTTACATTCTGTTTTTATGTCCAGCGGGTCATTTATGCGAAGTATTTTTTGACTGCATCTGAATTCATAGGGGATAAGAAATCTTCACCATCCATAGTAGTGAGCATCAGTGCTCCACCAGAGAAAACCTTCTTTACTATGAATGGGCCATCGTAATTCGGAGTCCACTTGCCCCTGTGGTCTGTATGAGGAGGAAGAAGTCTCTTCAGCACAAGATCTCCCAGTTGGTATTCCCGAAGCCTGACTTTCTGATCGAAGGCTTTCTTCATTCTCTTTTGATATAACTTCCTGTGACAGATTGCAGCTAATCTCTTTTCTTCAATCAGATTCAGTTGATTGTACCGAGAACGGACCCATTCTGCTTCGTTTAGCTTGACATCCAACAATACCCGTAAGGAGGGTAATTCAACTTCAACTGGTAGGACTGCCTCCATACCATACACAAGCTGATAATGCGTTGCCCCAATGGATGTCCTGATTGAGGTGCGATACCCATGCAAGGCAAATGGTAGCATTTCATGCCAGTCTTTGTAAGTAACCACCATCTTTTGCACAATCTTCTTGATGTTTTTGTTAGCTGCCTTATCAGCGCCATTCATCTTTGGCCTGTAAGGAAAAGAGTTGTGATGTTGGATTTTGAAGTCCCGACACAATTCTGCCATCATTTTGTTGTTCAAATTAGAACCATTATTAGCAATGATTCGCTCGGGTACTCCATATCGACAGATGATGTCTCTTTTCAGGAATCTGGCTACCACTTGTCTGGTGACGTTTGCATACGAAGCTGCTTCAACCCATTTGGTGAAGTAATCAATGGCTACCAGGATGAATCTATGGCCATTTAAAGCAGTCAGTTCGATATTTCCAATCATGTCAATGCCCCACATGGAAAAGGGCCAAGGTGAGGACATCACATTCAAAGGATTTGGAGGCACATGTACTTTGTCTGCATAAATCTGGCATTTATGGCACTTTCTGGAATAGGCACAACAGTCTGCATCCATTGTGGCACTTATGGCACTTCCTGATCTTAACAACTTCTTAGCCATTGCATGCCCTCCAGCATGGGTACCGAAAGATCCTTCATGCACCTCGTGCATCAACAATTCTGCTTCTTTTTTATCAACACATCTGAGAAGCACCATGTCAAAGTTTCTCTTGTATAATGAACCATCAACATTTAGGAAGAAACTACCAGCCAACCTTCTCAATGTCTTCTTACCATTGGATGATGCCCCAGGTGGGTATGTTTGATCCTCTAAGAAGCATTTGATGTCATGGAACCAAGGCTTGTCATCTTTAGCAATGTCCACAGAGAATACGTATGCTGGTCGGTCAAGTCTGGATACCAAAACCCGAGGCACACAATTGGCAGTCTGAACCTTGATCATGGAGGAAATGGTAGCTAAAGCATCCGCGAACTGATTTTCGTCTCGAGGGATATACTCAAGTTTGACTGTTGAGAAGAAAGTCAATAATCTCATCGTATAGTCGCGGTATGGAATCAGATGCTCTTGGTGGGTGTACCATTTCCCGTTGGTTTGATAGATTACCAGAGTTGAATCTCCGAATACAGTTAAAGTCTTGATCCTGAGGTCAATGGCTTCCTCAAGACCCATGATACAAGCTTCGTATTCAGCTTCGTTGTTAGTGCATGCAAAGGCGAGTTTCACCGAGAAAGGCATATGAACCCCTTTAGGTGTAATGAGCACTGCACCGACTCCATGTCCATTCATGTTAACAGCCCCATCAAACATCATTGTCCATTATTCTTCTGGGTCAGGCCCTTCAGTGTGAACAGGCTCTTCATGATCTTTCGCTTTCAGGAACATGATGTCTTCATCAGGGAAGTCAAATCTCATTGGTTGGTAATCATCAATGGGTTGCTCAGCTAGATAGTCAGACAGTACACTGCCTTTGATGGCCTTTTGAGATGTGTATTGAATGTCATACTCTGTCAGAATCATTTGCCATCTTGTAACCCTTCCGGTAAGTGCTGGCTTCTCAAATATGTACTTGACGGGGTCTATCTTTGAGATCAACAAGGTAGTGTGGGTCAACATATACTGTCTTAGTCGGCGAGCAGCCCATGCTAAAGCACAACAAGTTTTCTCGAGCAGTGAATAACGTTGTTCACAGTCGGTAAACTTTTTGCTCAGGTAGTATATTGCATACTCTTTTCGACCAGACTCGTCATAATGGCCCAATACACACCCCGGTAATCCACACACATCCGTACTTTGCCATCCTTCTTAGGTAATGGTACAATATTAGCGACCCACGGCGCGTAACTAGTTACAGCAAGGAAACCGGCGTCCCACTATTTTTGTACCTCTTCCTTTATCTTCATAGCCATATCCGGATGAGTACGACGTAGCTTCTGTTTCACTGGAGGACAATCTTCTTTCAAAGGCAGCTTGTGCATGACAATGTCAGTATCCAGACCTGGCATATCTTGATAGGACCAAGCAAAGACGTCGACGTATTCTCGAAGTATATCAAGAAGTTGTTCCTTCACTGAGTCTTGCAGACTGGCCCCGATCTTTACTTCTTTCAAGTCTTCTTCGGTACCAAGATTAACCGTTTCAACCTCCTCCTGATGAGGGGTGATTACTTTCTCTTCTTGCCTCAACAACCTAGCTAACTCTTCAGGTAACTCATAGTCTTCTTCAACCCCTTCATCGGCTTGATTAATCGGATCGTCGAAGTCATACAAGGTCATAGCAGTGCTGTTGACGGTGCAATCTGGAGGATAATCTCTGCAAGGGTTGAGATTGGTTCGTTTTAGTGACCAGTTTTAATCTTGTTTAGAAAAAGTGAAAATGAAATTATTTATTTTGAAAACATTGCCATTTTATTGTTTTGTACAAAAGTGAAAAATGAAAAGACAGTGAGCAAAAAAAGAGACTCGTTTGCAAAAGATGTCCGATATTCATTGATTAATCATTTGCACAAAATTACAATATGGCCCTATTACAAAATGAGTCCTGACATCTTGGGCAAGATGCAGGACTTGATGCATGCTAAAAAGACAGGAAATAATAATTACTCTGCAGGAGTAACCCTTATAATTTCCTGGGAAGACCAGTTAAGGACTTGGTTCCCCGGGATCCTTGGACGTATCCAGCTCTCCAGGTTGCGTTCGCTTTCCGCCTCGTCTTCCAGATTATTAACAGCATCTGGGGTGAACATCCCCCTACTGACAAATTTGGGCTCCTTGGTAGCCTCTGATTGATCTTGTCGGAATGGTCTGTAACCCAAACCAAATTTATCTTCCTTCTTTTCCACTGGCAGCAGCTTGCCCCAGCCTTGAGCATTACCGTTTTCAACAACCTTTCGGGCTTGCTGATAAGAGATGATTGAAGTACCCATCCTGTCCTCCTGGGAGGCAGCCAATACTCCAGTAGCCTCATTAACATTCAGGGCCTCAAACCCTTGGCTCATTGTCTCATGGATTTCACCATCCATTTCAATATATTTGTATGTAGCCAGGTGGCTAACAAATATGTCTTCCTCACCATAGATGGTGATAATCTGTCCTTCCCATTCGTACTTCAGTTTCTGGTGAAGGGTCGACGTTACTGCGCCTGCGGCGCGAATCCAGGGTCGACCTAGAAAACAGCTGTAAGCAGGCTGTATGTCCATCACATAGAAAATGGTCTTAAAGACTTGTGGACCGATTATCACTGGCAGCTCCACTTCTCCTAGAACAGATCTTTTAGAGCCATCAAAAGCCCGAACCACAAGATTACTTGGCCGGAGAGCTATCCCATCATACTCTAGCTTGACAAGGGCTTTCTTGGGTAAGACATTGAGTGAGGACCCAGTGTCTACAAGCACATGAGATAAGACAACTCCTTTTCACTCCAAGGTTATATGCAAAGCTTTGTTGTGGAGACGTCCTTCTGTTGTTAAATCAGCATCAGTAAAACCTAGCCCATGGCTAGTATTGACATTTGATACCACTGTTTCCAGTTGATTTACAGTGATCTCTTCTGGCACGTAGGCAGTGTGCAGAACTTTGAGTAGTGCGTCCCGATGGGCTTCGGAACACAATAGCAGAGATAGGTATGAGATCTTTGAAGGAGTCTGGTGGAGCTGGTCCATAACTTTATAGTCACTTCTTTTAATGATTCTCATAAACTCATCCACATCTTGATCGAAGGATGACTTCTGAGTTTCGTTTGGCACAAATTCTTCCGGTATCACACTCTTCCCTTTGGCTCTGGCAGCGACCTCTGTTTTAGTGTTGGTTCTAGGGACTTGTGATGCGAAGAGACGTCCGCTTCGGGTGAAGCCTCCACCTCCCCCAACATTATCCACTTGGGGAGTGAGAACTGGAGAATCAAGAAGGACTTTCTCTCCATTGCAATATAGATCAACACCATAATGCCATGGTATAGCACTGTCTTTGTCATATGGGATCGGCCCGGGCACCGTGATAGTGACTGGGCTTACTGCAGCTGTTGTTGGGACTACAATGGTCTTTGGATCATAAAAGATTGTTACAGGACCTCTGGTGGGTGTTGGTAGAGATGAGTTGAAGCTTTGTTGAGACTGTTGTTGAGGTTGAAAGTTGCTGGAATTCGGGACCGTTGTCGGGTCATAGTAAATTGTGACAGTGGAAACATCATTGTTGGCTGTTGAAGTTGTAGTAGCTGGTGCAAATGAATTGCTGTGTGTTGAAGTGACAAATGGAATGATTGCTGAAGTTGTAGCTGAATCGGTTGGAACAATGGTTGTTGCAGTTGTAGAAGAAACACTTGGAAAGATGGTTTTTGTATTTGTAGAAGATTCACTTGTTGTTGACAAAAGAGTTGTTGGTGTTGTAGAAGCCGTGGTTGTAATTTGCAGAATGCCTTTTCTGATTAAGTCATTAATCCCACTCCTCAAGCTGGTACACCCATTCTCTGAATGTTTGAATGATTCGCAACAGGTCTCACAACCTGGAAACACTTTGCACTTTAAAAGCCGGGCTTTAACCTCTGCCAGAGGTGTTTGAATACATGCAATGTCTTCTATCAAACTCAGGGGTGATCCACCCTCTACAACATTAATCCTTGGCCCATTGTGGCTTGGCATAGGATTCTTCATCACATTTGGAGGAGGTGCAAAGTTCAGGGCTTTTGAATCTACCAGATCCTGAACCTTCATATGCAGGGCTCTGCATTTTTCCGTAGAGTGGCCAGGTGCGTTGGAATGAAAAGCACACCTAGAGTTGGAATCATAGTTTCTAGGAAGGTTTTGAGGATCAGGCGGAGCCAATGTCCTCAACTCAACAAGATTGAGCTTCAGGAGTTGTGGCAACAGTGTAACATATGGCATAGGAATGGGATCAATTACCTGGTTGACCTGAGAGGGTCGTTGTTGGAACGGGCGTTGTTGTTGATTGTTGTTATTGTTGTTGTATGATCTCTGTTGCGAAAACTGTTGTTGTTGCGGAAAGTGTTGTGGTTGTTGAACATACTGAGGAGGTGGAGTAGGGATAGTAACAACAACAACTATTCTGGGCAAGTATTGGGGTCTCCCTCTTCCCAAGTGCATAGAATTTGTCTCACCAGATCTACGGGGCCCAACAAAAGGCTTTCTTGTACTGCTGGAACTGGCACCGTTATCGGAGATCTTTCCCATCTTCAACAGGCTCTCTATTCTTTCCCCAGCTATCACCACATCTGCAAAGCTGGTAGAAGAAAAAGCAGCCAATCTGTCAATGTAGGTTCCTTGAAGAGTATTCATGAACATGTCAGCATCTCTCTTTCAGAAATGGGTGGTTGAACTACAGCAGCAAGTTGCCTCCACCTTTGGGCATATTCCCTGAAGCTTTCTCGGGAAGATTGAGACATTCCCATTAGAAGGGTTTTGTTTGGATCCGTGTCCAAGTTGTATTGATACTGACGGATAAAAGCTTCAGCCAAGTCTTTCCAGCTCCTCACTGTGGCTCTAGTCAAATGGGAATACCATTCTCAGGATGCCCCAGTTAGACTATCCTCGAAGTAAAACATCCACAACTTCTCGTCCATGGTGTATGCTTTTAACCTTCCCAAGAATGATTGAAGGTGGGTGCGTGGGCAGGATGTGCCATTATACCTTTCAAAACACGGGGGTTTGAATTTGTGAGGAATTATCACCCCTTCCACCAGTCCCATGTCCATTACATCAAAGCCTAGGGAATTTTGGGATTCAAGAGACCTCAACTTCTCTGAAATTTCATCCAGCCTACGGTCGTAAACTTCGTCCCCAACCCCAACAACTGTAAACTGCTCTTTTTGAGGATCTTCTTGCAAGATTCTACCTCCAGCAGTGTTACCCTGAGTGTTCCTTATGGCATTAACTTCTGGGTTTAGATGAGGCCCAAACTCTGGTGGATCAGTGCGAGGTTGCACGTGATCGTTGTTACTGGTACCTCCTGTACCTGGATGGTGTTCTTCAGGCGTTTGTCTCTCAACCAACTCCCTTAGTCTTTCCTGGCTTTGAGCTAAGCCAGTCATTACAGTCATGAATTGGGTCATCTGATTCCTCATTTCAACCCTCTCATTTGCCATTTGGGTCCTCACTTCATTCAAGTCTTGCTGAACTTGATCCATCTGAATTCCCGGAAGGTTGTTTCTCGTCAGGTACCAGTGTATTCTGTTGACGAGGAACACTCTTCTGCGAGCAATGTTTCCTGAAACCACAACAAAGTGAGAAATAACAATAAAACAAAAACCTACAAAACAAAGAAAATGTTAGTATGCAATGCAATATGCTTATTTGTCTTCCAAGGGTATCCAATTTGGTTCTTTGGTTTTGACCTTTCCAAACCTCGAGGAAAAGCTGATGATGAAGAGAGATTAAGCCCACCAAAAATGAATAATACAAACCACATATATTACAAAGAGTGAAAATATATAGTTTGATTACAATACATGCCCATGGTGGGTCAAAATACAACAACAAAAGAAAAGTACAACCAAAGAAAGAGTATAAGCAAAATGATCAGACATCTTATCCAAAATCCTCCCTGACTTCCTTCAAGAGGGCCTCAGTCACTGGACCCACCGGGTGCTCTGTAATAGTCCTGATGAGGAGGTTCCTGGTAGTAATGGCATTGGTCAACTTCTTATGCTTATCCTGATCCTTTGACCTCTTCAGCCCTGCCCGGAGTTTCAATTCAGATATCTCTCTCTGAGCTGCTAACAAAGCCTCTTGATGCTTCTTCTCACCAGCCTCCAACTGTTCTATCTTAGCCTGAGTCCTTTTGTCTTCTTGTGCACGGGCTCCAGTGATCCTGATCCACCTATCCTGGCTCTCCTCTAGATAATGCTCTGCCCTAGCCTTCTGAGTCTTTGCTTCCTTACAAGCATTCTTCAGTACCAACTCTCCTGCTCTTGCCTTCCTGATGTAGTCATCCGTCTTCTCAATCTTGGTCAAGTGCTCAATCCTGAGTCTTTCCAATCTCTCATTATCCAGACGAATGTCATTTCTCTCCCAGAGAGTCTTCTTCAAGGCTTCATATAGCTGAGTGTTCCTCTCTTTCAGCTTTTCAAACTCTTCCATACTGACAGTAGCTGTAGGCTGCACCGTAGAAGGTCTAGGTACATCTTCTAAAGTAAATGGCATCCGGGTGATCTGAGCTCTGGTACGAGACCAATCAGAATACTGTGCTGAAGCAATATTGTTGCACTTGCCAAGGATGGTTGTTCCCCTAGTCTGAATGTTATCCCAAGCCCAGGCAGCTTGTCTGACAACTGCAGAGTTGGGTTGGATTTCACAGTAAATAGTTTCAGCCAAATCTTGTCCTCTGGGAGGATGAACCAAAGCATACCCTAATTGTCTCTTAAACAGTAAAGGGTTGTAGTTGATGCAACCCTTCACTCCTATCAAAGGCACATTAGGATACTGCCCACAACTAGTAATGATGTCCTTGCCCTTGGTGCTCTGAGTGCACCATCTGATGTCATCTGATGTCAAGGCAATGAATCTCTTAGCCTAGTTCTTCTGCTGATGTGGGTTCAGGAATGTATCTGATTTTGGCAAGTGTCTTAGCAGCCAAGAGTAATAAAGAGGAGCACAACATCTGACTAGTCTTCCTCTTTGCTTCTCATTCATCTTGTGTACTGAGTAGTAGAAGTCTCCTAGCAAATGTAGGAACTGGGTTCCTTAATAAGAGCAGGTGAATGGCATTCTTGCTCACAAATTTTGGCTCATATGCAAACAAGATAACCCCATATATACTGAGGGCTAAAAGTGCACAGACAACCTTCCATTCCCCTACTGGAGCATTCAGGGTAGCCTGGGAGATCAAGAAGTCTAGGTGAAGGCCTGGAACCCCAACCTTGGTTGTCATGTTCTGATCAATGAGGGCAGGCTCCAAGTGCAATGCCCTGGCTATGTCTTCATTTCTGGGAGTAGTCATCTCAGGGTTGAAAGGAATCCTTCTCCTGATAGGAACTCCTAACAACAAGGAAAATTCTTCTAGCAAAGGTCCCAACTGGAAATCAGGAAATGTGAAGCATCTAAGTGGAGGATCATAAAACTGCAAGCAAGTATGGATCATGCTCCTCTGAGATGCATCTAAGTCCATGACCATGTCCAATATGCCTCCATAATGCTCTCTAAATAGTGGGATATGGTCAGGAGTGACGAGGGCCTGGATCTGCCTGATGCTAGTCAGGGTGGGCTCAAAGAAGTGGTAGGTGATGTTGCTCTTTCTTGAAGTGTCCATGGCTGCTGATGAAGATACTGAGATAAACCCTGATGAAGACTAATGAATGAGATGCTGGAGGTGGGTCTCTGATGAAGATAGCTGGAGAAGAAATCACTGACAAACTGATGGAGGTGCTGGAGAAGATAACTGAAGCAATCTGAGCAGCAGAAGGGGTCAAAACCAAACCAAAGGTAATATGATGGATACCCTGTAAAATAAATAAGAAAATGTTAAATGATGCAAAAATAATGTATGCAAATGATATGCAAAGGGTTTGTGATCAAGTGCTGGATCTGTTTATCTGCCTTGGTAAAATTCCATGTATGTTCATAAGTTCGGATGGAGGCTTAGAAATCCAATAACCAGGTGGGGGACTCAAATAAAGAGTCACAAGTCCGGGGTAATCACAAGAACTGTCCAAAGTGATGCATTCTTAAAACAAAACTAGTAACAGGGTATGATGTGGCCAAGGGTTCCTACAAACCTGTAAACATCCCAACCCCCTCACATGTAATGTTCTAGAACAAGGATCCTCAGACTTGGATCAGTTATGAGAAGTGTAAACACTTCTAACCCGGAGGTACATTGTTTACAATAACCATAAAAGATCCTTCTCTAATTAATCTCAGATGCTGAAGGTCATAAAAAAGATCATCCAGACTTAGCAAGCTTCCAAGATAGCCCTAGTAATACAGGAAATCTGTAGCACAGAGTTCTCAAGAAGAAACCCACGTCTGAACCGTGTTTCATATTCCCGCACCAGATCGAAATGGAATGGGAAAGAATATGAAGCCACTCTAGCCTATGTGTCACTCAGGTCCCAGATATAGGACCTTAATCTCTCAATGAACCCCACCCACCAAGGAGAACACAAATCTAGCGTATGATAATGACAGTATGAAATGCATAAAAACTGTAAAGGAAAACAATAAATAAAGCTGTACAGAAAGCAATAAATAAAGAAAATAAATAAGCACAAGTAGCATATAACACCCCCGTAAACACAAATCAAACAAGCGCTAGGAGGAACCCACAAAAAGAACTAGAAGCCCTGGTTGCAATATAAGATTCCCCGACAGAGTCACAAGGCTGTCGCTCCCGCTAAAAGACACCCGATCAGGTAGGGTACAGACGCGAACGGTTGGCGAAAGAGAGAGAATGAATAGAGTCGCCAGCTAGGCATTTTTATCCCGAAGGAAAGGTAATGCTGCATAAACCTAAGAAAAGATGGATAAGACGGTTGCGAACCAGAGAAACTGAGAAAGGGGGTTAGTTACAACCTGGGAAGGTATTAGCACCCAGATTGTCCGTCGTACTCGACGAGATCCACGCTTAAAAGATTGTGTTTAAAGGGGTAGTGTCTGTGCTATCTGTGTGCAAAAGCGGGAAAAGAATGTACAAGTGTCAGTGCAAGAAAATGAAGTGAAATGCTCAGGACTGAGGCTTAAAGGAATGCTGGAAGAGGGGGAGGAAGCAGAGACTTTTGTTCGATAACTGTTAAGTTATGCCTACGTATCCTCTCGTGCAATGAGGAATTCAGAACACCGTAGTTCGACTCAAAGAGACTGAAAGAATTGACTGATGAACTGCTTACTTGTCTATGCTCAAGTGTAAGACTCGTCTGGCTCGAGTGCTAACTGCCTTGCATTAGACAGAAGAAGCAAGTTCTCGTTTGTGAGTGAAGATGATGAGAAAAGAATCTCGGAGGAGACGATTATTGTTTGTTTTTTGATGTTTTCAATCTTTTATTTCTTTTTGTGTTTGTCATAAGTTAATGATCTTAAGCCTAAACCAAGGGTTAGTAAACTCATCATATTCTCCCTTTGATTAGGGATAATGAGAATACCTTAAGTAGGAGATAAACACCTCAAACTTAATTACCATGATGATGTAGGATTAAGATCATTAACCTACTTGTGATTATTTAGATGTTTTTGACTTTTTGTTTAGTGTTAAGTAATGAGTTTAAGCCATAATCAAGGATTTAGTGGACTCATTACACCATCCTAATATAAGGATAATAGATGAGAGCACTTAAGCTGAGGAAGATATCTCAACTTAATCCATGATTAGGGATTAACCTCATGACAAAAAAAGCCTTTATTAAAGTGGATTTTAATTAATGGTGAGATTAAGAAGTGAGTTTTATGGTTTGTAAGACAACTTGAGGGGGACTTGTCCATTAACACTTGGGTTAGTCCTTCTTAACCAATAAAGGAAGAATTAGAACCCTAATGCAAGGCCCAAGTCACAAGTTATTGTCTTAGTGATTATTAAGATGGATTGATTAAGAGGTTTAAACAAATTAAGGGTTTAACACTTAGGATTAAAGTTATACACTCCATCCTAAGAGAAGGATGCAGGAATAACCCTAATCACAAAGTCTTAAAACCTTAAAGGTTTAGTCTCTGATTATGAGATGAGGAGAGAGACACAAAGAAGACACAAAGGTAAAAGCTAAAAGGGGGACTAATAAAAACCCTAATTATTGTCATGCTTGGATGTTCCTATGGTTTGTAAGGCTTGCAAGAGATCTTCAGAGAAGCCACCAATGGAAGAAGCTGATGAAAGGAGGAGAAGCAGAAGAAACAAGTTACTTACTTCACTGAAGAAGATAAGTAACTTGGAGAAAGAAAGTGGGTGATGAACACGAATGAGCAAGCTCACTCTAAAGCAAAGAAAAATGCAGCAAGGATGCAAAAGAAGAATGAGAAGAGAAATGAGAAGTGAAGGCAAATTCACTTCTCAAATTACTTACCACCTGAAAATGTTAGCATAAAGAAAGAAATGAAATGGAAACGAAATATATGCAAAGGTAAAACCAAAACCAGAAGCATATATATGATGAAAATGATGCAATGATATGATGCAAAGACATGTCAAGTGTTATGAATGATCATACAAGAGATGGAATGCAATGGAACATGTTTTGAAGTATGAAAACACATGAAAGTTCATGGAATGAAATGAATGCATATCATGGAAAATGGATGAAGAAATGATCAAGCATGATTCTAATGTGTCCTATGATGTCTTATATGTTATGTGAATGCAAGAAATGTCATGGCAAGTTCATGTATGGATGCATATGCAAGATGTATGCAAATGAACAAGAGAAATTAGGGTTTTAAAGCAACATGAGATGCAAAAGTCAAAAGGAACCCTAACCCCATATGGTATCACACCCCAAAGGAGGAGGTCTAACTCTTAACCTAAAGAAAGTTGTGAATTTTCTAAGTTATCTAGGGTTTTAAGGTACCTTAAGAGAAAAAATGCAAATCAAATAAAAAATGCAAGATAAATTTGTGACAAAATATGATAGACACTACATACTATATGAAGATCAATTAAAAAAGAACCAATATCAAACCCTTCATGGTTAGGCAGAAAAGAATTCTTGAAGTTAGGGTTCAAAAATGGGATTTTTATGAACCCTAAATTCAAGAAAAATGTCAAAATTGATTCTAAACCAAAAAGAAATTTGTATGAATGGTTTGACAATGTTTCTAAATGTCCTAAGATGCAATGTGAAATTTTTTGGAATTTTTAGAAACCTAAATGGTATTTTAATTAATTAATTTCCATTAATTAATTAAAATAAACATTTAAATATTTTTAAAATGGTTTTTAAATGCAAAAAATAAAAATAAAAATGTTTTTGGGTGAAGAAAAATATTTGAATTAAAAATGCAGAAGGAGAATATTTTTGGAATTTTCTAGGTATTTTTAATAAATTATGCAAAACAAATGATAAAAAATGAAATAAAAATGGAATTAATGGGCTGGTCAACTGATCCAAGGGATCAAATTCAAATCTGGGGATGGAGGGAAGACCACGCGCGCAATCTATGGGCTGGAATTCAAACTTATTAAAACCTAATTAATTAATTAATTAATTAATTAATTAATTAATTAATCCTGATTTAAAGTTAATGAACTAATCTGAACCATCCATTGCCTAACCCTAATCATCATCCAACGGCCAAAATTCAAATTCTGCCCTAAACACGTCATTAACCCTAATCTTTTTCAGGTGGTCGGAGAAGACTTCCGGTCGTCTTCTCCGACGAGACCTTCAACCCAACTTCTTCCCTAGGCCATTTCTGGAGCTCTAAAGCTCCATATCAACTCCTCTCACCTTCCTAAACTCAAATCTACCCTCAAAACAAATTTTCCATGGCTGAAACTCAAGATTCGAAGAAGAACTCAAAAATGGTGAAACTTTCAAACAATCAGTACATGCTCATTTCGCAACCATTTTCAAAAATAAACATATCCTGGTGATCAGCAAAGCATAAAGAACAAGCTAAGAACTTAAAATAGCATTTCTAGAAAAAAGTTTGAAGAGGTTACCTGAGCTTGAGCTTCCTCAGTTTGGAGCTGTTGGACCTCCTCTCTTGTGCAAACTCACTCCAATGATCCCTCTAATGAAGCTAAGATGCTTGGAAGGAGTTTGTAATGGCTGAAATGAGAGCTTGAACTCTTGCTGGCCAGAAATCGTGTTTCAGTTTTGGGGGGTTTTTAGTTGCAATGAAGGGTGGGAAATGGTCCTTTGATGAAGCTGAGTTGATTGATGAAAAAAGTTTGAAGTTTGAGTGAGTGTGCTGTGTGTTTCGAAAGTTTTTGCAAATGGGGTGATTTTTGAGAGCTTGATGATTATGAGGTTTCAGGCAGGCTTATGTTGTGTTATGGCTTGTGTTTGATCCACATAATAAGTCTTGATAGGTCAAAGAAGTGGTTGTGGCCTATGGTGATTGGTATGGGCTCTCTTGCAAAAAGTCAACAAAACTTGTACTTGAGGTATGGGCTCTCTTGCAGCAGGCTTTTTGGCTTGTCTTGGTTCAGCAGAGATCAAGGAGAGCCATGGAATTGAAATTGTGGTGATTCATCAAGTGGAAGCATGGTTATGTATCATTTTGCCATTTTCATGAAGTTTGGCCCTTTTGTGATTTCTTGATGGGCAAGGCATGAAAACTTGAGATTCTTGGGCCAATTCTGACTTTTAGGAAATGCACTATGTTGGTATGATACATAGAAGTGTATTAGAGGTCACAAAATGGCTTGGCAAGAGGTTTTGGAAAAATCCCTCTTTGGTGTATTCTTGAAAATTATAGGATTTTTGCCAACTTTGAAAGGCCATAACTTGAGTTCCATAATGAATTAGAACTTTTTCTTGTACTTTTTGAAAAGGGAATGATCCAATCTACAACTTTTATTACCAACAATTTTTCTTGAAGCTTTTTTGGTTGAGAAAGAGGAGGTTGAAATACTTTCCCAAAATGGAAAGTTTACATTACAAGTCATTTCCATTTTTGGCAACTTTTGGTTTAGCTCAATTTTCTTCAATTTTGTGAAATTCCAAGCACTTCAATGATCAAATAAAGATCATATAAATTCAATTTGATGAAAAATCCACTTTGGTTTCATTGGTAGGGGTCTCAGATGCCCTGATTTTGCTCTGACTTGCTCAAGAAGTTACCCAGTGAACAGATAACTTCCACAATGAATTTCTTCATCAAACTTGGTACACATGATCCTTATAACATATTGAGACCATTAGAAACAAGAATTACCAAATTTTTTTGGAGTTATGGCCTCTGAAACCAAAACCCTAATTTCAGGTCATCTGTGCAGTGGAACCCTAGCTCTGCTTCCATGTTTTCCAAGTTCTTGTGATTTCTTGACTTCCTTGATCTTTGAGGGATATAAAATGATGATATAACATACCTGGACCCTCTTGGAGTGATTGGAGACCTTTGGAGTGGCTCAGATGAAACTTTGGATTGCTCAGATCACAAACCCTAGATGCAGATGAACTTGGACTAATGCAGTGAAACAAAAAAATGCAATGTGATGGTATGTTTAAAATAATGCAAATATGAAAGATCACAAGCCATGGTGTGAAATTAGTGAGGGAAAATTTGGGGTGTTTACATTTAGGGCATTGATATTAGATTCCAAGTTCAAACATTCACCGTTATCAACAGCTATAACGGTCCTTCCATGATCAGGCATGAGGTTCTGTAGCACATTCGGGGTTGGAGCGAAAGTAATCGCCTTGGAGTCTATCAAGTCCTGCATGACATGCCTGAGAGCTTGAAAATTCTCCGTGCTATGGCCAGGAGCTCCAGAATGGAACTCGCAACGGGCATTAGCATCATAACCTATTGGGAGGTGACCTAACTTCAAAGGCTACAAGGTCCTCAACTGGATCACTTGAAGTTGGAGAAGGTTTTGTAATAACTAGGAGTACGACATCAGAGAATTCTCGAAATGTCTATCCTTTGGTCTGGGAGGATAGTATTGACGGGGAGCCCTCTGTTGTTGGTAGTTTTGCTGAACCTGTTGCTGATTAGCAGGAGAAGAAATAGTGACAAGAGATACCTGATGATAAGCGTTCCTATTCCCCCTCTTCTTCTGAGCGTATACGACCCTGGCTTCTCCTTCCCTTCACTTCATAAAAGGCTTTTTGACCCCTGAAGTTGATGCTCCGCCGCTCTGAATCTTTCCTTGTTTCATCCAACTCTCGATTCTCTCGCCCATTAAGATGATATCAGAAAAACCACTAGAGGAACAACCTGCCAGTCTTTCCATGAAATGCCCCGGGAGGGTATCCATGAAGAGATCAACCATTTCCCTTTCCAGCAACAGGGGTTGAACTCTGGCTACGACCTCGCGCCACCTCTGCCTATAGTCTTTGAAAGTTTCAGAGTTCTTTTGTGACAGGCTTTGCAATTGAGTCCGGATGGGAGCCATGTCGATGTTGTATTGGTATTGCTTGAGGAAAGCCTCCCCAAGCTCCTTCCAATTGCGAACAAAGTTCTTCTACAGTTTCATGTACCATTCCAGTGAGCCCTCAGACAGGCTGTCTTGGAAGTAGTACATCCAAAGCTTCTCGTCTTTGGTATGGGCAGCGATCTTCTGATAAAATGCTTGCAAGAGTGTCTTAGGGCAAGAATTTCCGTTGTACTTGTCGAAACCTAGAGGTCTGAACTTTGGAGGGATGACCGCCCCTAAAACCAAGCCCATGTCAGAAACGTCGATGCCGAGAGTATCTTTGCATTCCAAGGACCTCACCTTCTCAGCCAACATTTGGAAGTCTTGATAGTTAGTTCTAGTACCAAATACCATATCTTCATTGACCAGGGTGAACTGATCCTCCTGACGGTCCTGTACGAGGATAGGAGTAGGGCCACCAGTCTCTGGAGTTGGAGGTCCATCCCCTCTTTTGTTGTTGATCGGATTTCCCTAAGCATCCAAGGTGACCACCAGAGGATCTGTTTGTGGGGGGGAGGGGTAAGCCTTTGCATAGCAGCCCTCATCTCTTGCTACCCCAGAGCTACACCCTGCATCATTGTCATGAACTCCCCCATCCTGGTGCGAAGTTCGTTCAGCTCGGTTTGTACTGTATCCATGACGTGCCTTTGATTACAGAGGGTAGCATACCAGTGTGAAGGGATATCATGCCTGAGAAGACGATTCTTTGAGGCTTTCACAATCTTTCCTGAAAACGCAAATAAGTTAAGAACCCTGGATAACCTGCAAAAGAAAAAAAGCAAATGACATGAATGCATGCAATGCTGTGTTCTTTTCATTCTTAAGGTTTTTTTTTACATTCCCGTTTCGGTATTTGAGAATTTAGATAGCCCTTTCAGATTTTAGGGAAGCAAACCCCACATGACGCTCATATAAGATGATATTCATGGAGAATTAGTGCTTAGTACCCCGTGTCAGTGCAAGAGATAACAACCAGAGATTCAAACCAAATCAAATACATTATAAATCGAGATCTGAAGATAACAACATCCCCGAAGGGTTCCAATTAATACATCAATAGAATAACAAAGTAAAGTAAAGAGGAATCCCACAACAAGCCTGTGGGTAATCCATGTACAAGAGTATGAGACTAAACCCTAGGAAGCTCCATGTCTTGCAGCCTCCAGCTAAGACATTTGACGGTCTTGAACAGCTGGGCAATGTCTGGACGATTCGGATCCTAGATAAGCTTCTGAATAAGAAGATCCCTTAGATCAAAGGAAGCATGTAATTCATTAATCTGTTGTAGGAACACCTTCTCCCTTTCTTTGCTAGGGCTCGACTTAGTCTTGAATTTCTTGACATCAGCCCAAAGCTTCAGCTCTTCTACTTCCTTTTGGATGTCTTCATCTGCTTGAGCCTGACTATCTCTTTAGCTCTATAAGCTATCTCATCTAGCTTTTTGTTCTAGATCATCAGCTCCTGGCAGGAATTATCGGCCTCTTGATTTTTAGCTCTGAGCTGTTGGACCAAAGCCTCCAACTTTTGATAATCCTCTAGAGGCACAATAGCAGGTGATGGAGCTGGTGCATAGAAAGAGATTAGGGTAACTTGAGATTTCTCCCTTATCCAGGTGTCGAACTTGGGGAACATCTGATTGTTGCTCTTGCCCAAGCATGCTATCTTTTTCCTTATGACCAGTTTCCAGGAGCCTGCAACTTTCTTAACCAACGGAAGATTATCCTTCATCGGGAAGTAGAAAGTCTAGAATAACCCTGTTTCTTCGGGAACCTCTTTTAGTGCATATCCCAACTGTCTTCTTAAGAGAATGGGGTTGTAATTGATGCCCCTGATACTCCTAATAATAACACGTTGAGATAGTTTCCGCAACTAGAAATAAAGTTCTTCCCCTTCATCCTCAAAGTAAACCATCTAATGTCTATGGCGGACTGTGTACTCAGTTTCTGTGCCCAAGTGGCATCAGGATCATTGAAAACCTCAGTGGTAGGTAGGTGTCTCATAAACCATCTGTAGAATAAAGGAGGACAACACCTAACCAGATCATCCGCTTATTCTCTTTCTTGTAATGCACTGAATAATATAGATCACCCAGGAGAGTGGGTACCTGATTCTTTAGCAAGAACAAATGGATAACATTTATGTCCACGAATTTATCCATATGATCGAATAGGGCGATCCCATATATGGATAATGCTAAGATAACACAAACTGAATCCCACTGTTATGCCATAGAAAGTTCTCCAAATCTTCTAACCAGAAACTCTAGAGAAAAGCCAAGTACCCTAGCTTTAGTAGTAATCAGATTATCAGATACCTCTGAAGAGCTCAAATAAAGAGCTTTGGCAATGTCAAGATGAGTTGGTCTGGTCATCTTTGAGTTGAAGGGAATATGATCTTTGAGTGGCACCCCTAAAATCTCAGAATACTCTTCAAGCAGTGGGCCTAGTTGGAAGTCCTGGAAAGTGAAACATCTGAGCTGCGGATCGTAGTACTGCAACAGGGTATGAATGACACTCTTCTGAGAACTATCCAGATTAACTACCAGATCCAGAATATCACCATATTTCTCCTTGAAGTATCCCAAATGGCCCGAGGTAATAAGAGACACCATCTGGTTGAGCATATCCACTTTAGTATCAAAGAACTTGTAATACACATTCTTCTTTCAGACGCCTTCCATTTTTGAAGCAGGAGAATGACCGGGAACCGGGAGTAGTATGAACCCTGAGAATGAAAAAGAACATAAATGATTAATGATGTCACGATGCTTATGCAATGCAAGGCATGTGATCAGTGACATGTCTGTGATGTGCAGATCAAATAATCAGGTGTTTGTGCAAAGTCCCAACATCAATTCTCTGAACAGAAATCCCGGATCTCAGAACCAAGGAACCAAAGAACCAGATCACAATACTGAACAATACTGGAAAAGTGGGTATGTTGGAAGTTTTAGAGTTCCTGAAAACCTGTAAACCCCTCCCATCTCACGGGTGTGCTACTCGGGTCAACATCACAGACTCTCAAAGCTGAATAGCAATAATAAGTTCACCATTTCCGAAAAATACCTTTCCACTAAGGTCCTCGAAGATTAATCACAAGATGCACATAACTATCAAGGTTGTACCCTGAAGTGGGAAAAAACCCCACACAGAATAGTTCTGAGACGGTCGCAATCTGGGTGTGGAACACATCGCCACTCATCATGTAACCATGTGAGTACAATGTCTGTCCATGCTAATCCTATGGTGCACTCAAGCCGAGTAGTTGGCTTATCTCACAGTAACTCCCACCCACAAAAAAAATCGAAACTAGCACAGTCCAGTATATATGATGAATGTGAAAATAAATACTGAAAGCGGTAAATAAATACTGTAAAGGAAAGTTGTAAATAAAACAGTAAATAAAGCAGTAAAGCTATACTAAAGCACACAACATCACACAGATAAACACCCAAAGAAACATAAACAAACAGGCTCTAGGATTGACTCTCAAAGGGGAAACTAGAGATTCTGGGTTCGATCCCTAGCAGAGTCGTCAGCTGTCACTCTCGGGATTTTCATCCTAGTACAAACGCGAAAGTGGCGCGGAAAAGGTAGTGTCGCCATCCAGACATTTTTATCCCGAATGAATGGGAAAGGTAATGCTGCACAAACCAAAGAAAAAAGGAAAGCACAAGGTCCTACGAACCAAAGATACTGAGTTCGGGAGTCGGTTACAACCTTGGAAGGTATTAGCACCCCAGATCGTCCACCGTACCCGACGGGATCCATGCTTGTTTGTCTGTTTCAAAGGGTAAAAGAATAAAGCTAATGCTGAACAAAAGAACTTCTACTGGAACTGGAATGAGAAAGGGAATTGGAAGCGAGATCGAAAATGAGGGGGGAAAATGTAGGGAAAATAAAGAATGTGCCCGAACGGGCCCTACCCCGCTGCCTACGTACCTCATCGGGAAAATGAGGATCAGAGTCGACGTAGTTTTCCTAACTAAGGCGGGAACTATTTATTTGTGTTTTTTATGAGCTGGAACTGCTTATGTCTATGCTCAGGTGTTGTAGGCTCACCTTGAACGAGTGTGTTTACCGTCTTGCAAATGAGACAAGTCGTCGCAAGTTTGCGTTGAGAGTGAATGAGGTGAGAAGAGAATTCCCGAAGGAAAATACGAGTGTTGTTGGTTTACTATCTTTTAAAGAAGTGTATTCTGAGATTGTTGTTTGTGAAACATTCTCATACTAAGACTTGTTCATTGTGGTAGATGCCTTACACCTCGCCCCGAAATGGGACGTGTATGAGTAACCCACGGCAAAGTCTCCTGGCGTACGAGAAAGCTCGACCTTTATTAGGTGTTTTTTACTTTTCTTGGAGGTGAGAAAGAAAACAAAGAGAACCAAAGGTAAAAGTCTAAGGGGAGACTAATAATCATAAGTATTGTTATGCATGGATGAACCTAGGTTAGTGCAGTATTCTAATCCTAATGAGAATAAGGAAAAGAAGAAGGAACTAGAAAGGAACTTACTTCCTAAGGAAGCTAAGTCATTTCTAAAGGGGATTAGCATGAAGTTATACAAATTAAGTACAAAATGCTAACAAACACACTTTGAAAGCGTAAAGAATTAAAAAGGAAAGAAGTTGTGTGAACTTACCTCCACCTCCCTACAAAATAAAGGTTAGTAGGGTAAACATGGTAAAATAAATGAGGTAAATGACTACTGTCGCTCCCACCAAAATGACACCTGGTCAGAAGGGGTACAGACGCGAACGGTCGGCGAAAAGAAAGAGAACACACAAGTGTGAACTCAAGAGAAAAGAGTCGCCAGCTAGGCATTTTTATCCCGCAGGAAAGGTAATGCTGCATAAACCTAGAAAGATATGGATAAGACGGTTGCAAACCAGAGAGACTGAGAAAGGGGGTTGGTTACAACCTAGGAAGGTATTAGCACCCAGATTGTCCGCCGTACTCGACGGGATCCACGCTTAAAAGATTTGTGTTTTAAAGGGGTAGTGTCAGTGTAATTTGTGTATCAAAGCTGGAAAGAATACAAGTGTCAGTGTAAAAGGAAAAGTGGAGTGTATAAGTGAAGTGTCAGTGTAAGATCAAAGGTGAAATGCTCAAGACCATGAGGCTTAAAGAATGAGGCTGAAAAAAAGGGAATATACAGAGACTTTTGTTCGATAACTGTTAAGTTATGCCTACGTATCCTCTCGTGCAATGAGGAAGTCAGAACACCGTAGTTCGACTCAAAGAGACTGAAAGGTAAATTGACTGTGAACTGCTTACTTGCCTATGCTCAAGTGTATGACCTGTCTGGCTCAGGTGCAAACTGTCTTGCATTAGACGGAAGAAGCGAGTTCTCGTTTGTGAGTGAATGAGGTGAGAAAAGAATCCCGGAGGAGACGATTATTGTTTGTTTTTTGTGTTTTCAGTCTTTTATTTCTTTTTGAAGTTTGTCATAAGTTAATGAGCTTAAGCCTAAACCAATGGGTTAGTAAACTCATCACATCCTCCCTCTGATTAGGGGTAATGAGAATACCTTAAGTGTGAAGTCAACATCTCCCACTTAATTACCATGATGTAGGATGAAGATCATTAACCTACTTGTGATTATTTAGATGTTTTTGTTATTTTTGTTTAGTGTTAAGTAGTGAGATTAAGCCATAATCAAGGATTTAACAGACTCATTACACCATCCTAATAGAAGGATAATAAATGAGAACATTTAGGTTGAGAAAGACTCCTCAACTTAATCCATGATTAGGGATTAACCTCATGACAAAACAAGACCTTTATTAAGTGGATTTTAATTAATGATGAGATTAAGAAATGAATTTTATGGTTTGTAAGACAACTTGAGGGGGACTTGTCCATTAACACTAGGGTTAGTCCTTCTTAACCAACTAAGGAAGAATTAGAACCCTAATGCAAGGCCCAAGTTAATGGCTTGATGTCTTAGTGATTATTAGATGGATTGATTAAAGGATTTAAACACATTAAGGGTTTAACACTTAGGATTAAAGTTATACACTCGATCCTAATAGAAGGATGCAGGCATAAGCTTAATCACAAAGCCTTAAAACCTTTAGGGTTTAGTCCTTGATTATGAGATGGGAGGAGAAGACTCAAAGATGACACAAAGGTAAAACTAAATGGGGGACTAATCAAGATCTAATTGTTATCATGCTTGGTCATTCCTAGGGTTAATGAGGTTTGCAAGAAGATCTTCAGAGAAATCACCAAGAAGTAGATGAAAGGAGCAATAAGCAAAGAGAAGCAAAACTACTTGCTTCACTTAAGAAGACAAGTTGCTTGAAGAAAGAAAGTAAGATGAACATGAATGAGTAAGCTCATTCTAATACACAAGTAAAAATGCAGCAAAGATGCAAGAGAGATGAGAAGAGATTGTGAGAAGTGAAGGCAAATTCACTTCCCAAAACAACTTACCACCTAAAAAGTTAGCATAAGAAAATGAAATGCAATGCAAATGAGGTGCAATGTCATGATGCAACCCAAAATCAGAAGCATAAGTATGATGTTAATGATGCTAAGAGATGATACAAACATGAGGCAAGGCATGAGAATGATCAAACAAGCATAAGGATGCAAATGAAGCATGTTTTGAACCATGAACATACATGAAAAGTTATGAAATGCAATGGACATACAACATGGCAAATGAAAGATGAAATGATCAAACATGGTTCTAATATGTCCTAAGATGTATTATGAATCATGTGGATGCACAAAATGTCATGGCAAGTCATTGGATGCAAGCAAATGAGAAATGGATGCAAAGGAAGGCACAAATTAGGGTTACATGCATCATGCAAAGCAAAAATCCAAAACCAGAAGCAAATGACATGATAAAAATTTGAAAATGCAATCAAAGATACCCTAAACCTATACAAACTCACTGCCCAAAGGAGAGGATCCAACTCCTAACCTAATGAAAGTTATGAATTTCCTAAGATTGCTAGGGTTTTGGGGTACTTCAACAAGAAAAATGCTAAACAAAAGGAAAATGCAAGATCAATTCAAACTAAAATTATCCTATAAACTACATGCTATTAAGAGTGTAATGCAAGAAGAATCATCATTCAACTCTCAATGGTTAGGCAGAAAGAAATTTTTGAAGTTTGAAGCAAAATATTGTCTTGAAATGAAATTAAATCCAATGAAAATGATCAAAAGGCATCAAGAACAAAAAATAAATTTGGTTTGAGGGTTGAACAATGTTTCTAAATGTTTCTAAATGCTATGTGAATTTTTTTGTGATTTTTAAATACCTAAATGTATTTTTAATTAATTAATTTCCATTAATTAATTAAAAATAAACATTTAAATGATTTAAAAATAATTTTCAATGCAAAAAATAAAATAAAAATCATTTTCTGATTAAGAAAAATATTTGAAACAAAAATGCAAAGGGAAATATTTTTAGGATTTTTTTAACTATTTTAAAATAAATGTGAAAGATAAATGAATAAAAATGAAATAAAAAAGAAATTAAATGGAAAGTATGCAGGATCTAAGGCTGAGATTCAAAGTCAGGGGGCGGGAGTTGACTGGCGCGCGTTTGAGTGGCTAGGATTGGTTCTGGCAAATTCAAATTTTAATCCTAATTAATTAACCTAATTAATCTGAATTAGGGTTTAATGAAAGATCTGGTGCGTTCATTCACGCGGGAGTCAATGGAAGTCAACTGGATCCAGGGTCCAAATTCAAAGTTGATTAATTACACAGATTAGGGTTTAATGACCCTCAGGTGGCCGGAGAAGACTTCCGGTCGTCTTCTCCGGCGAGACCTTCAACCTATCTCTCTCAAAACCTCACTAAAACGTGCCAAAATCTCCAGATCAACTCAACCAAACATCCTAAACAAGAATCCATCAACAAAACTTATTTATTTTTCATGAATCACGAAGAACAAGCAAAAATCAAATTCACGGGCAAAGTTTCAGACAAACCATACATCCTCATTTCTACATCATTTTCAAAAATTCAAAGCTCATTGCATTCAGGGAAGCAAGTAGATCATTTTAATAACTTAAAACAAGGTTTCTGGAAAAAATAATTTTCGAAGCTACCTGAAGTGAAGCTTTCAGTTTGGAGCTTTCAGGCCGCCTCCTTGCTTCAAAGCTTCTCCAATGGACCTCCTGAAGATGCTTTGAGGTTCAGTTGGATTGGAAAGTGGCTGATTTGTGAGTTTTATGGAGTTCTGTTCAGTGAGGGGTGAGAATCGTGTTTTGATTTCAGTGGGTTTTAGGGCAAGGTGAAGGGCCAGGGATGATTAGTGGAACATGCTGAGATGTTCTATGAAGTTTGTTTTTGTGTTTGAAGGCTGTGTTGTGTGATTCAAAGCAAAATGCATAAGGGGAGGTTTTTGAGAATGCTGGCTTGTGTGTGTGTTCAGGCTCTAAGATGATATGAAATGGCTTGCTTGAAGTGTGTTTGTAAAGTCTTGATTGGTCAGAATAGTTGGTGTGGCACAGGCTGATTGGTATGGGTGTTTTTGCATAAAGTCCAAGTTAGGTGTACTTGAGGTATGGGCAAGTGTAAGGCTGTGATAGGGGCATGGCTTGGCTCAGCTGAGTTTAGGGAGAACCATGGAAATGGATTAGAAGCAATGCAACAAGTGGATTAGGGTTTGTCATAGGTTTTGCAACTTTGTGACTTTTGGCCCCTTTTGTGATTTCTTGATCCACAAGTCATGAAAATGGGCAAACCCTTGGTGAATTCTGAATTTTAGGCAATGGTTTATGTTTGTACAAAGATTAGAAGTCACTTTGAGGTCTCATTTTACCTTGGCAAGGGGTTTTGCAACTTTGCCTCTTTGGTACATAACTTGAAATTATGTGATTTTTCCCAACTTTGACAAGCCATAACTTTTGATCCAAAATGAATTAGAATGAGTTCTTGTAATTTTTGAAAAGGGAATGATCCATTCTACAACTTTCATGACCAAAGTTTTCTCATTTGAAGCAATTTTGAATCAAAAAGCAAGGGTTGAAAAACTTTCCCAAAATGGCAAGTTTCCATTACAAGTCATTTTCCCAAAAAGGAAACTTTGCAAATGGCTTGAAATTCTTCAATTTTATGAACTTATAACATCTTCTATGATCAAATAAAGACCATACATAATCAAAATGATGATGAACACCCTTTGGTTGGGTCATTGGGGGCCTCAGATGCCCTGATTTTACACTGACTTGCTCAAGAAGTCAACTCTTGATTAGATGCCTTCCCCATGGAATTTCTTCATGATAATTGATATGCATGATCCTTATACAATATAGAGACCAATAGAAACAAGAATGACCAAAAAATTTGGAGCTATGGCCTTTGAAACCAAAACCCTAATTCTAGGTCATCTGTGCAGTTAAACCTGGCTCTCCTTCCATGCCATTCTCAGTCCTTCTGATCCTTGGGCTTTCTTGACTTTGTGGGAATATAATATGATGCTTGAACATATATGGACCCCCTTGAAGTGATTGAAGACCTTTGGAGTGGCTCAAATGGCTCTTGGATAGCTCAGATCACAAACCCTAGATGCAGATGACTTAGAAGCAATGCAATGAATCACAAATGCAATATGAGATGCTATGATTGAACTTATGCATATGAAAAGGTCACAAGCCATGGTGTGAATGGGTGAGGGCAAATTTGGGGTGTTTACAGCTGCCCCTATTCAAACACGAGTTAGCTGTGCAGGATGTAAGCAACGGCTTAACAGGTAAACAAGATAACTTGTGGTTGAATACCAAAAGACAGTCCAAAATTTGCACTCACAGAATGAAGAAGAAAAGGGATATAGATTGTAAAAGGGAATAAAGTATGATTATAAAGTGCGGGCGACGGAAGACGATCGTCGAGCAGAGAACGACTGCTGGGGATAAAGCGATGACGGGGACGACCGACAAGCTGGGGATATGAGATATTGTGATGGGGACGACCATCAGGTAAAGATATAAGACTCTCTGGGGATCATAGGTAAGTGAAATAAATGATGAGGTACGGTCATCAAAGGTGAAGGACGATCACCTAGCAGGGGACGGCTGCTCTGTTGGGGATAAGAGGAGGGACGATCATCCAAGGTGAAGGATGATCACCTGGCAAGGTACGGTTGCCAAAAGTATCGCGACATAGGACGAATGTCGGATAAAAAGGTCGACGATGGGGACGGCCATCAGATAAGCATGTTGAAGGACGATCATCAATAGGTGAAGGACGATCACCTAGCAGGGGACGGCTGCTCTTAGGGTTTGTCGTGACATAGGACGAATGCCAGATAACAAGATCAACGATGGGGACAACCATCGGATAAAATGATGAAGGACGATCATCAAGAGGTGAAGGACGATCACCTAGCAGGGTACGGCTGCTAAAAATATCACGACATAGGACGAATGTTGGATAGGGAGGGGTTCTAATGAATAGAGACTCCACTGGGAATGATGAAGGACGATCATCAAAAGGGTGAAGGACGATCACCTAGCAGGGTACGGCTGCCAAAAGGTATCATGACATAGGACGAATGTCAGATAGAAAGGAAATAGTCCAACAAGTTTTGTTGGGGACTTTGCTGGGGAAACGTAAACACGGACGAGTGTCTACATCCAAGAAATGAGAGGTATGAATGCTTGGCACTGTGTATAGATTAAAGATGCGGACGAGCATCCTTAAGACTACGATACGGACGAGTATCGGGTAGAAACAAACGCTTGACGCATGTTCAGAGATGATGATACGGACGAGTACCATCTGGTTACAAAGAACACGGACGAGTGTTGATTCTGAGGGGACTCTTCTGGGGAATAATAGACACAGACGAGTGCCAAAATTCAAGAAGACATAAGTGTTTGAGGCGGTGTATAGATTAAAGATGTGAACGAGCATCCTTTAGACTGTGATACGGACGGGTATCAGGTAGAAACAAACGCTTGACGCATGTTCTGAGATGATGATACAGACGAGTACCAACTGGTTAACAAAGAACACAGACGAGTGTCGAATCTGAGGGGATATAAGTGGTGTATACAAGATACAGACGATTATCTGTATGAGTAAAAAGTATGAGTAAGACACGGACGAGCATCTATCTAAAAAGGTGCATTATAAACAAATATATGATCTACAAAGTATTTAGGTAACTATGTTGGGGAAGGTGACACGGACGGGTGTCAAGGAATTTGTATGTATATGTATTTGTACGGTGAGTGCAAAGGGGACGCTTTGGCTTTCTACTGGGGATATGACACGGACGGGTGTCAGGAAGTATCTGTATCTTTAGGGAAAATGCCTTGGCTCCCTGCCGGGGAATCTGGGGAGTTTTCTGTACATCGTTGATGGATTGTCAGTATTTACAAGTGTTTGATTCAGAACATGGCTAATGATTATGCAATATGTTTGATTTTTGCCATGATGCTCCGTTTTAGACGGAATGCTACGCTCTGTGGGGAAAAAAAAGGATGCGAATGCTATGATTATGCAAAAGGTAATGATCCGGGATTCGAATCCCGTTGCTGTGAAGATCTCTGGCTGATCTGCTTGAAGTGGACATCCCAGCTGGGGATGAGATCATTGGTAGGTCCGTAATGTATGACTCTGCTTGGGGGGGAAATATATCATTGATAGACACATCCTTGTAATGGGGGACCCAGCTGGGGTTCGTAGAAGCTTTCTTTCACTCTGTTGTGATTTCTTCACGCGTTGCTCTTCCGGGTAGAGGTTGACACTCTGTGGGGAGATAGTTCCTTGGTTTTTGCATTTGGTTGAGGAGGAAGTAATAAATAGTAACTCAGTTGGGGAGAAAACACTTCCGGTGCTAAGACTGAGTAGATACTGGTTTGCCATCTTGCTGGGGTGAAGCTTTCATGCCCCATGTTGTGCTTTGGATGCCTGCAATCCTGAAAAGACAGAGAAGCACACAAGTAATCCCGAGGTATCCCTTACCGGATTCCATCATAGGAGTTTAGACACTCCCGGGAGTAAGTATATTTCCTGCAAGCACGCATTTTTTAGAAGAGAAGCATCTGTATTTATGCAATCAGTATCTTAAAGACATCAGACATTTTCGCAAATGAAAAATAAAATGTATAAGACGAAACATGACTGAAAATCTGATTTTATTAATTCGTGTGCCCTGAATTGGCAAGATACAGTCAAAGAAACAAGTCCCCTGAAATGAGGAGATTGTTACAAATTGAGAAACAAAAGATATTGGCAATGTTGATGACGCTTCAAAGAGCGTCCTCCTGCTATGACTCGAATGGCATTTGATGTTCTTCTCGTCTTGCTTTCTGAAGAAGGTTGATTCTAAACTAAGCTTGAACCTTTCAGAGCCTACCATGTTGTAAGTGATACAGACGAATTCAGAATGCAGTTGTTCGCTTATTCCCTTATTTTGCATGGATCGCCCTTTCGGGTTTTCAATCCATCAGGATACCCTTTTTTGCCTGAGTTGTCCAATGCGGCTTTTCAACTCAGCGGGTGTACATTTTTGTTATTTTTCCCTTATTTTTGCCCGAGTCTTTTATTCTGTTTTTGACTCGCCGGGATGCCCTATTTTTGCCTGGACTTACATTCTGTTTTTATGTCCAGCGGGTCATTTTATGCGAAGTATTTTTTAACTGCATCTGAATTCACAGGGGACGGGAAGTCTTCACCATCCATAGTGCCGATCATCAGTGCTCCACCAGAGAAAAATTTCTTTACTACAAATGGCCCTTCATAGTTCGGAGTCCACTTGCCCCTGTGGTCTGTATGAGGAGGGAGGAGTCTTTTCAACACAAGATCTCCTACTTGGTACTCTCGGAGCCTGACTTTCTGATCGAAGGCTTTCTTCATCCTTTTCTGATACAGCTGCCCATGACAGATCGCAGCCAATCTCTTCTCTTCAATCAGATTCAGTTGTTCGTATCGGGATCGGGCCCACTCTGCTTCGTTTAGCTTAACATCCATCAGTACCCGCAGGGAGGGTATTCAACTTCAACTGGTAGGACTGCCTCCATACCATACACAAGCTGATACAGTGTTGCCCCAGTGGATGTTCTGATTGACGTACGGTGCCCATGTAAGGAAAACGGTAGCATTTCGTGCCAGTCTTTATAGGTGACTACCATCTTCTGCACAATCTTCTTGATATTCTTGTTAGCTGCCTCAACAGCGCCATTCATCTTTGGTCTGTAAGGAGAAGAATTGTGGTGTTGGATCTTGAAGTCCCGACACAGCTCTGCCATCATTTTGTTGTTTAAATTGGAACCATTGTTAGTAATGATTCGCTCGGGCACTCCATATCGACAAATGATGTCTCTCTTCAGGAATCGGGCTACCACTTGCCTCGTAACATTTGCATAGGAAGCTGCTTCGACCCACTTGGTGAAATAGTCAATGGTAACCAGGATGAACCTGTGGCCGTTGGAAGCAGTTGGTTCAATTTTTCCAATCATATCAATGCCCCACATGGCAAAGGGCCAAGGTGAAGACATCACATTCAGAGGATTCGGAGGTACATGCACTTTATCCGCATAGATCTGGCATTTATGGCATTTCCTGGCATAGGCACAACAGTCTGCATCCATTGTGATCCAGTAATAGCCCGATCTCAGCAACTTTTTAGCCATTGCATGCCCTCCAGCATGGGTACCAAAGGATCCTTCGTGCACCTCGTGCATCAACAAGTCTGCTTCTGTTCTATCAACGCATCTGAGGAGTACCATATCAAAGTTTCTTTTGTACAAGGAACCATCAACATTCAGAAAGAAACTACCAGCAAGCCTTCTTAAAGTCTTCTTATCATTGGAAGATGCCCCAGGTGGGTATGTTTGATCCTCCAAGAAGCATTTAATGTCATGGAACCAAGGCTTATCATCTTTAACAACATCTGCTGCAAATACATATGCCGGTCTGTCAAGTCTGGACACTGCAATTTGAGGTACAAAGTTGGCAGCTTGAACTTTGATCATGGATGAAATGGTAGCTAGAGCATCTGCAAATTGATTCTCATCTCGAGGGATATACTCAAGCTTGACTGTCGTGAAGAAAGTCAATAACCTCCTTGTATAATCCCTGTAAGGTATCAGATGATCTTGGTGGGTATACCATTTGCCGTTGGTTTGATTAATTACCAAAGCTGAATCTCCGAATACAGTCAAAGTCTTGATCCTGAGGTCAATGGCTTCCTCAAGACCCATAATACAAGCTTCGTATTCAGCTTCGTTGTTAGTGCAGTTGAAAGTGAGTTTTGCCGAGAAAGGCATGTTAACTCCCTTAGGTGTAATGAGTACTGCACCAACACCACGACCATTCATGTTAACAGCCCCATCAAACATCATAGTCCATTCCTCTTCGGGGTCAGGCCCTTCAGTGTGAACAGGCTCTTCGTGATCTTTTGCTTTTATGAACATGATGTCTTCATCAGGGAAGTCAAATCTCATGGGCTGGTAATCATCAATGGGTTGCTCAGCAAGATAATCAGACAATACACTGCCTTTGATGGCTTTCTGAGATGTGTATTGAATGTCATATTCGGTAAGAATCATTTTCCATCTTGCAACCCGTCCGGTAAGTGCTGGCTTCTCAAAAATGTACTTAACTGGATCCATCTTTGAAACCAACAAAGTAGTGTGGGTCAACATATACTGCCTTAGTCGGCGAGCAGCCCACGCTAAAGCACAGCAAGTTTTCTCGAGCAGTGAATAACGTTGTTCACAGTCGGTAAACTTTTTGCTTAGGTAGTATATTGCATACTCTTTTCGACCAGACTCGTCATGCTGGCCCAGCACACACCCCATTGACTCTTAAAATACTGTCAAGTACATTATCAGAGGTCTTCCTTCAACTGGAGGCATAAGGATTGGAGGCTCTTGTAAGTATTCCTTGATCTTGTCAAAAGCCCTTTGGCAGTCTTCATTCCACCTGACCGTTTGTTCTTTTCTTAACAGTTTGAACAAGGGTTCACAGGTTGCTGTAAGATGAGATATGAACCGTGAAATGTAGTTCAATCTACCTAGGAACCCTCGAACTTCCTTCTCAGTCTTCGGTGCAGGCATTTCTTGAATGGCTTTAACTTTATCAGGGTCAACTTCAATCCCTTTCTCACTCACAATAAATCCCAGTAGCTTACCGGATCGCACCCCGAATGTGCATTTGTTGGGGTTTAACTTCAGCTGGTACTTCCTCAGACGCTTGAATAACTTCAACAGATTCACCAGGTGGTCTTCTTCTGTAAGGGACTTGGCAATCATGTCATCCACATAACATTCAATTTCTTTGTGGATCATGTCATGGAATAATGTTACCATAGCCCGTTGATAAGTGGCACCCGCATTCTTCAGTCCGAATGGCATCACCTTGTAACAGAACATGCCCCAGGGTGTGATGAAAGTTGTCTTCTCCATGTCTTTAGGTGACATCTTGATCTGATTATATCCTGAAAATCCGTCCATGAAGGAGAACATCGAGAACTGAGCCGTATTATCAACCAATACATCAATGTGAGGTAATGGGAAGTTATCTTTCGGGCTGGCTCTGTTCAGATCCCGGTAGTCCACACACATTCTCACTTTGCCATCTTTCTTAGGCACATGTACAATATTAGCGACCCACGGCGGATAGCTAGTTACAGATAGGAAACCGGCGTCCCACTGCTTTTGTACCTCTTCCTTTATCTTCATTGCCATATCCAGGTGGGTACGGCACAATTTCTGTTTTACTGGCGGGCAGTCCTCTTTTAAAGGCAGCTTGTGCATGACAATATCGGTGTCCAACCCTGGCATATCCTGATAAGACCAAGAAAACATATCCACATACTCTCGAAGCATATCAATCAGTTGCTCTTTCACTGAGTCTTGTAGGTAGGCCCCGATCTTAACCTCTTTCACGTCTTCTTCCGTACCAAGATTAACCGTTTCAACCTCCTCCTGATGAGGAGTGATAACCTTCTCATCTTGCCTTAACAACCTGGCTAGCTCTTCAGGAAGCTCATAATCTTCTTCAACCCCTTCATCAGCTTGATTGATTGGATTGTCAAAGTCATACGAAGCCATAGTGTTGTTGTCGGTGCAATCTGAAAGGCACTCTCTGCAAGGGTTTAAATTGTTCATTTTAGTGATCAATTTTAATCTTGTTTAGAAAAAGTGAAATGAAGTTTATCATTTTGGAAAACATTGCCATTTTATTTTTGTACAAAAAGAAAAATGGAAAACAGTGAGCGAAAAAGAAAAAGACTCATTTGCAAAAGATGTTCGATATTAATTGATTGATCTGTTTGCACAAAATTACAAGATGGCCCGATTACAAAATGAGTCTTGTCATCTTGGGCAAGATGCAAGACTTGATGCATGCTTAAAAATACAGGAAATAATAATTACTCTGCAGGAGTAACCCTTATAATTTCCTGGGAAGACCAGTTAAGGACTTGGCTCCCCGGGATCCTTGGACGTATCCAGCTATCCAGGTTGCGGTCGCTTTCCTCCTCGTCTTCCAAGTTGTTCACTGCATCAGGGGTGAGCATCCCCCCCGCTGACAAAGCTGGGCTTCTTGGCAGCCTCTGATTGATCTTGTTGAGCTGGTTTGTAACCCAACCCAAATCTGTCCTCCTTCTTCTCCATGGGCAGCAGCTTGCCCCAGCCTTGGGCAGTACCTTCTTCAACAACCTTCCTGGCTTGCTGATAAGATGTCATGGAGGTTCCCAGTACAGCAGACGCTTCATTAATGTTTAGGGCCTCAAACCCTTGGCTCATAGTTTCATGGATTTCTCCATCCATCTCAATGTACTTGTACGTAGCCAGATGGCTAACAAAGATGTCTTCTTCACCACAGATGGTGATGATCTGGCCTTCCTACTCGAATTTCAGCTTCTGGTGAAGGGTAGACGTAACAGCGCCAGCGGCATGGATCCAAGGTCTACCCAACAAACAGCTGTAGGCCGACTGAATGTCCATCACATAGAAGGTAATTTTAAAAGTCTGCGGGCCAATCATCACAGGCAGATCAATCTCTCCAAGCACTGATCTTTTAGAGCCATCAAACGCTCTCACCACCAAATTACTCGGACGTAGTGCCAAGCCATCATACTCAAGCTTCACTAAGGCTTTCTTTGGCAGAACATTGAGTGAAGACCCAGTGTCCACTATTACATGTGATAGAACAACACCTTTGCATTCCAAGGTGATATGTAAAGCCTTGTTGTGGTTACGTCCCTCAGTTGTTAAGTCAGCATTGGTAAAGCCCAGTCCATGACTGGTGTTGACATTTGCCACCACAATTTCTAGCTGATTAATAGTGATCTCCTCTGGTACGTATGCTGCGTGCATGACTTTTAGTAATGCATTCCTGTGAGCTTCTGAACACATCAGCAGGGATAATATGGAGATCTTTGAGGGAGTCTGGTGAAGCTGATCCACCACTTTGTAATCACTTCTCTTTATAATCCTCATAAACTCGTCTACATCTTGTTCAAAAGATGTCTTCTGAGTTTCCTTGATAATTGGTTCTTCAGATATCACACTTTTTCCCTTTGCTATGACAGCAACTTCTGCTTCGGCATTAGGTCTTTGCAACTGTGAGGCAAAAAGGCGTCCGCTTCTGGTGAAGCCTCCTCCTCCCCCAACATTATCAATCTGTGGAGAAGAAGTTGAAGATTCCAAAGTGATTTTCTCCCCGTTGAAGTAGAGGTCAGAGCCGTAATGCCAAGGTATGGCATTACTGCTTTCATATGGAACTGGTCAAGGTACCGTGATGGAAACTGGACTGACTGCTGCAGAGGAGGGTACTGGAATGGTGTGCGGATCGTAGTAAATGGTGACTGGTGACCTGGCAGGAGGTGCCACTGTTTGTTGCTGAAAGTTGTTGTTTGGAGGAACATTTGACGAATCATAGTAGATGGTGACTGCTGAGATATCTTCATTAATTTCTGTTGGCGTTGTAGAAGATTCTGCTGAATAAATGGATGCTGATATTGTAGAAGAAATGGTTGTTGACATCTGGTTTGTTGAAGTGATAGATGAAGCCATTGTTGATGATATTGATGAATTGGTTGGAATGATCGTTGTTGCAGTTGTAGAAGAATCAGTAATTGTTGTCAAAGGATTTGCTGGATTTGTAGGCACCGTTGTTGAGATCTGAAGTATACCACTTTTGATAAGACCATCTATGTCGCTTCTCAAATTATCACACCCGTTGACCGAAATGTTGCAATACCCACAACCGAGCTCACACCCGGGGAACATCTGGCATTCTAGAAGCTGAGCTTTAATTTCGACCAGAGGTGTTCGAATCTGTCCAACACTGGTGATTAAGAAAGATGGCTTGTCTTCCTCAATGGCATTAATTCTTGGCCCTCCATGATTGGGCATGGGATTCTTGGTGACACTTGGAGGGGGTGCAAAGTTGAGGGCTTTAGAATCCACCAGATCTTGTACCTTCATTTGTAAAGCCCTGCATTTCTCAGTATTATGGCCAGGTGCATTGGAGTGGAAAGCACATCTGGCGTTGACATCGTAATTCCTTGGGAGATTGGAGGGATCTGGCGGTGCCAATGTCCTTAATTCAACCAAGTTGAGTTTCAGGAGTTGTGGCAATAAGGCAGCATAAGGCATAGGGATAGGGTCAATCACCCTATTTGCCTGTGACGGTCTTTGCTGAAAAGGTCTTTGTTGTTGATTGTTGTTATTGTTGTTGTAGGTCCTCTGTGGCGGGTACTGAACTTGCTGCTGATAGTGTGGTTGTTGTTGTGGTTGATATGTTGGTTGCTGAGGAATCGGAGCTGGAATAGTGACAGCTGCTACTGATCTGTGGACATACTGAGGTCTGCCCCTACTGGCATGAATGGCATTTGTCTCACCGGTTCTTCTAGGTCCCACAAAAGGCTTCCTGGGATTACTGGACGAACTTGCACCATTATCAGAAATTTTACCCATCTTCAATAGGCTTTCAATTCTTTCCCCGGCTATAACTACGTCTGCGAAGCTGGTGGAAGAAAAGGTAGCTAGCCTATCAATATATGTTCCCTGCAGAGTATTCATAAACATGTTGGCCATTTCTCTTTCCGACATGGGTGGCTGGACAGCAGCAGCAAGCTGTCTCCACCTCTGGGCATATTCCCTGAAGCTTTCTCTGGAGGACTGAGACATTCCCATCAAAATGGTCCTGTTAGGAGCCATGTCCAGATTGTATTGGTACTGCCTGATGAAGGCTTCAGCTAGGTCCTTCCAGCATCTGATAGTAGCTCTGGTTAAGTGTGAATACCACTCCCTTGAAGCACCAGTCAAACTGTCTTCAAAGTAAAACATCCACAGTTTTTCATCCATGGTGTATGCCTTAAGTCTCCCCAGAAAGGACTGTAAGTGAGTTCGTGGACAAGAAGTGCCATTGTACTTCTCGAAGCACGGGGGTTTAAACTTGTGGGGAATCCTTACCCCATCCACTAACCCCATATCCATGACATCAAAACCTAGGGAATTTTGAGACTCCAGAGATCTCAACTTCTCAGCAATTTCATCAAACCTCCTATCATAGACTTCATCCCCAGCTCCCATTACAGTAAACTGCTCCTCTTGAGGATCTTCTTGCAAGATCCTGCCTGCAGTAGTATTTCCTTGCACATTACCCGGGATGTTGACTTCCGGATGTAGATGAGGCCCATATACTGGTGGGTTAACATGAGGCTGACCCCTCTCATTGTTACTTGTTCCTCCAGTTCCCAGATGGGGTTCTTCCGGGGTTTGTCTTTCTACTAATGCCCTCAACCTTTCTTGACTTTGGGCCAAACCATTCATTACTTCCATGAATTGGGTCATTTGGTTTCTCATCTCTAGCCTTTCATTAGCCATCTGAGTTATGACCTCTGTCAGATCTTGCTGTACTTGATCCATTTGGATACCAGGAAGATTGTTGCGAGTAGGATACCGGTGCGGACGGTTAAGAGGGAACACCCGACGACGAGCAATAATTCCTGAACCACAACAGAGTTAGTAACAAACAAAACAAAAACCTACAAAACAAAACAACAGTTAGCATGCAATGCAGTATGCTTATTTGCTTTCCAGGGTATCCGGCTTGGCTCTTGGTTTTGACCTTTCCAGACCCTGAGGAAGATGCTGTGGTATTGCTTGAGAAAAGAAACTCAATGAAACAAACTAACAAATATATTACACATGGTAGATCATACATAGTTTGTTTTTACAACATATGCCCCTGAAGGGTCAAAATACAATATAAAAAGAAAAGTACATGAAATGGAAATAACAACAAGCAAAGAAATCAAACATCTAATCCAAACTCATCCTCCTTAACCTCCTTCAAAAGTGCTTCAGTTACAGGACCAGCCGGGTGCTCTGTAATGTTTCTGATAAGAAGGTTTCTGGTGGCAATAGCCGTGGTCAGCTTCTTGTGCCTGTCCTGGTCCTTTGACCTCTTCAAACCAGCCCTAAGCTTCAACTCTGAAATCTCCTTCTGGGCTGCCAGCAAGGCTTCCTGTTGTTTCTTCTCATTGGCCTCCAACTGCTCAATCCTGGCTTGAGTTCTCTTATCTTCTTGAGTACGAGCTTCAGTGATCCTGACCCACCTAGCTTGACTTTCTTGCAGATATAGATCAGTCATAGCTTTCTGAAACTGGGCCTCTTTACAAGCTTTCTTTAATATTTGCTCTCCAGCTCTTGATTTATTGATGTAGTCCTCTGCCTTCTCAATCTTGGCCAGATGTTCCACCTTAAGCTTCTCCAACCTCTCAATGTCTAGACAACCATCACTCCTCTCCCAGAGGTTCTTCTTCAGAGCTTGAGACAGATTCTCATTCCTTTCCTTTAGCTTCTCAAATTCTTCCAGGCTGACAGTGGCGGAGGTGGTACTGTGGATGGTCCAGGTGCATCCTCAATGGTGAAAGGCATCCCAGAAATCTGAGCTCTAGCATGGGACCATTCATAGTACTGAGCTGAAGCCACATTATTTCACCTCCCAAGAATGGCCATCCCCTTGGTTTGGATGTTGTCCCAAGCCCAGGATGCTTGTCTGACAACAATTAGATTAGGTTTTATCTCACAATACAGGGTCTCAGCCAGGTCTTGCACTCTAGGAGGGTGAACCAAAGCATAGCCCAATTGTCTCTTAAACAGCAAAGGATTGTAGTTGATGCAACCCTTCACTCCTACTAGAGGTACATTGGGATACTGCCCACAGCTAGTTATTATATCCCTGCCTTTGGTGCTCTGGGTACACCATCTGATGTCATCTGAAGTCAAAGCAATAAGCCTTTTTGCCCAATTCTTCTGTTGGTGAGGATTCAGGAAGGCATCAGTCCTAGGTAAGTGTTTGAGCAGCCAAGTGTGGAATAGAGGAGCACAACATCTCACCAACTTCCCTCTCTGCTTCTCATTTCTTTGGTGAAGAGAATAATAGAAATCTCCCAGCAATGTGGGCACTGGGTTCCTCAGAAGGAAAAGATGAATGGCATTCTTGCTGATAAATTTGGGCTCATCCGCAAATAGTATAACCCCATATATACTGAGGGCTAACAATGCACAAACTGCCCTCCATTCTCCCAAGGAGGCCTTCAGGATGGCCTGAGAAATCAGAAAGTCTAAGTGCAAACCAGGGATCCCAGCCTTTGTTGTCATGTTCTGCTCAATCAATATAGGCTCTAGGTACAGTGCTTTTGCCACTTCTCCATTGCTGGGAGAAGTCATCTCTGGGTTGAAGGGGATATCACCCCTGACATGTACTCCAATCAATGATGAGAACTCCTCCAGCAGAGGTCCTAGCTGAAAGTTCTGGAAAGTGAAGCATCTCAAAGGAGGGTCATAAAACTGTAGGCAAGTGTGGATCAAACTCCTCTGAGAAGGGTCCAGGTCCATAACCATATCAAGGATGCCTCCATAATGCTCTCTAAATAATGGGATGTGGTCTGGAGTGATAAGTGTTTGGACCTGCCTGATGTCAGTCAGCACAGGCTCAAAGAAATGGTATGAAATGTTGCTCTTCTTGGGTGCCATGACTGCTGATGAAGAGCTGAAAACAAGTGTTGATGATGAAGACTGATACTGGATATGAGCCACTGATAGGCTGAGGCTGGTGATAAAAGTAGCTGAAGCAGGAAACTGATGAAGATAGTTGAAGCAGATAACTGATGAACAGAGGTCTATGCAGATGAAGGGGTCAAAACCAAGCCAGATACAATATGGATACCCTGAAAAATAAATAAACAAATGTTAAATGATGCAATGATGAGTATGCAAATGATATGCAAGGGTTTGTGATCAAGCTGGATCTGATTAACTGCCTTGATATGAAGGTCCATGTATGTTCAAGAAGTCTAGATGGAGGTTCAGAAATCCAGTAACCAAGGTGGGGGACTCAAATAAAGAGTCACATGTCCAGGGTTAAATCACAAGAACTGTCCAAGGTAAGGTACTCTTAATCAAACAAGTAACAGGGCATGATGTGGCCAAGGGTACCTGCAAACCTGTAAACAGCCCAACCCCCTCACAGGTGATGGTCTAAAATAAGGATCCTCAGACTTGGATTAGTTATGAGAAGTGTAAACACTTCTAACCCGGAGGTACAGTGTTTACAATAACCATAAAAGATCCTCCTCTAATTCACCTCAGCTTCTAAAGGTCATAATAAAGGTCATCCAGACTTGGCAGGCTTCCCAGATAGCCCTAGCACTACAGGAAATCTGTAGCACAGAGTTCTCAAGAAGAAACCCATATCTGAACCGTGTTTCATATTCCCGCACCAGACCGAAATGGAATGGGAAAGAACATGAACCACTCTAGCCTAGGTGTCACTCAGGTCCCAAGTATAGGACCTTAAACTCTCAATAGAACCCCACCCATCAAAACAACAAACCAGGTCCAGCAAGATGACAGTATGACAGTATGATGTATAAAACTGTAAGGAAAGCAGTAAACGAAACTGTACATAAAGCAGTAAATAAAACAAATATATAAACACAATTAGAACATAACACCCCAGTAAGCACAAATCAAACAAGCGCTAGGAGGAACCCACAAAAAGAACCAGAAGCCCTGGTTACAGTATAAGGCTCCCCAGCAGAGTCGCCAAGCTGTCGCTCCCACCAAAATGACACCTGGTCAGAAGGGGTACAGACGCGAACGGTCGGCGAAAAGAAAGAGAACACACAAGTGTGAACTCAAGAGAAAAGAGTCGCCAGCTAGGCATTTTTATCCCGGAGGAAAGGTAATGCTGCATAAACCTAGAAAGATATGGATAAGACGGTTGCGAACCAGAGAGACTGAGAAAGGGGGTTGATTACAACCTAGGAAGGTATTAGCACCCAGATTGTCCGCCGTACTCGACGGGATCCACGCTTAAAAGATTTGTGTTTTAAAGGGGTAGTGTCAGTGTAATTTGTGTATCAAAGCTGGAAAGAATACAAGTGTCAGTGTAAAAGGAAAAGTGGAGTGTATAAGTGAAGTGTCAGTGTAAGATCAAAGGTGAAATGCTCAAGACCATGAGGCTTAAAGAATGAGGCTGAAAAAAAGGGAATATACAGAGACTTTTGTTCGATAACTGTTAAGTTATGCCTACGTATCCTCTCGTGCAATGAGGAAGTCAGAACACCGTAGTTCGACTCAAAGAGACTGAAAGGTAAATTGACTGTGAACTGCTTACTTGCCTATGCTCAAGTGTATGACCTGTCTGGCTCAGGTGCAAACTGTCTTGCATTAGACGGAAGAAGCGAGTTCTCGTTTGTGAGTGAATGAGGTGAGAAAAGAATCCCGGAGGAGACGATTATTGTTTGTTTTTTGTGTTTTCAGTCTTTTATTTCTTTTTGAAGTTTGTCATAAGTTAATGAGCTTAAGCCTAAACCAATGGGTTAGTAAACTCATCACATCCTCCCTCTGATTAGGGGTAATGAGAATACCTTAAGTGTGAAGTCAGTATCTCCCACTTAATTACCATGATGTAGGATGAAGATCATTAACCTACTTGTTATTATTTAGATGTTTTTGTTATTTTTGTTTAGTGTTAAGTAGTGAGATTAAGCCATAATCAAGGATTTAACGGACTCATTACACCATCCTAATAGAAGGATAATAGATGAGAACATTTAGGTTGAGAAAGACTCCTCAACTTAATCCATGATTAGGGATTAACCTCATGACAAAACAAGACCTTTATTAAGTGGATTTTAATTAATGATGAGATTAAGAAATGAATTTTATGGTTTGTAAGACAACTTGAGGGGGACTTGTCCATTAACACTAGGGTTAGTCCTTCTTAACCAACTAAGGAAGAATTAGAACCCTAATGCAAGGCCCAAGTTACAAGCTTGATGTCTTAGTGATTATTAGATGGATTGATTAAAGGATTTAAACACATTAAGGGTTTAACACTTAGGATTAAAGTTATACACTCCATCCTAATAGAAGGATGCATGCATAAGCTTAATCACAAAGCCTTAAAACCTTTAGGGTTTAGTCCTTGATTATGAGATGGGAGGAGAAGACTCAAAGATGACACAAAGGTAAAACTAAATGGGGGACTAATCAAGCCCTAATTGTTATCATGCTTGGTCATTCCTAGGGTTAATGAGGTTTGCAAGAAGATCTTCAGAGAAATCACCAAGAAGCAGATGAAAGGAGCAATAAGCAAAGAGAAGCAAAACTACTTGCTTCACTTAAGAAGACAAGTTGCTTGAAGAAAGAAAGTAAGATGAACATGAATGAGCAAGCTCATTATAATACACAAGTAAAAATGCAGCAAAGATGCAAGAGAGATGAGAAGAGATTGTGAGAAGTGAAGGCAAATTCACTTCCCAAAACAACTTACCACCTAAAAAGTTAGCATAAGAAAATGAAATGCAATGCAAATGAGGTGCAATGTCATGATGCAACCCAAAATCAGAAGCATAAGTATGATGTTAATGATGCTAAGAGATGATACAAACATGAGGCAAGGCATGAGAATGATCAAACAAGCATAAGGATGCAAATGAAGCATGTTTTGAACCATGAACATACATGAAAAGTTATGAAATGCAATGGACATACAACATGGAAAATGAAAGATGAAATGATCAAACATGGTTCTAATATGTCCTAAGATGTATTATGAATCATGTGGATGCACAAAATGTCATGGCAAGTCATTGGATGCAAGCAAATGAGAAATGGATGCAAAGGAAGGCACAAATTAGGGTTACATGCATCATGCAAAGCAAAAATCCAAAACCAGAAGCAAATGACATGATAAAAATTTGAAAATGCAATCAAAGATACCCTAAACCTATACAAACTCACTGCCCAAAGGAGAGGATCCAAATCCTAACCTAATGAAAGTTATGAATTTCCTAAGATTGCTAGGGTTTTGGGGTACTTCAACAAGAAAAATGCTAAACAAAAGGAAAATGCAAGATCAATTCAAACTAAAATTATCCTATAAAGTACATGCTATTAAGAGTGTAATGCAAGAAGAATCATCATTCAACTCTCAATGGTTAGGCAGAAAGAAATTTTTGAAGTTTGAAGCAAAATATTGTCTTGAAATGAAATTAAATCCAATGAAAATGATCAAAAGGCATCAAGAACAAAAAAGAAATTTGGTTTTAGGGTTGAACAATGTTTCTAAATGTTTCTAAATGCTATGTGAATTTTTATGTGATTTTTAAATACCTAAATGTATTTTTAATTAATTAATTTCCATTAATTAATTAAAAATAAACATTTAAATGACTTAAAAATAATTTTCAATGCAAAAAATAAAATAAAAATCATTTTCTGATTAAGAAAAATATTTGAAACAAAAATGCAAAGGGAAATATTTTTAGGATTTTTCTAACTATTTTAAAATAAATGTGAAAGATAAATGAATAAAAATGAAATAAAAAAGAAATTAAATGGAAAGTATGCAGGATCTAAGGCTGAGATTCAAAGTCAGGGGGCGGGAGTTGACTGGCGCGCATTTGAGTGGCTAGGATTGGTTCTGGCAAATTCAAATTTTAATCCTAATTAATTAACCTAATTAATCTGAATTAGGGTTTAATGAAAGATCTGGTGCGTTCATTCACGCGGGAGTCAATGGAAGTCAACTGGATCCAGGGTCCAAATTCAAAGTTGATTAATTACACAGATTAGGGTTTAATGACCCTCAGGTGGCCGGAGAAGACTTCCGGCCGTCTTCTCCGGCGAGACCTTCAACCTATCTCTCTCAAAACCTCACTAAAACGTGCCAAAATCTCCAGATCAACTCAACCAAACATCCTAAACAAGAATCCATCAACAAAACTTATTTATTTTTCATGAATCACGAAGAACAAGCAAAAATCAAATTCACGGGCAAAGTTTCAGACAAACCATACATCCTCATTTCTACATCATTTTCAAAAATTCAAAGCTCATTGCATTCAGGGAAGCATGTAGATCATTTTAGTAACTTAAAACAAGGTTTCTGGAAAAAATAATTTTCGAAGCTACCTGAAGTGAAGCTTTCAGTTTGGAGCTTTCAGGCCGCCTCCTTGCTTCAAAGCTTCTCCAATGGAACTCCTGAAGATGCTTTGAGGTTCAGTTGGATTGGAAAGTGGCTGATTTGTGAGTTTTATGGAGTTCTGTTCAGTGAGGGGTGAGAATCGTGTTTTGATTTCAGGGGGTTTTAGGGCAAGGTGAAGGGCCAGGGATGATCAGTGGAACATGCTGAGATGTTCTATGAAGTTTGTTTTTGTGTTTGAAGGCTGTGTTGTGTGATTCAAAGCAAAATGCATAAGGGGAGGTTTTTGAGAATGCTGGCTTGTGTGTGTGTTTAGGCTCTAAGATGATATGAAATGGCTTGCTTGAAGTGTGTTTGTAAAGTCTTGATTGGTCAGAATAGTTGGTGTGGCACAGGCTGATTGGTATGGGTGTTTTTGCATAAAGTCCAAGTTAGGTGTACTTGAGGTATGGGCAAGTGTAAGGCTGTGATAGGGGCATGGCTTGGCTCAGCTGAGTTTAGGGAGAACCATGGAAATGGATTAGAAGCAATGCAACAAGTGGATTAGGGTTTGTCATAGGTTTTGCAACTTTGTCACTTTTGGCCCCTTTTGTGATTTCTTGATCCGCAAGTCATGAAAATGGGCAAACCCTTGGTGAATTCTGAATTTTAGGCAATGGTTTATGTTTTTACAAAGATTAGAAGTCACTTTGAGGTCTCATTTTACCTTGGCAAGGGGTTTTGCAACTTTGCCTCTTTGGTACATAACTTGAAATTATGTGATTTTTCCCAACTTTGACAAGCCATAACTTTTGATCCAAAATAAATTAGAATGAGTTCTTGTAATTTTTGAAAAGGCAATGATCCATTCTACAACTTTCATGACCAAAGTTTTCTCATTTGAAGCAATTTTGAATCAAAAAGCAAGGGTTGAAAAACTTTCCCAAAATGGCAAGTTTCCATTACAAGTCATTTTCCCAAAAAGGCAACTTTGCAAATGGCTTGAAATTCTTCAATTTTATGAACTTCTAACATCTTCTATGATCAAATAAAGACCATACATAATCAAAATGATGATGAACACCCTTTGGTTGGGTCATTGGGGGCCTCAGATGCCCTGATTTTACACTGACTTGCTCAAGAAGTCAACTCTTGATTAGATGCCTTCCCCATGGAATTTCTTCATGATAATTGATATGCATGATCCTTATACCATATAGAGACCAATAGAAACAAGAATGACCAAAAAATTTGGAGCTATGGCCTTTGAAACCAAAACCCTAATTCTAGGTCATCTGTGCAGTTAAACCTGGCTCTGCTTCCATGCCATTCTCAGTCCTTGTGATCCTTGGGCTTTCTTGACTTTGTGGGGATATAATATGATGCTTGGACATATATAGACCCCCTTGAAGTGATTAAAACTACCAAACAAATCCTAATACAACTACCAAACAAATCCTAATACAACTAGGACCTAATCTAGACTCAATCCTAAGTCTAAGGGACCTAAAAATTAGGCAAAGCAAAAATCCAGTAGCTACTACAACTCATATAGCACAAACATCTACTAAATGCCATGAAAAATGCAAACAACCTATTACAGCTAACATGCAACATGCAAACAGGTGTAAAAAATATAAAAATGTCACAAACAACATGCAATTAACAACTTTCATTTCAAAAGGCAACAGTTAAAAAGCAAGGCAGATTTGGATTATTTTCTTTTATGCACAAAATGAGTTTTAATAGTAAACATGCATCGTATAACATTGAGTAAAGAGAACTAGCATGGAAGCATAACATGGATATGAACATGTGCAATGATTTGTTTATCAAAGAAAGCATAAAATAACAAACATGCATTTCCAAGATTTTGAGCAAATGAGCACATAAGCATGAAATGTGAACATGTATCACCAAGAACCAACAAGATAGGCATGCATTAAGATACAAATTAGAGATTCATGAGCATTTTTTTACAAATCTCATCTTCTTTTCTTTTTTCATCTTTATGACTAAAGATCTAATACACCAACAACTAGACTGAGCTTCACTCTGGTGAACTGCTTTCTAGGTTGTAGGCAGATTTTCAGCACCCAAGTCCAACTTTGTGTATGAAATCATCAGATAATTAATCAAGAAAACAAATTCCATAGGCATCCTTATGTTTAAGCCCTATTATTAGCTTATGAGTCATCTTTTCTCTTTCTAATTTCTCGTTGTTTTCTTAAACTGATGTGCTTGCTTAGAATAGAACTGTTTGCCAAAATTATCTTTCTTTACCTCATACTAAAGCAAAGATAATAATAAACTTCTTAATGACAATGAGAATACAATGTAAAACACATCTGTAATCTTTTCTCCCTATGAATTTTGGGCATCTACTTCCCAGTGTAACCCCAACTTCATTCTTAATAAAACAACTTAAGAATACTCAAACCATAAAAAAGACATACTAAAAGTTTTTAAACACATTCACTGACACCTTTTATCTATATGGATGCATCTTTACTGTTTATACTTGCATCTCAGCTAGAATTTAAGCAATCAGGTTACTATCACTAGACCTAACCTTTGAATAACTAGAACCAAAATAGGGAAAAACATTGCCTCCTATTGGGCTTCATTCAAGGACCCTCAGGCCTCTTAAAGGTGCCTTCTCTCAGGCTTAGAAGTTACTCAACCTTCCCCAACTTCCTCTTGGGCTTTAGCTATGGATCCATGGGCCTCATACAAGTAACCTAGCCTCTTCTTAGGCTTAAGCACAAGGACCTTCAAAGGCTTCCTAAAAGCATAAGAACAAAACTTAGAATAAAACATATACAATAGCCTCCCTCTCCTCGATGGATGACCAAGTTAGCCTCATCTTGGGATTTGTACAATTGAATTCCTCCAGACAAAGGAATGTCTGATGACCCTGAAAACATAAATTTCCAACAAACAAAATAATCTTCTTACAAAGTCAGTCTCCTAACAATTTTCTAGCCTCTCATCTTAGGATTCATATAAGATACAGATAATCAAGAGCCAGTCTCTCACAAATAAGCTTCACACATGGGCTTTCAAATCAGGACACATATAAAACTTTCCCAACAGAGTCAGTTTTCTTTGTTTAGATTTAACCTTGGGCTTCAATCAAGGCACAAATAAATCAAAACCTCCCCTCTTTAGAGATGACAAAGTATCTCTACTGAGCCCCTTTTAGCTTCAACCTTGGTCTTCAATCAAGGCACAAACAGTCAAACACTTTACAGTCACTCAAAATCAATCATAGTATTACACTTTAACTAAGCTAACACCAGTAATAGTCTTCGACTTTAACTAAGCTAACAACATCAATATAACCATAGTCTTAGAATTTAACCAAGCTAACCATCCAACCTTTATTGAGCTATGCAAATCAAGATATACCATTTAGCTGTCCTGAGCTATGCAATCCAGGTCAACCATTCAGTCCTCCTTGAGCTATGCAATACATGGTACCCATTCAGCCTTTCTTATGCTATGCAAATCAAGATACCATTCAGCTTATGCCTTGAGCTATGAAATTCAAGCAACCAACCAATCAGTTACAAACAAATTTTTTTCTAGCTTCAATCCTGAGCTTTGATCAGGAAACAGACAGACTTTTCAACTTCAATCCTGGGCTTTGATCAGGAAACAAACAAACTTTTCAGCTTCAATCTGTGGCTTTGATTAGGAAACAAACAAACTTTTCAACTTCAATTCTGGGCTTTGATCAAGACACAAATACAAAATTTTGAGCATCAACATCATGTGCTTTAACCAGGATACAAATCAACCATTTCCTCCTTGTTCTAGCCTTTTAGGAGGTATTACGATGCTCTGATCCCTCAATTCTCTTTTTGGGGGTACGTAGGCAAAAGGTCGTAAGATCTTTGTGATCACACCAAACAAAAAACAACAATTAGGTTTCTAAACCTAAGAAAAACATCAGAAAATTATGATGATACAAAAACACAAAAGCATCAATATCACCATATCAATCAACACTCATCTCATACCCAGGCCCATATCAAAGAAACCCCCATCAATATCAAAAAGAATTTTTTTTGCACTAATCCAAAGGTGAAATAAGCTAAAGAAGAACCCAAAACCATGTGGGCATCTATTAAATAACAATATGAAAAGTGGGGTGAGTTTAATATATCTTTTCCCTTCCATAACCAGCTTCACCAGGAAAAAAAAGAAATCAGAAAGTAGCAAAAATGCGATAGTGATTAAAGACCACAAAAATCGAGCTACAAGAAAATGGCATTGTTTGTGGAAATATTCTTCTTAGTGTTAAGATAGAATTTTCTTTTAAACATTTTTTAGATAGAAAAACCTTAGGTTTAGGAACATGTATATATACAACATTTATACTGCTTTTATACTGCTTTATGTTTATGTTTCCGCAAAATATTTGTTCAAATGATATCCTTTGGGGTGGTTTCTCAAAAATGGGAATGCGATTAATCCGCATCTGGGTGAACTTGATTGAACTCTAAGATAGGTAGGGCATAATTGAGATAGCTTGTTGCTAGTCCAATCCCGATCAATGTTTATATTGTACTCCGCGAAAAACTCGGAGATTTCCAATCAGATACTCATAACGCTGAGGATTTAGTAAACATTTACCCCTTGACCTTGACTTACATGATCTATAGGTACAAAAATCTTTTACCGTAGTATAAACCTTTGGGAACGGGTAGAGCTCTGGCCTCATGACATTGAACGCTTGAACCCATGTTTTCACCATGTTTTTGTGTGTTGCATTCATGCATTCCTCAAAAGAAAAAAAAATTCAAAAAAATTCATCATTAATTTTTCTCCTTTAATAGAATTGAACGAATTTTTGTTTCATATTATCAATCTTTTCAAAAAAATGGACTTTGGGCGACGGAAAACCCACAAGTTTACATTCAAGACTCTGAGATTGGATGATATGAGAAAGCTATGAAAGCTTGTCATAGATAGAGAAGATTTTAGGGAAACGTTTGGAGAATGTTTGTCCCTACTAAAGGCCAGGATGGTAGAAGGTGTTCTTGCTACACTGGTCCAATTCTATGACCTGGTGTACCACTACTTCACATTTCCCGATTATCAACTCTGCCCAACATTGGAAGAGTACTCCCAATTAATAGGGATCCCTATTAATGAGAAAAAACCGCTCTTCGGATTGGAAGGAATGCCGAGAGAATCAACAATTTCCAGAAATCTTTCTTTGGAAGAGTCAGAAGTTAAAGCTCATTAGACTACAAAAGGAGGAATCGAGGGTCTGCTCTCCAAATTTCTGATCGAGAGAGCATTATACTTTGCCAGTATCGGAAATACTGTTGCATTCAAAGTCATCTTCGCATTGCTCATCTATAGATTTTCTTATTTCCCAATGTAGAAAACTTTTTCGACATCAATACGATAAAGATCTATCTCATCAAAAATCCATTTCCTACACTGCTCGCAGATGTTATCCAGTCATTTTATCTAAGAAATTTACGCGGCGGAGGAATGATTACTTATTATGTACCACTTCTTTACAAATGGTTCACTTCTCACTTACCTAAGTCATTAGCATTTTGGGAAACTAAAAGTGGAATGCACTGGTCTCAGAAGATTATTTCTTTGACCAATTCAGACATTAGTTGGTCCACTCCAGTCTACGACGAAATCAAGATCATCACCAGTTATGGTAATTTCCCTAATGTACCTCTCATTGGTACAACGTGAGGGATTAATTATCACCCAAAGTTAGTTCGACGTCAGATGGGATACCCGATGAGAGATATACCCGTCAACATGCAGAATAAAGGACTTTTCTTCGAAGAAGGAGAAGAGCATAAGACTATCGGAGGAGAGATTATGCATGCTCAGAAACATGTACACAAGAAAGGAATAAAATCTCTGGGAAAACCAAAATGTTTCTCTTTGGATCCTTACCTCCAATGGGTACATGCCAGATAACTGAAACTATGGATGCCTTACCCTCGACAAGGGGTACTTCCATTGAAGGAAACTGTTCTCTACTTCACAAATGATACAGAGAAGCTTCAGATAGCTTTCAACAAAATGTAGAGGGAGAGAGACTCCTGGGAAAATGAATATCAAATTCTCAGTCTAGAGTGTAACACCCTAAAATTTTCCCTCTCATTTTCATGGCATTTAGCATATCACGTTGCATACATAATTCCATATCATGGCACCAAGCATTGTATCATAACAATCATAACTGAGGCATAGGGCTTGCGATCAAGGACTGAGGGAACTGAGGATCATCCAAAAGAAATAAGAAGGGTCTCATGCCTTCTCAACATTGTGAAAAGGGTTCAAAACATCCCACAAGATCTCATTGGGTTCCTCAAGTCTTAGAAAGAAGTTGATTGATCAAGGAATTCAAGCAGTGCAACACCTCCTAACAAAAGGGGGTAAAATTAGGGGTTTCTAATTAAAGGGACTTCTCAATGAAATTTTGGTTCAAAATTGATCTCATTGTTTTCCACATGATATTAAGTGTCTAAGGTTGACATTTCATTGATTGAATAATTTCATAAGGTCTTCAATTGATCAGTTACTTGAAAATCAAGAAATTTGGGAAAAGTCAAATGTGCTGAAGAAAAAGTCAACTCCTGACTTTTAAGGCCAAATTCATGAAATTGAGGTTACAAGGAGTCCATGGACCAAATTTGATCAAGAAATTATGGAACGGTCATTAAAACTCAAGAAAATCAAGACTTACCATTTTTGGAAAATTAGGGTTTCCAAAAATGGCAAGTTTTGGCCATTTTTCGGCCAAGTTCAAGAGAGGCCTATTCCCAAAATAAAGGTCAAATAGAAATTCCACTTTTTATGTTTGAAAGAGGGTATCCCAAGCTCCAAATCCATAGGAGGAACATGTTCATGGGATTAAAATTGAAGAAGTTATGATCAATCAAAGTTTGATGAAACTAGGGCAAAAAACAAGTCATGAGCCAGTCAAGGCAAGTCATGCGCGCATGCTGCCAGAATTTCTATCAAACAGGCGGTGTGCCAAATGTATGGATATTTTTCTCCATCAATATGAACTCAAATGGAATTTTTTCCAACATCAAAGTTGTTCATTGTTGTCTCCTCTACAACTTTCATGTTGGAGGATTTTTCATTTGATCAAAGGTGTGAGAGTTATGAAGGCTCCAAGTAAGGTCCTCATCCTGATCAAACCCTAGGCCATTTGCCCAAGACATTTCCCATTCACTTCAGGCCAATATGAAGCTTTGAGGCATTGATTTCAATGATCATTTTGAGCAACTTAGAGCCTTTTTTTTTATCATGGACCAAACATCAAACATGTCATAGGAATGCTGATCTTCAAATCGAGCACAAGAATCATGTCATTTGGTGACTTGTTCATGAAGAAACATACAAAAAAAGATCACAACATGTCCCCTATTTTCTTGTGTCGCAAGGAAATTCAATTCATGTTTGATTTTATTCAGTCCAATTGTATTTTCTTCATTCAGCAAGCTGGTGTTCATAAAATGCATTGCACTGGATCTCATGATCACATGGCTGCATGATCTTGTTGACTATAATGTATCTCATGATAAATAAAGCATGGAAAACTATCTCACACATGCTATAACATTAATCTCAGCCTCATCACATCAACCTCACCACACTTATCATGAACATCACCACATTTGGATCCAGCTTGAGCAAAACAAATTCAGTTGTGCTTGCTTCAATTCACTCCAACTCACCATAACTAACTTGACTCAGCTTAAACAAACTTGACTCAGTTAACTATAGTTCCAACTGTTAACTACACTAAGTTTAGATCTAAACCATAGATATAAAAAGGATCAACCATAGCTGCATTGAACACACTTCATTCTGATCACAAAATCACTAAAAATTCATCAAGTTCTCTCTGCTTTTTCTTCTGGTTTTAGCCTTGAGAAAGTTTCACCTTCATCAATCCAGTTCCATTCTTCCTCAATTCATCTTCATCTCCACATTGTGCACCATTTCCATGGCTGAATCCATGTGAAACTCCAAGATTCCATCAATGCATAATTCTCAATTTTTTTTCTGCATCCTGCGAAGTTCATCAAGATTCATCATCAGTTGAGTGTTTATTTCACTCTAGAGGATTCAACAACAATCATTAAGAGCATTGGAATCAAAATCTCTGGTTTTCTTCTACCTTGGTAGCTCTGAATTCACAGGTTTGCAACTCAGTTTAACTCAGTTTTCTTCAACCTTGGTTTAAGATCTTGAATACTAAGTTTCATAATTTTTCCATGTCATTTGATATTTTTTAGGTACCTTGTGTTATAAGTCACATTTTGGTCCTTATTTTCTTATCCTTTTCATTCCATTTTGATAAGGCATTTATTCCATTCATTTGAGGTTCTCAATTTGAGTTCATAAGGTCCCATTTGATGTCTTTAGATCACTTGTATCCATAATAGGTCATCAGACTTTGAATTATAGGGTTACTTGGTCCCTAAGTTACATATGTGTTCATGTATGTTATCCTCACCCTAATTCACATTCTCTTTCCATCTTAACACTTCTAAATCAACTTTGTGAGTATGGTGTCCATGTTATATCATTCTTATGCATCTTGTAAGTGTACCACATTCATTGTCAAGTCTTCACTTCATTTCATAAGTCTTGGTGCTTCATTTGGTTTCATTTGTTTCTTTAAGACTTCAAAATCAAACTTCTTTGTTCCTTAACCCTAATGCAATTCATTATAGTTCATTTGTGGTTAATCTTTGAGTTTAAACTTCATCTTAAATTTTCATTAAGCCCCTGCTTTTTGTATAGGAAGTTCAAGTTTCATTGATCATGTTTGACTTTTTCTTTCTAAGTCCTTTTCTTCTTTAGAGATTACATGTTCAATTCTTACCTCCTTTCTCCATTCAATCTTATGTTTGAACGTCTTTCACTTGAATCTCTTTCTTCCTACTTTGGTTTACATCTTGAGACACTTTCATTTAGTGTCAGGTTCTAGTTTTAACATTCACCTTTGACCTAATTCAAGTTTATGTTGCATAATCATTCAAGTTCCTAATTTCACTTCACCTTGATTTCCATTAGGGTTTAGTACTTCATTAGGACATAGATTGAGATTGTTTGATCTTGCAACCTTATATTTATTTAATAGGGTTTAGTTTATGACTTTATAAGTCTCTTATCATATAGGATCCTTTAGTTTTAGGTCTTAACCCTAGGAAACCTTTGGTGCTTTCTTTTAGCTAGTGTGAGCTTTAATTGAGCTTTTGCCATGCTTTATGATTTCAAATTGCTTTGTAAAGCTAACCTTTGTTTTGTAGGTAGGTTGAGGTATGCCTTTTTTATACCACTTATTCCTCATCTTCTTTATGATTTCAAATTGTGTTTACCTTAGCCCTTTAGGCTTTGTTTGTACAAATTCATGTTAATCCCTCTTTAGAAACAACTTAACTTATTTAGAGAAGTAAGTTGCTTTCTAATTTCCTTTTTTTTCCTTTTCTCATTAGGATTATAAGAACACACTAACCATAGGTTCTCCCATGCAATAAACAACTTAGGGTATGTCTTAGTTCCCCTAGTTTTTCTCTTTCTCGATTTGAGTCTTTCTTTCTCATCTCAAAAGAAAACAGTAAAAAACACCTAATAAAGGCCGAGCTTTTTCATACGCCAGGAGACTTTGCCGTGGGTTACTTATACACGTCCCATTTCGGGGCAAGGTGTAAGGCATCTACCATGATGAACAAGTCTTAGTATGAGACTGTTTCACAAACGACAAACTCAAAAAACACTTCTTTAAAAGACGATAAACAAATAACATACATCTTTTCCTGCAGGAATTCTCTCCTCACCTCATTCACTCATAACATGAACTTGCTACGACTTGTCTCATTTGCAAGACGGTAAACGCACTCGTACCAGACGAGCCTGCAACACCTGAGCATAGACATAAGTAGTTCAGTCATAAAAACACAAACAAAGTTCCCACCTTAGTTAGGCAAACTATGTCGACTATGAACCTCATTTTCCCGATGAGGTACGTAGGCAGCAGGGTAGGGCCCGTTCGAGCACACTCTTTATTTTCCCTACATTTTCCCCCACCGTTCTTTCTTTTTCCAGTTCCTTTTCTCATTCCAGTTCAAGTTAGCAGTTCTTTTGTTCAACAGAATCTTATTTCTCACCCTTTGAAACAGACTAACAAGCATGGATCCTGTCGGGTACGGCAGACAGTCTGGGGTGCTAATACCTTCCTAGGTCGTAACCGACTCCCAAAACCAGATCTTTGGTCGCACGACCTTGTCCTTTCCTTTTCTCTTTGTTTTGTGCAACATTACCTTTCCCATTCATTCGGTATAAAAATGCCTGGATGACGACTCTACCTTTTCAAAGCCACTATCGCGTTTGTACTAGGATGAAAATCCCTGGAGCGACAGCTGGAGACTCTGCTGGGGATCGAACCCAAAATCTCGGGTTTCCCCTTTGAAAGTAAATCCGAGCGTCTGTTTGCTTTTGTTTCTTTGAGTGTTTATATGTGTGCTGCTGTGTATTTATTTACTGTTTTCATTTACAGTTTTACTTTAGGGCATTTATTTACTGCTTTCAGTATTTATTTTTCATGCATCATACATATTGGACTGCCTGTGCTGGTTTGGTGTTTTTTGTGGGATGAGAGTTACTGTGAGATAAGCCAACTACCCATCTTAATGTGGACAGAAATTGTACTCGCATGGTTACATGATGAGTGGCGATGTGTTCCACACCTAGATTGCGACCATCTCAGAACTATTTTGTGTGGAGGTTTTTCCCACTTCAGGGTACGACCTTGATAGTTATGTGCATATGGTGACCGATCTTTAAGGACCTTAGTGGAAACACCCCTCTCCAGTGAGAACAGTGGCATACCACATTTATTGGCAAACCCAATCACATCCGAGGGCCACCTGGGAACCCGCATAGGATGAATTGGTTCTCTCATAGGAACTCAGTCAAGGCAAACTGTTTGTATGACGATAGTACTGTATCCCGATGGCTGAATGTACTATTGTTTCTCGATTCAGTGCCTGAAGCTGGAGACTTATGAGGGATGATTGTTTTTCTCGGACTCAGCTGAGACCTCCCTGGGTAGTACATAATGCCTAACCGATTCCCTGATTTGGTCATGATCCATTTCTCGGAAATGGTGAATGTATTATTGCTATTCAGCTTTGAGAGTCCATGATGTTGACCCGAGTAGCACATCCGTGAAATGGGAGGGGTTTTCAGGTTTGCAGGAACCCTAAAACTTCCAACATACCCACTTTGCCAGTATTTGTTCAATATTGTGATCTGGTTCTTTGGTTCCTTGTTTCTGAGATCCGAGATTTCTGTTCAGAGAATTGATGTTGTGATTGCTATTGTGACCTTGCACAGACACTTGATTATTTTGATCTGCATATCACAGACACATCAATGATAACATGCATTGCCTTGCATATACATCATAACATCATTAATCATTTGTGCTCTTTTTCATTCTCAGGGTTCATATTATTCTCGGTTCCCGGTCATACCCCTGCTTCAGAAATGGAAGACGTCCGAAAGATGAATATGTACTACAAGTTTTTTGATACCAAAGTTGATTTGCTTAACCATATGGTGTCTCTTATTACCTCGGGTCATCTGGGATACTTAAAGGAGATATACAGTGATAATTTGGATCTGGTGGTCAATCTGGTTAGTTCTCAGAAGAGTGCCATTCATACCCTGTTGCAGTACTACGATCCGCGGCTCAAATGTTTCACTTTTCATGACTTCCAGCTAGGCCCACTGCTTGAAGAGTATTCTGAGATTTTAGGGGTGCCACTCTAGGATCAAATTTCCTTCAACTCAGAGATGACCAGACAACCTCCTCTTTACATTGCTAAAGCTCTTTATTTGATCATATCAGAGGTATATGATAATTTGACTACTAAAAAAGCTGGAGTTGTAGAACCTCAAATTTGCCCTCTTCATTTTAAGCATCATAATACACCATTTGCATCATAAGCATATCATATATATAGCATTATAGCATAGAAAAATAAAGCATGACAAGCATCAAGCCCTAGCATGAGGCATATGGCCATCTGGGGAGCTGTTGAAGGCCATTTAAGCCAAGGCAAGGGTTCCAATGGATTTGTGGGAGGCCTATGATGAGTCTAGACTCCTTTGGCAAGGCCAAGTTCACTTGCAAAAGCTCATAAGATTGCTTAATCATCACAAGTTTCAAGACAATGCAAGGCTCCTAAGCAGTGCAACCAAATTAGGGTTTTGGCTTCAAGGGCCTTAACCTCATAATTTTGGCCAACTCTTTTGGGCAATGTTTTCTATTTGATAAGAGGTTCCTACATGTCAATTTTCATGGAAAATTTCCAAGTGGAAGTCAGTCTTTGCCTCAGTTACTTGCAGATGAAGCAGAAAGTCAACTGAGCCCAGAAAAAGTCAACTGTGCCATTCCAAAGGGTCCAACCCAACTTTTTTGGCCAAATGAGGTCTATTCAATGTTATAAGATGTTTGGTGAGCTTAAAATGCAAGAATTTTTGTGGTTTGAGGGGTTTTGGCAAAAGTGCACAAAGTTGGTCATGGAAAAGTTAATATTTTTGGCTATTTTGACCTAAAACTTCACAAGGCCTTAACCTGATCAAAAAATCTTCAAATGGACCCAAAGTAAACATGAAAGTTGGAGAGTAAGGGCTGCCATTTTTAAAAAGTACAAGAGCATTTTCTGGAGATTCATGGATTTTTCTAAAAGCCCCTCGAAAATTTAGGTATTTTAGGGCAAATTTCCAAGTTTCAAGGCCAAGCCATTTGCACAAAGGCTCAAAAGTGGATAGTTTGCTATGCTATGTACAAAGTAAGTTTACACAATCAAAATGCATCACATTTAGGTCATTTGGCTCAAAGAAAAGTGGCAAAATTCATGCACATGAAAAAGTTCCATAAAACTTGCATTTTACCCTTGAATTTGCACAAGGCATGACAATTGTGTGATAGCTTACATCCAAGGGCTGAAGTTGTTTGCTGGGAATCATTGGTGGGATGGTGAATGCATATGCAAGAGAGGCCAACAAATCATAAGCTTGGCATGCCTATGGCACACTTGGGCCAAAATTGCATTTTCACAAAAATCAGCTCTCTCTCACGTGCATTTGTTCTAACCCTTTTGCATTGCCATATATATTCCATAACAATCAGAATTAGGGTTAGAGGCAGCCAGATTACACACTCATTCTCTCATTCTCATATTTTATGCAAAATTGATCATTCTCCACAAACTCTTGCTACAAGAATCCATTCACAAAACTCTTGCTGGATTCTTAATCCTCATCACTCATAGATCATTTCCATACCATTTGTTTGGATTATTCTTCAAGAATCATCCATTTCCCATTCCTTGTGCACATTTGCATTTTGTGCCATAACTTTTGATCTAGGCAAGCTTTCTTCAATCCAAGACCACATTCATACTCCTCTCATCTCAAAGATCATTAAGCACCCATGGATCTAGATTTATAGTGAAGTTTGTTCAAGTGGCCATTTGAGAAGCTTTGAGGCACAAGGAAGCATATTGCTGGATTCACAAGTTTGCAAAGCCTTAGATGCATTTATTTTGCATCTAAGGGAATAAGGAGATCATTTGCCATCACTTTATACCATTCTTGACTTCAAATTTGGAACACCACCTTAGGTATGCTCAAATTTAGAATCTCATAGAAATGTATTTGGTTGTGTGTTTTAGAATCCTCATGTTGTGGTGGTTACAATGCTCTTTGTAGTTTGTGAAATGGTTGAGTATTCACAAAGTTATGGTGATTTAAAGTTTCATGGACAATTTTATTTTCATTCATATCTTGAGTTTCTTTGAGTTTTAATCCAATCCAAGCATGTATTTGTGTTTAGTGATGTTAGATTATGTATTCTGGAGAGTTTCATGGCTTGCCGCGGCTTGTTTTGATTTTTCATGTGGATAAGGTTAGGGTTAGGGTTTGTTCATTAATGGTGGTGAAGGTTTAGGTTTATTTTTTCTCATGAAGAAGAAGGTGCAGCAGCCCCCCAGCGCTATCTGCACCCCCCCATGCGCGGCCCATGTGGTTTTCTTAACTAGCGTGTTACTTCTTGCACCCCCTTGGCCCATTTGCTTTATTTTTATTCTTTTTCTTTACCAATTTTATTTCATTTGATTTTGATCCATTTTAAATACTTCCTTAACTCTAAAAAATCCAAAAAAATTCATATTAACTCCTTGATTCATCTAGTTTTTTATCATAATTTTTCCAGATTTTTATTTTTATCCCACGTGGCCAAATAAATTCAACATTGAGCATTGCTTTCTTGTGGACTCTCATAGACCAATCTTCCTTGTCCAATTTCTAATTTTCTCATCCTTTAAGCTATTAACCCCATTCTTTTTGCATTCAAATCCTAAGACACTCTACTATCTTCATGATTTATCTTGGATTTTTCACAAATTTCCTTGCTGGACTTTGCTTGAGTTACTTGTGCCTCAATTTTCAAAACCCTAAATGGTGATACCTTGCATCCTTGAGCTTCATTGACCTAGTTTGGTGCTGTATTTTTGCAAACCCTTTTGGATTCTCATTTCTTTGTGTTTGGAGAGTACTTTGCTGGTTGGGTAGATTTTTTAAATTCTTGGATCTTTTTCTTGGGTATTTTCTTCCTCACCTTGCCTTGTTTTGCATTCTTTGAGTCTTCTAATCTCTTTTGAGTTTAGAAGGGCACTTGTGCCAACTTCTCTTCATATTTTAGGGTCCTTTAGAGGTCCATGGTTGCTCCTGGTCTTAGGATAGGGTTTGAGTCTCCTTGAGTCTTGGTGTTGGGACTCTTTTATGTGCTTTATTTCTTTAAGTGTTAAGCATGCCTTCATTGCACTTGTTTCACTTCTAATCATCTCAATGTGATCTTATGTTGCTTTTCTTATCATCTTGTGAGCTCATTGCCATGCCTATATGCTTGAGTAGCTTCTGACTTGTTGGTTTATGCCTTGATTTTATGTTATTACACTAATCTTGCAGGGGCTATGGTAAGTTTGAGATGTGGGAATTGAGTTCCACATCTCCATTTCCCATCTCCTCTCATATTGTTTATATGGACTAACATCTTCTTGTTGGGCTTAGGCCTTTCTCATCTCTCCTTTTATCTTCTTCTTCTTCTCTTGAGATCCTTTTTAGGTTAGAAAGACTTCACAAACCCTAGGAACTCCATGCATGCTAACTTAGGATAGAAACTTCCCCCTAGTTTTTTCCCTTTTGCTCCTTTGTTTCTCTTTCTCTTCTCATCTCATAATCATAAAAAACACTCTAATAACTTTGAAGTGATGCATTGATCCATAGCCTTATTCCATAAGGTATGCTTGTAGTCTTCCCATCTTGGGATAGTACAAGTTTACCTTGTGATGCACAAGTCTGATCAAGGTATCTTCTTCATAAAAGAAAAGTCTAAAAAAAACACTTCTTCATCTGTAAATAACCAAAAGAACTTAATAATTAAAGAAGTTAGTGAGCTTAGGCCCTAATCTTTGGGTTCAAGTTTTGGGGATCTTCTCCTTACTTGAGTGTGCTTGTTCTATTATTCCATCTTGGAATGTAGTGACAAGTGCACATTCCATGGAAAAGAGCTTGAGTTCAGTTCCTTGTGACACACTCCTAAAAGCTCCTAAAAAACACCAACAAACAATAAGCGTCTTTCCTTCGGGAATTCTTTTCTCATCTCCTTCGCTCCGTACGCGAACTTGCTCCTACTTGTCTTTGCAAGACGGTAACGCACTCGTCGTCCGAGCCTGCAACACCTGAGCATTGACATAGGCAGTTCAAGCCTTTAATTCACAAGCAATTTCCTTTTAATACCCCTAGTTAGGGGAACTACGGCGTCTCTGATCCTCATTATCCTGATGAGGTACGTAGGCAGCGGGGTAGGGCCCGTTCGAGCACAATCTTTATTTTCCCTACATTTTTCTCTTTGTTTCTTATTTCATTTCTTTTTCAGTTCCAGTTTCTTTTCTTTTCCATTTATTTTGCTGCAGTTTTCATACCCTCACCCTTTGAAATAGTTTCTCTTGCAAGCGTGGATCCCGTCGGGTACGGCGGACGGTCTGGGTGCTAATACCTTCCCAGGTCGTAACCGACTCCCGAACTCAGTCTCTTTGGTTCGTAGGACCTGTGTCCTTCCTCTTTCTTTCTTCTGGTTTGTGCAACATTACCATTCCCTTTCTTCGGGATAAAAATGCCTGGCTGGCGACTCTATTCTTTTTCCGCGCCACTTTCGCGTTTGTACCAGGATGGAAATCCGGGGAGCGACAACTTGGCGACTCTGCTGGGGAACGAACTCAGAATCTCTGGTTCCCCTGTGATTCTCTCCTAGCGCTTGTTTGTTGCTGTTTGTTTGGGTGATGTTTGTTTGCTGTGGCTTGTTGTATTTTATTGTTGTTTATTTACAGCTTTATTTATAGCTTTATTTACAGTTTTCAGTCTTTATTTACTGCATCATGTATATATACTGGACTGTCTGGACTGGTTTTCTTTGGTGGGATGGGAGTTACTGGTTCTTGAGAGATATGAGCCAAGTACCCGGCTCGAGTGCACCATAGGACTTAGAGTGGTTCCACTTTGGCCTCATGAGATCTTGTCATGGGGGTAGTAGTGAGTTCCACACCCAGGTTGCGATTGTCTTGGAAATGTCTTGATTTGGGGATCTTCCTCTCTCATTACATAACCCTGACAGTTATGTGCAGCTGGGGACCGATCATTGAGAACCTTGTGGAAACATCCCTCTTTAGTGATGACAATGGCAGCCCACGTTCCGTGGCAAACCCATTCGCATCCGAGGGCCCACCTGGGGATCGCATAGGATGACCTTGTTTCCCGGACTCAGCTGAGGCCTCCCTGCGTAGTATATAATGCCAAACCGATTCCCTGATTTGGTCATGAGCCATTTCTCGGAGATGGTGACAGTATTATCGCTATGTGGCTTTGAGAGTCCGTGATGTCTGACCCGGAGCCTTTTACCCGTGAGATTGGGGGGTGTTTACAGGTGTGCAGGAACCCATGACCTCAACATACACTCATCTGTTCAGTGGTTCTTATTATGATCTTTGGTCCTGTGATTATGATCCATGGTTCTATGATTCTATGGTTCCGAAGTTATGGTTCTGGAATTCTGGATTTCTTGATACTGTGATTCTGAGATCTTCTATCAGAGAGTTGTGATTATCAGAGGGTGTGACTCAGTAAACTTTTGGGTTTGCCAGTTATTCAGAGGGGCCCTTGTATGTGTTCCAGTTCAGATGGTCGCAGTTGGTCATATGCTTGCATTGCATTACATTTGCATCATTCTTTGCATTAACTGTTTATGTTACCCATTTTTCAGGTCATTGCTCACATCTGTTCCCAGTTCTGGTATTCTTATCTCCATGGCAGAAATCAGAAGAGATCCGAGAAAAAAGAATGTGCATTATACCTTTCTTCAGCCGGAAGTTAAAAGTGTTCAGAGGTTAGCAGGTTTGATGAACGATCAAGTCTTAGGTAATTTCAAGAAAAGATATGGCCAGATACTGAAGTTTGTGGACAAGCCTACTGCAGACCAAAAGGACAGCTTGCATACCTTGTTGCAATTTTATGATCCCCTGCTGCGTTGCTTTATTTTTCCAGGTTACATCTTAGCTCCGACATTGGAAGATATCTCCAGCATGCTGAGTGTTCCGATCAGAGAGACATTGCTGTTCTACGGGTCAGAGGTTGTGCTCAGAGATGAAGACATATCCAAGGTTTGTAGGTTGCCAGTTTTTTCAGTCAGAAAGGATTTGCAAGAGAGTGAAGGCAGAGGTCTACCCTGGAGTGTGCTTATCCCAGAGGCTGAGAAGTATGCTACAGAGGCTAGGTGGAACGACTTTGGAGCTTTGCTTGCATTGATGGTATATGGGTCTAGCTTGTTTCCCGGAGAGAAAGAGTTTGTCAGCTTAGAAGTGATCTCAATCTTTGCAAAAGGCAATCCAGTGCCTACTCTATTGGGTGACTTTTATTTTAGTGTCCATTACAGAAACGAGAAAGGTAGAGGTGGTCCAGTGGTCTGCTGTGCTCCTTTGTTTGCTGAATGGTTTGCTAGACAGTTGCCTAAGTCAGGTGCCTTCAAGGATATACGAGACGAATGGAGATGGTCCAGAAGACTGATGGGATTGACTGAAGAAGACATTGCTTGGGGTTATGACAGGGATTTTCTAGGAAAGGAGTTGATGGTTAGTTGCGGTAGGTTTGCTGGAGTACCTTTGCTGGGAAGGAAAGGTGTCATCAGTTACTACCCGACATTATCCAGAAAGCAGTTTGGCTACCCTTTGAAAGATCCTCCTCAGATGGAAATGTTTGCTGAATCTTTGTATTTTCCTGCTGACGGAAACAGAGAGTTAGTTCAACAAGCAGTCCAATCCTGGGCTCACAGGATAAAAAAGGGGAAGAAAGACTTCGGCCGAGTTGATCCCAAGACATATCCACCATATGCTGAATGGTTGCAAAGACATATCGAGTCAGTTCTCATGCCTTTTTCAGTCGAGGCTCCACTTTATCCCCGAGAGGTACCAAGTCCGAGCAGTACGGTTTCCTTGGAGGAGTACAAGAAGCTAGAAGCTCAGCTGCATGAAGTCAGAGTAGAGAATATTGAGATGGTAAGCCTATACCACCAGGCCAATAGAGCCAAGAAGGAAGCTGAAGACAAGCTGCAGAAGCTCCAAGCCTCTTTAGAAAACAAAGAGAAGGATTTTGCCGGTAGAGAAGCCAATTTCCACAGATTGGGTATGATGGAAGCTCAAAGAGAAGCTAAGCGCGAGGAGACTTTAAAGACTCTCAGGAGTGCTCGACAGTCCATTGTTTGGCTGAAAGGCCAAAGGGATGAAGAGCAAAAGAAATTCAAAGAGAAGGAAGAGTTCTTTGAAGTTCAGATGGCTTTCAAGAAGGAGGAAGTGGAGCAAGTCCATGCCACCCGGAGGGAGAAGACCCAACAGCTAGCCCAAAGCCAATTAGCTCTGGAGGAAGCAAGGAAAGAGATCGAAGAGCTCAAGCTGAGAGCGGGTGTCAATAAAAGCAGGGCAGAGGTGGCAGATCCTGGGTCCTTGGCTTAATTGTTTACTGTTCAGGCTACCTACAGGCTTGTTGTAGGAGTCTTGCTTTTATTTCTTTTGTCTTTATGTACTGACATGTTACCCTTCGGGGAATATTTCTGGTTGTATTCTGACTTTTAGCCTACAGTGGTTTGTTCACGTTCAGTATTAATGTGCAAATTACCATTTTGAATGCGCAAGACTCGTTTGTCTGGATACTGCTAATGTCTGAACACTTATCAAAGAGAAAGTTTGAAAGCTAAGCACTGAAAGTGATTGTCTGAGATAGATGCCAGAAATGGGGCATGCCAAATGCTTAAGATTGGGAACATGAACAGTTACATTGCATTGCATATAACCTGTTTGTTTGTTTTGCAGGTGTTGTCTCAGTTACTAACGTGTTTTGTGATCTCAGTCACTATAGCTCCTCGTAAAGTTCGGGGACAACCAGCAGTACACAGATATCCAACCAAGATTAACAGAGAACGAGTCATGGACCAGTTGCAAGCGGACTTGACAGATCTGAGACAAAGGATGGATAATTTTATGACACTAATGGCCAGCATGGGGCAGAACCAAGAGCGTCTGCGGGAGATGGTTGAGAATCAGAACAGGAACACTGCGGCTGCTGCTACTACTGACAATCATACCGGTGCGGGCGCACGTCAGGTTGAACCTCCTGTTACACAGCCAGGAATGACAATAGTCAACGATGGGTTGCACAACATTAAGATGGACAATCATGATGACCAGTTCACTCTACTTGATGAAGCTGAAGGTCAAGGAGCAGAGATGAACAAGAGGTTCGAAGAGATGGCTGAGCAAATCAAAGCTATTCAGTCCCAAAGCTCTTTGGGATTTGACATAACCGACTTGGGCTTGGTTCCTGGGGTCAGGATCCCGTATAAGTTCAAAGTTCCAACCTTTGAGAAGTATGATGGCACTACTTGCCCGAAGACCCATCTGCAATCATTTGTCGGGAGAATTGCCGCTCATACAGATGATGAGAAACTTTGGATGTATTATTTTCAGGATAGCTTGGTGGGAGCTTCTCTTGAATGGTACATGAAGCTCAATAGGGTCAATATCAAGAGTTGGAAGGATTTAGCTGAAGCCTTTGTGAGGCAGTATCAATATAACATGGACATGGCTTCGAAACGCACGCAGTTGCAGCACATGGCTCAGGCGGCAAAGGTAAGTTTCAAAGAAAATGCCCAGAGGTGGCGCCAGCTAGCTGCCAGGGTACAACCACCCCTCTTAGAAGACGAAATGGCCGACATGTTTATGGGCACTCTTCAAGGTGTTTTTCTGGAGAGGTTGGCGTCTAGCTCGGCCACCAAGTTCAATGATATAGTGATTGTTGGAGAGAGAGTTGAGACTCTGTTAAAGACGGGGAAGATTCAGGACCCTAATACTGCTGGTAGCTCTGGAGGAGCGAGGAAAGCCTTTGGCGGACCTCCTAGAAGAAGAGAAGGGGAAGCTAGCGCAGTATATGGCCGAGACAAAGGCAGAGGTTATAGACGAGAATACAATCAGGTGGCTGCAGTCACAATTCCCACTACACCAATTCAACCAGCTCAACAGGCTTTACAACAGCCTCAACAACAACAACAGTGCAGCTATCAACAGAGACCGTATCAACAGAGGCAACCATGCCAAGCTGATAGGGTTTTTGATGTGATCCCAATGACTTACACAACTTTACTCCAGAGATTGTTGGAACTGAACTTAATTCAACTGAGGACCTTGGCTCCACCTACTGTAACCCTTCCTCCAGGTTACGACGCCAATGTTCGATGTGCTTTCCATTCTGGGGCACCCGGGCACTCAACGGAGAAGTGCAGGGCTTTGCACTATAAAGTTCAGGAATTGATCGACTCCAAAGCAATCAATTTTGCGCCGCCTCCGAATGTCACGAATAACCCTATCCCTAATCATGGGGGAGCCAGGGTTAATGCTATTGAGATGGAGGAAAGGTTGAACTTGGTGGAGAAGGTTGAAGAAGTGAAGACCTCCTTGTTGCTGGTCAAGGAGAGATTGTTGAAGGGTCAGGTTTTTCCAGGTTGTGGGCTCGATTGCGAAGGCTGTGTTGAGTTAAAGAATGGTTGTGACAGATTGAAGACTGGTTTACAGAGACTGATGGATGATGGGCTGTTACAGTTCGACAGGGTTGATAAGAGGATTGATGAAGTGTCAACGGTGACCATATACTATGATCCTGCTGAAATGCCAGCGCAAAGAGAGCCGGTTACTATTTATGTCCCGGAAGTAAGTCCCGTCACCATCACGGTGCCTGGGCCTATTCCGTATTCAGATGAAAAGGCTATTCCGTGGCATTACGGATCAGAAGTGTATGTCGGAGGACAGAAAGTGGAAGATAGGACAGTAACCATGGACCCAGCTGTGGTGAATGTTGGGGGAAGTGGAGGTTTCACGAGAAGTGGTCGCTTATTCGCTCCCCGGACTTTGAGAGGAGACACTGATGCTGAGGCTTCTGACAAAGCCAAAGGGAAGCGAATAGCAACTGACGATAATGCCACTCCCGCTACTGGTCAAAGTACTTTCGAGAAGGAAATGGAGGAGTTCATGAGGATTATTAAGAGGAGCGACTACAAGGTAGTCGAGTAGCTAAATCAAACTCCCTCCAAAATCTCTATCTTGTCACTGCTGATGTGTTCACCAGCTCATAGAGAAGCCCTTCTGAAGGTGTTGCAGATGGCGTATGTTCCTCAGGAGATTACCGTGAATCAGTTAGAAGCTGTGGTGGGAAGTGTAAATGCGAGCCATGGTCTGGGCTTTACTGATAAGGACCTTACTACTGAAGGGAGGAATCATAACAAGGATCTTCATATCACAATTGAATGCAAAGGGGTTGTGCTGTCTCATGTCCTGGTTGATACTGGGTCATCTCTTAATGTCTTGCCGAAGAAGGTGTTAATGAAACTCAATGTGGAAGGGGTTGTTTTGAGGCCAAGTGATTTGGTGGTAAAGGCTTTCGACGGTTCTCGGAGGTCTGTCTTTGGAGAGGTTGAATTGCCAATCAAGGTTGGGTCGCAAGTGTTTAAGAGCACGTTCTACGTGATGGACATCCAACTTGCTTATAGTTGTCTGCTTGGTCGACCCTGGATTCATGCCGCAGGGGCTGTGACGTCAACCTTGCACCAGAAGCTCAAGTACGTAGCGGATGATCAAGTTGTGACTGTGTGCGGTGAAGAGGACATATTTGTGAGCCATTTATCTACATTCAAATATGTGGAGATGGATGGTGAAATTCATGAAACTCTGTGTCAGGCATTCGAAGCAGTGAGTGTTAGTTCCTTGTCTCCTCTGAGTAGGGCTGAAGATAAAGAAGGTACGTCTATTACCTCCTACAAGCAGGCCAAGGAGGTTGTGCAATCAGGCAGTGCCCAAGGCTGGGGCAGATTACTGGAGCTGGAAAAGAAGGAAGACAAGTTTGGGCTTGGGTATCAGCCTGATGGGCTCGTCCGTTCATCAGACAACAAGACCATTACCTTTACTAGTGCTAGGTTGCTAGACCGCAACCATATCTGTGCTACCAGTGAAGACGGAGATAGCGAATGCGATCTGGATAATTGGATCCGCCCGTGTGCACCGGGAGAGGAGCTGCCCAATTGGTCTACGGAAGACATCGTCGAAGTCACCTGGATCACAAAGTAATTGTTTATTTGTCTTTTTTTACATACTGCATGTCAAATCCTGTACTCTGCCCAAGGTACAAGGATCCATTGTATGGGCCTCCATGTTTTGAAAGCATTTATTTGTCATAAATAAAGGACATTTTTCAATCAGATCGTTCCTTTTCTTTCAATTTTAATTTTTGCACAAATAAAGAAAATGGCAATGTGTTTTTCTTTCTTGTTTTTGGTGTGCATTTTCTTTAAACAGATTCTGAATGAGCACATCACTTGTGCAATGTCGATCAACCAGATTCCATTGACAACTCTCCTGCTATGACTGAGCATAACTTCGACAATCCAATCTACCAAGCTGATGAAGAGGTTGAGGAAGATTACGAACTCCCTGAAGAACTGGTCAGGTTGTTGAAGCAAGAGGAAAGAGTTATTCAGCCTCATCAGGAGGAAATCGAGGTTATCAACATCGGCACAGAAGAGGTTAAGAAGGAAATCAAGATAGGTGCCAGCTTGCAGACTGAAGTTAAGAAGGGGTTGATTGAAATGTTGCGTGAATATGTTGACATCTTTGCCTGGTCATATCAGGACATGCCAGGGTTGGATACAGACATAGTTGTGCATCGACTACCGTTAAAATAAGACTGTCCTCCTGTTAAGCAAAAACTGAGAAGAACTCGCCCTGACATGGCGATGAAGATCAAAGAGGAGGTACAAAAACAGTGGGACGCCGGGTTCCTTGTCGTGACTAGTTACCTACCTTGGGTAGCCAATATTGTTCCAGTTCCAAAGAAAGATGGCAAGGTGAGGATGTGTGTAGATTACCGGGACCTGAACAGAGCCAGCCCGAAAGATGATTTCCCTTTACCTCACATTGATGTATTGGTCGACAATACGACTCAGTTCTCGGTGTTCTCCTTCATGGATGGATTTTCAGGATACAATCAGATCAAAATGTCACCTGAAGACATGGAGAAGACAACTTTCATCACACCCGGGGGCACATTCTGTTATAAGGTGATTCCATTCGGACTGAAGAATGCTGGTGCCACTTATCAGCGGGCTATGGTAACATTATTCCATGACATGATCCATAAAGAAATTGAATGTTATGTGGATGACATGATTGCCAAGTCCCTCACAGAAGAAGACCACCTGGTAAATCTGTTGAAGTTATTCAAGCGTCTGAGGAAGTACCAATTGAGGCTAAACCCCAACAAATGCACATTCGGGGTACGATCTGGTAAGCTGCTGGGATTTATTGTAAGTGAGAAAGGGATCGAAGTTGACCCTGACAAAGTTAAAGTCATTCAAGAAATGCCTGCACCAAAAACTGAGAAAGAAGTTCGAGGGTTCCTAGGTAGATTGAACTACATTTCAAGGTTCATATCTCATCTTACAGCAACTTGCGAGCCCTTGTTCAAGCTATTAAGAAAAGAACAAACGGTCAGGTGGAATGAAGACTGTCAGAGGGCTTTTGAAAAAATCAAGGAATACTTACAGGAGCCTCCGATCCTTATGCCTCCAGTTGAAGGAAGACCTCTGATCATGTACTTGACAGTATTAGAAAAGTCAATGGGGTGTGTGCTGGGCCAGCATGACGAGTCTGGTCGAAAAGAGTATGCAATATACTACCTAAGCAAAAAGTTTACCGACTGTGAACAACGTTATTCACTGCTCGAGAAAACTTGTTGTGCTTTAGCGTGGGCTGCTCGCCGACTAAGGCAGTATATGTTGACCCACACTACCTTGTTGATCTCCAAGATGGATCCAGTCAAGTATATATTTGAGAAGCCAGCACTTACCGGGCGGGTTGCAAGATGGCAAATGATTCTCACAGAGTATGATATTCAATACACCTCTCAGAAGGCCATCAAAGGCAGTGTATTGTCTGATTATCTCGCTGAGCAACCCATTGATGATTACCAGCCTATGAGATTTGACTTCCCTGATGAAGACATCATGTTCATAAAAGCAAAAGATCGTGAAGAGCCTATTCACACTGAAGGGCCTGACCCAGAAGAAGAATGGACTATGATGTTTGATGGGGCTGTTAATATGAATGGTCGTGGTGTTGGTGCAGTGCTCATTACGCCTAAGGGAGTTCACATGCCTTTCTCGGAAAAACTCACCTTTAACTGCACCAACAACGAAGCTGAATACGAAGCTTGCATTATGGGTCTTGAGGAAGCCATTGACCTCAGGATCAAGACTTTGACTGTGTTCGGAGATTCAGCTCTGGTAATTAATCAAACCAATGGCAAATGGTACACGCACCAAGATCATCTGATACCTTATCGGGACTACACAAGGAGGTTGTTGACTTTCTTCACAACAGTCAAGCTTGAGTATATCCCTCGAGACAAAAATCAGTTTGCAGATGCTCTGGCTACCATTTCATCCATGATCAAAGTGCAAGCTGCCAACTTTGTGCCCCAAATTGCAGTATCCAGACTTGACAGGCCAGCATATGTGTGCTCAGCAGACATTGTCAAAGATGATAAGCCCTGGTACCATGAAATCAAATGCTTCTTGGAGGATCAAACATACCCACCTGGGGCATCTTCCAATGATAAGAAGACATTAAGAAGGCTAGCTTGTAGTTTCTTCCTGAACACTGATGGTTCCCTGTATAAGAGAAACTTTGATATGATACTTCTCAGATGCGTTGATAGGGCAGAAGCAGACTTGCTGATGCATGAGGTGCACGAAGGATCCTTTGGTACCCATGCTGGAGGGCATGCAATGGCTAAAAAGTTGCTAAGATCAGGCTATTACTGGATCACAATGGATGCAGACTGTTGTGCCTATGCCAGAAAATGTCATAAATGCCAGATTTATGCGGATAAAGTGCATGTGCCTCCAAATCCTCTGAATGTGATGTCTTCACCCTGGCCCTTTGCCATGTGGGGTATTGATATGATTGGCAAGATTGAACCAACGGCGTCAAATGGACATCGCTTCATCTTGGTCGCGATTGATTACTTCACCAAATGGGTAGAAGATGCGTCTTATGCCAATGTTACTCGCCAGGTGGTAGCAAAATTCCTGAAAAGAGATATCATATGCAGATATGGAGTGCCCGAGCGAATCATTACTGATAATGGTTCTAATCTGAACAATAAGATGATGGCAGAACTGTGCCGGGACTTCAAAATCCAGCATCACAATTCCTCTCCTTACCGACCAAAGATGAATGGTGCGGTAGAGGCAGCTAACAAAAATATTAAGAGGATTGTACAGAAAATGGTTATCACCTACAAAGATTGGCATGAGATGCTACCGTTTGCGTTGCATGGGTACCGAACGTCAGTCAGGACGTCGACTGGGGCAACCCCCTTCTCTTTAGTCTACGGCATGGAGGCGGTCTTGCCTGTTGAAGTGGAAATCCCTTCACTGCGGGTGTTGATGGATGTCAAGCTTGATGAGGCTGAGTGGGTACGTGCTCGATACGATCAACTATGCCTAATTGAGGAAAAGAGATTAGCAGCTATCTGTCATAGCCAGCTTTATCAAAGGAGAATGAAGCGATCCTTCGATCAGCGAGTACGTACTCGGGAGTACCAAGTAGGCGAGCTTGTACTCAAGAGGATCATCCCTCCCAGTTCAGATCACAGGGGCAAGTGGACCCCAAATTATGAAGGACCATTCATAGTGAAGAAAGTATTCTCAGGCGGAGCACTGATGCTCACCACTATGGATGGCGAAGACTTCCAATACCCTGTTAACTCGGACGCAGTTAAAAAATACTTCGCATAAAAGACCCGCTGGACACAAAAACAGAATTATAGTCCAGGCAAAAAAAGGGCATCCCGGCGAGCTAAAAACAGAATAAATGCTCGGGCAAAAATTAGGGAAAAATTAAAAAAATGTACACCCGCTGAGTTGAAAAGCCACATCGGACAACTCAGGTAAAAAAGGGTAGCCCGGTGGATTGAAAACCCGAAAGGGCGATCCACGCAAAATCAGGGAATAAGCGAACAACTGCGCTTCGGTTTATCTGAACCACATCACCGCTTCAAACAGCTTGACCATATCAGAAGGGTAGAGATCAGCCCCCTCATTCTCTTTAGAAGGCCGAAGACGGAACGGAAAGTCTTGAGGATATGCCAGTCATAGCAGGAAGGAAACTCTTTGGAATGCCGTGCCATTGCCATTAGGATAGTTTCTTTTCTCAATTTTACAGTAGCTACCTCTTTCCAGGTGGTTACTTCCTGATGTAAAATTTTGCCTATTCAGAGGCCAATCAATAAAAAGAATATTCAGTCAAACACTGTGTTATGTTTATTTTGTTTACAAAAATGTCCTGAATTTTTTACAAATAACATTGCATGCGAAACATGTTGCTTTTCAAACTGATAAAAATGACATTGCAGAAACACTTAACATCGCTTTGAGTGTCAGGTGACAGCAGATGAATAGATCAGGCCGTACCAATCTTGGTGCATACGTGTGTATTCTGTTATTGCAGGATTTGCAGGTTATCACCGTATCCCCAAGCAACAGAGGGTTATTCTCCAAGTAGAGGTATTTCCCCGGTAGAGCTCCTGTTTACAAGTGACTTATTCTCAGCAGGTATCTGAACACCTGCACTCCCTAGAAGTCGGGTCAATTCCCAGAAGGGGTTAGTAGAAGTCTCCCATCCACAGTGGAGTTGTCAGAAGTTTATTATCTGCAACGGAATCGCTAGAAGTTCTCCTGGCTCAGCAGAGTTGCAGGTAACTTCATTTCCCCACAGAGTCATCGGGATTCTCATTCCCAAGGGATTTCCCTAGCAGAGCAAGAGGAAATTCTCCCCAGTGGAGTCAGAGCAGGATGATCAGATCCTCAGCAGATGTTCAAAGCAGTTAAACGAAGTATACCTCACGCAAAGTCGTCTTTCTTCTAGTGAAAGCTTCTCCGGCAAGCATCAGGTTGCCAACACTTCGTTTTCGTCAGAGTTAAAAGTTGAGTCCCCAGCAGGTTGCCGGAATCTTCTCCCACGGGTCGCCAGGACTTTATTCCCCAGCCAGAGTGGAATTGTCTACTTTCCCAACATAATCAGCCCTTGTCTGTGTTGATACTTATTCAGTGTTCGTTCGCACTCTTAGACACTTATCTGATGATTCAGTTTGCTCATCCGCAGTCTCCAGAAGAACTAGCACTCGTCTGTGCTTGCATCTTTATTTGATGCTCATCCTCTTTCAGCACTCGTCTGTGCACTTTCCCCAGTAAAGTTTATATCTACTAGCACTTGTCTGTGCTCGCATCTTTATTTGATGCTCATCCTCTTTCATCACTCGTCCGTGCCTTTTCCTCAGCAGATTCCTCTTTATTTGAGGTATTCTCCAGCACTCGTCCGTGCTAGTATCTTTATTTGGTGCTCGTCCGCATCCCTGCAGCACTCGTCCGTGCATTTTATTTTCGATTCCTCTTTATTTGAGGCATATTCCCGAGAAAGTCGCCGGTACTCGTCCGTACTCGCATCTTTATTTGATGCTCAACCGCATCTCTTAGCACTCGTACGTGCTTGTTACTCCTTTGAAGATTGCTCGTCTGCATCCTTCGACACTCGCCCGTGTCTATTACTTATCTAGTGCTCGTCTGCATGCCCCGACACTCGTCCGTGTTTGGTATTTTCTTTTGAAGATCGTCTGGAATAAGCTGATACTCGTCCGTATCAATATCAGAAGCACTCGTCCGTGTTTCTTGGATCATCGTCCGGTACTCGTCCGTATCGTAGAGTTATGACACTCGTCTGTGTTTCTTTGATGATCATTCCAATGCTCGTCCGCATTGAAGAGGTTGAAAATCCTGACGGTGGGATTAAGACGTCAAAACAATTCCCGGAGCCTGCGTAAGGGTTATCCGAAGAAGACTCGTCCGTCTTATTCCACTTATCTGCGTAAGGATTCGTGAAGAGGTTGAAAATCCTGACGGTGGGATTAAAACGTCAAATCCATTTCCGGAGCCTGCGTAAGGGTTATCCGAAGAAGACTCGTCCGTCTTATTCCACTTATCTGCGTAAGGATTCGTGAAGAGGATTCGTCCATCCTAGTTGCATGTCTATCCCACAGACTTATATGCATTCCCGGAGCCTGCGTAAGGGTTATCCGAAGAAGACTCGTCCGTCTTATTCCGCTTATCTGCGTAAGGATTCGCGAAGAGGATTCGTCCATCCTAGCCGCATGTCTACCCACAGACTTATATGCATTCCCGGAACCTGCGTAAGGGTTATCCGAAGAAGGCTCGTCCGTCTTATTCCGCTTATCTGCGTAAGGATTAGTGAAGGAGATTCGTCTATCTCAGTTTACTTTGAAGATTCTTAAGGACTCGTCCGCTTTCTGCACCTGGCGTCACAGGTCACAAGAAGACTCGTCCGTTTCATGTTTCATCGGAACCTTTGGTTTCGTTGGAAGGAGCTCGTCTGCTCATCTCTCAGCTTAGTTGCAACGTCATTGGATTGGGTTTATTTCCCATTTCTTGTTTTCTGCATCAGAGCGCAAATTTCCGTTTTCTTGGGTATTCAACCACAATTTATCTTGAACGGTCGAAAGCGGAAGCAATCGTCCTTTTCAGATCAACGGTTGCTTGAATAGGGGCAGCTGTAGAACCTCAAATTTTCCCTCTTCATTTTAAGCATCATAATACACCATTTTCATCATAAGCATATCATATATATAGCATTATAACATAGAAAAATAAAGCATGACAATCATCAAGCCCTAGCATGAGGCATATGGCCATCTGGGGAGCTGTTGAAGGCCATTTAAGCCAAGGCAAGGGTTCCAATGGATTTGTGGGAGGCCTATGATGAGTCTAGACTCCTTTGGCAAGGCCAAGTTCACTTGCAAAAGCTCAGAAGATTGCTTAATCATCACAAGTTTCAAGACAATGCAAGGCTCCTAAGCAGTGCAACCAAATTAGGGTTTTGGCTTCAAGGGCCTTAACCTCATAATTTTGGCCAACTCTTTTGGGCAATGTTTTCTATATGATAAGAGGTTCCTACATGTCAATTTTCATGGAAAAATTCCAAGTGGAAGTCAGTCTTTGCCTCAGTTACTTGCAGATGAAGCAGAAAGTCAACTGAGCCCAGAAAAAGTCAACTGTGCCATTCCAAAGGGTCCAACCCAACTTTTTTGGCCAAATGAGGTCTATTCAATGTTATAAGATGTTTGGTGAGCTTAAAATGCAAGAATTTTTGTGGTTTGAGGGGTTTTGGCAAAAGTGCACAAAGTTGGTCATGGAAAAGTTAATATTTTTGGCTATTTTGACCTAAAACTTCACAAGGCCTTAACCTGATCAAAAAATCTTCAAATGGACCCAAAGTAAACATGAAAGTTGGAGAGTAAGGGCTGCCATTTTTAAAAAGTACAAGAGCATTTTCTGGAGATTCATGGATTTTTCTAAAAGCCCCTCGAAAATTTAGGTATTTTAGGGCAAATTTCCAAGTTTCAAGGCCAAGCCATTTGCACAAAGGCTCAAAAGTGGATAGTTTGCTATGCTATGTCCAAAGTAAGTTTACACAATCAAAATGCATCACATTTAGGTCATTTGGCTCAAAGAAAAGTGGCAAAATTCATGCACATGAAAAAGTTCCATAAAACTTGCATTTTACCCTTGAATTTGCACAAGGCATGACAATTGTGTGATAGCTTACATCCAAGGGCTGAAGTTGTTTGCTGGGAATCATTGGTGGGATGGTGAATGCACATGCAAGAGAGGCCAACAAATCATGAGCTTGGCATGCCTATGGCACACTTGGGCCAAAATTGCATTTTCACAAAAATCAGCTCTCTCTCACGTGCATTTGTTCTAACCCTTTTGCATTGCCATATATATTCCATAACAATCAGAATTAGGGTTAGAGGCAGCCAGATTACACACTCATTCTCTCATTCTCATATTTTATGCAAAATTGCTCATTCTCCACAAACTCTTGCTACAAGAATCCATTCACAAAACTCTTGCTGGATTCTTAATCCTCATCACTCATTTCCATACCATTTGTTTGGATTATTCTTCAAGAATCATCCATTTCCCATTCCTTGTGCACATTTGCATTTTGTGCCATAACTTTTGATCTAGGCAAGATTTCTTCAATCCAAGACCACATTCATACTCCTCTCATCTCAAGGATCATTAAGCACCCATGGATCTAGATTTATAGTGAAGTTTGTTCAAGTGGCCATTTGAGAAGCTTTGAGGCACAAGGAAGCATATTGCTGGATTCACAAGTTTGCAAAGCCTTAGATGCATTTATTTTGCATCTAAGGGGATAATGAGATCATTTGCCATCACTTTATACCATTCTTGACTTCAAATTTGGAACACCACCTTAGGTATGCTCAAATTTCGAATCTCATAGAAATGTATTTGGTTGTGTGTTTTAGAATCCTCATGTTGTGGTGGTTACAATGCTCTTTGTAGTTTGTGAAATGGTTGAGTATTCACAAAGTTATGGTGATTTAAAGTTTCATGGACAATTTTATTTTCATTCATATCTTGAGTTTCTTTGAGTTTTAATCCAATCCAAGCATGTATTTGTGTTTAGTGATGTTAGATTATGTATTCTGGAGAGTTTCATGGCTTGCCGCGGCTTGTTTTGATTTTTCATGTGGATAAGGTTAGGGTTAGGGTTTGTTCATTAATGGTGGTGAAGGTTTAGGGTTTTTTTCTCATGAAGAAGAAGGTGCAGCAGCCCCCCAGCGCTATCTGCACCCTCCCATGCGCGGCCCATGTGGTTTTCTTAACTAGCGTGTTACTTCTTGCACCCCCTTGGCCCATTTGCTTTATTTTTATTCTTTTTCTTTACCAATTTTATTTCATTTGCTTTTGATCCATTTTAAATACTTCCTTAACTCTAAAAAATATAAAAAAATTCATATTCACTCCTTGATTCATCTAGTTTTTTATCATAATTTTTCCAGATTTTTATTTTTATCCCACGTGGCCAAATAAATTCAACATTGAGCATTGGTTTCTTGTGGACTCTCATAGACCAATCTGCCTTGTCCAATTTCTATTTTTCTTATCCTTTAATCTATGAACCCCATTCTTTTTGAATTCAAATCCTAAGACACTCTACTATCTTCATGATTTATCTTGGATTTTTCACAAATTTCCTTGCTGGACTTTGCTTGAGTTACTTGTGCCTCAATTTTCAAAACCCTAAATGGTGATACCTTGCATCCTTGAGCTTCATTGACCTAGTTTGGTGCTGTATTTTTGCAAACCCTTTTGGATTCTCATTTCTTTGTGTTTGGAGAGTACTTTTCTGGTTGGGTAGATTTTTTAAATGCTTGGATCTTTTTCTTGGGTATTTTCTTCCTCACCTTGCCTTGTTTTGCATTCTTTGAGTCTTCTAATCTCTTTTGAGTTTAGAAGGGCACTTGTGCCAACTTCTCTTCATCTTTTAGGGTCCTTTAGAGGTCCATGGTTGCTCCTGGTCTTAGGATAGGGTTTGAGTCTCCTTGAGTCTTGGTGTTGGGACTCTTTTATGTGCTTTATTTCTTTAAGTGTTAAGCATGCCTTCATTGCACTTGTTTCACTTCTAATCATCTCAATGTGATCTTATGTTGCTTTTATTATCATCTTGTGAGCTCATTGCCATGCCTATATGCTTGAGTAGCTTCTTACTTGTTGGTTTATGACTTGATGTTATGTTATTACACTAATCTTGCAGGGGCTATGGTAAGTTTGAGATGTGGGAATTGAGTTCCACATCTCCATTTCCCATCTCCTCTCATATTGTTTATATGGACTAACATCTTCTTGTTGGGCTTAGGCCTTTCTCATCTCTCCTTTTATCTTCTTCTTCTTCTTCTCTTGAGATCCTTTTTAGGTTAGAAAGACTTCACAAACCCTAGGAACTCCATGCATGCTAACTTAGGATAGAAACTTCCCCCTAGTTTTTTCCCTTTTGCTCCTTTGTTTCTCTTTCTCTTCTCATCTCATAATCATAGAAAACACTCTAATAACTTTGAAGTGATGCATTGATCCATAGCCTTATTCCATAAGGTATGCTTGTAGTCTTCCCATCTTGGGATAGTACAAGTTTACCTTGTGATGCACAAGTCTGATCAAGGTATCTTCTTCATAAAAGAAAAGTCTAAAAAAAACACTTCTTCATCTGTAAATAACCAAAAGCACTTAATAATTAAACAAGTTAGTGAGCTTAGGCCCTAATCTTTGGGTTCAAGTTTTGGGGATCTTCTCCTTACTTGAGTGTGCTTGTTCTATTATTCCATCTTGGAATGTAGTGACAAGTGCACATTCCATGGAAAAGAGCTTGAGTTCACTTCCTTGTGACACACTCCTAAAAGCTCCTAAAAAACACCAACAAACAATAAGCGTCTTTCCTTCGGGAATTCTTTTCTCATCTCCTTCGCTCCGTACGCGAACTTGCTCCTACTTGTCTTTGCAAGACGGTAACGCACTCGTCGTCCGAGCCTGCAACACCTGAGCATTGACATAGGCAGTTCAAGCCTTTAATTCACAAGCAATTTCCTTTTAATACCCCTAGTTAGGGGAACTACGGCGTCTCTGATCCTCATTATCCTGATGAGGTACGTAGGCAGCGGGGTAGGGCCCGTTCGAGCACAATCTTTATTTTCCCTACATTTTTCTCTTTGTTTCTTATTTCATTTCTTTTCCAGTTCCAGTTTCTTTTCTTTTCCATTTCTTTTGCTGCAGTTTTCATACCCTCACCCTTTGAAATAGTTTCTCTTGCAAGCGTGGATCCCGTCGGGTACGACGGACGGTCTGGGTGCTAATACCTTCCCAGGTCGTAACCGACTCCCGAACTCAGTCTCTTTGGTTCGTAGGACCTGTGTCCTTCCTCTTTCTTTCTTCTGGTTTGTGCAGCATTACCATTCCCTTTCTTCGGGATAAAAATGCCTGGCTGGAGACTCTATTCTTTTTCCGCGCCACTTTCGCGTTTGTACCAGGATGGAAATTCGGGGAGCGACAGGAGTGCTTGGCTTTTCTATGGAGTTTCTGGTTAGAAGAGCTGGAGAACTTGCTGTGACAAAACAATGGGATTGAGTTTGTGCTATCCTAGCATTATCCATATATGGGATCGTCCTGTTCGCTGATATGGATAAATTCGTGGACATGAATGCTATCCATTTGTTTGTGCTGAAGAATCCGATACCTACTCTCCTGGGTGATCTATACTATTCAGTACATTACAAGAACGAGAAGAAGCAGGGTGGTCTGGTTAGATGCTGTGCTCCTCTATTCTATAGATGGTTTATGAGACACCTACCTACCACTGAGGATTTCATTAATCATGAGGCAACTTGGGCCAGAAACTGAGTACACTGTCTACCAAAGACATTAGATGGTTTACTTTGAGGCTGAAAGGGAAGAACTTTATCGCTAGCTACAGAAACTATCTCAACGTGCCATTATTAGGAGTATCAAAGGGCATCAATTACAACCCCATCCTCTTAATCAGACAATTGGGGTACGCACTCAAATAGGTTCCCGAAGAATCAGAGTTATTCCAGACTTTCTACTTCCCGGTGAAGGATAATCTTCCGTTGGTTAGGAAAGTTGCAGGCTCCTGGAAATTGATCAGAAGGAAAGGGATAACATGTTTGGGAAAGAGAAACAATCAGATGTTCCCCGAGTTTGAAGTCTGGATAAGGGAGAAAGCTCAAGTGTCCCTAATTCCTTTCTCTGCACAAGTCCCACCTCCTACTACTATGCCATTGGAGGACTACTAGACGTTGGAGGCTTTGGTCCAACAACTTTGAGCAGAAAATCAAGAGGCTGACAATTCTTGCTAGAAGCTGATGATTCAAAACAAGAAGCTAGAGGAGAGAGCTCATCAAGATAAAGAGATATCCAGGCTCAAGCAACAAGACTTCAAAGAACGAGAGCTCTACTTCAAGAAAATTATGTTGGCTGAAACCCACAAGGCGAGTCAGCGTCGGAAGGATAAGAAAGCTTTAGATGAAGCTAACGAAGCTGTGACCCTTTGGAAAGAGAAGTGGGAAGATAATCTGAAAAAAGAAGAAAGAGATAGAGATTGGGTATAAGCTGGAGATCAAAAATATTCAGGAGATCTTTGTCGCTCCCGGTATTTTCATCCTAGTACAAACGCGAAAGTGGTGCGGAAAAGGTAGAGTCGCCAGCCAGATATTTTTATCCCGAAGGAACGGGAAAGGTAATACTGCACAAACCTGAGGAAGAAGGAAAGGACAAGGTCCTGCGAACCATAGATCTGGGTTCGGGAGTCGGTTACGACCTGGGAAGGTATTAGCACCCCAAATTGTCCGTCGTACCCGACGATATCCACGCTTGTTCGTTTGTTTCAAAGGGTGAGAAAATAATTGCTGGTGAACAAATGAACTGCTACTGGAACTGGAACTGAAATGAGAAATGGAACAAAAAGAGATCTAAAAGAAAGGGGAAATGTAGGGAAAATAAAGAACGTGCTCGAATGGGCCCTACCCCACTGCCTATGTACCTCATCGGGATAATGAGGATCAGAGTCGATGTAGTTCGCCTAACTAAGGCAGGAACTATTTGTTTGTGTTTTTATGGCTGGTACTGCGTATGTCTATGCTCAGGTGTTGCAGGCTCGTCTGTATGAGTGCATTTATCGTCTTGTATGCGAGACAAATCGTTGTAAGTTCGCGTTCAGAATGAATGAGATGAGAAAGAGAAGTTCCCGCAGGATAGTCGCTTATTGTTTGTTTTTGCCTTTTAAGAGTTTTGTATGAATTTGGCACAAGGAAGTGAATTCAAACTCTTTTCCATGGAATGTGTACCTGCTACTACATTCCAAGATGGAATAATAGAACAAGCACACCAAGCAAGGATAATTTATCCAAGACTTGTTTCCTAGGATTAGGGTTTAAGTTCACTAGCTTGTTGAACTTTATTAAGTGTATTTGTAGCTTTTGTGAAGAAATATCTTTTAGATTTTTCTTTGTGAAACAACCCTTTGATAAGACTTGTATGTCATGCTAGACAAGCCTACACCACTCCAAGATGGAATGAATGTAAGTGCCCCATGGAATAAGGCTATACACTAGGGAACCTTTCATGCATTTATTAAGTCTTTTTCGATTTTGTTTGAAGATGATAAAAGAAGACTCAAATCGGAAAAGGACAAAAATTAAGGGGAACTAAGACATAACCCTAAGTTATTTATTAAAATGGTGGTCCTAATGGTGAGTGAGGTTTTTCTAATCCTAAAGAGAAAAAGGAAGAGAAAGAAGAAAAAGGATGCAACTTACTTCCTAAGGAAGATAAGTTGGTCCTAACAAAGGGGAACCCTACCAACAACAAATATGGAAGGAAAAAAAGGAATTAAATGCATAAAAAATAAAATAAAAGGATAAGGTGTAAGGAAACATACCTTTCCCTCCCTACAAAACAAAGATTAACGTGCATTTTATTAAAAATAATAAAGAAAACCCACACCAATTAAATCCTAATGATTCTAGGACTCAATATAAACTCTATCTTAATTCTAGAAGAACTAAAAAATGCTAAAACAAAAATACAGCACCTACTACAGCCACTAAACTAAAAAACAACTATAAAAACAATGCATAACACAAACAACTTTTTACAGCCAGCATGCAACATGTAAAGATAGGTGTAAAAGGTAAAATATAACATGCAAACATGACAAACAATATGTATTCTACAACACCTATATGCAAAGTCAGCTATGAAATGTAAAATGCAGATTTGCTTATTTTCATTTTTTAATGTACAAACTTAATGAAAAATGTATAAATTAATCACGAATATGCATTTGAACATAGATCAACATACACAAATGAGTGGCATAATTATTTTGGGAGGATTATGCAAGAATGCACCACATGATTGATTATGCAACAAGTATGCAAAATATGGCACATGAACATGGCATATGAACACAATGAGCATTGATCATGAACATGCAACATGATAGATCAACAAGAATGCCAAAATGGTTATGTGAAATGCAACATATATATTGATACAATGAAATGCAAAAATGATTTAACGTAATGCGAAAGATGCAAAAACAGAATGCAACATGATTATTCACATGCCAAATGATGCATAAACATAGCAACAAAATGCAATGAGTCGAATTATACACAAATGAAAACATAAACGAATAATATGCAACATGAACGGAAACGCGTCGAAACGAATCGAAATGGGGGAATGAGATGTCGAAGCCAAACTAGAAAATTCCCTAAAATTAGTACCTAAACATGCATGAACATTAGAGGCACAAAGAAACAAGAACAAGCAAGCAAATAAGCAAAAATTCTGAATTTTTACAGCGTTAACCGGTTAACCAAATGGTTAACCGGTTAACACTGAACAGAAGGTGAAAAAAGGCTTTTGAAATAAGTGCTTTTGGCCACAAACTTACTTCTAAACATCTCCAACACACCTAGGAACATGTTAACACGAATTTCTACTTAATTGGGGCTTATTGACACATGCTAGAACCTATAACAAGCTACAACCTAGCTTCTAATCCATTAAAAAACCACAAACCGCAAACAAAAAGTAACGAAAACGTAACTGATCACAAGCAATACGAAAAGCACTTAAAGAATGCCAAAATGGCAAGATGAAGAGAATAACTTAAAGGAATAGTGATTTAGATCACCAACCTACAAATCCTAGAAGTGCTTCGGTAAATGTTGCAAGAATCAGAGCTTGATCGAAGAGAAAACCAAGAAAACCTCGAATCCGCAAAATAAATGCGTTCTTGATGCTTGAGCCTTCTTGCACTTCCGATAAGTCGAAATCCTCACAAAAACCAGTAGCTTCTTCTTCTATAATCCACAATTAAATAGAGGTTGGAGGCTAAGCTTCAAGATCTTCAAGTTTCAATGTGAAAATTGAAGAGCTTCTTCAAAAAAGCTTTGGTGAAAAGGGAAATGGAGGAAAAGTGAGAGAGAAAAAGTGATTCTAGAAATTATGGGAGAGTGAAAAATTTGGAAACAAAACTTGGGAACCTTTTGCATTGAAGTGAATAATGATTATATAGGGGCTAGGCTTGGGGCTAGGTTTGGGAATGGAGTTAGGTTTAGGAATGGAGTTAGGTTTAGGAATGGAGTTAGGTTAGTAGTTAGTTAGGGTTAGGGTTGGAGAAGGAATATTCCTGGAATATTCCTTGGAATATTCCTTGGAATACTCTAGAAGATTGTGGAACATGGTAGAAGATTCCAAGGGAAATGGAGTGGAATTGAAGTGGAAAAACAATAGGGAAAGAATGAAAGGAAATGTGGAAAGAAAGTGGAAGGAAAAGTGGAGGGAAAGGTGAAATTAACCACTTTTCAAATGATTTTTTTTTCTTAATTTTTTATGATTCCTCCATCATTTCTTGACCAAATTTGAACCATAGGATCATTGTAACCCTAATTTCATGATTTTGATCTTAAAAGTTAGGAGTCGACCTTTTTTACCTAGCTCGGTTGCCTTTTCCCCGATTCCTCGATTTTCAGTCATCTGGCCAATTGAACCTCTTCCAAAATGAATTTGTGGATGAAATTTGGACCCTAGGCACTTGACATCATATATAAGACAAAGGAATCCACCTTGAATCAAAACTTCATGGAGAAGCCCCGTAGAAGTGAAACCCTAATTTGGCCCTTTTCATAAGGAAATATTGCACTGCTTGCCTCCTTTGATCAAACCAAATCTTCCCATGGCTTGTGGCTTCAAATGAAGACTTGTAGGGTGTTGTGGACCCTTAGCATGGTGTTGAGAAGCTTTGTGGCCCTATTATCGCCTTTGTAATGCCTTCAGTTGCTCCAATCATTGATCACATACCTATGCCTCAACCATGCTACACATGATGCAATGTTTTTGATTATTTCATGAACTTATGTATGCTAAATGATATGCAAAATGTTGAGGATATGAGAGGCAAACTTTTGAGGTATTACAATCCTGACTGAACAAGAGGAGCTACTTCAGAAAGCCTATGAGCAACAAAGAGACTACCTTCAGAAGATGGCCAAAAGTCAACAAGAAGCTGAAGACATCCAGAAGGAGGTAGAAGAGCTGAAGTTGCGAGCATATGTTAAGAAAGTCAAGACTGAGTCGAGACCTAACAAAGAAAGGGAAGAGGTGTTCCTACAAGAGATCAATGAACTAATGCTTCCTTTGATCTAAGGGTTCTTCTCATTTAGAAGCTCTCCACGACTATCATCTTATTTGAACGTCATGTGGGGTCTGCTTCCCTAAAATATGAAAAGGCTATCTAAATTCTCAAATACCAGAACGAGAATGTAAAAAACCTTAAGAATGAAAAGAACACAACATTGCATGCATTCATGTCATCTACATTTTTTTATTTTGCAGGTTATCTAGGTTTCTTAACTTATCTGTATTTTCAGGAAGTATTGCGTGAGCCTCAAAGACTCGTCTTCTTAGGCACGATATCCCTTCACACCGGTACGCTACTCGCCGTAATCAAAGGCACGTCATGGATACAATACAAACCGAGCTGAACGAACTTTGCACCATGATGGGGGAGTTCATGACAATGATGCAGGGTATAGCTCTAGGGCAGCAAGATATGAGGGCTAATAAGCAAAGGCTTAATCCCCCGCAAACAGATCCTCCGGTGGTCACCTGGGTGCTCAGGGAAATCCGATCAATAACAACAGAGGGGATAGACCTCCAACTCCGGAGGGTGGTGGCCCAATTCCTGTTCATGTGGAAGACCGTAAGGAAGATCAGTTCACCCTGGTCAATAAAGATATGGGATTTGGTACTGGAGCTAATAATCAAGACTTCCAAATATTGGCTGAGAAGGTGAGGGCACTGGAATGCAGAGATACTCTCGGTATCGACGTTTCTAACAAGGGCTTGGTTTCAGGGGTGGTTATCCCACCAAAGATCAGACCCCCCAGGTTTCGACAAATACAACGACAACTTTTGCCCTAAGACTCACTTGCAAGCCTTTTATCGCAAGATCGCTGCACATACCAAAGACGAGAAGCTTTGGATGTACTACTTCCAGGACAGCCTATCTGGGGGCTCACTGGAATGGTACATGAAACTGGAGAAGAACTCTGTTCGCAATTGGAAGGAGCTTGGGGAGGCTTTCCTCAATCAGTACCAATATAACATCGACATGGCTCCCAGTCGGACTCAACTAAAAAGCCTATCACAAAATAACTCGGAAAGCTTCAAAGACTATATACAGAGGTGGCGCAAGGTCGCAGCCAGAGCTCAACCCCCATTGTTGGAAAGGGAGATGGTTGACCTCTTCATGGATACCCTCCCTGGGCATTTCATGGAAAGACTGGCAGGCTGTTCCTCTAGCATTTTTTCCGATATCATCTTGACGGGCGAGAGAATCGAGATTTGGATGAAACAAGGAAAGATTCATAGCAGCGGAGCGTCAACCTCCGGGGTAAAAAACCACAAATCATTTTTGCATCTTTCGCATTACGTTAAATCATTTTTGCATTGTATCAACATGATAGATCACATGCATTTCATTGATCATGTTGCATTTCAATGAGCATTGCGCGTCGAAACGAATCGAAATGGGGGAATGAGATGTCGAAGCCAAACTAGAAAATTCCCTAAAATTAGTACCTAAACGTGCATGAACATTAGAGGCACAAAGAAACAAGAACAAGCAAGCAAATAAGCAAAAATTCTGAATTTTTACAGCGTTAACCGGTTAACCAAATGGTTAACCGGTTAACACTGAACAGAAGGTGAAAAAAGGCTTTTGAAATAAGTGCTTTTGGCCACAAACTTACTTCTAAACATCTCCAACACACCTAGGAACATGTTAACACGAATTTCTACTTAATTGGGGCTTATTGACACATGCTAGAACCTATAACAAGCTACAACCTAGCTTCTAATCCATTAAAAAACCACAAATCGCAAACAAAAAGTAACGAAATCGTAACTGATCACAAGCAATACGAAAAGCACTTAAAGAATGCCAAAATGGCAAGATGAAGAGAATAACTTAAAGGAATAGTGATTTAGATCACCAACCTACAAAGCCTAGAAGTGCTTCGGTAAATGTTGCAAGAATCAGAGCTTGATCGAAGAGAAAACCAAGAAAACCTCGAATCCGCAAAATAAATGCGTTCTTGATGCTTGAGCCTTCTTGCACTTCCGATAAGTCGAAATCCTCACAAAAACCAGTAGCTTCTTCTTCTATAATCCACAATCCAATGGAGGTTGGAGGCTAAGCTTCAAGATCTTCAAGTTTCAATGTGAAAATTGAAGAGCTTCTTCAAAAAAGCTTTGGTGAAAAGGGAAATGGAGGAAAAGTGAGAGAGAAAAAGTGATTCTAGAAATTATGGGAGAGTGAAAAATTTGGAAACAAAACTTGGGAACCTTTTGCATTGAAGTGAATAATGATTATATAGGGGCTAGTCTTGGGGCTAGGTTTGGGAATGTAGTTAGGTTTAGGAATGGAGTTAGGTTTAGGAATGGAGTTAGGTTAGTAGTTAGTTAGGGTTAGGGTTGGAGAAGGAATACTCCTGGAATATTCCTTGGAATATTCCTTGGAATACTCTAGAAGATTGTGGAACATGGTAGAAGATTCCAAGGGAAATGGAGTGGAATTGAAGTGGAAAAACAAGAGGGAAAGAATGAAAGGAAATGTGGAAAGAAAGTGGAAGGAAATGTGGAGGGAAAGGTGAAATTAACCACTTTTCAAATGATTTTTTTTTCTTAATTTTTTATGATTCCTCCATCATTTCTTGACCAAATTTGAACCATAGGATTATTGTAACCCTAATTTCATGATTTTGATCTTAAAAGTTAGGAGTCGACCTTTTTTACCTAGCTCGGTTGCCTTTTACCCGATTCCTCGATTTTCAGTCATCTGGCCAATTGAACCTCTTCCAAAATGAATTTGTGGATGAAATTTGGACCCTAGGCACTTGACATCATATATAAGACAAAGGAATCCACCTTGAATCAAAACTTCATGGAGAAGCCCCGTAGAAGTGAAACCCTAATTTGGCCCTTTTCATAAGGAAATATTGCACTGCTTGCCTCCTTTGATCAAACCAAATCTTCCCATGGCTTGTGGCTTCAAATGAAGACTTGTAGGGTGTTGTGGACCCTTAGCATGGTGTTGAGAAGCTTTGTGGCCCTATTATCGCCTTTGTAATGCCTTCAGTTGCTCCAATCATTGATCACATACCTATGCCTCAACCATGCTACACTTGATGCAATGTTTTTTATTATTTCATGAACTTATGTATGCTAAATGATATGCAAAATGTTGAGGATATGAGAGGCAAAATTTTGAGGTATTACAATCCTGACTGAACAAGAGGAGCTACTTCAGAAAGCCTATGAGCAACAAAGAGACTACCTTCAGAAGATGGCCAAAAGTCAACAAGAAGCTGAAGACATCCAGAAGGAGGTAGAAGAGCTGAAGTTGCGAGCATATGTTAAGAAAGTCAAGACTGAGTCGAGACCTAACAAAGAAAGGGAAGAGGTGTTCCTACAAGAGATCAATGAACTAATGCTTCCTTTGATCTAAGGGTTCTTCTCATTTAGAAGCTCTCCACGACTATCATCTTATTTGAACGTCATGTGGGGTCTGCTTCCCTAAAATATGAAAAGGCTATCTAAATTCTCAAATACCAGAACGAGAATGTAAAAAACCTTAAGAATGAAAAGAACACAACATTGCATGCATTCATGTCATCTACATTTTTTTTATTTTGCAGGTTATCTAGGTTTCTTAACTTATCTGTATTTTTAGGAAGTATTGCGTGAGCCTCAAAGACTCGTCTTCTTAGGCACGATATCCCTTCACACCGGTACGCTACTCGCCGTAATCAAAGGCACGTCATGGATACAATACAAACCGAGCTGAACGAACTTTGCACCATGATGGGGGAGTTCATGACAATGATGCAGGGTATAGCTCTAGGGCAGCAAGATATGAGGGCTAATAAGCAAAGGCTTAATCCCCCGCAAACAGATCCTCCGGTGGTCACCTGGGTGCTCAGGGAAATCCGATCAATAACAACAGAGGGGATAGACCTCCAACTCCGGAGGGTGGTGGCCCAATTCCTGTTCATGTGGAAGACCGTAAGGAAGATCAGTTCACCCTGGTCAATAAAGATATGGGATTTGGTACTGGAGCTAATAATCAAGACTTCCAAATATTGGCTGAGAAGGTGAGGGCACTGGAATGCAGAGATACTCTCGGTATCGACGTTTCTAACAAGGGCTTGGTTTCAGGGGTGGTTATCCCACCAAAGTTCAGACCCCCCAGGTTTCGACAAATACAACGACAACTTTTGCCCTAAGACTCACTTGCAAGCCTTTTATCGCAAGATCGCTGCACATACCAAAGACGAGAAGCTTTGGATGTACTACTTCCAGGACAGCCTATCTGGGGGCTCACTGGAATGGTACATGAAACTGGAGAAGAACTCTGTTCGCAATTGGAAGGAGCTTGGGGAGGCTTTCCTCAATCAGTACCAATATAACATCGACATGGCTCCCAGTCGGACTCAACTAAAAAGCCTATCACAAAATAACTCGGAAAGCTTCAAAGACTATATGCAGAGGTGGCGCAAGGTCGCAGCCAGAGCTCAACCCCCATTGTTGGAAAGGGAGATGGTTGACCTCTTCATGGATACCCTCCCTGGGCATTTCATGGAAAGACTGGCAGGCTGTTCCTCTAGCATTTTTTCCGATATCATCTTGACGGGCGAGAGAATCGAGATTTGGATGAAACAAGGAAAGATTCATAGCAGCGGAGCGTCAACCTCCGGGGTAAAACACCACAAATCATTTTTGCATCTTTCGCATTACGTTAAATCTTTTTTGCATTTCATTGTATCAATATATATGTTGCATTTCACATAACCATTTTGGCATTCTTGTTGATCTATCAATATATATGCACATTTCATTTGATCATGATCATGAACATTTCATTGTATCAACATGATAGATCACATGCATTTCATTGATCATGTTGCATTTCAATGAGCATTGAGCGTCGAAACGAATCGAAATGGGGGAATGAGATGTCGAAGCCAAACTAGAAAATTCCCTAAAATTAGTACCTAAACGTGCATGAACATTAGAGGCACAAAGAAACAAGAACAAGCAAGCAAATAAGCAAAAATTCTGAATTTTTACAGCGTTAACCGGTTAACCAAATGGTTAACCGGTTAACACTGAACAGAAGGTGAAAAAAGGCTTTTGAAATAAGTGCTTTTGGCCACAAACTTACTTCTAAACATCTCCAACACACCTAGGAACATGTTAACACGAATTTCTACTTAATTGGGGCTTATTGACACATGCTAGAACCTATAACAAGCTACAACCTAGCTTCTAATCCATTAAAAAACCACAAATCGCAAACAAAAAGTAACGAAAACGTAACTGATCACAAGCAATACGAAAAGCACTTAAAGAATGCCAAAATGGCAAGATGAAGAGAATAACTTAAAGGAATAGTGATTTAGATCACCAACCTACAAAGCCTAGAAGTGCTTCGGTAAATGTTGCAAGAATCAGAGCTTGATCGAAGAGAAAACCAAGAAAACCTCGAATCCGCAAAATAAATGCGTTCTTGATGCTTGAGCCTTCTTGCACTTCCGATAAGTCGAAATCCTCACAAAAACCAGTAGCTTCTTCTTCTATAATCCACAATCCAATGGAGGTTGGAGGCTAAGCTTCAAGATCTTCAAGTTTCAATGTGAAAATTGAAGAGCTTCTTCAAAAAAGCTTTGGTGAAAAGGGAAATGGAGGAAAAGTGAGAGAGAAAAAGTGATTCTAGAAATTATGGGAGAGTGAAAAATTTGGAAACAAAACTTGGGAACCTTTTGCATTGAAGTGAATAATGATTATATAGGGGCTAGTCTTGGGGCTAGGTTTGGGAATGTAGTTAGGTTTAGGAATGGAGTTAGGTTTAGGAATGGAGTTAGGTTAGTAGTTAGTTAGGGTTAGGGTTGGAGAAGGAATACTCCTGGAATATTCCTTGGAATATTCCTTGGAATACTCTAGAAGATTGTGGAACATGGTAGAAGATTCCAAGGGAAATGGAGTGGAATTGAAGTGGAAAAACAAGAGGGAAAGAATGAAAGGAAATGTGGAAAGAAAGTGGAAGGAAAAGTGGAGGGAAAGGTGAAATTAACCACTTTTCAAATGATTTTTTTTTCTTAATTTTTTATGATTCCTCCATCATTTCTTGACCAAATTTGAACCATAGGATCATTGTAACCCTAATTTCATGATTTTGATCTTAAAAGTTAGGAGTCGACCTTTTTTACCTAGCTCGGTTGCCTTTTCCCCGATTCCTCGATTTTCAGTCATCTGGCCAATTGAACCTCTTCCAAAATGAATTTGTGGATGAAATTTGGACCCTAGGCACTTGACATCATATATAAGACAAAGGAATCCACCTTGAATCAAAACTTCATGGAGAAGCCCCGTAGAAGTGAAACCCTAATTTGGCCCTTTTCATAAGGAAATATTGCACTGCTTGCCTCCTTTGATCAAACCAAATCTTCCCATGGCTTGTGGCTTCAAATGAAGACTTGTAGGGTGTTGTGGACCCTTAGCATGGTGTTGAGAAGCTTTGTGGCCCTATTATCGCCTTTGTAATGCCTTCAGTTGCTCCAATCATTGATCACATACCTATGCCTCAACCATGCTACACATGATGCAATGTTTTTGATTATTTCATGAACTTATGTATGCTAAATGATATGCAAAATGTTGAGGATATGAGAGGGAAACTTTTGAGGTATTACAATCCTGACTGAACAAGAGGAGCTACTTCAGAAAGCCTATGAGCAACAAAGAGACTACCTTCAGAAGATGGCCAAAAGTCAACAAGAAGCTGAAGACATCCAGAAGGAGGTAGAAGAGCTGAAGTTGCGAGCATATGTTAAGAAAGTCAAGACTGAGTCGAGCCCTAACAAAGAAAGGGAAAAGGTGTTCCTACAAGAGATCAATGAACTAATGCTTCCTTTGATCTAAGGGTTCTTCTCATTTAGAAGCTCTCCACGACTATCATCTTATTTGAACGTCATGTGGGGTCTGCTTCCCTAAAATATGAAAAGGCTATCTAAATTCTCAAATACCAGAACGAGAATGTAAAAAACCTTAAGAATGAAAAGAACACAACATTGCATGCATTCATGTCATATACATTTTTTTATTTTGCAAGTTATCTAGGTTGCTTAACTTATCTGTATTTTCAGGAAGTATTGCGTGAGCCTCAAAGACTCGTCTTCTTAGGCACGAAATCCCTTCACACCGGTACGCTACTCGCCGTAATCAAAGGCACGTCATGGATACAATACAAACCGAGCTGAACGAACTTTGCACCATGATGGGGGAGTTCATGACAATGATGCAGGGTATAGCTCTAGGGCAGCAAGATATGAGGGCTAATAAGCAAAGGCTTAATCCCCCGCAAACAGATCCTCCGGTGGTCACCTGGGTGCTCAGGGAAATCTGATCAATAACAACAGAGGGGATAGACCTCCAACTCCGTAGGGTGGTGGCCCAATTCCTGTTCATGTGGAAGACCGTAAGGAAAATCAGTTCACCCTGGTCAATAAAGATATGGGATTTGGTACTGGAGCTAATAATCAAGACTTCCAAATATTGGCTGAGAAGGTGAGGGCACTGGAATGCAGAGATACTCTCGGTATCGACGTTTCTAACAAGGGCTTGGTTTCAGGGGTGGTTATCCCACCAAAGTTCAGACCCCCCAGGTTTCGACAAATACAACGACAACTCATGCCCTAAGACTCACTTGCAAGCCTTTTATCGCAAGATCGCTTCACATACAGAAGACGAGAAGCTTTGGATGTACTACTTCCAGGACAACCTATCTGGGGGCTCACTGGAATGGTACATGAAACTGGAGAAGAACTCTGTTCGCAATTGGAAGGAGCTTGGGGAGGCTTTCCTCAATCAGTACCAATATAACATCGACATGGCTCCCAGTCGGACTCAACTAAAAAGCCTATCACAAAATAACTCGGAAAGCTTCAAAGACTATATACAGAGGTGGCGCAAGGTCGCAGCCAGAGCTCAACCCCCATTGTTGGAAAGGGAGATGGTTGACCTCTTCATGGATACCCTCCCTGGGCATTTCATGGAAAGACTGGCAGGCTGTTCCTCTAGCATTTTTTCCGATATCATCTTGACGGGCGAGAGAATCGAGATTTGGATGAAACAAGGAAAGATTCATAGCAGCGGAGCATCAACCTCCGGGGTAAAAAACCACAAATCATTTTTGCATCTTTCGCATTACGTTAAATCATTTTTGCATTTCATTGTATCAATATATATGTTGCATTTCACATAACCATTTTGGCATTCTTGTTGATCTATCAATATATATGCACATTTCATTTGATCATGATCATGAACATTTCATTGTATCAACATGATAGATCACATGCATTTCATTGATCATGTTGCATTTCAATGAGCATTGAGCGTCGAAACGAATCGAAATGGGGGAATGAGATGTCGAAGCCAAACTAGAAAATTCCCTAAAATTAGTACCTAAACGTGCATGAACATTAGAGGCACAAAGAAACAAGAACAAGCAAGCAAATAAGCAAAAATTCTGAATTTTTACAGCGTTAACCGGTTAACCAAATGGTTAACCGGTTAACACTGAACAGAAGGTGAAAAAAGGCTTTTGAAATAAGTGCTTTTGGCCACAAACTTACTTCTAAACATCTCCAACACACCTAGGAACATGTTAACACGAATTTCTACTTAATTGGGGCTTATTGACACATGCTAGAACCTATAACAAGCTACAACCTAGCTTCTAATCCATTAAAAAACCACAAATCGCAAACAAAAAGTAACGAAAACGTAACTGATCACAAGCAATACGAAAAGCACTTAAAGAATGCCAAAATGGCAAGATGAAGAGAATAACTTAAAGGAATAGTGATTTAGATCACCAACCTACAAAGCCTAGAAGTGCTTCGGTAAATGTTGCAAGAATCAGAGCTTGATCGAAGAGAAAACCAAGAAAACCTCGAATCCGCAAAATAAATGCGTTCTTGATGCTTGAGCCTTCTTGCACTTCCGATAAGTCGAAATCCTCACAAAAACCAGTAGCTTCTTCTTCTATAATCCACAATCCAATGGAGGTTGGAGGCTAAGCTTCAAGATCTTCAAGTTTCAATGTGAAAATTGAAGAGCTTCTTCAAAAAAGCTTTGGTGAAAAGGGAAATGGAGGAAAAGTGAGAGAGAAAAAGTGATTCTAGAAATTATGGGAGAGTGAAAAATTTGGAAACAAAACTTGGGAACCTTTTGCATTGAAGTGAATAATGATTATATAGGGGCTAGTCTTGGGGCTAGGTTTGGGAATGTAGTTAGGTTTAGGAATGGAGTTAGGTTTAGGAATGGAGTTAGGTTAGTAGTTAGTTAGGGTTAGGGTTGGAGAAGGAATACTCCTGGAATATTCCTTGGAATATTCCTTGGAATACTCTAGAAGATTGTGGAACATGGTAGAAGATTCCAAGGGAAATGGAGTGGAATTGAAGTGGAAAAACAAGAGGGAAAGAATGAAAGGAAATGTGGAAAGAAAGTGGAAGGAAAAGTGGAGGGAAAGGTGAAATTAACCACTTTTCAAATGATTTTTTTTTCTTAATTTTTTATGATTCCTCCATCATTTCTTGACCAAATTTGAACCATAGGATCATTGTAACCCTAATTTCATGATTTTGATCTTAAAAGTTAGGAGTCGACCTTTTTTACCTAGCTCGGTTGCCTTTTCCCCGATTCCTCGATTTTCAGTCATCTGGCCAATTGAACCTCTTCCAAAATGAATTTGTGGATGAAATTTGGACCCTAGGCACTTGACATCATATATAAGACAAAGGAATCCACCTTGAATCAAAACTTCATGGAGAAGCCCCGTAGAAGTGAAACCCTAATTTGGCCCTTTTCATAAGGAAATATTGCACTGCTTGCCTCCTTTGATCAAACCAAATCTTCCCATGGCTTGTGGCTTCAAATGAAGACTTGTAGGGTGTTGTGGACCCTTAGCATGGTGTTGAGAAGCTTTGTGGCCCTATTATCGCCTTTGTAATGCCTTCAGTTGCTCCAATCATTGATCACATACCTATGCCTCAACCATGCTACACATGATGCAATGTTTTTGATTATTTCATGAACTTATGTATGCTAAATGATATGCAAAATGTTGAGGATATGAGAGGGAAACTTTTGAGGTATTACAATCCTGACTGAACAAGAGGAGCTACTTCAGAAAGCCTATGAGCAACAAAGAGACTACCTTCAGAAGATGGCCAAAAGTCAACAAGAAGCTGAAGACATCCAGAAGGAGGTAGAAGAGCTGAAGTTGCGAGCATATGTTAAGAAAGTCAAGACTGAGTCGAGCCCTAACAAAGAAAGGGAAAAGGTGTTCCTACAAGAGATCAATGAACTAATGCTTCCTTTGATCTAAGGGTTCTTCTCATTTAGAAGCTCTCCACGACTATCATCTTATTTGAACGTCATGTGGGGTCTGCTTCCCTAAAATATGAAAAGGCTATCTAAATTCTCAAATACCAGAACGAGAATGTAAAAAACCTTAAGAATGAAAAGAACACAACATTGCATGCATTCATGTCATATACATTTTTTTATTTTGCAAGTTATCTAGGTTGCTTAACTTATCTGTATTTTCAGGAAGTATTGCGTGAGCCTCAAAGACTCGTCTTCTTAGGCACGAAATCCCTTCACACCGGTACGCTACTCGCCGTAATCAAAGGCACGTCATGGATACAATACAAACCGAGCTGAACGAACTTTGCACCATGATGGGGGAGTTCATGACAATGATGCAGGGTATAGCTCTAGGGCAGCAAGATATGAGGGCTAATAAGCAAAGGCTTAATCCCCCGCAAACAGATCCTCCGGTGGTCACCTGGGTGCTCAGGGAAATCTGATCAATAACAACAGAGGGGATAGACCTCCAACTCCGTAGGGTGGTGGCCCAATTCCTGTTCATGTGGAAGACCGTAAGGAAAATCAGTTCACCCTGGTCAATAAAGATATGGGATTTGGTACTGGAGCTAATAATCAAGACTTCCAAATATTGGCTGAGAAGGTGAGGGCACTGGAATGCAGAGATACTCTCGGTATCGACGTTTCTAACAAGGGCTTGGTTTCAGGGGTGGTTATCCCACCAAAGTTCAGACCCCCCAGGTTTCGACAAATACAACGACAACTCATGCCCTAAGACTCACTTGCAAGCCTTTTATCGCAAGATCGCTTCACATACAGAAGACGAGAAGCTTTGGATGTACTACTTCCAGGACAACCTATCTGGGGGCTCACTGGAATGGTACATGAAACTGGAGAAGAACTCTGTTCGCAATTGGAAGGAGCTTGGGGAGGCTTTCCTCAATCAGTACCAATATAACATCGACATGGCTCCCAGTCGGACTCAACTAAAAAGCCTATCACAAAATAACTCGGAAAGCTTCAAAGACTATATACAGAGGTGGCGCAAGGTCGCAGCCAGAGCTCAACCCCCATTGTTGGAAAGGGAGATGGTTGACCTCTTCATGGATACCCTCCCTGGGCATTTCATGGAAAGACTGGCAGGCTGTTCCTCTAGCATTTTTTCCGATATCATCTTGACGGGCGAGAGAATCGAGATTTGGATGAAACAAGGAAAGATTCATAGCAGCGGAGCATCAACCTCCGGGGTAAAAAACCACAAATCATTTTTGCATCTTTCGCATTACGTTAAATCATTTTTGCATTTCATTGTATCAATATATATGTTGCATTTCACATAACCATTTTGGCATTCTTGTTGATCTATCAATATATATGCACATTTCATTTGATCATGATCATGAACATTTCATTGTATCAACATGATAGATCACATGCATTTCATTGATCATGTTGCATTTCAATGAGCATTGAGCGTCGAAACGAATCGAAATGGGGGAATGAGATGTCGAAGCCAAACTAGAAAATTCCCTAAAATTAGTACCTAAACGTGCATGAACATTAGAGGCACAAAGAAACAAGAACAAGCAAGCAAATAAGCAAAAATTCTGAATTTTTACAGCGTTAACCGGTTAACCAATTGGTTAACCGGTTAACACTGAACAGAAGGTGAAAAAAGGCTTTTGAAATAAGTGCTTTTGGCCACAAACTTACTTCTAAACATCTCCAACACACCTAGGAACATGTTAACACGAATTTCTACTTAATTGGGGCTTATTGACACATGCTAGAACCTATAACAAGCTACAACCTAGCTTCTAATCCATTAAAAAACCACAAATCGCAAACAAAAAGTAACGAAATCGTAACTGATCACAAGCAATACGAAAAGCACTTAAAGAATGCCAAAATGGCAAGATGAAGAGAATAACTTAAAGGAATAGTGATTTAGATCACCAACCTACAAAGCCTAGAAGTGCTTCGGTAAATGTTGCAAGAATCAGAGCTTGATCGAAGAGAAAACCAAGAAAACCTCGAATCCGCAAAATAAATGCGTTCTTGATGCTTGAGCCTTCTTGCACTTCCGATAAGTAGAAATCCTCACAAAAACCAGTAGCTTCTTCTTCTATAATCCACAATTCAATGGAGGTTGGAGGCTAAGCTTCTAGATCTTCAAGTTTCAATGTGAAAATTGAAGAGCTTCTTCAAAAAAGCTTTGGTGAAAAGGGAAATGGAGGAAAAGTGAGAGAGAAAAAGTGATTCTAGAAATTATGGGAGAGTGAAAAATTTGGAAACAAAACTTGGGAACCTTTTGCATTGAAGTGAATAATGATTATATAGGGGCTAGTCTTGGGGCTAGGTTTGGGAATGTAGTTAGGTTTAGGAATGGAGTTAGGTTTAGGAATGGAGTTAGGTTAGTAGTTAGTTAGGGTTAGGGTTGGAGAAGGAATATTCCTGGAATATTCCTTGGAATATTCCTTGAAATACTCTAGAAGATTGTGGAACATGGTAGAAGATTCCAAGGGAAATGGAGTGGAATTGAAGTGGAAAAACAAGAGGGAAAGAATGAAAGGAAATGTGGAAAGAAAGTGGAAGGAAAAGTGGAGGGAAAGGTGAAATTAACCACTTTTCAAATGATTTTTTTTTCTTAATTTTTTATGATTCCTCCATCATTTCTTGACCAAATTTGAACCATAGGATAATTGTAACCCTAATTTCATGATTTTGATCTTAAAAGTTAGGAGTCGACCTTTTTTACCTAGCTCGGTTGCCTTTTCCCCGATTCCTCGATTTTCAGTCATCTGGCCAATTGAACCTCTTCCAAAATGAATTTGTGGATGAAATTTGGACCCTAGGCACTTGACATCATATATAAGACAAAGGAATCCACCTTGAATCAAAACTTCATGGAGAAGCCCCGTAGAAGTGAAACCCTAATTTGGCCCTTTTCATAAGGAAATATTGCACTGCTTGCCTCCTTTGATCAAACCAAATCTTCCCATGGCTTGTGGCTTCAAATGAAGACTTGTAGGGTGTTGTGGACCCTTAGCATGGTGTTGAGAAGCTTTGTGGCCCTATTATCGCCTTTGTAATGCCTTCAGTTGCTCCAATCATTGATCACATACCTATGCCTCAACCATGCTACACATGATGCAATGTTTTTGATTATTTCATGAACTTATGTATGCTAAATGATATGCAAAATGTTGAGGATATGAGAGGGAAACTTTTGAGGTATTACAATCCTGACTGAACAAGAGGAGCTACTTCAGAAAGCCTATGAGCAACAAAGAGACTACCTTCAGAAGATGGCCAAAAGTCAACAAGAAGCTGAAGACATCCAGAAGGAGGTAGAAGAGCTGAAGTTGCGAGCATATGTTAAGAAAGTCAAGACTGAGTCAAGCCCTAACAAAGAAAGGGAAGAGGTGTTCCTACAAGAGATCAATGAACTAATGCTTCCTTTGATCTAAGGGTTCTTCTCATTTAGAAGCTCTCAACGACTATCATCTTATTTGAACGTCATGTGGTGTCTGCTTCCCTAAAATATGAAAAGGCTATCTAAATTCTCAAATACCAGAACGAGAATGTTAAAAACCTTAAGAATGAAAAGAACACAACATTGCATGCATTCATGTCATCTACATTTTTTTATTTTGCAGGTTATCCAGGTTTCTTAACTTATCTGTATTTTCAGGAAATATTGCGTGAGCCTCAAAGACTCGTCTTCTTAGGTACGATATCCCTTCACACCGGTATGCTACTCGCCGTAATAAAAGGCACGTCATGGATACAATACAAACCGAGCTGAACGAACTTTGCACCATGATGGGGGAGTTCATGACAATGATGTAGGGTATAGCTCTAGGGCAGCAAGAGATGAGGGCTAATATGCAAAGGCTTAATCCCCCGCAAACAGATCCTCCGGTGGTCACCTGGGTGCTCAGGGAAATCCGATCAATAACAACAGAGGGGATAGACCTCCAACTCCGGAGGGTGGTGGCCCAATTCCTGTTCATGTGGAAGACCGTAAGGAAGATCAGTTCACCCTGGTCAATAAAGATATGGGATTTGGTACTGGAGCTAATAATCAAGACTTCCAAATATTGGTTGAGAAGGTGAGGGCATTGGAATGCAAAGATACTCTCGGTATCGACGTTTCTGAAATGGGCTTGGTTTCAGGGGTGGTTATCCCACCAAAGTTCAGACCCCCCAGGTTTCGACAAATACAATGACATCTCTTGCCCTAAGACTCACTTGCAAGCCTTTAACGCAAGATCGCTGCACATACCAAATACGAGAAGCTTTGGATGTACTACTTCCAAGACAGCCTATCTGGGGGCTCACTGGAATGGTACATGAAACTGGAGAAGAACTTTGTTCGCAATTGGAAGGAGCTTGGGGAGGCTTTCCTCAATCAGTACCAATATAACATCGACATGGCTCCCATTCGGACTCAACTAAAAAGCCTATCACAAAATAACTCGGAAAGCTTCAAAGACTATATGCAGAGGTGGCGCAAGGTCGCAGCCAGAGCTCAACCCCCATTGTTGGAAAGGGAGATGGTTGACCTCTTCATGGATACCCTCCCTGGGCATTTCATGGAAAGACTGGCAGACTGTTCCTCTAGCATTTTTTCCGATATCATCTTGACGGGCGAGAGAATCGAGATTTGGATGAAACAAGGAAAGATTCATAGCAGCGGAGCGTCAACCTCCGGGGTAAAAAATCCTTTTGTGAAGCAAAGGGAAGTAGAAGCTGGGGTTGTATACGCTCAAAAGAAAAGGGGGAATCAAAACTCTTATCACCAGGAAGCTCCCGTCACTATTTCTGCTCCTACTAATCAATAACAGGTGCATCAACCTCAGCAACAACGTCAACATAACTACCAACAGAAGATGGCTCCCCGTCCATACTATCCTCCCAGATCAAAGGATAGACATCTCAAGACGCCTCTGATGTCTTACTCCCAGTCACTACAGAATCTTCTTTAGCTTCAGATGTTCCAATTGAGAACCTTGTAGCCTCAAAGGCCAGGGAAGATTCCCGAGGGTTACGATGCTAATCGCTGCGAGTTTCATTCTGGAGCTCCGGGCCATAGTACTGAAAATTGTAAGGCTTTGAAACATGTTGTCCAAGACCTGATAGACTCCAAGGCGATCAACTTTGCTCCAACCCCGAATGTGATACAAAACCCCATGCCTAATCATGTAAAGACCGTAGGAGGTGTTGATAGTGGTGAATGTTTGAACTTGATATCTGATGTTAATGCCCTGAAGACTTCATTGTTGACTGTAAAGGCTTGCCTGGATAAGAAGAACATATTTCCAGGTTATGAAAGGGCTGTTCAGACTGTGTTAATTCTGACGATGGTTGTGATCAATTGAGATCAGAAATACAAAGAATGATGGACGAGGGAAGTATACAGTTTGACAAGATTGTGAAAGAGGACGAAGTATCAACTGTTACGATTTACTATAATCCAACACAAGTTCCTGCACCAACAAAGGTGGCATCGGTAACCATTACAAATGGGCCAATTCTATACCAGAGTGATAACAATATCCCATGGAACTATGGGGGAGAGGTTTACTACAATGGTCAGAAGCAAAACATGGCCACATCCAGTTCAGCTCCGCACCAAGTTCAGAATGTTGGAGTCAGAGGATTCACTAGGAGTGGTAGACTGTTTGCACCAAAGACATTGAGAAACAATATGTTACCACCAAAAGACAATGCAAAGGCTCAATCCAGGGCCAGGGGAAAGCAACCCATGACAACTGATGCACCTGCATCAACTCATGAGCCTGATATCACCTTTGATAAGGAGGCAGAAGAATTTCTCAGAATAATCAAAAAGAGAGATTACAAGATTGCTGATCACTTACAACAAACTCCTTCTAAGATCTCAATCTTATCCCTGTTGATGTTTTCAGACTCGCACTGGAAAGATCTGTTGAAGATATTGAATAATGCATACTTGCCGCAAGACATATCCGTAAATCAGCTAGATATGATGGTGTCAAGTGTGAAAGCCAGCCATGGTTTGGGATTTACAGATATGGACCTGACAACTGAGGGATGCTGCCAACCTGGTCAGTCAACACCAGGAAAAAGCGCTAGAGGTCGGAAAGGCCCAATCACTTTCAACAGTGCTGGATGGTTTGATCATGGCAACGTTTGTGCGGTGCAGGAAGAAATAGTTGATAGTGATTGCAAACTGGATGAGTGGATAAGGCCCTGTGTCCCAGGGATGCAACTTAACAATTGGTCGGCTGAAGCTTTCATCTCCGTCACTCAACCAGAAGAGTAATAGTTTTATGTTTCTATTCTCTTATATACAAGCTCTACGCCTTGACTAGGGTGTAGTAGCTCATTGTAATGGTTTATTTGTTCATGATACAATATCATAATCATTAATAAAGTGGACGTTTTTGCATTCATTCATGTTGTTCCTTGTCTTTCATTTTTACCTTTTGTTTTAAAAAATAATAAATGGAAATGTTTTTCTTCATGTCTCCCACCATTTCTAAAATCAAGCATGAATCATCATTCATGCATATGCTCCTCATCGGTGTCATCAATGATGACCTTGCTTTGGCTCAATATGACTTCGACAATCCAATTACCTAGCTGACGAGGAAAGTGAAGAAGATTGTGAATTGCCCGAAGAACTAGCCAGATTGCTCAAGCAAGAGGAGAAGATGATTCAGCCACATGAGGAAGCCATTGAGGTGGTAAACTTGGGTACTGAAGAAAGCAAGAAAGAGGTCAAGATTGGGGCCGCGTTGGAAGAATCTGTTAAGATCAGTCTGATTGCCATGCTACAATAATATTTCGACGTCTTCGCATGGTCTTACCAGGACATGCCCAGGTTGGATACCGATATTGTAGTGCACAAGCTGCCACTCAGAGAAGACTGCCCACCGGTGAAGCAGAAATTAAGAAGAATGCGTCCTGACATGGCTATCAAAATCAAGGAAGAGGTTTAAAAGAAATTTGGCGTTGGATTCTTGGTCGTGACAAGTTATCCTCCATGGGTTGCGAATATTGTTCCAGTACCTAAAAAGGATGGTAAGGTTAGAATGTGCGTGGATTATCGAGAACTGAATCGTGCAAGCCCTAAAGATGACTTCCCGTTGCCACATATTGATGTGCTAGTTGACAACACTGCCCAATTCTCCGTGTTTTCCTTCATGGAAGGTTTCTCGGGCTACAATAAAATCAAGATGTCGCCGGATGACATGGAGAAGATAACCTTCATCACGCCATAGGGCACCTTCTGTTATAAAGTAATGTCGTTTGGTTTGAAAAATGTTGGGGCAACATACCAACGTGCAATGGTGACATTATTCCACGACACGATTCATCACGAGATCGAGATCTACGTCGATGAAATGATAGCGAAGTCACAAACAGAAGGAGAACATTTGGTCAACTTAGCCAAGCAATTTGACAGGCTTCGAAAGTTTAGATTAAGGTTGAACCCAAATAAGTGCACATTCAGGGTGCGGTCCGGAAAGCTGCTGGGTTTTATTATTAGTGAAAGGGGGATTGAGGTCGACCCCGCAAAGGTGAAAGCAATTCAGGAAATGCCTGAACCAAGAACTGAGAAGGAAGTACGCGACTTCTTAGGGAGGTTGAATTACATTACACGGTTCATATCTCACTTAACAGCCATGTGTGAACCTATTTTCAAACTTATGAGGAAGAATTAATCCATTGAATGGAATGATGATTGCCAATAAGATTTCGACCGAATCAAGGAGTATTTTCAAGAACCTCCGATTCTCATACCTCCAGTGCCAGGGAGACCTTTAATCATGTACCTCACAGTACTCGAGGGATCAATGGGCTGTGTACTGGGTCAGCAGGACGAGTATGGTCGAAAAGAGCATGCAATCTATTACCTTAGCAAAACATTTTCCGACTATGAGACCCGCTACTCACTGCTCGAGAAAACTTGTTGCACTTTGGCATGGGCTACTCGCTGACTAAGACAGTACATGCTGACTAATACCACCCTATTGATTTCCAAGATGGACCCCATTAAGTACATCTTTGAAAGCCATCTCTAACAAGAAGATTAGCTCGGTGGCAAATGATTTTGATAGAATACGATATCCAATATACTTTGCAAAAGGCTATCAAAGGAAGTGTATTGTTGGATTATTTGGCCCAGAAGCCGATTGAGGATTACCAGCCAATGAGGTTCGAGTTTCTGGATGAGGACATCATGTTCCTCAAGTCGAAAGACTGTGAAGAACCACTCCCGGAGGAGGGGCAAGACCCCGAATCCAAATAAAGTTTGATGTTTGACGGAGTTGTTAACATGAACGATAGTGGAGTTAGTGATGTTATCATCTTGCTAGAAGGGATCCATATGCCCTTCACGGCCCGGCTAACATTTGAATGCACTAACAGTGAAGCAGAATATGAAGCCTGCATAATGGGGATCGAGGAAGCAATTAATTTGAGAATCAAGCACCATGAGATCTTCGGTGATTTATCTTTGGTTATTAACCAAGTTAACGACAAATGGTTGGTTCATCAACCTCATCTGATTCCTTACAGGGACCATACCAGAAGGTTGCTAACTTTCTTCACAAAGGTCAAGCTGCGCTATATACCTCGGGATGAGAATCAATTTGCTGATGCCTTGGCAACCTTATCTTCCATGATCAAGGTTCAACAAGAGAACTATGTGCCTAGAATCAACGTGTCTCGTCTCGAAAGACCTGCATACGTATTTGCAGTTGATGGGGCAAATGATGACAAACCTTGGTACTACGATATCACGTGCTTCCTGAAATCTCAAGAATACCCGACAAGGGCATCAAGGAAAGACAAGAAGACCCTTAGGAGGATGGCAATCAGACTCTTCTTAAATTAGGATGATGTGCTCTACAAACGGAACTTTGACATTGTCTTGCTCAGATACGTGGATGAACACGAAGCAGACATGTTGTTGCAAGAAGTTCACAAAGGCTCCTTCAGTACCCATGCTGAAGGGCATGCTATGGAAAATAAGCTTCTAAGGTAAAGGTATTATTGGATCACCATGGAATCCGATTGTTGCAAATATTCCTGCAAGTGCCATAAGTGCCAAATATATGTTGGCAAGGTTCACGTACCTCCAAATACATTGAGCGTCATGTCTTCACCTTGGCCCTTCGCCATGTGGGGCATTGATATGATTGGCAAGATCGTGCCGACTTCTTCTAATGGTCACCGCTTCATCCTAGTTGCCATAGACTATTTCACGAAGTGGGTCAAAGCGTTGTCTTATGAAAATGTCAACAAACAAGTGGTAGCCCGATTCATCAAGAGGGATATCATCTGTCAGTATGGAATTTCCGAAAGAATCATTACTGACAATGGTTCTAATCTTAACAGTAATATGATGGTATATCTATGTCGATATTTCAAGATCGAGCATCACAACTCTTTGCCGTATCGCCCAAAGATGAATGGCGCCGTCAAGGAGGCCAACAAGAACATCAAGAAGATCGTTCAGAAGATGGTTGTGACATACAAAGATTGCATGAGATGCTACCGTTCACATTGTATGGGTACCGGACGTCGGTGTGCACTTCAATAAGGGCAACCCCATTCTCGCTCGTATATGGCATGAAGGAATTCCTCCCAGTTGAAGTCGAGATCCATTCGCTGAGATTAATGATGGATGTCAAGCTTGATGAAGATGAGTGGCTCCGATCCAGGTATAATCAATTGAGCCTCATTAAAGAGAAATGCCTAGCAGCTGTATGCCATGGACAGTTGTATCAAAGGCGGATGAAACGGGCTCTCGACCAGAAAGTACGACCTCAACATTAGATACCCGACGACTTAGTGTTGAAAAGGATTCTTCCTCCTAATACATATCACATGGGTAACGGACACCCAATTATGAAGGTTCATTTGTGGTTAAAAAGGTCTTCTTGGGCGGAGCCTTAATGTTAACAACCATGGATAGCGAGGACTTCAAGTCCCCTGTCAACACATACGCAGTTATAAAATACATCGAATAAAGAGACCCGCTGGACAAAAACAGAATAAGAGTCCAGGCAAAAAAGGGCATCCCGGTGAGCCAAAAACAAAATAAAAGGCTCGGGAAATATTTGAAAAAATGTACACCCGCAGAGCTGAAAAGCCACATTGGATAGCTCAGGAAAAAAAGGGTATCCCGTTGGATTGAAAACCCGAAAGGGCGATCTACGCAAAAGAGGGATTAAAACTAACAACTGCAGTCTGTGAGATCTGTGATTCGTCAGTTGCAATCAAAGGTAATCCAATATTTGAGGGTCAATTCAACCGTCTTCCTCAAAGTGAAGCAAGCGGAGAATCTTGAGGATACACAAGTCATAGCCGGGTCGGAGCTTGATGAGATTTGGTTTTCATATTGCCTTTAGGATAATTTATTTTTTTCTTTTGTGCAATTTCCTCTTTCTAGGGATTTCTTCCCGGTGTAATGCCTATTCATGGCCATTCTTCAATCAATAAAAGTGCATTTTCATTCAAATTTGCTTCCATATGTTTTTGTTTTTCATCTACCATGGATTGATTGCAAAAAACGTCCAAAAAATTATGATAAATGTTGCATTGCGAATACATGAATTCCTTATAACACATGCAGGAGAGTAAAAACATTTGACACATATCTGATGTGTTGGGTGACTGGGGATGGTGATTTAGACCATGAACCCGGGGCATGCATGCCAAACTAACTCTTCATTTTTCAGGCACTATTAATCGTGTTCATGCATGTACAACTGTTACTAGAAAAGCTATTGCCAACACAGGACTTCAGGAAATCTTCCTCAACAGATTATTGAGCAGGATTACTCAGGAACATCCTCTTTGATGTATTCCATTATCCCTAACAGGGTTGGAAATGGAAATCTTCTCCAACAAGGCAACAGAAAGCTGGGGTTCTCCCCAATCAAAGAGTCTTCATTCAACAAAGAAATATCCCTCACCAGAGTTATCTTATCCCTAACACTACATGAAGATTCATTACACCCTAGAAGTGGTGAAGATAGTGAGAAACCTGATGGTTTTCTATCTTGCACATCAGTGTTCACAACTTTCCCCCAGTAAAGTCGCTAAATAAAGTTCAATCCTCATTGGCATCTCTTCCCCAAGCAGAAGATTGTGTATCCGAAGGATCCCCCAACAGATTTCTTCCTCAGCAGAGTACCAACATATCTGGTTCCCCAACCGAGTAAGAAAGGTATCACTTCCCCAATGGAGTTCAGCGGGTAGCGTACCTCTCAAATCAAGTTCATCTCCGACAGAGTTTTGGATATCCAATCTCAAAGTCCAATTTATTTTTAGAAATGGAGGAAATTCAGAGGGGTTTTATCATCAACACTATCCCCTGTGGAGTTTCTCTTCCCCACAGGGATTCATTAAATTAATTCAGTGATTATTTCTTCCCCAGGAAAGCCGCAAGGGATACCTGTTATCTCCTCATCAGGAGATACCTTTTGCATTTTCATTTAGTAATCATCATAACATTTGCATCCTCTAAACGCATAACCTTCCCATCATTATGGAGCATTACGCCATGGAAAAATTCAAACATGTGCATACAAAGCATAAGCCAGTTTAGTACCTTGCATGGAAGTCCGAAACAATATTTCTACAACCAGACCGAAGTATCCCCATAGAATGCCAAGTTTATTCCCCAATGTGGTTATTTCTACCAATTCTTGTTTGTTATCCCCAGTGAGTCTCGTTTCAGTACAATGGTCTCATTTTTTTTCGCGTCCCCGTTTCAGTACAACGGTCGCGTCTCGGGTAATCATTTAAGTACAATGATCCCGTTTCTTTGATCTCATATAAGTACGATGATTTCAATTCCTCGGTTCCATTTAAGTACAATGGTCTTGTCTTGAGTCTCGTTTAAGTACAACGATCTTACTTTTTTCGCGTATCCGTTTCAGTACAACGGTCCCGTCTCGTGTAATCATTTAAGTATAATGATCCAATTTCTTTGATCTCATATAAGTACGATGATTTCAATTCCTTGATTCCATTTAAGTACAATGGTCTCGTCTTGAGTCTCTTTTAAGTACAACGATCTCAATTTTTTCGCGTCTCCGTTTCAGTACAACATTCACGTCTCGGGTAATCATTTAAGTACAATGATCCTGTTTCTTTGATCTCATATAAGTACAATGATTTCAATTCTTCGATTACATTTAGGTACAATGGTCTCGTCTTGAGTCTCATTTAAGTGCAACGGTCTCACTTTTTTCGCATATCCGTTTCAGTACAACAGTCGCGTCTCGGGTATCATTTAAGTACAATGATCCCGTTTCTTTGATCTCATCTAAGTATGATGATTTCAATTCCTCGATTCCATTTAAGTACAATTGTCTCGTCTTGAGTCTCCTTTAAGTACAACGGTCTCACTTTTTTCGCGTCTTCGTTTCAGTACAACGGTCGCGTCTTGGGTAATCATTTAAGTACAATGACCCCGTTTCTTTGATCTCATCTAAGTACGATTATTTCAATTCCTCGATTCCATTTAAGTACAATGGTCTCATCTTGAGTCTCGTTTAAGTACATCAGTCTCACTTTTTTCGCATCTCCATTTCAGTACAACAGTCGCATCTCGGGTAATCATTTAAGTACAATGATCTTGTTCCTTTGATCTCATCTAAGTATGATGATTTCAATTCCTCGATTCCATTTAAGTACAATGGTCTCATTTTGAGTCTCGTTTAAGTACAATGGTCTCATTTCCCTTGTTTCTATTTCAGTACAATGGTCACATGTCGGGTTATCGTTTAAGTACAACGATCTCGTTCCTTCTGATTCCATTTTAGTACAATGGTCTCATTTTCGATTCCGTCTAAGTATGATGGTCTCGTTTCCTTTGATTTATCATATAAGTGAGATGAGCTTATTCCCTTTCGTCCTGTTCAAGGTCAGTTCCATTTTTTTGAGTCGTCATCCACGAATGATATTCTTTTCCCAATTACATTTCATTTCTCACAGAGTACAAATTTTCCGGTTTATTCGGGTATTCAATCACTCCATACTGTAAACACCCCAAATTTTCCCTCACTCATATCACACCATGGCTTGTGATTTTTCATTTTTTGTTTTAACATAAGCATTACATCCCATTTTGCATATTTGTTTCATCTGCATAGTTCAAAGTTCATCTGCATCTAGGGTTTGTGATCTGAGCAATCCAAGTTTTCATATAAGCCATCCCAAAGGCTTCAAAGTGTTCCAAGAGGGTCCATGTGTGTTCTATCATCATATTATGCCTCCCAAAGTTCAAAGAAGTCAAGAAATCACAAGAACTGGAAAAGCATGGAAGCAGAGCTAGGGTTTTCACTACACAGATGACCAAAATTAGGGTTTTGGTTTCAGAGGCCTCAAATCAAAATTTTTGGGCCATTTTTGTTTCTAATGTTCTTAAGATGTTATAAGGATCATATGTACCAAGTTTGATGAAGAAATTGATTGTGGAAGTCATCTGTTCATTGGGTAACTTCTTGAGCAAGTCAGAGCAAAATCAGGGCATCTGAGGCCCCCAACAATGGAACTAAAGGGGTATTTTCATCAAATTTAAGTTCTATGATCTTTATTTGATCATTTAAGTGCTTGGAAGTTCACAAAATTGAAGAAATTTGAGCTAAACCAAAAGTTGCCAAGAATGGAAATGACTTGTAATGGAAAATTTCCATTTTGGGAAAGTTTTTCAACCTCCTCTTTCTTAATAAAAAATGCTTCAAATGAAAAATTCTTGGTCATGAAAGTTGTATATTAGGTCTTTCCCTTTTCAAAAAGTACAAGAACATGTTCTAATTCATTATGGAACTCAAGTTATGATCTTTCAAAGTTGGCAAAAATCCTATAATTTTCAAGAATGCACCAAAGAGGATTTTTTGCAAAACCACTTGCCAAGGCTTCTAATGACTTCTAACATGCTCAAATGTGACATAACATGATCAAGCAACTTCAAAATATCAGAATTGGCCCAAGAATTATGCATTTCCATGACTTGAACTTCAAGAAATTCCAAAAGGCCAAAACTCCTCAAAATTGCAAAATGGTGCAAATCTTTCTATCCACTTGTGCCAGCTCACAAAATCTGCTTCCATGGTCCTCCTTGAACTCAGTTGAGTCCAGACACCCCTTGCAACCAGGCCTGCCATGACCCATACCTCAAGTACAACCAAGCTTGACTTTTTGCAAATGAAGCCATACCAATCAGCATAGCCCACAACAACTCTTCTAACCTATCACAACTTCACATACATTCCCTAAGGATCACATTTCATAACATCGTAGAGCTGAAATCATCCCACATATTCATATTGCCAAAATCCTCAAGAAACATTCCTTCTTCGAAACTCAAAAACCAGCCATTAAAACTTCAAGTAAACTTCACTAATCATCTCCATACATCCTCCAGATCATTTCCCAACCATTAAACAAGCCTGAAACCTCAAGAATCAAAAACACTATTTCACTCCCTCTGAACTGAAACTTCAAAAACAACCCAAACAAATTCATTCCAAGCATCAAAGCATCCTCAGGAGGTCCATTGGAGTTGATTGGCACCAAGGAGAGGCCCAGATAGCTCAGATTGAGAAAGCTCAAGCTCAGGTATCATCATGAACAAATTTTCCAGAACTTGTATTTTTTGTTATAGAAATGTTCTTCATGATTCACTGATCACACTGTACCTTTTACTTTTGAAAATGATTGAATATTGAGCCTGTATCGTGCTTCTGAAACTTTTGCAGTTTTTATGTTTTGATTCGAATCTTGTGTTTGATGCAATATAAATGTGGTTTGAGGGTTGATTCTTGTTTAGAATGATTAGTAGAGTGGATCTGGAAAGTTATAGCTCCTAATTTGGCCTAGGGGAGAAGTTGGGATTTTGGTCTTGCCGGAGAAGATGACCGGAGCTTGCTCCGGTCACCTGAAAGTCATTAGGGTTTGTAATTAGGGTTTAGTTGCCCAGTTTGAATTCTAGCCGTAGGATGGTGATTAGCGCGTAAATGTGTGGCCTGGATCATTTCAGTTAACCTTAATTATCAATTAATTAAATTAATCAAATAATTAGCTCAGTTTGAATCTCCACCCTTGGATTTGGCGCGCAGTCAATTCCCTCCCTTTTTCTTTTGAACCTAGACCACTGGATCAACATACTTCCTCTTTTATTCATTTTATTTTCATTTTAATTCATTTTTCTTTCTCATTTTATTTAAAATACTTAGAAAAATCCCAAAAATATTTCCTTTTGCATTTTTGTTTCAAATATTTTTCTTATTCAGAAAATGATTTTTATTTTATTTTTTGCACATAAAAAGTATTTTTAAAATATTTAAATGTTTATTTTAATTAATTAATTGAATTTAATTAATTAAAATAGCATTTAGGTTTCTAAAAATCACCAAAAAATTTATGTTGCATCTTAACACATTTAGAAACATTTTCAAACCCCTCATACAAATTTCTTTTTGGTTTTGATCATCATTTGACAATTTTCTTTGAATTTAGGGTTCATAAAATCACATTTTTAACCCTAACCTTTGAAAAATCTTTTCTGCCTAACCATGAAGGGTTTGAAGATGGTTCTTTTTGCATTGTTTTACATATATCATGTAGTATCTAGGATAGTTTTGGCATGAATTTATCTTGCATTTCCAATTTGTTTGGAATTTTACATTGAAGATCACCCAAAATACCCTAGAAACTTAGAAATTCATAACTCCTTCTAGGTTTAGCTTCTGACCTCCCCCTTTGGATAGTAACCTAATATAGGTTTAGGGTTCCTTTGAGTGAATTTTCAATTTTTTATAATGTCATTTGCTTCTGTCTTTGCCATTTGCATCTCATCCTTTCATGTAACCCTAATTTTGCATCTTTACTTGCACCTTACATTGCATTGCATGAACATATGAACTTGACATGTCATTCTAAGAATTTGTATGCCATCTTAGACATCTTAAGACATTGCTTGAACATTTCTTGATCATTTATTCATACATTTGCCATGCTTTGCATCCATTTCATTTCATAAACATCCATGTGTTTACATGCTTCCTACATGCTTCACATGAATTCATTCCCTTGCATAATCACACATATGCATCTTGTATGTATTTGCATAATATCATAGCATCATTTTCATCATGTGTATGCTTCTGGTATTGGTCTTTGCCTTTGCATATGCATCATTTCATTTCACTTCTTTCCTTATGCATCTTGTGCTAACTTTTCAGGTTAATGGTAAGTTGTTTGGGAGGTGGATTTGCCTTCACCTCCCAACTTTTCTCATCATTTCATATTGCATCCTTTCTGCATTTTTGTTTGTCTTTGACTGAACTTTTTCACTTATGTTCATTCTTTCTCACTTTCTTTCTTTAAGTTACTTATCTTCTTCATTGAAGTAAGTAACTTATTCTTCTGCTTCTTCCATTGGTGGCTTCCTTGAAGATCTTTCTTAAGCCTTACAAACCATAGGAACATCCAAGCATGATACTAATTAGGGTTGTGATTAGTCCCCCTAGCTTTTTTACCTTTGAGTCTCCTTGAGTCTCTCTTCTCACCTCACAATCAGAGACTAAACTCTTAAAGTTTTAGGACTTTGGAATTAGGGTTATGCCTGCATCCTTCTCTTAGGATGGAGTGTATAACTTTAATCCTAAGTGTTAAACCTTTAATTTTGTTTAAAACTCTTAATCAAATCACTTAATAAGCACTAAGACTTCATCTTGTAACTTGGGCCTTACATTAGGGTTCTAATTCTTCCTTTATGGTTAAGAAGGACTAACCCTAGTGTTTAATGGACAAGTCCCCCTCAAGTTGTCTTACAAACTTAAAATCCACTTCTTAACCTCATCCCTTAATTAAAATCCACTTAATAAAGGCTTTGTTATATAATACATTTAATCTCTAACCATGGATTAAGTTGAGGTATCTTCCTCAGCTTAAGTGTTCTCATCTATTATCCTTCTATTAGGATGATGTAATGAGTCCGCTAATATGTGATTAGAGATTAAACTCATTACTTAACACCAAATGAAAACCCAAAAAACATCTAATTAATTACAAGTATGTTAATGATCTTAATCCTATATCATCATGGCAATTAAGTTGAGATGCTTATCTCAGACTTAAAGTATTCTCATTATCCTTAATCAAGGAGGATATAATGAGTTTACGAGCCCTTGATTTAGGCTTAAGCTCATTAACTAATGCAAAACACCCAAAAACAATAAAAGACTGAAAACACAAAAAAAAAACAATAATCGTCTCCTTCGGGATTCTTTTCGCATCACACTCATTCTATAAACGAGAACTTGCTTCTTCCGTCTAATGCAAGATAGTTAGCACTCGAGCCAGACGAGTCATACACTTGAGCATAGGCAAGCAAGCAGTTCATAGTCAAATTTATCTTTCAGTCTCTTTGATTCGAACTACGATGTTCTGACTTCCTCATTGCACGCGAGGATACGTAGGAATAACTTAACAGTTATCGAACAAAAGTCTCTGTGTCTTCCCCCTCTTTCAGCATTCTTTTAAGCCTCAGCTCCTGAGAATTCACCTTTTGCACTGACACCTGTATACTTATTTTTCAACTCTTTGCACACAGATAACACATACCTTACCCCTTTAAACACAAACTTTCAAGCGTGGATCCCGTAGAGTACGACGAACAATCTAGGTGCTAATACCTTCCCAGGTTGTAACCAACCCCCTTTCTCAGTTTCTCTGGTTCGCAACCGTCTTATCCATATCTTTCTAGGTTTATGCGGCATTACCTTTCCTTCGGGATAAAAATGCCTAGCTGGCGACTCTTTTCACTTCATCTCATCTTCTCCTTTCGCCGGTCGTTCGCGTCTGTACTCTATCTGACCAGGTGTCTTTTCGGGGAGCGACAGCTTGGCGACTCTGCTGGGGACCCTTATATTGCAACTGTAAACAACCCAAATTTGCCCTCACCCATTCACACCATGGCTTGTGATCATTTCATATGCATAAACACAATCATAACATCTCATACCACAATTTTGATTCACTGCATAGATTCTAAGTCATCTGCATCTAGGGTTTGTGATCTGAGCAATCCAAGGGCCACTTGAGCCATTCCAAAGGTCATCAATCACTTCAAAGGGGTCCATATGTGTTCAAGTATCATATTATATCCTCTCAAAGTCAAGAATGCCAAAAAATCACAAGAGCTGGGATTGGTATGAAAGCAGAGCCAGGCTTGACTGCACAGATGACCTAAAATTAGGGTTTTGGTTTCAGAGGCCATAACTCCAAATTTTTTGGTCATTATTGTTTCTATTGGTCTCTATATGGTATAGGGAGTATGCATATCAATTTTCATGAATAAATTCCATGGGGAGGTCATCTGATCAAGAGTTGACTTTTCAAGCAAGTCAGTGCAAAATCAGGGCATCTGAGGCCCCCAATGACCCAACCAAAGGGTGATCTTCATCATTTTGATTGTATATGATCTTTATTTGATCATGGAAGATGTTGGAAGTTCACAAAATTCAAGAATTTCAAGTCTTTTGCAAAGTTGACTTTTTGGGCAAGTTTGACTTTTAATGAAAATGTCATTTTATGCAACTTTTTCAACCCTTACTTTTTGATTCAAAAAAGCTTCAAATGGAAAAACTTTGGTCATGAAAGTTGTAGAATATATCTTTACCTTTTCAAAAAGTACAAGAACATGACCTAATTCATTTTGGATCAAAAGTTATGGTTTGTCAAAGTTGGCAAAAATCACTAAATTTCAAGTCATGCACCAAAGAGGCAAAGTTGCAAATTCACTTCTCAAGGCCAATTAAGTCATCAAATGGGCTTCTAATCCACATAACATGATCACAAAACATCTAAAGTTCAGAATGCACCCAAGGAATCACATGTTTCATGGCCCATGGATCAAGTTTCTTTCATAAGAACCAAAGTGAACCAAGTTGCAAAACTCATGATAACTTCTCATCCACTTGCTGGCTAGTTGGCTGATCAACCCTAGGCCCTTCCTCACATCATGCTGCTCAGCACACCCTCTTTGTACTAGGCTAGCAAGTGACCCATGCTTCTCTTACACAAAAGTTGACATTTTGCAAAAGCACCCATACCAATCAATAAAGGACATGTCATGTCATCTGACCAATCCCAATTGTTTATGTTAATCAAAAGCAAGACAAAGCATACATTAAGCAAGCCTGAAACCAGCCAGAGCACAACATTCTCATTTTCACCCTCTTGAGCAAAAGCCTTCGAAACTCATCAAACAACTCACAAACACACAAACAAACTTCATAGATCAACTCAACTCACCTTCCTGGTCACAAAGCACCCATCATCCCTGCCTTAAACTGCCAGAATCACAAACACGATTCTCACACCACCTTGAGCAGAACCTCTGCAAACTCTCAAACCAGCCCAAATAAATTTGTTCCAAGCCTTTCAGAAGCACAAGGGAGGTCACAGGAGTGGTTTTGCACAGGAGAAGAGGTCAGAAAGTTCCAGACTGAAAAGCTTCAAACTCAGGTAGCTTCATGAACTTTTTTTCCAGAACGTGTATTTTAAGTTACTAAATGAATCTACATGCTTCCCTGATCATGAATATGTGATTATTTTTGAAAATGGTTGAGAAACCAGGATGTATGAATGCTCTGAAACTTTTTTGCCCTAAAATTATTTTGATTCGATTTGGCTGATTTAGGAATGATAAATGTTGTTTGAGTGAGGGGTTTGATTCGTGTTTGAGTGGGGAAGAGTTCTGGGCATTTAGATTTTGTTTTAGATGCGTATAGAGGGAGTTTAGCATTTGGACTCGCCGGAGAAGATGACCGGAACCACTGTTCCGGTCATCTGAAAGTCATTAGGGCTGGGATTAGGGTTTAATCATTAATTAGTGGAATTTGAATTTGAGCCGTAGGATGTGGCGCCAAGTCTCTTCCCGCGCGCGTATGTTTGAATCTGGATCATTGGATGTGCATACTTTTCTATTTTCAGTTTTATTTCATTTTCATTTTCCATTTAATTACATTGTTTTCTCCATTTATTTTAAAATAGTAAAACAATTTCAAAAATTCTGAAATTTTTTATACACATTTTTATTTAATTTCAGAAACCAAAAACATTTTTATTTTTATTTTTTGCATTCAAAAAATATTTTTAAATATTTAAAAGTTTATTTTTAATTAATTATTGAGAATTAATTAATTAAAAATACTTTTAGGTATTTAAAAATCACCAAAAAATTCATGAAACATTTAAAACCATTTAGAAACATTGTCCAACCCTCAAACCAAATTTCTTTTTTGATCTTGATGCATTTTGAGAATTTTTCATGGAATTAAAATCATTTTAATGCATTATTTTGATCCAAACTTCCAAAAATCATTTATGCCTAACCATTGAGAGTTGGACCTTGGTTCTTTTTGCATTGCATTGTGTTTAGCATGTAGTTTATGAGATTAAATTGGCATGATTTGATCTTTCATTTTCCATTTGTTTGACATTTTTCTTGTTAAGGAACCCTAAAACCCTAGAAAACTTAGGAAAATCATAACTTGAATTAGGTTAAGAGTTGGAACTTCTACTTTGGGCAGTGAGTTAGTATAGGATTAGGGATCCTTTGAATGCATTTTCAATTTTTTATCTTGATGTTTGCTTCTGATTTTGGTTTTTGTTTGATGCTTTGATCATAAACCCTAATTTGGGCTTCCATATGCATCCATCTTGCATTTGCATTCATACCTTGACTTGCCATGACATTTTATGCATCCATTTGATTCATTTAACATCTTAAGACATATTGAAAGCATTTTTGATCATTGCATCTTTCATTTGCCATGTTGTATGCCATTTGCATTTCATAACTTTTCATGTATGATCATGGTTCTAAGCATGCTTCTCTTGCATCCATATGTTCATATGATCATCCCCATGTGTTGTTTCATGTTTGTAGCATCTCATAGCATCATTATCATCTCATATATGCTTCTGGTTTTGATTTTCATCATGCCATTCCATTTCATTTTGCATTGCATTGCATCCCTTTCACTAACTTTTCAGGTGGTAAGCAATTTTGAGAAGTGAATTTGCCTTCACTTCTCACATTTTCTTTTCATCTCTCTCTTTTGTGCATCTTTGTTGCATTTTTTTATGTGTTTGAGATTGAGCTTGCTCATTCTTCTTCATCCTACTTTCTTTCCTCAAGTGACTTGTCTTCTTGAATGAAGCAAGTTACTTTGCTTCTCTTGATCCTTTCATCTGCTTCCTGGTGGTTCCTCTGAAGATCTTTCTTGTTAAACCTCACAAACTCTAGGAACAACCAAGCATGACAATGATTAGGGTTTTTATTAGTCTCCCCACTTAGTTTTACCTTTGTGTCTCTTTGAGTCTTCTCTTCTCATCTCATAATCAGGGACTAAACCCTAAAGGCTTTAAGGCTTTGTGATTAAGCTTATGCCTGCATCCTTCTATTAGGATGGAGTGTATAACTTTAATCCTAAGTGTTAAACCCTTAATGTGTTTAACTCCTTTAATCAACTCACTTAATAATCATCAAGACCTCACACTTGTAACTTGGGCCTTGCATTAGGGTTCTAATTCTTCCTTAATTGGTTAAGAAGGACTAACCCTAGTGTTAATGGACAAGTCCCCCTCAAGTTGTCTTACAAACCCTAAAACTCACTTCATCATCTTATCATTAATTAAAATCCACTTAATCAAAGGCTTGTTTTGCCATGAGTTTAATCCCTAATCATGAATTAAGTTGAGGAGCTTTCCTCAGCTTAAACGTTCTCATCTATTATCCTTCTATTAGGATGGTGTAATGAGTCTGTTTAATCCCTGATTATGGCTTAACTTCATTACTTAACAACTAAACAAAAACACCAAAAACATCTAAATAATCACAAGTAGGTTAATGATCTTAATCCTACATCAAGGTGTTTAAGTGTGAGAATCTGACTTCACACTTAAGGTATTCTCATCACCCCTAATCAGAGGGAAGATGTGATGAGTTTACTAACCCATTGGTTTAGGCTTAAGCTCATTAATTTATGACAAACTTTCAAAAGCAATAAAAGACTGAAAACATAAAAACAAGCAATAATCGTCTCCTCCGGGATTCTTTTCTCATCTCATTCACTCACAAACGAGAACTTGCTTCTTCCGTCTAATGCAAGACAGTTTGCACCTGAGCCAGACAAGTCATACACTTGAGCATTGACAAGCAAGCAGTTCACAAGTCAATTTATCTTCGGTCTCTTTGGGTCGAACTACGGTGTTCTGACTTCCTCATTGCACGAGAGGATACGTAGGCATAACTTAACAGTTATCGAACAAAAGTCTCTGTATATTCCCCCTCTTTCTAGCTTTATTCTCTTAGCCTCATGTCTTGAGCATTTCATTCTTGTCCTTACACTGACACCTTCATATTACACTTCACTTCTTTTACACTGACACCTGTACATCCTTTTCCAGCTCTTTTATACACAAATTGCACTGACACTACCCCTTTAAAACACAAATCTTTTAAGCGTGGATCCCGTCGAGTACGACGGACAATCTGGGTGCTAATACCTTCCCAGGTTGTAACCAACCCCCTTTCTCAGTCTCTCTGGTCCGCAACCGTCTTATCCATATCTTTCTAGGTCTATGCAACATTGCCTTTCCTTCGGGATAAAAATGCCTAGCTGGCGACTCTTTTCTTTTCTTTTGAGTTCACTCCTGTGTGTTCTCATTCTTCTTTTCGCCGACCGTTCGCGTCTGTACCATGTTTGAGCTCAGTCTCATCTTTTGGGAGCGACAGCTTGGCGACTCTGCTGGGGACCCTTATACTGTAACCAGGGCTTCTGGTTCTTTTTGTGGGTTCCTCCTAGCGCTTGTTTGATTTGTGTTTACTGGGGTGTTATGTGCTATCTGTGTTTGTATATTTATTTTTGTTTATTGCTTTATGTACAGTTGCTTTATTGCTTTCTTTATAGCTTTGCATATATCATACTGTCATACTGTGCTGGCTGGATCTGTTTTGTTGCTTTGGTGGGTGGGTGTTCTATTGAGAGTTGAGGTCCTATACCTGGGACCTGAGTGACACCTAGGCTAGAGTGGTTCATATTCTTTCCCATTCCATCTCGGTCTGAAGCGGGAATATGAGACACGGTTCAGATATGGGTTTCTTCTTGAGAATTCTGTGTTGCAGATTTCCTGCAGTACTAGGGCTATCTGGGAAGCCTGCTAAGTCTGGATGACCTTTAGTATTGACCTTCAGAAACTGAGGTGAATTAGAGGAGGAACTTTTATGGTTATTGTAGACACTGTACCTCTGGGTTAGAAGTGTTTACACTTCTCATAACTGATCCAAGTCTGAGGATCCTTGTTTTAGAACACCACCTGTGAGGGGGTTGGGCTGTTTACAGGTTTGCAGGTACCCTTGGCCTCAGCATACCCTGTTACTTTGTTAAGAGTACTCCATGTTGGAACAGTTCTTGTGATTCTAAACCCTGGACATGTGACTCTTTATTTGAGTCCCCCACCTTGGTTACTGGACTTATAGACCTCCATCTGGATTTCTGGAACATACCTGGGCTTATGTCAGAGCACTTGATCAGATCCAGCTCAGTCACAAACCCTTGCATATCATTTGCATACATCATCATTGCATCATTTTAACATTTGCTTATTTGTTTTTCAGGGTATCCATACTTTATTTTTGGCTTGGTTTTGACCCCATCATCAGTATAGACCTATCAGTATCTACCTCAGCTATCTGCTACCTGCTTCAGCTACCTGCATCATCAGTCTCAGCCTGTCAGTGGCCCATCATCAGTGTTTTCCTCCATCATCAGCACCTGTCTCAACTCTTCTTCAACAACATGGCACCTAAGAAGAGTAACATCTCCTATCATTTCTTTCAACCTGAGCTAGCTGACATCAGGAAGATTCAGACCCTGATTGCTCCAGACCATATACCACTATTCAGAGAACACTATGGAGGCATACTTGATGTGGTTATGGATTTGGACCCTTCACAAAGGAGCTTGATTCATACTTGCCTGCAGTTCTATGATCCCCCTCTGAGGTGTTTCACTTTTCAGGATTTTCAGTTGGGACCTTTATTGGAGGAGTACTCATCATTGGTTGGTGTACCTGTCAGAGGTGGAGTCCCCTTCAACCCTGAGATGGCTTTCCCAAGTATTGAAGAGGTGGAAAAGGCCTTGTATTTGGAACCAGTCCTGATTGGGCAGAATATGACTACCAAGGCTGGAGTCTCTGGTTTACATCTGGATTTCTTGATCTCTCAGGCTACCCTGAAGGCCTCTTCAGGAGATTGGAAGGCAGTCTGTGCTTTATTGGCCCTTAGCATATATGGGGTCATTTTATTTGCAGATGAGCCTAAGTTTGTTAGTAAGAATGCAATCCATCTTTTCATCCTGAAGAACCCAGTGCCCACTTTACTAGGAGATTTCTATTACTCTGTCCACCAGAGAAATGAAAAGCAAAGGGGAAGATTGGTGAGGTGCTGTGCTCCTTTGTTCCATACTTGGCTGCTCAGACATTTGCCAAAGACTGATGCATTCTTGAACCCTCACCAGCAAAGAAACTGGGCTAGAAGACTCACTGCTTTGACCTCAGCTGATATCAGATGGTGCACTCAGAGCACCAAGGGCAGAGACCTCATCACCAGTTGTGGGCAGTTTCCCAATGTACCCCTGATAGGAGTAAAGGGTTGCATCAACTATAACCCTCTGTTGTTCAAAAGACAACTGGGCTATGCATTAGTCCACACTCCTAAGGCACAAGACTTGGCTGAGACTCTTTACTGTGAGAACAAGCCTAATCTGGCTATTGTCAGGCAAGCAGCTTGGGCCTGGGACAATGTTCAGACTAAAGGAGTAACCATTCTGGGGAAGTGCAACAATGTGGCATCAGCACAGTACTATGAGTGGTCCCATGTCAGGGCTCAGTTTTCTGGAATGCCCTTTACCATGGAAGATATGCCTGGGCCATCCTCAGCACCACCTCCTGTCACTGTCAGTTTGGAGGAGTTTGAGAAATTGAAAGAGAGAAATGAGAAGTTGACTCAGGCTCTACAGAAAACCCTCTGAGAGAGGAGTGATGGTAGGTTGGATATTGAAAGGTTGGAAAAGTTGAAGGTGGAGCATCTGGCTAGAATTGAGAAGTCTGAGGATTACATCAAGAAGTCTAGGGATGGAGAGCAGATCTTGAAGAATGCCTGCAAGGAGGCTCAGTTCCAAAAGGCCAGGACTGATTTGTATCTGAAGGAGAGTCAAGCTAGGTGGGTCAGGATCACCGAAGCTCGTACTCTGGAGGATAAAAGGACTCAGGACAAGATTGAGCAGTTGGAAGCTAGTGCAAAAGAGCAACAGGAAGCCCTGGCAGCAGCCCAGAGAGAGATCTCAGAGTTGAAGATCAGAGCTGGTGTGAAGAGGTCAAAGGACCAGAGTCAGCACAAGAAGCTAACTGCAACTGTTACTACCAGGAATCTCCTTATCAGGAACCTCACAGAGCGTCCAGCTGATCCTGTGACTGAAGCACTTCTCAAGGAAGTTCGGGAGGATGAGTTTGGTCTTGGTGTCTGACTTTTGCTTGTTGTTGCTTTCATTTCATGTACTTTTCTTTATGTTGTATTTTTGACCCCTCAGAGGGCATGTATTGTAAAAAACAAGTTATGTATCATTTACCTTTTTGTAATATATGTGTTGTTTGGTTTTATCTGAATTCTTCAAAGCAACATCAACAGCATCTTCTTCAAGGGTCTGGAAAGGTCAAAACCAAGTGCCAAGCCGGATACCTTGGAAACAAATGAGCATAACTGCATTGCATAATAACCTTTTACCTTGTTTTGTAGGTTTTTGATTATTTGTTACTAACTCTGTTGTGATGTCAGGAACTATTGCTCGCCGACGGGTGTTTCCACTCAACCGTCCACACAGATACCCAACCCGTAACAATCTTCCGGGCATACAAATGGACCAGGTACAGCAGGACCTTACAGAGGTCAGGAACCAAATGGCCAACGAGAGGTTGGAAATGAGGAATCAGATGATACAATTTATGGAGGTGATGAACAATATGTCTCAAAGCCAAGAGAGATTAAGAGCAATGGTAGAGAGGAAGAATCAAGAAGACCCCCATATAGGGACTGCTGGGACAAGCAACAATGAGAGGGTCCAACCTCATGTCAACCCCCCTGTATTTGGACCCCACCTTCATCCAGAAATCAACATCCCTGCTAATGTTCAAGGGGCTGCCACTGCAGGTAGAGTACTGCAAGAAGACCCCCAGGAAGATCAGTTCACAGTGATGGGAGCTGGGGATGAGGCCTATGACAGAAGGCTGGACGAGATTGCTGAGAAATTAAGATCCTTGGAGTCTCAAAACTCTTTGGGTTTTGATGTTATGGACATGGGCTTGGTAGACGGGGTCAGAATTCCCCATAAGTTTAAGCCTCCTTGTTTTGAAAAGTACAACGGGACTTCCTGCCCACGGATCCACTTACAATCCTTTCTGGGGAGGTTGAAGGCGTATACCATGGACGAAAAGCTATGGATGTTTTATTTTGAGGATAGCTTAACGGGAGCTTCAAGGGAATGGTACTCTCATCTGACTAGAGCAACCATAAGGTGTTGGAAGGATTTGGCAGAGGCCTTCATTAGACAATACCAGTATAATTTGTATATGGCACCCAACAGGACCCTCCTAATGGGGATGTCACAATCATCCAGAGAAAGCTTCCGAGAGTACGCCCAAAGGTGGAGACAGCTTGCTGCTGCTGTCCAGCCACCTATGTCAGAGAGAGAGATGGCAGATATGTTTATGAACACCCTCCAAGGAACATACATTGACAGGCTAGCTTCCTTCTCTTCTACCAGCTTTGCAGATGTCGTTATAGCTGGAGAAAGAATTGAGAGCCTATTGAAGATGGGCAAGATTTATGACAACGGTGCCAGCTCATCCAGCAACCCAAGGAAGCCTTTTGTGGGCCCAAGAAGAACTGGTGAGACCAATGCTATCCATGCCAGCAGGGGCAGACCCCAATATGTTCATAGGTCTGTGGCAGCAGTCACCATTCCCGCTCCAGTTCATCCACAACCAGCTTATCAACCACAACAGCAAAATTATCAGCAACAAACTCAGTATCCTCCTCAGAGAAACTACAACAACACCAACAACAACAATCAGCAAAGACCATTCCAACAGAGACCTTCTCAGGCCAATAGGGTGATCGATCCGATCCCTATGCCCTATGCCACATTACTGCCACAACTCCTAAAACTCAACCTGGTTGAGCTAAGGACGTTGGCACCTCCAGATCCTACCAGTCTACCCAGAAATTACGACGCCAGCGCCAGATGTGCTTTTCATTCGAATGCACCCGGCCATAGTACAAAAAAGTGCAGAGCTTTGCACATGAAGGTACAGGACTTGGTAGATTCTAAGGCTCTAAACTTTGCACCACCACCAAATGTTAACAAAAACCCTATGCCACACCACGGAGGTCCCAGAATCAATGCTATTGAAGAAGACAAGCCGTCTTATTTGATAACCAGTGTGGGTCAGATTCGGACACCCTTGGTGGAGATTAAAGCTCAACTCCTCGAATGTCAAATGTTCCCGGGATGTGAGCTAGGGTGTGCTTATTGCAACATTTCAGTGAATGGTTGTGATAACTTGAGGGATGGCATAGATGGTCTCATCCAGAGTGGCCTACTTCAAATCACAACATCAATTCCTACCAATCCAGCAATCTCATTAACAACAGTTCCCGAGTCTTCTACAACTGCAACAACCATTGTTCCAAACAACTCTTCAATCTCATCAACAAATGCTTCATCTGTTATTTCAACGAACCAAATATCAGCAAACATCCCTTCTACAACTTCAGCACCCCTTCATTCAGAGTCTCCTACAACAACACCCATCCTTCCAACAATGTCTCCTACAACATCAGCAGCAAACAGTGCAAGTGTTTCGACAGTTACAATTTATTATGATCCCACCAATGATTCTGCTTACAACTCACAAAATGCCACTCCCACCAGAGCACCAGTCACAATATACTATGATCCACAGACTATCATGGTCCCTTTTGCAGCTGCCATCAGTCCAGTCACTATCACAGTTCCTGGGCCAGTACCTTATGAAAGCAGTAATGCCATCCCCTGGCATTACGGCTCTGATCTATACCGCGAAGGACAAAAAATAACTCTTGAATCATCAACCCCTGCACCACAAATAGACAATGTGGGAGGAGGCGGAGGCTTCACTCGAAGCGGACGTCTCTTTGCTCCACAAATTCAAAGACCCACTTCCGAAGCAGAAGCTGCTGCCAAGGCAAAAGGGAAGAGCTTGGTGCAGGAAGATCAAGCTGTTAAGGAAGCTTCGAAAACACCCTTTGATCAAGAAGTTGATGAGTTCATGAGAATTATCAAGAAGAGTGATTACAAAATAGTGGACCAGCTTCACCAGACGCCTTCCAAGATCTCTATTCTATCATTGCTTATGTGCTCCGAGGCCCATCGGAACGCACTACTAAAAGTCTTGCACGCAACTTATGTGCCAGAAGAGATCACCGTCAATCAGTTGGAAGTTGTGGTTGGAAATGTTACTGCTAGCAATGGGCTAGGATTTACCAACACTGATTTGACTACGGAAGGCCGCAATCATAACAAGGCTTTGCACATTACCATGGAATGTAAAGGTGCAGTTCTTTCCCATGTGCTGGTAGACACATGATCATCCCTCAATGTCTTACCTAAAAAGGCCCTTGTGAAGCTAGAGTATGAAGGATTGGCACTACGTCCCAGTAACTTAGTAGTAAGAGCTTTTGACGGTTCTAAGAGATCAGTTCTGGGAGAGATTGAGTTGCCTATAACGATTGGCCCACAAACTTTCAAAACGACCTTCTACGTGATGGACATTCAGCCTGCCTACAGCTGTTTGTTGGGTAGACCATGGATTCATGCTGCTGGTGCAGTTACGTCTACCCTTCACCAGAAGTTAAAATTCGAGTGGGAGGGCCAAGTCGTTACTATCTGTGGAGAGGAGGATATTTTTGTTAGCCATCTGGCTACCTACAAATATATTGAGATGGATGGGGAGATCCATGAAACGATGAGTCAAGGGTTTGAGGCCCTGAATGTTAATGAAACATCTGCTGTACCTGGAACCTCAATGACATCATACCAACAAGCCCGGAAGGTTGTTGAAGAAGGAACTGCCCAAGGCTGGGGCAAGTTGTTACCTGTGGAGAAGAAAGAGGATAGATTTGGGTTGGGTTACAAACCAACTCAACAAGATCAAGCAGAGGCTGCTAAGGAGCCCAACTTTGTTAGTGGGGGGATGCTCACCCCTGATGCTGTCAACAATTTGGAAGACGAGGATGAAGGCGACCGCAACCTGGAGAGTTGGATCCGTCCAAAGATCCCGGGGAGCAGTATCTCAAACTGGTCTTCCCAGGAAATTATAAGAGTTACTCATGCAGAGTAATTATTATTTCCTGTATTTTTATAGCATGCATCAAGTCTTGCATCTTGCCCAAGATGACAAGACTCATTTTGTAATCGGGCCATCTGTAATTTTTGTGCAAATGAAATATCAGACATCTTTTTGCAAATGAGTCTTTTTCTTTTTCGCTCACTGTTTTTCCATTTTTCTTTTTGTACAAAAAATAAATGGCAATGTTTTCAAAATGACAACTTTATTTCACTTTTCTAAACAAGATTAAAATCAAATCACTAAAATGAACAAACTGAACCCTTGCAGAGAGTGCCTTCCAGACAGCACCGACAACAGCACGGCTATGACTTCGTATGACTTTGACAATCTAATCAATCAAGATGATGAAGGGGTTGAAGAAGATTACGAGCTTCCTGAAGAGTTAGCCAGGTTGTTGAGACAAGAGGAGAAGGTTATCACTCCTCATCAGGAGGAGGTCGAAACGGTTAATCTTGGTACAGATGAAGACGTGAAAGAAGTTAAAATCGGGGCCGGCCTACAAGACTCAGTGAAAAGACAACTGATTGACCGGCTTCAAGATTATGTGGATGTGTTTGCTTGGTCTTATCAAGACATGCCAGGGTTGGACACCGACATTGTTATGCACAAGCTGCCTTTAAAAGAAGAATGCCCGCCGGTTAAACAGAAACTGCGCCGTACTCGCCCAGACATGGCAATGAAAATCAAAGAAGAGGTACAAAAGCAGTGGGACGCCGGGTTCCTTGCTGTAACTAGCTATCCACCGTGGGTTGCTAACATAATACCTGTGCCTAAGAAAGACGGCAAAGTAAGAATGTGTGTTGATTACCGGGACCTGAACAGAGCCAGCCCGAAAGATGATTTCCCTTTACCTCACATTGATGTATTGGTGGATAATACGGCTCAGTTCTCGGTATTCTCCTTCATGGACGGATTTTCAGGATACAATCAGATCAAGATGTCACCTGAAGACATGGAGAAGACAACCTTCATCACACCCTGGGGCACGTTCTGTTACAAAGTGATGCCATTCGGACTGAAGAATGTCGGTGCAACATATCAACGGGCTATGGTGACATTATTCCACGATATGATCCATAAAGAAATAGAATGTTATGTGGATGACATGATTGCCAAGTCCCTTACTGAAGAAGACCACTTGGTGAATCTGCTAAAGCTATTCAAGCGTCTGAGGAAGTACCAATTGAAGCTGAACCCCAACAAGTGCACATTCGGGGTGCGATCTGGCAAGCTGCTGGGATTTATTGTAAGCGAGAAAGGGATTGAGGTTGACCCTGATAAAGTCAAAGCTATTCAAGAGATGCCTGCACCAAAGACAGAGAAAGAAGTTCGAGGGTTCTTAGGTCGATTGAACTACATTTCACGGTTCATATCTCACCTCACAGCAACCTGTGAACCTTTGTTCAAATTGCTAAGAAAAGAACAAACGGTCGGGTGGAACGAAGATTGCCAGAAGGCTTTTGACAAGATCAAGGAGTACTTGCAAGAACCTCCAATCCTTATGCCTCCAGTTGAAGGAAGACCTCTGATCATGTACTTGACAGTATTAGAAGAGTCAATGGGGTGTGTGCTGGGCCAGCATAACGAGTCTGGTCGAAAAGAGTATGCAATATACTACCTAAGCAAAAAGTTTACCGACTGTGAACAACGTTATTCACTGCTCGAGAAAACTTGCTGTGCTTTAGCGTGGGCTGCTCGCCGACTGAGACAGTATATGTTGACCCACACTACCTTATTGATCTCAAAGATGGACCTAGTCAAGTATATTTTTGAGAAGCCAGCACTTACCGGACGGGTTGCAAGATGGCAAATGATCCTCACAGAATATGACATCCAGTACACCTCTCAGAAAGCCATCAAGGGCAGTGTATTGTCTGAATATCTTGCTGAGCAACCCATTGATGACTACCAGCCCATGAGATTTGACTTCCCCGATGAAGACATCATGTTCATAAAAGCAAAAGATCATGAAGAGCCTGTTCACACTGAAGGGCCTGACCCTGAAGAAGAATAGACTATGATGTTTGATGGGGCTGTTAACATGAATGGTCGTGGTGTTGGTGCAGTACTCATTACACCTGAAGGAGTTCACATGCCTTTCTCGGCAAAACTCACTTTCAACTGCACTAACAACGAAGCTGAATACGAAGCTTGCATTATGGGTCTTGAGGAAGCCATTGACCTCAGGATCAAGACATTGGCTGTATTCAGAGATTCGGCTCTGGTAGTTAATCAGACCAACGGCAAATGGTACACACACCAGGATCATCTGATACCTTACAGGGATTATACAAGGAGGTTATTGACTTTCTTCACAACGGTCAAACTTGAGTATATCCCTCGGGACGAGAATCAGTTTGCAGATGCTCTAGCTACCATTTCATCCATGATCAAAGTTCAAGCTGCCAACTTTGTACCTCAGATTTCAGTGTCCAGACTTGACAGACCAGCATATGTATTTGCAGCAGATATTGTTAAAGATGATAAGCCTTGGTTCCATGACATTAAGTGCTTCTTGGAGGATCAAACATACCCATCTGGGGCATCTTCCAATGATAAGAAGACTTTGAGAAGGCTTGCTGGTAGTTTCTTTCTGAACACTGATGGTTCTTTGTACAAAAGGAACTTTGATATGGTACTCCTCAGATGCGTTGATAGAACAGAAGCAGACTTGTTAATGCATGAAGTGCACGAAGGCTCCTTTGGTACCCATGCGGGAGGACATGCCATGGCTAAAAAGTTGCTAAGATCAGGTTATTACTGGATCACAATGGATGCCGACTGTTGTGCCTACGCCAGAAAATGCCATAAATGCCAGATTTATGCGGATAAGGTGCATGTGCCTCCCAATCCTTTGAATATAATGTCTTCACCCTGGCCTTTTGCCATGTGGGGCATTGATATGATTGGCAAGATTGAACCGACTGCATCAAACGGCCACAGATTCATCTTGGTTGCCATTGATTATTTCACCAAGTGGGTTGAAGCAGCCTCATATGCAAATGTTACAAGGCAAGTGGTAGCCCGATTCCTGAAGAGAGATATCATCTGTCGATACGGAGTTCCCGAGCGAATCATTACAGATAATGGTTCCAACTTGAACAACAAAATGATGGCTGAGCTATGCCGGGACTTCAAGATCCAACACCACAATTCTTCTCCATACAGGCCAAAGATGAACGACGCTGTTGAGGCAGCTAATAAGAATATCAAGAAGATTGTGCAGAAGATGGTAGTCACCTATAAAGACTGGCACGAGATGCTACCATTTTCCTTGCATGGGTACCGCACGTCAATCAGAACATCCACCGGGGCAACACCGTATCAGCTTGTGTATGGTATGGAAGCAGTCCTACCGGTTGAAGTTGAATTACCCTCCTTACGGGTACTGATGGATGTTAAGCTGAACGAAGCAGAATGGGTCCGATCCCGATACGAACAACTGAGTCTGATTGAAGAAAAGAGATTGGTTGCAATCTGTCATGGGCAGTTATATCAGAAGAGAATGAAGAGAGCCTTCGATCAGAAAGTCAGGCACCGAGAGTACTAAGTAGGAGATCTTGTGTTGAAAAGAATCCTCCCTCCTCATACAGACCACAGGGGCAAATGGACACCGAATTATGAAGGACCATTTGTAGTAAAGAAAGTTTTCTCTGGTGGAGCACTGATGCTCAGCACTATGGATGGTGAAGACTTCCCGTCCCCTGTGAATTCAGATGCAGTTAAAAAATACTTCGCATAAAAATGACCCGCTGGACATAAAAACAGAATGTAAGTCCAGGCAAAAATAGGGCATCCCGGCGAGTCAAAAACAGAATAAAAGACTCGGGCAAAAATAAGGGAAAATAAAAAAAATGTACACCCGCTGAGTTGAAAAGCCGCATTGGACAACTCAGGCAAAAATGGGTATCCCGATGGATTGAAAACCCGAAAGAGCGATCCATGCAAAACAAGGGAATAAGCGAACAACTGCATACTGAATTCGTCTGTATCACCTACAACTTGGTAAACCTCGAAAGGATCAAGCTTCAAACAGGATCAGCCTTCTTCACAAAGCAAGACGAGAAGAACGTCAAAAGTCATACGAGTCATAGCAAAGGAGGAAGCTCCTTAAAGCGTCGTCAACATTGCCACCATTTTGTTTCTCAATTTATATCAATCTCCTCATTTTAGGAGATTTGTTTCTTTGACTGTATCTTGCCAATTCAGGGCACATAAATTAATAAAATCAGATTTTCAGTCATGTTTCGTTTTGTACAATTTTATTTGCAAAGAATGTCTGATGTCTCTAAAAAACTGATTGCATAAGTACAGATGCTTTTCTTCAAAAATAAAAACACGTGCTTGCAGGAAATATAGTTACTCCCGGGAGTGTCTAACTCCTATGACGGAATCTAGCAAAGGATACCTCGGGATCACTTGTGCATTTCTATCTTTGCAGGATTGCAGGTATTCAAAGCGCAGCGTGGGGCATGAAAGCTTCATCCCAGCAAGCTGACCAATCAACACTCAATCTCAGCACCCGAGGTGTTTTCTCCCCAGCTGAGATGCCACTTGTTACTTCTCCCAGCCGAGGTGTCATTCATTCTCCCTCAGCCAAGTGCAAAAGTCAGGGAACCGCTTCCCCACAGAGTGTCAGCCTCTATTCAGAGGAGCAACGCATGAAGGAATCACAACAGGGTGACGAAAGCTTCTGCGAACCCCAGCGGGGTCTCTCATTTACAAGGATATGTCTATCAGTGACCTATCTCCCCAAGCGGATACATCTCGTCAGATCTACCAATGATCTCACCCCCAGCTGGGATGTCCATTTCAAGCAGATCAACCAGAGATCTTTCACAGCAGCGGGATCCGAATCCCAGATTGATATCCTTGCATAATCATGGCATCCGTATCATATTCACCTGCAAAGCGTAGCATTCCGTCTAATACGGAGCATTACGGCAAAAAATCAAACATATAGCATAATTGTAAACACCCCAAATTTGCCCTCACCCATTCACACCATGGCTTGTGATCATTCTCATATGCATAAACACAATCATATCACCGCATGTTTCATTTTTGATTCACTACATAATTTCTAAGGCATCTGCACCTAGGGTTTGTGATCTGAGCAATCCAAGAGCTTCTTGAGCCACTCCAAAGGCCACCAATCACTTCAAAGGGATCCATGTGTGTTCATCTATCATATTACATCCTCTCAAGGTCAAGATTTCAAAAGAATCACAAGAACTAGGGTTTGAATGGATACAGAGCCAGGTTTGACTGCACAGTTGACCTAAAATTAGGGTTTTAGATTCAGAGGCCATAACACCAAATTTTTTGGTCATTCTTGTTTCCATTGGTCTCTATATGGTATAAGGAGTATGCATATCAATTTTCATGAAGAAATTCCATGGGGAAGTCATCTGATCAAGGGTTGACTTTCTGGTCAAGTCAGTGTAAAATCAGGGCATCTGAGGCCCCCAATGACCCAACCAATGGGTGATCTTCATCATTTTGAGTGTATATGATCTTTATTTGATCATGGAAGAAGATTGAAGTTCACAAAAATCAAGAATTTGGAGTTTTTGCAAATGTTGACTTTTTGGGCATAGTTGACTTTTCAAGAATGCCTCATTTTAGGTCATTTTTCAAGCCTTGATTCTTGATCCAAAAATGCTTCAAATGGAAAAACTTTGGTCATGAAAGTTGTAGATTACATCTTTCCCTTTTCAAAAAGTACAAGAACATGATCAAATTCTTCTTGGATCAAAAGTTATGGTGTGACAAAGTTGGCTAAAATCATTGATTTTCAAGACATGCCTCAAATGTGAATTTTGCAAAATCATGAACCAAGGCCTTTTGTAACCTCTAGTTGACTTCAAACCAGTACACAAACATTCTATGTGACATGGAAATTAGATTTGGACCAAGAATCCCTCATGTTCATGGCTTGTGTAGCAAAGTAGTCACATGTGAACCAAAAAGTAACAACTTGCAAAAACTCATGATCATTCTTTCCACCACTTGCTACATTGGTTACTGCACTTTGCTAGCCCTTCCCCTCACCCTTGCTGCACAGCCCATGCCTTGTACTAAGCCTAGAACCAAGCCATACTTCTCTTACACAAAAGGTGGACTTTGAGCAAAAGCAAACTTACCAATCACTATAGGCCATGTCAAATCATCTGACCTATAGGATTAAAATATACTATCCATTTGCAAGACATTTCATAGAAGAAGCCAGGCTGAAACTCTCAAAAAGCATCACATACACAAACACATTTTTTTTTGCAAAACTCTTCGAATCTGTCTCCACACTTCACAAACATGCCAACAAGTTTCATCAACCTTTTCACCATGTTTCATTGAGTAGAAACCAATAAGACTCAAGCCTGGAACCAGCCTGAACTGATCTGCACCATTTCTCATCCCTAAAACCAGAACTCTTTGAATCTCCACACACAGCCATCAAAATCCATTTTTTTCTTTCACCAACAAGTCATAAACTGTCCCTGGAACAAAAATCACCCTTCAAAGCAGTTTGAAACATCACATACAAAGATCCCCATTTCTGCTACACCAGAGTTGGATCTTTCAAGCCAGCCACTCTCCAAGCTTTCTGAGCCTCATTTTGTCCTCAGGAGGTTCAAGGAAGCAAGCCTGTGCAAAGAAAAAGTCCAGAGAGCTCATAAACAGAGAAGCTTCATCTCAGGTAGCATGAAGAACATTTTTCCCAGAAACTAGTTTTTTAGTTCTTTTATGATGCTATGTGTTCCTCTGATCATGAATGTATGTTTACTTTTGAAAATAGTGAAGAAACCAGCATGTATGAAGCTTTTGAACATTTGCCCGTGTTTTGCATTTTGATTCGATTCAGGCTTATGGATGAAAATAAATGAATTTAGGTTGAGGGTTTAGGTTTAGATTGATGAGAGAGTCGTTTTGGTGGAAGAAATTTGTTGTTTGGTGACCTATAGAAGAACCTAGGGTTTCGGCTCGCCGGAGAAGACGAACGGAAGTCTTCTCCGGCCGCCTGTAAGTCATTAGCCCTAATCTAAGTGATTAATGAGGTTTGAATGAGGATCGTTGGATGGCCTCTCCCGCGCGTGAATGAATGGATGAGATGAGTCATTAGAAGCCCTAATCCCTGATTATCCATTTAATTTCTGTTTATTTAATTCTTAAGTTTAATTAGCCAGATTTGAATCTGGGCCCTTGGATCTGGCGCGCAGTCAACCAGACCAAGCCCAGATCAAATCCTGGCCTTCCCTTCTAATTACTTTCATTTTAACCTATTTTATTTTTCATTTAATATCATTTCTTTTCTCTAATTTATTTAAAATAGTAAAAAATGTGTAAAAATTATGAAACTTTTTCTCATAAGTTTTATTAATTTTTATGACACAAAAACATTTTTATTTTTATTTTTATCATTTAAAAAGTATTTTTAAATATTTAAAGGATTATTTTTAATTGATTAATGGGAATTAATTTATTAAAAATACCTTTAGGTATTTAAAAATCACCAAAAAATTCATGAAATGTTCTAAGACATTTAGAAACATTGTCCAACCTTCAAACCAAATTTCTTTTTTGATCTTGATGCATTTTGAGAATTTTCCATTGAATTAAAATCATTTTTGTGCATTGTTTTGATCCTAAGTTCAAAAAATCATTTCTGCCTATCTAAGAAGAGTTGGACATTGATTCTTATTGCATTGCATTGTGTTTAGCATGTAGTTTTTGAGATTAAATGGCCATGTTTTGTTCCCTCATTTTCAATTTGATTGGCATTTCTTTTGTTTAAGAACCCTAAAAACCCTAATAACTTGTAAAAATCATAACTTGGGATTGATTAAGAGTTGAGACCTCCCCTTTGGACCTTGGTTTAGTATAGGGTTAGGGATCCTTTGAGTGGCATTTTCCATTTTTTATCTTAGGGTTTGCTTCTGTTTTGGGTTTTTGTTTGTTGTTTGATCCATAAACCCTAATTTGGGCTTCCATTTGCATCCTTCTTGCATTCTCTTGCATAACATGACTTGCCATGACATTTCAAGCATCCATTTGATTCATTTGACATCTTAAGACATATAGAAAGCATGTTTGATCATTGCATCTTGCATTTTCCATGTTGTATGCCATGTATGCTTCCTAACTTCTCATGTAAGTTCATGCTCCTTAACTTGCATCATTTGCATCCATGATCTTGTATGAACATCTCCATGCCTTGCCTCATGTTTGCAGCATCTCATAGAATCATTATCATCATCAACATGTTTCTGGTTTTGTTTATCATCATGTCATCTTATCTCATTTGGCTTTGCATTGCATTTCTTTTCTAACATCTCAGGTGGTAAGTAATGTTGAGAAGTGAATTTGCCTTCACTTCTCATAACTTTTTCTATTCATCTCTCTTGCATCCATTGCTGCATTTTTATATGTGTTAGAGTTTGAGCTTGCTCATTCTTCTTCTTCCCACTTTCTTTCTTCAAGTGACTTGACTTCTTGAATGAAGCAAGCTGCTTTGCTTCTCTTGATCCTTTCATCTGCTTCCTGGTGGCTCCATTGAAGATTGTTCTTGTTTAACCTCACAAACCTTAAGGACAACCAAGCATGACAATGAATTAGGTTTTTGATTAGTCCCCCATTAGTTTCACCTTTGTGTCTCTCTTGAGTCTTCTCTTCTCATCTCATAATCAGGGACTAAACCCTAAAGGCTTTAAGGCTTTGTGATTAAGCTTATGCCTGCATCCTTCTATTAGGATGGAGTGTATAACTTTAATCCTAAGTGTTAAACCCTTAATGTGTTTAAATCTCTTAATCAATTCACTTAATAATCATCAAGACATCACACTTGTAACTTGGGCCTTGCATTAGGGTTCTAATTCTTCCTTAAATGGTTAAGAAGGACTAACCCTAGTGTTAATGGACAAGTCCCCCTCAAGTTGTCTTACAAATCATAAAAATCACTTCATCATCATACCATTAAATAAAATCCACTTAATCAAAGGCTTGTTTTGTCATGAGTTTAATCCCTAATCATGGATTAAGTTGAGGAGCTTTCCTCAGCTTAAACATTCTCATCTATTATCCTTCTATTAGGATGGTGTAATGAGTCTGTTTAATCCCTGATTATGGCTTAATCCCATTACTTAACACTAAACAAAAACACCAAAAACATCTAAATAATCACAAGTAGGTCAATGATCTTAATCCTATACCAAAGGTGATTAAGTGTGAGAATCTGACTTCACACTTAAGGTATTCTCATTGCCCCTAATCAGAGGGAAGATGTGATGAGTTTAATAAATCCATTGGTTTAGGCTTAAGCTCATTAACTTATGACAAACTTTCAAAAGCAATAAAAGACTGAAAACTCAAAAACAAACAATAATCGTCTCCTTCGGGATTCTTTTCTCATCTCATTCACTCACAACCGAGAACTTGCTTCTTCCGTCTAATGCAAGACAGTCAGCACCTGAGCCAGACAGGTCATACACTTGAGCATAGACAAGTAAGCAGTTCATCAAGTCAATTCATCTTTCAGTCTCTTTGGGTCGAACTACGGTGTTCTGACTTCCTCATTGCACGAGAGGATACGTAGGCATAACTTAACGGTTATCGAACAAAAGTCTCTGTATATTCCCCCTCTTCCAGCATCTTTCTCTTAGCCTCATTATCATGAGCAATTCATTCTCATTCTCACACTGACACTTCATTTATATACTTCATTTTACACTTCTTTTACACCGACACCTGTACATTCTTTTCCAGCTCTTTACACACAAATTGCACTGACACTACCCCTTTAAAACACAAATCTTTTAAGCGTGGATCCCGTCGAGTACGACGGACAATCTGGGTGCTAATACCTTCCCAGGTTGTAACCAACCCCCTTTCTCAGTCTCTCTGGTTCGCAACCGTCTTATCCGTATCTTTCTAGGTCTATGCAGCATTACCTTTCCTCCGGGATAAAAATTCCTAGCTGGCGACTCTATTCATCTCCAGTGAGTTCACGGCTGTGTGTTCTCATTGTCCCTCTCGCCGACCGTTCGCGTCTGTACCTTTATTTGGGCCATTCCCATTTATCGGGAGCGACAGCTTGGCGACTCTGCTAGGGACCCTTATACTGCAACCAGGGCTTCTGGTTCTTTTTGTGGGTTCCTCCTAGCGCTTGTTTGGTTTGTGTTTACTGGGGTGTTTTGTGCTACTTGTGTTTGTATACTTGTTTTATTTTTACTGTTTTATGTACAGTTGCTTTACCGCTTTCTTTATTGCTTTTGTATATATCATACTGTCATGCTGCTGGCTGGATCTGGTCTTTGTTTTGGTGGGTGGGTGATTCATTGAGAGTTAAGGTCCTATACCTGGGACCTGAGTGACACCTAGGCTAGAGTGAATCATATTCTTTCCCATTCCATTTCGGTCTGGTGCGGGAATATGAAACACGGTTCAGATGTGGGTTTCTTCTTGAGAACTCTGTGTTGCAGATTTCCTGCAATGCTAGGGCTATCTGGGAAGCCTGCTAAGTCTGGATGACCTTTTAGTATTGACCTTCAGAAACTGAGGTGAATTAGAGGAGGAACTGTTATGGTTATTGTAAACACTGTACCTCCGGGTTAGAAGTGTTTACACTTCTCATAACTGATCCAAGTCTGAGGATCTTTGTTCTAGAACACCACCTGTGAGGGGGTTGGGTTGTTTACAGGTTTGCAGGTACCTTGACCTCAGAATACCCTGTTAATTTGATTTGATTAAGAATACTTCATGTTGGAATAGTTCTCGTGATTCTAAACCCTGGACATGTGGCTCTTTATTTGAGCCCCCCACCTTGGTTACTGGACTTATAGACCTCCGCCTGGATTTCTTACACACATGGACTTATATCAGAGCATTTGATCAGATCCAGCTCAGTCACAAACCCTTTGCATATCATTTGCATACATAATCATTACATCATATTGACATTTGCTTATTTGTGTTTCAGGGTATCCATCATCATTTGGTTTTGGTTTTGACCCCCATCTTCAGTATTGACCTGTCTTCCTCAGCACCTGCTTCAGCCTTCAGCTGTCTACTTCAAGCATCAGCACCAGCCAGTCAGTGGCCCATTCCTCAGTATCCCCATCAGCATTTGTCTTTACTCAGTCTCAACATCATGACTCCCAAGAAAAGCAACATCACTTACCACTTCTTCCAGCCAGAGTTGTCAGACATCAGGAGGATTCAAACCCTGATCACTCCAGACCATGTACCATTGTTTAGGGAACACCATGGAGATATACTTGATATGGTTATGGATCTGGACCCTTCACAGAGAAGCCTGATCCACACCTGCCTTCAGTTTTATGATCCCCCACTGAGATGCTTCACTTTTCAGGACTTTCAGTTGGGCCCTCTATTGGAAGAATACTCATCATTAGTTGGTATACCTATCAGGAGAGAAGTCCCTTTCAACCCTGAGATGGTTTTCCCAAGTAATGAGGAGGTAGCAAAGGCATTGCATCTGGAACCAGTCTTGGTTGGGCAACATATGACCTCTAAAGCTGGAATCCCTGGCCTGCATCTGGATTTCTTGATTTCTCAAGCTACTCTGAAAGCTTCTCTAGGAGAATGGAAGGCAGTGTGTGCTTTATTGGCTTTGAGCATCTATGGGATTGTATTGTTTGCAGATGAGCCTCGATTCATCAGTAAGAATGCAATTCACCTGTTCATTCTAAGGAACCCAGTGCCAACTTTATTGGGTGATCTCTACTATTCAGTGCATCAGAGGAATGAGAAGCAGAGGGGAAGGCTAGTGAGGTGTTGTGCTCCATTGTTCCATACTTGGCTTCTCAGGCATCTACCCAGGACATATGCATTTCTGAACCCTCATCAACAGAAAAACTGGGCTGGGAGGCTTACCACTCTCACTTCAGCTGATGTCAGGTGGTGCACTCAAAGCACAAAAGGCAGGGATATCATCACCAGCTGTGGGCATTTTCCCAATGTACCCCTAGTAGGAGTTAAGGGTAGTATTAACTACAACCCTCTGCTGTTTAAAAGACAACTGGGCTATGCACTGGTCCACACTCCTAAGGCACAAGACTTGGTGGAGACCCTTTACTGTGAGAACAAGATTAGTTTGGCAATTGTTAGGCAGGTAGCCTGGGCCTGGGATAATGTTCAAACTAAGGGGATAACCATCTTGGGAAAATGTAACAATGTGGCATCAGCATAATACTATGATTGGTCCTATGCTAGGGCTCAATTCTCTGGGATGCCCTTTACTATTGAAGATGTGCCTGGACCTTCCACAGCACCACCTCCAGCAACTGTCAGCTTAGAGGAGTTTGAAAAACTGAAAGAAAGAAATGAGAAGTTGACTCAAGCTTTGCAGAAGACCCTCTATGAGAGGAGTGATGGAAGACTGGATATTGAAAGATTGGAGAAGCTGAAGAAAGAGCATCTGGCTAAGATTGAGAAGTCTGAGGACTACATTAAGAAGTCTAGGGCTGGAGAGCAAATCCTGAAGAATGCTTGCAAGGAAGCCCAATTCCAGAAAGCCAGGACAGACTTGTATCTGAAGGAGAGTCAGGCTAGGTGGGTCAGGATCACCGAGGCTCGTACTCTGGAGGACAAGAGAGTTCAAGACAAGATGGAACAGATGGAAGCAAGTGCTAAAGAGCAGCATGAAGCCCTGGCAGCAGCCCAGAGGGAGATATCAGAGCTAAAGATCAGAGCCGGAGTGAAGAGGTCGAAGGACCAAGGTCAACACAAGAAGCTGACTGCAGCTATTGCTACAAGAAATCTTCTCATCAGAAATCTCACGGAGCGTCCGGCTGATCCTGTGACCGAAGCACTTCTCAAGGAAGTTCGGGAGGATGAGTTTGGACTTGGTGTTTGACCATTTGCTTGTTGTTGTTTTCTTTCCATGTACTTTTATTTTTCTTGTAATGTATTTTGACCCTTTAGAGGGCTTGTGTTGTAAAATGAACGAGTTGTATTATTTCCCCTTCTGTGATATATATTTGTGTTAGTTTGCTTCATCTGAGTTTTCTTCAAAAGCAACATCAACAACATCTTCAAGGGTCTGGAAGGGTCAAAACTGAACGCCAAGCCGGATACCTTGAGAACAAATAAGCATGCTGCATTACATGCTAACCCATTGTTTGTTTTGTAGGTTTTGTTTTTGTTGTTGCTAACTCTGTTGTGATGTTCAGGAATTATTGCTCGGCGACGAGGGTTCCCACTCAACAGGCCACACAGATATCCTACCAGAAACAATCTTCCGGGCATTCAGATGGATCAGATGCAGCAAGACCTTACGGAGGTCAGAAACCAGATGACCACCGAGAGGTTAGAAATGAGAACTCAAATGACGCAGTTTATGGAAGTAATGAACAACATGGCTCAAAGCCAGGAGAGGCTCAGAGCTCTGGTAGAAGGAAGAAATCAGGAAGATCATCAGCCTGGGACTGCTGGGACTAGTAACAATGAAAGGGTCCAACCACATGTCAATCCCCCTGTCTATGGTCCCCACCTCCATCCAGAGGCCAACATTCCAGTCAATATACCAGGAACTGCTACAGCCGGGAGGGTACTGCAAGAAGATCCTCAAGAAGACCAGTTCACAGTAATGGGAGCCGGGGAAGAGGCTTATGATAGAAGATTGGACGAAATAGCTGAGAAGTTGAGATCACTGGAGTCTCAAAACTCTTTGGGGTTCGATGTTATGGATATGGGCTTGGTAGACGGGGTCAGGATTCCCCACAAGTTCAAGCCTCCATGCTTTGAAAAGTATAATGGGACTTCCTGTCCCCGAACTCATCTGCAATCTTTTCTTGGAAGATTAAAAGCTTATACCATGGATGAGAAGTTGTGGATGTTCTACTTCGAAGATAGCTTGACTAGAGCTTCGAGGGAATGGTATTCCCATCTGACAAGAGCAACTGTAAGATGCTGGAAGGACCTGGCAGAGGCCTTCATCAGACAGTATCAGTATAATCTGGATATGGCACCCAATAGGACCCTCCTAATGGGGATGTCACAGTCATCTAGAGAGAGCTTCAGAGAATATGCTCAAAGATGGAGACAGCTCGCTGCTGCTGTCCAGCCACCTATGTCTGAAAGAGAGATGGCTGATATGTTCATGAATACCCTTCAGGGAACCTATATTGATAGGCTAGCTGCCTTCTCCTCCACCAGCTTTGCAGATGTAGTTATAGCCGGGGAGAGAATTGAAAGCCTATTGAAAATGGGTAAGATCTCAGACAATGGTGCGAGCTCATCCAGTAATGCAAGAAAGCCTTTTGCAGGCCCGGGAAGGACTGGTGAGACTAATGCCATCCACACCAATAGGGGTAGGCCCCAATATGTTCACAGATCTGTGGTTGCAGTCACCATCCCTGCTCCAGCCCATCCACAACCTGTTTATCAACCTCCTCAGCAAAACTATCAGCCACAACCTCAGTATCAACAACAGAATCAGTATCCTCCAAGAAATTACAACAACAACAACACCAACAACAATAATCAACAAAGGCCATTCCAGCAGAGGCCATCTCAAGCTAACAGAGTGATCGATCCGATCCCCATGCCATATGCTGCCTTGCTGCCACAGCTCCTGAAACTCAACCTAGTTGAGCTAAGGACGTTGGCACCTCCGGATCCCAACAGTCTACCCAGGAACTACGACTCCAATGCTAGGTGTGCTTTTCATTCAAACGCACCTGGTCATAGTACGGAAAAGTGCAGAGCCTTGCACATGAAGGTACAAGACCTGGTAGACTCAAAAGCTTTGAATTTTGCACCACCACCCAATGTCAACAAAAATCCTATGCCAAACCATGGTGGTCCTCGAATTAACGCTATTGAAGAAGACAAGCCGTCTTATTTAATAACCAGTGTGGGTCAGATTAGGACACCGTTGGTGGAAATTAAAGCTCAGCTCTTGGAATGTCAGATGTTCCCAGGGTGCGAGTTAGGGTGTGCTTACTGCAATATTTCAGTAAATGGGTGCGATAATCTGAGGAATGGCATAGATGGCCTTATTCAGAGTGGCCAACTTCAGATCACCACATCATTTCCAACAAATCCAGCAATTTCATCAGCAACGGTTTCAGAACCTCCTACAACTGCAGCAACCATTGTTCCTGACAATTCTTCGGCTTCATCAACAAGTACTTCATCCATCATCTCAACCGATCAGTTTTCAACAAATTTTCCTGCTACAACTTCAGCTTCACTCCATTTTGAATCTCCTCCAACAACAACATCCATTCTTCCAGCAATGTCTCCTACAACTCCAGCAACCAATCATGAAGATGTCTCTACTGTCACCATATTCTATGATCCTGAAAACAACTCTGCCTACAATTCAGAAGGTGCTGCTCCCATCAGAGCACCAGTTACAATTTATTACGATCCACAAACAATCACATTCCCTTCAGCAGCTGCAATCAGTCCAGTCACTGTCACAGTGCCTGGACCCGTACCTTATGAAAGCAATAGGGCCATCCCTTGGCACTATGGCTCGGATGTGTACTGCGAAGGAAAAAGAATCACTCTTGAAACATCAACCCCTGCACCACAAGTAGATAATGTGGGAGGAGGCGGAGGCTTCACTCGAAGCGGACGTCTCTTTGCTCCACAGATTCAAAGACCCACTGCCGAAGCAGAAGCTGCTGCCAAGGCAAAAGGAAAGAGCCCGGTGCAGGAAGATCAAGCTGTTAAAGAAGCTGTAAAAACCCCATTCGATCAAGAAGTTGATGAGTTTATGAGGATCATCAAAAAGAGTGATTACAAAATTGTGGATCAGCTTCACCAGACGCCATCCAAGATCTCTATCCTCTCACTGCTTATGTGCTCCGAAGCCCATCGGAATGCACTACTCAAAGTCTTGCACGCAGCTTACGTGCCTGAGGAGATCACTGTCAATCAATTGGAAACCGTGGTTGGAAATGTTACTGCTAGCAATGGGCTAGGGTTCACCAATACCGATTTGACAACGGATGGCCGCAACCACAACAAAGCCTTGCACATCACCATGGAATGCAAAGGAGCAGTCCTTTCCCATGTGCTGGTGGACACAGGGTCATCCCTGAATGTCTTACCAAAGAAGGCCCTGGTGAAGCTAGAGTATGAAGGGTTAGCATTGAGACCCAGTAACCTGGTAGTAAGAGCCTTTGATGGTTCTAAAAGATCGGTGCTGGGGGAAATAGAGCTACCTGTGACAATTGGCCCGCAGACCTTTACAACTATCTTCTATGTGATGGACATTCAGCCTGCCTATAGCTGTTTGTTGGGTAGACCTTGGATTCACGCCGCTGGAGCAGTAACGTCTACCCTTCACCAGAAGTTAAAATTTGAATGGGAAGGCCAAGTTGTTACAATTTGTGGGGAGGAGGATATATTTGTTAGCCATCTGGCTACTTATAAATACATTGAGATGGATGGGGAGATCCATGAAACAATGAGCCAAGGTTTTGAGGCCTTGAACGTCAATGAAGCATCTGCTGTATCTGGAATCTCCATGTCATCTTATCAACAAGCCCGAAAGGTTGTTGAAGAAGGAACTGCCCAAGGCTGGGGCAAGGTTGTATCTGTGGAAGAGAAGAAAGACAAGTTTGGGTTGGGTTACAGACCAACTCAACATCAAGCGGAGGCTGCTGAGGAGCCAGGTTTTGTCAGTGGGGGGATGCTCACCCCCGATGCTATCAACAATTTGGAAGACGAGCTGGAAGAGGAGCGCAATCTGGAGAATTGGATTCGTCCAAAGATCCCGGGGAGCAGTGTCTCGAACTGGTCTTCCCAGGAAATTATAAGAGTTACTCATGCAGAGTAATTATTATTTCCTGTATTTTTATAGCATGCATCCAAGTCTTGCATCTTGCCCAAGATGACAAGACTCATTTTGTAATCAGGGCCATCTGTACTTTTTGTGCAAACAAGATCAATTAATGAAATATCAGACATCTTTTTGCAAACGAGTCTTTTCCTTTTCCGCTCACTGTTTTTCCATTTTTCTTTTTGTACAAAAATAAATGGAGATGTTTTCAAAATGATAACTTTATTTCACTTTTCTAAGCAAGATTAAAATCAATCACTAAAATGAACAAACTAAACCCTTGCAGAGAGTGCCTTCCAGACAGCACCGACAACAGCACGGCTATGACATCGTATGACTTTGACAATCCGATCAATCAAGCTAATGAAGGGGTTGAAGAAGAATATGAGCTTCCTGAAGAGCTAGCCAGGTTGTTGAGGCAAGAGGAAAAAGTTATCACTCCTCACCAGGAGGAGGTTGAAGTGATTAATCTTGGTACAGATGAAGACGTGAAGGAGGTTAAAATCGGGGCCTGCCTGCAAGACTCAGTGAAGAGACAACTGATTGATCTGCTTCAAGAATATGTAGACGTGTTTGCTTGGTCTTATCAGGATATGCCAGGGTTGGATACCGACATTGTTGTGCACAAGCTACCTTTGAGAGAAGAATGCCCACCGGTCAAACAGAAACTGCGCCGTACTCACCCAGACATGGCAATGAAAATCAAGGAAGAGGTACAAAAGCAATGGGACGCCGGGTTCCTTGCTGTAACTAGCTATCCGCCGTGGGTTGCTAACATAGTACCTGTGCCTAAGAAGGACGGCAAGGTAAGAATGTGTGTTGATTACCGGGATCTGAACAGAGCCAGCCCGAAAGATGACTTCCCACTACCTCACATTGATGTGTTGGTGGATAACACGGCTCAGTTCTCGGTATTCTCCTTCATGGACGGATTTTCAGGATACAATCAGATCAAGATGTCACCTGAGGACATGGAGAAGACAACATTCATTACACCTTGGGGCACGTTCTGTTACAAAGTGATGCCATTCGGACTAAAGAATGCTGGTGCAACATATCAACGGGCTATGGTGACATTATTCCACGATATGATCCATAAAGAAATAGAATGTTATGTGGATGACATGATTGCCAAGTCCCTTACTGAAGAAGACCACCTGGTGAATCTGCTCAAATTATTCAAGCGTCTGAGGAAGTACCAACTAAAGCTGAACCCCAACAAATGCACATTCGGGGTGCGATCCGGTAAGCTGCTGGGCTTTATTGTAAGCGAGAAAGGGATTGAAGTTGACCCTGATAAAGTCAAAGCTATTCAAGAGATGCCTGCACCAAGAACTGAGAAAGAAGTCCGAGGGTTTTTAGGTCGATTGAACTACATCTCGCGGTTCATATCTCATCTTACAGCAACCTGTGAACCCTTATTCAAACTGTTAAGAAAAGAACAGACGGTCAGGTGGAACGAAGACTGCCAGAAGGCTTTTGACAAGATCAAAGAGTATTTGCAAGAACCTCCAATCCTTATGCCTCCAGTTGAAGGAAGACCTCTGATAATGTACTTGACAGTATTAGAAGAGTCAATGGGGTGTATGTTGGGCCAGCATGACGAGTCTGGTCGAAAAGAGTATGCAATTTACTACCTAAGCAAAAAGTTTACCGACTGTGAACAGCGTTATTCACTGCTCGAGAAAACTTGCTGTGCTTTAGCGTGGGCTGCTCGCCGACTGAGACAGTATATGTTGACCCACACTACTTTGTTGATCTCCAAAATGGACCCAGTTAAGTACATTTTCGAGAAGCCAGCTCTTACCGGACGGGTTGCAAGATGGCAGATGATTCTCACAGAATATGACATACAATACACATCTCAGAAAGCCATCAAGGGCAGTGTACTATCCGAATATCTTGCTGAGCAACCCATTGATGACTACCAGCCTATGAGATTTGACTTCCCTGATGAAGACATCATGTTCATTAAAGCAAAAGATCATGAAGAGCCTATTCACTCTGAAGGGCCTAACCCGGAAGAAGAATGGACTATGATGTTTGATGGGGCTGTTAATATGAATGGTCGTGGGGTTGGTGCAGTACTCATTACACCAAAAGGAGTTCACATGCCTTTCTCGGCAAAACTCACATTCAACTGCACTAACAACGAAGCTGAATACGAAGCTTGCATTATGGGTCTTGAGGAAGCCATTGACCTCAGGATCAAGACGTTGACCGTATTCGGAGATTCAGCTTTGGTAGTCAATCAAACCAACGGAAAATGGTACACCCACCAGGATCATCTGATACCTTACAGGGATTATACAAGGAGGTTGTTGACTTTCTTCACAACAGTCAAGCTTGAGTATATCCCTCGGGACGAGAATCAGTTTGCAGATGCTCTTGCTACCATTTCATCCATGATCAAAGTTCAAACCGCCAACTTTGTACCTCAAATCTCAGTGTCCAGACTTGATAGACCAGCATATGTATTTGCAGCCGATGTTGTCAAAGATGATAAGCCTTGGTTCCATGACATTAAATGCTTCTTGGAGGATCAAACATACCCACCTGGGGCATCTTCCAATGATAAGAAGACTTTGAGAAGGCTTGCTGGTAGTTTCTTTCTGAACACTGATGGGTCTTTATACAAAAGGAACTTTGATATGGTACTCCTCAAATGTGTTGACAAGACGGAAGCAGATTTGTTGATGCAGGAAGTGCACGAAGGATCTTTTGGTACCCATGCCGGAGGGCATGCCATGGCTAAGAAATTGTTAAGATCAGGTTATTACTGGATCACAATGGATGCAGACTGTTGTGCTTATGCCAGAAAATGCCACAAATGCCAGATCTATGCAGATAAGGTGCATGTGCCTCCCAATCCTTTGAACATCATGTCTTCGCCATGGCCCTTTGCCATGTGGGGTATAGATATGATTGGCAAGATTGAGCCAACTGCTTCGAACGGCCACAGATTCATCCTGGTCGCCATTGACTACTTCACCAAGTGGGTCGAAGCAGCTTCTTATGCCAATGTTACAAGACAAGTGGTAGCCAGATTTCTGAAGAGAGATATCATCTGTCGGTATGGAGTTCCCGAGCGAATCATTACTGATAATGGTTCCAACTTGAACAACAAAATGATGGCTGAATTGTGCCGGGACTTCAAGATCCAACACCACAATTCTTCTCCTTACAGGCCAAAGATGAATGGCGCTGTTGAGGCAGCTAATAAGAATATCAAGAAGATTGTGCAGAAGATGGTAGTCACTTACAAAGACTGGCATGAGATGCTACCATTTGCCTTGCATGGGTACCGCACGTCAATCAGGACATCCACTGGGGCAACACCGTATCAGCTTGTGTATGGTATGGAAGCAGTCCTACCTGTTGAAGTTGAATTACCCTCTCTACGGGTATTGATGGATGTTAAACTGAGTGAAGCAGAATGGGTTCGGGCCCGATACGAACAACTGAGTCTGATTGAAGAAAAGAGATTGGCTGCAATCTGTCATGGGCAGTTATATCAGAAAAGAATGAAGAGAGCCTTCGATCAGAAAGTCAGGCACCGAGAGTACCAAGTAGGAGATCTTGTGCTGAAAAGAATCCTCCCTCCTCATACAGACCACAGGGGCAAATGGACTCCGAATTATGAAGGACCATTTGTTGTAAAGAAAGTTTTCTCTGGTGGAGCACTGATGCTCAGCACCATGGATGGTGAAGATTTCCCGTCCCCTGTGAATTCAGATGCAGTTAAAAAATACTTCGCATAAAAAATGACCCGCTGGACAAAAAAACAGAATGTAAGTCCAGGCAAAAATAGGGCATCCCGGCGAGTCAAAAACAGAATAAAAGACTCGGGCAAAAGTAAGGGAAAATAAACAAAAATGTACACCCGCTGAGTTGAAAAGCCTCATTGGACAACTCAGGCAAAAATGGGTATCCCGATGGATTGAAAACCCGAAAGGGCGATCCATGCAAAATAAGGGAATAAGCGAACAACTGCATTCTGAATTCGTCTGTATCACTTACAACTTGGAAAGCTTCCAATCAATCAAGCTTCAGTCAGAATCAGCCTTCTTCAGAAAGCAAGACGAGAAGAGCGTCAAAAGTCATACGAGTCATAGTGAGAGAGGAAGCTCCTTGAAAGCGTCGTCAACATCGCCAACACTTTGTTTTTTCAATTTGTAACAATCTCCTCATTTTAGGAGATATGTTTCTTCGACTGTATCTTGCCAATTCAGGGCACATGAATTAATAAAATCAGATTTTTCAGTCATGTTTCGTCTTGTACATTTTTATTTGCAAAGAATGTCTGATGTCTCTAAAAAACTGATTGCATAAGTACAGGTGCTTTTCTCTAAATAATAAAAACACATGCTTACAGGAAATATACTTACCCTCGAAAGTGCTTAACTCCTATGACGGGATCCAGTAAAGGATACCTCGGGACCTTGTGTACGTTTCCTTATCTTTGCAGGGTTGCAGGTATCCAGAACGCAACTTGGGGCATGCAGACTGCATCCCAGCAAGCTGGCACATCAACAAATAATCTCAGCATCCGAAGTGCACTCTCCCCAGCTGAGTTGTTTCTTCCCCAGCTAAGTTGCCAACAACTTTCCCCAGCCATAGTACCAATCGTTCTTCCTCAGCAGAATATGAAAGTCAGGGAATCATCTCCCCACAGAACCATCAGCCTCTGTTCAGAAGAGTAACGCATGAAGGGGTCACAACAGAGTACAGGAGACTTCTACAAACCCCAGCTGGGTCCCTACATTACAAGGATATGTCAACCAGTGACTTATATCCCCAAGCAGATACATCATCAGGTCTATCAAGGATCTCATCCCCAGCTGGGATGTTCACTTCAAACAGATCGACCAGAGATCTTCATGGCAACGGGATCCGAATCCCGGATCGGTATCTTTGCATAATCATAGCATTTGCATCATATTCACCCACAAGGCGTAGCATTCCGTTTAATACGGAGCATTACGGCAAAAATCAAATACATAGCATAATCATAAGTCATGTTGTGAATTGAACACTTGTGAATAAACGACAATCCGTCGATATACAGAATACAAAACACAAAATCCCCACCAGAGTTCCCAGCAAAAGCAGCTGCCTCACAAATCACAAAACACCAGTATATACTCCTTTGGACACCCGTCCGTGTCATCATTTCCCAGTAAGGTTGCCTGAAAACCCTTTACAAACAAGATCACCCGTATTACAGATACTTCCTGACACCCGCCCGTGTCAAAACACCAGCAGAAAGCCAAAGACAACCTCTTTGCACTCGCATATACTTGTATATACACTTTCTTGACACTCGTCCGTGTCATATCCCCAGCGCAGTCGCCTACGCTTTCATCACCCATGTACTTGTTGATATTATTATACTTTTCTCTCTTGACACTCGTCCGTGTCACTTTCCCCAGCAGTTTAAACACTCATCTATACAATACTCATATTCACTACTCATGTTACACTTATATAGATACTCGTCCGTATCATATATACACCATCTATATCCCCACGGATTCGACAGTGGTCCTTGTTCTTTGTTAACCAGTTGGTACTCGTCCGTACCATCATCTCAGAACATTGCGTCTAGTGTCTGTTTCTACATGATACTCGTCCGTATCATAGTCTTAAGGATGCTCGTCCGCATCTTTAATCCATACACTGTGTCAAACACTCATGTCTTCTTGAATATAGATACTCGTCTGTGTCTATTATTCCCCAGAAGAGTCCCTTCAGATTCACTCGTCCGTGTTCGTTGTTAACCCGTGGATACTCGTCCGTATCATCATCTCTGAACATGTGTCAGTACTTGTTTCTACCTGATACTCGTCCGTATCATATTCTTAGGGATGCTCGTCCGCATCTTTAATCTATACACAAAACATCTAAACACTTATACCTTTTACTTCGTGGATGTAGGTACTCGTCCGTATTTACTATTCCCCAGCAGATCGCCAACAAAGCAAATTTTCCTTTTTATCTGGCACTCGTCCTGTGTTATGATAACCCTGAGAGCAGCCGTACCCTGCTAGGTGGTCGTCCTCCACCTCTTGATGGTCGTCCTCCATCATGCTCATCCGATGGCCGTCCCCATCGTTGATTTTTAGCAGCCGTCCCCTGCTAGGTGGTCGTCCTCCACCTCTTGATGATCGTCCTTCATCATTTTATCCAATGGCCGTCCCCATTGTTGATTTTGGTTATCTGGCATTCGTCCTATGTCATGATAAACCTCGAGAGCAGTCGTCCCCTGCTAGGTGGTCGTCCTCCACCTCTTGATGGTCGTCCTCCATCATGCTCATCCGATGGCCGTCCCCATCGTTGACCTTTTATCCGGCATTCGTCCTATGTCGCGATATTTTCGGCAGCCGTACCCTGCCAGGTGGTCGTCCTCCACCTTAGATGACCGTCCCTCATCTTATCCCCGACAGAGCAGCCGTCCCCTGCTAGGTGATCGTCCTTCACCTTTGATGACCGTACCTCATCATCTGTTTATTTCATTTATTCTTTAACCCGATGGCCGTCCCCGTCGTGGTCCCTTTTCCTTTTAGCCCGATGGCCGTCCCCATCGTTGGTTACTTTGCTTTATGAACTTGATGGCCGTCCCCGTCATGTTTCATTCGATCCCCAGAAAATTTTACAGCTTTATCCTGATGGCCGTCCCCCATCGTAGTATCTTGTTTTCCCAGCTAGTCGGCCGTCCCCGTCTTGGCTTTACTTTTTATCCCCAGCATGTCGGCCGTCCCCGTCATCGCTTTACTTCACAAACTCTCCCCAGCATGTCGGCCGTCCCCGTCATCGCTCTTTACCCGGCAGTCGTCCTCTACTCGACGGTCGTCCTCCGTCGCCCACGTTTTACAATATACTTTATTTTCCTTTTACAATCTATATCCCTTTTCTTCTTCATTTCTGTGAGTGCAAATCTTGGACTGTCTTTGGTATTCAACCACAAGTTATCTTGTTTGCCTGTTAAGCCTTCGCTTACACCCTGCATAGCTAACTCATGTTTGAATTGGGGCAGCTGTAAACACCCCAAATTTGCCCTCACCCATTCACACCATGGCTTGTGATCATTCTCATATGCATAAACACAATCATATCACCTCATGTTTCATTTTTGATTCACTACATAATTTCTAAGGCATCTGCACCTAGGGTTTGTGATCTGAGCAATCCAAGAGCTTCTTGAGCCACTCCAAAGGCCACCAATCACTTCAAAGGGATCCATGTGTGTTCATCTATCATATTACATCCTCTCAAGGTCAAGATTTCAAAAGAATCACAAGAACTAGGGTTTGAATGGATACAGAGCCAGGTTTGACTGCACAGTTGACCTAAAATTAGGGTTTTGGATTCAGAGGCCATAACACCAAATTTTTTGGTCATTCTTGTTTCCATTGGTCTCTATATGGTATAAGGAGTATGCATATCAATTTTCATGAAGAAATTCCATGGGGAAGTCATCTGATCAAGGGTTGACTTTCTGGTCAAGTCAGTGTAAAATCAGGGCATCTGAGGCCCCCAATGACCCAACCAATGGGTGATCTTCATCATTTTGAGTGTATATGATCTTTATTTGATCATGGAAGAAGATTGAAGTTCACAAAAATCAAGAATTTGGAGTTTTTGCAAATGTTGACTTTTTGGGCATAGTTGACTTTTCAAGAATGCCTCATTTTAGGTCATTTTTCAAGCCTTGATTCTTGATCCAAAAATGCTTCAAATGGAAACACTTTGGTCATGAAAGTTGTAGATTACATCTTTCCCTTTTCAAAAAGTACAAGAACATGATCAAATTATTCTTGGATCAAAAGTTATGGTGTGACAAAGTTGGCTAAAATCATTGATTTTCAAGACATGCCTCAAATGTGAATTTTGCAAAATCATGAACCAAGGCCTTTTGTAACCTCTAGTTGACTTCAAACCAGTACACAAACATTCTATGTGACATGGAAATCAGATTTGGACCAAGAATCCCTCATGTTCATGGCTTGTGTAGCAAAGTAGTCACATGTGAACCAAAAAGTAACAACTTGCAAAAACTCATGATCATTCTTTCCACCACTTGCTACATTGGTTACTGCACTTTGCTAGCCCTTCCCCTCACCCTTGCTGCACAGCCCATGCCTTGTACTAAGCCTAGAACCAAGCCATACTTCTCTTACACAAAAGGTGGACTTTGAGCAAAAGCAAACTTACCAATCACTATAGGCCATGTCAAATCATCTGACCTATAGGATTAAAATATACTATCCATTTGCAAGACATTTCATAGAAGAAGCCAGGCTGAAACTCTCAAAAAGCATCACATACACAAACACATTTTTTTTTGCAAAACTCTTCGAATCTGTCTCCACACTTCACAAACATGCCAACAAGTTTCATCAACCTTTTCACCATGTTTCATTGAGTAGAAACCAATAAGACTCAAGCCTGGAACCAGCCTGAACTGATCTGCACCATTTCTCATCCCTAAAACCAGAACTCTTCGAATCTCCACACACAGCCATCAAAATCCATTTTTTTCTTTCACCAACAAGTCATAAACTGTCCCTGGAACAAAAATCACCCTTCAAAGCAGTTTGAAACATCACATACAAAGATCCCCATTTCTGCTACACCAGAGTTGGATCTTTCAAGCCAGCCACTCTCCAAGCTTTCTGAGCCTCATTTTGTCCTCAGGAGGTTCAAGGAAGCAAGCCTGTGCAAAGAAAAAGTCCAGAGAGCTCATAAACAGAGAAGCTTCATCTCAGGTAGCATGAAGAACATTTTTCCCAGAAACTAGTTTTTTAGTTCTTTTATGATGCTATGTGTTCCTCTGATCATGAATGTATGTTTACTTTTGAAAATAGTGAAGAAACCAGCATGTATGAAGCTTTTGAACATTTGCCCGTGTTTTGCATTTTGATTCGATTCAGGCTTATGGATGAAAATAAATGAATTTAGGTTGAGGGTTTAGGTTTAGATTGATGAGAGAGTCGTTTTGGTGGAAGAAATTTGTTGTTTGGTGACCTATAGAAGAACCTAGGGTTTCGGCTCGCCGGAGAAGACGACCGGAAGTCTTCTCCGGCCGCCTGTAAGTCATTAGCCCTAATCTAAGTGATTAATGAGGTTTGAATGAGGATCGTTGGATGGCCTCTCCCGCGCGTGAATGAATGGATGAGATGAGTCATTAGAAGCCCTAATCCCTGATTATCCATTTAATTTCTGTTTATTTAATTCTTAAGTTTAATTAGCCAGATTTGAATCTGGGCCCTTGGATCTGGCGCGCAGTCAACCAGACCAAGCCCAGATCAAATCCTGGCCTTCCCTTCTAATTACTTTCATTTTAACCTATTTTATTTTTCATTTAATATCATTTCTTTTCTCTAATTTATTTAAAATAGTAAAAAATGTGTAAAAATTATGAAACTTTTTCTCATAAGTTTTATTAATTTTTATGACACAAAAACATTTTTATTTTTATTTTTATCATTTAAAAAGTATTTTTAAATATTTAAAGGATTATTTTTAATTGATTAATGGGAATTAATTTATTAAAAATACCTTTAGGTATTTAAAAATCACCAAAAAATTCATGAAATGTTCTAAGACATTTAGAAACATTGTCCAACCTTCAAACCAAATTTCTTTTTTGATCTTGATGCATTTTGAGAATTTTCCATTGAATTAAAATCATTTTTGTGCATTGTTTTGATCCTAAGTTCAAAAAATCATTTCTGCCTATCTAAGAAGAGTTGGACATTGATTCTTCTTGCATTGCATTGTGTTTAGCATGTAGTTTTTGAGATTAAATGGCCATGTTTTGTTCCCTCATTTTCAATTTGATTGGCATTTCTTTTGTTTAAGAACCCTAAAAACCCTAATAACTTGTAAAAATCATAACTTGGGATTGATTAAGAGTTGAGACCTCCCCTTTGGACCTTGGTTTAGTATAGGGTTAGGGATCCTTTGAGTGGCATTTTCCATTTTTTATCTTAGGGTTTGCTTCTGTTTTGGGTTTTTGTTTGTTGTTTGATCCATAAACCCTAATTTGGGCTTCCATTTGCATCCTTCTTGCATTCTCTTGCATAACATGACTTGCCATGACATTTCAAGCATCCATTTGATTCATTTGACATCTTAAGACATATAGAAAGCATGTTTGATCATTGCATCTTGCATTTGCCATGTTGTATGCCATGTATGCTTCCTAACTTCTCATGTAAGTTCATGCTCCTTAACTTGCATCATTTGCATCCATGATCTTGTATGAACATCTCCATGCCTTGCCTCATGTTTGCAGCATCTCATAGCATCAATATCATCATCAACATGTTTCTGGTTTTGTTTATCATCATGTCATCTTATCTCATTTGGCTTTGCATTGCATTTCTTTTCTAACATCTCAGGTGGTAAGTAATGTTGAGAAGTGAATTTGCCTTCACTTCTCATAACTTTTTCTTTTCATCTCTCTTGCATCCATTGCTGCATTTTTATATGTGTTAGAGTTTGAGCTTGCTCATTCTTCTTCTTCCCACTTTCTTTCTTCAAGTGACTTGACTTCTTGAATGAAGCAAGCTGCTTTGCTTCTCTTGATCCTTTCATCTGCTTCCTGGTGGCTCCATTGAAGATTGTTCTTGTTTAACCTCACAAACCTTAAGGACAACCAAGCATGACAATGAATTAGGGTTTTGATTAGTCCCCCATTAGTTTCACCTTTGTGTCTCTCTTGAGTCTTCTCTTCTCATCTCATAATCAGGGACTAAACCCTAAAGGCTTTAAGGCTTTGTGATTAAGCTTATGCCTGCATCCTTCTATTAGGATGGATTGTATAACTTTAATCCTAAGTGTTAAACCCTTAATGTGTTTAAATCTCTTAATCAATTCACTTAATAATCATCAAGACATCACACTTGTAACTTGGGCCTTGCATTAGGGTTCTAATTCTTCCTTAAATGGTTAAGAAGGACTAACCCTAGTGTTAATGGACAAGTCCCCCTCAAGTTGTCTTACAAATCATAAAAATCACTTCATCATCATACCATTAAATAAAATCCACTTAATCAAAGGCTTGTTTTGTCATGAGTTTAATCCCTAATCATGGATTAAGTTGAGGAGCTTTCCTCAGCTTAAACATTCTCATCTATTATCCTTCTATTAGGATGGTGTAATGAGTCTGTTTAATCCCTGATTATGGCTTAATCCCATTACTTAACACTAAACAAAAACACCAAAAACATCTAAATAATCACAAGTAGGTCAATGATCTTAATCCTATACCAAAGGTGATTAAGTGTGAGAATCTGACTTCACACTTAAGGTATTCTCATTGCCCCTAATCAGAGGGAAGATGTGATGAGTTTACTAAATCCATTGGTTTAGGCTTAAGCTCATTAACTTATGACAAACTTTCAAAAGCAATAAAAGACTGAAAACTCAAAAACAAACAATAATCGTCTCCTTCGGGATTCTTTTCTCATCTCATTCACTCACAACCGAGAACTTGCTTCTTCCGTCTAATGCAAGACAGTCAGCACCTGAGCCAGACAGGTCATACACTTGAGCATAGACAAGTAAGCAGTTCATCAAGTCAATTCATCTTTCAGTCTCTTTGGGTCGAACTACGGTGTTCTGACTTCCTCATTGCACGAGAGGATACGTAGGCATAACTTAACGGTTATCGAACAAAAGTCTCTGTATATTCCCCCTCTTCCAGCATCTTTCTCTTAGCCTCATTATCATGAGAAATTCATTCTCATTCTCACACTGACACTTCATTTATATACTTCATTTTACACTTCTTTTACACCGACACCTGTACATTCTTTTCCAGCTCTTTACACACAAATTGCACTGACACTACCCCTTTAAAACACAAATCTTTTAAGCGTGGATCCCGTCGAGTACGACGGACAATCTGGGTGCTAATACCTTCCCAGGTTGTAACCAACCCCCTTTCTCAGTCTCTCTGGTTCGCAACCGTCTTATCCGTATCTTTCTAGGTCTATGCAACATTACCTTTCCTCCGGGATAAAAATGCCTAGCTGGCGACTCTATTCATCTCCAGTGAGTTCACGGCTGTGTGTTCTCATTGTCCCTCTCGCCGACCGTTCGCGTCTGTACCTTTATTTGGGCCATTCCCATTTATCGGGAGCGACAATAATCATAAGCCATGTTTTGAATCAAACACTTGTGAATGTTGAAATCCACCAACAATGTATAGAATACCCCCCAGATTCCCCAGCAGAAGCAGTTGCCTCACGTTCACAAACACCAGTATATACTCCTTTTTGACACCCGTCCGTGTCATCATTCCCCAGTAAAGTCGCCCGAGCACTCTTTACAAACAAGACCACCCGCATTACAGATACCTTTTGACACCTGTCCGTGTCATATCCCCAGCAGAAAGCCAAAGACGTCCTCTTTGCACTCACATATACTTATATAATTTCCTTGACATTCGTCCGTGTCATTTTCCCCAGTACAGTAACATAAACACTTTGTTCATACTATACTTTTCTCCTTTCGACACTCGTCCGTGTCATCTTCCCCAGCAGGGTAAACACTCATCTATACACCCTTCATACTCATACTTATACAGGTACTCGTCCGTATCCTGTATACACCATTTATTATCCCCACAGATTCGACACTAGTCCTTGTTCTTTGTTAACCAGGTGATACTCGTCCGTATCATCATCTCTGAACACGTGTCAGTATTTGTTTCTACCCGATACTCGTCCGTATCGTAGTCTTTGGGATGCTCGTCCGCATCTTTAATCTATACACAAACATTTAAACACTTATACCTTTTGTTTCTTGGATATGAACACCCGTCCGTGTTTATTATTCCCCAGTAGATCGCCAACAAAGCAATTTTCTTCTTTATCTGACATTCGTCCTATGTCACGATAAACCCTGAGAGCAGCCGTACCCTGCTAGGTGGTCGTCCTCCACCTCTTGATGGTCGTCCTCCATCATGCTCGTCCGATGGCCGTCCCCATCGTTGATTTTTCTATCCGGCATTCGTCCTATGTCGTGATTTTTAGCAGCCGTCCCCTGCTAGGTGGTCGTCCTCCACCTCTTGATGATCGTCCTTCATCATTTTACTCAATGGCCGTCCCCATTGTTGATTTTGTTTATCTGGCGTTCGTCCTACGTCATGATAAACCTCGAGAGCAGCCGTCCCCTGCTAGGCGGTCGTCCTCCACCTCTTGATGGTCGTCCTCCATCATGCTCGTCCGATGGCCGTCCCCATCGTTGACCTTTTATCCGGCATTCGTCCTGTGTCGCGATATTTTCGGCAGCCGTACCCTGCCAGGTGGTCGTCCTCCACCTTAGATGACCGTCCCTCATCTTACCCCAACAGAGCAGCCGTCCCCTGCTAGGTGATCGTCCTTCACCTTTGATGATCGTACCTCATCATCTGTTTATTTCATTTATTCTTTAACCCGATGGCCGTCCCCGTCGTGGTCCCTTTTCATTTTAGCCCGATGGCCGTCCCCATCGTTGATTACTTTACCTTATGAACTTGATGGCCGTCCCCATCATTTTTCATTAATCCCCAGAGAATCTTATAGCTTTACTTGATGGCCGTCCCCATCATAATCCTTTTATCCCCAACATGTCGGTCGTCCCCGTCATTGCTTTATTTTCCGCACTTTTCCAGCATGTCGGCCGTCCCCGTCATTGCTCTTTACCCAGCAGTCGTCCTCTGCTCGACGGTCGTCCTCCGTCGCCCGCACTTTACAATATACTTTATTTTTCTTTTACAATCTATATCCCTTTTCTTCTTCATTCTATGAGTGCAAATTTTGGACTGTCTTTGGTATTCAACCACAAGTTATCTTGTTTGCCTGATAAGCCTTCGCTTACATCCTGCACAGCTAACTCATGTTTGAATAGGGGCAGCTGTAAACACCCCAAATTTGCCCTCACCCATTCACACCATGGCTTGTGATCATTTCATATGCATAAACACAATCATAACATCTCATACCACAATTTTGATTCACTGCATAGATTCTAAGTCATCTGCATCTAGGGTTTGTGATCTGAGCAATCCAAGGGCCACTTGAGCCATTCCAAAGGTCATCAATCACTTCAAAGGGGTCCATATGTGTTCAAGTATCATATTATATCCTCTCAAAGTCAAGAATGCCAAAACATCACAAGAGCTGGGATTGGTATGAAAGCAGAGCCAGGCTTGACTGCACAGATGACCTAAAATTAGGGTTTTGGTTTCAGAGGCCATAACTCCAAATTTTTTGGTCATTCTTGTTTCTATTGGTCTCTATATGGTATAGGGAGTATGCATATCAATTTTCATGAAGAAATTCCATGGGGAGGTCATCTGATCAAGAGTTGACTTTTCAAGCAAGTCAGTGCAAAATCAGGGCATCTGAGGCCCCCAATGACCCAACCAAAGGGTGATCTTAATCATTTTGATTGTATATGATCTTTATTTGATCATGGAAGATGTTGGAAGTTCACAAAATTCAATAATTTCAAGTCTTTTGCAAAGTTGACTTTTTGGGCAAGTTTGACTTTTAATGAAAATGTCATTTTATGCAACTTTTTCAACCCTTACTTTTTGATTCAAAAAAGCTTCAAATGGAAAAACTTTGGTCATGAAAGTTGTATAATAGATCTTTCCCTTTTCAAAAAGTACAAGAACATGACCTAATTCATTTTGGATCAAAAGTTATGGTTTGTCAAAGTTGGCAAAAATCACTAAATTTCAAGTCATGCACCAAAGAGGCAAAGTTGCAAATTCACTTCTCAAGGCCAATTAAGTCATCAAATGGGCTTCTAATCCACATAACATGATCACACAACATCTAAAGTTCAGAATGCACCCAAGGAATCACATGTTTCATGGCCCATGGATCAAGTTTCTTTCATAAGAACCAAAGTGAACCAAGTTGCAAAACTCATGATAACTTCTCATCCACTTGCTGGCTAGTTGGCTGATCAACCCTAGGCCCTTCCTCACATCATGCTGCGCAGCACACCCTCTTTGTACTAGGCTAGCAAGTGACCCATGCTTCTCTTACACAAAAGTTGACATTTTGCAAAAGCACCCATACCAATCAATAAAGGACATGTCATGTCATCTGACCAATCCCAATTGTTTATGTTAATCAAAAGCAAGACAAAGCATACATTAAGCAAGCCTGAAACCAGCCAGAGCACAACATTCTCATTTTCACCCTCTTGAGCAAAAGCCTTCGAAACTCATCAAACAACTCACAAACACACAAACAAACTTCATAGATCAACTCAACTCACCTTCCTGGTCACAAAGCACCCATCATCCCTGCCTTAAACTGCCAGAATCACAAACACGATTCTCACACCACCTTGAGCAGAACCTCTGCAAACTCTCAAACCAGCCCAAATAAATTTGTTCCAAGCCTTTCAGAAGCACAAGGGAGGTCACAGGAGTGGTTTTGCACAGGAGAAGAGGTCAGAAAGTTCCAGACTGAAAAGCTTCAAACTCAGGTAGCTTCATGAACTTTTTTTCCAGAACGTGTATTTTAAGTTACTAAATGAATCTACATGCTTCCCTGATCATGAATATGTGATTATTTTTGAAAATGGTTGAGAAACCAGGATGTATGAATGCTCTGAAACTTTTTTGCCCTAAAATTATTTTTATTCGATTTGGCTGATTTAGGAATGATAAATGTTGTTTGAGTGAGGGGTTTGATTCGTGTTTGAGTGGGGAAGAGTTCTGGGCATTTAGATTTTGTTTTAGATGCGTATAGAGGGAGTTTAGCATTTGGACTCGCCGGAGAAGATGACCGGAACCACTGTTCCGGTCATCTGAAAGTCATTAGGGCTGGGATTAGGGTTTAATCATTAATTAGTGGAATTTGAATTTGAGCCGTAGGATGTGGCGCCAAGTCTCTTCCCGCGCGCGTATGTTTGAATCTGGATCATTGGATGTGCATACTTTTCTATTTTCAGTTTTATTTCATTTTCATTTTCCATTTAATTACATTGTTTTCTCCATTTATTTTAAAATAGTAAAACAATTTCAAAAATTCTGAAATTTTTTATACACACTTTTATTTAATTTCAGAAACCAAAGACATTTTTATTTTTATTTTTTGCATTCAAAAAATATTTTTAAATATTTAAAAGTTTATTTTTAATTAATTAATGAGAATTAATTAATTAAAAATACTTTTAGGTATTTAAAAATCACCAAAAAATTCATGAAACATTTAAAACCATTTAGAAACATTGTCCAACCCTCAAACCAAATTTCGTTTTTGATCTTGATGCATTTTGAGAATTTTTCATGGAATTAAAATCATTTTAATGCATTATTTTGATCCAAACTTCCAAAAATCATTTCTGCCTAACCATTGAGAGTTGGACCTTGGTTCTTTTTGCATTGCATTGTGTTTAGCATGTAGTTTGTGAGATTAAATTGGCATGATTTGATCTTTCATTTTCCATTTGTTTGGCATTTTTCTTGTTAAGGAACTCTAAAACCCTAGAAAACTTAGGAAAATCATAACTTGAATTAGGTTAAGAGTTGGAACTTCTACTTTGGGCAGTGAGTTAGTATAGGATTAGGGATCCTTTGAATGCATTTTCAATTTTTTATCTTGATGTTTGCTTCTGATTTTGGTTTTTGTTTGATGCTTTGATCATAAACCCTAATTTGGGCTTCCATATGCATCCATCTTGCATTTGCATTCATACCTTGACTTGCCATGACATTTTATGCATCCATTTGATTCATTTAACATCTTAAGACCTATTGAAAGCATGTTTGATCATTGCATCTTTCATTTGCCATGTTGTATGCCATTTGCATTTCATAACTTTTCATGTATGATCATGGTTCTAAGCATGCTTCTCTTGCATCCATATGTTCATATGATCATCCCCATGTGTTGTTTCATGTTTGTAGCATCTCATAGCATCATTATCATCTCATATATGCTTCTGGTTTTGATTTGCATCATGCCATTCCATTTCATTTTGCATTGCATTGCATCCCTTTCACTAACTTTTCAGGTGGTAAGCAATTTTGAGAAGTGAATTTGCCTTCACTTCTCACATTTTCTTTTCATCTCTCTCTTTTATGCATCTTTGCTGCATTTTTGTATGTGTTTGAGATTGAGCTTGCTCATTCTTCTTCATCCTACTTTCTTTCCTCAAGTGACTTGTCTTCTTGAATGAAGCAAGTTACTTTGCTTCTCTTGATCCTTTCATCTGCTTCCTGGTGGTTCCTCTGAAGATCTTTCTTGTTAAACCTCACAAACTCTAGGAACAACCAAGCATGACAATGATTAGGGTTTTGATTAGTCTCCCCACTTAGTTTTACCTTTGTGTCTCTTTGAGTCTTCTCTTCTCATCTCATAATCAGGGACTAAACCCTAAAGGCTTTAAGGCTTTGTGATTAAGCTTATGCCTGCATCCTTCTATTAGGATGGAGTGTATAACTTTAATCCTAAGTGTTAAACCCTTAATGTGTTTAACTCCTTTAATCAACTCACTTAATAATCATCAAGACCTCACACTTGTAACTTGGGCCTTGCATTAAGGTTCTAATTCTTCCTTAATTGGTTAAGAAGGACTAACCCTAGTGTTAATGTACAAGTCCCCCTCAAGTTGTCTTACAAACCCTAAAACTCACTTCATCATCTTATCATTAATTAAAATCCACTTAATCAAAGGCTTGTTTTTCCATGAGTTTAATCCCTAATCATGGATTAAGTTGAGGAGCTTTCCTCAGCTTAAACATTCTCATCTATTATCCTTCTATTAGGATGGTGTAATGAGTCTGTTTAATCCCTGATTATGGCTTAACTTCATTACTTAACAACTAAACAAAAACACCAAAAACATCTAAATAATCACAAGTAGGTTAATGATCTTAATCCTACATCAAGGTGTTTAAGTGTGAGAATCTGACTTCACACTTAAGGTATTCTCATCACCCCTAATCAGAGGGAAGATGTGATGAGTTTACTAACCCATTGGTTTAGGCTTAAGCTCATTAATTTATGACAAACTTTCAAAAGCAATAAAAGACTGAAAACATAAAAACAAGCAATAATCGTCTCCTCCGGGATTCTTTTCTCATCTCATTCACTCACAAACGAGAACTTGCTTCTTCCGTCTAATGCAAGACAGTTTGCACCTGAGCCAGACAGGTCATACACTTGAGCATTGACAAGCAAGCAGTTCACAAGTCAATTTATCTTCGGTCTCTTTGGGTCGAACTACGGTGTTCTGACTTCCTCATTGCACGAGAGGATACGTAGGCATAACTTAACAGTTATCGAACAAAAGTCTCTGTATATTCCCCCTCTTTCTAGCTTTATTCTCTTAGCCTCATGTCTTGAGCATTTCATTCTTGTCCTTACACTGACACCTTCATATTACACTTCACTTCTTTTACACTGACACCTGTACATCCTTTTCCAGCTCTTTTATACACAAATTGCACTGACACTACCCCTTTAAAACACAAATCTTTTAAGCGTGGATCCCGTCGAGTACGACGGACAATCTGGGTGCTAATACCTTCCCAGGTTGTAACCAACCCCCTTTCTCAGTCTCTCTGGTCCGCAACCGTCTTATCCATATCTTTCTAGGTCTATGCAGCATTGCCTTTCCTCCGGGATAAAAATGCCTAGCTGGCGACTCTTTTCTTTTCTTTTGAGTTCACTCCTGTGTGTTCTCATTCTTCTTTTCGCCGACCGTTCGCGTCTGTACCATGTTTGAGCTCAGTCTCATCTTTTGGGAGCGACAACAACCAGGGCTTCTGGTTCTTTTTGTGGGTTCCTTCTAGTGCTTGTTTGATTTGTGTTTACACGGGTGTTATGTGCTACTTGTGCTTATTTATTTATTTCTTTCTGTACAACTTCATTTATTGCTTTCATTTACAGTTTTATGCATTTCATATTGTCATTATCATCTGTGTTGGATCTGTGTTTACCTTGGTGGGAGGGATTTTTAGTGAGTAAAGGTTCCATACCGGGGACCTGAGTGACACATAAGATAGAGTAGCTTCATATTCATTCCCATTCCATTTCGGTCTGGTGCGGGAATATGAAACACGGTTCAGACATGGGTTTCTTCTTGAGAACTCTGTGCTACAGATTTCCTGTAGTACTAGGGTTATCTGGGAAGCCTGATAAGTCTGGATGACCTTTTATGACCTTCAGCATCTGAGGTGAATTAGAGGAGGATCCTTTATGGTTATTGTAAACATTGTACCTCCAGGTTAGAAGTGTTTACACTTCTCATAACTGATCCAAGTCTGAGGATCCTTGTTCTAGAACAATACACGTGAGGGGGTTGGGATGTTTACAGGTTTGCAGGAACCCTTGGCCTCATCATACCTTGTTACAAGATTTGTTAAGGTTGTATTATCTTGGACAGTTCTTGTGAAATCTTGGACTTGTGACTCTTTATTTGAGTCCCCCACCTAGTTACTGGTTTTCTAAGCCTCCATCCGGACTTTTGAACACACATGGACCCTATCAAGGCAGATAACAGATCTAACACTTGATCACAGACCCTTTGCATATCATTCTGCATACATCATTTTGCATCATTTAACATTTGCCTATTTGTTTTACAGGGTATCCACCTTCTTATCTTTGGTTTGGTTTTGACCTGTTCTGCTGCTCAGACTTCCTAAGTTATCTGCACCAGCATCATTCATCAGTTTGTCTTCATCAGAGACCCTTCTTCAGCACCTTCTCCAGTTATCTTCATCAGTCTTCAGCAGTTACCTTCATCAGGGCTTTTCTCAGTCTTCTTCACCAGCATCCATTGTCAGCATGGACACTTCCAGAAAGAGCAACATCACATACCATTTCTTTGAGCCTACTTTGACAGGCATCAGACAAATCCAGTCTCTCATCACTCTTGATCATGTCCCATTATTCAGGGAACATTATGGAGGCATATTGGACATGATCATGGGCCTAGATGCATCCCAGAGAAGCATGATTCACACTTGCTTGCAGTTTTATGATCCTCCTCTCAGATGCTTCACATTCCCTGATTTTCAGTTGGGACCTTTGCCAGAAGAGTTCTCTATGTTGTTAGGTGTCCCCACCAGGAGGGGGATTCCTTTCAACCCTGAGATGGTTGCTCCCAAGAATGAAGATATAGCTAAGGCCTTGCACCTAGAGCCTACCCTTATTGATCAGAGCATGACCACCAAGGCTGGAATCTTAGGCCTTCACTTAGACTTCTTGATCTCTCAGGCCACCCTGCATGCTGCAGCAGGAAAGTGGGATGTCGTTTGTGCACTCTTAGCCCTCAGCATTTATGGAGTTATCTTGTTTGCAGACAAGCCAAAGTTTTTAAGCAAGAATTCCATTCACCTATTCTTATTGAGGAACCCGATTCCTACCTTGCTTGGAGACTTCTATTATTCAGTGCACCAAAGGAATGAGAAGCAAAGAGGAAGATTGGTCAGATGATGTGCTCCCTTCTATTACTGTTGGTTGTTAAGACACTTGCCAAGACCAGACACTTTCCTGAACCCTCATCAGCCAAGGAATTGGGCTATGAGATTGATTGCCCTTACTTCAGAAGACATCAGATGGTGCACTCAGAGCACCAAGGGAAGAGACATCATCACTAGTTGTAGGAAGTACCCCAATGTACCCCTGATTGGAGTAAAGGGTTGCATCAACTACAACCCTTTGCTTTTCAAGAGGCAATTAGGGTATGCTTTGGTTCATCCCCAAGAGGGCAAGACTTGACTAAAACCCTCTATTGTGACATCCAACACAACTCAGCTATTGTCAGACAAACTGCCTGGGCTTGGGACAACATTCAGACTAAGGGGACAACTATCCTTGGCAAATGCAACAATATAGCTTCAGCACAGTATCTTGATTGGTCTCGTACCAGGGGACAAATCACCCGTATGCCATTCACCTTAGAGGATGTACCTGGTCCTTCAACAGTGCAGCCTGCAGCCACTGTCAGCTTAGAGGAGTTTGAGAAGTTGAAGGAAAGGAATACTCAACTCTCTAAAGCCTTAAAGAAGACTCTCTGGGAGAGAAATGACAGCCGTTTAGATAATGAAAGGTTAGAGAGGCTCTAGATTGAGCACTTGACCAAGATTGAGAAGACGGACGACTACATCAGAAAGGCTAGAGTAGGAGAGCTAGTACTGAAGAATGCTTGCAAGGAAGCAAAGGTTCAGAAGGCTATGGTAGAGCATTATCTAGAGGAGAGCCAGGCTAGGTGGATCAGGATCACTAAAGCTCATGCACAAGAAGATCAAAGGACTCAAGCTAAGATAGAGCAACTGAAGGCTAATGAGAAGAAGCATCAGGCAACATTATTAGCAGCACAGAAGGAGATCTCTGAGTTAAAACTCCGGGCGGGGTTGAAGAGATCAAAGGATCAGGATAAGCACAAGAAGTTGACCAACTCCATTGCTACCAGGAACCTCCTCATCAGGACCATTACAGAGCACCCAGTGGCCCCAGTGACTGAGGCTTTCCTGAAGGAAGTCAGGGAGGATGACTTTGGACTGGATGTTTGATTTCCTTGTACTTGTATTTCCTTTTGTCTGTACTTTTTGATTTTGTTGTTGTATTTTGACCCACCATGGGGATTTTTATTGTAATCAAAACTATGTATCTTCACTCTTTGTAATATATATGGTTTGTATTATTTTTGCGTGTTTAATCTCTATGCAACATCAGCATTTCCTTGAGGCCTGGAAAGGTCAAAACCAAAAAGCCAAACCGGATACCCTTGGAAGACAAATAGGCATCCTGCATTGCATACTAACATCATTTCTTTGTTTTGTAGATTTTTTTTGTTGTTTCTCACTTTGTTGTGGTTTCAGGAAACATTGCTCGCAGAAGAGTGTTCCCTGTCAATAGAATACACCGGTATCCGACAAGAAACAACCTTCCGGGACTACAGATGGATCAAGTTCAACAAGACTTGACTGAAGTGAGGGCCCATATGGCCAATGAAATGACAGAGATGAGGGCCCAAATGAATCAATTTATGACAGTGATGACTGGTCTAGCTCAGAGCCAGGAAAGAATGAGGGAGTTGGTTGAGCGACAAACTCCCGAGGAACACCATCCAGGTACAGGAGGTACCAGTAATAACGATCACGTGCAGCCTCGCACTGATCCACCAGAGTTTGGACCTCATCTAAACCCAGACATCAATGCCATAAGAAATACCCAGGGTAACACTACTGGAGGAAGGGTCTTGCAGGAGGATCCTCGAGATGAGCAGTTTACTGTGGTCGGGGATGGAGACGAAGTTTACGGCCGTCGGTTAGATGAAATTGCAGAGAAGCTAAGGTCTCTTGAATCCCAAAACTCTCTAGGTTTTGATGTCATGGACATGGGATTGGTGGAAGGGGTGAGAATTCCTCACAAGTTCAAACCCCCGTGTTTTGAAAGATACAATGGCACATCCTGCCCACGCACCCACCTTCAGTCTTTCCTGGGGAGATTGAAAGCTTACACCATGGACGAGAAGCTGTGGATGTTTTACGTCGAGGATAGCTTGACAGGGGCATCCCGAGAATGGTACTCCCACTTGACCAGAGCCACAGTAATAAATTGGAAAGACTTGGCTGAAGCTCTCATCCGTCAGTATCAATATAATCTGGACATGGCTCCAAACAGGATCCTTCTGATGCGAATGTCACAGTCTTCCCGTGAAAGTTTTAGAGAGTATGCCCAAAGGTGGAGGCAACTAGCTGCTGCTGTTCAGCCCCCGATGTCAGAAAAGGAGATGGCAGACATGTTCATGAGTACTCTCCAGGGTACCTATATTGATAGATTGGCTGCATTTTCTTCCACTAGCTTTGCAGATGTGGTGATAGCTGGGGAGAGAATTGAGAGCTTACTGAATATGGGAAAGATCTCTGACAACGGTGCTAGTTCAAGCAGTGCAAGGAAGCCATTTGTTGGACCCCGTAGATCTGGTGAAACAAATTCTGTGCACATGGGAAGAGGGAGACCCCAATATCTACCCAGATCAGTTGATGTTGTTACTATCCCTACTCCACCTCCTCAGTATACTCAACAACCACAACAATTTCCGCAACAACCACAATTTCCTCAACAGAGATCTTACAACAACAATAACAACAATCAACAATAACGCCCTTTTCAACAGCGACCATCTCAGATCAACAGGGTAATTGACCCTATTCCAATGCCATATGCTACATTGCTGCCATAACTCCTAAAGCTCAATCTTGTTGAGTTGAGGACATTAGCTCCACTTGATCCTCAGAACCTTCCGAGAAATTACAATGTCAACGCTAGGTGTGCTTTTCATTCTAACGCACCTGGTCACTCCACGGAAAAATGCAGGGCTCTGCATATGAAGGTCCAGGATCTGGTAGATTCAAAGGCCCTAAACTTTGCACCACCTCCCAATGTCATGAAAAATCCTATGCCAAGCCATAGTGGGCCAAGGATTAATGCTATAGAAGAAGGTTCACCCATGAGTTTTATAGAAGATATTGCAAGTATTCAGACACCTCTGGCAGAGGTTAAAGCCCAACTTTTGAATTGCCAAGTGTATCCAGGTTGTGAGGCCTGTTATGAATCATGCAAATTTTCCTAGAATGGGTATGCAAATTTGAGGAGTGGAATTAATGGCTTGATTAGAGAAGGCATTCTGCAAATAACCACAACAGCTTCTACAACACCAGCAACTCTTTTGTCAACAACAAGTGATTCTCCTACAACTACAACAACCATTGTTCCTACCGATTCATCTACAACTTCAGCAACCATTTCTTCCATCACTTCAACAAACAACAGTTCCATTTCATCTCCTACTACAACTTCAGAAACCACCAACAACGACGTCTCCACAGTTACTATTTATTATGACCCTACAATGGTCCCAAACTCTAGCAACTTTCAACCATCTCAGCAACAGTTTCAATCAAGCTTCAATTCATCACCACCAACATCCACCAGAAGTCCTGTCACTATCTTCTATGATCCACAGACAATAACGGTTCCAACATCTGCTGCAGTGAGCCCAGTCACTATCATAGTGCCAGGGCCAATTCCATATGATAAAGACAGTGCTTTACCATGGCATTATGGTGTTGACCTTTACTGCAACGAAGAAAAAGTCCTTCTTGATTCTTCTGTTCACACTCCCCAAGTGGATAATGTCGGGGGAGGCGGAGGCTTCACCCAAAGCGGACGCCTCTTTACATCACAAGATCGAAGAACCAACACTGAGGCAGAGGCTGCTGCCAAAGCCAAAGGGAAAAGTGTGATACCTGAAGAATCTGCATCAAAAGAGACTCATAAATCATCCTTCGATCAGGATGTGGATGAATTTATGAGGATAATTAAAAGAAGTGACTATAAAGTTGTGGATCAGCTCCACCAGACTCCTTCTAAGATCTCTATATTATCAATGCTGTTGTGTTCCAAAGCCCATCAGGATGCACTACTCAAAGCTCTGCATGCTGCCTACGTGCCAGAAGAGATCACGGTGAATCAGCTTGAAACAGTGGTGTCTAATGTTAATACTAGCCATGGGCTATGTTTCACTGATGCTAATTTAACAACAGAAGGACGTCACCACAACAAAGCTTTGCACATAACCCTGGAGTGCAAAGGAGCTGTACTATCTCATGTTCTTGTAGACATTGGGTCCTCACTCAATATCTTGCCGAAGAAAGCTCTTGTCAAGCTCGAATATGATGGAATAGCTCTCCGACCAAGAAATCTTGTGGTCAGGGCTTTTGATGGATCCAAGAGGTCTGTTCTTGGAGAGGTGGAGCTGCCTGTGATAATCGGTCCGCATGTCTTTAAGACTACTTTCTATGTGATGGACATTCAGCCGGCCTACAGTTGTTTGTTGGGTCGACCATGGATTCACGCCGCAGGCGCAGTAACGTTGACCCTTCACCAGAAATTGAAATATGAGTGGGAAGGACAGATTATCACCATCTGTGGTGAAGAGGACATATTTGTTAGCCATCTGGCTACATATAAATATATTGAGATGGATGGTGAAATCCATGAAACTATGAGCCAAGGGTTCGAGGCCCTGAATGTCAATGAAGCGACGACTGAAGAATTTGCTGCATCCCAGGAGGATAGGATGGGTACTTCAATTGTCTCCTATCAGCAAGCCCGGAAGGTTGTTGAAGATGGTAATGCCCAAGACTGGGGCAAGCTGCTGCTGGTGGAGAAGAAGGAAGATAGATTCAGTTTGGGTTACAGACCATTCCGACAAGATCAATCAGAGGCTGCTAAAGAGCCCAAGTTCATCAGTGGGGGGATGCTCACCCCAGATGCTGTTAACAACCTGGAAGACGAGGCAGAAAGCGACCGCAACCTGGAGAGCTGGATACGTCCAAGGATCCCGGGGCACCAAGTCCTTAACTGATCTTCCCAGGAAATTATAAGGGTTACTCCTGCAGAGTAATTATTATTTCCTGCCTTTTTTTAGCATGCATCAAGTCCTGCATCTTGCCCAAGGTGTCAGGACTCGTTTTGTAATAGGGCCATATTGTAATTTTGTGCAAATGAATTATCAATGAATATCGGACATCTTTTGCAAACAAGTCTCTTTTTTCGCTCACTGTCTTTTCATTTTTTACTTTTGTACAAAACAATAAAATGGCAATGTTTTCAAAATAAATAACTTCATTTTTCACTTTTTCTAAACAAAGATTAAAATTGATCACTAAAACGAACAAATCTCAACCATTGTAGAGATTATCCTCCAGATTGCACCGACAACAACACTGCTATGACCTTGTATGACTTCGACAATCCAATTAATCAAGCCGATGAAGGGGTTGAAGAAGATTATGAGTTACCCGAAGAGTTAGCCAGGTTGTTGAGGCAAGAAGAGAAAGTGATCACTCCTCATCAAGAGGAAGTTGAGACAGTTAATCTTGGTACCGAAGAAGATTTGAAAGACGTAAAGATTGGGGCCAGTCTGCAGGCTTCAGTAAAAGAACAACTCATTGACATGCTTCGAGAATACGTTGACGTCTTTGCTTGGTCCTATCAAGACATGCCAGGTCTAGATACAGATATTGTTATGCACAAGCTGCCCTTGAAAGAAGATTTCCCTCCAGTGAAACAGAAGCTACGTCGTACTCTTCCAGATATGGCCATGAAGATTAAGGAAGAAGTACAAAAGCAGTGGGACGCCGGTTTCCTTGCTGTAACTAGTTACCCACCGTGGGTCGCTAATATTGTACCAGTGCCTAAGAAGGATGGCAAAGTACGGATGTGTGTGGATTACCGGGATCTGAACAGAGCTAGCCCGAAGGATGATTTCCCATTACCTCACATTGATGTACTGGTCGACAACACAACTCAGTTCTCGGTGTTTTCCTTCATGGATGGTTTTTCTGGGTATAATCAGATCAGAATGTCACCCGAAGACATGGAGAAAACAACCTTCATCACACCTTGGGGCACGTTTTGTTACAAGGTAATGCCATTTGGACTGAAGAATGTCGGTGCAACTTATCAACGAGCTATGGTAACATTATTCCACGATATGATCCACAAAGAAATTGAATGCTACGTGGATGACATGATTGCCAAGTCCCTCACTGAAGAAGATCATCTAGTAAATTTGATGAAGTTGTTCAAGCGTCTGAGAAAGTATCAGCTGAAGCTAAACCCCAACAAATGCACATTCGGGGTACGGTCCGGTAAACTGCTGGGATTCATCGTAAGTGAAAAGGGAATTGAAGTTGATCCTGACAAAGTCAAAGCCATTCAGGAGATGCCTGCACCTAAGACTGAAAAGGAAGTTCGGGGGTTCTTAGGTAGATTGAACTACATATCAAGGTTCATATCTCACCTCACTGCAACCTGTGAGCCCCTGTTCAAATTGTTAAGAAAGGAACAAATGGTCAGGTGGAACGAAGATTGTCAGAAAGCTTTTGAAAAGATCAAGGAGTACCTACAAGAACCTCCAATTCTTATGCCACCAGTTGAAGGAAGACCTCTAATAATGTACCTGATAGTATTAGAAGGATCAATGGGGTGTGTGTTGGGCCAGCATGACGAGTTTGGTCGAAAAGAGTATGCAATATACTACCTAAGAAAAAATTTTACCGACTGTGAACAAAGCTATTCACTGCTCGAGAAAACTTGATGTGCTTTAGCGTGGGCTGCTCGCCGACTAAGACAGTATATGTTGACTCACACTACTTTGTTGATCTCAAAGATGGACCCCGTTAAGTACATATTTGAGAAGCCAGCACTTACCAGAAGGGTTGCAAGATGGCAAATGATTCTGACAGAGTATGACATTCAGTACACATCTCAAAAGGCCATCAAGGGCAGTGTACTGTCTGACTATCTAGCTGAGCAACCCATTGATGATTACCAACCCATGAGATTTGACTTCCCTGATGAAGACATCATGTACCTAAAAGCAAAAGATCATGAAAAGCCTGTTCACACTGAAGGGCCTGACCCAGAGGAAGAATGGACTATGATGTTTGATGGGGCTGTCAATATGAATGGTCGCGGAGTTGGTGCAGTGCTCATTACACCTAAAGGAGTTCATATGCCTTTCTCGGCAAAACTCACCTTTTCCTGCACTAACAAAGAAGCTGAATACGAAGCCTGTATCATGGGTCTTGAGGAAGCCATTGACCTCAGGATCAAGACTTTAACTGTATTTGGAGATTCAACTTTGGTAATCAATCAGACCAATGGCAAATGGTACACTCACCAAGAGTATCTGATTCCATACCGCGACTATACGAGGAGATTAATTACATTCTTCACAACAGTCAAACTTGAGTATATCCCTCGATACGAAAATCAGTTCGCATATGCTTAGCTACCATTTCCTCCATGATCAAGGTTCAAACTGTAAATTTTTTACCTCGGATTTCGGTATCCAGATTAGACCGACCAACATACGTTTTCTCTTTGGACATTGCTAAAGATGACAAGCCGTGGTTCCATGATATCAAAAGCTTCTTAGAGGATCAAACATACCCACCTGGGGCATCATCCAATGATATGAAGACATTAAGAAGGCTGGCCGGTAGTTTCTTCCTTAATGCTGATGGTTCATTATACAAGCGAAACTTTGACATGGTTCTACTCAGATGTGTTGATAAGAAAGAAGCAGACTTGCTGATGCGCGAGGTGCATGAAGGATCTTTCAGTACCCATGCCGAAGGACATGCAATCGCTAAGAAATTGTTAAGATCAGGTTACTACTGGATCACAATGGACGCAGACTGTTGTGCCTATGTCAGAAAGTGCCACAAATGCCAGATTTATGCAGATAAAGTGGATGTACCTCCAAATCCTTTAAACGTGATGTCTTCACCTTGGACCTTTGCAATGTGGGGCATTAACATGATTGGAAAGATCGAGCCGACTGCTTCAAATGGCCACAAATTCATCTTGGTAGCCATAGATTAATTCACCAAGTGGGTTGAAGCAACTTCGTATGCAAACATCACCAGACATGTGGTAGCCAGATTCCTAAAAAGAGACATCATCGGTCAATATGGAGTACCCGAGCGAATCATTACTGATAATGGTTCCAATTTCAAAAACAAAATGATGGCAGAATTGTGTCGGGACTTCAAAATCCAACATCACAATTCTTCTCCTTACAGGCCAAAGATGAATGGCGCCGTTGAGGCAGCTAACAAAAACATCAAGAAGATTGTGCAGAAGATGGTGGTTACTTATAAAGACTGGCATGAAATGCTACCTTTTATCTTGCATGGGTATCGAACCTTAATCAAAACATCTACTGGGGCAACGCCTTATCAGCTTGTGTATGGTATGGAGGCAATCCTACCTGTTGAAGTTGAGCTACCCTCCTTACGGGTAATGATGGATGTAAAGCTAGACGAAGCAGAATGGGTTCGATCTCGGTACAATCAACTAAATTTATCGAAGAAAAGAGATTAGCTGCTATTTGTCATGGGCAGTTATATCAAAAAAGGATGAAGAAAGCCTTCGATCAGAAAGTCAAGCTTCGGGAATACCAAGTGGGAGATCTTGTGCTGAAAAGACTTCTTCCTCCACATACAAACCACATGGGCAAATGGACTCCAAACTACGATGGTCCATTCATAGTAAAGAAAGTTTTCTCTGGTGGAGCACTGATGCTCACTACTATGGATGGTGAAGATTTCTTATCCCCTGTGAATTCAGATGTAGTTAAAAAATACTTCGCATAAAATGACCCGTTGGATATAAAAGCAGAATGTAAGTCCAGGCAAAAATAGGGCATCCCGGCGAGTCAAAAACTGAATAAAAGACTCGGGAAAAAATAAGGGAAAATTGGAAAAAAATGTGTACACCCGCTGAGTTGAAAAGCCGCATTGGACAACTCAGGAAAACAAAAATGGGTATCCCGGTGGATTGAAAACCCAAAAGGGCGATCCACGCAAAATCAAGGAATAAGCGAACAAATGCACTCTGAATTCAGTTGTATCACTCATGACACGGCAAGCTTCAAAAGGATAAAGCGTCAGTCAGAATCAACCTTCTTGGGAAAGCAAGATGAGAAGAACGTCAAGGTCATACAGGTCATAGCAAAGGAAGCTCACCGGAGCGTCGTCAACATTGCCAACACTTTTATTTTCTCAATTTTTAGCAATCTCCTTATTCCAGGGGATTTGTTTCGTTGACTGTATTCGCAAATTCAGGGCACCCAAATTAATAAAATCAAAATTTTCAGTCACATCTCGTTTTGTATATTTTTGTTGCGTTTTCAAAATGTCCAATGTTCATAATAAATACTTGCATAAAAAAAATGAGCCATTCTTAATAAATGCTTACAGGAAATATATCTACTTTCAGGAATATCTAACTCCTATGACGGAATCCGGTAAGGGATACCTCAGGATACTTGTGCGTTTCTCTTGTCTTAATAGATTGCAGGTATTCAATACGCATCATGGGGCATGCTAAGCACTCATCCCCAGCATACCTCCTCCCCATGCAATATCTGGAATGCTCTTCCCCAATAGAGTTGTCAAAGCCTCCTCATCCCCAGCACGGGTCTGCTCAACAGGAGCATCCCCAGCCAATCTCCCCACAGAATTTCCAGCCTCTCCCCAGAAGAGCAATGCTTGAAACTCTTACACAACAAAGTGACGAAAGTTTCCTCATCCCCAGTTGATTTCTCCTTACAAGATAGATCTATCAATGATCTATTTCCCCAAGCAGAGCTATATCTAAGCAGATCTACCAATGATCTCTTCCCCAGCTGGGATATTCCTCCAAGCAGATCAGCCAGAGATCTTCGGCGTGATCTGAATCCCGGATCGGTTTCTCTTTTGCATAATCATAGCATCCGCATCATAAATCACCTAAATAAGTGTAGCATTCCGTCTAATACGGAGCATTACGGCAAAAATCAAATATTTGCATGATCACAAGCCAGGTTCAAGCCAGTCACCTGCAATTACTATCAATATCTCATCAGCAATATATGAAACCCACATCCATTGCAAGTAAAAGCCAAAGCATCCCCTTTGCACTCTCCAACACAAATGCCTGTTTATATAGTATATATTTGACACTCGTCCATGTCATACATCCCCAGCAGATCCGACACTCGTCCGTGTCCTGCCCATACTTCACCGACAAACCAATACTCACTCATACTTATATATAAAAGTCTTTGATACTCGTCCGTATCTTGTTTATATCACTCCTCAACAGATCCGACACTTGTCCGTGTTCTTTTTTAACCAGTTGGTACTCGTCCGTATCATCATCTCTGAACACGCGTCAGCGTTTGTTTCTACCGATACTCGTCCGTATCATAGTCCTAGGGATGCTCGTCCGCATCTTTAATCTACACACCTCGTCAAACACTTATACCTTTTTTATCCTTAAGCGTGAGCACTCTTCCGTGTTTACCAATCCTCAGCAAGTCACCAACAAAGCAACTATCCGACATATATCCTATGTTGTGATACTTTCGGCAGCTGTCCCCTGCCAGGTGATCGTCCTTCGCCTTTGGATGACCGACCCTCATCCTTTCCCCAATGGAGTCCCCATGAGTGGAACTTTTTTCTTTCCGGCGTTCGTCCTACGTCGTGGTAAAGAGCAGTCGTCCCCTGCTAGGTGATCGTCCTTCACCTTGTGATGACTGTCCCTCATCATTTCATCTGATGGCCGTCCCTATCGTTGATCCTGTTATCCGACATTCGTCCTATGTCGCGATAAACCCCGAGCGCAGCCGTACCCTGCTACGTGATCGTCCTTCACCTCTTGATGATCTTCCTTCATCATGCTTATCCGATGGCCATCCCCATCGCTGACCTTTTCTATCCAACATTCGTCCTATGTCGTGATAAAGAGCATCCGTCCCCTACTAAGTGATCGTCCTTCACCTTTGATGACCGTCCCTAATCATTATTTCATTTATTCTTTAAACCGATGACCGTCCCCATCGTTGTTTACTTTACTTCCCAAGCTTGATGGCCGTCCCCATCATTGCCTTTACTTTAATCCCCATAGAATCTTGTTTCTTTAGCTGATGGCCGTCCCCGTCATGGTCTTTTTATTTCCCCAACTTATCGGCCGTCCCCGTCGTTGCTTGACTTACCACTTTATCCCCAGCAGTCGTCCTCTGCTCGATGGTCGTCCTCTATCGCCTTCATTTGATAATCATACTATACTATCTTTTACAATTTATATCCCTTTTCTTCTTCTATCCAACGAGTGTTGTCGCACCTCGAAAAATACAATCCTAAAACAAAACAACAGAGCCGCCACCTAATTCTATTTATTCTACGAGAGAAAAGGGAGATATAGATACAACCTAATAAAGGATAAGAAGTGGTTCACGAAACCAAATTCTAAGTTCGGGAGTCGGTTACGCAAGGGGAAGGTATTAGCACCCCTCACGTCCGTTGTACTCAACGGGAACCTCTTAGCTAATTATGCGATTAAATGTTTGATCTTAAGTCTTTGTCTTCTAAATGATTATTAATATGTTTGTTAAAGTTTTAAATTATTATTAAGACAGAGAAAAGATTAAAGTTTTTAAATGGAGAAATAGTTAAATTTTTTATTAGGGTGCTCGCGAAGGATAAAAATCCCCGTGCCTACGTATTCCCTTGTGCAATGGGAAAGTCAGAGCTTCGTAGTTCGTGCTACTACGGTTTGTGATTTTTATTGAACGATTGTTTAAAACGCATTCTACTGCTAAGCGTTGGCTTATACTCGCGGTGGAGGCTGAAGCACTAGCTTGTTCGAGAGATAGAATGATTTAAACAATGTTCATTTTGGAAGAAAGTGTTTGACTTTGTTAAGATGTTTTAAACGAAAGGGCGAATGAACCACGCGTGGGGCTAGCCCATGTTGCGGTTGCATTCAAGAACGTGCGGAGTGCGAGACTCCGGAGTTCAGTCTTTCGATAATTAATTATAAAAATGATTTAAATTTGTTGGTATACGAATGGTGATTGAACCAACGCGTGGGGCTCGCCCATTTGCGATTCAATCCAGAACGTGCGGAATGCTAGACTCCGGAGTTCCTTTTTTCCGTAAATTAATTAAGATGAATTGAATTGTTTTTATACGAATGGTGATTGAACCAACGCGTGGGGCTAGCCCAATTGCGGTTCAATCCAGAACGTGCGGAATGCTAGACTCCGGAGTTCCTTTTTTCCGTAAATTAATTAAGATGAATTGAATTGTTTTTATACGAACGGTGATTGAACCAACGCGTGGGGCTAGCCCAATTGCGGTTCAATCCAGAACGTGCGGAATGCTAGACTCCGGAGTTCCTTTTTTCCGTAAATTAATTAAGATACGCGAAAACGTGCAGACGGCGATCACTTGGTAATCGACTTACGTGTGTGCTAAGTGTAGGCATATGAATTTACTTGGCGTTGGACCAAGAAATTTATTATTTTTCGGAATAAGGTTATTTTGGAATATGGTTTCGTTTAACAGTTTATGATAGAAAATTGTGAACAAGATTTATGTTATACAAGTCATACATTATCACTACGCGACTAAGTGATAAGCAAGAAAATAAAATGAACATACATCTCACAAATAGAACACACAAAATTAAACAAAATTAATCTAAGCACAACTATTTGCCCAAGGCTAGTTAATAAATTAATTTGATAAAATTATTTAACATAAACAATGAATTATCTTTTTGAAATTTGGTTTTTTTCTTATATATAAAAAAAAAGCTTGAAAAGAAATTTAAAAGAAGTTAGTCTTGTACATATATAAATAAACAAGGAAATAAACTAATGACACAACAAGAAGGAGAAATGAAAGGGGGAGGGGGTTTAGCAGATGCATGCAGGCCCAACAAGGGCGGTTCTGGGTTTGAAGAGACTGATCGGGTCGCGGGCTGACCCAAACCCGCCCGGTTAACTATCCAAAAAAAAGGGGAAAAGCTAGGGTTTCGTAAGCATAGCCTCCAAACCAACGCTGAAACACTCCTCACCTTCGCTCAACTCACTATCTCCATCATGTTTCTCAACTACACCCAAATCCAAACCAGTGAATAAACATCAAGCAAACAAAAAATAAAAAAACAAATTTACCGAACCGATTGTATGAAGCTGTTGTTTGGTTGTCGTTTCGTTGAATCTCCGCTTGCTCTTCTTCTTCTCGTTCTTGCGGATTTCCCTTGCGGTATTCGTACAACGGTGGTTCAGTGTTTGATGAAGGTGGTCGAACGGAGTGGTTTGAAGGCGATTTAGGAGGCGGTGTGTTATGTTTAAAGAAGAAGCAGGTCGCGGTGATTTCGAGGAGGAACGGCGGGAGGTGTTGGTTCGAATAGGTTGAAGGATGCGGCTAGGGTTCTCGGGTGGTGATGAATTGTGGTTGAAGGATGCGGCTCCTTCTCTTTGAAAGCTAAGTTTTTTGTCTCTTGATGCGATTAGGGCTTTTTACTGTGTGATTTAGGGTTTTTTGGATGCGGCCTCCTCCTCATGTGTTCATGTTCTCTTCCTTTATATCAATAGATTCAGCTTCAATCTGATTGCTTTTCAAAAGCATTGATCTGATGTTTGCTTTAATCTCAAGTGTTGTCCTTTTCGGTGCAGGTTTTGTCCCACTTGGAGCAAGAACTTTTCATGTTTGGCAAAAGTGATAGAGATAGGGTTGACAATAGCTGTACTTGCAGCCGTTCTGAATTTGGTTATAGCAGGTCTGGCCCCCTTTCTATCCTATCTTTTGTTGTACTGATACAGCGCCCCTCCCCCTTTGACATTTTTCATGCTAAACATTTGTTATCTCAAGAAAAATGAAATAATGACCAAAGCCTTTTTCTATGTACATGTACTGATTTTGACATGAGGGTCACGAAAAGTAGAATAGAGCTTCAACATGATGTAGATTGCACTGAGTTGGTTAGTCTTCTTGTGTAAGAGGTCCTCACGGTTTCACTGAAAATTCTTTTCTTGGTATGTCTGGTTTTCACCCTTGTTGACTTGGTTCTTAATGAACTGAGCAAATTGGATTTGGATTGAATTGAACTTTTCTGTTTCTCTTTGTTCTCTGCTCTGTTAGCTTGTTACTTTGAAAAATCAAATTTCTACTGCAGTAAAACAAGGATTACTTACTGCATCACTCAACTCTTTTTTTTTGTGTGCATAGAATTGACTTTCAATATTGTTTCACTAATCAATCTCTTGTTTTTTTTTGTATGTAAACTTGCTTGGAGCAAAAGAGTCCTACTGATTTGCTCTTCGTTTGCGCCGTTATGGCGGAACTTTCCTCTTGAATTCAAACTGAGGATTTTGCAAGCTCATGGTCTTGTTCCAGCTGCCTGTGACCAAAAGGCTCGTCTCGGGAATCCAAGCAATGTCTTTTAGGGGTGCATCGTGCATGACATTAAATTCGGTCTTGTTGGTGTGGTGCAATTGTGTCCGCAAGGTGTGACTAGAAGGAAAGTCAACTGTCCAATAGTTGTTATAGTATTGCCTTCCATTTTTTAGGCAGCCAACTTAAAAACGCTGATTTATCCTAAGTCAATGTTGTGACTTCTCAAATGTATCATTATGCCTTGTAATGCAAAAGACAAAATTTATATATCATGTACTATCTTGAAAGGGATGTATGCTTTAAACGAAATTCGTAATTTGTGATTAAGGCTTAGGACCATGACTCAAAAATTTCCAATAGGAATAAAAAATTGAAAATTGAAATGAAAATTAAAATGGTTCTTGAACATAAAACAATGAACCTTAAGACTAGAAATGTACATGGAGATAGAATTGGAACATTGAAACAAGACATGAAACTTGAATAAAACTTGGAAATTAAATTCTTGGATTTTTAAAATTGGACTTGGAATAACTTTGAAATGGCATAGCATTGGATTGAGATTCTTTGGATTATGGAAATAAGAAAAATGGATTTGCACCTTAGAAATAATCTTACAATTTAAATTTGGTATTTAGACTTGAAACTAGGAACATGGCACTTAGATTGAACACTTAAAATGAAACTTGGAATTGAGATAGAAATGGAAATGAAATTGGAATTTTATTCCTAAAGAAAGAAAAGAGGACTTGGAAAGGAAATTTAAATTTGAAGTTTTGGAAAAGAGTTTGAAACAAGGAAATCTCGTATAATTACAAGAACCCACAAGTAGTCCAAGACTCCAAATTTCAAAAATTGACCGAAGTAAACTCACAATTCTTTAACAGATAATCGATTAAATTCCTCCAAAATAGAAAAGAACCACATCCAACACCTGCATGGAGAACAAACAATCTTCACTTCAAAGCAAAGACCCAGGTCAACCTTTCATTCAAGTTGGGTCGTGACAGAAAACAAAATTGAATCATTCTCCAACACTTGCTTCGAAATAAAAGAAATCCCTTCTCAAAAAAGAAAATCCTTTGCAAAACCAAAACATGCCTGAGACATCAATGCATGCCGATGATGAGATGAATACGTGATATGAAATGTTAGGGGTAAAATTTGGGGTGTGACAAGTGTAAATTTTGGACTGTCTTTGGTATTCAACCACAAGTTATCTTGTTTGTCTGATAAGCCAGGCGCTCACATCCTGCACAGCTAACTCTTGCTTGAATAGGGGCAGCTGTAAACACCCCAATTTTTACCTCACTCATATCACACCATGGCTTGTGATCTTTCATTTTTTGTTTTAACATAACCATTACATCCCATTTTGCATATTTGTTTCATCTGCATAGTTCAAAGTTCATCTGCATCTAGGGTTTGTGATCTGAGCAATCCAAGATTTCATCTAAGCCATCCCAAAGGCTTCAAAGTGTTCCAAGAGGGTCCATGTGTGTTCTATCATCATATTATGCCTCCCAAAGTTCAAAGAAGTCAAGAAATCACAAGAACTGGAAACGCATGGAAGCAGAGCTAGGGTTTTCACTACACAGATGACCAAAATTAGGGTTTTGGTTTCAGAGGCCTCAACTCCACATTTTTGGGCCATTTTTTGTTTCTAATGTTCTTAAGATGTTATAAGGATCATATGTACCAAGTTTGATGAAGAAATTCATTATGGAAGTCATCTGTTCATTGGGTAACTTCTTGAGCAAGTCAGAGCAAAATCAGGGCATCTGAGGCCCCCAACAATGGAACCAAAGGGGTATTTTCATCAAATTTAAGTTCTATGATCTTTATTTGATCATTGAAGTGCTTGGAAGTTCACAAAATTGAAGAAATTTGAGCTAAACCAAAAGTTGCCAAAAATGGAAATGACTTGTAATGGAAACTTCCCATTTTGGGAAAGTTTTTCAACCTCCTCTTTCTTAATAAAAAATGCTTCAAATGAAACATTCTTGGTTAAGAAAGTTGTATATTAGGTCTTTCCCTTTTCAAAAAGTACAAGAACATGTTCTAATTCATTATGGAACTCAAGTTATGATCTTTCAAAGTTGGCAAAAATCCTATAATTTTCAAGAATGCACCAAAGAGGATTTTTTGCAAAACCACTTGCCAAAGGCTTCTAATGACTTCTAACATGCTCAAATGTGACATAACATGATCAAGCAACTTCAAAATATCAGAATTGGCCCAAGAATTATGCATTTCCATGACTTGAACTTCAAGAAATTCCAAAAGGTCCAAAACTCCTCAAAATTGCAAAATGGTGCAAATCTTTCTATCCACTTGTGCCAGCTCACAAAATCTGCTTCCATGGTCCTCCTTGAACTCAGCTGAGGCCAGACACCCCTTGCAACCAGGCCTGCCATGATCCATACCTCAAGTACAACCAAGCTTGACGTTTTGCAAATGAAGCCATACCAATCAACATAGCCCACAACAACTCTTCTGACCTATCACAACTTCACATACATGCCCTAAGGATCACATTTCATAACATCTTAGAGCTGAAATCATCCCACACATTCAGATTGCCAAAATTCTCAAGAAACTTTCCTTTTTCGAAACTCATAAACCAGCTATTAAAACTTCAAGCAAACTTCAGCAATCATCTCCATACATCCTCCAGATCATTTCCCAACCATTAAACAAGCCTGAAACCTTATGAATCAAAAACACGATTTCACCCCCTCTTAATTGAAACTTCAAAAAAAGCCCAAACAAATTCATTCCAAGCATCAAAGCATCCTCAGGAGGTCTATTGGAGTTGATTGGCACCAAGGAGAGGCCCAGATAGCTCAGATTAAGAAAGCTCAAGCTGAGGTATCATCAAGAACAAATTTTCCAGAACTTGTATTTTTCGTTATAGAAATGTTCTTCATGCTTCACCGATCACATTGTACCTTTTACTTTTGAAAATGATTGAATATTGAGCCTGTATCGTGCTTCTGAAACTTTTGCAGTTTTTATGTTTTGATTCGAATCTTGTGTTTGATGCAATATAAATGTGGTTTGAGGGTTGATTCTTGTTTAGAATGATTAGGAGAGTGGATCTGGAAAGTTAGAGCTCCTAATTTGGCCTAGGGAAGAAGTTGGGATTTTGGTCTTGCCGGAGAAGATGACCGGAGCTTGCTCCGGTCACCTGAAAGTCATTAGGGTTTGTAATTAGGGTTTAGTTGCCCAGTTTGAATTCTGGCCGTAGGATGGTGATTAGCGCGTAAATGTTTGGCCTGGATCATTTCAATTAATCTTAATTATCAATTAATTAAATTAATCAAATAATTAGCTCAGTTTGAATCTCCACACTTGGATCTGGCGCGCAATCAATTCCCTCCCTTTTTCTTTTGAACCTGGACCACTAGATCAACATACTTCCTCTTTTATTCATTTTATTTTCATTTTAATTCATTTTTCTTTCTCATTTTATTTAAAATACTTAGAAAAATCCCAAAAATATTTCCTTTTGCATTTTTGTTTCAAATATTTTTCTTAATCAGAAAGTGATTTTTATTTTATTTTTTGCATATAAAAAGTATTTTTAAAATATTTTAATGTTTATTTTAATTAATTAATTGAATTTAATTAATTAAAATAGCATTTAGGTTTCTAAAAATCACCAAACAATTCATGTTGCATCTTAACACATTTAGAAACATTTTCAAACCCCTCATAAAAATTTATTTTTGGTTTTGATCATCATTTGACAATTTGCTTTGAATTTAGGGTTCATAAAATCACATTTTTAACCCTAACCTTTGAAAATTCTTTTCTGCCTAACCATGAAGGGTTTGAAGATGGTTCTTTTTGCATTGTTTTAAACATATCATGTAGTATCTAGGATATTTTTGGCATGAAATTATCTTGCATTTCCAATTTGTTTGGAATTTTACATTGTAGATCACCCAAAAAACCCTAGAAACTTAGGAAATTCATAACTCCTTCTAGGTTTAGCTTCTAACCTCCCCCTTTGGATGGTAACCTAATATAGGTTTAGGGTTCCTTTGAGTGCATTTTCATTTTTTTATTATGTCATTTGCTTCTATCTTTGCCATTTTCATCGCATCCTTTCATGTAACCCTAATTTTGCATCTTTACTTGCACCTAACATTGCATTGCATGAACATATGAACTTGACATGCCATTCTAAGAATTTGTATGCCATCTTAGACATCTTAAGACATTGCTTGAACATTGCTTGATCATTTATTCATACAATTGTCATGCTTTGCATCCATTTCATTTCATAACCATCCATGTGTTTACATGCTTCCTACATGCTTCATATGCATTCATTCCCTTGCATAATCACACAAATGCATCTTTTATGTCTTTGCATCATATCATAGCTTCATTTACATCATGTGTATGCTTCTAGTATTGGTCTTTGCCTTTTCATATGCATCATTTCATTTCACTTCTTTCCTTATAAATCTTGTGCTAACTTTTCAGGTTAATGGTAAGTTGTTTGGGAGGTGGATTTGCCTTCACCTCCCATCTTTTCTCATCATTTCATATTGCATCCTTGCTGAATTTTTTTTTTGTCTTTGAGTGAACTTGTTCACTTATGTTCATTCTTTCTCACTTTCTTTCTTTAAGTTACTTATCTTCTTCATTGAAGTAAGTAACTTATTCTTCTGCTTCATCCTCCTTTCATCTGCTTCTTCCATTGGTGGCTTCCTTGAAGATCTTTCTTAAGCCTTACAAACCATAGGAAAATCCAAGCATGATAATAATTAGGGTTGTGATTAGTCCCCCTAGCTTTTTTACCTTTGAGTCTCCTTGAGTCTCTCTTCTCACCTCACAATCAGAGACTAAACTCTTAAAGTTTTAGGACTTTGGAATTAGGGTTATGCCTGCATCCTTCTCTTAGGATGGAGTGTATAACTTTAATCCTAAGTGTTAAACCTTTAATTTGTTTAAACCTCTTAATTAAATCACTTAATAAGCACTAAGACTTCATCTTGTAACTTAGGCCTTACATTAGGGTTCTAATTCTTCCTTTATGGTTAAGAAGGACTAACCCTGGTGTTTAATGGACAAGTCCCCCTCAAGTTGTATTACAAACTTAAAATCCACTTCTTAACCTCATCCCTTAATTAAAATCCACTTAATAAAGGCTTTGTTATATAATGAATTTAATCCCTAACCATGGATTAAGTTGAGGTATCTTCCTCAGCTTAAGTGTTCTCATCTATTATCCTTCTATTAGGATGATGTAATGAGTCCTCTAATCTGTGATTAGAGATTAAACTTATTACTTAACACCAAATGAAAACCCACAAAACATCTAATTAATCACAAGTAGGTTAATGATCTTAATACTATATCATCATGGCAATTAAGTTGAGATGCTTATCTCAGACTTAAAGTATTCTCATTATCCCTAATCAGGGAGGATATAATGAGTTAACGAGCCCTTAATTTAGGCTTAAGCTCATTAACTAATGCAAAACACCCAAAAACAATAAAAGACTGAAAACACAAAAAACCAAACAATAATCGTCTCCTTCGGGATTCTTTTCTCATCACACTCATTCTATAAACGAGAACTTGCTTATTCCGTCTAATGCAAGACAGTTAGCACTCGAGCCAGACGAGTCATACACTTGAGCATAGGCAAGCAATCAGTTCACAATCAAATTTATCTTTTAGTCTCTTTGAGTCGAACTACGGTGTTCTGACTTCCTCATTGCACGCGAGGATACGTAGGCATAACTTAACAGTTATCGAACAAAAGTCTCTGTGTCTTCCCCCTCTTTCAACATTCTTTTAAACCTCAGCTCCTGAGCATTCACCTTTTGCACTGACACATGTATACTTCTTTTCCAACTCTTTGCACACAGATAGCATATACCATACCCCTTTAAACACAAACTTTCAATCGTGAATCCCGTCGAGTACGACGGACAATCTGGGTGCTAATACCTTCCCAGGTTGTAACCAACACCCTTTCTCAGTTTCTCTGGTTCGCAACCGTCTTATCTATATCTTTCTAGGTTTATGCGGCATTACCTTTCCTTCGGGATAAAAATGCCTAGCTGGCGACTCTTTTCACTTCATCTCATCTTCTCCTTTCGCCGACCGTTCGCGTTTGTACCCTATCTGACCAGGTGTTTTTTCGGGGAACGACACATACCTTGAAAGTCTGAAAGTTATTACTATCATCCATTATGGTCTACAGATGATTGAATAGGGGCAGTTGTAACACCCTAAAATTTTCCCTCTCATTTTTATGTCATTTAGCATATCACATTGCATACATAATTCCATATCATGGCACCAAGCATTATATCGTAACAATCATAACTGAGGCATAAGACTTGTGATCAAGGACTGAGGGAACTGAGGATCATCCAAAAGCAATAAGAAGGGTCTCATGGCTTCTCAACATCCTACAAGATCTCATTGGGTTCCTCAAGTCTTAGAAAGAAGTGGATTGATCAAGGAATTCAAGTAGTGCAACACCTCCTAACAAAAGGGGGTAAAATTAAGGTTTCTGATTAAAGGGATTTCTAAATGAAATTTTGGTTCAAACATGATCTCATTGTTTTCCATAATATATTAAGTGTCTAAGGTTGAAATTTCATCCATTGAATCATTTCAGAATGTCTTCAATTGATCAGTTACTTAAAAATTAAGAAATTGGGGAAAAGTCAATTATGCTGAAGAAAAAGTCAACTCCCGATTTTTTAAGGTCAAATTCATGAAATTGAGGTTACAAGTAGTCCATGGACCAAATATGATCAAGAAATGATGGAAGGATCACTAAAACTCAAGAAAATCAAGACTTACCAATTTTGGAAAATTAGGGTTTCCAAAAATGGCAAGTTTTGGCCATTTTTCAGCGAAGTTCAAGAGATGCCTATTCCCCAAATAAAGGTCAAATGGAAATTCCACTTGGGATGTTTGAAATAGGGTATCCCAAGCTTTAAATCCATAGGAGGAACATGTTCATGGGATTAAAATTGAAGAAGTTATGATCAATCAAAGTTTGATGAAACTAGGGCTAAAACCAAGTCATGGGCCAATCAAGGCAAGTCACGCGCTTGTGCCTTGCCAGGATTTCTATCAAACAGGTGGTATTCCAAATGTATGGCTATTTTTATCCATCAATATGACCTCAAATTAAATTTTTTCCAACATCAAAGTTGTTCATTGCTGTCTCCTCTACAACTTTCATGTTGGAGGATTTTTCATTTGATAAAAGGTGTGAGAGTTATGAAGGCTCCAAGTAAGGTCTTCATCCTGATCAAACCCTAGACCATTTGTCCAATACATGTCCCATTTACTTTAGGCCAATATACAGCTTTGAGGCATTGATTTCAATGATCATTTTGAGTAACTTAGAGCCTTTGTTTTTATCATGGACCAAACATCAAACATGTCATAGGAAGGTTGATTTTCAAATTGAGCACAAGAATCATGTCATTTGGTGACTTGTTCATGAAGAAACATTCAAAATAAGATCACAAAATGTCATTTGTTTTCTTGTGTGTCAAGGCAATTCAATTTACGTCTGATTCAATTCAGTCCAATTATATTTTCCTCATTCAACAAGCTGGTGTTCATAAAATGCATTGCACAGGATCTCATGATCACATGGTTGCATGATCATGTTGACTATAATGTATCTCATGAAAATTCAAGCATGGAAAACTATCTCACACATGATGCAACATTGATCTCAGCCTCATCACATCATCCTTACCACACTTATCATGAACATCACCACATTTGGATCCAGCTCGAGCAAAACAAATTCAGTTGAGCTTGCTTCAATTCACTCCAACTCACCATAACTAACTTGATCAGCTTAAACAAACTTGACTCAGTTAACTACACTGAGTTTAGAGCTAAACCATGGATATAAAAAGGATAAACCATAGCTGCATTGAACACACTTCATTCTAATCACAAAATCACCAAAAATTCATCAAGATCTCTCTAATGTTTCTTCTTGTTTTGGCCTCGAGCAAGCTTCACCTTCATCAATCCAGTTCCATTCTTCCTCAATTCATCTTCATCTCCACATTGTGCACCATTTCCATGGCGGAATCCATGTGAAGATCCAAGATTCCATCACTGCATAATTCTTCATTTTTTCTGCATCCTTCGAAGTTCATCAAGATTCATCATCAATTGAGTGTTTATTTCACTCTAGAGGATTCAAAGACAATCATCAATAGCATTGGAATCAAACTCTCTGGTTTTCTTCAACCTTGGTAGCTCTGCATTCACAGGTTTGCAACTTAATTTAACTTGCATGATTTCAATGTTTTCTTGACTATTTTGCGATGATTATGGATTGATGATAGAAGCTTATTGAACACTGGCTAGTTGATAGGCATCATATATACTTAGTTTCAGAATTTTAGGTTGAAATGTATTGCTTCTATTTGGCTTGATTATGGATGAAAAATGAAAACAAGATATGGATTCTTAGCCTACTTAGTGAGATGAATGCATTGATGGTCCTAGATTGTGTTTTCATTATGTTTTGGCCAATCCCTAATCAGGGGTCACCGGAGAAGATGATCGGAGGTCATCTCCAGTGACCTGAACAGTGCCCTAGCCTCCCCTCGCAACTTTATAACATGGTCGTCTGATCTTCCCAATCTAACGTCTCTCATTTTGCCAGCGTTTCAATGATTCACATGCCTATCACGTGGTAACTTAAGTGACTGAGTGTTCCTATGTGAGCTTTCCACCATTATTGACATGTGTCCCCCTCTCATCCATTTGTTCATTTTTCATTATCATTTAATGTGGGTATGATTCATCCCATGGTCCAGAGTGAAGTCAACATTTGACTTGAGTCCACCATAATTTATGTGAACCCAGTGCATCTTGGATTGGGCTCAGGATTGATAATCACACCCCCAGTGTAATGAGCCCAATATGTTTTTTTTACTGAATTTTATTTCTAGATACACCTCCATCTCAATTTCCTTTCTCTTTTTAATTTCCATTTTATTTCACTTCCAATTTTAATTTTTTCTAAGAGTATCATATCACCTCCAAAAGTTCCAAAATAATTCATGGAACTTTTATACAATATTCCAAAATTTTCCATAATTTTTAATTTCATCTTCCTTTATTTTTTTGTCCAGAAATCAATTTCCCTTTTATTTTCTTTTGGAATTTTTTTCATTTTGACCAATTGTCCTTCTCCATTTATTTTCTCCCAAAATAAAAATAGTCTTATAGTCATTATTTTTCTTTGATCAATGGACACATCAAGGTCCTTGAAAATATTTTCTCCCATTTTTTAATTCATGTTTGGGTTATTTTTGAACCTATTCTTTGAGCTTACCCTTCAAAACCCTAATTCACTTTGTGTGATTGTTTGATTGAGTTAGAATACAAATTTTTGTGAGATTTTTTAGAGTTTTGCTACTCCTTGGTTTAAGATCTTGAATACTAAGTTTCATAATTTTTCTATGTCATTTGATATTCTTTAGGTACCTTGTGTTATAAGTCACCTTTTGGTCCTTATTTTCTCATCCTTTTCATTCCATTTTGATAAGGCATTTATGCCATTCATTTAAGGTTCTCAATTGGAGTTCATAAGGTCCCATTTGATGTATTTAGATCACTTGTATCCATTATAGGTCATCACACTTTGAATTATAGGGTTACTTGGTCGCTAAGTTACATATGTGTTCATGTATGTTATCCTCACCCTAATTCACATTCTCCTTCCATCTTAACACTTCTAAATCAACTTTGTGAGTATGGTGTCCATGTTACATAATTCTTATGCATATTGTAAGTGTCCCACATTCATTGTCAAGTCTTCACTTCATTTCATAAGTCTTGGTGCTTCATTTGGTTTCATTTGGTACTTTAAGACTTCAAAATCAAACTTCTTTGTTCCTTAACCCTAATGCAATTCATTATAGTTCATTTTTGGTTAATCTTTGAGTTTAAATGTCATCTTAACTTTTCATTAAGCCCCTGGTTTTTGTATGGGAAGTTTAAGTTTCATTGATCATGTTTGACTTTTTCTTTCTAAGTCCTTTTCTTCTTTAGAGATTACATGTTCAATTCTTACCTCCTTTCTCCATTCAATCTTATGTTTGAACCTCTTTCACTTGAATATCTTTCTTCATACTTTGGTTCACATATTGATACACTTTCATTTAGTGTTAGGTTATGGTTTTAACATTCACCTTTGACCTAATTCAAGTTTATGTTGCATAATCATTCAACTTCCTCATTTCACTTCACCTTGATTTCCATTAGGGTTTAGTACTTCATTAGGACATAGATTGAGATTGTTTGATCTTGCAACCTTAGATTTCTTTAATAGGGTTTAGTTTCTTACTTTATAAGTCTCTTATCATATAGGATCCTTTAGTTTTAGGTCTTAACCCTAGGAAACCTTTGGTGCTCTCTTTTAGCTAGTGTGAGCTTTAATTGAGCTTTTTCCATGCTTTATGTTTTCAAATTGCTGTGTAAAGCTAACCTTTGTTTTGTAGGGAGGTTGAGGTAAGCCTTGTTTATACCACTTCTTCCTCATATTCTTTATGCTTTCAAATTGTGTTTGCCTTATCCCTTTAGGCTTTGTTTGTACAAATTCATGTTAATCCCTCTTTAGAAACAACTTAACTTCTTTAGAGAAGTAAGTTGCTTTCTAATTTCCTTTTCTTTTCCTTTTCTCATTGGGATTAGAAGACCACACTAACCATAGGATCTCCCATGCAATAAAAAATTTAGGGTATGTCTTAGTTCCCCTAGTTTTTCCCTTTCTCGATTTGAGTCTTTCTTTCTCATCTTAGAAGAAAATAGTAAAAAACACCTAATAAAGGTCGAGCTTTCTCGTACGCCAGGAGACTTTGCCATGAGTTACTTATACACGTCCCATTTCAGGGCAAGGTGTAAGGCATCTACCATGATGAACAAGTCTTAATATGAGACTGATTCAAAAACGACAAACTCAAAAAACACTTCTTTAAAAGACGGTAAACAAACAACATACGTCTTTTCCTGCAGGAATTCTCTCCTCACCTCATTCACTCATAATGTGAACTTGCTACGACTTGTCTCATTTGCAAGATGGTAAATGCACTCGTACCAGATAGCCTGCAACACCTGAGCATAGACATAAGCATTTGATTCATAAAAACACAAACAAAGTTCCGGCCTTAGTTAGGCGAACTACGTCGATTCTGACCCTCATTTTCCCCATTCGAGCACACTCTTTATTTTACCTACATTTCCCCCCCTTTCTTTTTGTTCTTTCTTTTTCCAGTCCCCTTTCTTATTCCAGTTCAAGTTAGCAGTTCTTTTGTTCAACAACATCTTATTTCTCACCCTTTGAAACAGACTAACAAGTGTGGATCCCGTCGGGTATGGAAGACGGTCTGGGATGCTAATACCTTCCCATATCGTAACTGACTCTCGAACCCAGATCTTTGGTTCGCAGGACCTTGTCCTTTCCTTTTCTCTTTGGTTTGTGCAACATTACCTTTCATATTCATTCAGGATAAAAATGTCTGGCTGACGACTTTACCTTTTCCACGGATCTTTCGTGTTTGTACTAGGATGAAAATCCCGAGAACGACATAGAGAATGTCAAAATTCAGAGTCTCCTGAAAGAAAAGGATGACCTCATTGAGGTACTTGAGTACCACATCACAGAGAAAGAGGAATAACCACCTGTTCAAGGCAACATCGAAACCTTCTAAACCTGGAAAAGAACTGAAGATCTGGAAGAAGTCCCGCTCAAGAGACATATAACAAACTGCCAAGAAACTGAAGTCCCAACAAAGAGAGCTTTAGAGTTTTAAACTTTCTTTCCTGCATTTCAAATAATGTACCGTGGATGTAACTTGTTTCAGTTCAATAAAATATTATGTATGATACTTTGCAACAATTTGTTCAATAAGTTCATTCTTTAAATAAAGGATAAAATTAACAAATATTGATTTTTTAATCATTGCATTATCATTCATCATTTGCATTTTTCTTTCATCGAGTCTTATTTCTGTACTTCTTTTAAGAAGTCAAACTGTCTCATTTATACAATACGCAGGCCAGTCGCTAGAAAAGAATGGAAGACCTCGAGGAAGAGAATAGAGAACTGCAAGAGGATCTCTCTAGCATGAATTAAAACTATGGAAAGGCTCAAAGAAATGGTCGAAGCTCTAAGTGTGGCTCAAAATCTTCACCAAAGAACAATGATCTCTGAAGTCATGTCTACATCGATTGAAGGGGTGTCGTATAAGGATCTGAGGTATGAGATGCCAAAGGATCATCCATGGAGCATGCCACCATGATTTATCTAGAAGGATATGATCCCCGACTATCTGAAGAATTAAGGAAAGCCGCAAGACTGTTTCAGTTTGAAGGTTACAAAATTCAAACTCTTCAATACGCGCTAGCAAAGAATGCCATACCAAGAGGTTACAAACTCCCGGTATCTAAAGTTCCGACTGTAGTACAAGTTATACCATCTTCACTGGTACATCACCTCAAAACACAGAAGGTACTCTCCTGCTCCAAGTGAAAGTGGAAGAATCAATGAAAGGATAGACGAATTCCAGAAATAGTTTGCAGCCATGCAAAAGGAATTGTAGTCTCTCAGAGGACAAGAGTTATTTGGAAGCAACACAACAGATCTATGCTTGGTCCCAAATGTTCAAATACTACACAAATTCAAAGTGCCTGATTTTAAGAACTACAAGGGTGATTCTTGCCCTCAAAGTAATTTAACAATGTACACCTGGAGGATCCAAAGCTACTGATTCAGTACTTTCAAGATAGCTTAACTGGGGCAGCGCTTCATTGGTACATGAAGCTCAACTGTACAAATATCAACAACTTCCAAGATCTCGGAAACGCTTTCATTAACAGTATAAATTCAATTTGGATATGGCTCCCGATCAGGACCAGCTCAAAGAAATGTCTCAGAAGGGTAATGAAACCTTCAAAGAGTACACGCAAAGATGGCGTGAAATTGTTGCTCAAATTTCTCCTCCTCTTGGAGAGAAAGAAATGACAAAAATCATCCTCAAGACATTGAGCTCATTCTACTATGAACGGATGGTTGCAAGCACGCCTAATGATTTCATCGAGATGGTAAACATGAGAGTATGTTTAAAAGAGGAAGTTAGAGAAAGACATTTAGCAAAGGACATTGAAACTTCAAGTTTGAACAAAAAGATATGGAAGTTCCTTTTAGAAGAAAAAGGAACAGGACATCAGTAACATATCTCTGGGTAAACAAGGACAAAGATTTACACCTCATCAAGCGACGACAGTATCTCCTGTTATTACCTCAGTCGTAGCTCCGGTGTATCAACCTCAAATCACTCGGAACTCTTCTAATCAACAACAATATTAGAAAAGGCAACAACGTCCTCAACAAGCTCATCCACAATTTAACAACAACGGGTATCCCAGGGCTCCAACAATTGACCCTATACCTACAACATATGCTAATTTTTTCCACTATTAATAAGCAAGGGGCACATTCAAACCAGGAATCCTATTGCAATTCCTGTTGTTCCCCCTCCATGGCATAAATTTGATCAACGATGTCCTTATCATCAAGGAAGAAAATGGAATAACATTGAAAATTGCCTAGCTTTCAAGTACGGCGTCCAAAGACTCGTCAAGAATGGGGTTTTATCTTTCATAACTACTAATCCAAATGTTCAAACAAATTCGTTATAACAACATGAGAAAGCATCAGTCAATTGGATTCAAGATTAGGAAATTCGAGGAGTCAATTTACTTATTGATCCTCCAAGAATTGTTCAAAACTTTGACATCCGAGTAATGAATGTCAATCTGGTTGCAAGCATTCTAGATAAATTCTACATCATAATTTTCCACGGCACGACTACCAAAGTTGCTCTATCTGCTCAACAAATGATCAAGGGAGCTCATTTGTACAAGAAGCCCTTCAACAACAAATGGATTTAGGAGGGATTCTAGATTACTGTGAAGTGGATGATCCTTAGATCAACATGGTTCAAATATTCGACATTTGCATAATGAATACCATTTTAGTCAAATTGCACTCCAATCACGTCAGACTTGGATTTTTATCAATTCACAATTATCGGAACTGCAGAGGTTGCTTCGAAGGTAATCAAGGGTGTGAAACAGTGCAAAAAGATCTTTAATAATTATTGGACCATTGGTGGCTTCCAATTTACATGGAAGAAGAAACTGGTCAGATTAGTCTCAACAATGGTACTCTGGCTAGAAGACAAACTTTCAACGCCAGAATACAAAATTCAGACAGAGTTAAGATGCATCGTATACAAAGTGGATAAGGTCTTTTTCCAATTCACATTTATGAAAATTACGAGGTCTGCTCAATGGATAAACGAGGGTGTATCATAGTATGCATGGATCTCTGAGATCAAATGGAGCAAGGGGTCACTTGTCTCCAAGAGTCACAACTCATCAACATGATACAGGAAGTTCCATTAGTTGAACTTATGGATTATGAAACCAACGAAGAGATTCTCAATATAATCCCTTTGGTCAAAGAAAAGAAATGTTTGGAATTTCTCTTCAACAATGGAAAAATTCACAAGCCAACAATGATAGAGGTTACTTTCGATAACTGAAAGGCTCATCTAACCCCTTTGGTCATCTATTTGCCATGCTCAGTGCCTTATGCTTCAGAGAAAGCAATTCCGTATAAATACAGATCAAAAACCATGGAAGGAGGGAAGGAAGAACTCCTAACATCTCTTGTCAATGTCACTGATATCAGTCGAGTCACTAGAAGTGGACGAGTATTCAACCAAGGAGTTGAAGAAACAACAAAGGGAAAGGAACCTCAAGCTGATGTCATCAACCCGCCAATGGGCCAAACAAGTAATCCAGAGCCTGCAACAAAGGATAAATATGAAATCCTTATGCTCACCCAGAGTAGCGAGTATAACATTGTGGATCAATTACTACAAACTCCTACAAGAATATTGGTGTTATCTCTTCCGCTCATCTCAGAAGCTCACCGAGAAGCATTACAAAGGGTTCTGGAGCAAGCCTTTGTAGAACCAAATGTAATTGTGAACAATTTGACAGTATTGTCTCCAGCATCACTAATTTCAACAATTTGGGATTTAATGAAGATGATCTTCCTGAAGAAGGCCGGAATCACAATATGGCATTGAACATTACTATCAACCGTGGTGACGATGCTCTAGTCAGTGTACTCGTAGACATGTTCTTCTCTGAACATAATGCCAAGGTATACTTCACAAGAATGACTCTGCAACTCCCACATAAACGTGGGACACCTTGGGAAAACGTATGGAAAATATGATTATCTCATAAGGTACACTGCTCCCACAGGTTCTCGCATCGATATCAAAGACATCTAATCAATTGGATGGGAAGACTCTCCTAAGAGCATCAATGAAGAAACAACTGATAATTTCTCCCACGATCAAGCTACATGCAAGGAATAATCCACGGATCCTCCTTCACCAGAAATTAATATCATTACAAAAGTTACTTTGGGAAGACAAGTTCCATACTTCCGCCTCTCCAACGGAGTTCGTTACGACTGGTCTCTATTGACGTCCTGAACATCGTTCACGTTCCAAAGTAACTACTTAGTTTTATTTTGACCTTTCATCTCGTCCAGATGACAAGGAATGTTTTATAGGGCTTACTTGCTTTAAATGTCCTCTTCACTTAGCCCAAAGTGACAAAGTTTTGTTTTATAGGTCTGTGTGTTTCAAGAATCGTCAAATCATAAATAAAATGTCATTCTATATTTCAGCAATTGTTGTTGTTTTTCTCTTTTCGCTTTTTCAGAAAATGGTAATCCCTAAAAAAAACCAAAAATAAAAACAAATGTTTTTTCAAAACTAATCTGCATAAAATTTCTTTTGCATTCTCTAAATGTGTTTTCTCGATATCATCATCACGCAGATTAACTGTTTTAAACCCCATTGAAACATGTGATCCAATGCCTTCTCCCAACTTTGAGTTCCTAGTATTCGAAGCTGAAGAGGAAGATGACAACGAAATTCCAGAAGAGATTTCCAGACTGCTCATACACGAGGAGGATTCCATTCAACCTTAGAAAGAACCATTGGAAACGGTTAATTTGGGTTCATAACAGGAAATAAAGGAAGTCAAGATTGGCGCGCTAATCAGGTTGGCTGAAAGGAAAAGCCTGATCTCACTACTCAAGAATTTCCCGATGTATTTTCTTGGTCCTACCAGGATATTCCAGGGTTGGATACCAACATCGTGGAACATCATTTACCATTGAAGCTATAATGCTCGCCAGTCAAGTAGAGATTGAGAAGAACTCATCCAGATATAACTATTAAAATAAAGGAACATGTACAGAAGTAAATTGACGCCGAATATCTCGACACTTCAGAATATCCTAAATGGTTGGAAAATATTGTGCCAGTACCAAAGAAGGAAGTAAACATCAGAATGTGTGTAGACTACAGGGATCTCAACAAAGCAATTCCAAAGGATGACTTCCCTTTACCATACATCGACATGTTGGTGGGAAACACAACAAATTACAAAGTATTTTCTTTCATGGATGTATTTTCGGGCTACAACCAAATAAAAATGGCTCCCAAAGACATGGAGAAAACATATTTCATGACACCATGGGGTTCCATCTGTTACAAAGTAACGTCTCTCGAATTTTGCTTGGATTAAAGAATACTGGTGCTACCTATCAAATGGAAATGACAACTCTCTTTCATGACATGATGCATAAAGAGATTGAAGTATACGTTGATGCCATGATCGCCAAGTCGAAGACTGAAGAGGAATACAATGAACATCCGCAAAAATTGTTCCAACGTCTGAGAAAATATCAGCTACAACTGAATCCTAACAAGTGCACCTTTGGTATCCGGTAAGGAAAGGAGTTTCAAAGGGTGAGGGTATCTGCTACTACTACAACTGCTACTGGAAAGGATTAAAAAGAAATAAGGAAGAATGAGATGAAAGGATAAGTAGATGAAATGACATGAAGAACAAGGAAAGAGACTGAAGTATTGTGTTCCCCAAGCATCATCGTTTGTGCCTACGTATTCCTTTTATGTAATAGGAAAGTCAGAACACTGTAGTTCCAATCAATAAGACTGACACAATTTGCTTTTGTTTTTGGGATTGAACTGTGTAAACACCCCAAATTTGACCTCTCACTTTCTCACACCTTGTCTTGTGATCCTTCATATTGCATTGCATAAGCATACCATCTCACTGTATAGTTATTCCATCTGCATAGTTGCATCTAGGGTTTGTGATCTGAGCAATCCAAGAAGTAATCTGAGCGATGTCCAAGGTCTTACAGCATTCCAAGAGGGTCCTTGAGTAGTCTATGATCATTTTATGCCCCCATGGTTCATTTAAATCAAGAAATGTCTAAGAATTGCAGAGGTATTGAAGCTAAGCTGAGGATTCCTACACAGATGACCTGAAATTAGGGTTTTTGTTTTGAAGGCCTTAAACTCAATTGTTTTTGGTCATTTTGGTTTCTATTGGTCCATATGTGTTATAAGGAGCATGTGTATCAAATTTCATGGAAAAATTCAATGTGGAAGTCATCTGATCAAATGGTAACTTCTTGAGCAAGAAAAGTCAGAATCATGGCATCTAAGGCCCCCAACAATGGTTCCAAAGGGGTCATCATCATCACTTTGAAGTCATATGGTCTTTATTTGATCATTGGAATGCTTGAAAGTTCACAAAGTTGAAGAAATATAAACAAAGCCAAAACTTGCCACAAATGGAAATGACTTGAAATGTAAACTTTCTATTTTGGGAAAGATTTCCAACCTCCTCTTTCTTGATAAAAAAGGTTTCAAATGAAATTTCTTCAAACATGAAAGCTGTAGATTTGATCCTCCCATTTTCAAAAAGTACAAGAATTCATTCTAATTCTTCCTAGAACTCAAGTTATGGCCTTGCAAAGTTGGCAAAAATCACATAAATTTCATGTTCATGTCAAAGAGGGATTTTTACATATTGGCATTTCAAGCTTCTAAGTGACCTCTAATGTGCTCAATTATGTCATAACATGTTAAAGCAACTTCTAAAGATTAGAATTGGCCTTTGAACCTAGGGCTTTAATGGCTTGATTCTTAAGAAACTTCAAAATGGCAATTATGCATAAACCATGAGAACACTTGATCAAGGCCATCCAGCTGCATAAACTTCATCCAATGGCCTTCCTTGAAGCTAGATGAGGCAATACAAGCACATAAATCTCCTCTACCATGGCCCATACCTATAGTACACATAAACTTGACTTTTTGCATTTTGCTCCCATATCAATCACACAGTGCCACACCCACTCTCCTGACCAATGGTATGGCTTCTACACACCCTCAAGACTCTATAAAAGCAAGCTTCATGACCTGAATCAAGACACAAGTTCAGAATCAAGAAAATCCTAAAAAACTTCATGCTATCGAATCTCTCAATCTAGCCAGCAAAAACCACAAATTCTTTCACCAATCAACTCCATATAACCTCAGGAACAATTCCCACCCATCACCATAGCAAAAAAAACACCACACAAGAAACACAATTTCTGCATATTCAGAACTAAAACTCATAAACCAACCAAAATAAACTTATTTCAAGCATTACAATAGACTCAAGAGGTCAAAGGGAGGTGGATTGCACAAGAGGAGGGCCCAAAAAGCTCCATTTCAAAGAACTTCAACTCAGGTAACCTCCAAGAAATTTTTTCCAGAAGTTTGATTTCTTGTTATAGAATGAATCTACATGCTTCCCTGATCATGCTGATATGTTTATAATTAAAAATGAGTTAGGAATAAGCATTTCATGAGGTTCTGAAAGTTTGACCTAAAATTTTGATTGCTTCAATTCAGCCTTTTGATGCATGTTAAATGAATTTTTGTTGTTGATTAGTGATGTATGATGTTAGGAGAGTGATTCTGGGAAAGAAATTTGAATTTTAGTGGCTTGTAGAATATTCTGAAACTTTGGATGGCCGGAGAAGACGATCGGAGCTTATCTCCGATCACCTGAAAATGTTTAGGGTTTTGTTTCCAGATTAAATAAGGACCATATGATCTTGATTAGTTTAATGCATGGACGGCTTAGAATAGGTCATTAAACCCTAATTTCATTTAATTAATTTAATTATAATTAATTAGTCAGATCAAATGGTGGCCCTTAGATCACGCGCGAAACACAAGTTCAAACCACAGCCTTAGATCTTTCATACTCTTGGTCAAGCTGACTCTCAATCCTGGCCATTGATCCAGTCCCTGCGCAATCTGAACCACTCCTTTCAATTACTTTGCATTTTTATTTCATTTTATTTCATTTTCTTTTCTTTAAATTATTAAAAATACCAAAAATCATTTAAAAATTCTGAATTTTTTTATCACCACTTAAATTAATTTTCAGAAACCAAAAACATTTTTATTTTTTATTTTTGCATTAAAAATGTATTTTTAAATCATTTAATAGTATTACTTAATTAAATAATCCATTTTAATTAATTAAAAATACTTTAAAGTATTTAAAAATCACAAAAAATAAATCAGAGAGGTTTCTTTAACATTTAGAAACATTTACAAACTCATCCCAAAAATTTCTTTTTGGTTTTGATCAAACTTTGCCAATTTTCTTTGAATTAGGGTTTCTAAATTTCCTATTTTTCAACCCTAACTTCAAAAATTCATAAATTTCAAACCAAGATGAGTTTTCATTTGATTCTTTTTGCAATCTTTCACACTTGACCTCTAGTTTCTAAATATATTTTTGTCACATTTTTATCTTGCATTTTCAAATTAATGTGCATTTTACCTTTGAGAAGTATCCAAAACCCTAGCCAATTTTAGGATGACCATAACTTGAACTTGGTAAACATTTAGATCTCCCCCTTTGAATGGTGATTTCATGAGTGCTTAGGGTCCGCTTGGATGAATTTTCAATTTTTTATCGCTTGATTTGTTTATGCTTTTGAATTTGTACATATCTTTCTTTCAAACTAACCATTTCAGGTGCATTTGGTAAGTTAATCAGGATGTGGATGTGCATCCACATCCAACCTCTCTTTCTCTCTTTATTTTTATGCACTTTGTTTGTGTTTTAAGTGAATCTCATTCACTTATGCTATCTCTTGTTCCTAGGTTACTTAACTTCTTCATGAAGTAATTAACTTAATCCTTACCTCTCTTTTTATCTGCTTTTCTTCCTTGGTGGCCAACTTGAAGACTTCTCTTGATGCCTCACAAACCTTAGGAATATCCAAGCATGATAAATTTAGGGTTGTAAATAGTCCCCCCTAGTTTTTACCTTTTGAGTCTCCTTGAGTCTCTCTCTCTCTCTCTCTCTCTCTCTCTCGCATCTCATAATCAAGGATAAACAGTTAAAGTTTTGGAACTCTGAATTAGGGTTATGCATGTATCCTTATCTTAGGATGGACTGTATAACTTTGATCCTTATTACTAAACCTTTAAGTTGTTTTCACCTTCAATCAAAAACACCTAACAATCACTAAGACTTAAGCTTGTAACTTGGGCCTTATATTAGGGTTACATCTTTGTCTGGTGGTTCAGAGGGACTAACCCTAGTGTTCAATGTTCAAGTCCCCCTCATGCTAAAGTCTTGCAAACATAAAAAACACTTCTTCATCCAACCTTTAATTAAAATCCACTTAATAAAGGCTTGTTATATAATGAATTTAATCCCTAACCATGGATTAAGTTGAGGTATCTTCCTCAGCTTAAGTGTTCTCATCTATCATCCTTCTCTTAGGATGGTGTAATGAGTTCACTAATCTTTGATTGGAGATTAAACTCATTACTTAACACTAAACAAAAACCCAAAAACACTTAATAATTACCAAAGTAAGTTAATGATCTTAATCCTATATCATCATGGTAATTAAGTTGGGACCTCCATCTCATACTTAAGTGGACTCATTATCCCTAATCAGGGAGGATATAATGAGTTTACAACCTTTGATTTAGGCTTAAGCTCATTATCCTATGCAAAACACCAAAAACAATAAAAAGCTGAAAACACAAAAAACCAATAAACGTCTCCTCTGGGATTCTTTTCTCATCATACTCACTCTGAAAATGAGAACTTGCTTCTTCCGTCTAATGCAAGACAGTTAGCACTCGAGCCAGATGAGTCATACACTTGAGCATAAACAAGTAAGCAGTTCACAGCAAATCATCAAAGTCTCTTTGAGTCGAACTACGGTGTTCTGACTTCCTCATTGCACGAGAGGATACGTAGGCATAACTTAACAGTTATCAAACAAAAGTCTCTTTGTCTCCCCCCCTCTCCTCTTTCTAGATTTCTTTTCTTAGCCTCAGTTTTTAACACTCACTTCCTTGTTGCACTGACACTCTGTACATCTTTTTCTCCTTAGCTTTTATACACAATTTAGCACATACACTACCCCCTTTAAACACAAATCAAGTAAGCGTGGATCCCGTCGAGTACGACGGACGATCTGGGTGCTAATACCTTCCCAGGTCGTAACCAACCCCCTTTCTCAGTTTCTTTGGTTCGCAACCGTCTTATCCATATCTTTCTAGGTTTATCCAGCATTACCTTTCCTTCGGGATAAAAATGCCTAGCTGGAGACTCTATTCAACCTCAACCTCCAACATCACCGATAGTTCGCGTTTGCACTGGGATGAAAATCCGGGGAGCGACGGCTTGGAGACTCTGCTGGGGATGCTTTGCAACCAGAGCTTCTGGTTCTCTTGTAGGTTTCTCCTAGCGCTTGTTTGATTTGTGTTTATGGGGGTGTTATGTGCTATTCGTGTTTATGTTTTTGCTTTATTTATTGCTTCCTGTACAACTTTATTTATTGCATTTACTTTATCGCTTTCATTTACGGCTTTCTGCATTTGATTTATTATTATCATATCATCTGTGCTGGATTGTAGTTACTTTGGTGGGTGGGGTATTCCAGTGAGAAAGGCTCAACACAAAGTCCTGAGTGACACCTATGATTAGAGTGGTTTTATATTCTTTCCCATTCCATTTCGGTCTGGTGCGGGAATATGAAAACACAGTTCAGACATGGGTTTCTTCTTGAGAACTCTGTGCTACGGATTTCCTGTAGTGCTAGGGATATCTGGGAAGCCTGCTAAGTCTGGATGACCTTTTTAGATGACCTTCAGCATCTGAGGTGAATTAGTGGAGGATTCTTTATGATTAGGGTAAACACTATACCTCCGGGTTAAAAGTGTTTACACTTTGTCGCTCCCACCAAAATGACACCCGGTCAGATGGGTACAGACGCGAACGGTCGGCGAAAGGAGAGAGAACACACAGGGGTGAACTCAAGAGAAAGAAAGAGTCGCCAGCTAGGCATTTTTATCCCGGAGGAAAGGTAATGCTGCATAAACCTAGGAAGAGATGGATAAGACGGTTGCGAACCAGAGAGACTGAGAAAGGGGGTTGGTTACAACCTGGGAAGGTATTAGCACCCAGATTGTCCGTCGTACTCGACGGGATCCACGCTTAAAATATTTGTGTTTTAAAGGGGTAGTGTCAGTGCAATTTGTGTATCAAAGCTGGAAAGAATGCAAGTGTCAGTGTAAAAGAAATGTGAGGTGTATAAGTGAAGTGTCAGTGTAAGAACAAGAATGAAATTCTCAAGACTATGAGGCTCAAGGAATAATGCTGGAAAGATGGGGGATATACAGAGACTTTTGTTCGATAACTGTTAAGTTATGCCTACGTATCCTCTCGTGCAATGAGGAAGTCAGAACACCGTAGTTCAACCCAAAGAGACTGAAGAGATAAACTGACTTGTGAACTGCTTACTTGTCTATGCTCAAGTGTATGACCTTTCTGGCTCAGGTGCAAATTGTCTTGCGTTTGACGGAAGAAGCAAGTTCTCGTTTATGAGTGAATGAGATGAGAAAAGAATCCCGTAGGAGACGATTATTGTTTGTTTTTGTGTTTTCAGTCTTTTATTGCTTTTGGAAATGTGTCATAAGTTAATGAGCCTAAGCCTAAACCAATGGGTTATTAAACTCATCACATCCTCCCTCTGATTAGGGGTAATGAGAATACCTTAAGTGTGAAGTCAGCATCTCACACTTAATAACCCTGAAGTAGGATTAAGATCATTAACCTACTTGCAATTATTTAGATGTTTTTGTTGTTTTTGTTTAGTGTTGAGTAATGAGATTAAGCCATAATCAAGGATTTAATGGACTCATTACACCATCCTAATAGAAGGATAATAGATGAGAGCATTTAAGCTGAGAAAGACTCCTCAACTTAATCCATGATTAGGGATTAACCTCATGACAAAACAAAGCCTTTATTAAAGTGGGTTTTAGTTAATGATAAGATTAAGAAGTGATTTTTTTATGGTTTGTAAGACAACTTGAGGGGGACTTGTCCATTAACACTAGGGTTAGTCCTTCTTAACCAATTAAGGAATAATTAGAACCCTAATGCAAGGCCCAAGTTACAAGCTTGATGTATTAGTGATTATTAGATGGATTGATTAAAGGGTTTAAACACGTTAAGGGTTTAACACTTAGGATTAAAGTTATACACTCCATCCTAATAGAAGGATGCAGGCATAAGCTTAATCACAAAGCCTTAAAGCCTTTAGGGTTTAATCCCTGATTATGAGATGAGAAGAGAAGACTCAATGATGACACAAAGGCAAAACTAAATGGGGGACTAATCAAAACCCTAATTATTGTCATGCTTGGTTGTTCCTAGGGTTGGTGAGGTTTGCAAGAAGATCTTCAGAGAAACCACCAGGAAGGAAGCAGATGAAAGGAGCAAAGAGAAGCAAAACAACTTGCTTCACTTAAGAAGACAAGTTGCTTGAAGAAAGAAAGAGGAGAAGAGCATGAATGAGCAAGCTCACTCTAAAACACATACAAAATTCAGCAAAGAAAGTATGAAAGAGATGAGAAGAGATTGTGAGAAGTGAAGGCAAATTCACTTCTCAAGCAACTTACCACCTGAAATGTTAGCATAAGAAAATGAAACACAATGAGAATGAGATGCAATGCCATGATTCAAACCAAAACCAGAAGCATAAACATGATGTTAATGATGCTAAGAGATGATGCAAACACATGACAAGAGATGAGAGTGATCACACAAGCATAAGGATGCAAATGAGGCATGCTTTGAGCCAAGAATGTACATGAAAAGTTATGAAATGTAATGGACATACAACATGGCAAATGAAAGATGAAATGATCAAACATGGTTCTAATATATCCTAAGATGTATTATGAATCAAAAGAATGCACAAAATGTCATGGCAAGTCAATGTATGCAAGCAAATGAGAAATGGATGCAAAAGAAGGCACAAATTAGGGTTTCATGCATCTCACAAAGAAAAAATCCAAAACCAGAAGCAAATGACATGATAAAAATTTGAAAATGCAATCAAAGATACCCTAAACCTATACAAACTCACTGCCCAAAGGAGGGGATCCAACTCTTAACCTAATGAAAGTTATGAATTTCCTAAGATTGCTAGGGTTTTAAGGTACCTCACCAAGAAAAATGCCAAACAAATTGAAAATGCAAGATCAATTCAAATCAAATTTATCCTATAAACTACATGCTATGCAAGATGCAATGCCAAAATAATCATCATCCAACTCTCAATGGTTAGGCAGAAAAGAATTTTGGAAGTTTGAAACAAAATTATGCCTAAAAATGAAATTAAATCCAATGAAAATGATCAAAAGGTATCAAGAAACAAAAAGAAATTTGGTTTGAGGGCTGGACAATGTTTCTAAATGTTTCTAAATGCTATATGAATTTTTTTGTGATTTTTAAATACCTAAATGTATTTTCAATTAATTAATTTCCATTAACTAATTAAAAATAAACATTTAAATGATTTAAAAATAATTTTCAATGCAAAAAATAAAAATAAAAATATTTTTGGGTTTTAAAAATTAATGAAATCTTTGACAAAAAATTTCATAATTTTTAAAGATATTTTTCTATTTTAAATAAAATGTATAAATAAAATGAAAAGAAAATGAAATAAAAAATGAAAATAATGAAAGTAATTCAAAAGGATGGCCAGGATTTGATCTGGGCTTGGACTGGTTGACTGCGCTCCAGATCCAAAGGCCCAGATTCAAATCTGGCTAATTTGTTTTATAAATTAATTAAACAGGATTTTAATTAATTAATCAAAGGTTAGGGTTTTAATGACAAATCCAGGCCATTCGTTCATGCGGGAGTCAACCCCAGTCAACCCAATCCACGACCTACATTCAAAGTTGCATTAATGACACAATTAGGGCTAATGAGTTTCAGGTGACCGGAACAGTGGTTCCGGTCATCTTCTCCGGCGAGCATAAACCCTAGATTTTGCTACAGGTTACGAATCATGAAATTTCTTCCACCAAAATGATCCTCTCCTCAATCTAAACCTAACCCCTCATCCAAAATTCATTTATTTTCACTCACAAGCCTGAATCGAAGCAAAGTATGAAACACGGGCAAATATTCAGAGATACCATACATGCTGGTTTCTTCACCATTTCAAAAACTAAACACATATTCATGATCAGGGGAAGATATAGCATCATAAAAGAACTTAAAAATCAGTTTCTGGGAAAAAAGTTCTTCATGTTACCTGAGATGAAGCTTCTCTGATTTTGAGCTTTCTGGCCTCAAGCTTTGTGCAATCCTTCTCCCTTGATCCTCCTGATGATGGAATGAAGCTTAGAATGCTTTGAGAGTGGCTGGTTGTGACTGTTTGGTTCTGGTGCAGCAGAAATGAAGGTCTCTATGTGTGGTGATTCAGATCATTGTGAGGGGTGGGATCTGTTCTATGGATGATTTTTGGTTGATTGGTGAAGGAATTATTGAAGTTTGATGGCTGTGTTGTGTGTTTCGAAGAGGGAAAGGTTTTGACAGATTTTGTTGGATGCTGCAATGTGGGAGGATTCAGCTTGTGTATGGTCTGGTTTTGGATTGCTTGATGTCTACATATCAAGCTCTGGTTGGGCAGAGAGTATGTGTGTCACTGTGGGATTGGTATGGGTCTTTATGCAAAAAGTCAAGATATTGTGTACCCTAGGCATGGCTCGGGTCAGAGGCAATCTAGAGGCTTGTCCTGCCTCAGCTTGAGTCAAGGATGGCCCTTGGATGGTTCATGAAGGACTGCAGCATTTGGATCATAAGTTGGAAGGGTTTTTGCAACTTGACAACTTATTACATCTCATGACTTTTAGCTATTTGTATGTGAGAAATCTTGCTGAATTTTTGGTGTGGCATGCTTCATTAGGTCATGGCAAAGTTTTGAAACCAGCTAGAGGTCAAACAAACCCTTTGAGAATCAATTTGCAAGAAATCCCTCTTTGCACTTTCATGAAGAATGGCTGATGGTTACTTGAAAAACAAGGCATAGAAATGGGAAATTCTTTGGGCCAAACTGATTTTTAGACAATGGTTTATGTTTGTGCAAGGATTAGAAGTCACTTTGAGGTCTCATTTTGCCTTGGCAAGGGATTTTGCAACTTTGCCTCTTTGGTGCATAATTTGAAATTATGTGATTTTTCCCAACTTTGACAAGCCATAACTTTTGATCCAAAATGAGTTAGAATGAGTTCTTGTAATTTTTGAAAAGGGAATGATCCATTCTACAACTTTCATGACCAAAGTTTTCTCATTTGAAGCATTTTTGAATCAAAAAGCAAGGGTTGAAAAACTTTCCCAAAATGGCAAGTTTCCATTACAAGTCATTTTCCCAAAAAGGCAATGTAAACACCCCAAATTTGCCCTCAACCATTTCATCATGGCTTGTGGTCTTTTCATATGCATAAATTCAATCATAGCAACTCATACCACGTTTTTGATTCACTACATTGCTTCTAAGTCATCTGCATCTAAGGTTTGTGATCTGAGCCATCCCTAGGCCTTTTTGAACCACTTAAAAGGTTTTCAATCACTTCAAAGGGGTCCATGTATGTTCAAGCATCATATTGTATCTTCACAAAGTCAAGAAAGTCAAAGAATCACAAGAACTGAGAAAGGCATGGAAGCAGAGCCAGGTTTGACTGCACAGTTGACCTAGAATTAGGGTTTTGGTTTCAGAGGCCATAACTCCAAAGTTTTTGGTCATTATTGTTTCTATTGGTCTCTATATGTTATAAGGATCATGCATATCAATTTTCATGAAGAAATTCCATGGGGAAGGCATCTAACCAAGAGTTGACTTCTTGAGCAAGTCAGTGCAAAATCAGGGCATCTGAGGCCCCCAATGACCCAACCAAAGAGTGTTCTTCATCATTTTGAATGTGTATGATCTTTATTTGATCATAGAAGATGTTAGAAGTTCACAAAATTGAAGAATTTCAAGCCATTTGCAAAGTTTCCTTTTTGGGAAAATGACTTGTAATGAAAACTTGCCATTTTGGGAAACTTTTTCAACCCTTGCTTTTTGATTCAAAAATGCTTCAAATGGGAAAACTTTGGTCATGAAAGTTGTAGAATGGATCATTCTATTTTCAAAAAGTACAAGAACTCATTCTAATTCATTTGGATCAAAAGTTATGGCTTGTCAAAGTTGGGAAAAATCACATAATTTCAAGTTATGCACCAAAGAGGCAAAGTTGCAAAATCCCTTGCCAAGACAAATTGTGCTTTCAAATGAACTTCTAATCTTTGTACAAACATACACCAAGGCCTAAAATTCAGAATGCACCAAGAGTTTGTCCATTTTCATGACTTGTGGACCAAGAAATCACAAAAGGGGCAAAAGGTCACAAAGTTGCAAAACATCATACAAACCCTAATCCACTTGTTAATTGGCTTAAAAACTGATCCCATGGCCCTCCTCATTCCTTGCTGCGCAGGACACCCCTATTGTCCTTGGCCTACCATTGACCCATAACTCTCTTACACAAAACTTGACTTTTTGCATAAAGACCCATACCAATCACAATAGGGCACAACCACTCCTCTGACCTATCCAAGAGTGATAAGTGGACCAAATGCAACATAACACACCACACACACAAGCCTGAAACTCTCTCCAAGCCATAGCACCAAGCTTTGCCCTCTTATGCATTTTCATTCGAAACACATCACACAATCATCAAACATAAAAACAAACTTCATAGGATCACTCAGCATGCTCCCCTGATCACATCCCTGCCCTCATTCATCCTTGAAACCCCCTGAAATCAAAACACGATTTCTTGCCCTCTCTGAACAGAACTCAATCAATCTCACAAACTAGCCAAAATAAACTCCAAACAAGCTTTGCAAACACTTGAGGGAGGTCAGTAGAGTTGATTGGAAGCAAGGAACTGGTCCAGAAGCTCCTAGATTGAAAGCTTCAACTCAGGTAGCCACTGAAATTCATTTTTCCAGAAGCTTTGTTTTAAGTTATTAAAAGATTAAGCATGTTCCCCTGAGTACACTGAGCTTTGTATTTTTGAAAATGGTGGAGAGATGAGTATTTACTGAGCTTATGAAACTTTTGCCATTTTTGATGTTTTCTTCGAATCTTGATTTTGGTTGAAAAGAAATGAAGTTTGAGGGTGGATTTGATCTTAGGGGAGTGAGGGGAGTGAATCTGGAGCTTTAGAGCTCCAGAAAGTGCCTATGGAAGAAGTTGGCAACTTTCAGGTGAGGGTCTGGCCGGAGAAGATGACCGGAGGTCTTCTCCGGCCACCTGAAAGTCATTAGTGACTTAATTAGGGTTAGGGCAAACTTTGAACGTGGACCCTTTGATCTGTCTTCCCGCGCGCATTTGAGTGGTCTGGATCTTGTGTTTAATTTTAATTATGTGATTAATATTTAATTAAATCGGATTAAGGGAGTTTGAACTTGGGCCATTGGATGTGGCGCCAAGTCAAACTTTTCCAGCCCAGAATGAATCCTGGCCTCTCCTTTTGCATACTTCTCATATTTTAATTTTTATTTCATTTATTTTGTATTTAATTTGCACGAATTATTTAAAATAGCAAAAATCATTTAAAAATTATGAAAATTTTTGTCAAAGTTTTCATTAATTTTTAAGACCCAAAAATATTTTTTTTTTTATTTTTTGCATTAAAAATCATTTTTAAATCATTTAAATGTTTATTTTTAATTAGTTAATGAAAATTAATTAATTAAAAATACATTTAGGTATTTAAAAATCACAAGAAAATTCACATGGAATTTAAAAACATTTAGAAACATTGTCCAACTCTCAAACCAAATTTCTTTTTTGTTCTTGATGCCTTTTGATCATTTTCATTGAATTTAATTTCATTTCAAGGCAATATTTTATGTCAAACTTCAAAAATTCATTTCTGCCTAACCCTTGAGATTTGGATGATGATTATTTTTGCATTGCATCTTGCATAGCATGTAGTTTATAGGATAAAATTGATTTGAATTGATCTTGCATTTTCAATTTGTTTAGCATTTTTCTTGGTGAAGTACCCCAAAACCCTAGCAATCTTAGGAAATTCATAACTTTCAATAGGTTAAGAGTTGGATCCTCTCCTTTGGGCAGTGAACTTGTATAGGTTTAGGGTATCTTTGATTGCATTTTCAAATTTTTATCATGTCATTTGCTTCTGGTTTTGGATTTTTGCTTTGCATGATGCATGTAACCCTAATTTGTGCCTTCCTTTGCATCCATCTCACATTTGCTTGCATTCAATGACTTGCCATGACATTTTGTGCATCCATATGATCCATAAGACATCTTAGGACATAGTAGAATCATGTTTGATCATTGCATCTTTCATTTTCCATGATATATGTTCATTGCATTTCATAAACTTTCTTGAACTTCCATGGTTCAAAGCATGCTTCATTTGCATCCTCATCCTTGTATGATCATTCTCATGTCTTGTATTGTGTTTGCATCATCACTTAGCATAATTAACATCATGTTCATGCTTCTGGGTTTGTCTTGCATCATGTAATTTCATCTCATTTTCATTGCTTTGCACTTTCTTTTGCTAACTTTTCAGGTGGTAAGTTGTTTGGGAAGTGAATTTGCCTTCACTTCTCACAATCTCTTCTCATCTCTTATGCATCCATTGCTGCATTTTACTTTTGTATTTGAGTGAGCTTGCTCATTCCTGTTCTTTCCCATCTTCTTCCTCCAAGCAACTTGTCTTCTTAAGTGAAGCAAGTTGTCTTGCTTTTCTCTGTTTCCTCCTCCTTCTCTCTGCTTCTTCTCCTGATGGCTTTTCTCTTGAAGATCTCTTGCAAGCTTCATAAACCCTAGGAACAACCAAGCATGATAACATTTAGGGTTTGATTAGTCCCCCATTTAGTTTTCCCTTTGTGTCATCTTTGAGTCATCCCTTCTCATCTCATAATCAAGGACTAAACCCTAAAGGTTTTAAGGCTTTGTGATTAAGCTTATGCCTGCATCCTTCTATTAGGATGGAGTGTATAACTTTAATCCTAAGTGTTAAACCCTTAATGTGTTTAAATCCTTTAATCAATCCACCTAATAATCATCAAGACATCAAGATTGTAACTTGGGCCTTGCATTAGGGTTCTATTTCTTCCTTAATTGGTAAAGAAGGACTAACCCTAGTGTTAATGGACAAGTCCCCCTCAAGTTGTCTTACAAACCATAAAAATCACTTCTTCATCTTATCATTAACTAAAATCCACTTAATAAAGGCTTTGTTTTGTCATGAGGTTAATCTCTAATCATGGATTAAGTTGAGGTATCTTCCTCAGCTTAAATGCTCTCATCTATTATCCTTCTATTAGGATGGTGTAATGAGTCCATTCAATCCTTGATTATGGCTTAATCTCATTACTTAACACTAAACAAAAACAACAAAAACAACTAAATAATCACAAGTAGGTTAATGATCTTAATCCTACTTCAGGGTGATTAAGTGTGAGGTGTTTACTTCATACTTAAGGTATTCTCATTACCCCTAATTAGAGGGAAGATGTGATGAGTTTACTAACCCTGGGTTTAGGCTTAAGCTCATTTACTTATGACAAATTCAAAAAGCAATAAAAGATTGAAAACACAAAAACAAACAATAACCGTCTCCTTCGGGATTCTTTTCTCACCGTCTTCATTCACAAACGAGAACTTGCTTCTTCCGTCTAATGCAAGACAGTTTGCACCTGAGCCAGACAGGTAATACACTTGAGCGTAGACAAGTAAGCAGTTCACAAGTCAATTTATCTTCCAGTCTCTTTAGGTCGAACTACGGTGTTCTGACTTCCTCATTTCACGAGAGGATACGTAGGCATAACTTAACAGTTATCGAACAAAAGTCTCTGTATATTCCCCCTCCTTCTAGCATCATTCTTTAAGCCTCATAGTCTTGAGCATTCCATTCTTGTCCTTACACTAACACTTCACTTTCTAATTGCACTGACACTTGCATTCTTTCCAGCTTTGACACACAAATTGCACTGACACTACCCCTTTAAACACAAATCTTTTAAGCGTGGATCCCGTCGAGTACGGCGGACAATCTGGGTGCTAATACCTTCCCAGGTTGTAACCAACCCCCTTTCTTAGTCTCTCTGGTTCGCAACCGTCTTATCCATATCTTTCTAGGTCTATGCAGCATTACCTTTCCTCCGGGATAAAAATGCCTAACTGGCGACTCTTTTCTCTTGAGTTCACCCTTGTGTGTTCTCTCTCCTTTCGCCGACCGTTTGCGTCTGTACCCCTCTTGGCCCGGTGTCATCAGGTGGGAGCGACAGGCAACTTTGCAAATGGCTTGAAATTCTTCAATTTTGTGAACTTCCAACATCTTCTATGATCAAATAAAGTTCATACACATTCAAAATGATGAAGAACACCCTCTGGTTGGGTCATGGGGGGCCTCAGATGCCCTTATTTTGCACTGACTTGTCCAAGAAGTCAACTCTGTATTAGATGCCTTCCCCATGGAATTTCTTCATAAAAATTGATATGCATGATCCATATAACATATAGAGACCAATAGAAACAAGAATGACCAAAAAAAAATTGGAGTTATGGCCTTTGAAACCAAAACCCTAATTCTAGGTCATCTGTGCAGTTAAACCTGGCTCTGCTTCCATACCATTCTCAGTTCTTGTGATTCTTTGACTCTCTTGACTTTGTGAGGATATAATATGATGCTAGAACATACATGGACCCCTTTGAGGTGATTGAAGACCTTTGGGATGGCTCAAGTGGATCTTGGATAGCTCAAATCACAAACCCTAGATGCAGATGACTTATAAGCAATGTAGTGAATCAAAGATGTGGTATGAGATGCTATGATTGAATTTATGCATATGAAAAGATCCCAAGACATGGTGTGAATGGGTGAGGGCAAATTTGGGGTGTTTACAGCTGCCCCTATTCAAACATGAGTTAGCTGTGCAGGATGTAAGCGACGACTTAACAGGCAAACAAGATAACTTGTGGTTGAATACCAAAGACAGTCCAAAATTTGCACTAGCTGAATGAAGAAGAAAAGGGATATAGATTTTAAAAGAAAATAAAGTATAATTATAAAGTGCGGGCGACGGAGGACGACCGTCGAGCAGAGGACGACTGCTGGGGATAGAGCAATGACGGGGACGACCGACACGCTGGGGAAGATGCGGAAAATAAAGCTATGACGGGGACGGCCGACAAGCTGGGGATATGAGAGATTATGATGGGGACGGCCATCAAGTAAAACTATAAGACTCTCTGGGGATTATAGGTAAATGAATGAAATAAATGATGAGGTACGGTCATCAAAAGGTGAAGGACGATCACCTAGCAGGGGACGGCTGCTTTGTTGGGGATAAGATGAGGGACGATCATCAGAGGTGAAGGACGATCACCTGGCAGGGTACGGCTGCCGAAAGTATCACGACATAGGACGAATGTCGGATAAAAAGGTCGACGATGGGGACGGCCATCGGATAAGCATAATGAAGGACGATCATCAGGAGGTGAAGGACGATCACCTAGCAGGGTACGGCTGCTCTCAGGGTTTATCACGACATAGGACGAATGTCAGATAACAAGATCAACGATGGGGACGGCCATCGGATAAAATGATGAAGGACGATCATCAAAAGGTGAAGGACGATCACCTAGCAGGGGACGGCTGCTGAGAATATCACGACATATGACGAATGTCGGATAGGAAGGGGTTCTAATGAGTAGAGACTCTACTGGGAATGATGAATGACGATCATCAAAAAGGTGAAGGACGATCACCTGGCAGGGTACGGCTGCCGAAAAGGTATCATGACATAGGGCGAATGTCGGATGAAAGGAAATAGTTCAACAAGTTTTGTTGGGGACTGTGTTGGGGAATAGTAAACACGGACGAGTGTCTATATCCAAGGAACGAGAGGTATAATTGTTCGGGCACTGTGTATAGACTAAAGATGCGGACGAGCACCCTTAAGACTATGATACAGACGAGTATCGGGTAGAAACAAACACTGACACATGTTCAGAGATGATGATACGGACGAGTATCAACTGGTTAACAAAGAACACAGACAAGTGTCGAATCTGAGGGGACTCTTCTGGGGAATAATAGACACAGACGGGTGTCTAAATTCAAGAAGACCTAAGTGTTTGACACGGTGTATAGGTTAAAGATGCGGACGAGCATCCTCAAGACTATGATACGGACGAGTATTAGTAGAAACAAACGCTGACGCATGTTCAAAGATGATGATACGGACGAGTACCAACTGGTTAACAGAGAACACGGACAAGTGTCGAATCTGAGGGGGTATAAGTGGTGTATACTAGATACGGACGAGTATCTGTATGAGTAAAAAAGTGCATTATAAACAAATATATGATCTACAAAGTATTTAGGTAACTATGTTGGGGAAGGTGACACGGACGGGTATCAAGAAATTGTATATGTGTGTATCTATGAGTGCAAAGGGGACGCTTTGGCTTTCTACTGGGGATATGACACGGACGGGTGTCAGGGAGTATCTGTATCTGTAGGGAAAGTGCCTTGGCTCTCTGCCGGGGAGTCTGGGGAGTTTTCTGTACATCGTTGATGGATTGTCAGTATATATAAGTATTTGATTCAGAACATGGCTTATGATTATGCAATATGTTTGATTTTTTTGCCGTAATGCTCCGTTTTTAGACGGAATGCTACGCTCTGTGGGGAAAATAATGATGTGAATGCTATGATTATGCAAAAGGTAACGATCCGGGATTCGGATCCTGTTGCTGCGGAGATCTCTGGCTGATCTGCTTGAAGTGGGTATCCCAACTGGGGATGAGATCATTGGCAGATCTGTCATGTATGACTCTACATGGGGAAATAGATCACTGATAGACCTATCTCAGTAATGAGGGACCCAGCTGGGGTTTGTAGAAGCTTCCTTCACTCTGTTGTGATTTCTTCGCGCGTTGCTTGTCAGGATAGAGGTTGACACTCTGTGGGGGGATGGTTCCCTGGCTTTTTTACTTGGCTGAGGAGGAATAATAAATGGCAACTCAGATGGGGGAGAAAGCACCTCCGGTGCTAATTGTGAGATAGACTGAGTAGATAATGATTCGCCAGCTTGCTGGGGTGAAGCTTTCATGCCCCATGTTGTGCTTTGAAAACCTACAATCCTGAAAAGGCATAGAAACGCACAAGTAATCCCGAGGTATCCCTTATCGGATCCCATCCTAAGAGTTTAGACACTCCCGGGAGTAAGTATATTTCCTGCAAGCACGTATTTTTAGAAGAAAAGCATCTGTATTTATGCAATCAGTATCTTAAAGACATCGGACATTCTTTGCAAACAAAAATAAAATGTATGAGACGAAACATGACTGAAAATCTGATTTTATTAATTCATGTGCCCTGAATTAGCAAGATACAGTCAAAGAAACAAGTCCCCTAGAATGAGGAGATTGTTACAAATTGAGAAAAGAAAGATGTTGGCAATGTTGATGACGCTTCAGGGAGCTCCCCTTTGCTATGACTCGTATGACATTTGCCGTTCTCCTCGTCTTGCTTTCTGAAGGAGGCTGATTCTGAAAGAAGCTTGATCCTTTCGAAGCTTTCCAAGTTGTAAGTGATACAGACGAATTCAGAATACAGTTGTTCGCTTATTCCCTTATTTTGCATAGATCGCCCTTTCAGGTTTTCAATCCATCGGGATACCCTTTTTTGCCTGAGTCGTCCAATGCGGCTTTTTGACTCAGCGGGTGTACATCTTTTTTATCTATTTTCCCTTATTTTTGCCCGAGTCTTTTATTCTGTTTTTCACTCGCCGGGATGCCCTATTTTTGCCTGGACTTTCATTCTGTTTTTATGTCCAGCGGGTCATTTTATGCGAAGTATTTTTTAACTGCATCTGAATTCACAGGGGACGGGAAGTCTTCACCATCCATAGTGCTAAGCATCAGTGCTCCACCTGAGAAAACTTTCTTTACCACGAAAGGCCCTTCGTAGTTCGGAGTCCACTTGCCCATGTGGTCTGTATGAGGAGGGAAGAGTCTTTTCAGCACAAGATCTCCTACTTGGTACTCTCGGAGCCTGACTTTCTGATCGAAGGCTTTCTTCATTCTTTTTTGATACAACTGCCCATGACAAATTGCAGCCAATCTCTTTTCTTCGATCAGATTCAGTTGCTCGTATCGGGATCGGACCCATTCTGCCTCATTCAGCTTAACATCCATCAGTACCCGCAAGGAGGGTAATTCCACTTCAACAGGTAGGACTGCCTCCATACCATACACAAGTTGATACGGTGTTGCCCCAGTGGAGGTTCTGATTGACGTACGGTACCCATGCAAGGCAAATGGTAACATTTCATGCCAGTCTTTGTATGTAACTACCATCTTCTGCACAATCTTCTTGATATTCTTGTTAGCTGCCTCAACAACGCCATTCATCTTTGGCCTGTAAGGAGAAGAATTGTGGTGTTGGATTTTGAAGTCCCGGCATAGCTCTGTCATTATTTTGTTGTTTAAGTTGGAACCATTGTCAGTAATAATTCGCTCGGGACTTCCATATCGACAGATGATATCTCTCTTCAGAAATCGGGCTACCACCTGCCTTGTAACATTTGCATAAGAAGCTGTTTCAACCCACTTGGTAAAATAGTCAATGGCTACTAGGATGAATCTGTGGCCATTTGAAGCAGTCGGTTCAATCTTGCCAATCATATCAATGCCCCACATAGCAAAAGGCCAAGGTGAACACATCACATTCAGAGGATTGGGAGGCACATGCACTTTATCCGCATAGATCTGGCATTTATGACATTTCCTGGCATAGGCACAACAGTCGGCGTCCATTGTGATCCAATAATAACCTGATCTTAGCAACTTCTTGGCCATGGCATGCCCTCCTGCATGGGTACCAAAGGATCCTTCGTGCACCTCGTGCATCAACAAATCTGCTTCTGCCCTATCAACGCATCTGAGGAGTACCATATCAAAGTTTCTCTTGTACAGGGAACCGTTAGTATTCAGGAAGAAACTACCAGCAAGCCTTCTTAATGTCTTCTTATCATTGGAAGATGCCCCAGGTGGGTATGTTTGATCCTCCAAGAAGCATTTAATGTCATGGAACCAAGGCTTATCATCTTTAACAACATCTGCTGCAAATACATACGCCGGTCTATCAAGTCTGGACACTGCAATTTGAGGTACGAAGTTGGCAGCTTGAACTTTGATCATGGATGAAATGGTAGCCAGAGCATCTGCAAACTGATTCTCGTCCCGAGGGATATACTCAAGCTTGACCGTCATGAAGAAAGTCAATAACCTCCTTGTATAATCACTGTAAGGTATCAGATGATCTTGGTGGGTGTACCATTTGCCGTTGGTTTGATTAATTACCAAAGCCGAATCTCCGAATACAGTCAAAGTCTTGATCCTGAGGTCAATGGCTTCCTCAAGGCCCATAATACAAGCTTCGTATTCAGCTTCGTTGTTAGTGCAGTTGAAGGTAAGTTTTGCCGAAAAAGGCATGTGAACCCCCTTAGGTGTAATGAGTACTGCACCAACACCGCGACCATTCATATTAACAGCCCCATCAAACATCATAGTCCATTCTTCTTCTGGGTCAGGCCCTTCAGTGTGAATAGGCTCTTCATGATCTTTTGCTTTTATGAACATGATGTCTTCATCAGGGAAGTCAAATCTCATAGGCTGGTAATCATCAATGGGTTGCTCAGCAAGATAATCAGACAATACACTGCCTTTGATGGCTTTCTGAGAGGTGTACTGAATGTCATATTCCGTGAGGATCATTTGCCATCTTGCAACCCGTCCGGTAAGAGCTGGCTTCTCAAAAATGTACTTAACTGGGTCCATCTTTGAAATCAGTAAGGTAGTGTGGGTCAACATATACTGCCTTAGTCGGCGAGCAGCCCACGCTAAAGCACAGCAAGTTTTCTCGAGCAGTGAATAACGTTGTTCACAGTCGGTAAACTTTTTGCTTAGGTAGTATATTGCATACTCTTTTCGACCAGACTCGTCATGCTGGCCCAGCACACACCCCATTGACTCTTCTAATACTGTCAAGTACATGATTAGAGGTCTTCCTTCCACTGGAGGCATAAGGATTGGAGGCTCTTGTAAGTATTCCTTGATCTTGTCAAAAGCCCTCTGGTAGTCTTCGTTCCACCTGACCGTTTGTTCTTTTCTTAACAGCTTGAACAAAGGCTCACAGGTTGCTGTAAGGTGAGATATGAACCTTGAAATGTAGTTCAATCTACCTAGAAACCCCCAAACTTCCTTTTCTGTCTTCGGTGCAGGCATTTCTTGAATGGCTTTAACTTTATCAGGGTCAACTTCAATCCCTTTCTCACTTACAATAAATCCCAGCAGCTTACCAGATCGCACCCCGAATGTGCACTTGTTGGGGTTCAACTTCAGTTGGTACTTCCTCAGACGCTTGAATAACTTCAACAGATTCACCAGGTGGTCTTCTTCTGTGAGGGACTTGGCAATCATATCATCCACATAACACTCGATTTCTTTATGGATCATGTCGTGGAATAATGTTACCATAGCCCGTTGATAAGTTGCACCAGCATTCTTCAGTCCGAATGGCATCACCTTATAACAGAACGTGCCCCAGGGTGTGATGAAATTTGTCTTCTCCATGTCTTCAGGTGACATCTTGATCTGATTATATCCCGAAAATCCATCCATGAAGGAGAACACCGAGAACTGAGCCGTATTATCAACCAATACATCAATGTGAGGTAATGGGAAGTCATCTTTCGGGCTAGCTCTGTTCAGATCCCGGTAATCCACACACATCCTCACCTTGCCGTCTTTCTTAGGCACAAGTATAATGTTAGCAACCCACGGCGGGTAACTAGTTACAGCAAGGAACCCGGCGTCCCATTTCTTTTGCACCTCTTCCTTAATCTTCATTGCCATATCCGGGCGAGTACGGCGTAGCTTCTGTTTCACTGGCGGGCAGTCTTCTTTTAAAGGCAACTTGTGCATGACAATATCGGTGTCCAACCCTGGCATATCCTGATAAGACCAAGCAAAGACATCTACATACTCCCGAAGCATATCAATCAGTTTTTCTTTCACTGAGTCTTGTAGGCAGGCCCCGATCTTAACCTCTTTCACGTCTTCTTCCGTACCAAGATTAACCGTTTCAACCTCCTCCTGATGAGGAGTGATAACCTTCTCCTCTTGCCTTAACAACCTGGATAGCTCTTCAGGTAGCTCATAGTCTTCCTCAACCCCTTCATCAGCTTGATTGATTGGATTGTCAAAGTCATACGAAGCCATAACAGTGTTGTTGTCGGTGCAGTCTGAAAGGCACTCTCTGCAAGGGTTTAGATTGTTCATTTTAGTGATTGATTTTAATCTTGTTTAGAAAAAAGTGAAATGAAGTTTATCATTTTGGAAAACATTGCCATTTTATTTTTGTACAAAAAGAAAAAATGAAAAATAGTGAGTGGAAAAGAAGAAGACTCATTTGCAAAAGATGTCCGATATTCATTGATTGATCTGTTTGCACAAAATTACAAGATGGCCCGATTACAAAATGAGTCTTGTCATCTTGGGCAAGATGCAAGACTTGATGCATGCTTAAAAATACAGGAAATAATAATTACTCTACAGGAGTAACCCTTATAATTTCCAGGGAAGACCAGTTAAGGACTTGGCTCCCCGGGGTCCTTGGACGTATCCAGCTCTCCAGGTTGCGGTCGCTTTCCTCCTCGTCTTCCAAGTTGTTCACTGCATTAGGGGTGAGCATTCCCCCGCTGACAAAACTGGGCTTCTTGGCAGCCTCTGATTGATCTTGTTGAGTTGGTCTGTAACCCAACCCAAATCTGTCCTCCTTCTTCTCCACGGGCAACAGCTTGCCCCAGCCTTGGGCAGTACCCTCTTCAACAACCTTCCTGGCTTGCTGATAAGACGTCATGGAGGTTCCCAGTACAGCAGATGCTTCATTAATGTTTAGGGCCTCAAACCCTTGGCTCATAGTTTCATGGATCTCTCCATCCATCTCAATATACTTATATGTAGCCAGATGGCTAACAAAGATGTCTTCTTCACCACAGATGGTGATGATCTGGCCTTCCCACTCGAATTTCAGCTTCTGGTGAAAGGTAGACGTAACAGCGCCAGCGGCATGGATCCAGGGTCTACCCAACAAACAGCTGTAGGCCGGCTGAATGTCCATCACATAGAAGGTAATTTTAAAAGTCTGCGGGCCAATCATCACAGGCAGATCAATCTCCCCTAGCACTGATCTTTTAGAGCCATCAAATGCTCTCACCACTAAATTACTTGGACGCAGTGCCAAGCCATCATACTCCAGCTTCACCAAGGCTTTCTTTGGTAGAACATTGAGTGAAGACCCAGTGTCCACCAGTACATGGGATAGAACAGCACCCTTGCATTCTAGAGTGATGTGTAAAGCCTTGTTGTGGTTACGTCCCTCAGTTGTTAAGTCAGCATTGGTAAAACCCAATCCATGACTGGTGTTGACATTTGCCACCACAGTTTCTAGCTAATTAACAGTGATCTCCTCTGGAACGTATGCTGCATGCAGGACTTTCAGTAATGCATTCCTGTGAGCTTCAGAACACATCAATAGGGATAATTTGGAGATCTTTGAGGGAGTTTGGTGAAGCTGATCCACCACTTTGTAATCACTTCTCTTTATAATTCTCATAAACTCATCTACATCTTGCTCAAAAGATGTCTTCTGAGTTTCTTTGATGATTGGTTCTTCAGATATCACACTCTTCCCCTTTGCTTTGGCAGCAGCTTCTGCTTCGGTATTAGGTCTTTGCAATTGTGAGGCAAAAAGGCGTCCGCTTCTGGTGAAGCCTCCGCCTCCCCCAACATTATCAATCTGTGGAGAAGAAGTTGAAGAGTCCAAGGTGATTTTCTCCCCATTGCAGTAAAGATCAGAGCCATAATGCCAAGGTATGGCATTACTGCTTTCATATGGAACTGGCCTAGGTACCGTGATGGTAACTGGACTGACTGCAGCAGAGGAGGGTACTGAAATGGTGTGCGGATCGTAGTAAATGGTGACTGGTGACCTGGCAGGAGGTGCCACTATTTGTTGCTGAAGGTTGTTGTTTGGAGGAACATCTGATGGATCATAGTAAATGGTGACTGCTGAGACATTTTCATTAATTTCTGTTGTTGTGGTAGAAGATTCTGCTGAATAAAGGGATGCTGATGTTGTAGAAGAAATGGTTGTTGACATTTGATTTGTTGTAGGGATAGATGAAGCCATTGTTGATGATATTGATGAATTGGTCGGAATGATTGCTGTTGCAGTTGTAGAAGAGTCGGGAATTGTTGTCGAAGGGATTGCTGGATTTGTAGGCGCCGTTGTTGTGATCTGAAGTATACCACTTTTGATAAGACCATCTATGTCGCTTCTCAAATTATCACACCCGTTGACCGAAATGTTGCAATACCCACAACCGAGCTCACACCCGGGGAACATCTGGCACTCTAGGAGCTGAGCTTTAATTTCGACCAGAGGTGTCTGAATCTGTCCAACACTAGTGATTAAGAAAGATGGCTTGTCTTCCTCAATGGCATTAATTCTTGGTCCTCCATGATTGGGCATGGGATTCTTGGTGACACTTGGAGGGGGTGCAAAATTGAGGGCTTTAGAATCCACCAGATCTTGTACCTTCATTTGCAAAGCCCTGCATTTTTCCGTATTGTGGCCAGGTGCGTTGGAGTGGAAAGCACATCTGGCGTTGACATCATAATTCCTTGGGAGATTGGAGGGATCTGGTGGTGCCAATGTCCTTAACTCAACCAAGTTAATCTTCAGGAGTTGTGGCAATAAGGCAGCATAAGGCATAGGGATAGGGTCAATCACCCTGTTTGCCTGTGATGGTCTTTGTTGAAAAGGCCTTTGCTGTTGATTGCTGTTATTGTTGTTGAAGGTCCTTTGTGGCGGATACTGAACTTGCTGTTGATAATGGGATTGTTGTTGTGGTTGATATGCTGGTTGCTGAGGAATCGGAGCTGGAATAGTGACAACTGCTACTGATCTGTGGACATACTGAGGTCTGCCCCTGCTGGCATGAATGGCATTTGTCTCACCAGTTCTTCTAGGTCCCACAAAAGGCTTCCTGGAGTTACTGGAAGAATTTGCACCATTATCAGAAATCTTACCCATCTTCAGAAGGCTCTCAATTCTTTCTCCAGCTATAACTACGTCAGCAAAACTGGTGGAAGAAAAGGCAGCTAGCCTATCAATATATGTTCCTTGCAGGGTATTCATGAACATGTCGGCCATTTCTCTTTCCGACATGGGTGGCTGGACAGCAGCAGCAAGATGTCTCCATCTCTGGGCATATTCCCTGAAGCTTTCTCTGGAGGACTGAGACATTCCCATCAAGAGGGTCCTGTTAGGAGCCATGTCCAGATTGTATTGGTTCTGTCTGATGAAGGCTTCAGCTAGGTCCTTCCAGCATCTGATAGTAGCTCTGGTTAAGTGAGAGTACCATTCCCTTGAAGCCCCAGTCAAACTGTCTTCAAAGTAAAACATCCACAGTTTTTCATCCATGGTGTATGCTTTAAGTCTTCCCAGAAAGGACTGCAAGTGAGTTCGTGGACAGGAAGTCCCATTGTACTTCTCGAAGAACGGGGGTTTAAACTTGTGGGGAATCCTTACCCCATCCACTAACCCCATATCCATGACATCAAAACCCAGGGAATTTTGAGACTCCAGAGATCTCAACTTCTCAGCAATTTCATCAAACCTTCTATCATAAACTTCATCCCCAGCTCCCATTACAGTGAACTGCTCCTCCTGAGGATCTTCTTGCAAGATCCTGCCTGCATTGGTATTTCCTTGCACATTACCTGGGATATTGACTTCCGGATGTAGATGAGGCCCATATACTGGTGGGTTAATATGAGGCTGACCTCTTTCATTGTTACTTGTTCCCCCAGTTCCCAGGTGGGGTTCTTCCGGGGTTTGTCTCTCTACCAATGCCCTCAACCTTTCTTGACTTTGGGCCAAGCCATTCATTACTTCCATGAATTGGGTCATTTGGTTTCTCATCTCCAGTCTTTCATTAGCCATCTGGGTTCTGACCTCTGTCAGATCTTGCTGTACTTGGTCCATTTGGATACCAGGAAGATTGTTGCGAGTAGGATACCTGTGCGGACGGTTGAGGGGGAACACCCGACGGCGAGCAATAATTCCTGAATCACAACATAGTTAGTAACAAACAAAACAAAATCCTACAAAACAAAACAAGAGTTAGTATGCAATGCAGTATGCTTATTTATTTTCCAAGGTATCCGGCTTGGCTCTTGGTTTTGACCTTTCCAGACCCTGAGGAAGATGCTTTGATGTTGCTTGAGAAAAGAAACTCAAATGAAACAAACTGACAAATACATTACAAAGGGTGGATCATACATAGTTTGTTGTTTACAACACATGCCCCTGAGGGGTCAAAATACAACATAAAAATAAAAGTACATGAAATGGAACAACAACAAGCAAAGAAGTCAAACATCTAATCCAAACTCATCCTCCTTAACCTCCTTCAGAAGTGCTTCAGTTACAGGACCAGCCGGATGCTCTGTAATGTTTTTGATAAGGAGGTTTCTGGTGGCAATAGTAGTGGTCAGCTTCTTGTGCCTGTCTTGGTCCTTTGACCTCTTCACACCAGCCCTAAGTTTCAACTCTGAAATCTCCTTCTGGGCTGCTAGCAGAGCCTCCTGTTGTTTCTTTTCATTGGCCTCCAATTGCTCAATCCTGGCTTGAGTTCTCTTATCTTCTTGAGTACGAGCTTCAGTGATCCTGACCCATCTAGCTTGACTTTCTTTCAGATAAAGATCAGTCCTAGCCTTCTGAAACTGGGCCTCTTTACAGGCATTCTTCAAAATTTGCTCCCTAACTCTTGATTTCTTGATGTAGTCCTCTGCTTTCTCAATCCTGGCCAGATGCTCCACTTTAAGCTTCTCCAACCTCTCGATGTCTAGACGATCATCATTCCTCTCCCATAGGGTCTTCTTTAGAGCTTGAGACAGATTCTCATTCCTTTCTTTCAGCTTCTCAAATTCTTCCAGGCTGACAGTGGCTGGAGGTGGTACTGTGGATGGTCCAGGTGTATCCTCAATGGTGAAAGGCATCCCAGAAATCTGAGCTCTAGCATGGGACCATTCATAATACTGAGCTGAAGCCACATTGTTGCACCTCCCAAGAATGGCCATCCCTTTGGTCTAGATGTTGTCCCAAGCCCAGGATGCTTGTCTGACAATAGCTAAATTAGGTTTAATCTCACAATACAGGGTCTCAGCCAAGTCTTGCACTCTAGGAGGGTGAACCAAAGCATAGCCCAATTGTCTCTTAAACAGCAAAGGATTGTAGTTGATGCAACCCTTCACTCCTACTAGAGGTACATTGGAATATTGCCCACAGCTAGTTATTATATCCCTGCCTTTGGTGCTCTGGGTACACCATCTGATGTCATCTGAAGTCAAAGCAATAAGTCTCTTAGCCCAATTCTTCTGTTGGTGAGGATTCAGGAAAGCATCAGTCTTGGGTAAGTGTTTAAGCAGCCAGGTATGAAATAGAGGAGCACAGCATCTCACCAACTTTCCTCTTTGCTTCTCATTTCTTTGGTGAACAGAATAATAGAAATCTCCCAGCAATGTGGGTACTGGGTTCCTCAGAAGGAAAAGATGAATGGCATTCTTGCTAATAAACTTGGGCTCATCTGCAAATAGTATAACCCCATATATACTGAGGGCTAACAATGCACAAACTGCCCTCCATTCTCCCAAGGAGGCCTTCAGGATGGCCTGAGAAGTCAAAAAGTCTAAGTGCAAACCAGGGATCCCTGCCTTTGTTGTCATGTTCTTCTCAATCAAAATAGGTTCCAGGTACAGTGCTTTTGCCACCTCTTCATTGCTGGGAGAAGCCATTTCAGGGTTGAAGGGGACACCACCCCTTACAGGTACTCCAATCAATGATGAGAACTCCTCCAGCAGAGGTCCTAGCTGAATGTTCTGGAAAGTGAAACATCTCAAGGGAGGGTCATAGAACTGTAGGCAGGTGTGGATCAAACTCCTCTGAGAAGGGTCCAGGTCCATAACCATATCAAGGATGCCTCCACAATGCTCTCTGAATAATGGGATGTGGTCTGGAGTGATAAGTGCCTGGACCTGCCTGATGCCAGTCAGCATAGGCTCAAAGAAGTGGTATGAAATGTTGTTCTTCTTGGGTGCCATGACTGCTGATGAAGAGCTGAAAACAAATGCTGATGATGAAGACTGATACTGGAGATGAGCCACTGATAGGCTGAGGCTGGTGATGGAGGTAGCTGAAGCAGACAACTGATGAAGATAGCTGAGGCAGACAGCTGATGAACAGGGGTCTATGCAGATGAAGGGGTCAAAACCAAGCCAAATATGATGTGGATACCCTGAAAAACAAATAAACAAATGTTAAATGATGCAATGATGATGTATGCAAATGATATGCAAGGGTTTATGATCAAGCTGGATCTGATTACTGCCTTGATATAAGTCCATGTATGTTTAAGAAGTCCAGATGGAGGTTCAGAAATCCAGTAACCAAGGTGGGGGACTCAAATAAAGAGTCACATGTCCAGGGTTCAAATCACAAGAACTGTCCCAAAATGAGGTACTCTTAATCAAAACAAAGTATCAGGGTATGCTGTGGTCAAAGGTACCTGCAAACCTGTAAACAGCCCAACCCCCTCACAGGTGGTGTTCTAAAACAAGGATCCTCAGACTTGGATCAGTTATGAGAAGTGTAAACACTTCTAACCCGGAGGTACATTGTTTACAATAACCATAAAAGATCCTCCTCTATTTCACCTCAGTTTCTGAAGGTCATAATAAAGGTCATCCAGACTTAGCAGGCTTCCCAGATAGCCCTAGCACTACAGGAGATCTGTAGCACAGAGTTCTCAAGAAGAAACTCATATCTGAACCGTGTTTCATATTCCCGCACCAAACCGAAATGGAATGGGAAAGAACATGAACCACTCTAGCCTAGGTGTCACTCAGGTCCCAGGTATAGGACCTTAAACTCTCAGTAGAACCCCACCCACCAAAACAAAAACCAGATCCAGCCAGATGACAATATGATAGTATGATGTATAAAGCTGTAAAGAAAGCAATAAATAACTGTACATAAAGCAATAAATAAAACAAATATATAAACACAATTAGCACATAACACCCCAGTAAACACAAATCAAACAAGCGCTAGGAGGAACCCACAAAAGAACCAGAAGCCCTGGTTACAGTATAAGGGTCCCCAGCAGAGTCGCCAAGCTGTCGCTCCCACCAAAATGACACCCGGTCAGATGGGGTACAGACGCGAACGGTCGGCGAAAGGAGAGAGAACACACAGGGGTGAACTCAAGAGAAAGAAAGAGTCGCCAGCTAGGCATTTTTATCCCGGAGGAAAGGTAATGCTGCATAAACCTAGGAAGAGATGGATAAGACGGTTGCGAACCAGAGAGACTGAGAAAGGGGGTTGGTTACAACCTGGGAAGGTATTAGCACCCAGATTGTCCTTCGTACTCGACGGGATCCACGCTTAAAATATTTGTGTTTTAAAGGGGTAGTGTCAGTGCAATTTGTGTATCAAAGCTGGAAAGAATGCAAGTGTCAGTGTAAAAGAAATGTGAGGTGTATAAGTGAAGTGTCAGTGTAAGAACAAGAATGAAATGCTCAAGACTATGAGGCTCAAGGAATAATGCTGGAAAGAGGGGGGATATACAGAGACTTTTGTTCGATAACTGTTAAGTTATGCCTACGTATCCTCTCGTGCAATGAGGAAGTCAGAACACCGTAGTTCAACCCAAAGAGACTGAAGAGATAAATTGACTTGTGAACTGCTTACTTGTCTATGCTCAAGTGTATGACCTTTCTGGCTCAGGTGCAAACTGTCTTGCGTTTGACGGAAGAAGCAAGTTCTCGTTTATGAGTGAATGAGATGAGAAAAGAATCCCGTAGGAGACGATTATTTTTTGTTTTTGTGTTTTCAGTCTTTTATTGCTTTTGGAAATGTGTCATAAGTTAATGAGCTTAAGCCTAAACCAATGGGTTAGTAAACTCATCACATCCTCCCTCTGATTAGGGGTAATGAGAATACCTTAAGTGTGAAGTCAGCATCTCACACTTAATCACCCTGAAGTAGGATTAAGATCATTAACCTACTTGCAATTATTTAGATGTTTTTGTTGTTTTTGTTTAGTGTTGAGTAATGAGATTAAACCATAATCAAGGATTTAATGGACTCATTACACCATCCTAATAGAAGGATAATAGATGAGAGCATTTAAGCTGAGAAAGACTCCTCAACTTAATCCATGATTAGGGATTAACCTCATGACAAAACAAAGCCTTTATTAAAGTGGGTTTTAGTTAATGATAAGATGAAGAAGTGATTTTTTTATGGTTTGTAAGTCAACTTGAGGGGGACTTGTCCATTAACACTAGGGTTAGTCCTTCTTAACCAATTAAGGAAGAATTAGAACCCTAATGCAAGGCCCAAGTTACAAGCTTGATGTCTTAGTGATTATTAGATGGATATATTAAAGGGTTTAAACACATTAAGGGTTTAACACTTAGGATTAAAGTTATACACTCCATCCTAATAGAAGGATGCAGGCATAAGCTTAATCACAAAGCCTTAAAGCCTTTAGGATTTAATCCCTGATTATGAGATGAGAATAGAAGACTCAATGATGACACAAAGGCAAAACTAAATGGGGGACTAATCAAAACCCTAATTATTGTCATGCTTGGTTGTTCCTAGGGTTGGTGAGGTTTGCAAGAAGATCTTCAGAGAAACCACCAGGAAGGAAGCAGATGAAAGGAGCAAAGAGAAGCAAAACAACTTGCTTCACTTAAGAAGACAAGTTGCTTGAAGAAAGAAAGAGGAGAAGAGCATGAATGAGAAAGCTCACTCTAAAACACATACAAAATGAAGCAAAGAAAGTATGAAAGAGATGAGAAGAGATTGTGAGAAGTGAAGGCTAATTCACTTCTCAAGCAACTTACCACCTGAAATGTTAGCATAAGAAAATGAAACACAATGAGAATGAGATGCAATTCCATGATTCAAACCAAAACTAGAAGCATAAACATGATGTTAATGATGCTAAGAGATGATGCAAACACATGACAAGAGATGAGAGTGATCACACAAGCATAAGGATGCAAATGAGGCATGCTTTGAGCCAAGAATGTACATGAAAAGTTATGAAATGTAATGGACATACAACATGGCAAATGAAAGATGCAATGATCAAACATGGTTCTAATATATCCTAAGATGTATTATGAATCAAAAGAATGCACAAAATGTCATGGCAAGTCAATGGATGCAAACAAATGAGAAATGGATGCAAAAGAAGGCACAAATTAGGGTTTCATGCATCTCACAAAGCAAAAATCCAAAACCAGAAGCAAATGACATGATAAAAATTTGAAAATGCAATCAAAGATACCTTAAACCTATACAAACTCACTGCCCAAAGGAGGGGATCCAACTCTTAACCTAATGAAAGTTATGAATTTCCTAAGATTGCTAGGGTTTTAAGGTACCTCACCAAGAAAAATGCCAAACAAATTGAAAATGCAAGATCAATTAAAATCAAATTTATCCTATAAACTACATGCTATGCAAGATGCAATGCCAAAAGAATCATCGTCCAACTCTCAATGGTTAGGCAGAAAAGAATTTTGGAAGTTTGAAACAAAATATTGCCTAAAAATGAAATTAAATCCAATGAAAATGATCAAAAGGTATCAAGAACCAAAAAGAAATTTGGTTTGAGGTTTGGACAATGTTTCTAAATGTTTCTAAATGCTATATGAATTTTTTTTGTGATTTTTAAATACATAAATGTATTTTTAATTAATTAATTTCCATTAACTAATTAAAAATAAACATTTAAATGATTTAAAAATAATTTTCAATGCAAAAAATAAAAATAAAAATATTTTTGGGTTTTAAAATTTAATGAAATCTTTGACAAAAAATTTCATAATTTTTAAAGATATTTTGCTATTTTAAATAAATTGTATAAATAAAATGAAAAGAAAATGAAATAAAAAATGAAAATAATGAAAGTAATTCAAAAGGATGGCCAGGATTTGATTTGGGCTTGGACTGGTTGACTGCGCGCCAGATCCAAAGGCCCAGATTCAAATTTGGCTAATTTGTTTTATAAATTAATTAAACAGGATTTTAATTAATTAATCAAAGGTTAGGGTTTTAATGACAAATTCAGGCCATTCGTTCACGCGGGAGTCAACCCCAGTCAACCCAATCCACGACCTACATTCAAAGTTGCATTAATGACACAATTAGGGCTAATGAGTTTCAGGTGACCGGAACAGTGGTTCCGGTCATCTTCTCCGGCAAGCATAAACCCTAGATTTTGCTACAGGTTACGAATCATGAAATTTCTTCCACCAAAATGATCCTCTCCTCAATCTAAACCTAACCCCTTATCGAAAATTCATTTATTTTCACTCACAAGCCTGAATCGAAGCAAAGTATGAAACACGGGAAAATATTCAGAGATACCATACATGCTGGTTTCTTCGCCATTTCAAAAACTAAACACATATTCATGATCAGGGGAAGACATAGCATCATAAAAGAACTTAAAAATCAGTTTTTGGGAAAAAAGTTCTTCATGTTACCTGAGATGAAGCTTCTCTGATTTTGAGCTTTCTGGCCTCAAGCTTTGTGCAATCCTTCTCCCTTGATCCTCCTGATGATGGAATGAAGCTTAGAATGCTTTGAGAGTGGCTGGTTGTGACTGTTTGGTTCTGGTGCAGCAGAAATGAAGGTCTCTATGTGTGGTGATTCAGATCATTGTGAGGGGTGGGATCTGTTCTATGGATGATTTTTGGTTGATTGGTGAAGGAATTATTGAAGTTTGATGATTGTGTTGTGTGTTTCGAAGAGGGAAAGGTTTTGACAGATTTTGTTGGATGCTGCAATGTGGGAGGATTCAGCTTGTGTATGGTCTGGTTTTGGATTGCTTGATGTCCACATATCAAGCTCTGGTTGGGCAGAGAGTAGGTGTGTCACTGTGGGATTGGTATGGGTCTTTATGCAAAAAGTCAAGATATTGTGTACCCTAGGCATTGCTCGGGTCAGAGGCAATCTAGAGGCTTGTCCTGCCTCAGCTTGAGTCAAGGATGGCCCTTGGATGGTTCATGAAGGACTGCAGCATTTGGATCATAAGTTGGAAGGTTTTTTTTTTTAACTTGACAACTTGTTACATCTCATGACTTTTGGCTATGTGTATGTGAGAAATCTTGCTGAATTTTTGGTGTGGCATGCTTCATTAGGTCATGGCAAAGTTTTGAAACCAGCTAGAGGTCAAACAAACCCTTTGAGAATCAATTTGCAAGAAATCCCTCTTTGCACTTTCATGAAGAATGGCTTATGGTTACTTGAAAAACAAGGCATAGAAATGGGAAATTCTTTGGGCCAAACTGATTTTTAGACAATGGTTTATGTTTGTGCAAGGATTAGAAGTCACTTTGAGGTCTCATTTTGCCTTGGCAAGGGATTTTGCAACTTTGCCTCTTTGGTGCATAATTTGAAATTATGTGATTTTTCCCAACTTTGACAAGCCATAACTTTTGATCCAAAATGAGTTAGAATGAGTTCTTGTAATTTTTGAAAAGGGAATGATCCATTCTACAACTTTCATGACCAAAGTTTTCTCATTTGAAGCATTTTTGAATCAAAAAGCAAGGGTTGAAAAACTTTCCCAAAATGGCAAGTTTCCATTACAAGTCATTTTCCCAAAAAGGCAACTTTGCAAATGGCTTGAAATTATTCAATTTTGTGAACTTCCAACATCTTATATGATCAAATAAAGTTCATACACATTCAAAATGATGAAGAACACCCTTTGGTTGGGTCATGGGGGGCCTCAGATGCCCTGATTTTGCACTGACTTGTCCAAGAAGTCAACTCTTGATTAGATGCCTTCCCCATGGAATTTCTTCATGAAAATTGATATGCATGATCCATATAACATATAGAGACCAATAGAAACAAGAATGACCAAAAAAAATTGGAGTTATGGCCTTTGAAACCAAAACCCTAATTCTAGGTCATCTGTGCAGTTAAACCTGGCTCTGCTTCCATGCCATTCTCAGTTCTTGTGATTCTTTGACTCTCTTTACTTTGTGAGGATATAATATGATGCTAGAACATACATGGACCCCTTTTAGGTGATTGAAGACCTTTGGGATGGCTCAAGTGGCTCTTGGATAGCTCAAATCACAAACCCTAGATGCAGATGACTTATAAGCAATGCAGTGAATCAAAGATGTGGTATGAGATGCTATGATTGAATTTATGCATATGAAAAGATCCCAAGCCATGGTGTGAATGGGTGAGGGCAAATTTGGGGTGTTTACACACTTCTCATAATAGATCTGAATCGGAGGATCCTTGTTCTAGAACAATACCTGTGAGTGGGTTGGGTTGTTTACAGGTTTGCAGGAACCCTTGACCTCAACATACCTTGCTACTAGAATTTGTTTTAAGGTTATACTATTTTGGACTAGTTCTTTGAAACCCCGATTTATTGACTCTTTATTTGAGTCCCCCACCCAGTTACTGGTTCTCAAGCCTTCATATAAAACTTTGAACACTCATGGATCCTACCAAGAGCAACAGATAATCCATCACATGATCACAAACCCTTGCATATCATTAGCATACATCATATTGTATCATTTAACATTTGTCTATTTGTTTTACAGGGTGTCCACTTTTCTTGGTTTGGTTTTGACTGTTCTTCTACTCAGCTTATCTGCTTCAGCACTTCTTCAGCTATCTTCTTCAGCTATTTGCTTCAGTCATCTCCTTTAGCACACATCTTCAGCATGGATTCAACCAGGAAAAGCAACATCACATACCACTTCTTTGAGTATCCTCTAGCAGGCATCAAGAAGATACATGCCCTTATCACCCCTGATCATGTTCCCTTATTCAGAGAGCATTATGGTGGAATCCTGGACATGATTATGGACTTAGATGCATCACAGAGGAGCATGATTCACACCCGTCTTCAATTTTATGACCTCCTCTATATTGCTTCACTTTCCTAGATTTTCAAATAGGTCCTTTGCTGGAAGAATACTCTATGCTATTGGGGGTCCCAATCAGAAGAGGAATTCCTTTCAACCCTGAAGTGACCCCTCCAAAGAATGAAGACATAGCCAAAGCATTACATCTGGAGGCAACTATCATTGATGAGCACATGACTTCCAAGGCTGGAGTCCCAGGCCTTCATCTAGATTTCTTGATCACTCAAGCTACAAAGCAAGTTGCAGTAGGGAATTGGGAAACTATGTGTTCTCTCCTGGCTCTCAGTATTTATGGTATCATTTTGTTTGCGGAAGAGCCTAAGTTTGTAAGCAAAAATGACATCCAAATCTTCATGCTCAAGAACCCAGTTCCTACCTTATTGGGAGACTTTTACTACTCAGTTCATCAGAGGAATGAGAAACAAAGAGGAAGATTGGTAAGATGTTGTGCACCTCTCTTCTACAGTTGGTTGATGAGACATATGCTGAAGACGAAAGCTTTCTTGAACCCACATCAGACAAGGAATTGGGCTAAGAGAATGATTGCCTTTACTTCGGAAGATATCAGATGGTGTACTCAGAACACCAAAGGCTGGGACATAATAACAAGCTGTGGACAATACCTAAATGTGCCACTTATTGGAGTAAAGGGTTGCATCAACGACAATCATTTAATTTTCAAGAGATAGTTAGGGTATGCATTGATACATCCACCTAGGGAGCAGGACTTAGCAGAGTCTCTTTATTGTGCCTTTCAGAACAATCATGCCATTGTCAGACAAGCAGCCCGGGCTTGGGACAACATACATACCAAGGGAACTGCTATTCCGGGAAAGTGTAACAACATAGCCTCCGCTCAATACACTGAATCGTCACGCATCAGAGGACAAATTACTCATATGCCATTCACCCTGGAAGATGTGCCAGGGCCATCAGCAGTTGAGCCTATAGCCATAGTCAATCTGGAAGAATTTGAGAAGATGAAAGAAAGAAACACCCAACTAGCTGAATCATTGAAGAAGACTCTTTGGGAAAGAAATGATGGTCGTCTAGATATTGAGAGGTTAGAGAAGCTACGCACCGAGCATGTAACCAAGATTGAGAAGAATGAAGACTACATCAGGAAAGCCCGAGCAGGGGAACTTGTGTTGAAGAATGCATGCAAGGAAGCAAAGATTCAAAAGGCAAGAGTTAAACATTATCTAGAAGAGAGCCAAGATAGATGGGTCAGGATAACTGAGGCTCGTATGATAGAAGACCAGAAGATGCAAGCCAAAATAGAACAGTTAGAGTCAAATGAGAAAGAAACCAAGAGGCACTGCTAGCAACTCAGAAGGAGATCTCAGAGTTGAAACTCCAGGCGGGGTTAAAGAGATCCAAGGAATAAGACAAGTATCAGAAAATGAAAAATGCCATTGCAACCAGGAACCTCCTCATCAAAACCATCACAGAGCATCCAGTTGGACCGGTAACTGATGCTCTCCTGAAGGAAGTCAAGGAGGATGCTTTTGGACTGGATGTCTGATTTTCTTTACTTGTATCTAATTGATTGTACTTTAGCTCACCATGGTGATTTTGTTTGTTGTACTTTTGAATTGATTGTATTTTGATTCACCATGGGAGTTTGTTTGGGTGTAATTCATGAACTATTTGTATTTGGCATTGCCACTTATTCTTATGGTTATGTATTGGATTTTCTTATGCTTCAAACATCTTCATCTTTCCAAGAGAGGTCTGGAAGGTCAAAACCAAGAACCAAACTGTATACCCTATAAAGACAAATAGACATATTACATTGCATGCTAACTTAATATCCTTTGTTTTGCAGGTGTTTTGTTGTTATTTTCTCACTTTGTTGATTGTTACAGGAAATATTGCTCGCAGAAGGGTCTTTCCTGTCAATCGCATTCACAAATATCCTTTCAGACACAACCTTCCAAGTCTACAAATGGATCAGCTACAGCGGGAACTGATAGATGTGAGGACTCAGATGACTGATGTAAGGACAAAAGTGAGGACCCAGATGAATCAATTCATGGCTGTGATGACTGGGCTGGCACAGACCCAGGAAAGATTAAGGGAGTTAGTCGAGCGGAAGACTCCAGAAGATAACCATGCAGGCACTGGAGGTACTATTAATAACGAGCACAGACAACCGCAAACAAATCCACCAGAGTTTGGGCCCCACAACAACCCTGAAGTCAATGTTATTGGGAACACCTAGAGAAACACTAGAGATCATATTCTACAGGAAGATCCTCAAGACGAGTAGTTTACAGTGTTAGGTGTTGGGGCTGATAAAGCGTATGACCGACTTCTGGACGAGATATCCAAGAAGATGAGATCCCTTGAATTCCAAAACTCTTTGGGATTTGATGTGATGGATATGGGCCTAGTAGAAGGAGTAAGGATTCCTCACAAGTTCAAACCTCCATGCTTTGAAAAGTACGATGGTACCTCCTGTCCTCGTACCCATTTGCAATCTTTCCTGGGGAGATTGAAAGCATATACCATGGATGAGAAACTGTGGATGTTTTATTTTGAAGATAGTTTAACTGGGGCATCCAAGGAGTGGTATTCACACTTGTCAAGGGCTACTGCTAGGAACTAGAAAGACTTAGCTGAGGCCTTTATACGCCAATATCAGTACAACTGGATATGGCACCCAATAGGACCCTCTTGATGGGTATGTCTCAGTCTTCAAGAGAAAGTTTCTGTGAGTACGCTCAAAGGTGGAGACAACTTGCTGCTGCTATCCAGCCACCTATGTCTGAAAGGGAAATGGATGATATGTTTATGAATACCTTGCAAGGAACCTATATTGATAGACTTGATGCCTTCTCCTCTACCAGTTTTGCTAATGTGGTTATAGCGGGCGAGAGAATTGAAATCCTATTAAAGATGGGTAAGATTTCTGACAATGGTACTAGCTCCAACAATGCAGGGAAACCCTTCTCATGACCTCTAAGGACATGAGAAACCAATGCAGTACATGTTAATAGAGGTAGACCCCAGTACTTGCAAATATCAGTGGCCGCAGTCACCATTCCTACTCCAGCACCTCAGCAACAACAATATCCTCGGCATCAACAGTTCCCACAACACCAACAAAGATCTTACAACAACAACAATCAGCAACAATGTCCTTTCCAACAAAGGCCTTCTCAGATTAATAGGGTGATCGATCCCATCCCGATGCCCTATGCAGTCTTACTCCCGCAGTTATTAAAGCTTAACCTGACTGAACTAAGAACTTTGGCTCCACCAGATCCTTTGAATCTTCCAAGGAATTATAATGTCAACGCCAGATGTGCTTTTCACTCCCATGCACCTGGTCATTCAACAGAGAAGTGCAGGGCCCTGCACATGAAAGTCCAAGATCTGATTGATTCCAAAGCTTTGAATTTTGCACCTCCACCAAATGTCACAAAGAATCCAATACCGAATCACGGTGGGCCGAGGATTAATGCTATTGAGGAGGACCAACCAACAATTTTGATTGACAATGTTGCAAGTATTCAAACACCACTGGCCGAAGTGAAATATCATATATTGAAGTGCCAAGTGTTTCCGGGTTGTGAGGCCCATTGTGAAGCTAGCAAAGTTTCTGACAATGGTTCTACAAATCTGAAGAGCGGTATCAACAGTCTTATAAGAGAAGGCATTCTAAAGATCACATCAACAGTTCCATCTTCTACAAAGGCAACAAAATTCTCTTCTACAACGCCAGCAAAAGTCATTTCAACGGAATCGACTACAACAACAACAAACCCCTATGACTACATCTCAACAGTTACCATTTACTATGACCCAGCAACCATTCATGTTCCGGATTCTCTCAACAACAACTTTCAGCAACACTCTCATCAACAACTTCATACACCTGCACCATCTTTAATCAGACCTCCTGTCACCATCTACTATGATCCACAGACTATCAGAACTCCTTTTTCTGCTACAATTAGTCCAGTGACCATCACGGTGCCTGGACCAGTTCCTTATGATAACAACAGTGTTGTGCCTTGGCATTATGGTTCAGATCTTTACTGCCATGGAAAGAAGATCACTCTTGACTCCTCAGTACCTGTACCACAAGTTGACAATGACGGGGGAGGCGGAGGCTTCACTCGAAGCGGACGTCTCTTCACTTCACAGTTTCCCAGAGTTAATGTTGAAGTAGAAGCTGCTGCTAAAGCAAAAGGCAAAAATGTTGTGCCAGGAGAACCTGCTATAAAAGAAACTCAGAAAACACCCTTTGATCAGGATGTAGACGAGCTTATGAGGATCATCAAAAGGAGTGACTACAAAGTTATGGACCAGCTCCATCAAACACCCTCCAAGATTTCCATACTGTCTCTGCTCATGTGTTTCGAGGCTCACCGGAATGCAGTACTCAAGGTCCTGTAGGCAGCTTATGTGTCGGAAGAGATCACGATCAATCAGTTAGAAACGATGGTCGCAAATGTCAATACTAGTAATGGACTAGGTTTCACCGATGCTGACTTGACTACGGAGGGGCGTAATCACAACAAGGCTTTGCATATCACTCAATGTTCTACTAAAGAAGGCTTTAGTCAAACTGGAGTATGATGGTCTTGCACTCCGTCCAAGCAACATAGTTGTTAGAGCTTTTGACGGTTCTAAGAGATCGGTTCTCGGAGAGATTGAGCTGCCCGTGGTAATTGGCCCACAAGTTTTCAAAACTAACTTCTACATGATGGACATACAGCCTACCTACAGCTGTTTGTTGGGCCGACCCTAGATCCACGCCGCTGGCGCGATAACGTCTACCCTTCAACAGAAGTTAAAATACGAGTGGGAAGGCCAAATTATCACTATCTATGGAGAAGAAGACATCTTTTTCAGTCACCTAGCTACATACAAGTACATAGAGATGGATGGGGATATCCATGAAACCATGAGTCAGGGTTCCGAAGCTTTAAACATCAACGAAGTTACCACTGAGGTGTTTGCTGTATCCCAAAAGGAAAGGATGGGCACCTCAATTGCTTCCTACAAATAGGCTTGGAAGGTTGTGGAAGAAGGGAATGCCCAAGGCTGGGGCAAGCTGTTGAAGGTTCAGATGAAAGAAGACAAATTCGGTTTGGGTTACAGACCATCCCGACAAGTTCCAGAGGAGGCTGCTGAAGCTCCCAAGTTCATAAGTGGGGGAATGCTAACCCCGGATGCTGTCAACACTTTGGAAGACGAGGCTGAGAGCGACTACAACCTGGAAAGCTGGATCCATCCAAGAGTCCCGGGCCAACAAGTCCTCAACTTGTCTTCCCAGGAAATTATAAGGGTTACTGCTGTAGAGTAATTATTATTTCCTGTTTTAAGCATGCATCAAAGTCCTGCATCTTGCCCAAGATGTCGGGACTCAATTTGTAATAGGGCCATATGTATTTTGTGCAAATTGAATAATAATGAACAATGGACATCTTTTTACAAACAATCCTCTTTTTCGCTCATTGTCTTTTCATTTTTGTTATTTTCGCACAAAACAATAAATGGGAATGTTTTTCCTCAAATAATAACTTTTTCTAAATAAGATAAAATCAATCACTAAAATGAACCAAATCTCAACCCTTGCAGAGATAGCCCTCCAGATTGCACCGATAACGACACTGCTATGACCACGATGACTTCGAAAATCCAATTAATCAAGCAGATGAAGGGGTTGAAGAAGACTACGATTTACCTGAAGAGCTAGCCAGGTTATTGAGACAAGAGGAAAAGGTGATTGCTCCTCATTAGGAGGAGGTTGAGACTATCAATCTTGGTACCGAGGAAGATGTGAAAGAAGTAGAGATTGGAGCCAATATGCAAGCTCCAGTAAAAGAACAACTTATCAGTATGCTGCGAGAATATGTCGATGTGTTCGCTTGGTCCTATCAGGATATGTCGAGTTTGGATACGGATATTGTCATGCACAAGCTGCCATTAAAAGAGGATTGTCCGCCAGTTAAACAGAAGTTACGCCGTACTCGCCCGGACATGGCCATGAAAATAAAAGAGGAAGTACAAAAGCAGTGGGACGCCGTTTTTCTTGCTGTAACTAGTTACCCGCCGTGGGTTACTAACATTGTACTCGTACCTAAGAAGGATGGCAAGGTGCGTATGTATGTCGATTATCGGGATCTGAACAGAGCAAGCCCGAAAGATGATTTCGCATTACCTCACATTGATGTATTGGTAGACAACACAACTCAATTCTCGGTATTTTCCTCCATGGACGAATTTTCTGGATACAATCAGATCAAGATGTCACCTGAAGACATGGAGAAGACAACCTTCATTACACCATGGGGCACGTTCTGCTACAAAGTAATGTCGTTTGGTCTGAAGAACTCCGGTGCAACATATCAACGGGCTATGGTAACATTATTCCATGATATGATCCATAAAGAAATTGAGTGTTACGTGGATGACATGATTGCCAAGACCCAAACAGAAGAAGACCATTTGGTAAACTTGTTGAAATTGTTCAAGCGTCTGAGGAAGTATCAGTTAAGGTTGAACCCCAACAAGTGCACATTTGGGGTACGTTCTGGTAAGCTGCTGGGTTTTATTGTGAGCGGAAAAGGAATTAAGGTTGATCTCGACAAAGTCAAAGCAATTCAGGAAATGCCTGCACCTAAGACTAAGAAAGAAGTTCGAGGGTTCTTGGGTAGATTGAATTACATTTCAAGGTTCATATCTCATCTCACTGCAACCTGCGAGCCCTTGTTCAAACTGCTAAGAAAGGAACAAACAGTCAGGTGGAACGATGATTGTCAAAGAGCTTTTGACAAGATCAAAGAATATGTGCAAGAACCTCCAATTCTCATGCCTCCAGTTGAAGGAAGACCTCCAATAATGTACCTGAAAATATTAGATGAATCGATGGGGTGTGTGTTGGGCCAGCATGACGAGTCTGGTCGAAAAGAATATGCAATTTACTACCTAAGAAAAAAGTTTACTGACTATGAACAACGTTATTCACTGCTCGAGAAAACTTGTTGTGCTTTAGTGTGGGCTGCTCGCCGACTAAGACTAGTATATGTTCATACTACCTTGTTGATCTCAAAGATGGACCCAGTCAAGTATATATTTGAGAAGCCAACACTTACCGGAAGGGTTGCGAGATGGCAAATGATTCTAACAGAGTATGACATTCAGTACACCTCTCAAAAAGCCATCAAAGGTAGTGTATTGTCTGACTATCTGGCCGAGCAACCCATTGATGACTACCAGCCTATGAGATTTGATTTCCCTGATGAAGACATCATGTTCTTAAAGTCAAAAGATTGTGAAGAGCCTATTCACACTGAAGGGCCTGATCTAGAAGAAGCATGAACTATGATGTTCGATGGGGCAGTTAATTGTAACGGTCGTGGGGTTGGTGCAATGCTTATTACACCCAAAGGAGTACATATGCCTTTCTCAGCAAGGATAACCTTTGCCTGCACTAACAACAAAGAAGAATACGAAGCTTGTATCATGGGTCTTGAAGAAGCCATTGACCTCAGGATCAAAACCTTGAATGTATTCGGAGATTCAACTTTGGTGATCAACCAGACTAATGGCAAGTGGTATACTCATCAGGAGCATCTGGTTCCCTACCGTGACTATACGAGGAGATTGTTGACTTTTTTCACAACAGTCAAGCTAGAATACATCCCTCGATATGAGAATCAGTTTGCAGACGCCTTGGCCACTATTTCATCCATGATCAAAGTACAAACTGCTAACTATGTACCTCGGATTTTAGTATCCAGACTGGACCGATCGGCATATGTCTTCTCTGTAGACACTGTTACTGACAACAAACTTGGTTCCATGACATCAAATGCTTCTTGGAAACTCATACATACCCATCTGGAGCATCGTCTAATGAGAAGAAGACATTGAGAAGACTAGCCGACAGTTTCTTCCTCAATACTGATGGCTCCTTATACAAGCGAAACTTCGACATGGTCTTGCTCAGATGTGTTGACAAGTAGGAAGCAGACCTACTGATGCACGAAGTACATGAAGGTTCTTTCGGTACCCATGCTGGAGGACATGCAATGGCAAAGAAATTGTTGAGATCAAGTTAGTGTTGGATCACAATGGATGCAAACTGTTGCGCCTATGCCAGAAAGTGCCATAGATGCCAGATCTACACAGACAAAGTGCATGTGCCTCCTAATCCTTTGAATATATTGTCTTCACCCTGAACCTTCGCCATGAGGGGAATTGATATGATTAGAAAGATCAAACCGTCTGCTTCAAATGGTCACAGATTCATCATGGTAGCCATTGATTACTTCACCAAATGGGTCGAAACAGCTTTGTATGCAAATGTCACTCGCCAGGTGGTAACCCGTTTTCTGAAAAGGGATATCATTTGTTGATATGGAGTCCCTAAGCGAATCTTTACTGATAATGGTTCAAACCTTAACAACAAGATGATGGTATAATTGTGCCGTGACTTCAAAATTCAACATCACAACTCTTCTCCTTACAGGCCAAAGATGAATGGCATTGTTGAGGCAGCTAATAAGAACATTAAGAAGATTGTGCAAAAGATGATAGTCACATACAAAGACTGGCATTAAATAATACCATTCGCCTTGCATGGGTACCAAACTTCTATCAAAACATCTACCGGGGCAACACCTTATCAACTTGTGTGTGGTATGGAAGCAGTCCTACCTGTTGAAGTTGAATTACCCTCCTTGCGGGTAATGATGGATGTTAAACTGGTGTGACACGGTGGGAGAACTGACTTTAAGGAATGTTGCGGATAGCAAGAGTCGCCACCGACTTTTATTTTATCCATAAGGAAAGGTTATAAAAGAACAGGAAAGACCTTAGAGAATATTTTGGGTCCGGGGGGTAGGTTATGAAAAGGGAAGGTATTAGCATCCTTTTCATCCATGGTTATCCATGGGCTCTTAGGTACTTAAGCTCACTTTAAATTGTTTTTGAAAGTGTAGTGTGTGAATAGAAAATTTTCAGAATAGTTAATAAATAATCCATGTAGGGATGTGTTAAAAACTTGTTTGAAAATTTGTTGGAAATTTGTTTAAGTGTGAAAAAGTTTTGAAGTGAGCAAGCACCTAAGAGTAACCTACCCTAATGTTTAAGGTCTTTCTTATTCTTTATCTTTTCCTTAGTAAGACTATCCCTACTATAATGGAGTAGGTAGTCCTTACTTTGGATGTTAAGGGACATGTGAGGGACAATTTGATTTTGAAGGCCATTGTGGGGCGTAATAAGCACATATAAGGGACTATCATCATTTATTCGAAAGGGACTCGATTCGTAAAGGCAACCATAAGGGACTTTGATGATTTTCTTTCGAGGGACTTGCTTTATACACCCCACTTAACCATTATTCGTAGGCAACTTGAGGGATAACTTTAGAAAGTGAGACGGCGATTAAAATTGACTTACGTGTGTGTCGTGTTTATTTTAATTATCTTATATTAAAATTATCTAAATTAATTTTAAGAATATCATACATGTTTTACACTCCTTAATTACTAACCATAACGATAATAATAATTAAATAATTACAATTACATCCGGGAAACAATTACAATATAATTATAATAAATAAAATAAATAGCGAAATATAATCAAAATATAATAAGCAAAATAAATAAGTAAATAAAATATTGGGGTTAGTAAATAATAATAATAAGAGAAAATAAGGTTAGTAGAAATATAAAGTTAGTGAAAATAATTTAAATAATAAGCAAAAAGAATTAGTAATAACAAAATAAAAGAGGTTAGTGAATAATAATAATTAGTGAAATGATAAATTAATAAAGCAAAATAAATTATATGATTAGTAATAGTAATAAGCAAAATTAATTAAGATATTATAAGAAATTAACAATTTTTAATATGAACAATTATATATAAAAAAACAAATATGAACAAACAATTATTTTAATTTTTTTTAAATTATTAAACTATTCTTTAAATGTATCATGACTACAAAATTTAATACTTATTTATTAAATAATATATACATATTATAAGAAAAAGTAGATTTTAAATGTCATATTTACAATATTAATCATGTTTATAAAATTTAATTCTATTAATTATTATGTTTACAAATTTTTAAATCAAATACAAAATATAACTATTATAAATTAAATTTGTTTCTAAACATTAAAAAAAAATGATTTAGATTATAAATATATTTACAAAAATCATAATTATATTAGGAATTAGAAAAAAAAGAAATTTATTTAAAAGAAAATAGTACTAGGTTTTATTTAGAAAAATATTTAGGGTTTTGAAATATAATATGCAAAAATTATTCTAACAACATGTATATATATTATTTTTAATTACATAAAAGAAATAATAATAAATTTTTTTATGATTTTTGAATATTTGAACCTATTTGAATATGTGCTTATGAAATAATTTTATTTACATGCATACTTAAATCAATTAACAACAAAAACAAATGATAAAATAAAAAAAATAAATGAAATGAAGAAAATAGCAAAACATACCTGGCTGGGTTTTGAACCCAGGAGGCATTGCTCACAAACTTACAGGTTCTACCACTAGGCCATGCGCTGGTGTGTGCAAGAAGAATTGATTCCAATTGTTTTTGTTCTTTCCATCCAATAATCAGCAAAGTAAATGAAAAAAAAACAAAAGGCCTGGGGGAGGATTGAACCCAGGACCTTATGTATGATAGTATGCGCGCGTTACCACCTGGCTGGGAGAGCCTTCCTGGTTATTGAATGAGAATAGCGCATAATATATGATATTCATTTAATCCCTGAAAAAAAAAAGAAATAACATGAACAAAAGCCAGGGATCGAACCCCTGCCCTTTTGTTTCACACGTCCAGGACCAAGCCAACAACCACTGGGACAACCACACAGTTGTGATAATAAACAATAAACAATTAATAAAATATTATACACATAATTTGAATTCAAATCACGCGCGGGAAACAGCCTTCTTCAACCTCCTATCCTTCGAAATTTCCTGCGAATTCAGGTGCGAATTTTCCTGCGAATTCTTCAACCTACGAAAACGAAACTCAAGCCAAACAGCATCAATTCAAGAAATTAATTGGTGTTTCATAATCCTGGTGGTCCATAGAATATTCCTATGTGTCCAGAATTTATTTATACTGGTTGAATCATCAAACCCTAAAATCAAACTCTAAACCCTAATAATGGCGTATTCGGATTCCTGCAAGAAAAACGCAATTGAACAACCCAGAAACAATCCAAACAACATTATAAACCATATTATGCAATCAAATTAAACAAAGAATCATCATATGGCCGAAATCGAATTTCAAAAAAATATGAACAAAGCTAGGATCGGGTTGTATGATTTAGGGCATGAATGAATGTTTTTATGATTCAGGAACATTCTATGATCCTTCATGAACATGTTTAAACCTTCAAAAGTCTTTGAGAGAGCTTGAAAGGTAGAATCCGAATTGAGCTTTTTTTGTAAAATTTTTGATATGGTGAACTCACTCCTTGGGCAGTCAACTCGTGAATGAAGATTAGGTTTGTGATCAGTATATATGTGGGAGTGATTTAGGTCAAAAACATGGATGGGTTATGTGAAAATTTGATCCAAAAAATATTCAAAAAGATCATAGTGTAAAATTCAAATATTTGATCATGAGTGCTTGCTATTTTGGGATAATTCACATGATTTCATTCCTCTTTGACTCCAATTAATAATTATGAATTTCTAGAAACAATATCTTCACCCAAAAATAGATTTTCATATTTTTTATTTATTTAAAATGATTTTTATGAATTAAATCAATAATAAATAAATAAAAAATAATAAAAATGATGAATTTTGGTCAATTGGGTCGTGCACCATGTTATGAGATGGATTGGGTCATAAATTAGGCAGCCCATTTGGAAAGAAATACTTCTAAGCCTCCATTTTCAACATAAACCATCACAAAATTGCCCAACTTTGCAAGGGCACATCTCCCTCAATTTTAAAGGTATGAGGGTGTTCTTGGACTTTTTGGAAAGCTTGAAGAGTCCTCTAAACAACCCCATTGGTTTCAGGTCCATATCATTTACCAATCTCAAGTTATGCCCTTTTGAAGTTGTTGACTTTTTGTTGACTTTTGAAATGACCTATAATGTCTTAGATCATATCTTTCAAATGAAGCATTTTTGGGCTTAACCTTAAACATAAAAGTTGTAGAGAATACAATTTCCTTCAAAATGAGCTTTTGATGGAGACTTGGTGATGAAGTATGTGAAAGTTATGGCTGGTCAAAGTTCAGTTGACTTTTACTGAGGAAACCCTAATTTAGAAACTCCTGATTATTGATGATCTGGAATCTCCTTGATGAATCATGATCAACCCTTGATCAAATGATGAATTTTACTTCATATACTTGATGTTGGCAAAAAATCATGAAGTTTGACTTTGGTTTGACCACAGTTGACCTCAGTTTGACTTTTTAACTGCATTGACTGATTTTGACTTATCTGATCATCTGACTGAGCAAACTTTTGAGAAAAGTCTTGAAACTTGACATGGGGGTTCTTACACACATATAAGATGTTATGAAACTCACTTGAGGTATTGGAAGTCTACTTAGCCTGATTAAAGTCAAAACCCTAGTTTTGGATGCACTGCTTAGGAGGTGCATTGTCTGAGGGAATTGTCAACTCTTCTGACCAATTGTGACTTTGTGAACCTTGTGAATCTTCATAAAGTGTCTTGTGAACCTCATGGGAGGTATTGTGAAGCTTGTGAACCTTGTGAACCTCATGAAGTGGCTTTGTAGACCTCATAAACCTCAGGAAAGCTTTGTAACCATTGAGAAACTTGTGAACCTCATGAAGTGGCTTTGTAGACCTCATAAACCTCAGGAAAGCTTTGTAATCATTGTGAGACTTGTGAACCTTGTGAACCTTCAAGAAGTAACTTGTAGACTTCCTGAACTTCATGAAAGGTATTGTAAATGTTGAGAAGCTTGTGAACCTTGTGAACCTTCAAGAAGTGACTTGTAGACTTCATGAACCTCATGAAAGGTTATATAAGCATTGGAGAACTTGTTAACCTTGTGAACCTTCTTAGAACACAAAGTCTTGTATTGTGAGGGCAAATTTTGGGGTGCAACAGCTGCCCCTGTTCAATTTTCTGAAACCTGAGGGGTTAGATTGGTATATTTGCCAGTCGTAACCTGGAAGGTTGAAGGGGATTGAACACAAAAGCCCAAAAATTTGCACTCACTAGTGCATAGAGTGATTTTGATGGTTGGTTGAACATGATTGAGTGGGCTTAAAGATGCCACTAGGGAAAGTTCTTCAGATATATTTCTTGGAAGATAAAGCAGTCCAAAATATGGAGGTATAATGAAAGCTGTCAGGAGTCTTGAACAGTCCTAGAGTAATACTGATGTAATATCATGTCTTCATGAGGATAGAGTAATCAATAATGATAACCCTAAAGCAGTCTTGAAGTAATAATATGATTTCAGGAGGATAGAGCAATCAATAATGATAACTCTAAAGCAGTCTTGAAGTAATGATTTCAGGAGGATAGAGCCATCAATAATGATAACTCTAAAGCAGTCTTGAAGTAATGATTGGGCCTCAGGAGGATAGAGCAATCAATAGCTCTAAAGCAGTCTTGAAGTAGTAAATCTGACCTCAGGAGGATAGAGCAATCAATAGCTCTAAAGCAGTCTTTAAGTAGTAATATGATTTCAGGAGGATAGAGCAATCAATAGCTCTAAAGCAGTCTTGAAATATTAAATATGACCTCAGGAGGATAGAGCAATCAATAGCTCTAAAGCAGTCTTGAAGTAGTAATATGATTTCAGGAGGATAGAGCAATCAATAGCTCTAAAGCAGTCTTGAAATATTAAATATGACCTCAGGAGGATAGAGCAATCAATAGCTCTAAAGCAGTCTTGAAGTAGTAATATGATTTCAGGAGGATAGAGCCATCAATAATGATAACTCTAAAGCAGTCTTGAAGTCATGAGAAGTTATCAGGAGGATAAAGTAACCCTGAGGTTACGATAAAGCAGTCCCAAAGTAATAAGAAGCTCATCAGGAGGATAAAGTAACCCTGAGGTAACAATAAAGCAGTCCCAAAATAATAAGAAGCTCATCAGGAGGATAAAGTAACCCTGAGGTTACAATAAAGCAGTCCCAAAGTAATAAGAAGCTCATCAGGAGGATAAAGTAACCCTGAGGTTACGATAAAGCAGTCCCAAAGTAATAAGAAGCTCATCAGGAGGATAAAGTAACCCTGAGGTTACAATAAAGCAGTCCCAAAGTAATAAGAAGCTCATCAGGAGGATAAAGTAACCCTGAGGTTACAATAAAGCAGTCCCAAAGTAATAAGAAGCTCATCAGGAGGATAAAGTAACCCTGAGGTTACAATAAAGCAGTCCCAAAGTAATAAGAAGCTCATCAGGAGGATAAAGTAACCCTGAGGTTACGATAAAGCAGTCCCAAAGTAATAAGAAGCTCATCAGGAGGATAAAGTAACCCTGAGGTTACAATAAAGCAGTCCCAAAGTAATAAGAAGCTCATCAGGAGGATAAAGTAACCCTGAGGTTACAATAAAGCAGTCCCAAAGTAATAAGAAGCTCATCAGGAGGATAAAGTAACCCTGAGGTTACAATAAAGCAGTCCCAAAATAATAAGAAGCTCATCAGGAGGATAAAGTAACCCTGAGGTTACGATAAAGCAGTCCCAAAGTAATAAGAAGCTCATCAGGAGGATAAAGTAACCCTGAGGTTACAATAAAGCAGTCCCAAAGTAATAAGAAGCTCATCAGGAGGATAAAGTAACCCTGAGGTTACAATAAAGCAGTCCCAAAGTAATAAGAAGCTCATCAGGAGGATAAAGTAACCCTGAGGTTACAATAAAGCAGTCCCAAAGTAATAAGAAGCTCATCAGGAGGATAAAGTAACCCTGAGGTTACGATAAAGCAGTCCCAAAGTAATAAGAAGCTCATCAGGAGGATAAAGTAACCCTGAGGTTACAATAAAGCAGTCCCAAAGTAATAAGAAGCTCATCAGGAGGATAAAGTAACCCTGAGGTTACAATAAAGCAGTCCCAAAGTAATAAGAAGCTCATCAGGAGGATAAAGTAACCCTGAGGTTACAATAAAGCAGTCCCAAAGTAATAAGAAGCTCATCAGGAGGATAAAGTAACCCTGAGGTGACAATAAAGCAGTCCTGGAGATCATAAGTTTGTTTGTTGGATAATTAACCTGAAACAAGGTAGCATTCTGTATAATAACATTAGTTTATGCTTTATGTATGCATGTATAATATGATGCACTTAGGTAATGTACTATATGTCTATGGATATGTATGCTATGGTATGATGTATGATATGATACTGCCGGAAGCGTCTGGATATCTTTGTATAACAACTGCTGGCCAGGGAAAGTAAATCCCGATTCGTTGTTGAAGAATATGATAAACTCATTCCCGTCTTGATAAGTAGGTATATATAACCTCCCGTATGCTGGGGATAGCAGGGTATAGATAACCTCCCGTATGCTGGGGATAGTAAGGTATATATAACCTCCCGTCTACTGGGGATAGCAGGGTATAGATAACCTTCGTCTTCGTTTGATAGTAGGATAAGTATAACATCCCGTCTTCGTTCGTCGTACTCTTATTGGAAAGTAATTTCCCGAATATCCGTATGAGGATAAAAGAGATGGATATAAATTCCAGGGGAGATGAGACCTTATGAAGATGGATTTGCCCTACTGAGGGTTTGTAGTTGTCTTGTAAAGATGAATCGGCGAAGCTTCGTTGAAATCCTTCCCTCGTTCGTCCTTAGTAAATACTATTACTGCATTTTCATGCATTTCTGGTAAACATCAATCATATTCAAAAGCATACATACATTCAAACACAACTAATGGACGTTTTCGCTTATGTAAATAGGGTAAAAGTAAATCTGGATTCAGAGGGAAAAGTAAAGCTGAACTTTGAAAACAGAATTGTTTCAACTTCGAGAGTGTATAACCAATTGGATTTGGAGCTCCTGAAATTTTTAACTTTCCTGAATACCTTCCCAGAATTCCTCATAGCTGGATCTGAAGACATGATACTGACACCATCTGATACTACTGGCATGGACAATTAATTCCCACAATGACTTTTGCTGAGAATTACAAATCAAGGTAGAGGAATGTGTCTTTAGGTTGTAATGGACCATGTATTCTCCGTATACCAGATTTGAAAAGAAAGCATTGCCCCTTGGTTGAGGATGAATTGTTCCATAATGGAAGTATCTGTAATGAGCCATCTCAAAAGAAACAAGTAGAATGCCCTATAAGCATATTCCCCTGGCATTGTGAACTTTGTAATGTCAACCTTGGTAATTCAAATATATGAGAAGAACTGCCCCTGGCTATTAAGCACTGTTGGATCTGGAACTGATTGCCCTGAATGATCTGAACAGTAACTTGGAATGCCCCTTTGATTAGGAAACAACGACCATGCCCCTGGCATTATGAATTCTGTAATGTTACCCTTGGCACTTCAAATACATGAGAAGAACTGCCTCTGGCCATTAAGCACTGTTGGATCTGGAACTGATTGCCCCACATGAAATAGGCAGTATCATGCCCTGCCCCCTTGATTGGGAGATAATGACTATCCCTCTTTGTATACATGGACTTTGATCCAGGTAGCAACTTTGTTTATCGGAAGGACTTTGGTTCATTGAACATTCATCCTGTAAGCTTCTCCATTTGTCAAACATTCAAGTCTATGCAAACAAATATATTCAAGAATCCAATGCTTATGTCTGTCTTGAAAACAATTTATTTTTTTGAAAAACTGTTTATTTTTTTATTTTTTTCTTGAAAACTGCGATATTAACTCAAGTTTTATAACAAGCCCTAAAGGAGTCAGGATACCTTTTTGTAGCAGTACGCTTTCGAACTAACCATGCTTCAGTTAGGACTTTTAAAGGGTTATAACGTGGCCTGGTTCATGGTTTAAGAAACAAAAGATAAAGGCTCAAATTTATTTGTACCCAACCCATTCTCCATGATGTTCTTCAGTCCTATACTCAGTTAACTTATGCATTGATGCTTAAATGAGTTTAGAGTTATAACATTGACATTTGTGATGGTTCAGAAACCCAAAATTTATTTGAACATTCAGTCATCTTTCTTTGTTGAGGATTCATAGTGACCTCTCTTTTTTTTTTTGACTTTATTATCCCTCCTGAACTGCTTATTTCAAGGTTACAGTCAGCGGGATTTCTTGATGTTTTACTAAGTCTCCTTCATAGGTTTTGACTTAGTGAGCTTTTTTTTTTTTTTTTGTTGCTAGATATTGACTGTCAGGTTTAATGATTACAGAGAACCATCATTAGTTGTGTACAACACAAACAATTGACATAGTTGAGTTAACCGAGTAACTACCCTGCCCCAGGTTATGAATAAGGGTTTTAATTTGCATGAGAATAAAAACTCCTACTTCATAGGCTCAAAAGGGTTGACTAGGGATTAACTTCCTTATATCTCCACTGTTTAGGAATTAAAACAATGCCTGTACATCGTCAACATAGTCTGTTCAAAAGCATACTGCATAAGATTATGGTATTGTTTTCGTCATCCTCCCTCTACAGGCTTATAGCTTTATCAGGAGTTAAATATCACAGGATAGAAACATAGCTCAAAACATAGTGAAACGAATGGATTAATTCAAGACAAACATACGCAATGCATTAATGAAGACAAAAGTTTAACATAATAATAAGTGTTCAAACAAATAAGAGAAATTACAAATGAAAATTCAAATGTTCTCAAAGTCTCTTCCTCTAAACTTGTCACTTCATTATTCTGGAAACTTTGATGCTTGATGGACGATAGAAGAACTCAACCTGGCCTTCTGGCGTAACCTCGAGTACTCTTTCGTCAATTAGGTCTTGAATCTTATTCTTCAATGCCCAACAGTTTTTTGTATCATGTCCAGGACTGTTGGAGTGGTACTCGCACCTTGCCCTGGGATTATAGCGAGGAGAAGAGGTATTAGGATTTTTAGGAGAATTTTCCAAGGCAATCATCTTCATCTCCAACAGGCATTGCAAAACTTGTGACATTGGAGTGCTGAACTTGATAAACTGCCTTCTACATTTCTGGCGTTGAGGTGGATTAACCTTATCAGGTCTTTCTTCTTCAATTGAAGAATAATCAATGGTAACCTGTCTCTTACCCTCTTTTATCCTCATCCTCCTTTCAACCCAATCAGCTTGTTTTAACGGAGGTTCACTGACAATTAGATCCCTGACTCTATTACTTTGAAGTTTGTGGATAAAGGTTCTTAGCTCTTCTTGCCCCTGAGCTAATCTTTGAATAAGGACCATCTGGTCATACATCTGGGTCCTCATTCCTGTCATCTCAGCTTGTAGTTGTTTCAGCTGATCATCCTTGTTGTCCTCAGGATTATTCTTCTTAGCCAGCAGTGTCTTCAATTCATCCTGCCCCTTGGATAGGTTCAGGATCAGCTCTCGGAACTGTGCATTCTGTGCCTGAAGATCTTTAACTGATTGTTCAAGAGCCATTGCTGAAATAAACAGCGAGAAAATGAGAAACCTGTGCACAATTATAAACCTGTGATGCAATGAAATGATATGGGAATGCATATGCAATGTTTTCAAGGACCGCAGGATTTAAATTTGCTTAAACAAACAAGAAAGTAACTTTTTATTAGTAATAACTTGTTTTGCCTTTTAGGCTTACAAAAAATGAAAGTGAAATAAGTACAAAAAATGGGGTTTTAAGTCTCCCATGGACGTTTCCTCTTTATGTTGAGGTATGAGTTGAGGTTCCGTTCCTCGTGAAGCTGTTTTGTTAGCTCTAGGATTCTTGCTTGGCTTGCTTTGTAATGAGCCTCGAAAGTATCCCTTTGCTCCTTCAGTTGGATCCATGATCTCTGCAAGTCTTCCATATCAGTAGGCATGTCTGGGTGAAGGATGGTATAAGCTGTGTCTCCTTCAGCAACAGGTTCCATGGTAACTGGTAGGATGGCAGGATATGGCATCATGAGTGTCTGAGCACGAGATCGTACCCATCTGAGATAAGCCTCCATAGGAATAGTGTACTTAGGCTCCAGTGTCTTGTTGTCAACCCTGTTTACTTTTCCCCAAGCTCGTATGAATCTCTGACGGTAACCTTGAAGATCGTTGTCGTAGTCAAACACAATGCCCTGGATTAACATGTCATGTGGACCATCACTCCGAGCATAACCAAACTGTCGTAAAGCTAGAGAGGGGTTGTAAGTGATGCCTCCTCTTATGCCTAGAAGTGGCACATTAGGAAACTCCCCACAACGGTCAATGATGGTGACATTCCCCATAGATCTGGAGCACCAATGAATGTCTGAGTGAGAAAGTGACATGATCCTCTTGGACCATCTGAACCCTTGCTCATTCTTCATTACTGAGCGAGGAAGGTGAGAAATAAACCACCTAGATAGCAAAGGTATGCAGCACATCAAAGTTCCTCTTGCCCTTGTAGTACGGGTGTGAAGAGAATGTAAGATGTCTCCAAGCAATGTAGGCACTGGATTGTGGCTCAGGAAAATGTTGATGGCATGAACATCTATGAACTGATCTGGATTGGGGAACAATACTAAGCCGTATATCAGCAAGGCTAAGATCTCCTCAAAAGCATCATAGCTCATGGCCTTCAAGAACATTTGAGCCTTATCCATTAATACCTTGGCAAGAATACCCTTGACTCCACTTCTCGTCTTTAGAACAATGTCAGACTTCTTCAGATGTAGAGCTGCAGCAATAACCTCTGGTTTAAGCTCCTTCTCCAAACCTGTGAAGGGTCTTTGATCAAGAACAGGTATACCCAGAAGTTTAGAGAACTCCTCCATGGTTGGAACCAGCTGGTAGTCAGGGAATGTAAAGCAATGGTGCTTAGGGTCAAAGAACTGAAACAGGACACTCATCTTGTCTTCATTGAATCCTGAAGTAACTAGGTCCAATAGGTGACCATGTCTCTTGTTGAACCGGGAATGATCAGGCACTTGGGAAACCAACTCTTTGAGTTTGGGAGGTATCCCTACAAAGTTGATCCTGATGGTGTTTCTACGAGCAGAAGCCATGACCTGCAACAAAGAACAAAGATAAATCCTTTGGTCCTTGAAATGGTTAGGGAAAATGATATGCTCATGATGCATGATGATGTCATGATGTTATGCTCAATCACAAACATGTGGCACACACAAGCAAGTCACACAATAGCCCTAGGTTTGAAGGCTTGCATGAGGTTCAAAGGTAAGTACCCTCCCCTGAAGTTAGATGGTTCATCCTGTCCTACAAAAGTAACCAGGTTCTAAGGGATCTCAATATCATTGATCCTTCACAAGGGTGGTTGATCAGAAGGCAACTTACTTGCCAACCAAAACCCTCCAAGTTTAAGATCTCAATGAGCGTAGCATCGAGTGTCAACCAACTTCAGTCTGCACCAAAGCCGGCTACCTCACTACTTTCTAAAGGCCAAGATGAGTTAACTAGGGTTCTAAAAGTTAGTTAGTGCATTGACAACATATGGCAGCCTCATATTATCCTCAACTTGACTTAAGGAACATAAGCACCAACCAAGAAGTCGCACTAACTATGGCCACCAGATCAACCGTATCGATATACGTCGTACAGTTTCCTTGGTCTATTGCCATTTACCTAAGGTACACTAGATCCGGGTTAGGACCTTTCACACACAAGAGCACCCCAACAAGTAATATAAAACAAACAAGGCAAACAATTCAAAGTGATCTTAATTCCTAAGGGTACCCCTCTTAAATAGATCCCCAGCAGAGTCGCCAGTTCTGTGACACGGTGGGAGAACTGACTTTAAGGAATGTTGCGGATAGCAAGAGTCGCCACCGACTTTTATTTTATCCATAAGGAAAGGTTATAAAAGAACAGGAAAGACCTTAGAGAATATTTTGGGTCCGGGGGGTAGGTTATGAAAAGGGAAGGTATTAGCATCCTTTTCATCCATGGTTATCCATGGGCTCTTAGGTACTTAAGCTCACTTTAAATTGTTTTTGAAAGTGTAGTGTGTGAATAGAAAATTTTCAGAATAGTTAATAAATAATCCATGTAGGGATGTGTTAAAAACTTGTTTGAAAATTTGTTGGAAATTTGTTTAAGTGTGAAAAAGTTTTGAAGTGAGCAAGCACCTAAGAGTAACCTACCCTAATGTTTAAGGTCTTTCTTATTCTTTATCTTTTCCTTAGTAAGACTATCCCTACTATAATGGAGTAGGTAGTCCTTACTTTGGATGTTAAGGGACATGTGAGGGACAATTTGATTTTGAAGGCCATTGTGGGGCGTAATAAGCACATATAAGGGACTATCATCATTTATTCGAAAGGGACTCGATTCGTAAAGGCAACCATAAGGGACTTTGATGATTTTCTTTCGAGGGACTTGCTTTATACACCCCACTTAACCATTATTCGTAGGCAACTTGAGGGATAACTTTAGAAAGTGAGACGGCGATTAAAATTGACTTACGTGTGTGTCGTGTTTATTTTAATTATCTTATATTAAAATTATCTAAATTAATTTTAAGAATATCATACATGTTTTACACTCCTTAATTACTAACCATAACGATAATAATAATTAAATAATTACAATTACATCCGGGAAACAATTACAATATAATTATAATAAATAAAATAAATAGCGAAATATAATCAAAATATAATAAGCAAAATAAATAAGTAAATAAAATATTGGGGTTAGTAAATAATAATAATAAGAGAAAATAAGGTTAGTAGAAATATAAAGTTAGTGAAAATAATTTAAATAATAAGCAAAAAGAATTAGTAATAACAAAATAAAAGAGGTTAGTGAATAATAATAATTAGTGAAATGATAAATTAATAAAGCAAAATAAATTATATGATTAGTAATAGTAATAAGCAAAATTAATTAAGATATTATAAGAAATTAACAATTTTTAATATGAACAATTATATATAAAAAAACAAATATGAACAAACAATTATTTTAATTTTTTTTAAATTATTAAACTATTCTTTAAATGTATCATGACTACAAAATTTAATACTTATTTATTAAATAATATATACATATTATAAGAAAAAGTAGATTTTAAATGTCATATTTACAATATTAATCATGTTTATAAAATTTAATTCTATTAATTATTATGTTTACAAATTTTTAAATCAAATACAAAATATAACTATTATAAATTAAATTTGTTTCTAAACATTAAAAAAAAAATGATTTAGATTATAAATATATTTACAAAAATCATAATTATATTAGGAATTAGAAAAAAAAGAAATTTATTTAAAAGAAAATAGTACTAGGTTTTATTTAGAAAAATATTTAGGGTTTTGAAATATAATATGCAAAAATTATTCTAACAACATGTATATATATTATTTTTAATTACATAAAAGAAATAATAATAAATTTTTTTATGATTTTTGAATATTTGAACCTATTTGAATATGTGCTTATGAAATAATTTTATTTACATGCATACTTAAATCAATTAACAACAAAAACAAATGATAAAATAAAAAAAATAAATGAAATGAAGAAAATAGCAAAACATACCTGGCTGGGTTTTGAACCCAGGAGGCATTGCTCACAAACTTACAGGTTCTACCACTAGGCCATGCGCTGGTGTGTGCAAGAAGAATTGATTCCAATTGTTTTTGTTCTTTCCATCCAATAATCAGCAAAGTAAATGAAAAAAAAACAAAAGGCCTGGGGGAGGATTGAACCCAGGACCTTATGTATGATAGTATGCGCGCGTTACCACCTGGCTGGGAGAGCCTTCCTGGTTATTGAATGAGAATAGCGCATAATATATGATATTCATTTAATCCCTGAAAAAAAAAAGAAATAACATGAACAAAAGCCAGGGATCGAACCCCTGCCCTTTTGTTTCACACGTCCAGGACCAAGCCAACAACCACTGGGACAACCACACAGTTGTGATAATAAACAATAAACAATTAATAAAATATTATACACATAATTTGAATTCAAATCACGCGCGGGAAACAGCCTTCTTCAACCTCCTATCCTTCGAAATTTCCTGCGAATTCAGGTGCGAATTTTCCTGCGAATTCTTCAACCTACGAAAACGAAACTCAAGCCAAACAGCATCAATTCAAGAAATTAATTGGTGTTTCATAATCCTGGTGGTCCATAGAATATTCCTATGTGTCCAGAATTTATTTATACTGGTTGAATCATCAAACCCTAAAATCAAACTCTAAACCCTAATAATGGCGTATTCGGATTCCTGCAAAAAAAACGCAATTGAACAACCCAGAAACAATCCAAACAACATTATAAACCATATTATGCAATCAAATTAAACAAAGAATCATCATATGGCCGAAATCGAATTTCAAAAAAATATGAACAAAGCTAGGATCGGGTTGTATGATTTAGGGCATGAATGAATGTTTTTATGATTCAGGAACATTCTATGATCCTTCATGAACATGTTTAAACCTTCAAAAGTCTTTGAGAGAGCTTGAAAGGTAGAATCCGAATTGAGCTTTTTTTGTAAAATTTTTGATATGGTGAACTCACTCCTTGGGCAGTCAACTCGTGAATGAAGATTAGGTTTGTGATCAGTATATATGTGGGAGTGATTTAGGTCAAAAACATGGATGAGTTATGTGAAAATTTGATCCAAAAAATATTCAAAAAGATCATAGTGTAAAATTCAAATATTTGATCATGAGTGCTTGCTATTTTGGGATAATTCACATGATTTCATTCCTCTTTGACTCCAATTAATAATTATGAATTTCTAGAAACAATATCTTCACCCAAAAATAGATTTTCATATTTTTTATTTATTTAAAATGATTTTTATGAATTAAATCAATAATAAATAAATAAAAAATAATAAAAATGATGAATTTTGGTCAATTGGGTCGTGCACCATGTTATGAGATGGATTGGGTCATAAATTAGGCAGCCCATTTGGAAAGAAATACTTCTAAGCCTCCATTTTCAACATAAACCATCACAAAATTGCCCAACTTTGCAAGGGCACATCTCCCTCAATTTTAAAGGTATGAGGGTGTTCTTGGACTTTTTGGAAAGCTTGAAGAGTCCTCTAAACAACCCCATTGGTTTCAGGTCCATATCATTTACCAATCTCAAGTTATGCCCTTTTGAAGTTGTTGACTTTTTGTTGACTTTTGAAATGACCTATAATGTCTTAGATCATATCTTTCAAATGAAGCATTTTTGGGCTTAACCTTAAACATAAAAGTTGTAGAGAATACAATTTCCTTCAAAATGAGCTTTTGATGGAGACTTGGTGATGAAGTATGTGAAAGTTATGGCTGGTCAAAGTTCAATTGACTTTTACTGAGGAAACCCTAATTTAGAAACTCCTGATTATTGATGATCTGGAATCTCCTTGATGAATCATGATCAACCCTTGATCAAATGATGAATTTTACTTCATATACTTGATGTTGGCAAAAAATCATGAAGTTTGACTTTGGTTTGACCACAGTTGACCTCAGTTTGACTTTTTAACTGCATTGACTGATTTTGACTTATCTGATCATCTGACTGAGCAAACTTTTGAGAAAAGTCTTGAAACTTGACATGGGGGTTCTTACACACATATAAGATGTTATGAAACTCACTTGAGGTATTGGAAGTCTACTTAGCCTGATTAAAGTCAAAACCCTAGTTTTGGATGCACTGCTTAGGAGGTGCATTGTCTGAGGGAATTGTCAACTCTTCTGACCAATTGTGACTTTGTGAACCTTGTGAATCTTCATAAAGTGTCTTGTGAACCTCATGGGAGGTATTGTGAAGCTTGTGAACCTTGTGAACCTCATGAAGTGGCTTTGTAGACCTCATAAACCTCAGGAAAGCTTTGTAACCATTGAGAAACTTGTGAACCTCATGAAGTGGCTTTGTAGACCTCATAAACCTCAGGAAAGCTTTGTAATCATTGTGAGACTTGTGAACCTTGTGAACCTTCAAGAAGTAACTTGTAGACTTCCTGAACTTCATGAAAGGTATTGTAAATGTTGAGAAGCTTGTGAACCTTGTGAACCTTCAAGAAGTGACTTGTAGACTTCATGAACCTCATGAAAGGTTATATAAGCATTGGAGAACTTGTGAACCTTGTGAACCTTCTTAGAACACAAAGTCTTGTATTGTGAGGGCAAATTTTGGGGTGCAACAACTGGACGAAGCAGAATGGGTCCGATCTTGTTATAACCAACTGAGCCTAATTGAAGAAAAGAGATTAGCAGCTATCTGTCATGCTCAGTTATATCAGAAACGGATGAAGAAAGCCTTCGATCAAAAAGTCAGACCTCGGGTATATCAAGTGGGAGAGCTTGTACTGAAAAGACTCCTTCCTCCTCATACATACCACATGGGCAAGTGGACACAAAACTATGAAGGTCCCTACGTGATAACTAAAGTCTTCTCAGACGGAGCACTGATGCTCGCAACCATGGATGGTGAAAAGTTCCTGTCTCATGTGAATTCAGATGCAGTTAAAAAATACTTCGCATAAATGACTCGCTGGACATAAAAACAGAATGTAAGTCCAAGCAAAAATAGGGCATCCCGGCGAGTAAAAAACATAATAAAAGACTCTGACAAAAATAAGGGAAAAATTGAAAAAAAATTGTACACCCGCTAAGTTAAAAAGCCATATCGGACAACTCAGGCAAAAAAGGGTATCCCGGTGGATTGAAAACCCGAAACGGCGATCCACGCAAAATCAGGGAATAAGCGAACAACTGCATTCTGAATTCGTTTGTATCACTCACATAACATGGAGAGCTTCGAAAGGACAAAGCGTCAGTCAAAACCAACTTTCTTCAGGAAGCAAGATAAGAAGAGCGTTAAGGTCATACAGGTCATAGCAAAGGGAAGATTGAAGCATCAACTTCAGCATTGCCAAATAGGACTTTTATTTTCTCAATTTTGTAGCAATCTCCTCATTTCAGGGATTAGCTTCTTCACCGTACTCGCCTATTCAGGGCACATAAATCAAATAAAGTCAAATATATGTTCACACTTTGTTTTGTACCTTTTTTTGTTTGCAAAATGTCCAAAGTTCGTAATACAACATTTGCATGAAAACATATAAGCCATTTTCAATAAATGCTTGCAGGAAAGATATGCTCTTAAACGAACCTAACTCCTATGACGAAATCTGATTGAGGATACCTCAGGGAACTTGTGCATTTCCTTTGTTTAATAGGTTGCAGGTACTCAAGGCGGACAATCTTTCACAGCATGGGGCATATTAGGCACTATATCCCCAGCCAAGCCGACAGTCACATCGCCAGAAGGACTACTTGACGAAAGTATTCCCCCACAGAGCTTTTTATCCCCTCAGAGTATCCCCACAAAGCTGATCCTCCTGCAGATTGCTTCCCAGAAGTTCTGTCATCCCCAAGCAGGATCTCCGAAGCAATGCCTAAATCACTTTTCCCCATCAAGTGGCCAGATCTTCTCATCCCCAACATTGGATTCCCACATAATTCCTCCCCCAGAGCTCTCCAGAAAGATCGTGCAATGATCCTTTCTCCCCACAGATCGCCCAATGATCCGTTCTCCCAGCAGATTTCAGATCCCATATCTCGTTCCTCTCATTTGCATAATCATAACATTTGCATCATTTCTCCTCAAACAGAGTGTAGCATTCCGTCTAATACGGAGCATTACGGCAAAAATAAAACATTTGCATGATCATAAGCCAGGTTCGATCCAGTCACCTACAAATACCAAAATCACTTCTCCACCAATACGCAAAAACTTATCCCCTACAGATAAAAGCCAAAATATCCTTCTGCACTCTCAATACACATACTTATACACAGTCCATCTGATACTCGTCCGTATCCTCCTTATACATGATTCTTTGATACTCGTCCGTATCTTACTCATCTCCCCGGTAGATCAACACTCGTCCGTATTCCTTTTTCAAATAGTTGATGCTCGTATGTATCATCTTAATCATGTGTCGGGGTTTGTTTCTATTGATACTCGTCCGTATCGTGGGTCTAAAGATACTCATCTGTATCTTTAATCTATACACACTGTCGAAACACTTACCATTTTATTTTTAGGGCTTAAACACTCGTCCGTGTTTATCTATCCCCAGAAGTCGCCAAAAAAACAATTTTCTATCCGACATTCGTCATATGCCGCAATAATCCTTGGCAGCCGTACCCTGCTAGGTGATCGTCCTTCACCCTTTGATGATCGTACCTCATCATTTATCCGATGGCCATCCCCATCGTCGATCTTTTTATCCGGCATTCGTCCTATGTCAAGATAATCTCCAACAGAGCAGCCGTCCCATGCTAGGTGATCGTCCTTCACCTCTTAATGATTGTCCTTCGTAATTTATTTTGATGACCATCCCTCATCATGGTATCTAATGGTTGTCCCCATCGTTGATCTTTTTATCTGACATTCGTACTATGTCGCGATAATTTTCAGCAGCCGTCCCCTGCTAGGTGATTGTCCTTCACCTTTTAATGAACGTACCTCGTCATTCATCCGATGGCCATCCCCTGCTAGGTGATCGTCCTTCACCTTTTGATGACCGTCCCTAATCATTTATTTACTATTCACCCGATGGCCATCCCTGTCGCGGTTTCTTTATTCTTTAGCATGATGGTCGTCCCTGTTAGTGCTTTTAAATCCCCAGTAAAGTCGCCTTTATTTACCCGATGACCATCCCCGTCGCAGATTCTTTATTCCCCAGCATGATGGTCGTCCCCGTTAGTGCTTTTTAATCCCCAGTAAAGTTGCCTTTCTTTACCCGATGGCCGTCCCCGTTTTCGCTCCCACCAAATGAGGCTAAGCCATAAGGGGTACAGACGCGAACGATCGGCGAAAGAAGAGAAATGAATAGAGTCGCCAGCTAGGCATTCTTATCCCGAAGGAAAGGTAATGCTGCATAAACCTAGAAAAGATGGATAAGACGGTTGCGAACCAGAGAAACTGAGAAAGGGGGTTGGTTACAACCTGGGAAGGTAATAGCACCCAGATTGTCCGCCGTACTCGACGGGATCCACGCTTAAAAGATTTGTGCTTTAAAGGGGTAGTGTCAGTGCAATTTGTTTATCAAAGCTGGAAAGAAAGCAAGTGTCAGTGCTGGAAGAAAGTGAAGTGAAATGTATGGAGTGTCAGTGTAAGAACAGAGTGCAAAGCTCAAGACAATGAGGCTTAAAGAATAATGCTGGAAGAGAGGGGGGGGGGGGTATAAAGAGACCTATGTTCGATAACCGTTAAGTTATGCCTACGTATCCTCTCGTGCAATGAGGAAGTCAGAACATCGTAGTTCGACTCAAAGAGACTGAAAGGTGAATTGACTTTTGAACTGCTTACTTGTCTATGCACAAGTGTATGACTCGTCTGGCTTGAGTGTTAACTGTCTTGCATTAGACGGAAGAAGCGAGTTCTCGTTCTTGAGTGAATGAGATGAGAAAAGAATCCCGGAGGAGACGATTATTGTTTGTTTTTTATAATTTCAGTCTTTTATTGCTTTTTGAAGTTTGTCATAAGATAATGAGCCTAAGCCTAAACCAAGGGTTAGTAAACTCATCACATCTTCCCTCTAATTAGGGGTAATGAGAATACCTTAAGCATGAAGTAAACACCTCACACTTAATCACCATGATGTAGGATTAAGATTATTAGCCTACTTGTATTTATTTAGATGTTTTTGTTGTTTTTGTTTAGTGTTAAGTAATGAGTTTAAGCCATAATCAGGGATTTAATGGACTCATTACACCATCCTAATAGAAGGATAATAGATGAGAACATTTAAGCTGAGGAAGGCTCCTCAACTTAATCCATGATTAGGGATTAACCTCATGACAAAACAAAGCCTTTATTAAAGTGGATTTTAGTTAATGATATGGTTAAGAAATGAATTTTATGGTTTGTAAGACAACTTGAGGGGGACTTGTCCATTAACACTAGGGTTAGTCCTTCTTAACCAATTAAGGAAGAATTAGAACCCTAATGCAAGGCCCAAGTTACAAGCTTGATGTCTTAGTGATTATTAGGTGGATTGATTAAAGGGTTTAAACACATTAAGGGTTTGACACTTAGGATTAAAGTTATACACTCCATCCTAATAGAAGGATGCAGGCATAACCCTAATCACAAAGTCTTAAAACCTTTAAGGTTTAATCCTTGATTATGAGATGAGAAGAGAAGACTCAAAGATGACACAAAGGTAAAACTAAAGGGGGACTAATCAAACCCTAATTGTGATCATGCTTGGTTATTCCTAGGGTTTATGAGGCTTGCAAGAAGATCTTCAAGGAAAAGCCACCAAAGAAGGAACAGATGAAAAGAGATTAAGCAGAAAGAAGCAAGACAACTTACTTCACTTAAGAAGATAAGTTGCTTGAAGAAAGAAAGAGGAGAAGGAGCATGAATGAGAAAGCTCACTCAAATACAAATACAAAATGCAGCAATGAATGCATAAGAGAGATGAGAAGAGATTGTGAGAAGTGAAGGCAAATTCACTTCTCAGACACTTACCACCTGAAAAGTTAGCAACAAGAAAATGAAATGACATGAAAAATGAGATGAAATGCAATGATGAAAACCAAAGTCAGAAGCATAAACATGATGTTAATGATGCTAAGGGATGATGCAAACACATGTCAAGAGTTGTGGATGATCATACAAGGATGAGGATGCAAATGATACATGCTTTGAACCATAAAAGCTCATGAAAGTTTATGAAATGGAATGAATATATAACATGGAAAATGAATGATGCAATGATCAAACATGATTCTAAAATGTCCTAAGATGTCTTATATGTCATGTTGGTGCATAAAATGTCATGGCAAGTTCATGTATGCAAGCAAATGAAAGATGGATGCAAATGAGGGCAAGAATTAGGGTTTACATACAATATGCAATGCAAAATTCAAAATCAGAAGCAAATGACATGATAAAAAATTGAAAATGGGATCAAAGGAACCCTAACCCTACAGAAGTTCACTGCCCAAAGAGGGAGACCTAAATCTTAACCTAATGGGAGTTATGATTTTCTTAAATTTGCTAGGGTTTTAAGGCACCTCAAAAGGAAAAATGCATATCAAATTGAAAATGAAAGATAAATTCAAACCAATTTTACCCTAGAAACTACATGATATGAGGAATGCAATACAAAAAGAATCAACATCAAACTCTTCATGGTAAGGCAGAATGAATTTTTCCAAGTTAGAACAAAAATAATGCCTTTTAAGAACTTTAATTCCAATGAAAAATGTCAAAATACATCAAGAACCAAAACGAAATTTGTTTGAAGAGTTTGATAATGTTTCTAAATGTATCAAGATGCAATGTGATTTTTTTTGTGATTTTTAGAAACCTAAATGCTATTTTAATTAATTAATTTCCATTAACTAATTAAAAATAAACATTTAAATGATTTAAAAATAATTTTTAATGCAAAAAATAAAAATAAAAATATTTTTGGGTTCTGAAAATTAATAAAAGATTTGATAAAAATTTTCAGAATTTTTTGATGCATTTTACTATTTTTTAAAATTCGTAGAAATTAAATACAAAACAAATGAAATAAAAATGAATTAAATGAATAAATGAGAAAGTCAGCTGATCTAAAGGCCCAGATTCAAACCTAGGGGGGCGGGAGTTGACTACGCGCGCTAATGGACGGCTGAAATTCAAATCTCACTAATTATGATTAAACCCTAATCTTGAACCCTAATTACTTTCAGATGACCGGAACAGTGTTCCGGTCATCTTCTCCGGCCATCCAATCCTTCAATCTCACTCAAAACGCAATCTTAAGCTCTCTAACTCTCCAGAATCAAACATCTAACAACCCTAAACATGAATCCAGCCCTAAAACTCATTTATTTTCACCCAAGAACAAGAATCAAAGCCAAACGGAAAAAACGCAGAAAATTTCAGAGGTTCAATACATGCTTAATACTTGACCATTTTCGAAACTAAACATATCAGAATCATCAGTGAATCATGGAGAACCAATTAGCAACTTAAAAACACGTTTCTGGAAAATTTGTTCTTGGTGATACCTGAACTGAAGCTTTCGAAAATGGTGCTTTCTGGCCAGCCCTTTGCTTCAAACAAGCTCCAATGATCCTCCCGAAATGTTTGTGATGCTTAGCTGGAGTTTATATGGCCTCAAAATGAAAATGGCAGATGTTCAGTTTGTGAAATGTGGAAATCGTGTTTTTGATTCTAGGCTTTTTAGGGCAAAGTGATGGTTGGGAAATGATCAGTGGATCATGGTTAGTTGTTAAGTGAAGTTTGTTTTGAGGTTTAAGGCTTGTGTGATGAGATTCGAATGAAAATGCAAAGAGGGAGGTTTTTGTGAACTATGGTGATGCTCTGGTTTCAGGCTCCAAGATTGTGTGAAATGTGATCCTTGAGGCATGTATGTAAAGCTGTGATTGGTCAGAGTAGTTGGTGTGGCTCAGTTTGATTGGTATGGCTCAAGTTGCATAAAGTCAACATTTGTGTAAGTGAAGGTATGGGCTGGTTCAGTCATGGTACAAGGGTATGGTTCAGATCAGCTTGCTTCAAGGAGGTCCATGGAAGTCACATTTGGCAGCTGGCACAAGTGGATGAAGGGTTATGGAGCATTTTGCAATTTTGTCCAACTTTGGCCCCTTTTGAGATTCTTGAAGTTTTAGGCATGGAACTTAAGAAATTTTTGAGCCAATCTGAAGTTTAGGTCATATATGATGTTCATGTAATGCTTAGACAACAATTAGAGGTCACATTTTGCCTTGGTACAAGAATTTGCAAGTTTCCCTCTTTGGCATATAAGTGAATTTTTGTGATTTTGTCCAACTTTGCAAGGCCATAACTTTTGATCTAAAATGAATTAGAATGAGTTCTTATACTTTTTGAAAATGGGAGGATCCAATCTACAACTTTCATGACCAAAGATTTTTCATTTGAAGCATTTTTAAATCAAAAAGAGGAGGTTGAAAAACTTTCCCAAAATGACAAGTTTGCATTACAAGTCACTTTCTCAAAAAGGCAACTTTGCAAATGGCTTGAAATTCTTCAATTTTGTGAACTTCTATCTTATTCTAAGATCAAATAAAGATCATACACATTCAAAATGATGGAGAAGACCCTTTGGTTGGGTAATTGGGGGCCTCAGATGCCCTGATTTTGCACTGACTTGCTCAAGAAGTCATCTTTTGATCAGATGCCTTCCCCTTTGAATTTCTTCATGAAAATTGATATGCATGATCCCTATATCATATAGAGGCCAATAGAAACAAGAATGACCAAAAAATTTGGAGTTATGGCCTCTGAAACCAAAACCCTAATTTTAGGTCATCTGTGCAGTTAAACCTGGCTCTGCTTCCATGCCTTTCTCAGTTCTTGTGATTTTTTGGCTTCCTAGATCTTGGGAGGATATAATATGATACTTGAACATACATGGACCCTCTTGAAATGATGTAAGACCTTTGGAGTGGCTCAGATAGCCCAGGGATTGCTCAGATCACAAACCCTAGATGCAAATGACTTAGAACCAATGCAGTGAAGCAAAAATACAATATGAGATGCTATGATTGAATCTATGCAAATGAAAAGATCAAAAGCCATAGTGAAATGAGTGAGGGCAAATTTGGGGTGTTTACAGCTGCCCCTATTCAAACATGATTTAGCTGTGCAGGATCTAAACGACGGCTTAACAGACAAACAAGATAACTTGTGGTTGAATACCAAAGACAATCCAAAATTTGCACTCACTGAATGAAGAATAAAAGGGATATAGATTGTAAAAGGGAGTAAAGTATGATTATAAAGTGCGGGCGATGGAGGACGACCATCGAGCAAAGGATGACTGCTGGGAAAAAGCGACGACGGGGACGGCCGACATGCTGGGGAAATAAAGAGATTATGATGGGGACGACCATCAGGTAAAGAAACAAGACTCTCTGGGGATTACAGGTAAATGATGGGGACGACCATCGGGTTGGGGAAATAAATGATGAGGAACGGTCATCAAAGGTGAAGGACGATCACCTAGCAGGGGACGGCTGCTCTGTTAGGGATAAGGATGAGGGACGATCATCCAAGGTGAAGGACGATCACCTGGCAGGGTACGGCTGCCACAAGCATCGCGACACAGGACGAATGCCGGATAGAAAAGGTCGACGATGGGGACGGTCATCGGATAAGCATGATGAAGGACGATCATCAAGAGGTGAAGGACGATCACCTAGCAGGGTACGGCTGCTCTCAGGGTTTATCATGACATAGGACGAATGTTAGACAACAAGATCAACGACGGGGAAGACCATCGGATAAAATGATAAAAGACGATCATCAGAAGGTGAAGGACGATCACCTAGCAGGGGACGGCTGCTAAAATATCACGACATAGGACGAATGTCGGGTAAGAAAGGGTTCTAATGAATAGAGACTCCACTAGGGATGATGAAGGACGATCATCAAAAAGGTGAAAGACGATCACCTGGCCGGGTACGGCTTCCGGAAATATCATGACATAGGACGAATGTCAGATAGAAAGGAAATAGTTTATCAAGATTTGCCGGGAATATTTCTGGGGAATGGTAGACACAGACGGGTGTCTAATTTCAAGGAGGTAAAGACATAAGTGTCTGACGCGGTGTATAGATTAAAGATGCGGACGAGCATCCTTAAGACTATGATACAGACGAGTATCAGTAGAAATAAACGCTTGGCGCATGTTCAGAGATGGTGATACGGACGAGTACCAACTAGTTAACAAAGAACACGGACGAGTGTCGACTCTGAGGGAATTTAAGTGGTGTATACGGACGAGTATCTGTATGAGTAAAAAGTGATGAGTGAGGCATAAACGAGCGTCTAACTTGCTGTGGAGAGCACGACACGGACGGGTGTTGGGAGAAGTGTATTATAAACAAGTATTTGGTTTACAAAGTGTTTAGGCAACTGTGTTGGGGAAGGTGACACGGACGGGTGTCAGGGAATTGTATATATACGTATCTGTCCGTAGGGAATGTTCGGGCGACTTTACTGGGGAATGATGACACGAACGAGTGCCAAAGAGTATGTATCTGTATTTGTGAGTATAAAGTGGATTCTTTGGCCTTCTGCCGGGGAATTTGAGAGGTATTTTGTATATTTGCAAACGGAGTGTTGGTATACATAGCTATTTTATTCAGAACATGGCTTATGATTATGCAATATGTTTGATTTTTGCCGTAATGCTCCGTATTAGACGGAATGCTACGCTCTGGGGGAAAATGATGCGAATGCTATGATTATGCAAAGGATACCGATCCGGGATTCGGATCCCGTTGCCGTGGAGATCTCCGACTGATCTGTCTGAAGTGGATATCCCAGCTGGGGATAAGATCATTGGTAGATCTGATATATATGACTTTGCATGGGGAAATAGGTCACTGATAGACCTATCTTAATGATGAGGAGCCCAGTTGGGGCTTGTGGAAGCTTTCGTCACTTTGTTGTGAGATCTTCAGACATTGCTTTTCTGGATAGAGGATGAAACTTTGTGGGGAGATGGTTCCCTATATAACACTTGGTTGGGGAGGAAAGATCACTGAACGATCTTCCTAGAGATGTCTGTGGGGATCCTGCTGAGGATGAGGATATCTGACAACTCAGTTGGGGAAATGAGCCCCTCCTGGTATTGTTTGAAAGATGTGCTGGAGAAACAATGTCCGGCAACTCTGATGGGGAGAAAATACTTCTGAAGTGGTTTGGAAGATGTGCTGAGGAAATAAAGATTTGGCAGCTTGCTGGGGAGAAGCTTTCATGCCCCATGTTTCACTTTGAGCACCGACAAACATGTTATAACAAAGAAACGTACAAGTACCCCGAGGTATCCCTTATTGGATTCCATCATAGGAGTTTAGACACTCCCGGGAGCAAATATATTTCCTGCAAGCATGTAATTTATAAAAGACGCATCTGTATTTATGCAACCATTATATTAAGGACATCAGACATTTTTGCAAATAAAGATAAAATTTACGAGACAAGATGTGACTGAAGATCTGATTTTATTAATTTGGGGTGCCCTGAATCGGCAAGTACAGTCAAAAAACAAATCCCCTGAAATGAGGAGAGTGTTACAAATTGAGAAAAGTAAAATGTTGGAAATGTTGTTGATGCTTCAGTGAGCTTCCCTTTTGCTATGACTCGTATGACATTGACATTCTTCTCATCTTGCTTTCTGAAGAAGGCTGATTCTGACCGATGCTTTAACCTTTCGAAGCTTGCCATGTTGTAAGCGATACAGACGAATTCAGAATGCAGTTGTTCACTCATTCCCTTATTTTGCGTGGATCGCCCTTTCAGGTTTTCAATCCACCGGGATACCCATTTTTGCCTGAGTTGTCCAATGCGACTTTTCAACTCAGCGGGTGTACATTTTTTTTCCCTTATTTTTGCCCGAGTCTTTTATTCTGTTTTTGACTCGCCGGGATGCCCTATTTTTGCCTGGACTTACATTCTGTTTTTATGTCCAGCGGGTCATTTTTATGCGAAGTATTTTTTAACTGCATCTGAATTCACAGGGGACAGGAAGTCTTCGCCATCCATAGTACTGAGCATCAGTGCTCCTCCAGAGAAAACTTTCTTTACTATGAATGGACCATCATAATTCGGAGTCCACTTACCCCTGTGGTCTGTATGAGGAGGGAGGAGTCTTTTCAGTACAAGATCTCCTACTTGGTATTCTCGAAGCCTAACTTTCTGATCGAAGGCTTTCTTCATTCTCTTCTGATATAACTGCCCATGACAGATTGCAGCTAATCTCTTTTCTTCAATCAGATTCAGTTGTTCGTATCGAGATCGGACCCATTCTGCTTCGTTCAATTTAACATCCATCAATACCCATAAAGAGGGTAATTCAACTTCAACAGGTAGGACTGCCTCCATACCATACACAAGCTGATACGGTGTTACCCCAGTGGATGTTTTGATTGACGTTCGGTACCCATGCAAAGCAAATGGTAGCATTTCATGCCAGTCTTTGTATGTGACTACCATCTTTTGCTCAATCTTCTTAATATTCTTGTTAGCTGCTTCCACAATGCCGTTCATTTTTGGCCTGTAAGGAGAAGAATTGTGGTGTTGGATCTTGAAGTCCCAGCATAGTTCTGCCATCATTTTGTTATTCAAGTTGGAACCATTATCAGTAATGATTCGCTCGGGCACTCCATACCGACAGATGATGTCTCTCTTTAGAAATCGGGCTACCACTTGCCTGGTGACATTTTCATAAGAAACTGCTTCGACCCACTTGGTAAAATAATCAATGGCTACCAGGATGAATCTGTGGCCATTTGAAGTAGTCGGTTCAATCTTACCGATCATATCAATGCCCCACATGGCAAAGGGCCAGGGTGAAGACATCACATTCAAAGGATTGGGAGGCACATGCACTTTATCCGCATAAATCTGGCATTTATGGCATTTTCTGGCATAGGCATAACAGTCTTCATCCATTGTGATCCAGTAATAGCCTGATCTTAGCAACTTTTTAGCCATTGCATGCCCTCCCGCATGGGTACCGAAAGATTCTTCGTGCACCTCGTGCATCAACAAGTCTGCTTCTGTCTTGTCAACACATCTGAGGAGTACCATATCAAAGTTTCTCTTATACAGGGAACCATCAGTATTCAGGAAGAAACTACCAGCAAGCCTTCTTAATGTCTTCTTGTCATTGGATGATGCCCCAGGTGGGTATGTTTGATCCTCCAAGAAGCACTTAATGTCATGGAACCAAGGCTCATCATCTTTAGTGAGGTCTGCTGAGAACACATATACTGGTCTGTCAAGTCTGGATACTGATATCTGAGGCACAAAGTTGGCAGCTTGAACTTTGATCATCGATGAAATGGTAGCCAGAGCATCTGCAAACTGATTTTCATCTCGAGGGATATACCCAAGCTTGACCGTTGTGAAGATAGTCAATAATCTCCTTGTATAGTCTCGGTAAGGTATCAGATGATCCTAGTGAGTGTACCATTTGCCGTTGGTTTGATTAATTACCAGAGCTGAATCTCCGAACATAGTTAAAGTCTTGATCCTGAGGTCAATGGCTTCCTCAAGACCCATAATACAAGCTTCATATTCAGCTTCGTTGTTAGTGCAGTTAAAGGTGAGCTTTGCCGAGAAAGGAATGTAAACTCCCTTAGGTGTAATGAGTACTGCACCAACGCCACGACCATTCATGTTAACAGCCCCGTCAAACATCATCGTCCATTCTTCTTCTGGGCCAGGCCCTTCAGTGTGAATAGGCTCTTCATGATCTTTTGCTTTTATGAACATGATGTCTTCATCAGGGAAGTCAAATCTCATAGGCTGGTAATCATCAATGGGTTGCTCAGCAAGATAATCATACAATACACTGCCTTTGATGGCTTTCTGAGATGTGTACTGAATGTCATATTCTGTGAGGATCATTTGCCATCTTGCAACCCGTCCGGTGAGTGCTGGCTTCTAAAAAATGTACTTGACTGGGTCCATCTTTGAGATCAATAAAGTGTTGTGGGTCAACATATACTGTCTCAGTCGGCGAGCAGCCCACGCTAAAGCACAGCAAGTTTTCTCGAGCAGTGAATAACGTTGTTCACAGTCGGAAACTTTTTGCTTAGGTAGGAAATTGCATACTCTTTTCGACCAGACTCGTTATGTTGGACCAACACACACCCCATTGACTCTTCTAATACTGTCAGGTACATGATTAGAGGTCTTCCTTCAACTGGAGGCATAAGGATTGGAGGCTCTTGTAAATAGTCCTTGATTTTGTCAAAAGCCCTCTGGCAGTCTTCGTTCCACCTGACCGTTTGTTCTTTTCTTAACAGCTTGAACAAGGGCTCACAGGTTGTTGTAAGGTGAGATATGAACCGTGAAATGTAGTTCAATCTACCTAAGAAACCCCGAACTTCTTTTTCAGTCTTCGGTGCAGGAATTTCTTGAATGGCTTTGACTTTATCAGGGTCAACTTCAATCCCTTTCTCACTTATAATAAATCCCAGCAGCTTACCGGATCGCACCCCGAAAGTGCATTTGTTGGGGTTTAACTTCAGTTGGTACTTTCTCAGACGCTTGAATAACTTCAACAGATTCACCAGGTGGTCTTCTTCTGTGAGGGACTTGGCAATCATGTCATCCACATAACATTCAATTTCTTTGTGGATCATGTCATGGAATAATGTTACCATAGCCCGTTGATAAGTGGCACCCACATTCTTCAATCCAAATGGTATCACCTTATAACAAAATGTCCCCCAGGGTGTGATGAAGGTTGTCTTTTCCATGTCTTCAGGTGACATTTTGATCTGATTGTATCCTGAAAATCCATCCATGAAGGAGAACACTGAGAACTGAGCCGTATTGTCGACCAATACATTAATGTGAGGTAAAGGGAAGTCATCTTTCGGGCTGGCCCTGTTCAGATCCCGGTAATCCACACACATCCTCACCTTGCCATCTTTCTTAGGCACAGGTACAATATTAGCAACCCACGGCGGGTAGCTAGTCCCAGCGAGGAAACCGGCGTCCCACTATTTTTGTACTTCTTCTTTTATCTTCATTGCCATATCTGGGCGAGTACGGCGCAACTTCTGTTTTACTGGTGGGCAATCTTCTTTCAGAGGTAGCTTGTGCATGACAATGTCGGTGTCCAACCCTGGCATATCCTGATAAGACCAAGAAAAAACATCCACATATTCCCGAAGCATGTCAATCAGTTGCTCTTTCACTGAATCTTGTAAGCAGGCCCCGATCTTAACTTCTTACAAGTCTTCTTCTGTACCAAGATTAACCTTCTCAACCTCCTCCTGATGAGGAGTGATAACCTTCTCCTCCTACCTTAACAACCTGTCCAGCTCTTCAGGTAGCTCATAATCTTTTTCAACCCCTTCATCAGCTTGATTGATTGGATTGTCAAAGTCATACAAAGTCATAGCAGTGTTTTTGTCGGTGCAGTCTGGAGGGCACTTTCTGCAAGGGTTTAGATTTTATTTTAGTGATCAGTTTTATCTTATTTAGAAAAAGTGAAAATGAAGTTATTTATTTTGAAAAACATTGCCATTTTATTTTTGTACAAAAAGTGAAAAATGAAAAACAGTGAGCGGAAAAGAAAAGACTCATTTGCAAAAGATGTCCTGATATTCATTAATTGATCTTTGCACAAAATACAAGATGGCCCGATTACAAAATGAGTCCTGACATCTTGGGCAAGATGCAGGACTTGATGCATGCTTTAAAATACAGGAAATAATAATTACTCTGCAGGAGTAACTCTTATAATTTCCTGGGAAGACCAGTTTGAGACACGACTCCCCGGGGTCTTTGGACGTATCCAGCTTTCCAGGTTGCGCTCGTCTTCTGACTCATCTTCCAAATTGTTCACAGCATCCGGGGTGAGCATCCCCCCGCTGACAAACTTGGGCTCCTTTGCAACCTCTGATTGATCTTGTTGAGTTGGTCTGTAACCCAACCCAAATCGGTCTTCTTTCTTCTCCATGGGCAGCAGCTTGCCCCAGCCCTGGGCGGTACCTTCCTCAACAACCTTCCGGGCTTGCTGATATGATGTAATGGAAGTCCCAAGCACAGCAGATGCTTCATTAATATTAAGGGCCTCAAACCCTTGGCTCATGGTTTCATGGATCTCCCCATCCATTTCTATGTACTTATACGTAGCCAGCTGGCTAACAAAGATGTCCTCCTCCCCACAGATGGTGATGATTTGGCCTTCCCACTCGAATTTTAACTTCTGGTGAAGGGTAGACGTAACAGCGCCAGCGGCGTGGATCCAGGGTCTACCCAACAGACAGCTGTAGGCCGACTGTATGTCCATCACAAAGAAGGTAGTTTTGAAGGTCTGCGGGCCAATCAACACAGGCAGATCAATCTCTCCAAGCACTGATCTCTTAGAGCCATCAAATGCTCTCACCACCAAATTACTCGGACGCAATGCCAAACCATCATTCTCCAGCTTCACCAAGGCTTTCTTTGGTAGAACATTGAGTGATGACCCAGTGTCCACCAGTACATGAGATAGAACAGCACCCTTGAATTCCAAGGTGATATGCAAAGCCTTGTTGTGGTTGCGTCCCTCTGTTGTTAAGTCAGCATTGGTAAAGCCCAGTCCATGACTGGTGTTGACATTTGCAACCACAGTTTCTAGCTGATTAACTATAATCTCCTCCGGCACGTATGCTGCGTGTAGGACTTTCAACAATGCGTTCCTGTGAGCTTCGGAACACATCAACAGTGATAATATGGAGATTTTGGAGGGTGTTTGGTGAAGCTGGTCCACCACCTTGTAATCACTCCTTTTTATGATTCTCATGAACTCGTCTACATCTTGCTCAAAAGATGTCTTCTGAGTTTCCTTGGCAGTTGGCTCCTCAGATACCACACTCTTTCCTTTTGCTTTGGAAGCAGCTTCTGCCTCAACATTAGGTCTTTGTGTTTGTGAGGCAAAAAGGCGTCCGCTTCTGGTGAAGCCTCCGCCTCCCCCAACATTATCAACTTGTGGAGAAGAGGTCGATGAATCCAGAGTGATTTTCTCCCTGTTGCAGTAGAGATCAGAGCCATAATGCCAAGTTATGGCATTGCTGCTTTCATAAGGAACGGGTCCAGGCACCGTAATGGTGACCGGACTGATTGCTGCAGAGGAAGGTATTGTAATGGTGTGCGAATCGTAGTAAATTGTGACTGGTGATCTGGCAGGAGGTGCCACGGTTTGTTGTTGGAAATTGCTGCTGGGAGGAACACTTGATGGGTCATAGTAGATTGTAACTGTTGAAACATCTTCATTAATTTTTGTTGGCGTTGTAGAAGATTCTATTGACTGAATGGGTGTTGAAGTTGTAGCAGGAATGGTATTCAAACTTGTATTCGCTGAAGTAATTGATTGAGCAGTTGTTGGAGTTGTAGTGGAGTCCGTTGGAACAATGGTTGCTGACGTTGTAGGAGTATCTGTGATTGCCGGTGGAGGAATTGTTGGATTTGTAGGCGCCGTTGTTGAAATCTGAAGGACACCATCCTTAATAAGACCATATATGCCGCTTCTCAGCCTTTCACACCCATTGACTGCAATGTTGCAATATCCACAGCCGAGCTCACACCCGGGGAACACTTGGCATTCCAAAAGCTAAGCTTTAATTTCGACCAAAGGTGTTCGAATTTGTGTAACACTGGTGATCAAGGTGGATGGTTTGTCTTCCTCAATGGCATTAATCCTCGGCCCGTTGTGACTAGGCATTGGATTCCTCGTGACATTCGGAGAAGGTGAAAAGTTAAGAGCTTTTGAGTCCACCAGGTCTTGAACTTTCATTTGTAAGGCCCTGCATTTTTCAGTATTATGCCCTGGTGCGTTTGAGTGGAATGCACACATGGCATTGACATCATAGTTCTTTGGGAGATTGAGGGGATCTGGAGGTGCCAATGTCCTTAACTCAACCAGGTTGAGCTTCAGGAGTTGTGGCAAAAGTGCAGCATACGGCATTGGGATTGGGTCAATTACCCTGTTTGCCTGTGATGGTCTTTGTTGGAAAGGGCGCTGTTGTTGGTTGTTGTTGTTGTTATTGTAGGTTCTATGTTGCGGATACTGAACTTGTTGTTGATACTGTGGTTGTTGAGGATATGCTGATTGTTGAGGAATCGGAGCTGGAATGGTAACAGCTGCTACTGACCGGTGAACATACTGAGGTCTTCCCCTGCTTGCATGAATGGAATTGGTCTCACCGGCTCTTCGGGGTCCCACAAAAGGCTTTCTGGAATTACTGGATGAACTTGCACCACTGTCAGAGATCTTGCCCATCTTTAAAAGGCTTTCAATCCTTTCACCAGCTATGACCACATCAGCAAAACTGGTAGAGGAAAAGGCAGCCAATCTATCAATGTAGGTCCCTTGCAACGTGTTCATGAACATGTCAGCCATTTCTCTCTCTGACATGGGTAGTTGGACAGCAGCAACAAGCTGTCTCCACCTTTGGGCATATTCCCTAAAGCTCTCTCGGGAAGATTGAGACATTCCCATCAAAAGGGTCCTGTTAGGAGCCATGTCCAGATTGTATTGATATTGTCGGATGAAGGCTTCAGCTAAGTCCTTCCAGCATCTAATGGTAGCTCTGGTCAAGTGTGAATACCACTATCTTGAAGCCCCAGTCAGACTGTCTTCAAAGTAGAACATCCACAGCTTCTCATCCATAGTATAAGCTTTAAGTCTTCCCAGGAAAGATTGTAGGTGAGTTCGTGGGCAGGAGGTTCCATTGTACTTTTCAAAGCACGGGGGTTTGAATTTGTGGGGAATTCTCACCCCATCCACTAGCCCCATGTCTCATCTAATCTCCTATCATAAACTTCATCTCCAGCTCCCATAACAGTAAACTGCTCTTCTTGGGGATCCTCTTGCAAGATTCTCCCTCCAGTTGTATTACCCTGCACATTCCTTGGGATGTTGGCTTCTGGATCCAGGTGAGGTCCAAATACCGGTGGATCAATACGAGGCTGGCCCCGTTCATTGTTACTAGTTCCTCCCGTTCCAAGATGAGGCTCTTCAGGAGTTTGTCTTTCCACCAACTCTCTTAACCTTTCTTGACTCTGGGCCAAGCCAGTCATCACAGCCATGAACTGAGACATCTGATTTCTCATTTCCACTCTCTCATTAGCCATCTGATTTCTGACCTCAGTCAGATCCTGCTGTACTTGTTCCATTTGAATACCGGGAAGGTTATTTCGAGTCGGGTACCGGTGCGCGCGGTTGACAGGGAACACTCGGCGTCGAGCAATGTTTCCTGAGATCAAAACAAAGTTAGAAACAATGATAATAAAACCTACAAAACAAAACAAAGTTAGTATGCAATGCAGTATGCTTATTTGTTTTCCAAGGTATCCGGTTTGGTTCTTGGTTTTGACCTTTCCAGACCTCGAGGAAGATGCTTGATGTTGCTGAGAAAAGAAACCTCATGAAAGGAAACTAATATATTACAAATGATGAATAATACATAGTTTATTTTACAACACATGCCCATGGAGGGTCAAAATACATCAAAAAAAGAAAAAGTACATCAAATGAAAACAATAACAAACAAAAAGTCAGACATCCAGTCCAAACTCATCCTCTCTGACCTCCTTCAGGAGTGCCTCAGTCACTAGACCAGCTGGGTGCTCTGTAATAGTCCTAATGAGAAGGTTCCTGGTAGCAATGACAGTGGTCATCTTCTTATACCTGTCCTGGTCCTTTGATCTTTTCAATCCTGCTCTGAGTTTCAACTCTGAAATCTCCTTCTGGGCTGCCAACAAAGCTTCATGCTGATTCTTCCCATTGGCCTCTAGTTGTTCAATCTTGGCTTGAGTCTTCTGGTCTTCTTGTGTACGGGCCTCAGTGATCCTGACCCACCTAGCCTGGCTCTCTTGCAGATAGAGCTCAGTCCTAGCCTTCTGAATCTTGGCTTCTTTACAGGCATTCTTCAATATTTGTTCCCCAGCCCTTGCTTTCCTGATATAGTCCTCTGTCCTTAAGCTTCTCAAATTCTTCAAAGCTTGAGATAGATTCTCATTTCTTTCCTTAAGCTTCTCAAATTCTTCTAGGCTGACAGTTGCTGCTGGTTGTACTGTAGATGGCCCAGGTATGTCCTCAATGGTGAAAGGCATTCCAGTAATTTGAGCTCTCGTACGAGACCAGTCATAGTACTGAGCTGAAGCAACATTGTTACACCTTCCAAGAATAGCCATCCCTTTTGTATGAATGTTGTCCCAAGCCCAGGACGCTTGTCTGACAGCAGCTGAATTAGGTTTCACTTCACAATACAAGGTCTCAGCTAACTCTTGCACTCTAGGAGGGTGAACCAAAGCATAGCCCAGTTGTCTCTTAAACAGCAAATGATTGTAGTTGATGCAACCCTTTACTCCTATCAGAGGCACATTTGGGTATTGCCCACAGCTGGTGATAATGTCTTTGCCCTTGGTGCTCTGGGTGCACCATCTAATATCATCTGAAGTCAAAGCAATAAGCCTCTTGGCCCAATTCTTCTGCTGGTGAGGGTTCAGGAAGGCATCTGACTTAGGTAGGTGTCTGAGCAGCCAGGTGTGAAACAGAGGAGCACAACATCTTACCAACTTCCCCCTTTGTTTCTCATTTCTCTGATGAATGGAGTAATAGAAATCTCCCAGCAGTGTGGGTACTGGGTTTCTCAGAAGAAACAAATGGATGGCATTTTTGCTGACAAATTTGGGCTCATCTGCAAACAGTATAACCCCATATATGTTGAGGGCTAACAGTGCACAGACTGCCCTCCACTCTCCCAATGAGGCCTTCAGGATGGCCTGAGAAATCAAGAAGTCCAAGTGCAAACCATGGATTCCAGCTTTTGTTGTCATACTTTGCTCAATCAAGGCAGGTTCCAGGTACAATGCTTTTGCTACTTCTCCTTTGCTGGGAAAAGCAATTTCTGGGTTGAAAGGGATTCCACCCCTGATAGGTACTCCAATCAATGAGGAAAACTCATCCAGTAGAGGCCCTAACTGAAAGTCTGGGAATGTGAAGCATCTCAAAGGAGGGTCATAAAACTGCAAGCATGTGTGGATCATGCTCCTCTGAGAAGGGTCAAGGTCCATAACCATATCCAGGATACCTCCATAGTGTTCCCTAAACAATGGGATGTGGTCAGGTGCGATGAATGACTGGACCTGCCTGATGCCAGTCAACACATGCTCAAAGAAGTGGTAGGATATGTTGCTCTTCCTAGGAGTAGTCATGAATACTGCTGAAGAAGATGAAGATAGGTGTTGATGAAGATCACAGACTGATACTGGGAATGGGCCACTGACAGGCTGATGCTGGTGATGATGAAGATAGCTGAAGCAGGTAGCTAATGAAGCAAGGGTCTATGCAGAAGAAGGGGTCAAAACCAAACCAGACAAGATGTGGATACCCTGAAAAACAAATAATCAAATGTTAAATGATGCAAATGATGATGTATGCAAATGATATGCAAGGGTTTGTGATTAAGCTGGATCTGATTATCTGTCTTGATATAGGCCCATGTATGTTCAAAGAAGGTCCAGATGGAGGTTTAGAAATCCAGTAACCAAGGTGGGGGACTCAAATAAAGAGTCACATGTCTAGGGTTAATCACAAGAACTGTCCAAAGTGAGGTACTCTTAAACACTACAAAAACAGGGTATGATGTGGCCAAGGGTACCTTCAAACCTGTAAACAGCCCAACCCCCTCACAGGTAGTGTTCTAGAACAAGGATCCTCAGACTTGGATCAATTATGAGAAGTGTAAACACTTCTAACCCGGAGGTACAGTGTTTACAATAACCATAAGAGATCCTCCTCTAATTCACCTCAGCTTCTGAAGGTCATAATAAAGGTCATCCAGACTTAGCACGCTTCCCAGATAGCCCTAGCACTACAGGAAATCTGTAGCACAGAGTTCTCAAGAAGAAACCCACATCTGAACCGTGTTTCATATTCCCGCACCAGACCGAAATGGAATGGGAAAGAACATGAACCACTCTAGCCTAGGTGTCACTCAGGTCCCAGGTATAGGACCTTAATCTCTCAATGGAACCTCACCCACCAAAGAAGAAACCAAATCCAGCAATGATAATGACAGTATGAAATATGAAAAGCTGTAAAGGAAAGCAATAAATAAAGTTGTACATAAAGCAGTAAATAAAGCAAATAAATAAACACAATTAGCACATAACACCCCAGTAAACACAAATCAAACAAGCGCTAGGAGGAACCCACAAAAAGAACCAGAAGCCCTGGTTACAATATAAGGGTCCCCAGCAGAGTCGCCAAGCTGTCGCTCCCACCAAATGAGGCTAAGCCATAAGGGGTACAGACGCGAACGGTCGGCGAAAGAAGAGAAATGAATAGAGTCGCCAGCTAGGAATTTTTATCCCGAAGGAAAGGTAATGCTGCATAAACCTAGAAAAGATGGATAAGACGGTTGTGAACCAGAGAAACTGAGAAAGGGGGTTGGTTACAACCTGGGAAGGTATTAGCACCCAGATTGTCCGCCGTACTCGACGGGATCCACGCTTAAAAAGATTTGTGATTTAAAGGGGTAGTGTCAGTGCAATTTGTTTATCAAAGCTGGAAAGAAAGCAAGTGTCAGTGTTGGAAGAAAGTGAAGTGAAATGTATGGAGTGTCAGTGTAAGAACAGAGTGCAAAGCTCAAGACAATGAGGCTTAAAGAATAATGCTGGAAGAGAGGGGGGGTATATAGAGACCTTTGTTCGATAACCGTTAAGTTATGCCTACGTATCCTCTCGTGCAATGAGGAAGTCAGAACACCGTAGTTCGACTCAAAGAGACTGAAAGGTGAATTGACTTTTGAACTGCTTACTTGTCTATGCTCAAGTGTATGACTCGTCTGGCTCGAGTGCTAACTGTCTTGCATTAGACGGAAGAAGCGAGTTCTCGTTTGTGAGTGAATGAGATGAGAAAAGAATCCCGGAGGAGACGATTATTGTTTGTTTTTTATAATTTCAGTCTTTTATTGCTTTTTGAAGTTTGTCATAAGATAATGAGCCTAAGCCTAAACCAAGGGTTAGTAAACTCATCACATCTGCCCTCTAATTAGGGGTAATGAGAATACCTTAAGCATGAAGTAAACACCTCACACTTAATCACCATGATGTAGGATTAAGATCATTAACCTACTTGTATTTATTTAGATGTTTTTGTTGTTTTTGTTTAGTGTTAAGTAATGAGTTTAAGCCATAATCAGGGATTTAATGGACTCATTACACCATCCTAATAGAATGATAATAGATGAGAACATTTAAGCTGAGGAAGGCTCCTCAACTTAATCCATGATTAGGGATTAACCTCATGACAAAACAAAGCCTTTATTAAAGTGGATTTTAGTTAATGATATGGTTAAGAAATGAATTTTATGGTTTGTAAGACAACTTGAGGGGGACTTGTCCATTAACATTAGGGTTAGTCCTTCTTAACCAATTAAGGAAGAATTAGAACCCTAATGCAAGGCCCAAGTTACAAGCTTGATGTCTTAGTGATTATTAGGTGGATTGATTAAAGGGTTTAAACACATTAAGGGTTTGACACTTAGGATTAAAGTTATACACTCCATCCTAATATAAGGATGCAGGCATAACCCTAATCACAAAGTCTTAAAACCTTTAAGGTTTAATCCTTGATTATGAGATGAGAAGAGAATACTCAAAGATGAAACAAAGGTAAAACTAAAGGGGGACTAATCAAACCCTAATTGTGATCATTCTTGGTTATTCCTAGGGTTTATAAGGCTTGCAAGAAGATCTTCAAGGAAAAGCCACCAAAGAAGGAACATATGAAAGAAGATTAAGCAGAAAGAAGCAAGACAACTTACTTCACTTAAGAAGATAAGTTGCTTGAAGAAAGAAAGAGGAGAAGGAGCATGAATTAGAAAGCTCACTCAAATACAAATATAAAATGCAGCAATGAATGCATAAGAGAGATGAGAAGAGATTGTGAGAAGTGAAGGCAAATTCACTTCTCAAACACTTACCACCTGAAAAGTTAGCAACAAGAAAATGAAATGACATGAAAAATGAGATGAAATGAAATGATGCAAACCAAAGTCAGAAGCATAAACATGATGTTAATTATGCTAAGGGATGATGCAAACACATGTCAAGAGTTGTGGATGGTCATACAAGGATGAGGATGCAAATGATACATGCTTTGAACCATAAAAGCTCATGAAAGTTTCTGAAATGGAATGAATATATAACATGGCAAATGAATGATGCAATGATCAAACATGATTCTAAAATGTCCTAAGATGTCTTATATGTCATGTTGGTGCACAAAATGTCATGGCAAGTTCATGTATGCAAGCAAATGAAAGATGGATGCAAATGAGGGCAAGAATTAGGGTTTACATACAATATGCAATGCAAAATTCAAAATCAGAAGCAAATGACATGATAAAAAATTGAAAATGGGATCAAAGGAACCCTAACCCTACACAAGTTCACTTCCCAAAGGGGGAGACCTAAATCTTAACCTAATGGGAGTTATGATTTTCTTAAATTTGCTAGGGTTTTAAGGCACCTCAAAAGGAAAAATGCACATCAAATTGAAAATGAAAGATAAATTCAAACCAATTTTACCCTAGAAATTACATGATATGAGGAATGCAATGCAAAAAGAATCAACATCAAACTCTTCATGGTAAGGCAGAATGAATTTTTCCAAGTTAGAACAAAAATAATGCCTTTTAAGAACTTTAATTCCAATGAAAAATGTCAAAATACATCAAGAACCAAAAAGAAATTTGTTTGAAGAGTTTGATAATGTTTCTAAATGTATCAAGATGCAATGTGATTTTTTTTGTGATTTTTAGAAACCTAAATGCTATTTTAATTAATTAATTTCCATTAACTAATTAAAAATAAACATTTAAATGATTTAAAAATAATTTTTAATGCAAAAATTAAAAATAAAAATATTTTTGGGTTCTGAAAATTAATAAAAGATTTGATAAAAAATTTCAGAATTTTTTGATGCATTTTACTATTTTTTAAAATCCGTAGAAATTAAATACAAAACAAATGAAATAAAAATGAATTAAATGAATAAATGAGAAAGTCAGCTGATCTAAAGGCCCAGATTCAAACCTAGGGGGCGGGAGTTGACTACGCGCCCTAATGGACGTCTGAAATTCAAATCCCACTAATTATGATTAAACCCTAATCCTGAACCCTAATTACTTTCAGATGACCGGAACAGTGTTCCGGCCATCCAATCCTTCAATCTCACTCAAAACGCAATCTTAAGCTCTTTAACTCTCCAGAATCAAACACCTAACAACCCTAAACATGAATCCAGCCCTAAAACTCATTTATTTTCACCCAAGAACAAGAATGAAAGCCAAACGGAAAAAACGCAGAAAATTTCAGAGGTTCAATACATGCTTAATACTTGACCATTTTCGAAACTAAACATATCAGAATCATCAGTGAATCATGGAGAACCAATTAGCAACTTAAAAACACGTTTTTGGAAAATTTGTTCTTGGTGATACCTGAACTGAAGCTTTCGAAAATGGTGCTTTCTGGCCAGCCCTTTGCTTCAAACAAGCTCCAATGATCCTCCCGAAATGTTTGTGATGCTTAGCTGGAGTTTATATGGCCTCAAAATGAAAATGGCAGATGTTCAGTTTGTGAAATGTGGAAATCGTGTTTTTGATTCTAGGCTTTTTAGGGCAAAGTGATGGTTGGGAAATGATCAGTGGATCATGGTGAGTTGTTCTGTGAAGTTTGTTTTGAGGTTTGAGGCTTGTGTGATGAGATTCGAATGAAAATGCAAAGAGGGAGGTTTTGTGAACTATGGTGATGCTCTGGTTTCAGGCTCCAAGATTGTGTGAAATGTGATCCTTGAGGCATGTATGTGAAGCTGTGATTGGTCAGAGTAGTTGGTGTGGCTCAGTTTGATTGGTATGGCTCAAGTTGCATAAAGTCAACATTTGTGTAAGTGAAGGTATGGGCTGGTTCAGTCATGGTACAAGGGTATGGTTTGGATCAGCTTGCTTCAAGGAGGTCCATGGAAGTCACATTTGGCAGCTGGCACAAGTGGATGAAGGGTTATGGAGCATTTTGCAATTTTGTCCAACTTTGGCCCCTTTTGAGATTCTTGAAGTTTAAGGCATGGAACTTAAGAAATTTTTGAGCCAATCTGAATTTTAGGTCATATATGATGTTCATGTAATGCTTAGACAACAATTAGAAGTCACATTTTGCCTTGGTACAAGAATTTGCAAGTTTCCCTCTTTGGCATATAAGTGAATTTTTGTGATTTTGTCCAACTTTGCAAGGCCATAACTTTTGATCTAAAATGAATTAGAATGAGTTCTTGTACTTTTTGAAAATGGGAGGATCCAATCTACAACTTTCATGACCAAAGATTTTTCATTTGAAGCATTTTTAAATCAAAAAGAGGAGGTTGAAAAACTTTCCCAAAATGGAAAGTTTGCATTACAAGTCACTTTCTCAAAAAGGCAACTTTGCAAATGGCTTGAAATTCTTCAATTTTGTGAACTTCTATCTTCTTCTAAGATCAAATAAATATCATACACATTCAAAATGATGGAGAAGACCCTTTGGTTGGGTAATTGGGGGCCTCAGATGCCCTGATTTTGCACTAACTTACTCAAGAAGTCATCTTTTGATCAGATGCCTTCCCCTTTGAATTTCTTCATGAAAATTGGTATGCATGATCCCCATATCATATAGAGGCCAATAGAAACAAGAATGACCAAAAAATTTGGAGTTATGGCCTATGAAACCAAAACCCTAATTTTAGGTCATTTGTGCAGTTAAACCTGGCTCTGCTTCCATGCCTTTCTCAGTTCTTGTGATTTTTTGGCTTCCTTGATCTTGGGAGGATATAATATGATACTTGAACATACATGGAACCTCTTGAAATGATTGAAGACCTTTGGAGTGGCTCAGATAGCCCAGGGATTGCTCAGATCACAAACCCTAGATGCAGATGATTTAGAACCAATGCAGTGAAGCAAAAATACAATATGAGATGCTATGATTGAATCTATGCAAATGAAAAGGTCACAAGCGATGGTGAAATGAGTGAGGGCAAATTTGGGGTGTTTACACCCATCGCGGATTCTTTATTCCCCAGCATGATGGTCGTCCCCGTCAGTGCGTTTCTCACTGTATCTTTCCCCAGCAGTCGTCCTCTGCTCGATGGTCGTCCTCCGTCACTACCATTTAATATTCAGTCTATACTGTCTATTGCAATATATATCGCTTTTCTTCTTATTAAAAAAAGAGTGCAAATTTTGGACTGTCTTGGTATTCAACCACGAGTTATCTTGTTTGTCTGTTAAGTCAGGCGCTTACATACTACACAGCTAACTCATGCTTGGATAGGGGCAGCTGTAAACACCCCAAATTTTCCCTCTCACTTTCTCATACCTTGGCTTGTGATCCTTCATATTGCATTGCATAAGCATACCATCTCACTGCATAGTTATTTCATCTGCATAGCTGCATCTAGGGTTTGTAATCTGAGCAATCCAAGAAGTAATTTGAGCAATCTCCAAGGTCTTAAAGAATTACGAGAGGGTCCTTGAGTATTCTATGATCATTTTATGCCCCCATGGTTCATTTGAAATCAATAAATGTCAAAGCATTGCAGAGGTATTGAAGCTAAGCTGAGGATTCCTACACAGATGACCTGAAATTAGGGTTTTGGTTTTGAAGGCCTTACACTCAATTTTTTTGGTCATTTTGTTGCTATTGGTCCATATGTGTTATAAGGAGCATGTTTATCAAATTTCATGGGAAAATTCAATGTGGAAGTCATCTGATCAAATGGTAACTTCTTGAGCAAGAAAAGTTAGAATCAGGGCATCTGAGGCCCCCAACAATGGTTCCAAAGGGGTCATCATCATCATTTTGAAGTCATATGGTCTTTATTTGATCATTGGAATGCTTGGAAGTTCACAAAGTTGAATAAAAATGAACAAAGCCAAAACTTGCCAAAAATGGAAATGACTTGAAATGTAAACTTTCTATTTTGGGAAAGATTTCCAACCTCCTCTTTCTTGATAAAAAAAGGTTTCAAATGAAATTTCTTCAAACATGAAAGTTGTAGATTGGATCCTCCCATTTTCAAAAAGTACAAGAACTCATTCTAATTCATCCTATAACTCAAGTTATGGCCTTGCAAAGTTGGCAAAAATCACATAAATTTCATGTTCATGTCAAAGAGGGATTTTTGCATATTGGCTTTTCAAGCTTCTAAGTGACCTCAAATGTGCTAAATTTTGTCATAACATGTTAAAGCAACTTCTAAAGATCATAATTGGCCTTTGAACCTAAGGTTTTGATGGCTTGATTCTTAAGAAACTTCAAAATGGCAATTATGCATAAACCATTAGAACACTTGATCAAGGCCACCTAGCTGTATAAACTTCATCTAATGGCCTTCCTTGAAGCTAACTGAGGAAATCCAAGCACATAAATCTCCCATGCCATGGCCCATACCTATAGTACACATAAACTTGACTTTTTGCATTTTTCTCCCATACCAATCACACAGTGCCACACTCACTCTCCTGACCAATGGTATGGCTTCTACACACCCTCAAGACTCTATAAAAGCAAGCTTCATGACCTGAATCAAGACACAAGTTCAGAATCAAGAAAATCCTCAAAAACATCATGATATCGAATCTCTCAATCTAGCCAGCAAAAACCACAAATTCTTTCACCAATCAACTCCATATAACCTCCAGAACAATTCCCACCCATCACCATAGCCAAAAACACACCACACAAGAAACACGATTTCTGCATATTTAGAACTGAAACTCATAAACCAGCAAAATAAACTTATTTCAAGCATCACAATAGACTCAGGAGGTCAAAGGGAGGTGGATTGCACAAGAGGAGGGCCCAGAAAGCTCCATTTCAAAGAACTTCAACTCAGGTAACCTCCAAGAACTTTTTTTCCAGAAGCTTAATTTCTTGTTATAGAATGAATCTACATGCTTCCCTGATCATGCTAATATGTTTAGAATTGAAAATGAGTTAGGAATAAGCATTTCACGAGGTTCTGAAAGTTTGACCTAAAATTTTGATTGCTTCGATTCAGCTTTTTGATGCATGTTAAATGAATTTTGTTTGTTGATTAGTGATGTATGATGTTAGGAGAGTGATTCTGGGCAAGAAATTTGAAGTTTAGTGGCTTGTAGAAGATTTTGAAACTTTGTATGGCCGGAGAAGACGACTGAAGCTTATCTCCGGTCGCCTGAAAGTGTTTAGGGTTTTGTTTCCAGATTAAATAAGGACCATAGGATCTTGATTAGTTTAATGCATTGACGACTTAGATTAGGTCAATAAACCCTAATTTCATTTAATTAATTTAATTATAATTAATTAGTGAGATCAAATGGTGGCCCTTGGATCACGCGCGAAACATAAGTTCAAACCACAACCTTAGATCTTTCATACTCTAGGTCAAGCTGACTCTCAATCCCGGCCCTTGATCCAGTCCCTGCGCAATCTGAACCACTCTTTCAATTACTTTCCATTTTTATTTCATTTTATTTCATTTTCTTTTCATTAAATTATTAAAAATACCAAAAATCATTTAGAAATTTTGAATTTTTTTATCACCACTTAAATTAATTTTCAGGAAACCAAAAACAGTTTTATTTTTTATTTTTGCATTAAAAATGTATTTTTAATTCATGTAATAGTATTACTTAATTAGTTAATCCATTTTAATTAATTAAAAACTTTAAAGTATTTAAAAATCACAAAAAAAATCAGAGAGGTTTCTTTAACATTTAGAAACATTTACAAACTCATCCCACAAATTTCTTTTTGGTTTTAATCAAACTTTGCCAATTTTCTTTGAATTAGGGTTTCTAAATTTCCTATTTTTCAACCCTAACTTCAAAAATTCATAACTTTCAAACCAAGATGAGTTTGCATTTGATTCTTTTTGCAATCTTTCACACTTGACCTCTAGTTTCTAAATATATTTTTGTCACATTTATATCTTTCATTTTCAAATTAATGTGCATTTTCCCTTTGAGAAGTATCTAAAACCCTAGCCAATTTTAGGATGACCATAACTTGAACTTGGTAAACCTTTAGATCTCCCCCTTTGGATGGTGATTTCATGAGTTCTTAGGGTCCCCTTGGATGTATTTTCAATTTTTTATCTCTTGATTTGTTTATGCTTTTGAATTTGTACATATCTTGCTTTCAAACTAACCATTTCAGGTGCATTTGGTAAGTTAATCAGGATGTGGATGTGCATCCACATCCAACCTCTATTTCTCTCTTTATTTTTATGCACTTTGTTTGTGTTTGAAGTGAATCTCATTCACTTATGCTCTCTCTTGTTCCTAGGTTACTTAACTTCATGAAGTAAGTAACCTAATCCTTATCTCTCTCTCTCTCTCTCTCTCTCTCTTTTCATCTGCTTCTCTTCCTTGGTGGACAACTTGAAGACTTCTCTTGATGCCTCAAAAATCTTAGGAATATCCAAGCATGATAACTTTAGGGTTGTAAATAGTCCCCCCTATTTTTTACCTTTTGAGTCTCCTTGAGTCTCTCTCTCTCTCATCTCATAATCAAGGCTAAACAGTTAAAGTTTTGGGACTCTGAATTAGGGTTATGCCTGTATCCTTATCTTAATACGGAGTGTATAACTTTTATCCTTAGTGCTAAACCTTTAAGTTGTTTTCACCTTCAATAAAAAAACCTAACACTAACTAAGACTTAAGCTTGTAACTTGGGCCTTATATTAGGGTTAAATCTGTGCCTGGTGGTTCAGAGGGACTAACCTTAATGTTCAATGGACAAGTCCCCCTCATGCTAAAGTCTTGCAAACATAAAAAACACTTCTTCATCCAACCTTTAATTAAAATCCACTTAATAAAGGCCTGTTATATAATGAATTTAATCCCTAACCATGGATTAAGTCGAGGTATCTTCCTCAGCTTAAGTGTTCTCATCTATCATCCTTCTCTTAGGATGGTGTAATGAGTTCACTAATCTTTGATTAGAGATTAAATTCATTACTCAACACTAAACAAAAACCCAAAAACACTTAATAATTACCAAAGTAGGTTAATTATCTTAATCCTATATCATCATGGTAATTAAGTTGGGACCTCCATCTCATACTTAAGTGGACTCATTATCCCTAATCAGGGAGGATATAATGATTTACAATCTTTGATTTAGGCTTAAGCTCATTATCCTATGAAAAACACCAAAAACAATAAAAAGCTAAAAACACAAAAACAAACAATAAACGTCTCCTCCGGGATTTTTTTCTCATCATACTCACTCTGAAAACGAGAACTTGCTTCTTCCGTCTAATGCAAGACAGTTAGCACTCGAGCCAGACGAGTCATACACTTGAGCATAGACAAGTAAGCAGTTCACAGCAAATCATCAAAGTCTCTTTGAGTCAAACTACGGTGTTCTGACTTCCTCATTGCACGAGAGGATACGTAGGCATAACTTAACAGTTATCGAACAAAAGTCTCTTTGTCTCCCCCCCCTCTCCTCTTTCTAGCTTTCTTTTCTTAGCCTCATTTTTTAACATTGACTTCCTTGTTGCAGTGACACTTTGTACATCTTTTTCTCCTTAGCTTTTATACACAGTTTAGCACATACACTAACCCCTTTAAACACAAATCAAGTAAGCGTGGATCCCGTCGAGTACGGCGGACGATCTGGGTGGTAATATCTTCCCAGGTCGTAACCAACCCCCTTTCTCAGTTTCTTTGGTTCGCAACCGTCTTATCCATATCTTTCTAGGTTTATACAACATTACTTTTCCTTCGGGATAAAAATGCCTAGCTGGCGACTCTATTCAACCTCAACCTCCAACATCGCCGACAGTTCGCGTTTGCACCGGGATGAAAATCCGGGGAGCGACAAACTGCTTATGCCTATGCTCAGGTGTTATAGGCTTGTCTGGAACAAGTTTGTTTACCTTCTTGTAAAAGACAAGTAGGAGCAAGTTCTTTCACTTAGAATGAGGGAGGTGAGAAGAGAATTCCCGAAGGAAATACGCTTATTATTTGTTTGAAGTTTTTTAGAAGCTTTTTCTTTGAGAGTTTGCATAGGAGAGTGTATTCAAGTCTTATCAAATGGACTGTGTACTTCTTACATCACTCCGAGATAGAATGAATAAGGAGCACACCTAAGTATGGAGGAGATCCACAAACCTAGTTCCAACGATTGAGGCTCAAACACACTAGCCTACTTTTGCTTATTAAGTGTTTTTGTTTGTTTTTTTGGATTAAGAAGTGTTTTTTAGGTTTTCTTTGGGAAACATCCTCATACTAAGACTTATTCATCATGATAGATACCATACACCTCATCCCCATATAGAATGTGTACAAGTATCCCATGGAAAAGTCCCTTGGCACATGAAGAAGTTCAATCTTTATTTGGTGTTTTTAGCTTTTCTTTGAAATGAGAAAGAGAGGACACCAAAAGAGACTCAAAAGATAAAAAAAAAGTCTAAGGGAGACTAAACAAACCTAAGTATGTTTTCATGCTTGGATATCCTAAGTTAGTGAGGTTCAAGATCTCTATCCTAATTAAGAAGAAGGAGAAGAGAAGAAGAAATGAGAAGACAAAGAAATAAAAGGATTAGAAGACAACTTACTTCCAAGATGGAAGTTAAGTTGCTTCTAAGGGGATGAAAGGAATTATACAAACCAAAGCATATTAAACTCTTAAACAAAGACAATAGTGAAATGTAAAAGAAAGAGGAGAAGTTGGAAAGTGGAAGCACATACAAACTCCCACAACTTACCAAAGCCCCTGAAAAGTTAGCAAAAAATGAGAAAATAAAACCAAAAAACACTTATCACAATGCTCCATCACCCGCATGGGCATAAAAATAACAAAAAAACACAAACAACATATAACAACCCACATTCAGCACCAAGACATGTATTAAAAGTCAAGACAAATCAAACTGCACACTTTTTATAGCTCTTATGCAGCAAAACAACAACAGAATGCAAGGCAAATTTGGATGCACAAACGGAAACAACAAAAATTAAATGCACACTCTCATGCATCATGCATCAAGTAACCACCAAGAATGCATCACAATCATGCATCACATAATCAAGAAGTGAACATGCAAGATCAAATGCATTTATGATCATCATGCAACCAAGAAAAATGTACCAATGCATACATCTCAACATATGGCAATAATAGGAATGCACATCGATAACATTGAATCATGTATCACCTTTAAACAAACATCAACATTTATACACATTTCAAGCTTATGTGCGTGATTATGAAAACATAGAACAAGTGCAACAATAATGCACCTCGGCATATTGAACAATTATTATCATGCAAACAAGTCCATGCAATCATTATGTACAATGCTTCATTGATGTAAACAAATAATTATGCCAAATATTGGAAATGCACATATTCACGTGTTGAAAGAATGCAGACATACATCAACATTCATGTAAACAACTCCTAACAATTACCTAAAATGATATCACAATGATCCATGATTATTAAGGATGGAATAATATGTAAACACACATGAAAAAGCACAAAACATTCAATCTGCTTAAGTGTTAACCGGTTAACCAAAGTGTCAACCGTTTAACAGATCCAAAACCTACATAAATAAACAAAAATACTATGTGTTAACCGTTAACCAAAGTGTTAATCGGTTAACATTGAACAAACAACAACAAAAACCTGTAGAAAAAGCACGTTCAATAACTTATTTCCATAATCACCAGAGGTTCTACCATTCAATTATGCACAAAAATTACATCAAATCAAGCATAAATCAAACATGCATTGGTTGCACAAACATCAACACACAAATTAATCCATACATTGATCAAACAACACAATTACATTATGGATCTACATCATGAACATGAAAATAAGCTAAAAATAGAAGTAGATATGAAATTAACCAGCCTACAAAGCTGTGATTTGCTTTGGTGAGTGTTGATTAAGCTGCAATTGATGAATCAAGACCAGGAATCCAAAGATCCAATGCTCCTCTTCAAACAAATGCAAAATGATGCAAGATTATAAACTTGATACAAAAACCTCAATCCAAAAGCACTTCCAAAGCACAAATTCAGATCCAAACCAGTAGCAAAAACCATAATTAGATGTGTAGAGATTCAATAGATGGAGGTTTAGTTCCAAGATCAATAAATTTCAAGGTAAAATTTGATAATATTTGAAGAAAATAGAACTTTGAGTGTGTAAGGGTTTGAAGAGAGTAGAGAGAAAACCAGAAAATTGAGAGGGAAATGAAAATTATGAAGTGTATCTTTAGGTTTGGAGGGATATGGTATAAATACCACTTAGGTTTGGGGCCCAAAATATGGTTTGGAATTCGGATTGAAGCTTTCTTAGAAAGGTGATTAGGAATTAGCTTTGGGATTAGACTTGGGAATCATTCTAGATCCTTCTTAATATTTCACAATTAAATGAAATGAAAATAATTTAAATCAAATAAAAGTGAAAAAACAACAAAATCCACCATGCTGAAAAATCTACATTTCTTGGCAAAATTCGCACGCGTTAACCGGTTAACTAATGTGTTAACCGGTTAACACAATCAAATTTTGAATTTTCCCTCCTTTTGGAGGGAAACCTCAGAAATGTATTTGTGTTGTCCGTTCTGATATTGTTTTGACTCTGAGACTTGATGATTGATATTGCCACTGAAAAACACGCGATCACATGCCTTATGCTTCAACCGATATTGTATGTTTTATTTTTATTATATATATTTTTTATTTTTCTTGAATACAATGCAAATGTATGAAAATGATATACTAAATGATATGGAAATGAGAGGATAGATTTTAGGGTGTTACAGCCTAGACAAGCCAACATACATATTTGCAACAAAAATTGTTACTGATGGAAAACCTAGGTATTACGACATTCAAAAATTCCTACAAAAAATCGAATACCCATTTGGATCGTCAAGAAAAGACAAGAAGACCCTTCGAAGACTGGAAGTAAACTTCTTCCTAAACCAAAATATACTTTACAAGAGAAACTTCGACATGGTTCTACTATCATGTGTAGGCAAGCGTGAAGCAGAAATACTCATGAAAGAAATTCATGAAGGGTCTTTTGGTACTCATACCAACAAACATACAATGGCAAGAAAAATACTCCGAGAAGGATACTAATGGTTCACAGTGGAGGAAGATTGTAGTAAGCATGCGAGAAGATGTCATAAATATCAAATTTATGTTGATAAGATTCTTACGCCTTCGACACTTCTAAAGGCTCTCTCTTCGCCATGACCATTTTCACTATGGGGAATCGACATGATTGGAATGATCGAACCCAAAGCTTCAAACGAACATTGGTTTATCCTGGTAGCCATTGATTACATCACCAAATGGATCGAAGCAACATCATACGCTAATATAACCCGACAAGTGGTCGTCCGGTTTATCAAAAACAATATTATTTGCTGCTACGGTATTCCAAGTCAACTCTACTGACAATGGGTCCAACTTGAACAACAAAATGACAAAGGAATTATGCGCAATGTTCAAGATTGAACACCATAATTCTTCTCCTTATCGGCCAAAGATGAATGGTGAAGTGGAATCCGCCAACCAAAATATCAAGAAAATTTTCCAGAAGATGGTCGTAACATACAAGGACTAGCACGAGGTGCTCCCTTACGCGCTTCATGGATATTGAACTTTCATTCACACTTCAACGGGGGCAAACCCTTTCTCACTAGTATATGGAATGGAAGCAGTGCTCCCCATAAAAGTTGAGATCCCATCCTTAAGAATATTAATGGAGGCCAAATTAACAAAAGTTGAGTGGTGCCAAAGCAGATTCGACGAGCTCAATCTGATAGAAGAGAATGACTTCCCTCTGTCATGGTTAGTTATATCAACAACGAATGAAAAGAGCATTCGATAAGAATTATCGACCTCATTTCTTCAAAGAAGGAGATATCATACTCAAGAAAATCCAATCATTTCTCATCGATTCTCGGGGCAAATGGACTCTGAATTATGACAGCACCTATGTGGTCAAGAAAGCCTTCTCAAGTGGTGCCCTGATACTCACAACAATGGATGGTAAGGAATTCACTTATCCTACAAATGTTGATGTAGTCAAGAAATACTTCGCCTAAAAGTAAAAAAAAAAATTGCTCGCCAAGTTGAAAACCCAATTGGGCGACTTAGGCAAAAATGAGCGTCTCGGTGGATTGAAAACCCAAAAGGGTGATCCATGGAAAAATTAGAGACATTAAAAAAAATCCCGCTAGAGAAATCTAGGTAAAATGTTAGGGATTCATGGTAAGTAACTGCATCCAACCAGATTGGATCATCAGAAGAAAGTCACTCATCAAAGTCATCATCAGCAGAAGCTCTAAAGACTCTGAACTCAGAATTGATAGAAGGAAAATGATCATTATCTTTAAATGTAGCCCTTTTACCCAATAAATGACCATTTTCTACTTTGTAAATACTATGTGGAATCACGCCTTCGCTTGATTACCACCTTTTATATATATATATATATATATATATATATATATATATATATATATATACATATATATATATATATATATATATATATATATATATATTTGAGCCTTTGCCCATTTGTTTGAAATTCTTATTTATTTATTTATCTGCTTTACAAATGACGTTTTCAAAAATGATTTGTCTTTTTCTTGAAATTAAAAGGAATTTGACTTTACTTTTATTTTTCAAAGTAAAAATTTTCAATTTTCCTTGGTCTGTGAACGTAAAAAGAAATCACTTAGTTGCTTCAAAAGTAACCAAACTGTTGGAATATTCCACGAAGATGAACTTATGTCTCCCCACAGAACCATGTATCCAGATAACAAAAGTAGGAGCTCCCCTTTACAATGAGAAACTCAACCAAGCCACAATGATATTACCATCTTTGGATCAGCCCAACATTCTCTGTCTTGTCCTGTCAATTTATGTGTTGTGTCAGTTTTGTCAGCATACACATTCATTCATACATTCATAATTATGTTTGCATTTACATTTGCATTATCATATAGCATTTATCCCACGTGATAAAAAGTCTTCTCTCTAGTTCTTTCCTGGATAGAATGTCAGTTCTCAATTTTGGATAACTTGAACCTTCACAACAACGTTGTAACCAAACCTTTGTAACCTCAAGATCACCAACAGGATGAACGACCTGGCATCTTAGGATCAAAATTTCGGGTATTCTAAGGTATTTAATATTCTTGTACCTCGAATCTCCCAATGCTTACACCATTTGTATCTTTGGGTCCAATAAGATTAAATAGGGGCATCTTTCATACCCTAAATTTTGACCCAAAGATATATGCCTCATCAAAGGAAATCCACTGACCAAAAGACCGTGCCAGACTGGTATGAACAATATCTTCGCAATGGATCAGGATCCCTGAGTCCCTCAGAGGATTCAGGAAATGGACCAATCATTACTACATAAGATTTTCAACCTTTCAATCTGTATTAAAGGGTTAAGGAATATCAAATGACGAAAAATCTTTCAAGGACTATACAAAAGTTTCAGTGATCTGGGCCCTGAGCCATCACAATCACCAATTAGGGTTTTAGTCAAGTGATGCCCTCTAGATGAAATTTTTCATGGGAAAAGGAGCCAAGGCCTCCACATATCATCAATAAAGTTTGACATGACTATGACAAGCCATTTACAAGTACAAGAGGTTCAGAGATCAAAGACTGCACAATTAGGGTTTCACAATGCCCAAATTAGGGTTTTTGACTAATCGGGGAACCAAAAATTAAGATTTTCATCTGGACAAGAGCCTATACCATAAGTAATTTTTTAAATAGCTCATATAGATCAGGGAAGTCCATTCATAAAATCAAAATACGTCAGAGGATGTCCAATCAAAAAATCAGAAAACCAGGGGTATCTAGTGTAATTTCCATCTGGACCAAAACGTCAAAGTTTGACTTTTTCCCCCAAAATGATCCACATGACCTATATTACAAGAATATATGGTCCATGAATTTATTTGATCACAAAAAATCAGAAATTTAAAGATAAATTGTAAAAGGGGCAACCTTTGACATTTAGAAATTTTTCTAAGTTATGAAAAAAAGTGTTCAAGTGGCCTACTTCCAAGCATCATAACATGTGATCCAAGCATCAGATTTTGGTGAACCAAAGCTCAAATGTGAAATCACACACTACAAATAATTCAATTACAAGAAACTCCAATTCATTATGGATTTTAAGTTGAAGATGGATCAAAATCAAGAAAAATACTGATTTTCAACACTTAGACAAAATCTGTCTAAGTACAAAATCAGCAAAACACAAAAACTTGGAGGGACTTTTTTCTAAGTTCCAAGCTGATATAGATCCTTCTCAAAACACCGTTGTTGTTGCAAATGTTGCCAACAACTCAAAGAACCAATTGGCATGAAAAGATCTTTCTTGTACATGAAGAAATCATGGATCAACGTGACCATCCAAAACTGTTTTTCAAAAACAGATTTTCATAAAACTTTGAAATCTGATTTTTTTGAGTCAAAGGACAATTTTAAGTGGTCTTAAGCATCTTAAAAATAATTACAAACCTAATCACACCTGCAAGTTCATGATTGCTCTAAGGAATTCCCATAACTAGAATATATGAATTTCAACACTTATGAATTTTGATCCAAGGGTCACCAAGTTCCAAAATGGCATATTCTTGGATCTCTTGTTCAACAATCAATAGGTGGACACAATCCAAGCATAAAACTTCAAAGGAATGTGAAATTTGTTGCTGCAATAGCTGAGCTATTTGAGAAGTTCATCATTCCATGTGTAAGAGATCTTTTTACAAAGCATGACTGGCGATTGTGACCTCATCTCTTTAATACTTAAGGGATAATTAATCTCAACATCTTTTTCTATAAATTGAGACCTCATTTCATCATAAAATTTACACCAAATCCTATGATCTCCAAGCTTTATGTTCTTTGGTATCAAATACTCAAAACTAAATATCTTGAGCAATCACTATTGGTTTTTGAGTTTGAGCCACAACAAGCTCAAACCAGTTGCTCACACATATAACATATGATGTTTATGAAGTGTTCAAACACTTACATCACCTCTGAAACACTTCCAACCTAGAACCACTCTTCAAAACCACAAGAAGCTTTGTTTTTGCAACTTAAAGATCAGAAGTTGATCCAACCATTTGCAATCAAGTACAAGTGTTCAAACACACTCCATATGGTGTATGGGAGTTTCCCAAGTCATAAGACATATTTTTAACACATCCATCTCGAAATCACATGTCCAGATGCAAGCTGAAGTTCAGGTAAGCCTCAAACTTGGCTAAATCATAATCCATGCATATTTCCTTGCACTATCTTTTAACTATGTGTATGAAATCATATTCTAAGTAATTCTCCTCAATCAATTTCACAAAATCATCATCATGTAGAACTTCATGAGGCTCAACCCAAATTAGGGTTATTCAGTGTTCATCATTGATTCTTCACTCTTCACTAATTCTAAACATTTTAAAATTCATTTCTTTCACTTGATTTTTCAAACATAAATGATATTCAAGGTGTCTCATGGATAAAACATAAATTTTCAAACGTCGATCCAAAGTTTCAACTTGTTTTTCAATTGTGTTTGAAATTTATCAAAGTTTTAAATATTTTTTAATATTTAAAAATACCAAAACTAGGGTTTTGATTTTAATCATTATCAAGTTAATTTTTATCACTCTTGAGCCTCTATTAGAGTTTAAGACCCATCCCTTTTTGAAAAATGAACCATTAGGGTTCATTTGATCCATTTTCAAAAACTCTGCGTGATCTCCTTTTTCACCGCATTAAGTTTTCATCTGTGAATCTTTTTCTATGAATATCCTTAGACATAACCATTTGTTTTCTAAAATGAATTGTAAAATGTGTCATGAGGAATCCTTTGTGTTTAGGACTCATTATTTCTATTTTTAAACTTTCTCCGGTCTGTTTTAAAACTCCGCCAGGCTTCCGTTTAAATCTTGAACTCACCAACTGTTTCTTAATGACAAAGAGAATACAATGTAAAACACTTCTGTAATCTTTTCTCCTCGGGATTTTGGGCCTCTGCTTCCCAGTGTAACCCCCAACTTCATTCTTAATAAAACAACTTAAGAATACTCAAACCATTACAAAGACATACTAAAAGTTGTTAAACACATTCATTGACACCTTATATCTGTCTGCATGCATCTTTACTATTTATACTTGCATCTCAGCTAGAATTTAAGTAATCGGGTTACTGCCACCAAACCTAACCTTTGAATAACTAGAAACAAACTAGGGCAAAACATAGCATCCTCTTGGGTTTCATTCAAGGACCCTCAGGACTCTTAAAGGTGCCTCCTCTCAGGCTTAAAAGTTACTCAGCCTTCCCCAGCCTCCGCTTGGGCTTTATCTAAGGACCCATGTGCCTCATATAGGTAACCTAATCTCCTCTTGGTATTAAGCACAAGGACCCTCAAAGGCTTCCTAAAAGCATATGAACTGACCTTAGAGTCAAACACATACAGTATTCCCCCTCTCCCCGATGGATGACCAAGTTAGCCTCCTCTTGGGCTTTGTACAATTTAATTCTTTCAGACAAAGGAATGTTTGATGACTCTCAAAACATAAATTTCTAACAGACAAAATACTCTTCTAACAGAGTTAGTATCCCAACAATTTTTCAGCCTCCCATCTTAGGCTTCATATAAGATACAGATATCAAGAGTCAGTCTCTCACAAATAAGCTTCACACCTGGGCTTCCAAATCAAGACACAGATAAAAATTTCCCAACAAAGTCAATTTTCTTTATTTAACTTCAACCATGGGCTTCAATCAAGGCACAGATGAATCAAGACCTTCGATCTTTAGAGATGACAAATTCTCTATACTGAGCACATTTTAGCTTCAACATTGGGCTTCAATCAAGGCACAAACAGTCAAACATTTTACAGTCACTCAAAATCAGTCATAATATTGGACTTTAACTAAGATAACATCAGTCATAGTCTTGGACTTTAACTAAGCTAACACTAGTCATAGTCTTTGACTTTAACTAAGCTAACAACATCAATACAATCATATTCTTGGATTTTAACTAAGCTAATTTCCCATAATACAGTCATAGTCTTGGACTATAACTAAGATAAACATCCAACCTTTCTTGATCTATGCAAATCAAGATAACCCATTCAGCTATCCTGAGTTATGCAATTCAGGTTAACCATTCAGTCCTCCTTGAGCTATGAAATTCAGGGTACCCATTCAGCCTTTCTTGAGCTATACAAATTAAGATACCATTCAGATTATGCCTTGAGCTATGCAATTAAAGCAACCAACCAACCAGTAACAAACAACTTTTTTTCCAGCTTCAATCCCGAGATTTGATCAAGAAACAAACAGATTTTTCAGCTTCAATCCCGGGCTTTGATCAGGAAACAAACAGACTTTTCATCTTCAATCCTGAGCTTTGATAAGGAAACAAATAGACTTTTCAGCTTCAATCTTGGGCTTTGATTAAGACACAAATAAAAAAAATGAGCATCAATATCCTGTGCTTTAACCAGGATACAAATAAATCCTCTCCTCCTTGCTCTAGCCTTTTAGGAGAAACTACGATGCTCTGATCTCTCAATTCTATTTTGGGGGGTACGTATGCAAAAGGCTATAAGATCTTTGTGAGCACACCAAACAAAAAACAACAATTAGGTTTCTAAACCTAAAAAAAACATCAGAAAATTATGATGATACAAAAACACAAAAACATCAACATCACCCTATCAATCAACACTCATCTCAAACCCATACCCATATCAAAGAAACCTCCATCAATATAAAAAAGAAAAAATTTTGAACTAATCCAAATGTGATATAAGCTAAAGAAGAACCTAAAACCATGTGGGAATCTGTTAAATAATAGTATGAAAAACGGGGTGAGTTTAAGATATTTTTTCCCTTCCATAATCAGCTTCACCAGGAAAAAATAAGAAATCAGAAAGTAGCAAAAATGTGATAGTGATTAAAGACCACAAAAATTGAGCTACACCAAGTCTGAAACAGGTAAGTCTAAACCTAAGGCCTTTGTTTCTATCACAAAAATTAAACCTACCAGTGTCAAGGAGGCTATGTCTAAACCTAAATGCATGCAAGCTATGACTGAAGAGTTCAATGTTCTTCAGGAAAATAATACTTGGATCTTAACTCCTTTTTCACCTGACAAAAAAGCTATAGGATGCAGATGGGTTTTCAAGATCAAGCAAAATGCTGATGGAACTATTCATAAATATAAAGCTAGGCTTGTGGCTAAAGGGTTTCATTAAGAACTTGTCTTTGACTACACTGAAACATTCTCTCCAGTTGTCAAACGTATAACCTTTAGAGTCATTCTAACCCTTGTTATCACTTACAAGTGGGATATTCAACAAATAGATGTCAACAATGCATTTCTGAATGGCACACTTCAAGATGAAGTATATATGACACAACCCACTGGCTTTGTAAGTGCTGACAAATCCCTTGTGTGTAAATTGCAAAAAGCCATCTATGGCCTCAAATAAGCCCAAAGGGCTTGGTATAAGAAATTACATCAGGCCTTCATTCACTTTGGTTTCACTTCTTCAAAATGTGAACATTCTCTTTTTATCTATTCTAAGATTGGTGTTACTTTGTATGCCTTAGTATATGTTGGTGATATACTTATCACAGGTTCAAGTAAGGAATTAATTTATAAACTCATCACCAAGTTGCATCATGAGTTTGCTCTTAAAATACTTGGCAGACAGAAATACTTTCTTGGTATTGAGGTTCACTATGGCAACAATGGTTCTTTATGCTTATCTCAGTCTAAATACATCAAATATCTTCTCAAGAAGGTTAATATGGAGCAAGCAAATAGAGTTCCAACTCCTATGTTGAGTACTTGTGAGTTGAGCAAGCATGGTTCTGCTCATTTCTTGGATCCTACCTAGTATAGATCCATAGTAGGAGCTTTACAATATGTGACTATAAATAGACCATATATCTCCTTCAGTGTGAATAAAGCTTATCAATTCATGGCAAATCCCTTGGACACACATTGGGCTGCAGTAAGGAGACTATTGAGATGTTTCAGTGGAACTCATAATCATGGTTTGATTTTATCTCCCTATATGAATTCTGCTACATTTTCTTTACATGCTTATAGTGATTCTGACAGGGCTACGAATCCGAATGATAGAAGATCCACTTCTGGATCTTGTATTTTCTTTGGTCCTAATTTGGTATCATGGAGCTTGAAGTAATAGTCGCTTGTAGCTCGTTCTAGCATTGAATCTGAGCATCAAGCTCTAACTCATACTACAACTGAGTTACTTTGGTTGGAGTCTTTACTATCAGAATTACATATCCCTATTCGTCCTCCTACATTGTTGTGTGATAATTTGAGTGTTGTCCTTCTTTCTTAAAATCCTATTTATCATGCTCGAACAAAACACATAGAACTCGACATACATTTTGTTAGAGAAAGAGTTATTGCTAGAAAAATGCAAATCAAACAGGTTCCTCCTGCTTTTCAAATTGATGATACTCTCACTAAGTCGCTTGGTATAACTGCCTTCACAAATCTTCGCAGCAAACTTAAGGTGGTAGACTATACCTCTCACACTTTAGTTTTAAGGGGAGGGGTATTTGAGAGAGTTTAAAGTTAGTTATTGGTTTAGTTGGATTTGTAACTAATTTCAGTTTTTGCCAGCTCAGCTTTGAATGCTGACTCCTTGTATATATTATATGCTCTTGTACCAATGGGATTAACTCAATAAGAATAACACTTTACTCTTTTTTCTTTCTCATCTTCTTCATCATCATAGAGCATAGAGTTTCAGAGAAATTCTTGCTCTTGCAACCTAACTACACATAGCAGCATCACCATCACTGAGTGATTATGGTGAATGCTTCAACTCTTACATAGTTCAAAAATTATGTGTGATAGAGTAAAAATATAGTAAAATAGAAAGAAACATCTCGTACATGGAAGTGATCATAAGGGATACAAATACTAGGGTAATTAAATTGTGATTCAAAGAAAACAACATTCTTATAAAAAAATTATGCAAATATAATAACAAGTAGCATTTAGTTCCATATTTATATCATATAGGAAAATTCTTTTTAGCCCTATAGTCTAATTTTGTTCAAGATTTGATTAATGTCAAAACTTTAGCAATGTATCCTAAATCTTTTAAATCATGAAAGGTAAGTGGTTTGGTATATATTAATTCAAAAGGGGTTTTAAATTTTAAAATAGTAGTTGTGAGTCTATTAATGAGAAAAATAACATGATTCAAAACATATGACCAAAAAAGACTTAAGTAATTTTGCTTGAAAAAAAGGGCCCTAGTGACCGCTACGCCAAATAAGGGAAAAGACAACACTTTTTTTTGGCCTTTAATAATGCTTAAAAGTGTTGCCTGAGGTGGCATTTTAGTAGGTAAAGACAAAGTTTTTTTTTTAATGAGAAAACGCTACTAAAAGCCTACTTTAGGCAGCACTTTATCTTTAAAAGCGCTTTTTAAAGTAGGCTTTTAGTAGTGCTTTTACCTGAAAAAGAGCTTTCTTAAGTGGGCCTTTAGCAACGCTTTTTCTATCCTTTTATGCTTTCTATTGGCATATTTAGGCAGGGCTTTCTCAGGAAAAAAGCGTTTTCTATTGTCCCCCTTTAGACAGCGCTTTTGAAAGTGTTGTCTAATGTATTTTTTATTTTCACGTTAAGGCAACACTTTTAGTAGAAAGCACTTTCTTTTGTGTACTATAGGCAACGCTTTTTCCTGAAAGCACTTTCTTTTCTTCATGTTTTTTAATGATTTTTAAAAAAAATCACATTTTCCTTCTTTTTTTATGCAGAAACCTGTATAATTTAAGACATTCTAATCCTTATATGATTCACATTTTAAGTCATTTTCATTATCATTTCCAATTCTTATAAATCACATAAACCATTCTAATCCTTATATAATTCACATTTTAAGCCATTTCCATTAACCATTTCCATAACAACCATTCTAATCCATAAACCATTCACATAATAATTAAACCATTCTAATCCATAAACCATTCACATAAACCATTCATATAAACCATTTCCATAATTAAACCATTCTAATCCATAAACCATTCACATAAACCATTCACATAATTAAACCATTCTAATCCATAAACCATTCACATAATTAACCCATTCTAATCCTTTAACTTCTAAAGATCTCCTAATATACAACACCTTCCAAAACTATACAATCATACTCCATAATTACACACCAACTTCCATACCTTATATGATTCTTTTCTCAATAAGGTATTCACAAAATTCCTCCTTGATTTCTTTCAATTTATCTTTCGTGTAATGAGCATACATGTATTCATCAAAATACTACATAACAAAACATAATATGCATGATTTAGTTTAAAATAATAAATTATATGAAATATCCAATAAATATTAAAATAAATCCTAAGTTATAAATTCATACCGTGATGGGAATCTCTAATCGTTCCAAATAAATGATTTCTCTCATAAACCTCAAAATGAAATAACTGCAATATATACCATTACACTGACGAGGACACTACACATAGAAAAAATATATAGTTGTCTTGTTTTATCAAGTAGCATCACTATTGTATGCAACATTGTGAAAATTAATATACCTCCACTTTGATCAATGTAATGTTGTTTGCTTTAGATCGTGATACTCGAGCGTTTCTTTGTGCTCAGTATACTAGTATTACTCTATAAAGGAAAAACATAAATTTAGAACAATATCATAGAAATAATTAAATACACAAATATTTAGAACAATCTCACTTATGTATCAACCATATCCTTCATATTCTGAAATGTTGCCCATTCATGATCTAATTAATTCAGATAATACACCACTTCTCTTGTTGGATTAATAGCAACCAACAACCAATGTCCACTGTAAAATATAACAAAATTTTAGATGGATAATTTCTACGAAAAAGATATAAAGATTAGAATGAAAATCTAACCCATTTTTAGTATTATACGGTAAAAGATACAAAATTTTTGTACTACTGGCCATAAATCTCTTGAGTACGTGATCTCTTACTGAATTTGGATCCTTAGCAATTAACCGGGCGTTGACAAGGGCAGAAGACACGAAATAGAATTTGTTTGACAATTGATTCATGTGCATCAATTTGTCATACAAGCACCTTAAATAAAAACATAATAAACATTAGACTATTTTCATTTAAATGTGAAAATAAATTGTTCAATTAATTAAATAATAAATTGATCGGAGTACCAGATGTATGAATGCATAACATCAATCCTAATTCAAGATGCTTAAAAATCTTATCCATGTCCTCTTTTGCAATTGTTTCGGAATGAGGAAAACCAAAAACACCTTCCTCCATGTCTATTTGACGAATAACACCATCCATCAACTTTGATGTTGCCACAAGTTTTTCAAGACACATCCGAGAGTGAGGTGTATGAGCTCTTTTTGCCTGCTCGGTCCTTGTAGGAGCTCTTTTCTTGCTGACTTGTTGTGAAACTTGAGAAGGAACCTAAAAATCATATACGTAAGGTAAATAGAAAATCACGAAGCTTTTGAATTCGAATCATAGAATAACACATTCATTGTACCTCTTTTTGTGATGCAACAGACTCGTTGTACGGCAAAATCCCTTTATCCTTAGATGCAGGTTATGTAGGAGTCTAACATTACCATGTAAAAAATGTATGTAATGGTTCAAAATGATTTTCATAATGGTTCATAATTGACATTTGAATACTAAAAGATTCATAATGGTTTTCAACATACCTCATCATCTATGAAAATGAGGTCTGATAACCATGCAACAAACAAGCCTATTGTATCTTGTACCAATGTTATCTTTGAAACCAAGTCAGGTATAGGTAGTAACACATCCCAATATAAAGCAATATCAACCGACACTTTCAGATATCCATCAGGGAGCGGATTATGATGAAGTAAATCTCCTAATTTGTTATGCACTTTTCCATTGCCAACTATGCGCCAAGTTGGTAACGATAAATATAGCTGACAAGATGACATTCCCTAAAGCAATAATAAATATGTAACTGTTAATGTGCATATATGTCAATTAAAATAAATATGCTAATTTAATTAAATGTGCTACTTACCTCAGGATTATTTTTTATAATTGATACTAGCTTTGTCACTAGTATCTTTCAACACTGAACCACATTTTTCTACCTCATATCTCTCTTTATCCTTTTGCAATTCACGAACTTGCACTTTTAATTCCTCTAACGATTGCATGACTTCTTGATTACTAGGATTTTTTTCTATTTGGATACTTATACAAGGAAGATGGAGTCACACCAAATCATTTACCCCTCACCCGACCAGAATACTCAGGAACATTTAGTACTCGACTAAGTATGCTCTTGCAATCCTCCTCACCTGTGGTTAAGGATTTAGATGGAGTCTCCTAAAATTCATTGACTTATCAAAAATTATTAGTGAGGGTGTAAAAACACAAGGAAGGGGTTGGAATTGGGTTTTCAAAAACAATGAAAGCAAATGACACTTTGATTTATCCTGGTTCGTTTGAACTCAAACTACATCCAATCCACCCGCCAAGGTGATTTCGTTTCTCTCAACGAGGTCTTAATCCACTATTCAAAACTTTGAATATAATCACTAAGACCTATAGTCAAAGTCTTCTTGAGTCTACTGACTACACTAGTCACTCAAGAAAAAAAAATTATTTACAAGGTTTGTAACGGAAATGCTTCAAAAAGCAGTTATCACACAATGATAGTTTTTACAAAATTAAGAATAGAAAAGAAATTCATCGTATTGAATTCACGCGAGAGGAAAAGCTTCAATTTCTTCAAAAAATCCCTTTTTATAGACTGATGATGAAGTGATCTGTTGGAAATATATGGTTCCATTTTTTGATGCATGATAAATATCATAAAGGCCTTTCCAAAAATAAGAGATCTTGTTCCCAGCCGTTATTTCTTGATTCTCTCATAAATGAGCCTAATTTGGAGAATCAGAAGATGTTGAATTCGCATCAGAGTATATTTGAAAATTTGCAGCTTGGTTATTTACTTAATGAGAACTTCTTATTTGATTTGATATCAGATCTTCTTAGAGTAATGCGCTTCACTTAATTCCCTGTAGAAGATGTGAATCAATTTAGCTTTTGTCTTATCATCAAAACTTCTATCCTGCACATAGAAGATAATTTTAAGTGCTATATTTTGTTCTTATAAATTGTTATCATCAAAACTATAAAAGAGAAGTAGAATCAAATTTTGTTATAACAATCTCCCCCTTTTTAATGATGACAAAACACTATTTTGATTAAGAACAAAAAGAAACAGAAGTTAGAGAAACTCCTTTCATAATTATGAGATGTTTCTTCAGAAATTTATTATGAGAAGTTCTTGTAGCTCACGCTCCCCCTGAGTTAATTTCTTATCATGTTCTTAAGAAATGTAGATAATTTTATCAGAATATTAGGATGTTTGAGGTTTAGCCTTGGTAAACTGTTATGGAACAAAATAGTTTACGTTCTCCCCCTTTTTGTCATAATTCAAAAAACGGATAATTAGAAGAAAAAAATATTGAAGTAAACACAATCAAAACAGAAGATCTTCATTAATTAATGAAAATTGAAAACATAAGATGCAAACAAAACAACAAGGAAATAAGCAACATAAACAACAATTAAAATGATCAAGGTTGGGGATTAATCTTGGTGACCAATGCTTCCAGAAGAGACTTGATCTGAGAAGTTGATTCAACTTGTTGCCCAATTATTTTCTTGAGTTCAACATTTGTCTCATCTTGCTTATCCAACCTCTGCTTAACAGACTCATTCTCTTTCTTCAGTTCATCCAGAGTCTTCAAAAACAAAGATGTTGGAGGAATTTCTTCAATAGTTGCAGTAACTTGATTAGAAGTTTCTACAGAGGGTTCTTCAGTAGAAGGTTCTTCAACAACTTCTTTTCCTTTATCTCCAGCTGAAGGAACGATAACCAGCTGAAATGTAGAAGTTGGCTCCTTTGGTTCTGGTTCTTTCCAAGGTTTATCATTTAGAAGATGGGTTTTCTTCTTCTCCAAGTTTGTGACAACTTCTTTCAGACTGTCACAAAAATTCTGCTGAGAAATATCATAGCAGATATCTCTCAGCGTCTTGGTTTCAGAATTAAACCACTTTCTGAATGTTGTCCAGAGAAAGTCAGAAGCAGCAGGGTCAAGATTTTTTGCACAAGCAGTCTTCAAATCTTCCAGCTTGCATTTCATTTTTTCTTCGAAAGCCAGCAACGATGTACCAACATCTGATTTGGTTGGTTTAGGTTTGGGTTTGGGTATAGCAGTTTTGTTTGAGACAGATGAGAGTTTTTGCAGGGCTTCTACATCAATAAATGTTCTAAATGGGTCTTCAAGTTCATTGGTTGGAGAGGGACTATCTGGAATGGTAATGAAAGTGGGAGTTTTAGGAGGTGTTGATGCATAAGAAGATAGGGATTCTTCACAAATGGGGGATAAGTCAAAAACAAGTCTTGGATAGTCAGAGTTTATGGGGTAGTTGATTCCAGGAATATGTTCAGTAGAAGGTGGTGGAGGTGGATTAGAAGTTTCATCTTGAGAGGCAACAACAAAAGAGGGAAATACATCAATGTAAGAGAGAACTTGTTGAAGTTCTGGGTGGGTTTAAACAAAGGTTAAGGTGTTTAGATTAAAAGGAGGTGTTGGATCAATAGGCATATCAAAGTCAGTTAGAGTTTGTGGTGAGTGTGGTTCAGAGGGTTTTGGAGATGAAGGGGGGTCTTCAGGTTGAGAAGTTTGGAATGGAATTGTTTCAGATTGTATGGTAGGTTTTGGTTGAGTGTATTGTGGTAGAGGGATATTGTCAGAGGGTTGAGGAAGTTCTTTTTGAGGAATATTAAAGACAGGGATTTCTGGAGTTATAGGAGTGACAGAAGGTGTGATATCAGAAGGGTTTTCAGATGTTGTTATTGTTATGGATTCTACAACAGAAATAAAATCAGATGGAGAAGAGGAAGTACCTTTCTGGCCATCTTTGGTGTCTTCTGAGAAGTTCCTTCAGAAGCTTTCCTTTTCTTGTTCTTCTTGGTAGCAACTTCTGGAGCCGGTCTTCTAAGTTCTTTAGGATTTAAAATAGGATTAACTCCATCAAGCTTGCAAGATTCTAAGTATCTGACAACAACTTTTGGTTGAGTATCAGTAGAGAAAAGAGGAAAATCCTTCAGAGGAATCTTCCTGGTTGTGATAACTTCTCTAGAGTACAAAACGGGATCCTTCTTGATGGTCTCTATGAACTTCATCTTCTTCAGATTCTTTGCATTCAGGGACTTTCCAACATTTATTTCCAGAATTTCAATCTGCTGAGCTTCAGCCAGAAGATCTACAAGCTTAATTTCAATCATAATGTATGAAATAAGCCTACCCAGTGGAATCCAATCTCTTAGTCTTCTCTCCTTCTCTAGTTTCCTTCACACTATTCTTCATATGGTTGAACAAGGAATGTGCAAGATTGACCTTCTTTTTGGTGGAAATGAAGTATATCAGAAATTGCTTATCCACGTTAATATAATCTGGGGAGTTGGTGGCTTTCCTGTGGATGATGCAACCCAGAATGATCATGGCCCAAATCATCAGATGACCCTTCAGATCTTTGATTTTGTTAGAGGATTGTCCAGTTGTGAAAATTTCTTGAGAGATGATGGAAGTATCAGAAAGTTTATCCATTTCACTGCACTTGATTCCAGTTCCATCAGATTGTATTAGTCTGGCAATATGATCTTCCGTGATGACAATCTTCTTACCTAGAACGTAAGAAGTTACTTGAGTGTGGGTAGCAGTAGCAAAGATCCAAAATTCCTTTACAACCTTAGGAAAAGTTGGACCCATCTGACGGTCAAAATACGTTTCCCAGCCTTGAGATGCGACTTCTGGCATTAAATAAAACCCATTATCCATCAAACTTTCAAAATCAACAAATAACTCACAAAGAACTTCAAGTTTCTCTACAAGAGTGAGAAGTGTTCTGACTGGTGAGGTGTGGTGTTCTTTTGAGGTTTGAGTAACTGGAGCTTGTTAAGAAGAAGCTTATTGATCGTTTTGAGAGGAGGAATCCATTGATTACCAAGATTAAGGTTTGGAGCAAGAATGCAGTGAATGCAGTGAATGCAGTGAAAATAGAAACAAGAGAGTGAAGGTGAAAGTGAAAGTTTGAAAAGTGTAAGTGAGGTAAAAACAATCATATAAATAGAGAGTTTTGAAATGAAAAAAAAAACGCAATTAATAGAAAAAAAATTAATGCAAAAAAAATCATGATTATCAACATTAAATGAATTCTGACAAGGGAGTGGCGTAAAAGATTTGAAATAATTACCAACGTGGTTCTTGCCTCAATGTTGTCTTTTCATCCGTTTCAGTTTCTCAGAAGTTGAGCACGTATTCTTATTCAGAGGACAACTGTCAAGGAGATGGAATGCATGTTCTGCCCTTCCTCAGAATTTGAACACATGTTCTAATTCTGATGACACCTCAGAGTTTCATTGACAGATGTTGATGTAATGATCTGCATGTTATTGTCTTGACACAAAAGTCTAAGAAGTAGACAGTCAGATCGAAAAGAAAAACTCCTGAAACAATTTTCTTCTAATAAAAGAAGTATTGTTGATCAAAAGATAATATATAACGGAGATTATGAGAGTTAAATATATGGATTTAAACATTGTCATTCTAGACATAACTCCATACTGAGATTAGTCAAAATGATATTAAATCTATCTTCAGCAAGGGGTTTTGTAAATATGTCAGCCCATTGATGGTCTGTATCTATAAATTTTAAAAATAATATCTCCTTCTGAGTATAGTCCCTAATGAAGTGATGTTTAACTTCTATATGTTTAGCTCTAGAATGTAAAATAGGATTTTTAGAAAGACAGATAGCAGAAGTATTATCACAGAGGATAGGAATGTTACTCTCGTAAATGTTGAAATCCTAAAGTTTATTTTTCATCCAGAGCATCTGATTACTGCAACCAGTTGTTGCTATGTATTCAGCTTCAGCCGTTGAGAGTGAGATGGTTGATTGTATTTTGCTGGACCAGGATATTAGGTTGTCTCCCAAAAATTGACAACTTCTAGAGGTACTTTTTCTTTATGTTCTGTCTCCAGTAAAATCAGCATTACAGTACCCTACAAGCTTATATTCTCTGGACTTTCTATAGCATAAGCCAAGGTTAGTAGTACCTTTCAGATACCTGAAGATTCTCTTAACAGCTGTTAAGTGAGTCTCTCTAGGATCTGATTGGAATCTAGTACATAAATAAACGCTATACAGAATATCTGGTCTTGAGGTAGTTAAGTAAAGTAGAGAGCCAATCGTACCTCTGTAGATCTTCTAATTTACTTTATTACTTACCTCTTCCTTCTCTAGAATACACGTGGAATGCATTGGAGTTTTTTAAATCTTACTTTCTGACATGTCAAATTTCTTCAGAAGTTCTTTGACATATTTGCTTTGATGTATGTATGTTCCTTCTGATGTTTGGTTTATTTGAATTCCCAGAAAGAACTTCAATTCTCCCATTAGGCTCATCTCAAATTTTTCCTACATAGACTTAGCAAATTCCTTTCCCAAGGCACTTTTAGTAGAACCAAAAATAATATCATCAACATAAATTTAACAGATCAGAATATCCTTTTTAAAGGTTTTACAAAATAAAGTTATGTCCACTTTCCCTCTGGTAAAGTTATTTTCCAGAAGAAAATTGCCCAGTCTTTCATACCAAGCTATGGGAGCTTGTTTCAGACCATATAAAGATTTTTCCAATTTGTAATCATGTTCTGGAAATTTAGAGTTTTCAAATCCAGGAGGTTGGTGCACATAAAATTCTTCATCAATATAATCATTTAAAAAAGCACTTTTGACATCCATCTGATAAAGAGTGATGTCATGATTTACAGCAAAAGAAATTAAAAGTTTGATAGATTCTAACCTTGCGACTGGTGCAAAGCTTTCTATATAGTCTATTCCTTCTTGCTGACTATAACCTTGTGCAACCATCTGTGCTTTGTATTTGACAACTTCACCTTGTTCATTGAGCTTGTTTCTGAATACCCGTTTGGTTCCAATGATGTTGAATCCCTTTGGTCTAGGAACTAAATAACATACGTCGTTTCTGGTGAATTGATTTAGTTCTTCTTGCATAGCAAGTATTCAATCATTTTCTGGAAGAGCTTCGTCAACAAAAGTTGGTTCAATCAGTGACACAAGTCCCATTAAGGATTCTTTAGAGTTTCTGAATGAGGATCTTGTTTTGATTGGATCATCTTTCTTTCCTAAGATTTTATCTTCTAGTTGTAACACCCCAAATTTTCCCTCTTCTTTTTAGCATCATCATCATATCATAATCATCATAAGCATGTCATATCCTTGACACCTTTGCATAGAAAAATAAAGCATAACTCTCTCATGTTCTAGCATTGGGCATATGATCAACTATGGGTGTATTTGAGGCATTACAAGCCATAGCAAGAGGCGAAGTAGACTTGTCCAAGTCCCATGAAAATTCTACATGACATTCACAAGCTCAAGATACCTTACAAGAGCCCAGAAGGTTGGGAGGTCATCAGAGAATCCAAGCTAGGGCAAACTCCTGCACATTGGTTCCCAAATTAGGGTTTCACTTTCAAGCAGGGATTCTTTGTGACTTTGGCCATTTCATGTGGGCAAAGTCCTTCATATGATAAGAGGTTCCTATGGATGAAATTTGGTGAGAAAATTCCTTGTGGAAGGCAGTTATTTCATCAGTTGCTTGCATAAGAAGAAATTAGTCAACTGTGCAATTAAAAAGTCAACTGTGAGAATTCAAGGGGTCCAGTCCCATTTTTCAAGTCAAGGGATGTCCTTAAGGCCTTATAAGAGGTTTGGCAAAGTTAAAGATCAAGAATCAAGGGGTTTTGAAGAACTTTCCATTTTTGGCACATGGCTTGTAATGAAAGTTTCCATTTTTGGCAAGTTTTGCTCTAATTTTCAAAGCTTTCTTTCATGATGAAGATGACATCAAATGAGTTTCCATTAAACATGAAATTTGTAGGGTATGGTCTCCCATTTTCAGAAAGTACAAGTGCATTTTCATAGCCTTCATGAATCAAAAGTGATGGTCTTTTGAAGTTCACTTGTTTTTAGGGTTTTACCATTATTTCAAGTTTCCACCATTTGCAAAAGCCTATCTACTTCAATTCTAAGCTATCCTATGGACAAATTTGAGTCACTATATCACAATACATGGCATGAAAGTCATTTGGCTCAAGAAATCTCACCAAAATCGTGCATGGAATATGAGTTATTTCACTAAGTGCAAAAATGCAAAAAGCATTCACAAAGCATGATCCACTTACATCCAATGGCCAAGATTGATTCAGGGGTAATCAAGGGATGAAATGAGATCAGCATGTGCACAAGGAGAGAGGATTGCACGAGCAATTCACCTCATCACCAAGTTCATGCATTTTTTGCAAAATGATCCCTCTCACACAATTCATGCCATCACTCACCACAAAACCCTAATCAGTGTGATACATGGATGATATAAAAGCTATTGCACACAAAATTCAGCCCTAGCTCTCTCTTATTCTCACACTCTCCATTTTCTTGCACAGTTGCAGTTTGCTTCGATTTGCTTCACACAGGCACACGTTTCCAAAACCAACCATAGATCCTTGATCCTTGAGCTCTGCTGATCATGAATCCACCATCATTTTGAGTTTTTAAGCAAGTTCCATACCAGTGTAAATTCAGAGCAAATACATTCGGGTTGATAGATCCAAGGAGTTTCAGAGCTTCTTTCACATTTATTTTGTGATTAGAGGTTACAAAAGGTTGATCTGGAGCTGATAACTGGTTTTCTTGGTGAAATTTGAAGTTCTGCATATCTCAGGTATGATCTAGATTCATAAATTTAAAAATGGAATTAAATGTTTGCAACGTGATCTATGTGCTTCACTGATGATCTGGATGTATTTAGTTTTGAAAATGGCTTCATATTGAGCATTTCATGTTGATTTGAAGTTTGATGTGTGAAATTGATTCTCTTTGATTTGATTTATCCTTTGATCTTTTGTGAAAACCATTGCCATATTTGGAATCAGCATGTTTTAATTATGTGATCTGGATGTTTTGAGGCATTTCTGTGATGATTTGTTCTTGAGGATGAATTTTCCGGTGCCGGAGCTAGGGCTCCGGTCACCGGATTCTGGAATTTTGTTGCCTGAGTTGAAGGAAGAATAAACAATCATGGACGTTCATGTTTTGATCTGGACGAATAACACAATGCCAGTGCATTAAAAACACACCATCTCATGCACGTGATTTCATTTTATGTTTTATTTCTGAATTAATCTTCATGTTATGCACCACACTGTAGTTCTCATGCACTCACACGCTGGCCAATGGTTTGGATGACTTAGGGTTTTGTTGACTTGAATCCTGAGCATTGCCTTGATCTAATGGTTTTCTATTTTCCTGAATTTAATTGATTTTCCACCATAATTATGTCTGAACCTGCGCTGACAACTGGGCTTGACCTGATTTTCGCACCCCCTTGTCATTAAACCCAATCATTCTGAATTGAGTTCTTTACTGACTGCACCCCTCTCTTTATTTCTTTTATTTTTATTTCATCTTATTTTCAGTTTGATTTTCAATTTTTAAAAATTGTAGAATGTATTCAAAAATTCCAAATTAATTCATGACTAATCCTTTTAATTTTCTCTAATTTTTGAAATTTTTACTTTTCATTTATTTTTATTTTCCGCGTAGGAATTAATTCTCCCTTTTATTAATTATTTTTAATTCATGTTAAATGTATGCTGACTTGTAGATTTTATATCTTGATCATTAATTTGAATTTTGAGTTGGTTCTTTTTGCATTTGACTCATTTTGAGATGTAGTTTATTAGTGGTTTTTCTTCTAATTTTTAGAAGCTTTCTTGATAATGTTTAGTCTTTAACTTGTGTGTGAAGTTTCATAACCCTAATCCATGTTTAGGAATCCCTTTAACCCACTTTGCCTCTGATTTTGATCTTATCCTTTTGGCATGTTAATATTAGATGTTTGAAGAGCCCTTGTGCCAATTTGTGGAATTTTTGGATGAACTCTTGATTTAGTGTGAATTTTATTGTTTGCTTCTCTCTTTTTGCATCCTTTTTGGTCATATGCTTAGTCCTTAGGCTAGGAGGGCACTTGTGCCAACTCCCTTAAGTTGTTTAGAGCTCTTTTAGGATGAGGATATCTCCCTGGTCTTTGATTGATGTTTGTGCTTTGAGAAGTTTTGTGGTTGCTTGCCTTTGAAGTTTATTCACTTATGTACATGTTCACTTCACTTCTTATGCTTATGTTTTTCTCATGTTGACAATGATTAAGCTTGTATGCTTCTTTTCTTGATCTCTTGTGTTTCTTAGGCACATTCTTGGCATGTTAGGGTTCTTATCTTGAAGTGTATGATATTTGTTTACTTTGTATGCTTTGTGCTATCTCATAAGTGTTTTGTTTTGTCATGGTGATTTGTAATGCTTTATGTTGAGTTGCTTGATCCACTTTTCATCCTATGTTGTGTGCTTGATCTTGGCATTTGAGAATGAAGTTTCTATTCTGGTTGTGATGTCTTAGCTTGATCTTTGGTTCATTGGTATCTCATTTGGTCTTACTTGCTTTTGTCTTGTTACTTGTTTTTGCTTATAACCATTTCAGGGGCCTTGGTAAGTGAGAAGTGTGGATGGGATTCCCACATCTCCAACTCTTTCCTCTTCGTCTTTCATTTTTGCTTTCTCATTTGTGTTTAGGATGTTCTTTATGCCATCACCTGCTTATCTGCTTCCCTCCCCCCTTTAGGGAACAACTTACCTTCTCTAAGAGAAGTAAGTTGGTGCTCTGCTTCTCCTATCTTTTTCTAGTTCTTCTTCTTTCTTCTTCTTCTTTCTTTCTCTTCTTTAGGGTAGGTAAGCCTCACTAACCTTAGGATACCATTTTTGCATGATAACTATAGGAATAGACTTTTCCCCATTAGATTTTACCTTTAAGATCTCTTTGGTTCTCTTTTCTTCTCATCTCAAAACAAAAAACCTAAAAAACACATTAATAAGGATTGAAGTGGCCTCCTATGCAATAGCCTTATTCCATGGAGCACTTGTAGTCTTCCCATCTTGGGATAGTACAAGCTTGTCTAACATGATGCACAAGTCTGATCATGAGACCACCTTCATAAAGAAAATCATAAAAAAGACACTTCTTCACAAAAAATTACAAAAACACTTAATAAATTCAATGAGTTAGTGAGCTTAGGCCCTAATCTCTGGAACCAAGTTTTGGGGATCTTCTCCTTACTTGTGTGTTCTTGTTCTATTATTCCATCTTGGAATGTAGTAGCAAGTACACATTCCATGGAAAAGAAACAAACAATAATCGTCTTTCCTTCAGGAATTCTTTTCTCATCTCCTTCGCTCCGTCCGCGAACTTGCTTCTTCTTGTCATTTTGCAAGACGGTAACGCACTCGTCGTCCGAGCCTGCAACACCTGAGCATTGACATAGGCAGTTCTAGCCTTAATTCACAAGCAATCTTTTCCACCCCTAGTTAGGGGAACTACGGCGACTCTGATCCTCATTGTCCAGATAAGGTACGTAGGAAGCAGGGTAGGGCCCGTTCGAGCACAATCTTTATTTTCCCTACATTTTTCCTTTCCATTTCTTTTTCAGTTCCCTTTTCTTTCCTTTTCTAGTTCCAGTTCCAGTTCCTTTTCTTTTGCAGCAGCATTCATTTCTTCACCCTTTGAAACAGATTTATTTGCAAGCGTGGATCCTGTCGGGTACGGCGGACGATCTGGGTGCTAATACCTTCTCAGGTCGTAACCGACTCCCGAACTCAGTCACTTTGGTTCGCAGGACCCGTGTCCTTCCTTTTCTTTTCTTCTGGTTTGTGCAGTATTACCATTCCCGTTTCTTTGGGATAAAAATGCCTGGCTGGCGACTCTACCTCTTTCCGCGCCACTTTCGCGTTTGTACCAGGATGGAAATCCGGAGAGCGATAGCTGGTGACTCTGCTGGGGACCTTGATCGGAAAATAGCAAGTGTACTATTTCTACCGATGTAGTAATAAACGGGAATAACCCCAAATGTCGATCTCAAGGACTGCGTACTAAAATAAGTTCTTAGTGGTTGATTTCAATTGGACAAAATTCATGGTTTAAAGGTTTTGATTTAAATTAAATAAACTAAAGAGATTAAAACGAACTAAAACAAATAATTTCAATAATATGAAAGTAATGCCAGGGACGGTGTATGATTCGCAATGCAATGATTCAAATGTTCCTTAAATTTAGAGATATGCTTTAGAAAGTGTCTTTCCTAAGTCAATAATGTTTTTCCTAAATTCCTTCAAAGAAAAACCCTTGGTATGCTTCATTGACTTTGATTCCTCAACGGTCAAAGAAGGATATCAAGCAATAATTCTGACATAAAAAGGTTTTCACAAAAATATCCCAATTCCTCAGTAATATTTATCGCGATAAAATTTATGCAACAAGGTTAGGATGGTTGGTCAGACCAAATCCTAACCACGATCAATCATCCCATTTTCCAACAAAGATAAAGCGTTAAGGACGTTGCAATAAAATAAAGAAACGAAGTTAAAAACATAATCTCAAATTGAAGAATTCAAATAGTCATTACATAAAGCAAATCAGGGACACCCCCCTGGCATTGGGGGGGTTTAGCCACTCATGTTCATACTGGAAATAAAAACAGAGCAAGAAAATTGAGACATTACAATTAACGTCGGATTCGTTGGATCGTCAATCGCTTCCGCTCTTGATCAATCCCTCTTCTCCTGTCTTCGTTCAATCCCAAAATCCCCAAATCAAAAAAGTGTCTCTAACAGTAATAATTGTCAAATATAAATCAGTCTTCAAAAACATCGCGAAAAGTCCGGAATACCCTTGAAGCAGCAAAACATAAGATTTTTCTCTGGTCTTCACAACACGGGCCGTGTTGTGCAACACGGGCACCCGTGTTGTGCCTCTGGTTCACCACAAAACCTCTTCTTCAACAGCTGCCATGACACGGGCCGTGTTGTACAACACGGGCACCCGTGTCACAACTCTGACTTCTTCTTTTTCTTTGCAAACCTCAGTTTCTTCTGGTATTCACAACACGGGCCGTGTTGTGTAACACTGGCACCCGTGTTGTGCCTCTGAAATCCCATTTTTCTGTCGTTTTTTCATGCTTGGATCATCTCTCGGACGCCTCGAACAACCGATTACATATTTACCTGAAACACAACAAAGAAAACAACCACATAACCCATTCCACGGATAAAAACAAAGTAAAACGATTAAAACTAACTTGCACGCAATATTAATAAAACTATGACAAAACATGAACGAGATACTACAAACAAACCAAATTAGACTCAAAAGACGCTGAAAACCGGCTTGAACATTACCACTAAATATCAATGATCAGACTTCCTAACCAGAGTATCTCTGGTTCCCTTGAGAGTCTCTCCTAGCGCTTGCGTGTTTCTGTTTCATTGGGTGTTGATTGTTTGTTGTTGTGTGTATATTTTACTGTTGTTTATTTACAGTTTATTTACAGCTTTATTTACAACTTTATTTACAGTTTTCGGTATTTATTTTCATGCATCATGTATATACTGGACTGTCTAGACTGGATTTTTTCTGTTTGGTAGGACTTGGGTGATACTGTTAGTGTGAGATGAGCTTATTACCAAGGCTCGAGTTCACCTTAGGACTTAGAGTGGTTCCACTTTGGCCTCATGAGATCTTATCATGGGGGTAGTAGTGAGTTCCACACCCAGATTTGCGACTGTCTTGGAAATGTCTTGATTTGGGGATCTTCCTCTTTCATTTCATAACCTTGATAGTTATGTGCAGCTAGGGACCGATCATTGAGAACCTTGGGGAAACATCCCTCTCTAGTGGTGACAGTGGCAGACCACATTGTGTGGCAAACCCATTCACACCCGAGGGCCCACCTGGAATTCACATAGGATGACCTTGTTTTCCCGGACTCATGCTGAGGCCTCCCTGAGTAGTATATAATGCCAAACCGATTCCCTGATTTGGTCATGAGCCATTTCTCGGAAATGGTGAAAGTATTATTGCTATTCGGCTTTGAGAGTCTGTGATGTTTGACCCGGAGCACACCCGTGAGATTGGGAGGGGTTTGCAGGAACCCTTGACTCCTACATATCCTCATTATCAGTATGTTCTCTGTTGTGATTTGGTTATTATGGTTCTTTATTTCTTGATCTTTGGTTTTGAGGGTTCCTGTCAGAGGGTTATGGTTCAGAGAATCTTGGTTTTCAGTCACTTGGGGGCCACAATATCCAATATCCAGATGGTTCCAGATTGATCATATGCTTGCATTGCATTTGCATCACATCATACTCGCATTAACTATTTGTGTTTCCATTTTCAGGTTTTTGTTTAGCGCCCATTTCTGGTAATTGTAAGTTTTCCAGATGGCAGAAGTTAAGAAAATTACAAGAAAGAGAAATGTCCATTACACTTTCCTTCAACTAGAAGTCAAAAGTGTTCAGAGACTAGCAGGGCTGATGAATGATCAAGTTTTAGGAAACTTCAGAAAGAGGTATGGTCAGATTTTGAAGTATGTGGATAAACCTATTGCAGACCAGAAGGATAGCTTGCACACTTTGCTTCAGTTCTATGACCCCCTGCTGCGGTGTTTTGTATTTCCAGATTATATCTTGGCTCCTACCTTGGAGGAGATTTCTAGTATTTTGGGTATTCCTGTCAGAGATACTTTGCCTTACTATGGATCAGAGATAGTTCTCAAGGAAGAAGACATATCCAAAGTCTGTCGTATACCAGCTGCTAAGGTCAAGAAAGCTTTGCAGGTTAGTGATGGCAGAGGGCTTCCCTGGGATGTGCTTATACCAGAAGCTGAAGGGTATGCCAAGGAGAGTAAGTGGGGAGATTTTGGTGCTGTGGTGGCCCTGATGGTATATGGATCTAGTCTTTTCCCGGGAGAAAAGGAGTTTGTGAGTTTGGAGGTGATCTCCATTTTTGCTAAAGGTAATCCTGTACCAACCTTGTTGGGAGATTTCTACTACAATGTTCATTACCGGAATGAGAAAGGAAGAAGTGGACCGGTGAGTTGTTGTGCTCCATTATTTGCTGATTGGTTTGCTAAGCAATTACCAAAGTCAGGCCCTTTCAAAGAGATGAGGGAAGAATGGAGGTGGTCTAGGAGGCTAATGGGACTAACTTCTGAGGATATAGCTTGGGGTTATAACAGGGATTTGTTAGGAAAGGAGTTACTTGTTAGTTGTGGGAGTTTTGCTAATGTGCCCTTACTAGGGAGAAAGGGTGTGATCAGTTATAATCCAGTTTTAGCCAGGACACAATTTGGCTATCCTCTGAGGAATCCACCAGGTATTGAAGAAATAACTGAATCCTTGTACTTTCCTGTGGAGGGAAACAAAGAGTTAGTCATACAGGCATCTCAGGCTTGGGCTCACAGGGTGAAGAAAGGTAAGAAGGATTTTGGAAGGGTGGATCCCAAGACATATCCTCCTTTTGCTACATGGTTACAGAAGCGCGTAGATGAATTGCTCATGCCGTTTTCAGTGGAAGCTCCCTTGTATCCCAATGAAATGCCATGTCAGGACACTGTGTCTCTTGAAGATTATAAGAAGTTGGAAGCTCAGTTGCACGAGGTCCGAGTAGAGAATGCTGAAATGGTTAACCTGTACCACCTTGCCAATCGTGCTAAGAATGAAGTGGAGGAAAAGCTACAGAGGATGCAGGTCACCTTAAAAATTAAAGAAAAGGAGCTTGCTGGGAGAAAAGCTCATTTTCATAGATTGGGTCTAATGGAATCAAAAAGAGAAGCGGAGCGTAAGAAGACTTTGAAGACTCTTAAAGAAGCTCGCCAGTCCATTGCTTGGTTACAGGGCCAAAGGGAACAGGAGCAGAAGAAGCACAAAGAAAGGGAAGAGTTCTTCGAGGTACAGATGGCCTTCAAGAAAGAAGAAGTAGAACAAGTTCACAAAATACGAAGGGAAAAGAGTCAACAATTGGTACAGAGCCAGATAGCCTTGGAGGAGGCAATGAAGGAGATTGCAGAGCTTAGGCTGAGAGCAGGCGTGAAGAAGAACCAGACAGAGGTGATGGAGGCAGAAGAAGAGCCTGACTCTTCCTTTAGCCTAAAGTTTTAGTTATTTATCCAGACTACCTACAGGCTTGTTGTAGGAGTTTTGCTTTATCTTTTTGTTCATGTATTGACTTGTAACCCTCCGGGGAATTTGTTTGTGTTCTAACTTTGGCTGTCAGTGGGTAATCTATGTTATGCAATACTAAATTCCAGTTACCATTTCTGAGTACACAAAGCTTGTTTGTTCGAGGCTGCTAGGATCTGAACACTTTTCAAAAGGAGAGTTTGAAAACTAATGCTCAAAAAGGGCTATCTGGAGCATTTTTGTCAAAAAGCCAGAACTGGGAGCATATTAATGCCTGAACCTAGAAACATGAATAGTTACATTGCATGCATATAACGGGTTTGTTGTTTTGCAGGTAGTTCATCAGTTTTCTAATGTTTATGTCATTTTAGGCACTATAGCTCCCAGGAAGGTTCGGGAACAACCAACGGTGCACAGATACCCTACGAAAGTAAACAGAGAGAGAGTAATGGATCAGATGCAAGCAGATATGGCTGAACTAAGGACAAGAATGGATAACTTCATGACCATCATGGCTGGGATGGGTCAAACTCAGGAGCGTCTACGCGAAATGGTTGAAAACAATCAAGTCAAGAATAATGGGACAATAAATGGAGGTAATCGCATTGGGGCTGGCGCCCGTCACGTAGAAATCCCTGTGGTGCAACCAGGAGTTACTATTGTCAATGATGGAGTGAATAATGTGAAGATGGATGGGCAGGATGAACAATTCACTTTGTTGGATGAGGTAGAAGGCCAAGGAATTGACATGAACAGAAGGTTCGAAGAGATGAATGAGCAAATTCGTGCCATTCAGTCTCAGAGTTCTCTGGGGTTTCATATCACTGACTTGGGCTTGGTGCCGAGGGTTAGAATTCCCGACAAGTTCAAGGTTCCTATGTTTGATAAGTACAACGGCACGGTGTGCCCAAAAACTCACCTCCAGTCTTTTGTAGGAAGAATTGCTGCACATACAGATGATGAGAAGCTGGGGATGTATTACTTCCAAGATAGTCTTGTAGGAGCTTCCTTGGAGTGGTACATGAAGCTGAGTAGGGTTAATATTCGAAGCTGGAAGGATTTGGCTAAGGCATTTGTGAAACAGTATCCGTATAATTTGGATATGGCTCCAAATCGTACCCAGTTGCAGACCATGTCTCAGAATGTTAAAGAAGGGTTCAAGGAGTACGCTCAGAGGTGGCGTCAACTTGCTACTAGAGTGCAACCTCCCTTGTTGGAAAATGAATTTGCGGACATGTTCATGGGAACACTACAGGGGGTGTTTATTGAGAGGGTTGGCGTCTTGTTCAGCAACAAAGTTTAATGACATTGTGATAGCAGGAGAGATGGTTGAAACTCTTCTAAAGATGGGGAAAATTCAAGACACTGGTGCAGGTAGCTCAAGTGGTATGAGAAAATCTTTTAATGGACCTCCAAGAAGAAGGGAGGGAGAAACTAATGTTGTGTACGGCCGAGGACGGGGCCGGGGATACAGAGGATCCTATGAGAAAGTTGCAGTTGTCACTATTCCATCAAGTCATGTGCAACAAACTCAACCACAACAACATTAACAACAACAACAACAGCCACAACACAATAATTATCAGCAGAGACCATATCAACCGAGACAAGCTTGTCCAGCTAATAGGGTGCTTGAAGCCATCCCAATGACATACACGACACTGCTTCAAAGGTTGTTAGATTTGAACTTGGTTCAATTGAGGACATTAGCACCCCCTCCACCTGAAGAGCTTCCAGTGGGGTATGATGCTAACGCAAGATGCACGTTTCATTCAGGAGCTCCCGAGCACTCAAAAAAGAAGTGCAGGGCATTGCAGCATAAGGTCCAAGACTTGATTGACTCAAAGGCGATTAACTTCACACCGCCTCCGAACATTACGTCAAACCCCATTCCAAATCATGGAGGGGCCAGAATAAATGTTGTTGATAATGGTGAGAGATTAAACTTGATCTTGAATATGGAGGAAGTGAAGACTTCGTTGCTGATTGTGAAAGACAGGTTGCTGAAAGGGCAAGTATTCCCAGGGTGTGGTTATGACTGTGAGGGGTGTTTGGATTCAGTTGATGGTTGTGGGGATCTGAAGGTTGGGCTACAATATTTGATTGACGAGGGGTCGTTACAGTTTGATAGGGTTGATGATAGAGGCAATTTTGTGTCTACCATAACAATTTATTTTGATCATGCTGAGGTTCCTACCCGGAGAGAACTTGTGACTATCTATGTTCCAGAAGTGAGTCCAGTGACCATTACTGTTCCAGGACCAGTTCCTTATGCTGATGACAAGGCCATCCCGTGGCACTATGGCTCGGATGTGTACGTAGAAGGCCAAAAGGTGTAAAGTAAAGCAGTGACAATTGACCCGACTGTGGTGAATTTCAGAGGAGTCGGGGGATTTACAAGAAGCGGACGTCTTTTTGCTCCTCAAGCTCTTAGAGGGGATCCGGAAGCTGAAGCTGCTGCAAAGGCTAAGGGTAAACAGATAGCGACCGAAGAGGTGACAACTCTTGCTGCCGGACAGGGCACTTTTGAAAAAGAAGTCGAAGAGTTCATGAGGATAATTAAGAAAAGCGACTATAAAGTGGTTGAACAGCTGAATCAAACTCCCTCCAATATATCTATTCTGTCCTTGTTAATGTGTTCTCCGACTCACCGGGAAGCTCTGCTGAAAGTGTTACAGATGGCATATGTACCACAGGAGATAACTGTTAACCAGTTGGAGGTTGTGGTAGGCAGCGTAAACGCCAGCCATGGATTGGGATTCACGGATAGAGATCTTACTTTTAAGGCCGCAATCACAACAAGGCCCTGCACATCACCATGGAGTGTAAAGGTGTTGTCCTGTCACATGTCTTGGTTGATACAGGCTCTTCTCTCAATGTGCTCCCTAAGAAGGCCTTGATGAAGCTGAATATTGATGGCATTGTTTTACGACCCAGTGATTTAATTGTAAAAGCCTTTGATGGGTCCCGGAGATCTGTGTTCGGGGAGGTTGAGCTACCTGTGAAGATTGGGTCTCAAGTGTTCAAAAGCACATTCTATGTCATGGATATTCAACCCACTTATAGTTGTTTGCTAGGACGTCCCTGGATTCATGTTGCAGGCGCAATGACTTCCACGTTGCATCAAAAGCTGAAGTATGTGATAAACGGCCAGGTGATCACTGTATGTGGAGAAGAGGATATTTTTGTAAGTCATCTGTCGACTTTCAAGTACGTGGAAATGGACGGGGAAATTCATGAAACGTTGTGTCAAGCTTTTGAGACAGTCAATGTTAGTACTTCGTCTCCGACAATCCAGAGCAACGAGAAGGAAGGGACTTCTATCTACTCCTACAAGCAAGCCAAAGAAGTGCTCCAATTCGGAAGTGCCCAGGGATGGGGCAAGTTGCTAGAGATGGAAAAGAAGGATGACAAGTTCGGTCTTGGTTACCAACCTGGTGGGTCCAACTGGCCTCAGGGTAGTAAGGCCATAACTTTCACAAGTGCCGGAATGCTCGATCGCAACAACATATGTGAAACAAGTGAAGAGGGGGATAATGACTGCGATTGGGATAGCTGGATTCACCCATGTGCACCTGGGGAGGAACTCCGGAACTAGTCTGCTGAAGATTTCGTTCAAGTTACTTGGAAATCAAAGTAATTTACTTGTTTCTTTTTTTATCATGTTGCATGTCAATCCTGCACTCTGCCCAAGGTGCACGGATCCATTTGTAGGGCCACCGTGCTTTTAATGCATTTACTTTTCCCATGAAATAAAGGACATTTTCCAAGAAAAATTGTGTTCTCTTTCTTTCATTTTAAAATTTTTCACAAAAAAAATAAAAAATAAAATGGCAATGATTTTCCTTTTTCTTGTGTTTTGCATGTTTGCGTCTCTTTTGAAAAGAACAGATTCTGAAATAAGCACATCATCTGTGCAGTGTTGATCATTCGGATTCTAATGATAACGTTCCTGCTATGACCGTGCATGACTTCGACAATCCTATCTACCAAGCTGATGAAGGGGTTGAGGAAGAATGTGAACTCCCGGAAGAATTGGTCAGGTTGTTGAAACAAGAGGAAAGGGTCATTCAGCCTCATCAGGAAGAAATATAGATCATCAACATCGGGACTGAAGATGTAAAGAGAGAGATAAAGATTGGGGCCAGTCTACAGGACGGGGTAAAGAAGGAGTTGATTGGTATGTTACGTGAATATGTGGATATCTTCGCCTGGTCGTATCAAGATATGCCAGGACTAGATACTGACATCATTGTGCACAAGCTACCACTAAGAGAAGACTGTCCTCTGGTGAAACAAAAGCTGAGAAGAACTCGTCCTGACATGGCGATGAAGATCAAGGAGGAAGCCCAAAATCAGTGGGATGTCGGATTCCTTGCCGTAACTAGTTACCCACTTTGGGTAGCTAACATTGTGCCTGTACCAAAGAAAGACGGTAAGGTTCGGATGTGCGTTGATTATCGGGATCTAAACAGAGCAAGTCCCAAGGATGACTTTCCATTACCTCACATTGATGTGTTGGTAGATAACACCGCTCAGTTCTCGGTATTTTCTTTCATGGATGGCTTCTCCGGGTATAATCAGATCAAGATGGCATCGGAAGAAATGGAGAAAACAAAGTTCATTACCCCGTGGGGTACATTCTGTTACAAGGTTATGCCCTTTGGATTGAGGAACGCCGGGGCAACGTATCAGCGGGCTATGGTCACATTGTTCCACGACATGATACACAAAGAAATTGAATGTTATGTGGACGACATGATTGCCAAGTCCTGGGATGAAGAAGAGCATCTGGTCAATCTCAAAAAGCTATTTGATAGATTGATAAAGTACAAATTGAGGTTGAATCCTAAAAAGTGTAATTTCGGGGTGCGTTCCGGAAAATTGTTGGGTTTTATTGTTAGCCATAAAGGAATCGAGGTGGATCCTGCAAAAGTAAAAGCAATAATAGATATGCCTGCACCGAAAACAGAAAAAGAAGTGTGTGGGTTCTTAGGGAGATTGAACTACATTTCGCGGTTTATATCTCATCTAACTGCCACGTGTGAGCCAATATTCAAACTATTGAGAAAAGAACAAATGGTCAGGTGGAATGAGGACTGTCAAAGAGCCTTTGAAAAGATAAAAGAATATTTGCAGACACCTCCGATTCTAATGCCTCCAGTTCCAGGAAAGCCACTTATCATGTACTTGACTGTGTTAGAGGGGTCGATAGGGTGTGTTCTAGGCCAACATGACGAGTCTGGTCAAAAAGAGCATGCAATTTACTACCTTAGCAAAAATTTTACCGACTGTGAATCCTGTTATTCACTGCTCGAGAAAACTTGTTGCGCTTTGGCATGGGCTGCTCGCCGACTGAGACAGTACATGTTGACCCATACCACATTGCTAATCTCAAAAATGAACCCAATCAAGTACATTTTCGAGAAACCAGCGTTAACCGGAAGGGTTGCAAGGTGGCAAATGATCTTAACAGAGTATGACATACAATATACTTCCCAGAAAGCCATCAAAGGAAGTGTATTGTCAGATTATCTTGCACAGCAGCCACTTGAAGACGATTATCAGCCGATGAAATTTGAATTCCCTGATGAGGCCATCATGTAAATCAAAGTAAAATTGCGAGGAACCGCTTCCGGAGGAGGGACTAGACCCTGAATCCAAATGGAAGTTGATGTTTGATGGGGCAGTCAATATCAACGGACGTGGAGTTGGTGTTGTTCTTATCACCCCCGAAGGTGTTCATTTTCCCTTCGTGCATAATGGGAATAGAGGAGGCTATTAATTTTCGGATTAAGACCCTCAATATATTTGGAGATTCAGCCCTCGTTATCAATCAGATTACCGGCAAGTGGTATACACATCAAGAACACTTAATTCCTTATAGGGATTATGCTAGAAGACTATTGATGTTCTTCACCACAGTTAAGTTGCAGTACATACCACGAGATGAGAATCAATTTGCCGACGCACTGACTACTCTTTCTTCGTCCATCGAAGTCTTGTGTTGGAACTACGTACCCAGGATTGACATTTCCAGGCTTGACGCACCAGCTTATGCTTTCTCTGTAGACGCAGTGTCTGATGAGAAATCTTGGTACTTTGATATTAAGCTTTTCCTGAAAAAACAAGAGTACCCAACTGGGGCATCATCCAATGACAAGAAGACCTTAAGACGACTTGCTGCTAGTTTCTTCTTGAATACAGATGGGGTTTTGTATAAGAGGAACTTTGACATGGTCTTGCTCAGATGCGTAGATAGACACGAAGCAAGCTTGTTAATGCAATAAGTCCACGAGGGATCTTTTGGTACTCATGCAGGAGGACATGCTATGGCTAAGAAGTTGTTGAGATCGGGGTATTATTGGCTAACAATGGATGCAGACTGTTGTTCGTACGCCCGTAAGTGCCATAAGTGCCAGATTTATGCAGACAAGGTGCATGTTCCTCCAAGCCCGCTCAACGTCATGTCATCTCCTTGGCCATTTTCCATGTGGGGCATTGACATGATCGGGAAAATAGAGCTTACTACTTCAAATGGTCATCATTTCATCTTGGTTGCGATCGATTATTTCACCAAATGGGTTGAAGCAGCATCTTATGCCAATGTCACTCGTCAAGTGGTAGCTAGATTTTTGAAAAGAGACATTATTTACAGATACGGAGTGCCCGAGCGAATCATTACTGATAATGGTTCCAATTTGAACAACAAGATGATGGAAGAATTGTGCCGGGACTTCCAGATTCAACATCATAATTCTTCTCCTTACCGACCAAAGATGAATGGTGCGGTGGAAGCAGCGAACAAGAATATTAAGAAGATTGTGCAAAAAATGGTTGTCACTTACAAGGATTGGCATGAGATGTTACCGTTTGCGTTGCATGGGTATCGAACGTCAGTCAGGACGGCAACCAGGGCAACTCCTTTCTCATTGGTATATGGCATGGAGGCAGTCTTGCCTTTTGAGGTAGAAATTCCTTCATTGCGTGTGATGATGGACGTGAAGCTTGATGAGGCTGAATGGGTACGTGCTCGATATAACCAATTGTGTCTAATTGAGGAAAAGAGATTAGCGGCTATCTGTCATGGTCAGCTTTATCAGAGGAGAATGAAGCGAGCTTTCAACCAACGAGTACGTACTCGAGAGTATCAAGTAGGAGAGCCGGTGCTCAAGAGGATCGTTCCTCCAGGTTCAGATCACAGGGGCAAGTGGACCCCAAACTACGAAGGCCCATTCATAGTGAAGAGAGTTTTCTCAGGTGGGGCGCTGATGCTCACTACTATGGATGGAGAAGATTTCCAGTCTCCTGTTAACTCGTACGCAGTTAAAATATACTTCGCATAAAAAGACCCGCTGGACACAAAAACAGAATTAAAGTCCAGACAAGAAAAGGGCATCCCGGCGAGCTAAAAACAAAATAAAAAGCTCGGGCAAAAGTTAGGGAAACAAATAAAAAAAATGTACACCCGCTGAGTTGAAAAGCCACATCGGACAGCTCAGGCAAAAAAGGGTATCCCGGTGGATTGAAAACCCGAAAGGGCGATCCACGCAAAACAAGGGAATAAGCGAACAACTGCGATCCGAGTAATCTGAACCAAATCACCGTTTCGTACAGCCTGACAATATCTGAAGGATAGGAATCAGTTCACTCATCTTCTTCAAAAAGCAAAGGCAAGAACGGAAAGTCTTGAAGACATGCTGGTCATATTAAGAAGGAAACTTATTGGAATGCCGTGCACATTGCCATTAGGATAGTTTCTTTTCTCAATTTTTACGGTAGCTACCTCTTTCCAGGTAGTTGCTTCCTGATGTAAAACTTTGCCTATTCAGAGGCCTCTCAATAAATGAATATTCAGTTAAAAGTCGTGTTGTGTTTTGTTTATTTTGTTTGCAAAAATGTCCTGAATTTTTGGCAAAAAAGAACATTGCATTTGAAACATGGTTGTTTTTTTCTAAAATAGCGACATTGCAGGGAAACATTTAAAACCATCTTTGAGTGTCGGGTGACAATGGATGAACAAATCATACCATGCAAGTCCCCGGGGCACATATGTGTATATTGTTGTTGCAGGTTTTGCAGGATGGTATCACACTTTCCCAGGCAGAAAGTGTTTCCCCCAGCTGAGACAGATCAGATGGAATTGATTCCCATCAGATTTTCAAGGTTGTGTGAAGAGCTATTTTCCCCAAGCGGATTAACTTTCCACAAGTGAAGTATTCACAGCAGGCAGCTGAACGCCTGATTTCCCCACAGAGGTCATGATTGGGATTTACTCCCATTGTTGAGATATTCCCCTGAGAAGTCGCACATTTATTTTTGGCTAATGTGATGACACAGACAGTTGTTCATCCCCCAAACCAGAGTTAAGTGTCAAAGCCTATTGACCTGCACTCCCCATCACTCGTCTGTGTTTGACAGCTATTTGTTGCTCGTATGCACTCCCCAACACTCGTCTGTGTTTGATAGCTATTTGTTGCTCGTATGCACTCCCCAACACTCATCTGTGTTTGATAGCTATTTGTTGCTCGTATGCACTCCCCAGCACTCGTCTGTGTTTGATAGTTATTTGTTGCTCGTATGCACTCCCCAACATTCGTCGGTGTTTGATAGTTTCTCGTATGTGCGTCTCATCACTCGTTTGTGTTTGATATTTGTTGGTTGCTCGTCCGCATTCCCCAACGCTCATCTGTGTTTGTTTGAAGCTCATTTGCATTGTTGGATACTCGTCTGTATCATCCTTCACACTCGTCTGTGTTAGCTTATATCCATATGTGTTGATTTGATAATTACTCTGGTACTCATCTGTATTGCTACTCCAATTGCTAGTCTGTGTTGGATTTCTGGTACTCGTCTGTATTGCTACTCCAATTGCTCGTCTGTGTTGGATTTCTGGTACTCGTCTGTATTGCTACTCCAATTGCTCGTATGTGTTGGATTTCTGGTATTCGTCTGTAGCTGTGGTTGATATTCGTCTGTATCATCACCTGAATCACTCGTCTGCGTTTCTTGGATCATCCTCTGATATTCATTTGTATCATTGACTGTTGGCACTCGTCTGTGTTCTCTTGATGATTATCTGATACCCGTCTGTGTTGAAGAGGTTTAAGGTCCTGACGGTGGGATTAAACGTCAAAATGGTTACGGATCCTGGCGTAACAGGTTATCCGAAGGAGGTTTGTCTGTCTCAGACACCACTTATCTATACAAGATTTGTCGCTCGAAGGAGACTCGTCTGTCTAATACCATATATCTACGGATAATATATGAAGAGGGTTCGTCTATCCTGATTATGCATGTCTATCCCATAGACCTACGTGCATCCGGTCCTGACGTAAGGGGTTATTCGAAGGAGGTTCGTCTGTCTCAAGTCATATATTTTTATAAAAATGTATGAAGAGGGCTCGTATGTCCAGTTCCTGGCGTAACAGGTTTACTTAAAGAGAGCTCATATGTCCAGTTCTTGGCGTAACAGGTTTGTTTGAAGAAGACCCGTCTGTCTAATTTTTTCTATCCAAAGTACCAATTCAACTTGGAAGGAGCTCGTTTGCTTTCTCCCCACTTCAGTCGCCAAAGCGTCATTTGGTTGGGTTTATTTCCCATTGCTTTCATTCTCCAGCAGAGTGCAAATTTCAGGTCTTCTTGGTATTCAACCACAGTTCATCTTAAACGGTCGATAGCCCGTGCTACCGTCCTTTTAAGATTAACAGTTGCTTGAATAGGGGCAGCTGTAACACCCCAAATTTGCCCTCTTCTTTTTAGCATCATCATCATATCATAATCATCATAAGCATGTCATATCCTTGACACCTTTGCATAGAAAAATAAAGCATAACTCTCTCATGTTCTAGCATTGGGCATATGATCAACTATGGGTGTATTTGAGGCATTACAAGCCATAGAAAGATGCCAAGTAGACTTGTCCAAGTCCCATGAAGAGTCTACATGACAGTCACAAGCTCAAGATCCTTTACAAGAGCCAAGAAGGTTGGGAGGTCATCAGAGAATCCAAGCTAGGGCAAACTCCTGCACATTGGTTCCCAAATTAGGGTTTCACTTTCAAGCAGGGATTCTTTGTGACTTTGGCCATTTCATGTGGGCAAAGTCCTTCATATGATAAGAGGTTCCTATGGATGAAATTTGGTGAGAAAATTCCTTGTTGAAGGCAGTTATTTTATCAGTTGCTTCCATAAGAAGAAATTGGTTAACTGTGCAATTAAAAAGTCAACTGTGAGAATTCAAGGGGTCCAATCCCATTTTTCAAGTCAAGGGATGTCCTTAAGGCCTTAGAAGAGGTTTGGCAAAGTCAAAGATCAAGAATCAAGGGGTTTTGAAGAACTTTCCATTTTTGGCACATGGCTTGTAATGAAAGTTTCCATTTTTGGCAAGTTTTGCCCTAATTTTCAAAGCTTTCTTTCATGATGAAGATGACATCAAATGAGTTTCCATTAAACATGAAATTTGTAGGGTATGGTCTCCCATTTTCAGAAAGTACAAGTGCATTTTCATAGCCTTCATGAATCAAAATTTATGGTCTTTTGAAGTTCACTTGTTTTTAGGGTTTTACCATTATTTAAAGTTTCCACCATTTGCAAAAGCCTATCTACTTCAATCCTAAGCTATCCTATGGAAAAATTTGAGTCACTATATCACAATACATGGCATGAAAGTCATTTGGCTCAAGAAATCTCACCAAAATCGTGCATGGAATATGAGTTATTTCACTAAGTGCAAAAATGCAAAAAGCATTCACAAAGCATGATCCACTTACATCCAATGGCCAAGATTGATTCAGGGGTAATCAAGGGATGAAATGAGATCAGCATGTGCACAAGGAGAGAGGATTGCACGAGCAATTCACCTCATCACCAAGTTCATGCATTTTTTGCAAAATGATCCCTCTCACACAATTCATACCATCACTCACCACAAAACCCTAATCAGTGTGATACATGGATGATATAAAAGCTATTGCACACAAACTTCAGCCCTAGCTCTCTCTTATTCTCACACTCTCCATTTTCTTGCACATATGCATTTTGCTTCGATTTGCTTCACACAGCCACACGTTTCCAAAACCAACCATAGATCCTTGATCCTTGAGCTCTGCTGATCATGAATCCACCATCACTTTGAGTTTTTAAGCAAGTTCCATACCAGTGCAAGTTCAGAGTAAATACATTCGGGTTGATAGATCCAAGGAGTTTCAGAGCTTCTTTCACATTTATTTTGTGATTAGAGGTTACAAAAGGTTGATCTGGAGCTGATAACTGGTTTTCTTGGTGAAATTTGAAGATCTGCATATCTCAGGTATGATCTAGATTCATAAATTTAAAAATGGAATTAAATGTTTGCAACGTGATCTATGTGCTTCACTGATGATCTGGATGTATTTAGTTTCGAAAATGGCTGCATATTGAGCATTTCGTGTTGATATGAAGTTTGATGTGTGAAACTGATTCTCTTCGTTTTGATTTATCCTTTGATCTTTTGTGAAAACCATTGCCATATTTGGAATCAACATGTTTTAATTATGTGATCTGTATGTTTTGAGGCATTTTTGTGATGATTTGTTCTTGAGGATGAATTTTCTGGTGCCGGAGCTAGGGCTCCGGTCACCGGATTCTGGAATTTTGTTGCCTGAGTTGAAGGAAGAAGAAGCAATCCTGGACGTTCATGTTTTGATCTGGACGAATAACACAATGCCAGTGCATTAAAAATACACCATCTCCTGCACGTGATTTCATTTTGTGTTTTATTTCTGAATTAATCTTCATGTTATGCACCACACTGTAGTTCTCATGCATTCACACGCTGGCCAATGGTTTGTATGACTTAGGGTTTTGTTGACTTGAATGTTGAGCATTGCCTTGATCTAATGGTTTTCTATTTTCCTGAATTTAATTGATTTTCCACCATAATTATGTGTGAACCTACGCTGACCACTGGGCTTGACCTGCTTTTCGCAACCCCTTGTCATTAAGCCCAATCATTCTGAACTGAGTTCTTTACTGACTGCACCCCTATCTTTATTTCTTTTATTTTTATTTCATCTTATTTTCAGTTTGATTTTCAATTTTTAAAAATAGTAGAATGTATCCAAAAATTCCAAATTAATTCATGACTAATCCTTTTAATTTTCTCTAATTTTTGATATTTTTACTTTTCATTTATTTTCATTTTCCGCGTAGGAATTAATTCTCCCTTTTATTAATTATTTTTAATTCATGTTAAATGTATGCTGACTTGTAGATTTTATATCTTGATCATTAATTTGAATTTTGAGTTGGTTCGTTTTGCATTTGATTCATATTGAGATGTAGTTTATTGGCGATTTTTCTTCTAATTTTTAGAAGCTTGCTTGATAATGTTTAGTCTTTAACTTTTGTGTGAAGTTTCATAACCCTAATCCATGTTTAGGCATCCCTTTAACCCACTTTGCCTTTGATTTTGATCTTATCCTTTTGGCATGTTAATATTAGATGTTTGAAGATCCCTTGTGCCAATTTGTGGAATTTTTGGATGAACTCTTGATTTAGTGTGAATTTTATTGTTTGCTTCTCTCTTCTTGCATCCTTTTTGGTCATATGCTTAGTCCTTAGGCTAGGAGGGCACTTGTGCCAACTCCCTTAAGTTGTTTAGAGCTCTTTTAGGATGAGGATATCTCCCTGGTCTTTGATTGATGTTTGTGCTTTGAGAAGTTTTGTGGTTGCTTGCCTTTGAAGTTTATTCACTTATGTACATGTTCACTTCACTTCTTATGCTTATGTGTTTCTCATGTTGACAATGATTAAGCTTGTATGCTTCTTTTCTTGATCTCTTGTGTTGCTTAGGCACATTCTTGGCATGTTAGGGTTCTGATCTTGAAGTGTATGATGTTTGTTTACTTTGTATGCTTTGTGCTATCTCATAAGTGTTTTGTTTTGTCATGGTGATTTGTAATGCTTTATGTTGAGTTGCTTGATCCACTTTTCATCCTATTTTGTGTGCTTGATCTTGGCTTTTGAGAATGAAGTTTCAATTCTGGTTGTGATGTCTTAGCTTGATCTTTGGTTCATTGGTATCTCATTTGGTCTTACTTGCTTTTGTCTTGTTACTTGTTTTTGCTTATAACCATTTCAGGGGCCTTGATAAGTGAGAGGTGTGGATGGGATTCCCACATCTCCAACTCTTTCCTCTTCATCTTTCATTTTTGATTTCTCATTTGTGTTTAGGATGTGCTTTATGCCATCACCTGCTTATCTTCTTCCCTTCCCCCTTTAGGGAACAACTTACCTTCTCTAAGAGAAGTAAGTTGGTGCTCTGCTTCTCCTATCTTTTTCTAGTTCTTCTTCTTCTTTCTTCTTCTTTCTTTCTCTTCTTTAGGATAGGTAAACCTCACTAACCTTAGGATACCATTTTTGCATGATAACTATAGGAATAGACTTTTCCCCATTAGATTTTACCTTTAAGATCTCTTTGGTTCTCTTCTCTTCTCATCTCAAAACAAAAAACCTAAGAAACACATTAATAAGGATTGAAGTGGTCTCCTGTGCAATAGCCTTATTCCATGGAGCACTTGTAGTCTTCCCATCTTGGGATAGTACAAGCTTGTCTAACATGATGCACAAGTCTAATCATGAGACCACCTTCATAAAGAAAATCATAAAAAATACACTTCTTCACAAAAAATTACAAAAACACTTAATAAATTCAATGAGTTAGTGAGCTTAGGCCCTAATCTCTGGAACCAAGTTTTGGGGATCTTCTCCTTACTTTTGTGTTCTTGTTCTATTATTCCATCTTGGAATGTAGTAGCAAGTACACATTCCATGGAAAAGAGCTTGAGTTCACTTCCTTGTGCTACACCAATAAAAGCTTCTAAAAAACACAAACAAACAATAATCGTCTTTCCTTCGGGAATTCTTTTCTCATCTCCTTCGCTCCGTCCGCGAACTTGCTTCTTCTTGTCATTTTGCAAGACGGTAACGCACTCGTCGTCTGAGCCTGCAACACCTGAGCATTGACATAGGCAGTTCAAGCCTTAATTCACAAGCAATCTTTTCTACCCCTAGTTAGGGGAACTACGACGACTCTGATCCTCATTGTCCAGATGAGGTACGTAGGCAGCAGGGTAGGGCCCGTTCGAGCACAATCTTTATTTTCCCTACATTTTTCCTTTTCACTTCTTTTTAAGTTCCCTTTTCTTTCCTTTTCCAGTTCCAGTTCCTTTTCTTTTGTAGCAGCTTTCATTTCTTCACCCTTTGAAATAGATTTATTTGCAAGCGTGGATCCCGTCGGGTATAGTGGACAATCTGGGTGCTAATACCTTCTCAGGTCGTAACCGACTCCCGAACTCAGTCTCTTTGGTTCGCAGGACCCGTGTCCTTCCTTTTCTTTTCTTCTGGTTTGTGCAGCATTACCATTCCCGATTCTTCGGGATAAAAATGTCTGGCTGGCTACTCTACCTCTTTCCGCGCCACTTCCGCGTTTGTACCAGGATGAAAATCCGGGGAGCGACATGGGTGATTCAACATGCTTCTGGATTTTCTCTTCTGACTGGGTTCTTCAAAAGTTGTTGGTGTAGTTGTCATGTCTTGTTTTGTGGATGGTTGTTCTTCAGATGTTCTTTCTTTAGTGATTTGAACTTCTATATCTGCAAGAGATTCATTCTGCTTTGGTTTTTCAGGACCAAGCTTATCATCAAATCTAACATATATGGATTCTATCACAATTCGTGTTTCTGTACTATATACTATGTATCCTTTTGAATGTTCAGAGTATCCTAACATATAACATTTTTGTGCCTTAGAACCAAACTTGTTCAGAGGATCATTAGTGTTCAGAATAAAGCAAGTACATCCAAAATGATGAAAATAAGAAATTTTGGGCTTTCTGTTCTTCCACAGTTCATAAGGAGTCTTCTCTAGAATAGGTCTTATAGAGATTCTATTTTGAATGTAGCATGCTTTATTTACTGCTTCTGCCCAAAAGTGTTTAGCCATGTTAGTCTCATTGATCATGGTTCTGGCCATCTCTTGAAATGTTATGTTCTCACGTTCTACAACTCCATTTTGTTGTGGAGTTCTAGGGCAAGAGAAATTGTGAGAGATACCATTTTCATTAAAAAATAATTCTAATTTTTTGTTTTCAAACTCTCCGCCATGATCACTTCTGACTTTGACAATTCTAAACTCTTTTTTTGATTTGGACTTGTTTACAGAAGTTAGAAAATATAACAATTGACTCATCCTTGTGTCTAAGAAACTTTACCCATGTCCATCTGCTATAGTCATCTATGATCACCAATCCATACTTCTTACCACTGACTGAGGCAGTTTTCATTGGTCCAAACAAATCAATAAGCAGAAGTTCTAATGGTTTTGAGGAAGAAACAACATTTTTGGATTTAAAAGCAGGTTTAGAAAATTTGCCTTTCTTACATGCTTCACACAGAGCTTCTGAGTTGAACTTCAAATTTGGAAGTCCTTTAACCAGATTGAGTTTGTTAATATGAGACAATTTTCTCATATTAACATGTCCCAATCTTTTGTGCCAGACCCATTGCTCGTTATCCACAGACATCAAGCATTTTACATTCTGACTTTTCAGTTCATAAAGTTTTATTTTATAGATGTTGTTATTTCTCTTTCCACTAAACAGGATTGTTCCATCTTTCTGACTAACAGCTTTACAAAACTTTTGATTGAAGATTATATCATAACCATTATCACTTAATTGACTTATGGATAAAAATTTATGCATTAATCCTTCTACTAACAAAACATTAGAGATAGAGGGAAGTATACCGTTACTAATAGTTCTAAAGACAATGGTTTTTCCTTTTTGATTGCCTCTGAAGCCTACGTAGCCTCCAACTTTTAGCTCAAGACTTTGGAACATATGATTTCTTCTCGTCATGTGTCGCAAGCATCTAGGGTCCAGGTACCAAGATTGGTTTTTCAATCTGGCCGTTAAAGACATCTGCAACATACACAATTTTATCTTTGGGTACCCATATTTTTCTAGGTCCTTGTTTGTTAGACTTTACAAACTTCTGATTGAGTTTGAGTTTCTCATTAGAACTTGTAGAACAAGATGACTCACAAGTATATTTCAGATCATGATTATGACCATAGGTGAAGTGATAACTTAAAGAAGTGTTGACTTTTATAATCATATCATCAACCTGTTTAAACTTTAGTGGTTCTTCTCCTTTGGTTTTCACATAACTTATACCTCTTCTACTGTTTCTGCTAACTTCATAGATCATTGAGGAAATTTTGCTTCTTTCTATGTTTTTAATGAGAAATTTTTGAAAACTGTAATCATATTGTTTTATGATACTATCAGAACTCAGTAGAACTTCTAATTCAGATTCCTTTTGAGCTTTAAGTTTTTCAAAGGAAATTTTGCATTCTAAAATATTTTCTTTTATATCAGAGTTATCTGACTTCAGTTTTCCGATCTTCTCCGATTCAGATACTAGACTTTGTTTCAGGTCTTTGTATTTGAATTGGAGTTTATGATACTTTTCAAGAATTTCTGAGAGGCTATCTACTAATTGAGATCTAGAAAGTTTAGAGAATACCTCTTCCGTATCAGAATCAGATTCTGATTCAGATAAGTTGACATCTTCTGGTATCTTTGCCATTAATGTAATGTTGGCATGTTCATCTTCTGACTCTGATTCAACTTTAGAAGATTCTGAGTCGTCACATGTGGCCATGAGACTTTTCTTCTTCTCTCTGTTGAACTACTTTATGGGCTTCTCTTTCTGAAGTTTGGGACAGTCACTCTTGTAGTGTCCAGGTTCCTTACATTCATAGCAAACTACGTATTTGCTTCTGGACTTCTTGTGACCAGAGGATGGTTCAGAGTGATTGCTTAATCTTCTGGGATTCCTGAACTTCTTCTAAAGATGCTTCCAGAGTTGTTGAACTCTTCTGGAAAGAAGTGATAGTTCGTCTTCTTCTGATGAGCCTCCATAACTTTCTTCTTCTGCCGGCAAAGCTTTAGATTCAGGTTTGTTAGATTTAAGAGCTACAGACTTACCTTTCTTCTGGGGTTCATCTTCTTCTAGTTCTATCTCATGACTCCTTAATGAGCTTATCAGTTCTTCAAGAGATATTTCATTCAGATTCTTTGACAGCTTAAGGGAAGTGACCATGGGTCTCCAAGCCCTTGGAAAGCTTATGATGATCTTCTTCACATGATCTGGTGTTGAGTAGCCCTTGTCCAGAAATTTTTGTCCAACAACCAGAATTTGAAAGCTTGAGAACATCTTCTCAATCGTTTCGTCTTCTTCCATCTTGAATGTTGCATACTTTTGAATAAGAGCCAGAGCTTTTGTCTCCTTGACTTGAGTGTTGCCTTCATATGTCATCCTCAGAGAGTCGAACATGTGTTTGGCTATTTCTCTGTTTGTAATCTTTTCATATTCTGTATATGAAATATCACTCAGAAGTATGGTTCTAGATTTGTGATGGTTTCTGAATTCCTTCTTCTGTTAAGCTGTCATATTCTTTCTTTCAATCTTCTGACCATCTGCTCCAACAGGATGAATGTATCCATCGGTCACCATATCCCAGAGATCTCCATCCAGAGCTAGAAAGAAACTCTCCAGAACATCCTTCCAGTAGTTAAAGTTGTCGCCATTGAACACACAAGGCTTTCCATTGATCTTGTCATTTTGGTAATCATTGTTGTTGTTGACTGAATCTACCATTGTGTTTATCTTCTGGATCCTTTACTGATATGGTTAAGTGTATTGCTCAGAACCTAGAGCTCTGATGTCAATTGAAGGTGAAAAAACACAAGGAGGGGGGTGGAATTGGGTTTTTAAAAAATGAAAGCAAATGACACTTAGATTTATCTTGGTTCGTTTGAACTCAAACTACATCCAGTCCACCCTTCAAGGTGATTTCTCCTCTCTCAACGAGGTCTTAACCACTATTCAAAACTTTGAATACAATCACTAAGACCTATAGTCAAACTCTTGTTGAGTCTACTGACTACACTAGTCACTCAAGGAAAAACAAATATTCTTTACAAGGTTTGTAACATAAATGCTTCAAAAAGCAGTTATCACACAATGATAGTTTTTACAAAATTAAGAATAGAAAATAAATTGATAGTATTGAATTCGCGCAAGAGGAAGAGCTTCAATTTCTTCAAACAATCCCTTTTTATAGACTGATGATGAAGAGATACGTTGGAAACATATGGTGCAATTTTTGGATGCATGATAAATATCGTAAAGGCCTTTCCAATAATAAGAGATCTTGTTCTCAGCCATTATTTCTTGATTCTCTCATAAATGAGCATGATTTGGAGAATCAAAAGATGTTGAATTCACATCAGAGTATATTTGAAAATTTACAGCTTGGTTCTTTACTTGATGAGGACTTCTTATTTGATTTGACATCAGATCTTCTTAGAGTAATGCGCTTCACTTAATTCGTTGTAGAAGATGTGAATTACTTTAGCTTTTGTCTTATCATCAGAACTCATGTCCTGCACATAGAAGATAATTTTAAGTGTTATATTGTGTTCTTATAAATTGTTATCATCAAAACTATAAACGAGAAGTAGAATCAAATCTAGTTCTAACAATTAGTGGGGATTAAAAATACATTATATTTTAATAAAATTTCGATTAACTTAAAGACATAATGTTATACTTACACATTCGTCATAAACATGTTGAACATCATTCCTAACAACTCCATCCTTGCCCACATGAGCTTCCTTCCCCAAAACATGTTCCGGAAGTGATGTTTCTTCACTTTTTGTCTCTTCTAACTACACATTGAGATAAATAATAAGATCATCAATTATAACACAATGAGACAATTAATAAAATCATAGTATTTATAAATACTTACCATTTTTTATGTAAGTGTGCATATCTCAAACGCCCTTTTCTGTATGAATATGCGGGTTTTGATGCTCTTTTGCGATTCATGGCACTCAATTCCTGGATAAATAAGTTTAAGTCATATCATAACAAACTAATCCAACAAGTATATAATAAAATTAATAGACATGACAAATTAACATTACATTGAATTTTTTGGTTTTTTGGTTTGGCTATAAGAGTGTACCATTCTTCAGGTGTAATCAAGTCCGCATACAACTGTGGAGGTTTTGCTTCAACAATTTCTTTTGATCATCCCTAAGATATTTGTTTCATAGCATAGTTCGAAACCGTCTGTGTCTTTTTCCATCCAATTGAAGACAATACTTTTTTCGGCTTTCATCAATATTAAAAGACCTCTACGAAAAAACATACACATAGAGTGTGTTAGTTTAAGTAAATTAAAGACTTAATCATCAACAAAAATCTAATAATATCCATCATATTTGGTACATATTTGTATGTCAGTCCATATTTTTTCTTTACCGGCTTACAACAATTGATTCCTCCAATTATCACTGGTGATTGGAATGTGCTGACGGACAAGTGAACCTATGTAACTTGTCAACATTGAACCTTTAGGCTCCATTAGTTGGTATTCATCACTCCAATGTACATCAAATTTGATCCCTTTATCTCTTGCACAGATGATTGACTTCATAATAGTTGTTCCTTGTTTAAATTCACTTTCTACATTCTGAGCTTCATTTGCATCATTTGTATCGTGCGAGTCTTCCTGGTTACTAGCCATTTGACCTGTAAAAAAGAAAGAAAGAAAACAAAAATTAAATGACAAATATAAAGATCTATAATCCACAATCCATTGAATATATATAACATGATAACTATTTAATATAATTGAATGATATAAGCTATAATTTTATAACTAGTACCTTTTTCACTAACGTCTCTTTCTTTTCTTGGTTGGAATATGTTCTACCCGTCTCTTAACAACACGGACGGTTGGATTGATCCAAATACCCTCATTATGATCATTTCTAGTATATGATTCATTTGTTATTATATTTTCATCTTGATCATTTATAGTAAACGATTCAATCTTAACATCAATATCACCTTGATCTCCAATGTTTTCATCTATTACTTTGTTAGATAAAAGAATTATAGGTCATTTCTTACTTGTCGGATCAGTGACATAGAACACTTGTTTAGCTTGAGAGGCTAGCATAAAAGGCTCATCTTTGTACCCCCACCCTATTAAGACCCACTTGCAAAAATCCTGACTTATCCATTTGTATGCCATTATTATTTTCGACCCACTTTCAATCAAATATAGGAATATGAAACTTCTCGTATTCAAACACCCAAATGCGCTTGATAACCCCAAAATATGACAAATTTTCAAATTTGGAGTTTAATTCCTTCACACTTGAAATGTGTATTACTTCAGCTACCACGGTGACACCACTATTTTTCATAGTACTTTTATCATCTTGTTCTTTGATATAAAATGTGTATCCATTAATTGTGTATGTTAAACATCTCAACTTTTCTGTTATAGAAGCGAGATCTGAATAATACTTTGAATAAATATGATCCTTAAACCAAGTTATAAAACTTCGATGGAGCTCTTGTACTATCCAATTCTCATTTCTATTTGGATTTAAACCCCGAAGAACATCCTTGTGCATTTCAACATACGGCTCAACCTTATTCTCATTGTGCAGAACATACAAATGCACTTGATCCTGTTCGACCCTTAATACTGTCACAACTTCATTTCCATTTAACTTTTTTCCTTCTTTTTTTCCAACAATATGAGATTTGGGGAGTCCAAATGATTGTACATTGGACAGATATTCAGTACAAAACTCGATCCCATCTTCAACAATGTATCGTTCGACAATATAATCCTCTAGTCGACTTCGGTTTTTCACATACCCTTTAATATTCATATAACATTCAGTAGAGTACATCCATCTCATATAAGCTGGTCCACGCAATTGTGTGTCTTTCACCAGATGAACAACTAGATGAACCATTATGTCAAAAAATGAGGGAGGAAAATAAATTTCAAGATCACACAAAGTAATAACTATTTTTTTTGCAATATTGGTAAGATCGCAGGATCAATCACCTTACTGCAAATTGAATTGAAGAAAAAACCCAAATTAGTTATTGTGCTTCTTACTTTTTCTGAAAGAATAAAACATATACCTATTGGTAGAAAATGTTCCATTAGAACATGGAAGTCATGCGTCTTTAAACTATTTAACTTGAGGTCTTTCATAGACACAAGTCTTCTAATATCTGAAGTGTGTCCTTCTGGAACTTTAACTTCACTTAGAACATTACACAATATTTTTTCTCTTTTCTAGATAGAGTATATGTAGCTGGTGGTAGATATGTTTATTTTCCTTTCTTCAAGGGTCTTAATTCAGTTCATATCCCCATTGCTATCAAGTCCTTTTTTGCTTTAAGGTCATCCTTATACTTTCCTTGTATATTGAGTAACGTACCAATAACACTATCAAATGATTTTTTTTTTCAATATGCATAACATCGAGAAAATGTCTTATATACAATGACTTCCAATATGGAAGTTCAAAAAAATTGACCTCTTATTCCACCCTCTCTTGACAAGTGTATGTGAAAAAAGGCTTTCCAGATTGAGTACTCACATCTTTCACCGTTTCAAAAATTTGATCACCTGTCAATATAGGTGGAGCTCTACCTTGTTCTGGCTCTCCATTGAATTGTTTTTTTCATGCACGATAGTGATTATTAGAATTTAAGAATCTACGATGACCGAGAAATACATTATTCTGACCAAACTCCAATCGCGTCGAATTTGTTTTATCTTCACAAATAGGACACGCACATTGACCTTTTATATTGTACCCTGATAGATTTCCATATGCTATAAAATCATTAATTGTACCAAACAAAATCACCCTCAAGTTGAAACTTTCTTTCCTATACCCATCATAAACCTCCACACCGTTCTCCCACAAAAACTTTAAATCTTCGATTAAGGGTGCCAAGTATACTTCTATGTCATTCCCTGATTGTCTAGGCCCAAAAATTAACATAGATAACATCATGTACTTACACTCCATACATAGTCATGGAGGTAGATTATAAATCATAATGATCACATGTCAAGTGCTATGTGAGAAACTTTGAAGACCGTGTGGGTTCATTCCATCAGTAGATAATGTCAAGCGAAAGTTTCTTGCTTCTTTTCCAAATTCAGTATATTCATCATCAATTTTCTTCCACTATGGTGAATCTTCCGGATGTCGAAACTTTCCATCAATAATTCTTTCATCTGCATGCCAAGTCAAGTGTCTTGAATCGGTCTCACTACGAAACATGCGTATAAATTCAGAATTATAGGAAAATACCATAAGACTTTTGCTGGAGACAACTTTTTCTTATATCAAGAGACACCACATTTAGGACACTCATTTAACGATGCATAATCATTTCGAAACAAAATGAAATCGTTTAGACATGCATGTATCTTATCATAGCTCATGCCAATAGAGCACTGCATATTTTTGGCCTCATATGCTCGATTGGGAAGAACATTATCCTCTGGAAGCGTATCTTTCATAAGGGTCAATAACTCTGTGAAACTTTTATCTGACCATTCATTGCCTGCCTTTAAGTTGTACAACTTTAATACCGCAGACAATCTTGTGAATTTAGTGCAACCATAATACAACCGTTTCTCTGCATCGCTTACCGACCTCTCAAACATTTTGGCACAATTCTTAAGATCTTCTTCAAGAGCTTCTGCAATCTCGTGGACTCGATCATAATCGTATGTATATGTGCCATTTTCGTTTGAAGCATAGGTCGTATTATCCCCTTGATTCAACATTCTCATTAATTTTATCACCATGTAAATTTCAACATGTATAACTTCTATCAATTCCACGCCTCTTTAAATGTGATGCCAATTGAACTGCGTCAACCCAACTCCCAAAAAAATAACCTAAGAAAGGACATATCATTCGATTGGGGTCTTTATCACGTGCAACATCAAACTTAATGAATTTTGATACCCATTCTCGTACTCTTTCGACAATTGACTTGAAGACATCCATTTCTTATCCATAGTTATACTAATTAAGCTAAACAAAAACAAAATAAAAAATATTTACCTGTAGGGAAATGATCCAACTTTCACACTTTGATCACAAGTAACCCCTATATATAACAAATTCAATAAGTTAGTTCCCAATCATTGCACACATAAAAAATCATCACTGTGTTGAAAATCAACTCTTTAATCTAAATTCAATTAAGATGAGACAAATCCTAAATACCCAAAACTCATTACACAATATTTCAAAAACAAGGAGAACTACACAAAATGCTAATACATTGATTATTTTAATAATACTACAGTCAAAATTAACATTCTTAGAGTCAAAATATTAGCATGGAATATTAAGAATTAGATAAAATAACATACATGTATTGCAGATGCTCTAGCTTCCCAAGTTCAAGTACCGAATGTCCATATAGGTAAGAATTACCAAGATCCCCTATACATGTATCATAAAATGAAATATCATTAATTGATTTCATTGATCCAATAGGTTAAGGTTGCACTATATTAATGAACCAATCTCAAACTTCAAAAAACCTCAATTTCCTGAAGCAATTGACAAATTTTGAAAGAAAAAAAAACATAACACAAGCACCATAAAGAATTTATATTAATAAATTTTCACTTATCACAACCATAGCTCCGAAAATATATTTATTCACATCCTAAAAATAGAAACAAACACTACATTGACAGACCAAAAATAGCATACAATAATTATAAAAAACAAACAACCCACAAACAAATTTCAGAAAAACTTCCCTCAAAATCCAAAACCAAAGGTCTAATCAAAGTAAAAGATCAAACACAACAAGCCAAACAATTTTATACAACTTCAATGCAACAGAGGAAATAATCATAATCATAGCACAAGTTTGATAAAATTTTACACGAATTTGTCTTATTATGATTGAGCATAAGGCTAGCCTACTAAGAAAATAGAAGAAGACACGAATTTGTCTTAGGAGGTAAATGAGGCATATTGAAATAACATTCCATCCCATTGAGCATAAGACTAACCTACTAAGAAAATAGAAGAAGAAAATAACAAAATAGTAAAATAATTCGATTAATTATACAATTACAGTATTAAATAAGATATTTTTAAGAAATTTATTTGATCATAAACATCACATTAAAAAGTAACTATTATGGATATTCTACTCATACAACGATTTAAGCACATGCAATCATCTTTACACCAGATTAGTTAAAAACTAAGAATTTTATTCCACTCCTTTGAAGAAGTTACATAAAAACAAAAATATAAATTCATCAAATCAGTGATGTTTCAACATGGTATCCTCAATCAACTCATACAATCACAAATAACATGTTTCAATACTAAACTTTTTGTCAACTGCTGGAAAAGAGGTTAAAACATGTTCTTCTGTTGTCAACTTAATCTCTACAATCCCACAAACTCATATATACAAAATCCATTCCATTAACATTATTACTAGTACCATTCAAAAGTATATTCACCAGTCACAATTTATCATATTTCTTTACTCATTCATTTCGACGACGAAAATATTTTTAAGATACGGCCAAATGAAAGTTTTGCGCCACCACACCTTAAAAGTCGAATGAAAATATTTTTAAGATCCCATTGAGTATTGTAGTTTTACATTGAGTATTTCATTAACTCAAATATAATATGAAGAAACATAGATTAAACAAAACAAAATAACAAAACTTATCTTTAAAAATGTACAACAACACAATAACAACAAGATAACAACAACAAGAACAACAACATCAAGAACAATGTACAACAACACAACAACAGCAAGAACAACAATAGAAAGAACAATGTGAAACAATAGCAAGAGCAACAACATCAAGAACAACGTACATACCTCTTATTCCTTTTCGTCTTCTTCTTCTTCTTCTTCATGAAAACAAAATGAGGGCAAGCACTGAACAATGACAAGAACGAAAGCAAGAATGACGACAAGAAACTGTCACTTTATCAATGATTAAACAGTTTTCAGAATGAAGAATGATTAAATGTTCGAGAGCATGAAACGGTCAGAGAGAAGAAAATGATTAGAAATGAATGAATATGGTTTTAAAAATTTGGGGTTTTTTATACTTTAATTAATAAAAGACCTAAAGCAGCGCTTTTCTGAAAGCTCTTTCTTAAGTGCTAGATTTAGCAGCGCTTTCTTAAAAAGCCTTTTCAAATGTGGGGAGAATTTAAGGACTTTATCAGCGTTTTTTTAAAGCGCCTTCTAAGGTTAACATTTAACAACACTTTTTAAAAGCGTTTTCTTAGGTTATACCTTTAACGGCGTTTTTTCAAAAGCACTTTCTAAGGTTGTGTCTATATAGGGCATTTGGCAGCGCTTTCTAAAGGTAATCTTTAGCAACGCTTTTTTTAGAGTTTTTTTTTAAAAAACTTATAGCAGCACTTTGTGAATAAAGTGTTGTCTTTTTGGTATTTCCAAAAGCAAATTTTGGCGTAGTGAACATTGAATAGTTGTTTGTGTTTTTTTTTTTTCAATTATGAAATTTTCTTCAGGTGTTACAATAGAATATGTTTTGATTAATCACTCATTATTCCTTTCACCAAAAGAAACTAGTAATTATACGGCTCTGTAGAGGCAGGTTGAAAAATCTTTGAACGCTTAGAGACTCTTACCTTTTTACAGTATGAGGTCCCTATCGTGTAGCCCTAAACCATAAAGACGACTGCATACATGTCATAGCAAGATTTTCCATCATCAAGAATCTCTGAGATGGTATGGTTAGCTATTGCAGCCGTTATGACCAATGGAAACATCACGTTGGAAATCTCATCCGCTTTTTTGCTATATCAGAACCCTATGATATGTCTACTGGCTTCCTGCCTCCTCTTTGCCACCAACAATTTTGAAGAGCCTTGTGTCGTATGCTTTTTGTTTAATTTCTCCTTACTAGAGGATCCGTCTTCGATTGAAGAGACGTCAAGGTTGGAGGATGATTTCGAGGTTGATGAACTCATGATGATTTTGGAAACTAGATCGGAGATCATCGTCCTTCAAACAAGATTGCTTTAGCCGATACATGACTTTAGAATTAGAAGGATATGATAGTGAAAATACATGAGAACCATAAGCAATTTCCATAGATGATGCCATTGTTTCGTACATGAACCATAAATGAAAGATATGAAGATGTGAAGTCGACTAGAGCGACATCAAGTGCTTTTCGGTCCAACTGAGAAGGGGGAATTTGTAAGATTAACACTTCAAAGCCTAAGTCAAAATGTGGAAAAGTCGTGATAGTTATGGTGAGAACATACTTGTGAATAACATGTGGTGAAGCTTATATGGAAGACGATTAACACTGTCTTGTATCATCGATGTGAGATGCAAGAAACCATCTGATCAAATTTGACGCGATCCTTAGACTAAAGGGATTAGGTGTCTGATCCTTGGCCACATATCAACCTGGTCCTTAGCTACTTCATAAAAGTGCCTTTTGAACTGGACTCTCATTCAATTGGACCTCTCATCTCTTGGTCCATCAGTCAACTATAGTGTTTCCATTTCTTTACTTTACTTGCATTTTACCTTTAAATAACTACTCACATATTAATCTATTGCTTTAAAGATATTATATTTTTATACTATTTTAATTAAACCGTCATTTTATTTTAAAATACTTACCTTATACATAAATGAATTTTAAAATAGAAACTCAATCAATTTCTTACGCAAAATTCAAATATAATTTTTTGGTTAGCGACAAAGGACAACATTTCTATTAGAGGGATCTTTTCTACGCTGTCTAATCCCAAGTGTGTACTTTGTAATTCTTCTTCGAAAAATTTGGATCATCATTGATTTTCTTGTCCGGTGGTTAGATTGGTTTGGAAAAAAGTTTCAGATTTGATTAATTTTTCCTGTATTTTTCGCAATTGTGTCAAAGAGTTTTGTGGCTTGGTGTTCTTTTGGCATGTCCAAAAAGTTTAAGCGAGGAAGAGAAAGAATTATTTGGTTAGCGATTTGTTGAAATATTTGGATTCTTAGAAATGATATTTTTTTAAAAATGTTAGTTGAAATATTATTATATTGTTTGGAGGGTGAAAATTGACGGGTTGGAGATGAATTTTTATCGGAGAAATTATTCACTTCAATTGTAACCTTTATGAATTCGACAAGTTATATTTATTGTATTTATCGTAAGTTGTAATTGGATCGATAATTTCTTTTCCTCCGTCGTTAATCTTATCCTCTTTTTGTAATCAGGTTGAATACCCTTTATACTTCGATTAATCAATTTCTTGCTTTAAAAAAAACTAATAACCAAACGTAAGAGTATATCGATGAGCTTGTTCAAAGACTTAAAATGAAATGTTTATTTATTTTTATAAATTTGATTGATTTTTCTTAAATAAAAATATCGGTAATCATATTTAGAGAGAGAGAGAGAGAAAAAAAATGAGGAATGTTATCTTTGGATTGGAGTTCTATTCCTTTATACATACTTTAAAGCAACTCTTTTTGCAAAATATATCACCATCATTACTTATGTAAATCATGAATGATTTTTGTCTGTAGCAGTTTCCTTTCCCATGATTTAAGAAATTAAAAAAGCTTTATACTTTTTTTCATTCACGTAAATTAGCGTTTTTGTATTTATCCAACAATATATACGTTTCAATTTGAGTTCCATAAGAAGCTATCAACAATTCATTGTTATATAATATTTTAAAATAAACATTAATATTCAATAAAATAAAACAAACATCAAGTGTTCAACGTGATACCTAAGTGGTTCAATGTTAATGAAGTCACGCAAAGTTTGTTCACAACATTCAAAACCATGTTTTGTATGTTAATCTCTATATATACCTTTCAAAATCCATGCTCTTTTATGCAAACTTTACCTCATTTTCATCATGAAAATAATTCATGCTCATCGTTTAGCACTAATGACATTGTTAATGTTGATTTTGATCCAAATTGAGGGAATCTCAACACCAAATGTCACTAGTGCTTCATCATCATCATCATCGTATTCACCGTGGCTTAAAAGAACTATCAAACAAAGATATGCAGGTTGTTATGGCCGACCATGGGTATGTAGCGGAGGAGAATTTCCACCGAGGAGTATGTGTTGTGGAAACCGTTGTGTGAATGTGACATCAGATAACAACAATTGCGGGTTTTGTAGAATTCGATGTCCTTTTAATTGGCAATGTTGTAAAGGTTTATGTAGAGATATAAACATAAGTATTTTCAATTGTGGGAGGTGTGGTCATAGATGTCCTTTTGGTGAACTTTGTTACTTTGGTATGTGTGGTTATGGAATGGGGGGACGTTCTCCATTTCTTCCTAAGCCACCAAAAATACCATGCCTCCCACCTTATCCTCCTTCACCACCAGATGCTACAAAGGAGGAATTTTAATTGGGTTATTTGGTTAAGTTGAATGTGTGTACTTTGATTTGTTTGTTCAATGTGATTACACTAGTTTATTTTCCTTCCAAATCCAAATGCATTTCACCTAATCATGATGATATGATCTACAAGAATAAATGTTAAAATGAGTTTATGTCATTATGAAATGTGTATATAGTTTGTTACTTGTGGTGGAAGATATTTAGTTATTGGTGTAGAAATTGTTCTTAGCTAGGACAAAGTTTAATCATTGTCTACTTTATAAACAAAATGTTATTTAGATTAATGAAAAAAAAGTTTGTTTTTTAAGATTTATTCAATAACTAATAGTTATGTATCTGTTTATATTTTTGTCCAAATATATTGTTTATTCAATAAATTTAAACATAATTTTTTATATATTTAAGATTGAAAAGGAGTAATTTATTAGAGTGTAGTATTAGGTTACGCATTTTTCATGTGTTGATATTAGAGTGTAGTATTAGGTTACGCATTTTTCATGTGTTGATAGCGTGGAGGAGTTATCTTGTTTTGGTACTTGTTTTACTTCTTTTTTTTATCTCTATCCAAAAATGTAATTACTTGGTATAAGAAAACCAATGAAATACATGAATATGTATATTTGTGATAAAATACATGTTATAAGAAAACCAAGAAAATATGTGAATATTTCAGAAACATAGGTCAGAGAAATTATTAAAATTAAAATATTTTTAATTAATTTATAAGTAACTACTCCTCTCAACATCTTCTTAAGCCATCAAGGTGTTCTAGAAGTTTATCTACTATCTACCCAATACTAAGAGGTTGACCAAATTTCCTAAATTGTCCTTCCCATCAAAAAAATTTACACTACACCAAGGATAAATATGTAAATCTCTAAATCAACACAAAATAGAACAACCAACGCAACTAACATGTTGCCACATGTACACTTGAAAACACTTCTATTCTCTCCAACGACACTTTCATTTTCTCATTTCCTCTCTCTCTCTCTCTCTCTCTCTCTCTCTCTCTCTCCACAAAATCAATTCATCACTTTCTCTCTTCTCTTTTCCCCTCTCTTCCTAAAACCCTATGGTCGCCGTCCCACACTCCTTCGCCCTGCCGTTTTCTCTCATCTTTGTTTCCCTCTCAAAACCCTACTCAAATTACTACACCGTTGTCGCCCCCTTTTCTCTCTCCTCTTTGATCATCATGAAATCAGGTTCCGTTTTTATTTTTATTTGTGATTTAAAGGTCTATTTTCTTCTTTTTCTAATATTAGGGTTTATTTCTAACACTTATATTTTAATGTTAACATTTTTTGTTTTTGTTTTCATTCTGTCTTTTTCTAGGTTTTAAACGATGTTGAGCATCGATGAAAGAAACGAACACTACATGGAATTTTGGATAAAATGGATTTGTGTAGTCTTTGTAGTCTGTATTTGGATATACTGTGAGTCTCTTCTCTTCTTTTTTTTGTTTAATTTTTCGGTTATATTATGCATATGAGAAGAAGATTGGGAATGAATAGATCTATTTCTCTATTTTATTCTTAATTTTTGGTTGATGTTTCCTCTGAATTTTGTGTACATGACCGATAGTAGAAAGCAAGATCGGTCAACTATCTGATCCCTAACTTTCAGATCCCTATAGAAATTTTCAACAAACATTTTCATTTTTTTTTCAAATTTCAAGTTATATTTTGATATTTGTCCTTTTTATGCAAAGTATGATAACTCAATTCTCAACATATAGAACCAGGATACAAACTTTATCAAATTGAAAGTAAATTTCATGGCATTTTTATCATCAGATTGTACATTATATACTTTTTTTTTGTTCAGGTATGAAGGCTTCACAATTTTTTGTTGTTGTTATCACAAGACACTTCCATTCTACACCATGTGTTGCAAATTCATTTCGTATCAACGAATTTTATAGGGAAACTTAAGTTATGTTTTGTTGATGTTGCTTTAACTATTGCTTTTCTAACGAATTTTAGTATTTTGTTGATGTTGCTTTAACTATTGTTTTTCTAACGAATTTCAGTATCTTATCGATCAGTATTTTGTTGATATTGCTTTAACTATTGCTTTTCTAATAGCCAACACTTGTGTTTGAATGTATTTTGCTATTTAACTTAGAATCTATTGGCTATGTTTGAACATATTTTAGGTTGAATATGTTGTTTACAGGCACAAGCTATCTTCAGGGGCTATTTGAATATGGGAAGGTTGCGGTTTATTGGAGAACCATGAATGGTGTGATGAATTTAATATAACTGTTAGATACAATATTATAACATATTATTATATTAAATAATGATCAATAATAATAAGAACGATGTACCTTGTTAGACCAGAGAGATTACCGTTGGAGATAATAGATATGAGAGAATTATTATCCTCATTACCGTTTAGGGTTTCCAGAATATCTTAATTGTCTAATGGGGTGACACTTAAATAGCTAAATGACTGATGGCAGGGACCTCTCATGGGCTTAACTGAATGGTCCAACCCATCACGGTCCATTCAGGCATAAAACCCAATCAACCAATTCATCTCTTTAGTTTTTAATAACAATAGACCATAATATAACTAATTAATAATTAATTATGTCAATCCATAATTGATTAATTAAATAATTAATCTAACAGTCTCCCACTTGGATTACAATATATAATTATTAAAAATATTGATTTTAATATTATAATATCAATAATGGTCAAAACACTAATCATTCAAAAGAGAAGTAAGTTTCAACGTTGCAGAAATTGTAACCGATAGGGAAAACAAATCATACATGTTAAAGACTCACAACTTATATTGAAGATATAATACAAATAGTCATAAATTTTTATTATTAACATAAGACTATAATATCCTCAATATAAGTATCCATAAAATAATATTATATTAAATAAATAATATTTGTTTCTCATTTTTAATATAATTGACATGTTAAATTCTCCCACTTGATTGATAATAATAATTGAATTATTAACTCAAGAATTTAGAAAATATTTTAAACGTATATTCAACTATTTTATTTATCACACAATTATCATGTCAAACAATGTCATAATGATAGGGTATGTCCATCATTTACATAATACAAAGAGAATTCAAACTCATTTTAATAAAACATTATTGAATTTCATAAAGTATACTACATGTCTTTAAATAATTTATTATTTATCAAATACTTGTTTCAACAAAATATAACAATGTACAGATATTATGGAACCAATAAATTCTAATACTGATAGGGTACTCGAATTATAATTTACATAATTATAAATCATAAGTATATTGAACAAAATAAATTATATTAATAATAACATATCGATAGGATATACTTATTATCAATATAATATTTATTATAATTAAAATAATTTAATTATTTACTAAACAAAATTTTCACAATTGCACCCATGATAGGTGAGTTACAATCATACCGATTATTATTGATTATATTTTATTCAAAATAAAAATTTATATAATTGTATCCACGATAAGTGAGATTACAATATAAAAATTAATAGTGATCACTTAATTTTTCAGAATAAAACTCTCAAAATAATAAGATTTCGAATATACTCATTAAAATAGAATTTTATTTGTTTATTTGAGTATATATCTAGAAACCAATTTACGGCAATAAATAATAAATTTTAATTAAGAATATTTTGAATATTAATAATGATATATAAATGAAAAATTTATAATTTTAAAGGAATATATAATATTAGAACAAAATTTGTCTTATATGCAATTATATGATAAATCACATGAGATTTAAAAAAAATTACGACTAACCTCATAGTAAATATGATATTCATCTTTGCCCGAAGAATTACTAAATTTTGATGACTTATACAATATTAAAATATCACCTCGAATGTTTTATAAATTAACAACCAATCATAATATTATTTCATAAATGAATTGATAGAAATTATAAATACAAAATATACATTAAGCATTATTAATATTATAATTAATTATTAAAATTAATATAATATAATTGTATTATCAATACATGTATTAATTAATTGTTGCTATTATTATATAATTGGGGAATTGGAAAAATATTTAAAATTTTCTAAAACTTATGCTATAAATTAGCACAAATCTTTGGAAGTGGGTATGTTAATAACCAGTAGACTCATTCAATTATTGAGAGATAAAAAAGAAGAAAGAATTACGTGGCTTAACAATTTTTCCTTTTCCATTATCAATACACTCAAAATAAATTATCATGAATTACAATCCATATCAAGCATAAAAAAGGCACATCATGTGATTTGTAGTTTGCAATCAATTGAAATTCAAGATACCCACGTTTATATTTTACATGCAAAATAACAACTTCAAATCCAAAAGTAAAATAACATATTCTTATCAACTTAGATATATTCAGAACAAAATTTCCATTTATTTTAAAAATTTAAATAAAGGTATCTCTGATAATCCTTTTGAATTGCAAATACGAATTTGGGAACAAAATTAAAGCTAGGTTATATGACTAACGATTATATTAATAATAAATTTGATTACTATCAAATTTTATAATTATCAAGTTATCACTGAATTAATGGTAAAAGAAAACAGTCCCTACTGATTACTATAGAAGACTTATACCTCAAATATATTTCATGGCATTGAGAATGAATCGTAAGTCATATCTTGTATGACGTATTCAATTTATTAAAAATTAAAACAATTTATAATTAGTATCAATGTCATCTCATAAGAATTAAGGTAAACCCCTTGTAATCAATCTAGATTGATAAAATAACAACAAAATCGATTTTAAAAAGACCATGAAATTGTTCTTATAGAAAGAGTGAAACCAATAACATTTAATATCACAATCTAAATCATAAAATAGTATCTCAGACATATAGAACAAGTATAAATGGTGGTTTTATATGATTTTCACAAAAGTCATAATATGTATCTAAACCAGAGGCTCTGATACCAATTGATGAATTTAATATAACCGTTAGATACAAGATTATAACATATTATTATATTAAATAATGATCAATAATAATAAGAACGGTGTACCTTGTTAGACCAGAGAGATTACCGTCGGAGATAATAGATACGAGAGGATTACTATCCTCATTACCGTTTAGGGTTTCCAGAATATCTTAATTGTCTAATGGGGCGACACTTAAATAGCTAAACAGCTGAGGGCAGGGACCTTTCATTGGGCTTAACTGAATGGTTCAACCCACCACGGTCCATTCAGGCTTAAAACCCAATCAACCAATTCATCTCTTTAGTGTTTAATAACAATAGACCATAATATAACTAATTAATAATTAATTATGTCAATCCATAATTGATTAATTAAATAATTAATTTAACATGGTGTCCATCCTACTTTAGTAAGTATGAAAAGTATCAAGTTATTTTGAGTTACTCAATCGAATTTTTCTAAATAATTGTATAAATTTTTGCAGGGTGAAATGTTAATCTTTTTTATAATCCAACTGCAGCAAAACTTGCTCCAAGTGAAGAATTTGGAATTGCTTTTAATGGTAATTTATTAATACTGTTTTGCATGGAAAAATATTTTGATTCATCATAGAACAATGAGTTGCAAGCCTAACCATATTTGAATATTAATATTGCTTTACACTCAGTTTTGTCTATATGAACACCTCTCAAATTTTTTCACGAGGTGGATGGTGTATAATCTTCACTGAATTTTGCAGGGGAACAATGAACTTATTCACTGAGTTTGTCTTGATGAAGCAACAAAAGTGGTCACCAAATGGGTGATTTCTTTCTATATTCACTTAGCCAGGGAATGGGAATAAGACTACCGAGGTATTCAAAACATTCAATTTACTATTGTATTTGCAGGTATTTTCCAACTAATTACATCAATAGTACAATATAAAGTAGAGTAATATACGTCATTCCATGATTTTGTGTAGTTTTCAAGTATTTTGAAAATATGGAATTTGTATAGTAATTCCAATTTGGGAATGATAAAATAATACATACTTTCATATATCCTATTATTTTTAGCATTAAATTTTTCTTCTTTTTAATTATGTCCTACTTTCTCATTGTGCCCTACTTTCTAAATTATTTTCAATTTATATCTCATGTTTATGTTGATATGGTTTAGGTTTATTATGGTTTACAACTGCTCATCATTATCATTTTCTCTATTCTGTTTATTTGTGTTTGATTCCAACATGTTTATGAAAATGACTATATGTCATGGTACTTTTTCTCTATTATGTATTATCCCTATTGTATAAAAATAATTATATACCTATTCACATTTTCATTTTCATTTCCATTTTAAAATTGCAGGGAAGGCACAAAAAGTTCTTAGAGGTGTCAGATAATTTTTCTTTTTTTCTAATTGTGAATTCCTTTTCAACATTGTTTGTTTATATACTCAGGGACTTTAATATAGATAACATATCACTTCATATCGTCATGTTTGAAATAAAAGTCATTTATATTTTAAACATAAATTCACTATTGTGCATGATTCTCTTATTCATTTTTTGTGTTGGTTTATCAAAGGCTAAAGGATTTTAACTACTTCAATTTTTTTAAAAATATTTTATAAGTTTCAGCTAATAGTTTTTGAGTCCAATAGCTTAACTAGACTAATGAAGTGGCAGGTCCATAACACTAGATGACCTTTTATGGCCTAAAGCAAGTTGGATATGAACTTATGGAATTTGTAATCAATGATCTTATGTTTCAGGAAGATAAATCATGCGTTATTGTTTTAGGTTTCTATCCAGTTCATAGGTCATGATGGTTTTCTCTAATTCTAAACTTAACAATATGATGAATTCATTTCTGCTACTGTCCACTTAAATAAGTTGGAAAGAGAGAAAGATATCTTATCATCATTCTCCTACTTTGACAAAGATGGAAGTGATTTCTTATCAGTTAGTATTTATATATTTTTCATATAAGTGAGTATTTGTATAATTTTTACTTCTAGATTAAATTTCCTAAGGTGCTTTATTTCAGGATTTATTCATTGGATCCAAAAAGGAGAAATTGTTACTATGATTTTCAAGGTTTTTTCCTTTTAATTTGAGCATGTGGAAATAGTAAAAGCAACATCAACAAAATACTGATCGATAAAATACTGAAATTCGTTAGAAAAGCAATAGTTAAAGCAACATCAACAAAACATAATTGAAGTTTCCCTATAAAATTCGTTGATACAAAATGAATTTGCATCACATGGTATAGAATGAAAGTGTCCCATGATAGAAGCAACAACAAACTGTGAAGCCTTCATACCTGAACAAATAAAAGTATATAATGTACAATTTGATGATAAAAATGCCATGAAATTTACTTTCAATTTGATAAAATTGGTATCCTAGTTCTATATGTTGAGAATTGAGTTATCATATTTTGCATAAAAAGGACAAATATCAAAATATAACTTAAAATTTGAAAAAAATGAAAATGTTTGTTGAAAATTTCTATAGGGATCTGTAAGTTAGGGATCAGATAGTTGACCGGTCTTGCTTTCTACTATCGGTCATGTACACAAAATTCAGAGGAAAAATCAACCAAAAATTAAGAATAAAATAGAGAAATATATTTATCCATTCCCAATCTTCTTCTAGTATGCATAATATAATCAAAAAATTAAACAAAAAAAGAAGAGAAGAGACTCACAATATATCCAAATACAGACTACAGAGACTACACAAATCCATTTTATCCAAAATTCCATGTAGCGTTTGTTTCTTTAGTTGATGCTTAACATCGTTTAAAACCTAGAAAAAGACAAAATGAAAACAAAACCAAAAAACATTAAACATGGAAATCTAAGTGTTAAAAATAAACCCTAAAATCAGAAAAAGAAGAAAATAGACCTTTAAATCACAAATAAAAATAAAAACGGAACCTGATTTCATGATGATCAAATAGGAGGGAGAAAAGGGGCGACGACGGTGTAGGGTTTTGAGTAGGTTTTGAAGGGGGAAACAAAGATGAGAGAAAACAATAGAGTGATAGGAGTGTGGGACGGAGGCCATATGGTTTTAGGAAGAGAGGGGAAAACAGCAGAGCGAGAGGAGTGTGGTACGGCGACCATAGGGTTTTAGGAAGAGAGAGGAAAACAGAAGAGAGAAAGTGATGAATTGATTTTGTGGAGAGCGAGAGAGAGAGAGAGAGAGAGAGAGAGAGAGAGAGAGAGAGAGGAAATGAGAAAATGAAAGTGTCGTTGGGGGGAAAAGGTGTAGTCTTGACCTGGAAGTGTTTTCAAGTGTACAGGTTGCAACATGTTAGTTGCTTTGGTTGTTCTTTTTTGTGTTTATTTAGAGGTTTACATATTTATCCTTGGTGTAGTGTAAATTTTTTTGAAGGGAATGGCAATTTAGGAAATTTGGTCAACCTCTTAGTATTGGGTAGATAATAGATTCTTATCCCATGGTTATGAGGAAGGTTGTGGAGTTGAAAGTTATGTTGAAAGACTTTCCGTTGTCGATGGAAGAGCTGTTGAATGAGTGTTTGGTTGGAGGATAAGTTATGGTGATTAAGAAATTGCTTTTGTGTTATGCGATTTTTGAAGAGGTAATGGAGTGGGATTCTTCTGAGGTTAAGTTGAATTTGCATGGATTTCACTTGTGTTTAGTTTATTTGGTTATGTTAGTTTGGTTTGAAGAGATGCAAAAGAGGTTTTTGAATGCTTTCAACTATGAGATTTATGTTGAAATCACTAGTTTATGGAGTTGAAATAGGATGATTTCATGTACTATATCAAATCCTGAAAAATAAGATGATTTTCCCTTGTATTAGTTTTTCTCCAATTGCATTTAGGGGAACATTTTGTCTTTCGTCTCATAGGTTTTTTTTCCTTCTATTTTCTTTTGTTGAATGATTATTAAATACAATTGAGTTTATATGAGTACTATACATTTATAATTCAATCATTAAATTTAAATTTACAAGTATTTAAATTCATTTTATACACTATCAAATAAATTTACCCGTGCGGGAGCACGGGTATCTTACTAGTTCTTAATAATATACAATGTATAAATGTAGAAGTGTTATAATAATAAGAAAATATTATTATTACTATTTGAAATATATTGTAAATAGTAAAAATCTTCTATCAATGAAGATTGTCAACTTTGCATAGTAGAATGTATTATTACATTCACAATCTCATCACTATATATATATATATATATATATATATATATATATATATATATATATATATATATATATATATATATATATATATATATAATATTAGGTATGTGTAAAAACACACAAAAATTTCTAAGATAAATAATATACTCTCTCAGTCTCTTCTATCTCTCTATATTCTGTTATTCATAACACGTTCTCAGCACAATCGTTTTTATTGAAAGTTTTTACTACACTAGGTATATACTATATACTTATCTCCTTAATCTTATTATTATTGTTATTATTATTTTTTGCCCGGATTATAGAAAACTGACAACTTGTCAAGTACTCTATAATATTTGTGGCTATCCTTATTATAAATTTTGTGTGGAGGTTTAAAACTCTATATGTTGTTACTAACTTTTATCTTTAGTGGAGGTTCAAAAACCACCATCTGTTGTTACTAATTTTTATATTTAGTGGAGGTTTAAAAATCACCATCTGTTGTTACTAACTTTTATATTTAGTGGAGGTTTAAAAACCACCATTTGCTATTATTAACTTTTATATTTAGTGAATGTTTAAAAACCACCATCTGCTCTTACTAACTTTTATGTTTAGTGGAGGTTTAAAAACCATAATCTAGTATTACTAACTTTTATATTTAGTGGAGGTTTAAAAATCACTTTTATATTTAGTGGAGATTTAAAAACCTCCATGTATTGTTACTAACTTTTATACTTAATGGAGGTTTAAACCCCATTTGCATATATTAACTTTTATATTTAATGGAGGTTTAAAATCTCATATGTGTTTTCTAATATTTATCATACATATTCTTTTACCTTATGTGTTATCTAATATTTATCTCCAACGCTTATAACGGTCATGTGATTTTTAACACAGTTATTTTTGGGCTTTATATTCTTTTAATCACAATCAACTTTTTCTTTTCCTTTCCCCAACGATAATATAATGACTTTTTTTATTTATAAATTATTACCTCTATAAATACTTCAACTTCTTCCATAATTTTTTTCACATCATTCTCTATATATCGACCCATATTTTTCAAATGGCTAAATTTTTTATTTTGTTCATCACTCTACTTGTAATTATTTTGTTTCTTATCAGTATTATCAAGCGTGAAGAATTAGGTAATAATTTTGTAGCTTTAATAATAATTATCATCTTATCATTACTAGTCATAGCTTGATTTATTAGTAATGGTTTCTGAATAATATGTAGTCATTGAATAATTTGATATTCTTTTTAGTTTATTAAATATTGATTATGTTCATATGAATTACAGATATAATCATGTCAAATTTTAAGCATCAATTCAAAATTCTAAGCATGACTGGGGATAAATCTATAACATGGAATAACAATTTGATCGAATACCTTACATGTGAGGGAATACTTGAAGGAGACAATTCTGGAAAATCGACAGACAATCCAGATGAACTGGAAAAGAGAAAGTCAGAAGTGAATAAAATAATCAAGCACCATTTTGATGATGGATTGCTAACAAAATATTCAAATGCTAAAGATCCCAAGATTTTGTGGGACAAAATTAAAGCAAGATTTAGACATCAGAAGAAAGTCTTATTACCCTCATTAATGGATCAGTGGAACAAGTTAAGGTTCCAAGACTATAAAAGTGTCATTGCATATAACTCTGATATGCACCAAATTATACCACTGCTTGAATTTTGTGGCACATTTATAACTGAAAAAGAAAAGTTGGAAAAAACTTTTTCAACTTTCCATGCATCCCAAGTATTATTGCAACAACAATATAGAATGAGAGAATTTACTAAGTATTCTGACTTAGTTGCAGCCTTTCTGATGGCAGAACAAAATAACGAGCTCCTTATAAAAAACCACCAGACACGACCCACGAGAACAATACCATATCGTGAAATTAAAGCCAAAACCTTTAATCGTGGGCATGGTGGCTTTAATCGTCTTAAGAGACGTGGTGGTCGTGTTTATTTTGATGATAATAATGGTCGTGCTCGTTTTGATGGTCACAATCAAGGAAGATATCATGGTCAAAACTGTAACACCCTTCTAACCCCACGGAATAGATCACAATAATACTTAAATAATTCAAAGTACATCTCGGAAAGGTGTCACACTTTCTTCATAAAACATCAATCCTAACCACCTGCTTCGTAACACGGGTTTTCAAAACATTTAAAATATTCACTTATTTAATAAATCAATAATCAAATTAAAATTTGCAGCGGAAATCATATTTCAAAATTACTTCATTAATTTCATCAAAATATCAAGACTTCTGGTCATTGTCAACAAATCATCATCAACCAAAAATTCAGCATCCATTAACTCATAAAAAATATTCTAACAAACACATATTATTCACATAAGAGTTACCCCACCCGGTGTTACATCTACCAGAGCAAGACACTGTATAAATCTATATAAATAAGTCAAACAGTTCCAAGCTAAACTTCACACACCGAGAAGCTACTCCTGAATATATGTAGGATGACATAAAAGACCATCACCAAAGGCAGGCAGGACGGACAATCACAAATAAATATAAAAAATATAGATAAAAGATATTACGAGGAACATTCATCATATAGAAACACATCCTAAGTTCTCACTTAACACATCACATAACTCATCAAATCATCTAATCAACACAAATGCAAATATGTTATGCCACCAAGAATGAGATGTAACGTCATAGGAATAGATGTGGTACCAAATCATCATCCCAGATGGACACTGGCCATCAACCCTCCACAAGGAAGCACATCATAAACATCATATCACTTTAATCCTCACAATGGGATTGAAGCTACAAACGGACCAAAGTCCCCTCATAATTATGCCATGAATGCAAGAAGCAACGCCATCACAATCTCATCAAAATCTCATCAACTAGTGCATCCGCATTCATCAGCATCACCATCATCATTCATACAACTAACATGCTTCACATATTCATGTCATCATACCTCACATCATCATAGTCATCATGTTCTCGACAAAATACACATAATTCATCATATAGGCATCAATACATCATTGCCATCATATAAGTATCAGTACATATTTATCATCACATAACAATCATAAACATCATATTATAGCATCACAACTTCATTCTAATACCAAATAATCATGTTTGTCACATAGCATGTATAAACATTAAAACATACACCTCATCTATTTATTTCATCATAAAATCATTTAGTAACATCATTCACATGACCTTCATCACATAGGTAATCATCACATAATCATCATAAATGTTTCATCATATCATTAACATCATAACACAAAGACACCCTATCATTATTGTCGCTCCCAAAGATTTGCATCTTGGTGCAGACGCGAACGGTCGGTGAAAAGAGAAAATGAAGGTGAAATGAATAGAGTCGCCAGCTAGGCATTTTTATCCCGAAGGAAAGGTAATGCTGCATAAACCTAGGAAAAGATGGATAAGACGGTTGCGAACCAGAGAAACTGAGAAAGGGGGTTGGTTACAACCTGGGAAGGTATTAGAACCCAGATTGTCCGTCGTACTCGACGGGATCCACGCTTAAAATATTGTGTTTAAAAGGGGTAGTGTTTGTGCTATCTGTGTGCAAAAGCTGGAAAAGAATGTACAAGTGTCAGTGCAAAAGGGTGAATTGCTCAGGAACTGAGGCTTAAAAGAGAATGCTGAAAGAGGGGGAAGACACAGAGACTTTTGTTCGATAACAGTTAAGTTATGCCTACGTATCCTCGCATGCAATGAGGAAGTCAGAACACCGTAGTTCGACTCAAAGAGACTGAAAGATAAATTGACTGTGAACTGCTTGCTTGCCTATGCTCAAGTGTATGACTCGTCTGGCTCGAGTGTTAATTGTCTTGCATTAGATAGAAGAAGCAAGTTCTCGTTTGTGAATGAATGTGATGAGATCCCGAAGGAGACGATTATTGTTTGTTTTTGTGTTTTCAGTTTTTTATTGTTTTTGGTGTTTTGCATCAAGGGCTTGCAAACTCATTATATCCTCCCTGATTAGGGATAATGAGCCTACTTAAGTATGAGATAAGAATCTCAACTTAATTACCATGATGATGTAGGATTAAGATCATTAACCTACTTGTGATTATTTAGATGTTTTTGGGCTTTTGTTTAGTGTTAAGTAATGAGTTTAATCTCTAATCACAGATTAGTGAACTCATTACACCATCCTAATAGAAGGATAATAGATGAGAACACTTAAGCTGGGGAAGATACCTCAACTTAATCCATGGTTAGGGATTAAATTCATTATATAACAAAGCTTTTATTAAGTGGTTTTAATTAAGGGATGAGATTAGGAAGTGAATTTTATGGTTTGTAAGACAACTTGAGGGGGACTTGTCCATTAAACACTAGGGTTAGTCCTTCTTAACCATAAGGAAGAATTAGAACCCTAATGTAAGGCCCAAGTTACAAGATAAAGTCTTGGTGATTATTAAGGTGATTTGATTAAGAGGTTTAAACAAATTAAAGGTTTAACACTTAGGATTAAAGTTATACACTCCATCCTAAGAGAAGGATGCAGGCATAACCCTAATTCCAAAGTCCTAAAACTTTAAGAGTTTAGTCTCTGATTATTGAGATGAGAAGAGAGACTCAAGGAGACCCAAAGGTAAAAAATAAGGGGGACTAATCACAACCCTAATTATTATCATGCTTGGATGTTCCTATGGTTTGTAAGGCTTAAGAAAGATCTTCAAGGAAGCCACCAATGGAAGAAGCAGATGAAAGGAGGAGAGAGAGAAGGATTAGGTTACTTACTTCATGAAGGAGTTAAGTAACCTAAGAACAAGAGATAACATAAGTGAATGAGTTTCACTTCAAACACAAGCAAGGTACATAAAAATAAAGAGAGAAAAAGAGGTTGGATGTGGATGCACATCCACATCCTTATTAACCTACCAAATGCACCTGAAATGGTTAGTTAAAACTCAAGATTTGTACAATTTCAAAAGAAAAAGCAAATCAAGTGATACAAAATTGAAATTGCATACAAGGGAACCCTAAGCACTCATGAAGTCGCCATCCAAAGGGGGAGGTCTAAAGGTTTACCAAGTTCAAGTTATGGTTATCCTAAGATTGGCTAGGTTTTGGATGTTTCTCAAAGGAAAAATGCACATTAATTTGAAAATGCAAGATAAAAATGAGACAAAAATATATTTAGAGACTAGAGTTCAAATGTAAAATATTGCAAAAAGAATCAAATGCAAACTCATCTTGGTTTGAAAGTTATAATTTTTGTATTTAGGGCTAAAAAATAAGAAATTTATAAACCCTAATTCAAAGGAAATTGGGAAAGTTTGATCAAAACCAAAAAGAAATTTGTGAGATGAGTTTGAAAATGTTTCTAAATGTTTAAGAAACCTCTCTGAATTTTTTTGTGATTTTTAAATACTTTAAAGTATTTTTAATTAATTAAATGGACATAATTAATTAAAATATACAATTAAATTATTTAAAAATGCATTTTTTAATGTAAGAATAAAAATAAAAATATTTTTGGGTTCTGAAAAATTAATTAAAGTAATGATAAAAAATTTCAGAATTTTTAAATGATTTTTGGTATTTTTAATGATTAAAACAAAAGAAATGAAAATAAAATAAAAATAAAATAAAAAGTATGCAAAATGGAAGGCTGAGATCAAAGGGGGAAGAGGTCAACGTGCCAGATTCAAAGTCACATTGACTTGGGGTATTCAAGATCAGAGGCCCACATTTAAATGGAAAACGCGCGCAAGATCCAATGGCTCTTTATTAATCTGACCTAATTAACTATAATTAATTTAATTAATCAGAATTAAGATTAAATGAGCTAATCTAAGTCGTACGCTGCCTAACCCTAATCATGATCTAAGGGTGGAGATTTAATCTGGGGAATTAATCATAGTTTAATCCTAATTACATTCAGGTGACCGGAGCTAAGCTCCGGTCATCTTCTCCGGCGAGGCAAAACAATAACTTCCTATTTTAGCATATAAACTTCAAATTTCTTGCCAAGAAACACTCTCCTAACATCATACATCACTAATCAACAAACAAAAACCATTTATCATGCATATTCAGGCTGAATCGAAGCAATCAAGTTCTAGGTCAAAAATTTCAGAACATCATGAAATCCTCATTTCTACCTCATTTTCAATTCTAATCATATCAGTGTGATCAGGGCAACATGGGAAACCATTTAAGAACCTAAAATCATGCTTCTGGAAAAAAGGTTCATGAAGGTTACCTGAGTTGCAGTTCTTTGAAATGGAGCTTTCTGGGCCCTCCTCTTGTGCAATCCAGTCCCCTTTGACCTCCTAAGGCTATTGGCAAGCTTGAATGAATCTTAGAGTGGCTGGTTTGTATGTTTCAATTCTGAGTTTGCATAAATCTTGTTTTGGCTAGAGAGGGTTTGAAACTATGGTGATGGGTGGGAATTGTTTCTGAGGTTATATGGAGTTGATTGGTGAAATAATTTCTGGATTTGAGTGGCTAGATTGAGAGATTCGAAGAGCTAAAGTTTGAGAGAAAATTCTTGATTCTGAGTTTGTGTGTTGTTTCAGGCCATGAAGGGTGTCCATTTATAGTGCTTGGAGCTTGAATAAACAATTGTTATTGGCCATAAGAGTTGTTGTGGCACTGTGGGATTCGTATGGCATGAAATGCAAAAATGTCAACATATGTGTACCATAGGTATGTGCCAGGACAAGGGTGATTTCTGAGTATGGATTGCCTCAGCTTGGATCATGGACGACCCTTAGATCAATAGAATGCAGTTGTAATGCCTTGATCAAGAGTTTACAATGTTTATGCATAAATGTCATTTTGTGAACCTTGTGACATTTGGTCATGAAAGTGTCTTGTTCAATGCTGAATTTTGGTCATGGCATGTTGCATAATGTTGTTATGGTGCATTAAGATAAGTTAGAGGTCATAAAAAGCCTTAAAAATCACTCTTGTAATGTTTCACCATGTTTGGTTGATGTCTAGAAGTCAATTAGAGGTCACTTGAATGCTTGAAACTTGATTTTGCAAAAAATCCTCTTTGGCATGAACTTGAAAATTATATGATTTTTGCCAACTTTGAAAGGCCATATCTTGAGTTTTAGGATGAATCAAGACATTTTATTGTACTCTTTGAAAAGGGAAAAACTTAATCTACAACTTTCATGACCAAGAATGTTTCATTTGAAGCATTTTTGGTTGAGAAAGAGGAGGTTGAAAAACGTCCCCAAAATGGAAAGTTTCCATTACAAGTCATTTCCATTTTTGGCAAGTTTGCAAATGGCTAAGAATTCTTCAATCTTATGAACTTCCAACCTCTTTTAAGATCAAATAAATATCATAGAACTTCAATTTGATGAAAATACCCCTTTGGTTCCATTGTTGGGGGCCTCAGATGCCCTGATTTTGACTTAACTTGATCAAGAAGTTACCCAGTGAACAGATGACTTCCACAATGAATTTATTCATCAAACTTGGTACATATGATCCTTATAACATCTTAAGAACATCAGAAACAAGAATGGCCCAAAAATTTGGAGTTAAGGCCTTTGGAACCAAAACCCTAATTTTTGTCATTTGTGCAGTGAAAACCCTAGCTCTGCTTCCATACCTTGCCAGTTCTTGTGATCTCTTGACTTTCCATGAAACTTGAGGGACATAATATGATGATAGAACACACATGGACCCTCTTGGAAAGCTTTTAGGCCCTTGGGATGACTCAGATGGATCCTTGGATTGCTCAGATCACAAACCCTAGATGCAGATGAACTTGAACTTATGCAGATGAAACAAATATGCAATATGAGGTGGTATGCTTATGCTTATGCAAAAATGAAAGATCACAAGCCATGGTGTGATATGAGTGAGGGAGAATTTGGGGTGCTTACAATTATACTCTAGATCAACATAATCATCTATAATTTTCAACACATAATAAACATCACAAAGGCATTAACATATAACTATCATCCAATCAACAACATAAATCCATCATTTCATATTCATCGGACACCACTACAAACAATATTATCACATCACCTACACATCTATGTCACTCTAACTAACTCTTAAACATAATTTTTACCATCTAGTCATATGACATCACCATTCTTCCATTTAGAATAAGATTCATCATTTATAACAACACGTCTTTAGTTTGATATATAACTAATTAACTTCCAACATTAATTCATATCATTTAAATCATTTCTAGCAACATGAGACTATTTTTAAATGAAAGTACATTGTCTTAACTTTGTACATCTTTGAACAATGCACAAATCGGACACTCAAAGCTCGAGATATGAATTTTTGATGTTTTGGAACAAAACTGCCAGAAGCCACTCGCTGGGGCCTTGCTAAGACCTCGCTTAGCGAGCTACTCCCTGTCTACGAACTTGTCAGAGGTTCCTGCGATGACAACACTTTTCCCCTTCGATTTTACACCCTTAAGGTAATATAACATATATCTAACACACATATATCAATCATATCAAACATCACAAAACAAATCATCAAAATTCATCAATTCTACAACTTTAATCCTAGATTTTCCCTTAAAAACCCCAAAATCCTCAATAACATCTAACTCTATATCATACGCATTGAAATGCAATACTCCTCATGCCTTTGAATGAAGCTTTCTACAATCTTCTCTCAAATTCTCCGGAGATTCGTCAAGCCCTAGCCTCCTTTCATTCTTTCTTCAGAGCTTTCTCTTCTATCTCCCCAAACACGATCGTGAATACTGATCGTATCACAAAATCCTCAACTTCCTTTTTGTCAATCTTATCCCTAGGACCCCTAATAAGATCTTCCCATATTATCTTAACTTACTCCACATATTATTACCAACATATCCTAAGAATCTATTTTTATTTTAAATATTAATAATAGTCCAAATAATATTTGTCTACTACTATTATTACTAAATAATTTCATATAATCACTTATTTCATCAAATCCCACAACACACAACATAAACACATCATACATCATATATCTCACAAAAATTCATCAATAAACCTCGAATATTTATAATAAATCAATAAAATAAATATTCTAATTATTTTGGGGTGTTACAACTCTCCCCTACTTAAAGAATTTTTACCCTCAAAAATTTCCCGAAGAAAACAAAGTCGGATACAACTCTCTCATATGATCTTCGCATCCCCAAGTCCACTACATCAACCATCAACAAATCCTCCAAGATTAGAAATCTCTATCTGCCTGACCATCCATCTTCGGGTGATAAGCATAACTCAATTTCAACTTAGTACCTAAGCATCCTACAAACTTTTCAAAAACCTCGACGAAAATCTTGGATCCCTATCTCATGTAACTTCATAATTTCCTCAGTGTACATCTTAGCTAACTTCCGTATAGAATAAATAATCTTCATCGCAAGGAAATGAACTGATTGAGTTAATCCATCCACAATATCCTAAAACTAATCATTCCCCTTTCGATACCTTCGGCAATCTCGACACCAAAATCCATACAAGAACCATCCTATTTCCATTCCAAAATATTCAAAAATTGCATCAGACCCAAAGACTTATGATACTCCGCCTTTAGCTTCTGATGAGTCAAACATACATTACACAAACGCAATAATATCTTTCTTCATACTCGGCCATCAAAACAACTTCTGCAATACATGGTACATCTTTGTAGCACCAAGATGAATACTCAACCTACTTCGATGTCCTTCTTCTAAAATACTCTCTTTAAATTCTAGAACACCGGGAAAACACATTTGATTTCCGAACTTCAAAATACCATTCTCATCAATTCAGAATTCACTTTTGTTACCTTGTTTAATCAAGGTCAGTTGATCGACTATCTTCGAATCAAATTGCTATCTTACTCGGACCTCTTCCACAACATCAGTAGTCAATCTCAACATTCCCTACTTCACACTGTCAGAGGTAGTCTTGCATGACAACTCATGTCTCTAAATTGCTCAAGCATTTCCATTTATTTTACCATCATTATCGACATATGCAATGTCTTTATACTCAAAGCATCTGTAACCACATTCCCCTTACCCAGATGGTAACCCAACTCAAAATCAAAGTCCTTCAGCATCTCTAACCACCTACTCTGCCTCATATTCAGCTCTTTCTGATCAAACAAATATCTCAAACTCTTATGATCCCTGAAAAATTCAAATCTAGACCAGAAAAGATAATGTCTCTATATTTTTAACGCAAATACCACAACTGCCAATTCTAAGTCATAGGTAAGATAATTCCTTCATCCACTCTTAATTGTCTAGAAGCATAAGCAACCACTTGACCATTCTATATCAACACTCCACCAAGACCCGTCTTCGAAGCATCACCATAAACCACAAAGGACTCACACGAATTAGGAAAAATCTCTATCGAAGCAGTCATTAACTCCTTCTCCAGTTCCATAAAACTTTCCTCACATGCAACATCCCACACATACGTTTTACCCTCCTGAGTCAACTAAGTTAAAGGTAATATCAACTTAGAAAAACCTTAAATAAGCCTGCGATAACAACTTTCTAATATCATAAAGCTTCTTACTCCAATAACAGACTTCAAAGTCTCTCACTGCAACACAACATCAATCCTAGAAAGATCAACAACTATTGCACCGATAGAATCACCTGACTAAGAAAACATACTTCCAACAACTAAAACTTCACAATTCGACAATTGGCATGTAGCTTCATTTCTCTCAATACTTGCAACATAATTCACAAAGATGTTGTGTTTTCTCCTTTAGACTTTGAATATATCAAAGTATCACCAACGAAGACCACCATAAAATTATCCTCTGATACTTATGAAAAATCTGATTCATATACTCGACGAACACGTCAGGTGCATATGATACACCAAATGAACTCATAGTGTTCTCATAGCGACCGTACCTCGTCCTGATAACCGTCTGCAGAATATCCTTAAATTCACACTTGATCACCAAATAGGCTATTTCATTATCATTGATAGTCACCTCACTTACGTCACAAAAACATCATTAATAAATCACCACAATAGGACTCATAATCAACATCATGCATCAAAATACTCATATAAATTAACCATAAGGTAGTCCATCAAATACATCACTAAATAACCATCATATCACACTTTAACACATAACACAAGTTACAACAACATTCCTATCATTATGAACATATACATGTATAGTCCCGCTCAACTTCATCAATCCAAAATACACTTTTAAGTCTAGAAATCCGTGCTAAGCGAGCCTCTACCCTCGCTAAGCGAGCTACTCACTTCCTCGAGGAGGAGAAATTATTCTAGACCTTGCTAAGCGAGCTAGACCTTGCTAAGAGAGCTAGACCTCTCTAAGAGAGCTCTGCGAATTCTACAGAAAATTCTTGATATCATATGGGAACACATCCAAAAGTCATACACCTCAGATAAATCATTAACCACTACATTTCCTTATGCCCTCAAAAGAACTCATGTCGTAAACATTTTTGCACCATCTATCATAAGCTCATCCACTTGCTTAACAGAATAAACAACTCTTCACCTTCAAATATAATAATCTGCATCAATTCATCAAAACAATCTGTAAGCACTCAACCTAACTCCAATCAATTCCACCACACACACTATCTAAGCTGGCAATACATGTCTATTCCATCCAACACAATTTTGTCTACTATCAACAAGAGATTAAGGGTGGTTAGTTCCTCAATTTTTCAATAGACAACCAAAAATTATGATGGAGGATAAAACATGCCCACCAACTACAATAGCATTACTTGCATCTTGTGCTCTAAGTTACCTCATGCACAATTCCTTACTTGACCCAAGCTTTATCTCTGCATTCCCTCTAGAATCGGGAACAACGCTGTCATAGAAACATTTTCACTCTTACAATCCAATATGCGTTGAGTCAACCTTCCATAACCACAACATCTTAGAGAAGCCGTAGCTTCTCCCCCACTTGTTTCGAACCAAAACCTGCAGAACAATTATTAGAAACAAGCAAGTATCGACAGTGTTACACACACATGTCGTATACTAAAGAAACAAATATCATTAGACAACTTAGACGGACGGACCGACCTGCTCTGATACCACTAATCTATCACCTTTCTGACCCCACAGAATAAAACACTATAATACTTAAATAATTCAGAGTACATCTCGGAAAGGTGACATAATTTCTTCATAAAACATCAATCCTAACCACCTGCTCTGTAACACGGGTTTCCAAAACATTAAAAATATTCACTTATTTAATAAATCAATAATCAAATTAAATTTTGCAGCGAAAATCATACTTCAATATTACTTCATTAATTTCATCATAATATCAAGACCTTTGGTTATTGTCAACAAATCATCATCAACTAAACATCCAACATCAATTAACCCATAAAAATTATTCTAACAAACACATATTATTCACATAAGTGTTCCCCCACCCGATGTTACATTTACCATAGAAAGACAACATATAACTCTACAGAATTAAGCCAAACAACTCCAAGCTAAACTTCACACACTGAGAAGTTACTCCTAAATATCTGCAGGGTGGCATAATAGACCATCACTAAAGGCAGGCAAGGTAATTAATCACAAATAAATATAAACAATATAGATAAAAGATATTACGAGGAATATTCATCATATAGCAACACATCCTAATTTCTCACCCAACACATCACATAACTCATCAAATCATCTAATCCACACAAATGCAATTATGTTATGCCACCAAGAATGAGATGTAACGTCATAGGAATGCATGTGGTACCAAATCATCATCACGGATGGACACTGGGCCATCAACCCTCCACAAGGGAGCACATCATAAACATCATATCACTTTAATCCTCACAATGGGATTGAAGCTACCAAAGGACCAAAGTCCCCTCATAATTATGCCATGAATGCAAGATGCAACGCCATCATAATCTCATCAAAATCTCATCAACTAGTGCATCCACATTCATTAGCATCACCATCATCATTCATACAACTAACATGCTTCACATATTCATGTCATCATACCTCAATCATCATAGTCATCATGTTCTCGACAAAATACACATAATTCATCATATAGGCATCAATACATCATTGCCATCATATAAGTATCAGTACATATTTATCATCACATAACAATCATAAACATCATATTATAGTATCACAACTTCACTCCAATACCAGATCATCATGTTTGTCACATAGAATGTATAAACATTAAAACATACATCTCATATATTTATTTCTTCATAACATCGTTTAGTAACATCATTCACATGACCTTCATCACATAGGTAATCAATACATAATCATTATATTAGGTTCATCATATAATTAACATCATAACACAACAACACCCTATCATTATACTCTTGATCAACATAAACATCCTATAATCTTCAACAAATAATCAACATCACAAAGGCAATAGCACATAACTATCATCCAATCAACAACATAAATTCATCATTGCCTATTCATCGGACACCACTACAAACAATCTTACCACATCACCTACACCTCTACATCACAATAACTAACTCCTAAACATCGTTTTTACCATGACTTGTCATATGACATCACCATTCTTCCATTTAGAATAAGAATCATCATTTATAACAACACATTTTTAGTTCGATATACAATTAATCCCCTTCAAACATCAATTCATATCATTTAAATTATTCCTAGCAACATGAGACTATTTTGAAATGAAAGTACATTGTCTTATCTTCGCACAACTTCAAGCGGCGCACAAATCAGACACTCAAAGCTCAAGATATGAATTTTCGAAGTTTTGGAACAAAAATGCCAGGAGCTGCCCGCTGGGGCATTTCTAGGACCTCGCTTAGCAACCTACTCACTGTCTGCAAACTTGTTAAAAGTTCCCGCGATGGCAACACTTTTCCCCTTCGATTCTACACCCTTAAACTGTATTTTTTTCTTACCTCTATTGACCCAAATTAAAGCAATATAACCTATATCTAACACACATACATCAATCACATCAAACATCACAAAAAAAAAAACTTCAAAATTCATCAATTCTACATCTTTAATCATAGGTTTTCCCTTTAAAATCCCAAAATCCTCAATAACATCTAACTCTATATCACACACATTGAAATGCAATACTCCCCATACCTTTGAATGAAGGATTCTACAATCCTCTCTCAAATTCTTCGTAGATTCGTCAAGCCATAGCCTCGTTTCCTTCTTTCTTCAGATTTTTCTCTTCTATCTCCCTAAACACGATCGTGAAAACTGATCGTATCACAAAACCCCCAACTTCCTTTTTGTCAATCTTATCCCTAGGACCCCTAATATGATCTTCCCATATTATCCTCACTTATTCCACATATTATTACCAACATATCCTTATTATCTCTTTTTATTTTAAATAATAATAGTCCAAATAATATTAGTCTACTACTATTATTACTAAATAATTCCATATAATCACTTATTTCATCAAATCCTACTACACACAACATAAACACATCCTACATCATATATCTCACCAAAGTTCACCGATAAACCTTGAATATTTATAATAAACAATTAAAAAATATTCTAATTATTTTTGGGTGTTACAACTTTCCCCCACTTAAAGAATTTTCACCCTAAAAAATTTCTCGAAGAAAACAAAGCCGGATATGACTCTCTCATATGAACTTCGCATCCCCAAGTCCACTACATCAACCATCAACAAATCCTCCAAGATTAGAATTCTCTATCTGTCTAGCCATCCATCATCGAGTGATAAACAGAATTCAATTTGAACTTAGTGCCTAAGCATCCTACAAACGTTTCCAAAAGCTCGATGAAAATCTTGGATCCCTATCTCATGTAACTAAATTATTTTCTCAGTGTACATCTTAGCAAACTTCCATATAGAATAAATAATCTTCATCAGTAGGAAATGAGCCGATTTAGTTAATCCATCCACAATATCCCAAACCGAATCATTCCCCTTTTGACACCTTCGGCAATCTCGATACCAAAATTCATACAAGAACCATCCTATTTCCATTCCGGAATATTCAACAATTGCTTCATACCCAAAGACTTATGATATTCCATCTTTAGTTTCTGATGAGTCAAACATACATTACACAAATGCAATAATATCTCTCTTCATACTCGGCCATCAATGTCAGAAAGAACATGTTGAAGGGCAGTGTGTGTTTCAGCGGATGGGGAACGGTCTATATCAGATAGAGGTGTTGTATCAATGGGGATATCAAAGTCTGATAGGGTTTGTGGTTGATGGGGTTCATTTTCTGGTGGGTATAGTAAAGATAATATGGAGGAGACAACAGAAGTTGCAGGTATGACATAGGGAATAAGGTTAGAAGGTGGAATAGGTTCAGAGGATGGGGTTGGTTCAGATGATGGGGTTGGTTCAGATGAAGTTGGATTAGAAGGAGTTGGGTCAGAAGGTGCTTCAGACATTTCTACTGTTACTGCTTCTACTACAGAAATAAAATCAGAGGTAGAAGAAGAAGTGTTACCTGTTTTTCTGGTAGTTTTAGGAGCCTTCTGAGAAGTTCCTTCTCCAGCTTTTCTTTTCTTACTCCTTGCTGATGCTGTATCTGGAGTTTGTTGAGTAAGTTCTGTTGCTTTGAACATTGGATCCACACCATCTTGCTTGCAGTAACCCAAGTATCTGACCACAACCTCTGGAGGTGTGTCAGAAGAAAAGAGTGGGAAGTTCTGCAGAGGAATCTTCCTTGTGGTTATAACCTCTCTGGAGTAGAAGATAGGATCTTTCTTGATAGAAGTTATGAACTTAATCTTCTTCAGATTCTTAGCATTTAAATGCTTACCAACATCTGGTTCTAGAAGCTCTATCTGCTTGGCTTTAACCAGATAATCCACCAATTTATTCTCATTGAGAATATCAGAGATTAAACGTCCTAGAGGTATCCAATCCCTCTTGGTTTTCTCTCCTTCCCTTGTTTCTTTCACACTGTTTTTTAGATGATTAAATAAAGAGTGTGCAAGATTAACCTTCTTCTGCTTAGCAATGAAATACAGCAAGAACTGCTGATCCATGTTGATATAATCATGAGAGTTGGTTGCTTTCCTATGGCAGATGCTTCCAAGAATGATCTTGGCCCATATTCTAAGATGAATCATCAGATCCTTGATCTTGTTAGAAGGTTGTCCATTAGTGAAGATTTATTTAGCTATCAGTTTGGTATCTGACAGTTTGTCCATTTCACTACACTTGATCCCATTACCATCAGATTCAATGAGCCTAGCAATGTGGTCTTCTGAGATTATGATTCTCTTCCCCAACACATATGAAGTAACATGAGTGTTGGAAGCACTTGCAAACACCCAGAGCTCCTTAACCAATTTGGGGAAAACTGGTCCCATGAGACGATCAAAATATTTCTCCCAACCTTGAGCTTCGATGGCGAGAAGTAGGTCAAAACCATTGTCTTTCAAGCTATCAAAATCCACAAATAGCTCACACAGAACTTCAAGTTTATCAGTTGGAGTGAGAAGAGTCTTCACAGGTTCAACAAAGAGCACATCTGTTGAGTCTTGTTGTTGTTGTTGTGAGGAGGAAGCCATTGTTACTAAGATGCGTTTTTAGGGTTTATGGTTTTAAGAAAAATTCAGAGAAGACGAAAATATGAAAGTGAAAAGTTTGGCAGTAAAAAGACAATGAAGGTAAAAGAGAAAAGTGAAAGTAAAATGGTGTTTATATAGAAAAAATTTCATTGAATAATACGAGAAATTTGTGGGAAAATTTAATTTAAAAACATAATGATGGAATGTAATAAATGCAGCAGACATAGGGGAAGGCGTGAAGATTTTGGAACAGTTACCAAAAAGATATTTGCCTTTATGGTGTCAAGTCAGCCGTTTTAGTTTCCCAGAATTTTAACAGATGTCCTTCTGTAGAGGACAGTTGTCCAATTGCATGTTCTGTCACTCTTCAGAATTTGGACACTTGTTCTGATTCTGATAGGATTCCTTAGAACTTTGTTGACACGTGTTGATGTAAAGATCTGCATGTTATTCCTTTGAACAAAAGTTCTCAGAATTAAACAGTTAGAAAATAATATCTTCTGAAGGAATAAAATAGAGGATTAAGTTCAGAACTTCTGAGAGATAAAAACATACAGTTAAAGCATTTTCATTCTGGACATAATTTCATACTAAGATTAGTTAGAATGAAATTAAATCTATCTTCAAGAAGGGGTTTTGTAAAAATATCAGCCCATTGGTGATTTGTATCTATGAATTTTAACATTAAAATTCCCTTCTGAGTATAGTCCCTAATGAAATGATGTTTAACTTCTATGTGTTTAGCTCTAGAATGTAAAATTGGATTTTTAGAGAGACAAATAGTAGAAGTATTATCACAGAGGATGGGAATGTTACTCTCATAAATGTTGAAATCCTCAAGCTGATTTTTCATCCAGAGCATCTGAGTACTGCATCCAGCTGCTGCAATGTATTCAGCTTCTGCAGTTGATAATGCTATGGTTGACTGCCTTTTGCTAGACCAAGAAATTAGATTATCTCCCAGAAATTGACAACTTCCAGAAGTACTTTTTCTTTCTGTTCTGTCTCCAGCAAAATCAGCATCACAGTATCCTACAAGTTTGTAATCTTTGGATCTTCTATAGTATAAACCAAGATTAGTAGTACCTTTCAGATACCTAAAAATTCTCTTAACTGCTGTTAAGTGAGTTTCTCTAGGATCTGATTAGAATCTAGCACATAAACATACACTGTATAAAATATCTGGTCTAGAAGCAGTTAGATAGAGGAGAGAGCCAATCATACCTCTGTAGAGTTTCTGATCTACTTTCTTACTTACCTCTTCTTTCTCCAGAATACATGTAGGATGCATAGGAGTTTTAGAGATGATACTTTCTGATAAATCAAATTTCTTCAGAAGTTCTTTGACATATTTGCTTTGATGAATATATGTTCCTTCTGATGTTTGATTTATTTGGATTCCCAGAAAGACCTTTAATTCTCCCATCATGCTCATTTCAAATTCTGCCTGCATAGACTTAGCAAACTCCTTTCCCAAGGATCTTTTAGTAGAACCAAATATTATATCATCTACATAAATTTGGCATATCAAAATGTCATTTTTAATGTTTTTACTAAAGAGTGTTGTATCCACTTTCCCTCTGATGAAATCATTTTCCAGAAGAAAAGTGCTTAGTCTTTCATACCAAGCTCTGGGAGCTTGCTTCAGACCATATAAATATTTTTTGAGTTTGAAAACATGTTCTGGAAATTTTGTATTTTCAAAACCAGGGGGTTGGTGTACATACACTTCTTCATCAATATAACCATTTAAAAATGCACTCTTGACATCCATTTGATATAGAATGATATCATGGTTTACAACAAATGAAATTAGAAGTCTAATAGATTCTAACCTGGAGACTGGGCATAGGTTTCTATGTAGTCAATTCCTTCCTGTTGACTATAACCTTGTGCAACCAGTCTTGCTTTGTTTCTGAAAACTTCTCCTTGCTCATTTAGTTTGTTTCTGAATACCCACTTGGTGCCAATGATGTTGAATCCTCTGGGCCTAGGAACTAGATCCCATACATCATTTGTGGTGAATTGATTAAGTTCATCTTGCATAGCCAGAATCCAATCATTTTCCGAGAGAGCTTCTTCTACAGAAGTTGGTTCAATCAGGGAGACTAGTCCCATTAGAGATTCTTCAGAGTTTCTGAATGATGATCTTGTTCTGATTGGTTCATCCTTCTTTCCTAAGATTTTGTCTTCTGGATGATTCAACTTGCTTCTGGATAGTTTCTTCTGGGTGGGTTCTTCAGAGCTTGTTGGAGTGATTGTCTTGTTTTGTTCTGTAGGTGATTGTTCTTCATATGTTCTGTTTGTGGAAATTTCAACTTCTATATCTGCAAGAGATTCATTCTGCTTTGGTTTTTCAGAACCAAGCTTATCATCAAATCTGACAAAAATAGATTCTATGACTATACGTGTTTCTGTGTTGTATACTCTGTATCCCTTTGAACGTTCAGAGTATCCTAACATATAACACTTTTGTGCCTTAGAGTCAAATTTATTCAGAGGATCATTAGTATTCAGAATAAAACATTTGCACCCAAAAGGATGAAAATATGAAATGTTGGGCTTTCTATTCTTCCACAATTCATAAGGAGTCTTTTCAAGAATAGGTCTTATAGAGATTCTATTCTGAATATAGCATGTTGTATTTACTGCTTCTGCCCAAAAATGTTTAGCCATGTTAGTCTCATTGATCATGGTTTTGGCCATCTCTTGCAATGTTCTATTCTTACGTTCTACAACCCCATTTTGTTGTGGAGTTCTAGGACAAGAAAAATCATGAGAGATGCCATTTTCATTAAAAAATGATTCTAATTTTTTGTTTTCAAATTCTCCACCATGATCACTTCTGACTTTAATAATTTTAAATTCTTTATCATTTTGAACTTGTTTGCAGAAGTTTGAGAATACAACAATTGACTCATCCTTGTGTCTAAGGAACTTTACCCATGTCCATCTGCTGAAGTCATCTACGATCACCAATCCATACTTCTTGCCACTGACTGAAGTAGTTTTCACTGGTCCAAACAGGTCAATGTGCAGAAGTTCTAGTGGTCTAGAGGAAGATACAACAATTCTAGTGGTTTTGAAAATTTGCCTTTCTGACATGCTTCACACAGAGCTTCTGAGTTGAAATTCAAGTTTGGAAGTCCTCTGACCAGATTGAGTTTGTTAAGTTGAGATAATCTTCTCATATTAGCATGTCCCAATCTTCTGTGCCAAACCCATTGCTCAGTTTCCACAGACATTAGACATTTTACATTCTGATTTTTTAATTCAGAAAGTTTTATTTTATATATGTTGTTCTTTCTCTTTCCACTGAAGAGGATTGTTCCATCTTTCTGACTAACAGCGTTACAAAACTTTTGATTGAAGATTATGTCATAGCCATTATCACTTAATTGACTTATGGATAATAGATTATGCATTAATCCTTCTACTAATAGAACATTAGAGATAGAGGGAAGATTTCCATTACCAATAGTTCCAGAGCCAATTATTTTTCCTTTTTGGTTGCCTCCAAAACCTACGTGGCCTCCATCTTTTAATTCAAGACTTTGGAACATATGCTTTCTTCCCGTCATGTGTCGTGAGCATCCAGAGTCCAGGTACCATGATTGGTGTTTTAGTTTTGCTGTTAAAGACATCTGCAACATACACAATTTTATCTTTTACCCATATTTTTCTGGGTCCTTGTTTGTTAGTTTTCACAAACTTCTGATTTATTTTAGGTTTCAAATCAGAACTTGTCGAACAAGATGACTCACTAGTATATATTAAGTCATGGTTATGACCATAGGTAAAATGATAACTTAGAGGAGTATTAGTTTTTATGACAACATCATCAATCTTTTTAAACTTCAGAGTTTCTTTAGTTTTCATATAGCCTATGCCTCTTCTATCATTTCTGCTAACTCCATAGATCATAGATGCAATTTTGCTTCTATCTATGCTTTTAGCTAGGAATTTTTGAAAACCATAGTCATATTGTTTTATGATACTATCAGAATTGATTAGATCTTCTAATTCAGATTCCTTCTGAGCTTTAAGTTTTTCAAGAGAGTTTTTGCATTCAGAAATATTTTCTTTCAGCTCAGAGTTTTCAGTTTTTAGTTTTCTAACTTCTTCTAATTCAGATACCAGACTTTGTTTCATGTCTTTGTATTTGAATTGAAGCTTCTGATATTTTTCAAGAATTTCTGAGAGGCTAGTTTCTAATTGAGATCTAGAAAGTTTAGAGAATACCTCTTATGTATCTGAGTCTGATTCTGATTCTGATGAGTGATCATCTTCTGGTATTTTTGCCATTAGTGCAATGTTAGCATGTTCATCTTCTGAATCTGACTCTGCTTCAGATGATTCAGAATCATCCCATGTTGCCATGAGACTCTTTTTCTTTTCTCTGTTGAATTTGTTTCTAGGTTTCTCTTTCTGGAGTTTTGGACATTCACTCTTGTAGTGTCCTGGTTCTTTGCATTCATAGCACACAACTTCTTTGCTTCTGGGTTTCTTGTGACCAGATGTTGCTTCAGAGTGATTGCTTGTTCTTCTGGTATTTCTGAACTTCTTCTGACGATGCTTCCAGAGTTGTTGGACTCTTCTGGATAGAAGAGATAATTCATCTTCTTCTGATGAGCATCCAGAACTTTCTTCTTCTTCTTCCTGTAAAGCTTTAGAAACAAATTTGTTAGATTTAAGAGCTACAGACTTACCTTTCTTCTGGGGTTCATCTTCTTCTAGTTCTATCTCATGACTTCTCAGGGAGCTGATCAGTTCTTCTAAAGATATTTCATTCAGATTTTTTGATAGCTTTAGAGCAGTGACCATGGGCCTCCAAGCCTTTGGCAAGCTTCTAATGATCTTCTTTACATGATCTGCTGTTGAGTAGCCTTTGTCCAGAACTTTCAGTCCAGCTACCAGAATTTGGAACCTTGAGAACATTTTTCAATTGTCTCATCTTCTTCCATTTTGAATGCTTCATACTTCTGGATGAGGGCCAGAGCTTTATTCTCCTTGACTTGAGTGTTTCCTTCACGTGTCATCCTCAGGGAATTAAACATGTGTTTGGCTGAGTCTCTGTTTGTAATTTTCTCATATTCTGTATATGAGATAGCACTCAGAAGTATGGTTCTAGCTTTGTGATGATTTCTGAATTCCTTCTTCTGTTGAGCTGTCATATTTTTTGTTTCAATCTTCTGACCATCTGCTCCAACAGGATGAGTGTATCCATCTGTCACCATGTCCCAAAGATCTCCATCCAGAGCTAGAAAGAAACTTTCCAGAACATCCTTCCAGTAGTCAAAATTGTCACCATTGAACACTGGAGGTTTTGCGTTGATCTTGTCATTTTGGTAGTCATTGTTGTTATTGCCAGCGTCTGCCATGTGTTTTAACTTCTGGATCTTTTACCGACACGATTAAGTGTATTTCTCAGAACCTAGCGCTCTGATGCCAATTGAAGGTGCGTAAAACACAAGGAAGGGGGGGTTGGAATTGAGTTTTCTTAACAACTTAAAATTAACTTCTATGACAAGTTGATTTATCCTGGTTCATTTGAACTCAAACTACGTCCATTCCACCCGCCAAGGTGATTTTGCCTCTATCACTGAGGTCTTAATCTACTATTCAATAATTGAATACACACACTGACCTACAGTCAATGTCCTCTTGAGTCTTCTGACTGAAACTAGTCACTCAAGGGATTTTACTTAACTTTTACAATAATAAAAATATAGTAACTATTTTGCTTCTAATAAAGCTATGTTCACTAAGTGAATGTTACAAGAGTTTAGCACAAATGAATAAGTCTTTTCTCGTGGAAGCTGTGTCTCAAATCTTCAATTTAATTCCTTTATATACTGCTTGAATATTGTAGCCGTTGGAGACATCTTAAGCTAATTTAGGATATTAGTTAATACCATAAACTCCTTCCATAACAAGAGATACTTGTCTTTACCATTAATTAATATATTCTTTAATTAATGCCTTTATTATGAGAATCATCATCTTCTAGACATAAATCAGAGAGAATAAATTCTTGATACGCAGCTATTAAACCATGTCATTAAATGATGGATTATTCAATAAGTGTATCTTCTATATACGGCTCAATGTATCTTCTAATAATGCATGTCTTCTTTAAATAACTTCCTCTTCTACACATATAATAAAGAAAGTCATTAGAACTTCTATTCTTGCATAATAATATTTGTTATCATCAAAACTCTTAGAGGTTTAGAACCATAATTGTTCTAACAAATTCATCATTGCCTATGCATCGGACACCACTACAAATAATCTTATCACATCACCTAAAACTCTATGTCACTCTAACTAACTCTTAAACATCGTCTTTACCATCACTAGTCATATGACATCACCATTCTTCCATTTAGAATAATATTCATCATTTATAATAACACGTATTTAGTTTGATATATAATTAATCACCTTCCTACATCAATTTATATCATTTAAATTATTTCTAGAAACATGAGACTATTTTTTAATGAAAGAACATTGTCTTAGCTTCGCATAGCTTCAAACAACGCATAAATATTACACTCAAAGCTAAAGATATGAATTTTCGAAGTTTTGGAACAAAACTGCCAAGAGCCGCTTGCTAGGGCCTTGCTAGGACCTTGATTAGCGAGTTACTTGCTGTCTGCGAAATTGTTAGAGGTTCTTGCGATGACAGCACTTTTCCCCTTCAATTCTACACCCTTAAACTGCATTTTTTTTACATCTATTGACAAAAATTAAGGCAATATAACCTATATTTAACACACATACATCAATCACATCAAACATCACAAAACAAATCATCAAAATTCATCAATTCTACATCTTTAATCCTAGTTTTTCCCTTAAAAACCCCAAAATCCCCAATAGCATCTAACTCTATATTATACACATTGAAATACAATACTCCCCATACCTTTGAATGAAGCTTTCTACAAGCTCTAGCCTTATTTCCTTCTTTCTTCAGAGCTTTCTCTTCTATCTCCCCAAACACGATCGTGAAAACAGATAGTATCACAAAATCCTCAACTTCCTCTTTGTTAATCTTACCCCTAGGACCCCTAATATGATCTTCCCATATTACCCTCACTTACTCCACATATTATTACCAATATATCCTTATTATCTCTTTTTATTTTAAATAATAATAATAATAATAATAGTCCAAATAATATTAGTCTACTACTATTATTACTAAATAATTCCATATAATCACTTATTTCATCAAATCCCACGACACATAACATAAATACATCTTGCGTCATATATCTCACTAAAATTCACCGATAAACCTCGAATATTTATAATAAATCGATTGAATAAATATTCTAATTATTTTGGAGTGTTACAAAAACCTTTTCCACGATTATGGATTAGAATAGGCTAGGCCGAGCAGGCTTTGCCAAGCCTGAGTTTGGCCTGCTAAAAAATTCAAAGCCTAAGTATGGCCTATAGCCTATCAAAGGCTTGTTTTTTGGCCTGAACTTGGCCTTTTTGAAGGCTTGGTTAACCTATTAGTCTACTTAAAAAGCTTATATTATTCGAACATGTGTAAATAAGAAATTCAAAGAATGTTTAAATAGACTAGAGAATCAAAAGTACAATGAGACTAAATGTTTGTTTTCATTTACTTATCTAAGCTTACCTAGTAGCATAAATTTTGTGAGATGGGTTGTTTGAAAGAACCTATGAAAATACCTTATAACATTATTCATAATATTTCTTTCAACTTATTTTCATAAGTTCTTAAATATAACTAAAATGTACTCTTGTATTTTAATATAAAGTATAAAATACAATATAAAAATAATGAATTCATTCATATTTAATAAATAGGTTGTCCTGATAGGCTTATAAGAATTTGTGTATGGTATGCGGTCAAACCTATTTAACTAAATAGGCTTATAAAAAAGCCTAAGTTTTTTCTATTTAAAAAAAACTTGGCCTGACCTTGGCCTATGTAGGCTAGGTCGTAGGCCCCTGTTAGTTGGAATGGCCTATTTCCACTCCTATCCATGATCGAAACCATTTTCGTGGCAGATGACATGGACGAGGTCATATGAATAATTATAGATCTCCCAGATATGACCAAAATAATTGGAATTTCCAAGGAAAGGGTAAGTATATTTAAGAAGGTTCTTCAAGAAATTATTAGGATTTATGCTACAAATGCGGAAAGAAAGGCCATTGGTCTAAGGTGTGTAGAACACTAGAACATTTGTGTAAAAGACAAATGACTTTTGTAGAAGAAAAGGGAAACAAAGTGAATTTTAATGAGATTGAACCCAGAAATGATAATACTTATTTTGAGACAACTGATTTCATTGAAGGAACAATTGATTAAGTAACTATTTGAATAATGTGTGATATGCTTGTATTAACTTTATATTTGTAATATGTATTAACTCAAGAATATGTATGTTATGTATCTTATATTTGCATGAAATAAAATGTTAAATATGTTGTTGATTTACTCTCTATTTACTCTTATTTTTATTTTAAGAAGGTTAGACATGAAATGTGTCAAAGATATTTTCATTCTGGATAGTGGGACTACCCATAAAATTCTAAAAAGTAAGAAATATTTTACTGAAATAAATCCTACTAAAGGTTTAATAAATACAATCCCAGGTCCTGCAGATTTGATTGAAGGAACATGTAATGTTATGTTCATATTACTAAATGAGACAAAGTTTGTCAATAATAATGATTTATACTCTCCAAAATTAAAGATAAATTTGTTGAGGACATATATTATCAAGGATATGATACTAAAACTGCAAATGAAGGTAACATGAAATACATTATGTTCTGAACTAGATTGGTAGATGCCTTACAGTTGGGCAAGGCCCAATCCAATCCAGCTTTGGGCAGAAGCCCAACAAGCGATCTAGGACAATATGATCGTTGGGGAGGACATAACCTTTCGGGATCTCCCCCTCACGCATTTGACAGTTGTCACACGACCAACTACCCATCTGAAACTCATGGATAATTAGACCAGGTCGTGGATCATGCGTCTGTAACACCCCAAAATTTTCCCTCTTATTTATTGCTAACATCAAGTCTCTTATGCTTAATTTCATTTCATATTAGGTCATAACTCATCATACATGCATCATAAGGCTTCAAAAAGGCATGGGATCATCCCTAAAAAAAAGAGAAGAATTTTATTCAAGGCATAAGACTCAAAGACATCTCACACGGTTCATATTATTTTCGAATAATCAAGGAGTCAAAAGGAATTTGAAAAGGATCACCTTTTATTGACATCGGGTATGCTAAGCAGAGCATTGACAACTGATTTCATTCGTAAGGATTTCAATTCGTCAAATCAGTGTGAATAAGTCAAATAAAAAAATTTCAACTCTGCGGAGAAAAAGTCAACTCCTGATTTTTCAGGACGATTCGGTAAAAATAAATTGGATGATATTTGGTTGAGAAATGCCAAAAAAATCATCAAGAATAAAGAATGGCTCATTTTCATTAGTTTATCACCAAGTTCCTCAACCATCACAAAACCCTTTTTGAGAGGTGAGCGCTTATGAAAGCTAGCTGAACATAGGAATGGAGAACATCATGAAGAGGGGTGGGCACAAATAAACTTTGAGCCTATATCCTGTGTTTCTATAACCGTTAACCAGGCTATGATACAACCATCAAAAGTCCTAACTGAAATAGGGTTATTTCGAGAGTTAACTACCACGAGACTGTGTTCCTGACTCCTATGAGTTGTGCTGAAAGATCTTTGTTGGTGTTGCATGTGCATGCTTTCTATTATTCAAAAAAGTTAATGTCGTATCTTAACCAGTGATTCGCTCACAAAGGTTTGCGACATCTTTTACAGTAAAACTTCAAGATTAACATGTGTTTTGCATTAGAATTTTCATTCTCAAAATAAACATTTTCTGCTTGCATACATTTGTTTGGCATCATAAGAGTTCACATATGGAACCTCAGTTCAGAAATTTAATCTTGCCAAAGTTGAGAAGTCTGAAACTTCTGAAGGACAATCACGTCGAGATGCACTCTTCCAAGAAATTCCATTGAGTAGGGACTTTCCCAATAGTCGTGGTAAGAGCCAACTAATATGGGGCAATCACGTCGAGCACTCTCTTCAAAATTCCACCAAACTGGGGAAATCGCTTCGAGATTCAAATCTCTCAAAGAGCCATTAGTCTAAGGCATGCATGCAAATTTCATCCAAACTGGGGCAATTACTTCGAGATCCAATCTCTCAAAGAACAATTGGTATGGGTGTTTTCTTCAAAACACAGTCAGTCATAGGTGATCACTTTAAGGCTCGTACTAGGACAGGCCACCCCAAGAGCACTAGAAGTTACTTTCTCTCGAAGATGGTTAATCAGAAGCACCTACCCAAGGTTCAAAATACTAGGACACACTATCTCACAGTGATATGAAGTTTTTCATGAATACTCGCAAGGAAATTTCTTTCATAGACCATACAGACTGGGGCAGTTATTTCGAGATCCGATGGATCTCTCTAAGAGTTTGAAGACACTGAGGCATCTCAGATGTCAGGTTTTCTATAAAATCCTCTTGAGACAATTTCTTTTGATAGATTCTAGTATAAGGCGAGTTGAAAATTTCAAATAACCATTGTTCACTCATGATTAGTTGGCAATCTATCAACCCAGAGGCTGGAAGCAAAGCCATTGTCAGCACAGTACTTCGAGACTTGTTTCATTAGCAGGCTTCATTGATCAAAATTCCTTAGCAAGTCTCATTAGACAATCCCTTCTCAAGAAGTGTAGCAAAGGGAGGGTTACTTCTTGAGCATAAGGGTATCATCGTCTCTCATCCCCAACATGGGACGCCTTACATCTCTCATCCCCAACATGAGACACTCTACACCTCTCATCCCCAGCGAGGGGCAACTTAAACTCTTATCTTCAATAGAGTTGGAAGTTGAAATCTCCCCCCAGCAAGGTAGCAGAAGGTGGGTGTCCTCCCCAAGCAGAGACTTCCCTTCAATACAGGGGAAATCCCTAGCAGTACAAGGAATGTCTTTCCTCCTTAACAGTTTTCTACCTCAGCAGACTGTCATACATCTGTTTCCCCAGCCAATTAAGAAGGATATCACTTCCTCAGCAGAGTTCTACGAGTGGTGTACCTCTCGAGTCAAGTTCATCCCCCAGTAGGGTCTTGGCTCTCCAATCTCAAAGTCCAATTTATTTTTGGCAATGGTGGCAGTTCAGAGCCGGTGTATCATTGGCAATATCCCCGCAGAGTTGTTTTCTCCTCACTAGGATTAACCCGATCAATGCAGTGATCATCAGTTCTCCCCAGTCAAGCCCTCTGGAATACTTGTAGTCTCCTTGTCAGAAGATCTCTTTGCATTTTTCATGTGCATAACCATCATTGCATTTGCATCCTCCAAAGCGTAGAATTTCAATCATCACGGAGCATTACGCCATAAATCCCAACATGTGCATGCCAGCATGGGCCGGTTTTGAGGTATATTACATACAACCTATAAACATATTTTCAACCTGAGATACTCCCTACAAAGGGTACTTATACCATTTTCCAGGCATCCTTGTCTTTCCAAGTCATTGTTTGTCATGATCTTCGAGTTCCATTTTGCACAATGGTCTCGTTTTTAAGCCTTATTTTGTACAACAGGCTCCCTTTCCGTGGCTTTATTCGCTCAGCAGTCACATTGTCGAGTTCCGTTTTGTACAATGGTCTAGTTTTCAAGACCTGTTTTGTACAACACGCTCCCTTTTTGTGGCTTGATTCGCTCAACAGTCACATCGTCGAGTTCCGTTTTGTACAATGGTCTCGTTTTCAAGCCCTATTTTGTACAACAAACTCCCTTTCCGTGGCTTGATTCGCTCAGCAGTCACATCGTCGCGTTTCGTTTTCTACAATGGTCTCGTTTTCAATCCCTATTTTGTACAACAGGCTCCCTTTCCGTGGCTTGATTCGCTTAGCAGTCACGTCGCAGGTTCTCGTTTATGTACAACGATCACGTTCCCGTCATCGAGTTTCGTTTTGTATAATGGTCTCGTTTTCAAGCCCTATTTTGTAGAACAGGCTCCCATTCTGTGGCTTGATTTTCTCAATAGTCACGGCGCAGGTTCTCGTTTTGTACAACAGTCTTGTTTGCATGGGCTCTCGTTTATGTACAACGATCCCATTCCACCTTGTTCTATTTCTGCTACCTATTCAGAGGTCAAAACAAAAAAAACAATAACAAATAAAGGCAGATGACATTTTCCTCATACACAAAGTTCAAATTTCCAGGTTTTATTCGAGTATTCAATCACTCCACACCTTGAACGTCTAAAAGCCAGTGCAATTATTCGTTCAGGCCTGCAGATGATTGAATAGGGGCAGCTGTAATACCTCAAAATTTGCCCTCATATTTATAACCTTAACTGGCTTTTCTTTTCATATTCATATACATTTCAGCAAAACCTCTTGGAACCTTCCATTCAATTGTGCCAGTTGCATAAAACCAATCCTATGGCCCTCCATGAATCTTGCTGAGGCCAGACACCCCTTGAAGCAGCTCCTGCCATGGCCCATACCTCCAAGTACACAAAATTGACTTTTTTGCAAAATCTCCCATACCAATCAAGTTGTGCCACACCAACTCTCTGAACCAATCACAGTTGTTTATACAACCTTCAAGCACTCCAAAGCACAAAAGAAGCAAGCCTGAAACCTCCCACAAGTCAACATTCACAAAATTGGCCAAAAACTTCAAGTCTTCGAAACTCTTAGCACAAACATTAAACCTCAAATCATTTTCCACCAATCATCTCCATACATCATAGGGAACAAAAACCACCCTCCACTTTGCCCTGAAAGTCCCTCAAACTAAAACACGATTTCCCACCTCTCAGAATTGAACCTTCAAAAGGAGGCCATTTAAACACTTGCAAAGCTTCTCAATAGCATCAGGGTGATCAAAGGAGGTGTGTAGCACAAGAAGCAGGCTTTGGGGGTCCACATTTGCTCAACTCTAGCTCAAGTATAGCTCAAGAACTTTTTTCTCAGAGCTTTGATTTTAAGTTACAATGTGATAAAGCATGTTTCTCTGATCATTATGCACTTTGAATCACTGAAAATGGTTAGGTATATAGGATGTATTCAACTTCTGAAATTTTTGTCAGTTTTCCGTTTGGCTTCGATTCTCTCTTTTGATGCAAAATAAATTGTTTTTGTTTGTGGATTCTTGTTGTTTGATGTTAGAGGATTGATTCTGCAGATTTTGACATGTTTTCATGGCCTGGGGAGGGAGATAGGGATTTGGCCTGCCGGAGAAGATGTCCGGAGCTTAGCTCCGGTCACCTAAAAATGATTAGCCCTAATTAGGGTTTAGTTACCCAGATTGATTCCTGACCCTTAGATCCTGATTAGATTAACGCGTGAACGGACCAGATTAGTTGATTAGGTTTAATTTCTGTTTAATTAAATAAATCACAATTAATTAGCCAGATTTGATCTGGATCTTTGAAACGCGCGCGCAGTCAATGCTTACCCCCAAGTTTGAATCCTGGCCCTCTGGTGTGCTTACTTTTCATTTAAATCATTTTTATTCATTTCTTTTGCATATTTTATTTAAAATAGTTAAAAACATCAAAAAATATGATCTTTTGCATTTCTGATCCAAATATTTTTCTTAATCCAAAAATGATTTTTACTTTATTTTTTGCATTTAAAAAGTATTTTTAAAATATTTAAATGTTATTTTTAATTAATTAATGGATTTTAATTAATTAAAAATGCATTTAGGTTTCTAAAAATCACCAAAAAAAATCATGAACCATTCCAATACATTTAGAAACATTTTCAAACTCATCAAACAAATTTATTTTTAGGTTTGATCCTAATTTCACAATTTTCTTTGAATTAGGGTTCTTAAAAATCACATTTTCTAACCCTAACTTGAAAAATTCATTTCTGTCTAACCATGATGAGTTTGAACTTGATTCTTTTTGCATTGTTTCACATATTTCATGTAGTTTCTAGGTTATTTTTCTCATGAATTTATCTTGCATTTTCAATTTTATTTGCATTTTCTCTTGAGAACCACCCAAAAACCCTAGCAAACTTAGAAAATTCATAACCTTCAATAGGATTAGCTTCTGACCTTCTCCTTTGGGGCGTGATCTTATATGGTATTAGGATTTGATTGAGCTTTATTTCAATTTTTTATCATGTTGTATGCTTCTATTTTGGTCATTTGCATCTCATACATTCATAAAACCCTAATTTCTCATGTTCATTTGCATTCTCCTTTGCATATCATCATCATGTGAACTTGCCATGACATTTCAAGCATTTGTATGACATCTTAGACATCTTAAGGGATGCTTGAACATTGCTTGATCATTTCTTCATTCATTTGCAATGTCTTGCATTCATTACATTTCATAAACATCCATGTGTTTTCAAGCTTCTAAACATGCTTTCATTGCATCTCATCTTTGTATGATCATTCATATGCATCTTGTATGACTTTGCATCATCTCATATGCCTTTTACATTACATTTTAACTTCTGAATTTGGTATTTGCATCTCATTTCAATTCATTTCCTTTTGCTTTCTGCTTTATGCATTCATACTAACATTTCAGGTACCTTTGGTAAGTTATCTGGGAGGTGGATTTGCCTTCACCTCCCACCTCTTCTTATCTTATTCATATGAATTCTTACATGTATTTTAAGTGAATCTAATTCACTTATGTTCCATCCTTCTTACTTTCTTTCTTTCAAGTTACTTATCTTCTTTAGGAAGTAAGTAACTTGTTCTTCTTTCTCCTTCTCTTTTCATCTGCTTCTTCCATTGGTGGCCTTGAAGATCCTTTCTCTTAAGCCTAACAAACCATAGGATATCCAAGCATGATAACTTTTAGGGTTGTGTATAGTCCCCCTTATACTTTTACCTTTGAGTCTCCTTGAGTCTCTCTTCTAATCTCAATAATTAGAGACTAAACTCTTAAAGCTTTAGGACTTTGAATTAGGGTTATGCATGCATCATTCTCTTAGGATGGAGTGTATAACTTTAATCCTAAGTGTTAAACCTTTAATTTGTCTACACCTCTTAATCAAAGCACATTAATAATCACTAAGACTTTATCTTGTAACTTGGGCTTTACATTAGGGTTCTATCTCTTCCTTATGGTTAAGAGGGACTAACCCTAGTGTTTAATGGACAAGTCCCCTTCAAGTTGTCTTACAAACCTAAAATCCATTTCTTAATCTCATACTTTAATAAAAATCCATTTAATAAAGGCTTGTTATATAATGAATTTAATCCCTAACCATGGATTAAGTTGAGGTATCTTCCTTAGCTTAAGTGTTCTCATCTATTATCCTTCTATTAGGATGGTGTAATGAGTTCACTAATCTGTGATTAGAGATTAAACTCATTACTTAACACTAAACAAAAACCCAAAAACATCTAAATAATCACAAGTAAGTTAATGATCTTAATCCTACATCATCATGGTAATTAAGTTGAGATGCTTAACTCATACTTAAGTAGGCTCATTATCCCTAATCAGGGAGGATATAATGAGTTTACAAGCCCTTGATTTAGGCTTAAGCTCATAATCCTATGCAAAACACCAAAAACAATAACAAGACTGAAAACACAAAAACAAACAATAATCGTCTCCTCCGGGATTCTTTTCTTATCACACTCATCCACAAATGAGAACTTGCTTCTTCCGTCTAATGTAAGACAGTTAACACTCGAGCCAGGCGAGTCATACATTTGAGCATAGGCAAGCAAGTAGTTCACAGTCAATTTTTATCTTCAGTCTCTTTGATTCGAACTACGGTGTTTTGACTTTCTCATTGCACGCGAGGATACGTAGGCATAACTTAACGGTTATCGAACAAAAGTCTCTTTGTCATCCCCCTCTTTCAGCATTCTTTCTAAAGCCTCGGTTCCTGAGCAATTCACACCTTTTACACTGACACCTGTACATTCTTTTCTTAGCTTTTGCATACAGATAACACATACACTTACCCCTTTTAAACACAATCTTGTAAGCGTGGATCCCGTCGAGTACGACGGACAATCTGGGTGCTAATACATTCCCAGGTTGTAACCAACCCCCTTTCTCAGTTTCTCTGGTTCACAACCGTCTTATCCACCTCTTTCCAGGTTTATGCATTATTACCTTTCCTTCGGGATAAAAATGCCTAGCTGGCGACTCTATTCAATTTATTTCATTTTTTCTTTTCGCCGACCGTTCACGTCTGCACCGGGATGCAAATCTTCGGGGGCGACATAAAGGTCCTATGAGGATTACTTCTAAAGGTCCTGTGAAGATTACTGTTGAGCCAAAGGTGGCTCCCCTGATTATTACTACTCCTGGTCCAATTCCATATTCTTCTGACAAGTCTATCCCTTGGAATTATGGTTCTGATGTTTATATTCATGGTGTCAAGCAAGAGCCTCTAACTGTTATACCTGCTGCAGATACTAATCCTGATATCGACAATATTGTTGGGACTAGTAAGGTTACTAGGAGTGGAAGAATTTTCTCTCCAGAAGACACCTCAAAGATTGTTGCTGCTCCAGTTCATATCTCAAACCCTGGACCAAGTACTGAAGCTCAGGGAAAAGGACCAGTGATTGAGTCTGTTCAGGTTGAAACACCAGCTATTGAAGACCTCTCTAAGAAGATGGATGAAGTATTGAAGATCATCCACAAGAGTGATTATAATATAGTTGAACAATTGGGGCATACTCCCTCCAAGATCTCTATGTTGTCTCTGTTGTTGTGCTCTGAAGCCCATGCTAAGGCTTTGGTGAAATTCCTGAAGTATGCTCATGTACCACATGAAATCTCTGTGGACCAGTTTGAAAATTGTGTTGCTAACTTGACAATTGATAATGGCTTAGGCTTTTCTGATACTGATTTAACTCCTGCTAAAAGGAACCACAACAGAGCTCTGCACATCTCCATTAAGTGTAGGGGCATTACTCTGTCTCATGTTTTGGTGAATAATGGTTCCTCATTAAATGTGTTACCAAAGGATGTTCTGGATAAACTTAACTTTGAAGATGTTGTGCTAAGACCTAGTAATGTGGTGGTGAGAGCCTTTGATGGTTCAAGAAGAATGGTGCATGAAGAAGTTGACCTCCGGATCAAAGTGGGTTCTCAAGTCTTTGATTCTACTTTCTATGTGATGGATATTCGTCCTTCCTATTCCTTCTTGCTTGGGCGCCCTTGGATACATGGGGCAGGTGCTATGACTTCCACTTTACACCAGAAGCTGAAATATCCAGTGAAGTGTAAGATTGTCACTGTCTACGGTGAAGAAGAGTATATGGTCAGTCATGTGAACACTTTCAAGTATGTTGAAATGGAGGGTAAATTTGTTGAGACTCCTTTCCAAACATTTGAAGTGGTTCCTCAAATTGTTTCTGCTGCTGAGTTTGTCCCTGCTGCTAAACCAGTTCCTGTTATTACCAGAGTACCTCCTACCATGGCCTCTTTGAAGGATGCTAGGGCTGTAGTTGAAGAAGGTGGTTGTACTATTTGGGGTCAGCTTCCTGACATTCCTTACAAGTCTGACAAGTTTGGTTTGGGTTTTACTGTAGAGTCTCAGAAGGTTGTTCGTCGTGCTCGTGCTATTCGTATCACCAACAAAGGAGTTCAGAAAGATCAAGTCAATGTTGTGGAAGATTCTAATGAAGACTGCAACCTAGACAGTTGGATTTTTCCTACCATTGGCAGTGGGCTCAACAATTGGAAGGTTGAAGACATTATTCCTATCTCCTTTAGTCAGGGGTAAATGTTATTTTTGTTTTTCTTGTTTTTGATTTTGTAATTTTGAACTATTAAAAACTCTTAAGCCTTGTGCCTTACTCGGGGCATAATGGTATGCTTGTCAGGGATGTCATTTCATTTGCATATTTTCATTCAATAAAATCAATGGAGGTTTTTGCTTTCATAAATATTCCTCTCTTTATCTTTCTTTTATTGTTCCTTTATCAAAAAGATATGTGTTCTTACGCACACCCACATCACTAAAATTCATATCCTCATCCACTCTGAATCCCATTGATAACAGTTCTTCTATTGCCAATTATAACTTCGAGAATCCGGTCTACCAAGCCGAGGATGGAAATGAGGAAGATTGTGAAGTTCCTGTAGATCTTGTTAGGTTGCTACAACAAGAAGAGAAAGTTATACAGTCGCATGAGGAACCAATCGAAGTTGTGAATCTGGGAACTGAGAAAGACAAGAAAGAGGTCAAGATAGGAGCTGAATTAGAAGACAATGTTAAGAACCGGTTGATTAAAATGCTACATGACTACGTGGAAATCTTTGCTTGGTCTTATGAAGATATGACAGGACTTGATATTGATATTATGGTTCACCGTCTATCAATGAAGGAAGGTTGTCGTCCCATAAAGAAGAAAGTTAGTCATATGCGTCCTGAAATGTCAGAAAAGATCAAAGCTGAAGTGATGAAACAATTTGATGTAGGGTTCCTAGATATCACTTCCTGTCCTCAATGGGTTGCAAATGTGGAACCAATGCCTAAGAAAGATGGTAAAGTACACATGTGCATGGATTATAGGTATTTGAACAAAGCCATCCCCAAAGATGATTTTCCACTTCCATATATTGATGTTCTGGTAGACAACACTGCTCAGCATAAGGTGTTCTCTTTTATGGATGGTTTCTTTGGTTACAATCAGATTAAGATGGCACCTGAAGATATGGAGAAGATCACGTTTGTCACACAGTGGGGCACCTTTTGTTACAAAGTAATGCCATTTGGTTTGAAGAACGTTGGGGCAACATATCAACGTGTTCTGGTAGCTTTGTTCCATGATATGATTCACCAAGAGATAGAGGTATATGTTGACGATATGATAGCCAGATCCTATATTGAAGAAGAACATCTTGATCATTTGCACAAGCTATTTGAGAGGTTGAAGAAATACAAACTGAGATTAAATCCAAACAAATGCACCTTTGGAGTTAGTTCTGGTAAACTTTTGGATTTCGTTGTCAGTGGTAAAGGTATTGAAGTTGACCCTGCAAAGGTAAAAGCTATACAAGATATGCCTGCTCCTCATACTGAGAAAGAAGTAAGAGGTTTCTTGGGATGCCTGAATTACATTGCAAGATTTATTTTCCAATTAACTTATACTTGTGTGCCAATCTTCAAATTGTTGAAGAAAGATCAAGTAATGGAATGGAACGACGAATTCTAGGTAGCTTTTGATGAGATCAAGAAATACCTCCAAGAACCTCCAATATTGATGCCACCAGTTGATGGAAGACCCTTGATTATGTACTTAACAGTGTTGGACAATTCAATGGGGTGTGTGTTGGGGCAACATGGCGAGTCTGGTCAAAAAGAGCATGCAATATACTACCTTAGCAAAAAGTTTACTGACTGTGAAACAAGATACTCACTGCTCGAGAAAACTTATTGTGCTTTGGCATGGGCTGCTCGCCGACTAAGACAGTATATGTTGACTCATACCACTTTATTGATTTCAAAGATGGGTCCTACCAAGTACATATTTGAGAAACCTGCTCTCTCCGGACGAATAGCAAGATGGAAAATGATTTTGACAGAATATGACATACAATACACTACTCAGAAGGCAATTAAAGGAAATGTGGTAGCTGATCATTTGTCTCATCAAGCAGTGGATGACTATTAGTCCATGAATTTTGATTTTCTAGACGAAGATATTATGCTTGTTACTGAGCGTGAAAAACTTAGACCGTATGAAGAACCTGAACAGGGATCCCGATGGACTATGGTTTTTGATGGAGCTTCTAATGCGCTTGGCAATGGTATTGGTGTTGTGATTATCTCTCATAAGGGTTGTTATACGCCATTAACTACAAGACTTTGTTTTGATTGTGTAGAAGCATGCCTTCAACCTCAAGGATTTTGATGAAGACAAAACGACTCATGCACTTCATATTTGCAAAAAGTTAAGAGCTTCCAACATGATCAAGCAACAAGCTTTTGGCATTATGATCAAGCTTCATATGCACATTCGTTTTATTTAAAGGCTTAGACGCATGTGTTAAGGTATACATCAAATCCCTTTAAGATTGATATACAAGTGCTCAAGTTATCATATTTTATCATAATGCATACAAACTTTGGAATGTTTCTAAAACTGGTTTAACACTTTTAAAACTAAAGTTTTTCTGATTTTTAACAGTGTTAACCAGTTAACAATTTGGTTAACCGGTTAACGGCCTCAAATTTCAAATTCCGTGTTAACGTTTTACATGCGTTAACCGGTTAACCATTTGGTTAACCGGTTAACACTGAATGTTTTTTGAAAAATTATTTTTTTTCAAATTCAATTTTTTTCCTTTTGTTATACCTTTTCAAATATTTATTTTCATACTTTTTCATACCTTTTTGAATAGGTGTTTTGACTATTATATATTCTGAAATTTTTTAAATTCAAAAAACACCTCCTAGAATTTTCATAAAATATCACTTAATCAAATTCACTTAAATTCATATATTTTCAAATATTCAAAAGTGTTCATATTGATTCATAACATTTCATATTCATAAGTTGAACACTTGTATTGAAATTGAGAAGTGTATTTTGATCAAAGGAGAAGATCAATCTTGTATTGATATCATATATTGTATTACTCTTAAAATAACAAAGATTTATAGAAGTTTTCTATTGTGACTTGTGATCCAGGATTGTTGGACACAAGGGATAGTGCTTGCAAGAGGATTGTTCTTGCACACTAGGTTTTGTTTAGTTGTTTAGAAAGTATGCCTCACCGGTTGATGGTGCGATAGGTTGTAAGATCTAAAAACTATTGGAAAATCTCTTTCATGTTGGAAAGGGGACTGGATGTACCTTCGGATTGTGAAGGGGACCAGGATAAATTGTTGTGTCTCTTTTATTTCCTACTTTATCTCTTTCTTATCATACACAAGTAAAAGAGAAAAATCCATCCATCAAGAAAATAATCGAGAAAATTTTATAAAACCTAATTCACCCCCCCTCCTCTTAGGCGTACTCTGAATCTACAATTGGCATCAGAGAAGGTTTAGGTAACCTGTTCCTACAAGATCCTGTATGGCTTCCGCAAACTCGAATCCTGTTTTCAAAGATGGTGGAAGTAGCAATAAGCCTCCACTCTTCTCCGGGGAATATTTTGACTTCTGGAAAATCAGAATGAAAGCACATCTTGAAGCCCAAGGAGAAGGTATATGGGAAGCGATCGAAGAAGGTCCACATAATCCAGTAAACGTGATCAATCGCGTTGGAACCGCAAAGTTAAAAAATACTTATGATGAAGATGATAAGAAGAAGATTGTAAATGAGAAGAAGGCAATCAACATACTCCAAAGTGCTCTCAGTATGGATGAGTTCTTCCGCGTATCACAATGTAAATCGGTAAAGGAGATTTGGGATACCTTGGTAGAAACGCATGAAGGAATAACAGAAGTAAAAAGATAAGGGCTTAATTCTTTGAGTCAAGAATATGAGATGTTCCGTATGCAGCCCGGGGAATCTATTGTTGCCTTACAAAAAAGATTCGTTCATCTAACATATCACTTGATTGCTCTCGGGAAGACCTTCACCAACGACGATCTCAACTTGAAAGTCCTAAGATCCTTGACAAGGGAATGGCAACCGAAAGTGACCGCTAATTCGGAAAAGAAGAGTCTCTCAACGATGACATCCGCGTCTCTATTTGGAAAACTTCAAGAGCATGAATTGGAACTTGGAAGGCTCGAGAAGCACGAAAGTCAAGAAAAGAAGTCCAAGGGAATTGCTTTGAAGATTGACACGAAGGATGACATAGACGACGAGACTTCCGAAGATGAGAACTTCATGCTTCTTGTTAAGAAGCTTGGTAAGTTTTTTAACAAAAATAAAAATTCTTCTTTTCCTAAAAAGAATAAACATTTTAGGAAAAAGGATGCATCCACATCGATTTAAGAAGTCACATGTTACGAATGTGGGAAGCAAGGTCACATAAAGTCGGATTGCCCGAGACTTGCAAAGAAAGGAGGATTCAAAGGCAAGAAGGATTTCAAGAATAAAAGGGCTTATGTTTCTTGGGACGAAAATGAAATTAGTTCCTCATCGGAATCAGAAAGCGATGAATGCGCAAATATGGCTCTATTGGCTTCACATCACTCCGATGATGAAAATGATGAGGTTAGTAGCAATTTTTCAATTTATGAGAATGATGCACAAGAAGTTATAGATGAACTTCTAAAAGAATGCAAGACTTTGTATAAACATTTCATCCCAAAAAAAACGAATTCTATCTTTAGAAGAACAAAATACCGCTTTTTGAAAATACATTGAAAGTGAAAAACAAAAATTGATAGATGAAAAACAAAGTCTTGTATGCAAAAATTGTGAGTCATTATATTTTCAAATTGTTCAACTTAAAAGAGTCTTAGAAAGATATGAAAAAGGTCAAATTGGCTTGGAGGAAATTCTTAGGCACCAAAGATATCCTAATGACAAAAGTGGTTTAGGATATTCTAAGTTTTCCAAACCAAGCACAAATTAAACCATTTTTGTAAAAGCTAGTGAACAAGTTGTTAAAGAAAAGGCAAACAATTCTAAAACTATGCATCAAAGTCATAAAAAGAAAAGAATCATTAAGAAACAAAAGTATGTTCCTAGATATAAAAGTCACTTTCAACCTACTTGTTTTTATTGTGGAATCAAAGGCCATACACCTAATGCTTGCTATGTGCGCAACATTGGTGTTGCTAAAGGGAATTATGTGTGGGTTGAAAAGGGTACTAACTACCAAGGACCCAAAGCAATTTGGGTACCTAACAATACTTGATTTTGTTTTGTAGGTATGCTTGAAGACAACTTCTACTCAATGATATCTTGATAGCGGTTGTTCAAATCATATGACGTGCGACATCAACAAATTTTCAAGTCTATCACTAAAGGCCAAAGGATACTTTACTTACGGTGATGATAGTAAAGGAAAGATTATTGGAGTAGGAACCGTTGATGCACCTCCTCATACAATCATCGAAGACGTTCTTTATGTGGAAGGCCTTAAACACAACCTACTTAGCATAAGTCAATTGTGTGACAAAGGGTTCCAAATCAACTTCACAAAGGATGAATGCTTGATAGAACATGAAGTCACCCATGACCTCTTGCTAAAAGGTAAAATATTTAATAATATTTTTATGATTTCTTTTGATGACTCTTCCTTGAAGGTTAAATGTTTAATGGCGAACAACAACGAGGTGTGGCTATGGCATAAAAGGTTTGCTCACATTAACATGGAGCATTTAAACAAGTTAGTAAAGCATGACCTAGTTGTTTTGTCTTCCGAAGATAAAGTTCATCAAGGATAAGTTATGTGATGCTTGCCAAAAAGGGAAGCAAACCAATACAACTTTCAAGTCCAAGAAAGTGATATCTACTTCAAGGCCACTACAATTGTTGCATATGGATCTTTTCGGTCCATAAAGAACAAAAAGCTTTGGAGGTAACGTTTATGCTTTAGTTATTGTTGATGACCTCAAATTTCAAATTTTGTGTTAACATTTTACATGTGTTAACCGGTTAACCATTTGGTTAACCGGTTAACACTGAATGTTTTTTGAAAAATTATTTCTTTTCAAATTCAAATTTTTTCCTTTTGTTATACCTTTTCAAATATTTATTTTCATACTTTTTCATACCTTTTTAAATAGGTGTTTTGACTATTATATATTCTGAAATTTTTTAAATTCAAAAAACACCTCCTAGAATTTTCATAAAATATCACTTAATCAAATTCACTTAAACTCATATATTTTCAAATATTCAAAAGTGTTCATATTGATTCATAACATTTCATATTCATAAGTTGAACACTTGTATTGAAATTGAGAAGTGGATTTTGATCAAAGGAGAAGATCAATCTTGTATTGATATCATATATTGTATTACTCTCAAAATAACAAAGATTTATAGAAGTTTTCTATTGTGACTTGTGATCCAGGATTGTTGGACACAAGGGATAGTGCTTGTAAGAGGATTGTTCTTGCACACTAGGTTTTGTTTAGTTGTTTAGAAAGTAGGCCTCACCGGTTGATGGTGCGATAGGTTGTACAATCTAAAAACTAGTGGAAAATCTCTTTCGTGTTGGAAAGGGGACTGGATGTACCTTCGAACTGTGAGGGGAACCAAGATAAATTGATATGTCTCTTTTATTTCCTGCTTTATCACTTTCTTATCATACACAAGTAAAAGAGAAAAATCCATCCATCAAGAAAATAATCGAGAAAATTTTATAACACCTAATTCACCCCCCCCCCCTCTTAGGCGTACTCTGAATCTACAGATTATACCAACAATATGGCTGAATACGAAGCGTGTATCATGGGTATTAAGGTTGCTATTGAGATGATGATCCAACTCTTGAATGTGTATGGGGATTCAGCCTTAGTAGTTATACACATTAAAGGTGAATGAGACACAAAGCATCCAAATCTCATTCCTTACAGAGAGCATGTGTTGTCTTTGATCCCATACTTTGAAGAGATTAGTTTTGGACATATTCCCCGAGAAGAGAATCAATTGGCAGATGCGTTAGCGACTATGTCATCTATGTTTGAAATCAGTTAGGATAATGGAGCTCCTAGAATTACTATTGATCGATTAGATGAGCCGACATACTATTATGAGGTTGATACTGAGGGGGTGGAAGATAAACCTTGGTTCTACAAAGTAAAAAGATATCTCGAAGCTCAGGAATATCCTGAAGGGGCATCTATCAATGACAAGAAGTTTATGAGGAGTTTTTCTGCCAAGTTTTTCCTGAGTAATGGAATTTTATACAAGCACAATCACGATTCGACTTTGCTTCGTTGTGTGGACAAGAAGGAAGTAAGAGAGGTTATGGAAGACATGCATGATGGGATCTTTGGTACTCACTCCAGTGGGCATACAATGGCTAAGAATATATTCCTCCTTTAAAATTTACTAATTCAAAGCCAAATTGTATGTTAGTTCATAATACTATTAAACAACTATATTACTTATTTCAATGTTTCTCCACTATATCAATCTCTATTACTTATTTCAATATTTCTCCACTATACTTCTATGAATCTCTTCATTTTATATTTTATTCTTAATTTATATGATAAATTGATTTTTTTAGGAAATAATAGAGTACAAGACAAAAGGAAAATAATTGATTGTCTGAAAAATAAAAAGATGAAAAACCCAACCCGTGTTCAGCTGCCACCACACAAAAACAAACATATATTATTTCCTACTAAATCATTGCATATATAGTTTTCTGGCGAGTCTGCTAAATAATAGTGTTTGTCTTTTCGATCCAGTTGTCTGATATTTCTATCACCGACATGGTATTTGTGTCTAAACCTACCTGCCTCATAAGTGGAAAGTCGTTCAATCACACAAAGCAAGTGGAGGAGATTTAGATATACATTTATGAAAGGATGAATAGAAAGAAGTTATAGCTACAATTGTCTGAGTTTCATTTTTATGTATTTGTATTTTTCTAGGTTTGTATCCAACAGAAAGAATGAAAACAAACACATGATGATGGGATACAAAAGCTATTGCACAAATGTATTGTTGAAACCGGTCGGAGTTCACAAAAAGTCGCAAGGAGAGAAAGCAAGAACTTACAGTAGACGAGAACGAGAGAAAGACGAGAACTTACGAGTGAAAACGAGAGAGTTCTGCAAGGAGGAGGCGGAGGAGGCCGACGATCGTTTTAGGGTTCTACGGATGAGAAGCAAGGAGGAGGCGGAGGCGGACGACGGTCGTTTTATGTGAAAGAAAACGAAGTTCTACTGCACGGAATAGAAGCAAGGAGGAGAAGATGATCGTTTTAGGGTTCTACTGCTGGTGCATGAAATCGTGAACATAAAACAAATGAAGAGGAATAGGATTAATTTTAGGGTTTTAGTTACTGGAGAAACTTTTTGCATCGGTTACATAATGAACCGAAATAAAGGCCCATTTGTGGAGAGACTTTTCACATCGGTTTAAGTATTGGACCGATATAAGGAGCATTAAATTTTCACATCGGTTTATTATGTGGACCGATATAAGCGCCCCAATTATGACTTTTTACATCGGTTTTATTATGGACTGATTTAAAAGCCCTTATGTGAATCCAATTTTTCACATCGGTTGGCATCAAAACCCAATGTGAAATCCCTTATAATAAACTTTTTAATTATTTACAAAACTGCCACCACATTTTTTTACATCAGTGGAAATAAATGTCTGATGTAAAATCGCTAAATCAAATATTTTTTATTTCATATTATTATAAAATATGATGTAAAATAATTTGACAAATATTTTTCACATCATATATCTTGAGATCTGGTGTAAAATCATTTAACCAAATATCTTTTTTCTAGTAGTGAAATAACGACTTGATTTTTTGTAGGAATAGTTTCTTTGTATCGTTGGTTTTATATTTCCATGTTGATTGTTTGTTTGTAGAACTTTGTTTCAAGCTTTGTTGTTGTTGAATATTGGTTGAAGTACTCATTATACTTCTTTTTTGAATACCATATTGTTCATAAAAGAAATGATTTAGCTCTTTGGTTAGAAAAATAATTAAAAGGAATGAGTTACTATTCAAATAATAGCGATCTAATATTGCATTTGGACTCTTATATATATATATATATATATATATATATATATATATATATATATATATATATATATATATATATATATATATATATATATATATATATATATATATATATATCGCAAAAATATTGCATTTGGTCTAATATATATAATATATTGCATTTGGACTCTTGAATATATATTATATTTTATATATATATTGCATTCGGTCTAATATTATGTTTTTTATCCTAAATTTATTAGTACTAATCGCATCATAGTTTACTTTCTAACATCCCAAAAATATTTAAATCAAATATTATCTAATATATTATTTAATTGATTGATGTAACCAATTTTAAAAAACCTATATTTAAGTCATGCTCATTTTAAGTCTTATTTATTCTTTTCATTTCCACAATTTTCCAGTGTTCTTCAAGAACAACTCTCCAATCTCTTTTATAGGTAACACTCTCCTTTCTTCTTCATTACAATCTTTTATTCACTATATTCATTTCTACAAATATTCATATTCTTGCAGTGAAATGAATAAATCACTACATTCTTCACCATCCTTCTTCGTACTTAACAAATATGGAATTTTGGTTATGAGTGACGGATGGTAAATTTTAGTTTGATTTAATTAAAAGAAAATGTTTTACACTAGTTCTCCTGATATATCTACAAAAAGTTTTAAAGTAAAAAAAATAGATTAATAGAATCAGGAAACATAATTAAAAATTCAACAAATAACTAAGAGATATATGAAATGAATTAAGAAATTCACAATTTCTTTTATGCTCAATCTTATAAATCAAATCTAAATGATTAGCACTTTTCAATTTGTGTTACATGTCTAAATTCAATTTTTTTTTTTATCATTGACTCATTCAATAAACCAATTTAAGACATAAATGGTTTATTTTTCATTTATAATAAGAAAAATGAAAACAAAAAGCAAAATTAACACAAAAAGTAAATTATTATTATTATTATTATTATTATTATTATAGGAATAAAAACTTTAGACTAATTTACAGTTAAAAATCTTATGATAAATAGAAGAAAAATAAGAATTATGTTTAAAAAATAAAATTAATAAAAAACAAGACTTTTCTCAATAAAAAAAATTAATATTATTTTTTATTAATATTAATAAATCTAACCATAAATTTGGGAAACTGTTATGGTGTTATGGTTTTATACTGTTTTAAGAAAAAACTTTGAATTTATAAGATCAACAAGCTATTTTTTTGTTGCAATATTTAGAAAAACAAAGTGAATACAACCAAATGAGTTTTTTTTATTGATAAATTCGGTATGCACCGGAATGTTTGAGAAAAAAAAATGAGTTTTTTTTTAATTTAAAAACACAAAATTAGTCTTAATTTCCTCTAGTTTTTAGCTTATTTCGATAGTAGCTTATTTCATGGATCACAATAATATCCCAATAAATTTGATTAAATCTTTGTTTATATTTGAGATGAAATAAATAATATATATTAATGTAAAAAGAAATAAGAATAATAAAAGTATAGTGTTTTCGAATCCACCCTCTCCCACAAATTAATTTTTCCAACAACATTTTAAAAAAAGCATTTTGTGATGCTTTAAAATATATACCTAAAAAACATAATAAGAATTAAGAGTAGTAGAATATTATTTGTATTAAAAAATATTATTATTGAATAATTTGAAGGAAATTTATAAAAACAAAACTATCTATGGATTAGAAACGTTGCTCTAAGAAATGGCTAGGTTTGTTTTTCAAAGCATTTATAGATTACTTTTTTAGCTATTAATAATTTATTGGAAGAAAAAAAGTTCTTTTTTTGCTATTAATGAATACTAATTGACTTAACAACTTTTATAGTGTCTCTTTTATTTTAATAAACTGTGTCTCTTTTTATTAGAAATGTAATTTGAAATTAAAATATGACATTTTCAATTTTATATTATTTTAATATTTAATTCATGCTAATTATAGAAAAATATGATTATTGTAGCTTTTGATAAGTCGAGCAAAAATCTAAAAAAATGCAATTCAAAGATGAGTCGAGCAAAACCAAGTCAGAGAAAACAAATATTTATGTTTTATATAGAAAAGAAGCATCTGAGATAATAAGGTTAGTAGATGTTACCCATCAACTTTTCTACTTAAATTTAATTTGTTTTTTTTTTAAGTAAGTTGATCATTAAACGAGAACTAAGGATTTTCAAATATGTTTACAAAATAAACGAGTTATAACAACTCGACAAAAAAAAATATTGAAAACCAATTGATCCTATGATAAGAAATACAACAGTTTTTTTACAAAAATTGTAAAAAATTACAATTGGTTTTAACAATATCACCAAGAAGGGACCATTTACAAACCAAAATTTAATATTTCAAACTACATCAAGGACATTCCAACCTTGGTTCTTGAAAATAATACCATTCCTGAGGTACCATATATTCCAACAAACAGCCAACCAAATGACTTCTGTTTGTTGAGAATGTATCAAGTGTGAGTATGTATAGATAATAATCCCACATTGGATAAGAATGTGGTGACTTGAGCATTTATAAGTGAGAGAACTCATTCACTTATTACCTTAGGGTTTTGGGTGAATATGTGGTGTGTCTCTCACAAGGGTGTTGCTCAAAGAATGAAGTCTCACAATGATTAATGCTCCTTAGTGAAAAATCACCCCCAACAAATGGTATCATGAGCCTTTGGTTTGAGAAAGGGGCCGACTTACTTGTATCGAAAGTATCCCACACGGTAGGTATCTCAGATGCGACGAGTGTCCCATTGAAGAGTGTCAACGACGGTACAAGTGTGTGGATGAAGAGATTTCACTTGAGGGGGAGCATTGTGATGGACTCACACTTGAGGGGGAGTGTTGAGAATATATCATGTCTGAGTATGTGTGGATAATAATCTCACATTGGATAGGAATGTGGTGACTTGAGCATTTATAAGTGAGAGAACCCACCCACCTATCACCTTATGGTTTTGGATGGATATATGGTGTGTCTCTCACAAATGTGCTGCTCAAAGAATGAAGTCCCACAATGATCAATGCTCCCTAGTGAAAAATCTCCCTCGACACTGCTTTCCCACATTTAACTTTTTGGGTTTTGCAAAAGTTGAATCACCTCAAAAAGATATCCTTGAAACAAACCGTATTATTCGCTAAAATATCCACAAAATCAATCCACTTCCTAATCTCCCTCCAAATCAAGTCCACTACTATACACAATACAAAACAATGATCCAAATATTCTTCTATCAAAGAACTAAAAATGCAAGAAGAAGAAATTTCTGGAGAAATAATACCTTGAGATTTAATCTTGTCCCGAGAAGGAAGTCTCTTATTAAAAATATGATATCCAAATGCCTTGATCCTCGAAGGAACTTCAGATTTCCAAAGTTTCTTCCACATGACATCAACAACAGAATTGTTAAGAACTATTGCGTTTTGGCCGCCAACAGACCTGCTATCCTGTAACATCAAAGCACAAGATCTCATAGAGAATCCCATCTCTGAATTAGGAAGCAAAATCAAAGAAACATGAGCACTCGAAACTGGCACTTTTCCTGCCAGCATAATCCTCAATTCCTCGGCCATCCTGATCCCAACATGAGATTACGCCCCAAATTTAATGCCCAAATCACCCTAATGCCAAAATCCGTCCTCCCACCCTCCCATACCCACCACTGCCACCCGTTTTAGACATGAGTTCGCAAAAAAATTAGGGAAACGAGCCTTAAGTTTATAATTACCCAACCACAAAGAATACCAAAAGGATGTAGAAAAACCATTTCCTAAAACTACACTATAGTTCTTGACAAAATAATCATCTCAATATTCTTTTCAATATTCCCAATTTCTTTCCACCACACAGAGTTAGAATTATTAGGGATAGGATTAATACCACTGTTAACCAAGTACGCACTTACGTCACCATAACGAGCTTTCAACACCCGAAACCAAAAAGATTTTGAACCGTTTAAAATCCTCCATTTCCATTTAAGGAAAAGTGCTACATGAAAATCATATATCCTCCTTATCCCCAGACCTCCTTTTTCAATGGGCAAACGCACGTTCTTCCAACCTACCCAATGAATCCACTTCCACTCCTCCGTCCGGCACCATAAGAAGTTACTTTGCAGTCTATTGATTTCTTTAGCTATCTTGACCGACATCTTATAAAAAATATAGCCAAAAAAAGATAGAGTGCACAAAACCGAGACTAAGAAAATGACTTTTCCAACAAACTAAATGCTTCTTAATCTTATCAATTGATGACTTCCAAGTAGAAATCCTTCTCGGACTAAACCCGATAGGAATACCAAGAAACTTGAAATTTATATCCTCCACTTACAAGAAAGAAAAGATGTCGTTTCTTCCATAAAACAAGGTTTCAAATTTATCCATGTTAACTTACTCTTGTGGAAGTTAACACCCAAACCCGAAACTAATTCAAAACTCCTTAGAACCGCCTTGAAAGTCCAAACTTGATTCCAACTACAATTCCCGATCAATAAAGTATCGTTCACAAATTTAAGAATAACAACTTAACACCCCCTATTAACAACCACTATGTCATAAACACCGACATTGACCACCTTTTTAACCAAACCTGAAAGACCCTCCTCCACTAGAACAAAAAGGAACAGAGATAACGAGTCACCTTTTCTCAAACCACGCTCAACCCGAAACTCCTTAGTCAGACTACCATTTACTAGCACCAACATATTTCTATTAAAAATCAATAGCTTAATCCATCTCATCCACTTACTACCAAAACTCATCCTCGTCATCATGAACCTAATAAAGTTCCAACTAACTTTATCATAGGCTTTTTTGAAATCCACCTTAAAAAGAATACAAATTTTACCTTCCTTCTTATAGTAACCGACTAACTCGTTTGCAACTAAAACCTTATCAAGAAGTTGTCTTCCGAGAACAAAAGCATTTTGACAAGGTGAAATCAAAGAGTCCAACATAATTTTCAATCATCCTGCCAAAAGTTTTGACAATACTTTATAAAGACATCCCACCAAACAAATAGGTCTATAATCATCAAGCCCAAAAGGCTTAGAAGCCTTCGGGACTAGCGTCAAAAAAGACAAAGTGACAGCTTTTGACAAAACTGACCCTGAGTGAAATCCATTGAAAAATTTCACAAAGTCTTCTTTCAAAAAGAACCAACACTTCCGGATAAACAAAAGCTAAAAACCATCGGACCCCGGACTCTTCGATCCCTCACAACTCCAAACTTCCTCCCTAATCTCTCCCTCCATAAATGAGGCTTCAAGAGATTCACACTCCAAACTATTAAGGGTATTAAAAGTGATGCCTTCTAAATAAGGCCTCTCAAAAACCTCTTCAATAAATTTGCTTGAGAAGTGCACAAAAACCTATTTTTTTCACGTTACTAACAGAATCCAAAATACCATTTCCGGAATTAATCGAGCCCATATGATTATGTCTCCTCCTCTCCTTCATAACTCTATGAAAAAAGCTACTATTATTATTCCCATAGTTACTCCACTTCAACCTTTCCTTTTGAATTAACATGTTCTTCTTAATCTTAAGATTAAGCCAAAACTGACTAGAAACTTCCTCCTCTTCACTAGGATCTCATCCACCTCATTATCATTAATAAGATTTAGAAGCTCATCCGCCTCGTTCACCTCCCTAACATATTCCTCCACCTCCAACTCAACCCTCCCGAACATCTCATAATTCCACCACCTTAATCTATATTTAAGCAATCTCATATTCTCCTTCAAAATAAAATCACACCTTCCAACCACTTCCAACTTCTTCCCTTCCCTTTCAACAAAAGAAACAAAATATTTATTTGAAAACCATTCATTGTTAAACTTGAAAGGCTTCGGTCTTCGATTTGAACCATCACCACCAACCAAATTGGACAGTGGTCTGAGATATCCCTAAAACCAATCAATTGACCCACTACCCCCATTTATTCACAATGATATTTGATCGTACCTGGAGAACAGGATCCGATATGACTGGCGTCGAGCGTTGTTGAAGGACGGTTGATAAGGAGAAGAGGGGGTGTACCTGCAAGGCACTCCGATGCTAAAGTAAGATACTGAGCAAAGAGCGTGCAAGTACGAGAATTAAGGTGAGAGAATTGAATACCTGGCCCTCTCCTCTGAGAGGGTTTATATACTATCGTTAGTGGATGGTTATTGGTTCAAATCGTTTGGCGCGGATCGCGGGATCCGCACGAATAGGTAACGGTCAAAACTAGCCGTTGGGGGATTTCACTCTGGTCGGTACAGCCTTGGTCGACAAGGACCGTTACCCTCATCATGGTGCTCGACGCCGAGCGTGTCAGCTTATCACTTTTCCTGGCCCAACTCTGGGAGTTGGGCTTGCCCGGAACAGGAGCCCCCTAAGTCGTTGCTTCTGCGGAGGAGCGATGACTTAGTGATGGTTTTCTGTCTAAGGCGTACGCAGCGCGTATGGTGTTTTTCGTGCGTGGACCAGGGAATGATCATTCGATGACCCACGACAGGCGGGCAGTTGTTTGGTTGCTCGACGAAGGGGGGATATGAAACGAAAAGTTGGCGTGTCTGGGAATTCGCGCCTATTTAATGTTCTGACGGCTAGCCTAGGGGCTAGAGCGTAGGTAATCATTGCCTAGGGGTAGGGGTCACACATTTTTGCACATGTTTCCTTCCCTATAAATAGGAACCCAAGGCATTCTGTAAGCTTTTTCGTTTCGTCTTCTTCTCCACTGCACTGCTCGTAGATCAGCCACCATTCTCAGCCGTCGACCACCGCTTTCATCTGTCGACCACCGCGTTCTAAGCCAACTTCTTCTGCAATGGCCTCCCAAGCTCAAGGTATGACTCTTTTTTATGTTTTTCTTAGTCATAGGTTTGACATTTTAGCAATGCATGTGGCATAGGATAGATTTTCCGGTAGTTTAGGCTTAGAATAAGTAGATTAGAGACCTTCTATCATCGTTGCTCATCGATTACGAACCCTAATTCGTGGTCGGCGATGGTCCTGGTCGACTTTTACCTGGGACCTGATAAGCATCTACGATTTGATCGTATCCTCGCTGTCGTCGGGCGCTGGCCATCGCCTTGAGCGATGGTTAACCGAGGGCTATGGCTCGGGATCTTACTCCTGGGTCGATATGCGCCCTTTCACTTGTTAAGCGGTAGAAGGGTGGATTTGATATTCTAATCGAATTCACTGACGCCTTTCCTCTACTTTTCAGGTGAGACTTCGCTTATTGACCCGCTCGATATTTCCTCAGAGGAGGTGTCCTCAGAAGATTTCGGTTCTTTCGCATCCGTTCCTTCTAACTCCGGAAGCTCGTCGGACGAATCAGACGCGACCACGACGGAGGACGGAGCCCCTGATTCAGGAGAGACGACCGATTCCCCTCGGGGTCTGGAAAAAATAATCGCGCCCAAGGAATGGGTAGTGGAAGACCTGCTTGATAAGGTGTCGTCCTTCTCGAGGCCTCGTGCGGAGCCTTTGCCTACTGTTGGTGATCCGGAGGATTGGGTCGTCACCTGCCCGGGGGATAATTGTAACATCCCAATTTTAGTAATTATTTATTCATTATATTAATTGATTAATTGTGTGATTTTGTGCCTAGTTGAATTTTTTTGTTATAATTGAATTATTTGATTTATTTGAAATAATTGAATTAATTGATTTATTGGATTTATTTGAATTAATTAATTTATTTGATGTAATTTAATTAATTTGATTTAATTTAATTATTTGATTTAATTAAATTATTAGATTTATTTGATTCTTTACTTTATTTGGTGGAATAAAATAGAATTGGTAGAATAGTTAATTGGGCCTAATTGAGAGTGTAAATAGTAAGTGAGTGAATGTGATAGTAAGTCCAATTAGAAAATTATGAGAGTTAACAAAAGAAGAGAATGAGATAGAATAGGGTTAGAAGTAGGAAGAGGGAAAAGAGGCTAGAATAGAGAAGAGGAGAAGAGGAGAAATCAAGAATAAGAATTAATCAAAAATCAAGGTAAGGGTGAGTTTTTATATGATTGTTGGGATTATATGATGATGTATAATGGGTAGAAATATGTTTAGGATAAAATCCCCAAATTTATATGATTTTATAAATTTTAGGTTTTGATGATAATCTTTGGTTTATGATAAATAATTGTGATAATTAATTGTGTTTGAAATTGATATTTTGGTATATAGTAGAGACCCATTCACTATTGAAGTTATAGATGAACTTCTAAAAGAATGTAAGACTTTGTATAAAACATTTCATCCCAAAAGAAACGAATTCTATCTTTAGAAGAACAAAATACCGCTTTTGGAAAATACATTGAAAGTGAAAAACAAAAATTGATGGATGAAAAACAAAGTCTTGTATGCAAAAATTGTGAGTCATTATATTTTCAAATTGTTCAACTTAAAAGAGTCTTAGAAAGATATGAAAAAGGTCAAATTGGCTTGGAGGAAATTCTTAGGCACCAAAGATATCCTAATGACAAAAGTGGTTTAGGATATTCTAAGTTTTCCAAACCAAGCACAAATTAAACCATTTTTGTAAAAGCTAGTGATCAAGTTGTTAAAGAAAAGGCAAACAATTCTAAAACTATGCATCAAAGTCATAAAAAGAAAAGAATCATTAAGAAACAAAAGTATGTTCCTAGATATAAAAGTCACTTTCAACCTACTTGTTTTTATTGTGGAATCAAAGGCCATACACCTAATGCTTGCTATGTGCGCAACATTGGTGTTGCTAAAGGGAATTATGTGTGGGTTGAAAAGGGTACTAACTACCAAGGACCCAAAGCAATTTGGGTACCTAACAATACTTGATTTTGTTTTGTAGGTATGCTTGAAGACAACTTCTACTCAATGGTATCTTGATAGCGGTTGTTCAAATCATATGACGTGCGACATCAACAAATTTTCAAGTCTATCACTAAAGGCCAAAGGATACTTTACTTACGGTGATGATAGTAAAGGAAAGATTATTGGAATAGGAACCATTGATGCACCTCCTCATACAATCATCGAAGACGTTCTTTATGTGGAAGGCCTTAAACACAACCTACTTAGCATAAGTCAATTGTGTGACAAAGGGTTCCAAATCAACTTCACAAAGGATGAATGCTTGATAGAACATGAAGTCACCCATGACCTCTTGCTAAAAGGTAAAAGATTTAATAACATTTTTATGATTTCTTTTGATGACTCTTCCTTGAAGGTTAAATGTTTAATGGCGAACAACAACGAGGTGTGGCTATGGAATAAAAGGTTTGCTCACATTAACATGGAGCATTTAAACAAGTTAATAAAGCATGACCTAGTTGTTTTGTCTTTCGAAGATAAAGTTCATCAAGGATAAGTTATGTGATGCTTGCCAAAAAGGGAAGCAAACCAAGACAACTTTCAAGTCCAAGAAAGTGATATCTACTTCAAGGCCACTACAATTGTTGCATATGGATCTTTTCGGTCCATCAAGAACAAAAAGCTTCGGAGGTAACGTTTATGCTTTAGTTATTGTTGATGACCTCAAATTTCAAATTTTGTGTTAACATTTTACATGTGTTAACCGGTTAACCATTTGGTTAACCGGTTAACACTGAATGTTTTTTGAAAAATTATTTCTTTTCAAATTCAAATTTTTTCCTTTTGTTATACCTTTTCAAATATTTATTTTCATACTTTTTCATACCTTTTTAAATAGGTGTTTTGACTATTATATATTCTGAAATTTTTTAAATTCAAAAAACACCTCCTAGAATTTTCATAAAATATCACTTAATCAAATTCACTTAAACTCATATATTTTCAAATATTCAAAAGTGTTCATATTGATTCATAACATTTCATATTCATAAGTTGAACACTTGTATTGAAATTGAGAAGTGGATTTTGATCAAAGGAGAAGATCAATCTTGTATTGATATCATATATTGTATTACTCTCAAAATAACAAAGATTTATAGAAGTTTTCTATTGTGACTTGTGATCCAGGATTGTTGGACACAAGGGGTAGTGCTTGTAAGAGGATTGTTCTTGCACACTAGGTTTTGTTTAGTTGTTTAGAAAGTAGGCCTCACCAGTTGATGGTGCGATAGGTTGTACAATCTAAAAACTAGTGGAAAATCTCTTTCGTGTTGGAAAGGGGACTGGATGTACCTTCGGACTGTGAGGGGAACCAAGATAAATTGATATGTCTCTTTTATTTCCTGCTTTATCACTTTCTTATCATACACAAGTAAAAGAGAAAAATCCATCCATCAAGAAAATAATCGAGAAAATTTTATAACACCTAATTCACCCCCCCCCCCTCTTAGGCGTACTCTGAATCTACAAATTATACCAACAATATGGCTGAATACGAAGCGTGTATCATGGGTATTAAGGTTGCTATTGAGATGATGATCCAACTCTTGAATGTGTATGGGGATTCAGCCTTAGTAGTTATACACATTAAAGGTGAATGAGACACAAAGCATCCAAATCTCATTCCTTACAGAGAGCATGTGTTGTCTTTGATCCCATACTTTGAAGAGATTAGTTTTGGACATATTCCCCGAGAAGAGAATCAATTGGCAGATGCGTTAGCGACTATGTCATCTATGTTTGAAATCAGTTAGGATAATGGAGCTCCTAGAATTACTATTGATTGATTAGATGAGCCGACATACTATTATGAGGTTGATACTGAGGGGGTGGAAGATAAACCTTGGTTCTACAAAGTAAAAAGATATCTCGAAGCTCAGGAATATCCTGAAGGGGCATCTATCAATGACAAGAAGTTTATGAGGAGATTTTCTGCCAAGTTTTTCCTGAGTAATGGAATTTTATACAAGCACAATCACGATTCGACTTTGCTTCGCTATGTGGACAAGAAGGAAGTAAGAGAGGTTATGGAAGACATGCATGATGGGATCTTTGGTACTCACTCCAGTGGGCATACAATGGCTAAGAATATATTCCTCCTTTAAAATTTACTAATTCAAAGCCAAATTGTATGTTAGTTCATAATACTATTAAACAACTCTATTACTTATTTCAATCTTTCTCCACTATATCAATCTCTATTACTTATTTCAATATTTCTCCACTATACTTCTATGAATCTCTTCATTTTATATTTTATTCTTAATTTATATGATAAATTGATTTTTTTAGGAAATAATAGAGTACAAGACAAAAGGAAAATAATTGATTGTCTGAAAAATAAAAAGATGAAAAACCCAACCCGTGTTCAGCTGCCACCACACAAAAACAAACATATATTATTTCCTACTAAATCATTGCATATATAGTTTTCTGGCGAGTCTGCTAAATAATAGTGTTTGTCTTTTCGATCCAGTTGTCTGATATTTCTATCACCGACATGGTATTTGTGTCTAAACCTACCTGCCTCATAAGTGGAAAGTCGTTCAATCACACAAAGCAAGTGGAGGAGATTTAGATATACATTTATGAAAGGATGAATAGAAAGAAGTTATAGCTACAATTGTCTGAGTTTCATTTTTATGTATTTGTATTTTTCTAGGTTTGTATCCAACAGAAAGAATGAAAACAAACACATGATGATGGGATACAAAAGCTATTGCACAAATGTACTGTTGAAACCGGTCGGAGTTCACAAAAAGTCGCAAGGAGAGAAAGCAAGAACTTACAGTAGACGAGAACGAGAGAAAGACGAGAACTTACGAGTGAAAACGAGAGAGTTCTGCAAGGAGGAGGCGGAGGAGGCCGACGATCGTTTTAGGGTTCTACAGATGAGAAGCAAGGAGGAGGCGGAGGCGGACGACGGTCGTTTTATGTGAAAGAAAACGAAGTTCTACTGCACGGAATAGAAGCAAGGAGGAGAAGATGATCGTTTTAGGGTTCTACTGCTGGTGCATGAAATCGTGAACATAAAACAAATGAAGAGGAATAGGATTAATTTTAGGGTTTTAGTTACTGGAGAAACTTTTTGCATCGGTTACATAATGAACCGAAATAAAGGCCCATTTGTGGAGAGACTTTTCACATCGGTTTAAGTATTGGACCGATATAAGGAGCATTAAATTTTCACATCGGTTTATTATGTGGACCGATATAAGCGCCCCAATTATGACTTTTTACATCGGTTTTATTATGGACTGATTTAAAAGCCCTTATGTGAATCCAATTTTTCACATCGGTTGGCATCAAAACCCAATGTGAAATCCCTTATAATAAACTTTTTAATTATTTACAAAACTGCCACCACATTTTTTTACATCAGTGGAAATAAATGTCTGATGTAAAATCGCTAAATCAAATATTTTTCATTTCATATTATTATAAAATATGATGTAAAATAATTTGACAAATATTTTTCACATCATATATCTTGAGATCTGGTGTAAAATCATTTAACCAAATATCTTTTTTCTAGTAGTGAAATAACGACTTGATTTTTTTGTAGGAATAGTTTCTTTGTATCGTTGGTTTTATCTTTCCCTGTTGATTGTTTGTTTGTAGAACTTTGTTTCAAGCTTTGTTGTTGTTGAATATTGGTTGAAGTACCCATTATACTTCTTTTTTGAATACCATATTGTTCATAAAAGAAATGATTTAGCTCTTTGGTTAAAAAAATAATTAAAAGGAATGAGTTACTATTCAAATAATAGCGATCTAATATTGCATTTGGACTCTTATATATATATATATATATATATATATATATATATATATATATATATATATATATATATATATATATATATATATATATATATATATATATATATATATATATATATATATATATATATATATATATATATATATATATATATATATATATATCGCAAAAATATTGCATTTGGTCTAATATATATAATATATTGCATTTGGACTCTTGAATATATATTATATTTTATATATATATTGCATTCGGTCTAATATTATGTTTTTTATCCTAAATTTATTAGTACTAATCGCATCATAGTTTACTTTCTAACATCCCAAAAATATTTAAATCAAATATTATCTAATATATTATTTAATTGATTGATGTAACCAATTTTAAAAAACCTATATTTAAGTCATGCTCATTTTAAGTCTTATTTATTCTTTTCATTTCCACAATTTTCCAGTGTTCTTCAAGAACAACTCTCCAATCTCTTTTATAGGTAACACTCTCCTTTCTTCTTCATTACAATCTTTTATTCACTATATTCATTTCTACAAATATTCATATTCTTGCAGTGAAATGAATAAATCACTACATTCTTCACCATCCTTCTTCGTACTTAACAAATATGGAATTTTGGTTATGAGTGACGGATGGTAAATTTTAGTTTGATTTAATTAAAAGAAAATGTTTTACACTAATTCTCCTGATATATCTACAAAAAGTTTTAAAGTAAAAAAAATAGATTAATAGAATCAGGAAACATAATTAAAAATTCAACAAATAACTAAGAGATATATGAAATGAATTAAGAAATTCACAATTTCTTTTATGCTCAATCTTATAAATCAAATCTAAATGATTAGCACTTTTCAATTTGTGTTACATGTCTAAATTCAATTTTTTTTTTATCATTGACTCATTCAATAAACCAATTTAAGACATAAATGGTTTATTTTTCATTTATAATAAGAAAAATGAAAACAAAAAGCAAAATTAACACAAAAAGTAAATTATTATTATTATTATTATTATTATAGGAATAAAAACTTTAGACTAATTTACAGTTAAAAATCTTATGATAAATAGAAGAAAAATAAGAATTATGTTTAAAAAATAAAATTAATAAAAAACAAGACTTTTCTCAATAAAAAAAATTAATATTATTTTTTATTAATATTAATAAATCTAACCATAAATTTGGGAAACTGTTATGGTGTTATGGTTTTATACTGTTTTAAGAAAAAACTTTGAATTTATAAGATCAACAAGCTCTTTTTTTGTTGCAATATTTAGAAAAACAAAGTGAATACAACCAAATGAGTTTTTTTTATTGATAAATTCGGTATGCACCGGAATGTTTGAGAAAAAAAAATGAGTTTTTTTTTATAATTATTTAAAAACACAAAATTAGTCTTAATTTCCTCTAGTTTTTAGCTTATTTCGATAGTAGCTTATTTCATGGATCACAATAATATCCCAATAAATTTGATTAAATCTTTGTTTATATTTGAGATGAAATAAATAATATATATTAATGTAAAAAGAAATAAGAATAATAAAAGTATAGTGTTTTCGAATCCACCCTCTCCCACAAATTAATTTTTCCAACAACATTTTAAAAAAAGCATTTTGTGATGCTTTAAAATATATACCTAAAAAACATAATAAGAATTAAGAGTAGTAGAATATTATTTGTATTAAAAAATATTATTATTGAATAATTTGAAGGAAATTTATAAAAACAAAACTATCTATGGATTAGAAACGTTGCTCTAAGAAATGGCTAGGTTTGTTTTTCAAAGCATTTATAGATTACTTTTTTAGCTATTAATAATTTATTGGAAGAAAAAAAGTTCTTTTTTTGCTATTAATGAATACTAATTGACTTAACAACTTTTATAGTGTCTCTTTTATTTTAATAAACTGTGTCTCTTTTTATTAGAAATGTAATTTGAAATTAAAATATGACATTTTCAATTTTATATTATTTTAATATTTAATTCATGCTAATTATAGAAAAATATGATTATTGTAGCTTTTGATAAGTCGAGCAAAAATCTAAAAAAATGCAATTTAAAGATGAGTCGAGCAAAACCAAGTCAGAGAAAACAAATATTTATGTTTTATATAGAAAAGAAGCATCTGAGATAATAAGGTTAGTAGATGTTACCCATCAACTTTTCTACTTAAATTTAATTTGTTTTTTTTTTAAGTAAGTTGATCATTAAACGAGAACTAAGGATTTTCAAATATGTTTACAAAATAAACGAGTTATAACAACTCGACAAAAAAAAATATTGAAAACCAATTGATCCTATGATAAGAAATACAACAGTTTTTTTACAAAAATTGTAAAAAATTACAATTGGTTTTAACAATATCACCAAGAAGGGACCATTTACAAACCAAAATTTAATATTTCAAACTACATCAAGGACATTCCAACCTTGGTTCTTGAAAATAATACCATTCCTGAGGTACCATATATTCCAACAAACAGCCAACCAAATGACTTCTGTTTGTTGAGAATGTATCAAGTGTGAGTATGTATAGATAATAATCCCACATTGGATAAGAATGTGGTGACTTGAGCATTTATAAGTGAGAGAACTCATTCACTTATTACCTTAGGGTTTTGGGTGAATATGTGGTGTGTCTCTCACAAGGGTGTTGCTCAAAGAATGAAGTCTCACAATGATTAATGCTCCTTAGTGAAAAATCACCCCCAACAAATGGTATCATGAGCCTTTGGTTTGAGAAAGGGGCCGACTTACTTGTATCGAAAGTATCCCACACGGTAGGTATCTCAGATGCGACGAGTGTCCCATTGAAGAGTGTCAACGACGGTACAAGTGTGTGGATGAAGAGATTTCACTTGAGGGGGAGCATTGTGATGGACTCACACTTGAGGGGGAGTGTTGAGAATATATCATGTCTGAGTATGTGTGGATAATAATCTCACATCGGATAGGAATGTGGTGACTTGAGCATTTATAAGTGAGAGAACCCACCCACCTATCACCTTATGGTTTTGGATGGATATATGGTGTGTCTCTCACAAATGTGCTGCTCAAAGAATGAAGTCCCACAATGATCAATGCTCCCTAGTGAAAAATCTCCCTCGACACTGCTTTCCCACATTTAACTTTTTGGGTTTTGCAAAAGTTGAATCACCTCAAAAAGATATCCTTGAAACAAACCGTATTATTCGCTAAAATATCCACAAAATCAATCCACTTCCTAATCTCCCTCCAAATCAAGTCCACTACTATACACAATACAAAACAATGATCCAAATATTCTTCTATCAAAGAACTAAAAATGCAAGAAGAAGAAATTTCTGGAGAAATAATACCTTGAGATTTAATCTTGTCCCGAGAAGGAAGTCTCTTATTAAAAATATGATATCCAAATGCCTTGATCCTCGAAGGAACTTCAGATTTCCAAAGTTTCTTCCACATGACATCAACAACAGAATTGTTAAGAACTATTGCGTTTTGGCCGCCAACAGACCTGCTATCCTGTAACATCAAAGCACAAGATCTCATAGAGAATCCCATCTCTGAATTAGGAAGCAAAATCAAAGAAACATGAGCACTCGAAACTGGCACTTTTCCTGCCAGCATAATCCTCAATTCCTCGGCCATCCTGATCCCAACATGAGATTACGCCCCAAATTTAATGCCCAAATCACCCTAATGCCAAAATCCGTCCTCCCACCCTCCCATACCCACCACTGCCACCCGTTTTAGACATGAGTTCGCAAAAAAATTAGGGAAACGAGCCTTAAGTTTATAATTACCCAACCACAAAGAATACCAAAAGGATGTAGAAAAACCATTTCCTAAAACTACACTACAGTTCTTGACAAAATAATCATCTCAATATTCTTTTCAATATTCCCAATTTCTTTCCACCACACAGAGTTAGAATTATTAGGGATAGGATTAATACCACTGTTAACCAAGTACGCACTTACGTCACCATAACGAGCTTTCAACACCCGAAACCAAAAAGATTTTGAACCGTTTAAAATCCTCCATTTCCATTTAAGGAAAAGTGCTACATGAAAATCATATATCCTCCTTATCCCCAGACCTCCTTTTTCAATGGGCAAACTCACGTTCTTCCAACCTACCCAATGAATCCACTTCCACTCCTCCGTCCGGCACCATAAGAAGTTACTTTGCAGTCTATTGATTTCTTTAGCTATCTTGACCGACATCTTATAAAAAATATAGCCAAAAAAAGATAGAGTGCACAAAACCGAGACTAAGAAAATGACTTTTCCAACAAACTAAATGCTTCTTAATCTTATCAATTGATGACTTCCAAGTAGAAATCCTTCTCGGACTAAACCCGATAGGAATACCAAGAAACTTGAAATTTATATCCTCCACTTACAAGAAAGAAAAGATGTCGTTTCTTCCATAAAACAAGGTTTCAAATTTATCCATGTTAACTTACTCTTGTGGAAGTTAACACCCAAACCCGAAACTAATTCAAAACTCCTTAGAACCGCCTTGAAAGTTCAAACTTGATTCCAACTACAATTCCCGATCAATAAAGTATCGTTCACAAATTTAAGAATAACAACTTAACACCCCCTATTAACAACCACTATGTCATAAACACCGACATTGACCACCTTTTTAACCAAACCTGAAAGACCCTCCTCCACTAGAACAAAAAGGAACAGAGATAACGAGTCACCTTTTCTCAAACCACGCTCAACCCGAAACTCCTTAGTCAGACTACCATTTACTAGCACCAACATATTTCTATTAAAAATCAATAGCTTAATCCATCTCATCCACTTACTACCAAAACTCATCCTCGTCATCATGAACCTAATAAAGTTCCAACTAACTTTATCATAGGCTTTTTTGAAATCCACCTTAAAAAGAATACAAATTTTACCTTCCTTCTTATAGTAACCGACTAACTCGTTTGCAACTAAAACCTTATCAAGAAGTTGTCTTCCGAGAACAAAAGCATTTTGACAAGGTGAAATCAAAGAGTCCAACATAATTTTCAATCATCCTGCCAAAAGTTTTGACAACTTTATAAAGACATCCCACCAAACAAATAGGTCTATAATCATCAAGCCCAAAAGGCTTAGAAGCCTTCGGGACTAGCGTCAAAAAAGACAAAGTGACAGCTTTTGACAAAACTGACCCTGAGTGAAATCCATTGAAAAATTTCACAAAGTCTTCTTTCAAAAAGAACCAACACTTCCGGATAAACAAAAGCTAAAAACCATCGGACCCCGGACTCTTCGATCCCTCACAACTCCAAACTTCCTCCCTAATCTCTCCCTCCATAAATGAGGCTTCAAGAGATTCACACTCCAAACTATTAAGGGTATTAAAAGTGATGCCTTCTAAATAAGGCCTCTCAAAAACCTCTTCAATAAATTTGCTTGAGAAGTGCACAAAAACCTATTTTTTTCACGTTACTAACAGAATCCAAAATACCATTTCCGGAATTAATCGAGCCCATATGATTATGTCTCCTCCTCTCCTTCATAACTCTATGAAAAAAGCTACTATTATTATTCCCATAGTTACTCCACTTCAACCTTTCCTTTTGAATTAACATGTTCTTCTTAATCTTAAGATTAAGCCAAAACTGACTAGAAACTTCCTCCTCTTCACTAGGATCTCATCCACCTCATTATCATTAATAAGATTTAGAAGCTCATCCGCCTCGTTCACCTCCCTAACATATTCCTCCACCTCCAACTCAACCCTCCCGAACATCTCATAATTCCACCACCTTAATCTATATTTAAGCAATCTCATATTCTCCTTCAAAATAAAATCACACCTTCCAACCACTTCCAACTTCTTCCCTTCCCTTTCAACAAAAGAAACAAAATATTTATTTGAAAACCATTCATTGTTAAACTTGAAAGGCTTCGGTCTTCGATTTGAACCATCACCACCAACCAAATTGGACAGTGGTCTGAGATATCCCTAAAACCAATCAATTGACCCACTACCCCCATTTATTCATAATGATATTTGATCGTACCTAGAGAATAGGATCCGATATGACTGGCGTCGAGCGTTGTTGAAGGACGGTTGATAAGGAGAAGAGGGGGTGTACCTGCAAGGCACTCCGATGCTAAAGTAAGATACTGAGCAAAGAGCGTGCAAGTACGAGAATTAAGGTGAGAGAATTGAATACTTGGCCCTCTCCTCTGAGAGGGTTTATATACTATCGTTAGTGGATGGTTATTGGTTCAAATCGTTTGGCGCGGATCGCGGGATCCGCACGAATAGGTAACGGTCAAAACTAGCCGTTGGGGGATTTCACTCTGGTCGGTACAGCCTTGGTCGACAAGGACCGTTACCCTCATTATGGTGCTCGACGCCGAGCGTGTCAGCTTATCACTTTGCCTGGCCCAACTCTGGGAGTTGGGGTTGCCCGGAACAGGAGCCCCCTAAGTCGTTGCTTCTGCGGAGGAGCGATGACTTAGTGATGGTTTTCTGTCTAAGGCGTACGCAACGCGTCTAGTGTTTTTCGTGCGTGGACCAGGGAATGATCGTTCGATGACCCACGACAGGCGGGCAGTTGTTTGGTTGCTCGACGAAGGGGGGATATGAAACGAAAAGTTGGCGTGTCTGGGAATTCGCGCCTATTTAATGTTCTGACGGCTAGCCTAGGGGCTAGAGCGTAGGTAATCATTGCCTAGGGGTAGGGGTCACACATTTTTGCACATGTTTCCTTCCCTATAAATAGGAACCCAAGGCATTCTGTAAGCTTTTTCGTTTCGTCTTCTTCTCCACTGCACTGCTCGTAGATCAGCCACCATTCTCAGCCGTCGACCACCGCTTTCATCTGTCGACCACCGCGTTCTAAGCCAACTTCTTCTGCAATGGCCTCCCAAGCTCAAGGTACGACTCTTTTTTATGTTTTTCTTAGTCTTAGGTTTGACATTTTAGCAATGCATGTGGCATAGGATAGATTTTCCGGTAATTTAGGCTTAGAATAAGTAGATTAGAGACCTTCTATCATCGTTGCTCATCGATTACGAACCCTAATTCGTGGTCGGCGATGGTCCTGGTCGACTTTTACCTGGGACCTGATAAGCATCTACGATTTGATCATATCCTCGCTGTCGTCGGGCGCTGTCCATCGCCTTGAGCGATGGTTAACCGAGGGCTATGGCTCGGGATCTTACTCCTGGGTCGATATGCGCCCTTTCACTTGTTAAACGGTAGAAGGGTGGATTTGATATTCTAATCGAATTCACTGACGCCTTTCCTCTGCTTTTCAGGTGAGACTTCGCTTATTGACCCGCTCGATATTTCCTCAGAGGAGGTGTCCTCAGAAGATTTCGGTTCTTCCGCATCCGTTCCTTCTAACTCCGGAAGCTCGTCGGACGAATCAGACGCGACCACGACGGAGGACGGAGCCCCTGATTCAGGAGAGACGACCGATTCCCCTCGGGGTCTGGAAAAAATAATCGCGCCCAAGGAATGGGTAGTGGAAGACCTGCTTGATAAGGTGTCGTCCTTCTCGAGGCCTCGTGCGGAGCCTTTGCCTACTGTTGGTGATCCGGAGGATTGGGTCGTCACCTGCCCGGGGGATAATTGTAACATCCCAATTTTAGTAATTATTTATTCATTATATTAATTGATTAATTGTGTGATTTTGTGCCTAGTTGAATATTTTTGATATAATTGAATTATTTGATTTATTTGAAATAATTGATTTATTGGATTTATTTGAATTAATTAATTTATTTGATGTAATTTAATTAATTTGATTTAATTTAATTATTTGATTCAATTAAATTATTAGATTTATTTGATTCTTTACTTTATTTGGTGGAATAAAATAGAATTGGTAGAATAGTTAATTGGGCCTAATTGAGAGTGTAAATAGTAAGTGAGTGAATGTGATAGTAAGTCCAATTAGAAAATTATGAGAGTTAACAAAAGAAGAGAATGAGATAGAATAGGGTTAGAAGTAGGAAGAGGGAAAAAGAGGCTAGAATAGAGAAGAGGAGAAGAGGAGAAATCAAGAATAAGAATTAATCAAAAATCAAGGTAAGGGTGAGTTTTTATATGATTGTTGGGATTATATGATGATGTATAATGGGTAGAAATATGTTTAGGATAAAATCCCCAAATTTATATGATTTTATAAATTTTAGGTTTTTATGATAATCTTTGGTTTATGATAAATAATTGTGATAATTAATTGTGTTTGAAATTGATATTTTGGTATATAGTAGAGACCCATTCACTATTGAAGTTATAGATGAACTTCTAAAAGAATGTAAGACTTTGTATAAAACATTTCATCCCAAAAGAAACGAATTCTATCTTTAGAAGAACAAAATACCGCTTTTGGAAAATACATTGAAAGTGAAAAACAAAAATTGATGTATGAAAAACAAAGTCTTGTATGCAAAAATTGTGAGTCATTATATTTTCAAATTGTTCAACTTAAAAGAGTCTTAGAAAGATATGAAAAAGGTCAAATTGGCTTGGAGGAAATTCTTAGGCACCAAAGATATCCTAATGACAAAAGTGGTTTAGGATATTCTAAGTTTTCCAAACCAAGCACAAATTAAACCATTTTTGTAAAAGCTAGTGAACAAGTTGTTAAAGAAAAGGCAAACAATTCTAAAACTATGCATCAAAGTCATAAAAAGAAAAGAATCATTAAGAAACAAAAGTATGTTCCTAGATATAAAAGTCACTTTCAACCTACTTGTTTTTTTTGTGGAATCAAAGGCCATACACCTAATGCTTGCTATGTGCGCAACATTGGTGTTTCTAAAGGGAATTATGTGTGGGTTGAAAATGGTACTAACTACCAAGGACCCAAAGCAATTTGGGTACCTAACAATACTTGATTTTGTTTTGTAGGTATGCTTGAAGACAACTTCTACTCAATGGTATCTTGATAGAGGTTGTTCAAATCATATGACGTGCGACATCAACAAATTTTCAAGTCTATCACTAAAGGCCAAAGGATACTTTACTTACGGTGATGATAGTAAAGGAAAGATTATTGGAGTAGGAACCGTTGATGCACCTCCTCATACAATCATCGAAGACGTTCTTTATGTGGAAGGCCTTAAACACAACCTACTTAGCATAAGTCAATTGTGTGACAAAGGGTTCCAAATCAACTTCACAAAGGATGAATGCTTGATAGAACATGAAGTCACCCATGACCTCTTGCTAAAAGGTAAAAGATTTAATAACATTTTTATGATTTCTTTTGATGACTCTTCCTTGAAGGTTAAATGTTTAATGGCGAACAACAACGAGGTGTGGCTATGGCATAAAAGGTTTGCTCACATTAACATGGAGCATTTAAACAAGTTAATAAAGCATGACCTAGTTGTTTTGTCTTTCGAAGATAAAGTTCATCAAGGATAAGTTATGTGATGCTTGCCAAAAAGGGAAGCAAACCAAGACAACTTTCAAGTCCAAGAAAGTGATATCTACTTCAAGGCCACTACAATTGTTGCATATGGATCTTTTCGGTCCATCAAGAACAAAAAGCTTCGGAGGTAACGTTTATGCTTTAGTTATTTTTGATGACCTCAAATTTCAAATTTTGTGTTAACATTTTACATGTGTTAACCGGTTAACCATTTGGTTAACAGGTTAACACTGAATGTTTTTTGAAAAATTATTTCTTTTCAAATTCAAATTTTTTCCTTTTGTTATACCTTTTCAAATATTTATTTTCATACTTTTTCATACCTTTTTAAATAGGTGTTTTGACTATTATATATTCTGAAATTTTTTAAATTCAAAAAACACCTCCTAGAATTTTCATAAAATATCACTTAATCAAATTCACTTAAACGCATATATTTTCAAATATTCAAAAGTGTTCATATTGATTCATAACATTTCATATTCATAAGTTGAACACTTGTATTGAAATTGAGAAGTGGATTTTGATCAAAGGAGAAGATCAATCTTGTATTGATATCATATATTGTATTACTCTCAAAATAACAAAGATTTATAGAAGTTTTCTATTGTGACTTGTGATCCAGGATTGTTGGACACAAGGGATAGTGCTTGTAAGAGGATTGTTCTTGCACACTAGGTTTTGTTTAGTTGTTTAGAAAGTAGGCCTCACCGGTTGATGGTGCGATAGGTTGTACAATCTAAAAACTAGTGGAAAATCTCTTTCGTGTTGGAAAGGGGACTGGATGTACCTTCGGACTGTGAGGGGAACCAAGATAAATTGATATGTCTCTTTTATTTCCTGCTTTATCACTTTCTTATCATACACAAGTAAAAGAGAAAAATCCATCCATCAAGAAAATAATCGAGAAAATTTTATAACACCTAACTCACCCCCCCCCTCTTAGGCGTACTCTGAATCTACAAATTATACCAACAATATGGCTGAATACGAAGCGTGTATCATGGGTATTAAGGTTGCTATTGAGATGATGATCCAACTCTTGAATGTGTATGGGGATTCAGCCTTAGTAGTTATACACATTAAAGGTGAATGAGACACAAAGCATCCAAATCTCATTCCTTACAGAGAGCATGTGTTGTCTTTGATCCCATACTTTGAAGAGATTAGTTTTGGACATATTCCCCGAGAAGAGAATCAATTGGCAGATGCGTTAGCGACTATGTCATCTATGTTTGAAATCAGTTAGGATAATGGAGCTCCTAGAATTACTATTAATTGATTAGATGAGCCGACATACTATTATGAGGTTGATACTGAGGGGGTGGAAGATAAACCTTGGTTCTACAAAGTAAAAAGATATCTCGAAGCTCAGGAATATCCTGAAGGGGCATCTATCAATGACAAGAAGTTTATGAGGAGATTTTCTGCCAAGTTTTTCCTGAGTAATGGAATTTTATACAAGCACAATCACGATTCGACTTTGCTTCGCTATGTGGACAAGAAGGAAGTAAGAGAGGTTATGGAAGACATGCATGATGGGATCTTTGGTACTCACTCCAGTGGGCATACAATGGCTAAGAATATATTCCTCCTTTAAAATTTACTAATTCAAAGCCAAATTGTATGTTAGTTCATAATACTATTAAACAACTCTATTACTTATTTCAATCTTTCTCCACTATATCAATCTCTATTACTTATTTCAATATTTCTCCACTATACTTCTATGAATCTCTTCATTTTATATTTTATTCTTAATTTATATGATAAATTGATTTTTTTAGGAAATAATAGAGTACAAGACAAAAGGAAAATAATTGATTGTCTGAAAAATAAAAAGATGAAAAACCCAACCCGTGTTCAGCTGCCACCACACAAAAACAAACATATATTATTTCCTACTAAATCATTGCATATATAGTTTTCTGGCGAGTCTGCTAAATAATAGTGTTTGTCTTTTCGATCCAGTTGTCTGATATTTCTATCACCGACATGGTATTTGTGTCTAAACCTACCTGCCTCATAAGTGGAAAGTCGTTCAATCACACAAAGCAAGTGGAGGAGATTTAGATATACATTTATGAAAGGATGAATAGAAAGAAGTTATAGCTACAATTGTCTGAGTTTCATTTTTATGTATTTGTATTTTTCTAGGTTTGTATCCAACAGAAAGAATGAAAACAAACACATGATGATGGGATACAAAAGCTATTGCACAAATGTACTGTTGAAACCGGTCGGAGTTCACAAAAAGTCGCAAGGAGAGAAAGCAAGAACTTACAGTAGACGAGAACGAGAGAAAGACGAGAACTTACGAGTGAAAACGAGAGAGTTCTGCAAGGAGGAGGCGGAGGAGGCCGACGATCGTTTTAGGGTTCTACGGATGAGAAGCAAGGAGGAGGCGGAGGCGGACGACGGTCGTTTTATGTGAAAGAAAACGAAGTTCTACTGCACGGAATAGAAGCAAGGAGGAGAAGATGATCGTTTTAGGGTTCTACTGCTGGTGCATGAAATCGTGAACATAAAACAAATGAAGAGGAATAGGATTAATTTTAGGGTTTTAGTTACTGGAGAAACTTTTTGCATCGGTTACATAATGAACCGAAATAAAGGCCCATTTGTGGAGAGACTTTTCACATCGGTTTAAGTATTGGACCGATATAAGGAGCATTAAATTTTCACATCGGTTTATTATGTGGACCGATATAAGCGCCCCAATTATGACTTTTTACATCGGTTTTATTATGGACTGATTTAAAAGCCCTTATGTGAATCCAATTTTTCACATCGGTTGGCATCAAAACCCAATGTGAAATCCCTTATAATAAACTTTTTAATTATTTACAAAACTGCCACCACATTTTTTTACATCAGTGGAAATAAATGTCTGATGTAAAATCGCTAAATCAAATATTTTTCATTTCATATTATTATAAAATATGATGTAAAATAATTTGACAAATATTTTTCACATCATATATCTTGAGATCTGGTGTAAAATCATTTAACCAAATATCTTTTTTCTAGTAGTGAAATAACGACTTGATTTTTTTGTAGGAATAGTTTCTTTGTATCGTTGGTTTTATCTTTCCCTGTTGATTGTTTGTTTGTAGAACTTTGTTTCAAGCTTTGTTGTTGTTGAATATTGGTTGAAGTACCCATTATACTTCTTTTTTGAATACCATATTGTTCATAAAAGAAATGATTTAGCTCTTTGGTTAAAAAAATAATTAAAAGGAATGAGTTACTATTCAAATAATAGCGATCTAATATTGCATTTGGACTCTTATATATATATATATATATATATATATATATATATATATATATATATATATATATATATATATATATCGCAAAAATATTGCATTTGGTCTAATATATATAATATATTGCATTTGGACTCTTGAATATATATTATATTTTATATATATATTGCATTCGGTCTAATATTATGTTTTTTATCCTAAATTTATTAGTACTAATCGCATCATAGTTTACTTTCTAACATCCCAAAAATATTTAAATCAAATATTATCTAATATATTATTTAATTGATTGATGTAACCAATTTTAAAAAACCTATATTTAAGTCATGCTCATTTTAAGTCTTATTTATTCTTTTCATTTCCACAATTTTCCAGTGTTCTTCAAGAACAACTCTCCAATCTCTTTTATAGGTAACACTCTCCTTTCTTCTTCATTACAATCTTTTATTCACTATATTCATTTCTACAAATATTCATATTCTTGCAGTGAAATGAATAAATCACTACATTCTTCACCATCCTTCTTCGTACTTAACAAATATGGAATTTTGGTTATGAGTGACGGATGGTAAATTTTAGTTTGATTTAATTAAAAGAAAATGTTTTACACTAGTTCTCCTGATATATCTACAAAAAGTTTTAAAATAAAAAAAATAGATTAATAGAATCAGGAAACATAATTAAAAATTCAACAAATAACTAAGAGATATATGAAATGAATTAAGAAATTCACAATTTCTTTTATGCTCAATCTTATAAATCAAATCTAAATGATTAGCACTTTTCAATTTGTGTTACATGTCTAAATTCAATTTTTTTTTTTTATCATTGACTCATTCAATAAACCAATTTAAGACATAAATGGTTTATTTTTCATTTATAATAAGAAAAATGAAAACAAAAAGCAAAATTAACACAAAAAGTAAATTATTATTATTATTATTATTATTATTATTATTATTATAGGAATAAAAACTTTAGACTAATTTACAGTTAAAAATCTTATGATAAATAGAAGAAAAATAAGAATTATGTTTAAAAAATAAAATTAATAAAAAACAAGACTTTTCTCAATAAAAAAAATTAATATTATTTTTTATTAATATTAATAAATCTAACCATAAATTTGGGAAACTGTTATGGTGTTATGGTTTTATACTGTTTTAAGAAAAAACTTTGAATTTATAAGATCAACAAGCTATTTTTTTGTTGCAATATTTAGAAAAACAAAGTGAATACAACCAAATGAGTTTTTTTTATTGATAAATTCGGTATGCACCGGAATGTTTGAGAAAAAAAAATGAGTTTTTTTTTATAATTATTTAAAAACACAAAATTAGTCTTAATTTCCTCTAGTTTTTAGCTTATTTCGATAGTAGCTTATTTCATGGATCACAATAATATCCCAATAAATTTGATTAAATCTTTGTTTATATTTGAGATGAAATAAATAATATATATTAATGTAAAAAGAAATAAGAATAATAAAAGTATAGTGTTTTCGAATCCACCCTCTCCCACAAATTAATTTTTCCAACAACATTTTAAAAAAAGCATTTTGTGATGCTTTAAAATATATACCTAAAAAACATAATAAGAATTAAGAGTAGTAGAATATTATTTGTATTAAAAAATATTATTATTGAATAATTTGAAGGAAATTTATAAAAACAAAACTATCTATGGATTAGAAACGTTGCTCTAAGAAATGGCTAGGTTTGTTTTTCAAAGCATTTATAGATTACTTTTTTAGCTATTAATAATTTATTGGAAGAAAAAAAGTTCTTTTTTTGCTATTAATGAATACTAATTGACTTAACAACTTTTATAGTGTCTCTTTTATTTTAATAAACTGTGTCTCTTTTTATTAGAAATGTAATTTGAAATTAAAATATGACATTTTCAATTTTATATTATTTTAATATTTAATTCATGCTAATTATAGAAAAATATGATTATTGTAGCTTTTGATAAGTCGAGCAAAAATCTAAAAAAATGCAATTCAAAGATGAGTCGAGCAAAACCAAGTCAGAGAAAACAAATATTTATGTTTTATATAGAAAAGAAGCATCTGAGATAATAAGGTTAGTAGATGTTACCCATCAACTTTTCTACTTAAATTTAATTTGTTTTTTTTTTAAGTAAGTTGATCATTAAACGAGAACTAAGGATTTTCAAATATGTTTACAAAATAAACGAGTTATAACAACTCGACAAAAAAAAATATTGAAAACCAATTGATCCTATGATAAGAAATACAACAGTTTTTTTACAAAAATTGTAAAAAATTACAATTGGTTTTAACAATATCACCAAGAAGGGACCATTTACAAACCAAAATTTAATATTTCAAACTACATCAAGGACATTCCAACCTTGGTTCTTGAAAATAATACCATTCCTGAGGTACCATATATTCCAACAAACAGCCAACCAAATGACTTCTGTTTGTTGAGAATGTATCAAGTGTGAGTATGTATAGATAATAATCCCACATTGGATAAGAATGTGGTGACTTGAGCATTTATAAGTGAGAGAACTCATTCACTTATTACCTTAGGGTTTTGGGTGAATATGTGGTGTGTCTCTCACAAGGGTGTTGCTCAAAGAATGAAGTCTCACAATGATTAATGCTCCTTAGTGAAAAATCACCCCCAACAAATGGTATCATGAGCCTTTGGTTTGAGAAAGGGGCCGACTTACTTGTATCGAAAGTATCCCACACGGTAGGTATCTCAGATGCGACGAGTGTCCCATTGAAGAGTGTCAACGACGGTACAAGTGTGTGGATGAAGAGATTTCACTTGAGGGGGAGCATTGTGATGGACTCACACTTGAGGGGGAGTGTTGAGAATATATCATGTCTGAGTATGTGTGGATAATAATCTCACATTGGATAGGAATGTGGTGACTTGAGCATTTATAAGTGAGAGAACCCACCCACCTATCACCTTATGGTTTTGGATGGATATATGGTGTGTCTCTCACAAATGTGCTGCTCAAAGAATGAAGTCCCACAATGATCAATGCTCCCTAGTGAAAAATCTCCCTCAACACTGCTTTCCCACATTTAACTTTTTGGGTTTTGCAAAAGTTGAACCACCTCAAAAAGATATCCTTGAAACAAACCGTATTATTCGCTAAAATATCCACAAAATCAATCCACTTCCTAATCTCCCTCCAAATCAAGTCCACTACTATACACAATACAAAACAATGATCCAAATATTCTTCTATCAAAGAACTAAAAATGCAAGAAGAAGAAATTTCTGGAGAAATAATACCTTGAGATTTAATCTTGTCCCGAGAAGGAAGTCTCTTATTAAAAATATGATATCCAAATGCCTTGATCCTCGAAGGAACTTCAGATTTCCAAAGTTTCTTCCACATGACATCAACAACAGAATTGTTAAGAACTATTGCGTTTTGGCCGCCAACAGACCTGCTATCCTGTAACATCAAAGCACAAGATCTCATAGAGAATCCCATCTCTGAATTAGGAAGCAAAATCAAAGAAACATGAGCACTCGAAACTGGCACTTTTCCTGCCAGCATAATCCTCAATTCCTCGGCCATCCTGATCCCAACATGAGATTACGCCCCAAATTTAATGCCCAAATCACCCTAATGCCAAAATCCGTCCTCCCACCCTCCCATACCCACCACTGCCACCCGTTTTAGACATGAGTTCGCAAAAAAATTAGGGAAACGAGCCTTAAGTTTATAATTACCCAACCACAAAGAATACCAAAAGGATGTAGAAAAACCATTTCCTAAAACTACACTATAGTTCTTGACAAAATAATCATCTCAATATTCCCAATTTCTTTCCACCACACAGAGTTAGAATTATTAGGGATAGGATTAATACCACTGTTAACCAAGTACGCACTTACGTCACCATAACGAGCTTTCAACACCCGAAACCAAAAAGATTTTGAACCGTTTAAAATCCTCCATTTCCATTTAAGGAAAAGTGCTACATGAAAATCATATATCCTCCTTATCCCCAGACCTCCTTTTTCAATGGGCAAACGCACGTTCTTCCAACCTACCCAATGAATCCACTTCCACTCCTCCGTCCGGCACCATAAGAAGTTACTTTGCAGTCTATTGATTTCTTTAGCTATCTTGACCGACATCTTATAAAAAATATAGCCAAAAAAAGATAGAGTGCACAAAACCGAGACTAAGAAAATGACTTTTCCAACAAACTAAATGCTTCTTAATCTTATCAATTGATGACTTCCAAGTAGAAATCCTTCTCGGACTAAACCCGATAGGAATACCAAGAAACTTGAAATTTATATCCTCCACTTACAAGAAAGAAAAGATGTCGTTTCTTCCATAAAACAAGGTTTCAAATTTATCCATGTTAACTTACTCTTGTGGAAGTTAACACCCAAACCCGAAACTAATTCAAAACTCCTTAGAACCGCCTTGAAAGTCCAAACTTGATTCCAACTACAATTCCCGATCAATAAAGTATCGTTCACAAATTTAAGAATAACAACTTAACACCCCCTATTAACAACCACTATGTCATAAACACCGACATTGACCACCTTTTTAACCAAACCTGAAAGACCCTCCTCCACTAGAACAAAAAGGAACAGAGATAACGAGTCACCTTTTCTCAAACCACGCTCAACCCGAAACTCCTTAGTCAGACTACCATTTACTAGCACCAACATATTTCTATTAAAAATCAATAGCTTAATCCATCTCATCCACTTACTACCAAAACTCATCCTCGTCATCATGAACCTAATAAAGTTCCAACTAACTTTATCATAGGCTTTTTTGAAATCCACCTTAAAAAGAATACAAAATTTACCTTCCTTCTTATAGTAACCGACTAACTCGTTTGCAACTAAAACCTTATCGAGAAGTTGTCTTCTGAGAACAAAAGCATTTTGACAAGGTGAAATCAAAGAGTCCAACATAATTTTCAATATTCCTGCCAAAATTTTTGACAATACTTTATAAAGACATCCCACCAAACAAATTGGTCTATAATTGTCAAGCCTAAAAGGATTAGAAGCCTTCGGGACTAGCGTCAAAAAAGACAAAGTGACAACTTTTGACAAAACTGACCCTGAGTGAAATCCATTGAAAAATTTCACAAAGTCTTCTTTCAAATAGAACCAACACTTCCGGATAAACAAAAGCTAAAAACCATCAGACCCCGGACTCTTCGATCCCTCACAACTCCAAACTTCCTCCCTAATCTCTCCCTCCATAAATGAGGCTTCAAGAGATTCTCACTCCAAACTATTAAGGGTATTAAAAGTGATGCCTTCTAAATAAGGCCTCTCAAAAACCTCTTCAATAAATTTGCTTGAGAAGTGCACAAAAACCTTTTTTTTCACGTTACTAACAGAATCCAAAATACCATTTCCGGAATTAATCGAGCCCATATGATTATGTCTCCTCATCTCCTTCATAACTCTATGAAAAAAGCTACTATTATTATCCCCATAGTTACTCCACTTCAACCTTTCCTTTTGAATTAACATGTTCTTCTTAATCTTAAGATTAAGCCAAAACTGACTAGAAACTTCCTCCTCTTCACTAGGATCTCATCCATCTCATTATCATTAACAAGATTTAGAAGCTCATCCGCCTCGTTCACCTCCCTAACATATTCCTCCACCTCCAACTCAACCCTCCCGAACATCTCATAATTCCACCACCTTAATCTATATTTAAGCAATCTCATATTCTCCTTCAAAATAAAATCACACCTTCCAACCACTTCCAACTTCTTCCCTTCCCTTTCAACAAAAGAAACAAAATCTTTATTTGAAAACCATTCATTGTTAAACTTGAAAGGCTTCGGTCTTCGATTTGAACCATCCACCACCAACCAAATTGGACAGTGGTCTGAGATATCCCTAAAACCAATCAATTGACCCACTACCCCCATTTATTCACAATGATATCTGATCGTACCTGGAGATCAGGATCCGATATGACTGACATCGATCGTTGTTGAAGGACGGTTGATAAGGAGAAGAGGGGGTGTACCTGCAAGGCACTCCGATGCTAAAGTAAGATACTGAGCAAAGAGCGTGCAAGTATGAGAATTAAGGTGAGAGAATTGAATACCTGGCCCTCTCCTATGAGAGGGTTTATATACTATCGTTAGTGGATGGTTATTGGTTCAAATCGTTTGGCGCAGATCGCGGGATCCGCACGAATAGGTAACGGTCAAAACTAGCCATTGGGGGATTTCACTTTGGTCGGTACAACCTTGGTCGACAAGGACCGTTATCCTCGGAATGGTGCTCGATGCAGAGCGTGTCAGCTTGTCACTTTGCCTGGCCCAACTCTGGGAGTTGTGCTTGCCCGGAACAAGATCCCCCCAAGTCGTTGCTTCTACGGAGGAGCGATGACTTAGTGATGGTTTTCTGTCTAAGGCGTACGCAGCGCGTCTGGTGCTTTTCGTGCGTGGACCAGGTATTGATCGTTCGATGACCCACGAAAAGCGGGCAGTTGTTTGGTTGCTCGACGAAGGGGGGATATGAAACGAAAAGTTGGCGTGTCTGGGAATTCGCGCCTATTTAATGTTCTGACGGCTAGCCTAGGGGCTAGAGCATAGGTAATCATTACCTAGGGTTAGGGATCACGCGTTTTTGCACGTGTTTCCTTCCCTATAAATAGGAACCCAAGGCATTCTGTAAGCTTTTTCGTTTCGTCTTCTTCTCCACTGCACTGCTCGTAGATCAGCCACCGTTCTCAGCTGTCGACCACCGCTTTCATCTGTCGACCACCGCGTTCCAAGCCAACTTCTTCTGCAATGGCCTCCCAAGCTCAAGGTACGGCTCTTTTTATGTTTTTCTTAGTCATAGGCTTGACATTTTAGCAATGCATGTGGCATAGGATAGATTTTCTGGTAGTTTAGGCTTAGAATAAGTAGATTAGAGACCTTCTATCATCGTTGCTCGTTGATTACGAACCCTAATTCGTGGTCGGCGATGGTCCTGGTCGACTTTGACCTGAGACCTGATAAGCATCTACGATTTGATCGTATCCTCGGTGTCGTCGGGCACTGGCCATCGCCTTGAGCGATGGTTAACCGAGGGCTATGGCTCGGGATCTTACTCCTTGGTCGATATGCGCCCTTTCACTTGTTAAGCAGTGGAATGGTGGATTTGATATTCTAATCGAATTCACTGACGCCTTTCCTCTGCTTTTCAGGTGAGACTTCGCTTATTGACCCGCTCGATATTTCCTTAGAGGAGGTGTCCTCAGAAAATTCTGGTTCATCCGCATCCGTTCCTTCTGACTCCAGAAGCTCGTCGGACGAATCACACGCAGCCACGACGGAGGACGGAGCCCCTGATTCAGGAGAGACGACCGATGCCCCTCGGGGTCTGGAAAAAATAATCGCGCCCAAGGAATGGGTAGTGGAAGACCTGCTTGATAAGGTGTCGTCCTTCTCGAGGCCTCGTGCGGAGCCTTTGCCTACTGTTGGTGATCCGGAGGATTGGGTCGTCACCTGCCCGAGGGATAATGACTAAATATTTTCAGACTTTCACGGCCAAAAGTTTTCAATGTACGAGTACGCGACATCGATCCTAGGGGTAACCTTGCCCTTCAATGATCTGGTTTGTGCCATGCTCGGGCACTTGGGTGTAGCCCCGTCTCAGCTGCACCCCAACTCTTATGTGTTCCTGAGAGCGTTCGAGGTGACATGCGCCCATCTGGGTGTTGGGGCCATGCTTCCTCTGTTCTTTCGATTGTTCTCGCTGCAGCGCCAGGTAGGACGGGGGACCGACTAGAAGGGATTTATTTCCTTCAAACAGCAGACCAAGATCTTCAAAGCTCACTCAAAATCTATCTGGGCTTTCAAGACAAATTACTTTTTGGTAAAGCCGGCGAGCAAGGAAGCCGTGAGAGCACTGAGTTTCCTGGGGGTAGACACCGACGAAAATGATGAGCCCAGACTCGATGACCGAGGGCAGATGATCCCGAGGAAGCTCTGGTTGGTTCCCTTCTCATGGAATTACTCTCATTACGGACGCCCGGTTAGTGAGTTTGTCCAAGTAGGGGATTCTCTGAACGAGGATGATGAAGCTAGCTTCGAGGAGTTTCGGAAGTTGGTAGCCTCTTTTACTCCGACCCCTCTGCTGGACGGGAGGGTAAGATAATGCTGGATCAGGACGGGGGAGAGGTTGTGGAGCGTCCTTTGATAGACGTCACAAATCTCCTGGCGTGTAACTCCGGGCAAGAATTATTCGAGTTCTTGGTATTTGTTTTCATTTCTGCTTGTTATTATGTTTTAATAATTTTGGCGTTCGTGACTAATTTTGTATTCTTTTCTTTGCAGGCTCCATGTCGAACCCCTTAGACAAAATCCAGGAACGACTGTGCCAACAACAAAAGAAGAGGTCGCGGGTTGTTCAAACATGCTGACCGAAACGAGCGGCTCAGGGTCGGGCCCCCTGGTCCAAGGGTCTCCGAGTGTGTCTACTGGCTCGCTCATGAAGAGGCATAAATCTGCAGCGACCGTGGATTTGACGGTCAATGCTCCCCCCAAACCGAAAAACGTGATGCCGCCTTGCTTCGTGAAGCGAAACTATTTCAAAGGGACGATCATGGAGGTCGACCGGGCGGACTCTTTGTTCGTTGAGGCAATGGATCGCCCTGCCAGGCGTCTATCTCTGGCCCAGGATGCGAGCACAGTCATGCGGGTATTGTCCATGGCCTGGCTGACGGTCGAAGGGAACCCCGGGAAGGAAAGGGAGGTGAAAAAGCTGAAAGAGCTCCTAGTCGCTGCCGAAGGAAAGCTGGTTAAGGCCTCTGAGGAAGCTGTTTCCTCTGCTAGGGAGCTGACTGATCGAGGGAACATTATCGCCAAGCTGGAGGTCGATAAGAAGAGGGCCTTGGACCAGAGCAAAAAGCTGAAGGATGCATTTTTCCTGAAGGAGGATGAGGATGCTGACACCAAGGATTTGGTGACCAGGGCCCAATTTCTTGCTCGGATCGACCAGGATATGGAAGATCTGAACTCGTCGACTGAGCTCAGTTTCCAAAATGTTGTAGATCAGATACAAGCCCTTCATCCTGAATTGGCTCTGGATACCGGCCGCATCAGCTATCTTTACAAAGTTGTGAATGGTCAGATAGTGGTCCCCGAAGACTTGATCGTGGAAGACTCCCAGCCCGGGGTGATTGCTCAGCCTGAACAACCAGAGATGCAGCCGCCTCAGAGCGAAGGTCAACCTGGTGCTCCAGAAGGGGAGGGGAACTAGTCTGGCCTGCGTGTCGTAACTTTTTAATTTACCATGCTTTTGTTTTTCCCGGGGACATGGTCCCCTTTGCGTGTAATTATGAACAAGTCGGCCCTTCGGGGTTGCAACCATTCAGTAAAATTGCCCGACCTTGGTGGTCGTTTGTTATTTCATAATATTTTTATTTATAAGTATTTTTAACTGTGCGTCCGTCGGAGGACTTCCTTCCTTTTATATTTCTATAAACGTTAAGTTTTTGATGGTTAGAGGTAATTTGGGCAAATATGGGGTATGGGATTGTAATCTGTTAGTTAGGGGAACCAATCAGATGTTGGAGATTCTCTAAATAATAGGCCCCATTTTCGGTCTTTTCCCGGACGCGATACGAGCCTTCCCAATTAGGCGTTAGTTTTCCTTCACAAGAATCTCTGTGATTCCTTCTTAGAACAAGACTACCCACCTCAAATGCTCGTCTTATGACTTTAGAGTCATACCGAGCTGTTATTTTCTGTTTAAGAGTGGCCTCTCGGAGAGCAGCTTCTGATCGGATTTCTTCGACCAGGTCAAGCTCGTCTCTTAAAGCTTCGGAGTTGGTGTCCTAGTCCATTGGGGACTCTGTCCGTCTGGATCGGATGTGCATTTCCACAGGAATTACTGCTTCGGTCCCATACGCCAACCGGAACAGGGATTCACCGGTCGTTGAGTGGGGAGTGGTTCTATATGCCCAAAGTACGCTGTGTAACTCCTCGACCCAGTGTTTCTTGTGTTCGTCCAGCCTCCGTTTTAGACCTTTTAGGATTACTCTATTTGCAGCTTTTGCTTGTCCGTTGGTTTGGGGATTCTCAACCGAAGCGAAATGTTATTTTGTTCCTACCGAAGCAACAAATTCTTTGAAATGTCTATCAGTGAATTGGGTACCGTTATCTGTTACAATGGCGAGCGGTACCCCGAACCAAGCAAGAATGCTCCTCTTAAAGAAGCATAGTATGTTGAGTGCAGTAATCTTGGCCAAGGCCTCAACTTCTATCCATTTGGTGAAATAATCAACGCCCACAATGAGGTATTTACTTTGGCCAGATCCGACGATGAATGGCCCTAAAATGTCCATTCCCCACCACACGAATGGCCATGGGGAAGATAGTGATTTTAGCTCGGTAGGGGGTGCTACGTGTACGTCCCCATGTCGTTGGCATTTGTCGCATCGTTTTACGTGCTCTTTCGCATCGTGCTGGAGTGTAGGCCAGTAGTATCCTGCCCGGAGGATCTTTCGGGGTAACGATCGTCCGCCCGAGTGTTGTGCGTTAATTACTTCGTGGACTTCTCTTAGCACGTGTGGGATGTTCTCTTCCTCTACGCACCTGAGGAATGGCGTGGAGAAACCTCGGCGATACATACGCCCACCGACTAAAGAGTATGAGCATGACCTTCGACGCACGGTGCTGGCCGTTTTCGGGTCTGTTGGTAGCTCACCCTTGGTCAGGTAGTTAAACACTGGGGTCATCCTGCAGTTGGCGTCGCCTACGAGATTAACATCAAGGTGGGTTGAAGGTTGTCCAATGCTTGGTCGGGGGAGCACTTTTTGTATGACGGACTTGTTGTTTCCCTTTCTTTTAGTGCTTGCCAACTTGGAAAGGATATCAACTCAGGTATTATTCTCTCACGGGACGTGTTTGACTTCTATGTTTGTGAATTGTTTTAGTTTGTCCTTTACAAGGGCCAGGTATTCGGCCATATTGTCGTTTTTGGCCTGGAAATCTCCTCGGACCTGGTTAGCGACCAACTGGGAATCTGTGCAAATTGTGATTTCTTCTGCCTCCAAGTTGGTCGCGAGTCGTATGCCGGCCAGGAAGGCTTCATACTCCGCCTGGTTGTTGGATGTGGGGAAGGAAAAAGTTAAAGATACTTCGATGATGTTTCCCTCTTTGTTTTCCAGGATAATTCCAGCTCCACTACCCGTCGGGCCAGATGCTCCGTCTACGAAGATGGTCCATTTGGATGGAGATTTTGGCTCCTGCTCGGTGAAAGTGAGCTCTGCTACAAAGTTGGCTAGTGCTTGAGCCTTGAGAGCTTGTCTCCCTTCGAATTTGATATTGAATTCGGACAGTTCCAACGACCATTTTAACAGTCGCCCGACCATGTCTGGTCGTCCGAGTAATTGTCTTATGGGTTGGTCTGTCCTCACGATAATGGTGTGGGCTAGGAAATAATGTCGTAGTCTTCTGGCTACAAAAAGAAGGGCCAGGGCCACCCTTTCTACCTGGAGGTACCGAAGTTCGGAGCCGTGGAGCACCTTGCTCGTAAAGTAAATATGTTTCTGTCCCTCGGGCAGGTCGCGTACGAGGGCTGCGCTTACGGCCTCGTTCTCTACGGCGAGATAAAGGTAAAGCCTCTCTCCTTCGTTGGGCCTGGAAAATGCTGAGGGCTCAGATAATTCCCTTTTCAAGTGGTAAAAGGCTTGCTCGCACTCCTCCGTCCATTCAAAGGTGGCCTCTTTGCGGAGGAGTTTGTAAAAGGGGAGGGCGTGCTGAGCGGATTTTGCCACAAATCGTGCGAGGGAAGCGAGGACCCCGTTTAACGATTGTATGTATTTTTTAGAATCAGGAGTAGGAAGTTTTGTAAATTCCCGACATTTGTCAGGGTTGGCTTCAATACCTCGCTCGGTTAAATAGAATCCGAGGAACTTTCCTGGTCGGACCCCAAACGTGCACTTCTCGGGATTGAAACGCATTTTGCATTTCCGGGCTTGATCAAATACTTTTCATAAATGGGATGCATGGTCCGTCTCTTGCTGAGATTTGACGATCATGTCGTCCGTGTATACTTCAAGCATGTCCCCGATTTCTGTTCGAAATACCTTGTTCATCATGCGCTGATATGTCGCGCATGCGTTTTTTAAACCAAAGGGCATAACGTTATAATAATAGTTACCCGATTCGGTCATGAAGGCCGTGTATTTTTTGTCGGACACAGCCATGGGGATTTGATTGTACCCTGAGTAGGCGTCCAAAGAGGACAATAGTTTGAAACTGGACGAATTGTCGACCAATTTGTCAATGTTGGGCAAGGGATATGCATCTTTAGGGCATGCCCGGTTAAGATCGGTATAGTCAACACACATTCTCCATTTTCCACTAGACTTCTTAACAAGTACAACATTTGAGATCCAGATTGTATACCTGGTCTCAGTTACAAAATTTGCCTCTAGGAGGTCTTTAACAGCAGATTCGGCCGCTTTGGTTTTCTCGGTCGACTGCTTCCTCCTACGTTGGGCGACCGCTTTGTGCGTTGGGTCGATGGAGAGGTGATGACAGGCCGTCTCAGGGTCGAGCCCTGGCATTTCTGCGGTGCTCCAAGCAAACAAATCAGCGTTTCCAATGAGGCATGCTTCTAATTGTCGTTTCGCCAAGTCGGGCAGATGGGCTCCGATCTTGACGCACCGAGCCGGATCATCCCCCAAAGGAATTAACTCGAACTCTCCGTCAGGAATTGGCCGGGAAAGTGAATCGGTCAGCCTCCGAACGCCCTCGTCTTCATCTGAGAACCTGCAGTCCAGATCGATTGAGTCGACCTGAGGAAAAGCCTTGGATGTTTGCAGAGTATCTGGAGAAGTTAGGGTTGATGGGTTTGGTTGGTAAGATATCGAGCTGAGACCCCTGGATGCTGCTTCAAAGCATCGGCGAGCAGCTTCGACGTCACCGTGTAGTGTAGCGACTTTGCCCGAAGTAGTATAGTACTTCATTTTTAGGTGAACGGTGGATGGAACAGCGATAAGCTCGGCCAATGTTGGTCGTCCCAAAATGCATTGGTACAACGAAGTACAGTCTACGGCCAGGAATTGGACGCGAACAGTTCTGGAAGTTTCAGATGTCCCGAAGGTGACGAAGAGATCGACGTAACCCCATGGTCGGGAGACTGCTCCGTTGAAGCCCTGTAAGTCTGATCCGACGTATGGAGTCAGGTGTGTTTCATTCAACTAGAGTGTTGAAAATAATTGGGAGTACATGATGTCGCATGAGCTACCCTGGTCCACCAGGATTCTTCTACATCAAAATTTGCCATTCGTGCATGGATGAGTAGTGGGATGCTGGCATTTGGTGCTCCTCCCAAGAGTTCCTCCCGGTAAAAAGCAAGGGGTATTGAGCCCTCTCTTGGGGGGTCCAGGGTCGCGCTCTGAGCAGGGCCTTTCGCGATCAATTGGTCATATTTCCTTTTCACGGATCCGACCGTGATTTTGTTAAATCCTCCCCCTGAGATGACCATCGCAGATGGAAAGGTCTCCCACGGGCTGTGGGAGGAAAAATATCTTGGGCTCCCCGTGTGGTCGGGCAGGAAGAAGTCTTTCGGGCGGTAGATACTCAGGGCAACCTGCATGTTCGCATCCGATGGTATGGGTAAAACTTCTTCGATCTTCTGAGCTTCCTGCGCTTCTTGGCGAGGGGTGTCTCTAGATTTGGTAAACTGTTTGAGGTGCCCGTCTTTAATAATTATCTCGATTGCATCTTTGAGATGGATGCAGTCTTCGGTATTATGGTCGTGACTCTTGTGGAATCTACAGTACTTCGTCTTGTCAGTGCCCGGTTTGCTAGGCAGCTGCTTCGGAAAGCGTACTCCTGCTTGTCTGAATTCCGAGTTGGCACACTCAGACAAGATCTTTTCTCTAGAGACCAGGAGGGGTGTATATTCGTGAAACCGACCGATAGGTCCTCTGTGCTCCCGCGGTTCACGGGGGCGATCGTCCTTTCTTTTGTCTCCTCCCCGACGAGACATTGAGGGTTCATCGACCCGGGGGGGCTTTGCGTCCTCACGACGCCAGGCATCTCAGACAGAGCTAGCAACCTGCTTTTCCTCGTATTGGATGTAAGCTTGGGCTTTTAACAAGAAAGCGTCAAGGGTGGTCGGGGTCTCGATGCCAACCGCACGGTGGAAATCGGTCGACGGGCGCAAACCTCGCTCCAGCAAGTACTTCTTCATGTCGTCCGTTGTGGATACCTGGACTGCTTCTTTATTGAACCTCTCGATATAGGTTCGCAGGGGTTCGTCTTTCCCCTGGATGATTTCTTCGAGCAATGCTTCTGTCTTCGGGTGGCGTCGAGAAGCGGTGAAGTGCCTGGAAAACGTGCGTCCGAGCTGGTTCCAGGAAGTGATGGACTCTGTCTCGAGGCTTTTGTACCACGTCATCGCACCCTTCCTCAGAGTTGTAGGAAAGAGGCGACATTTGATTGCCCCTCGCACCCCTCTGTAGTCGAGCAAAGCGTCAATATTCTCGATATGCTCGTCAGGATCGGTGGTCCCATCATATGAGCCTAAGGTGGAGGTTTTTCTAAACCCTGTGGGAGTTTAGCCGCCATGATTTCCAACGAAAGGGGGCCCCTGGTGTCTTCATCATTGTTGGAATTGAATGACGGGGACCTGGGCACGTGCCTCTTGGTTTGTCGGGGTGATGCAGATCTCGATCTGCTCTTTCTTGATTTTCTTAGAGGGGAAGATCGAGGAGGAGATGGGCGAGATCGTTTGTCACTAGTGGATTCATCGTTACGTCCTTTCCTCTTCCTCTTGAGAGGGGAGGGACTACGTCTTGTTTGATGTCTCGCGGGAGATCGGGATGGTCGCCGGTTATTGTCCTCGAGACGGGCAATCTTTTCACCGTGGGCGAGGAGTAATAAATTTGTCTGGTTCAGAATCTCAGCCAGTGCTGTAAAGTCAGATCCTGAAGGTGTTGGAGGAAGGGGGACCTCTGGGCGACTTTCTAGAGGCTGGTCGCGATCGGGGGAAGGTGAGGTTGTCTTCCCATCTGGGTGATTCTGCACGGTTTCTTCGTGCAGAGGATTATTAGTGTTGCTCTCACGTTGTGTGAGGAGCATACTGTCGTTCGACCGATTATTTGGATTGTTGTCTCGAGCAGCCATGGATCTTTGTAAAAACTTTGGTTCTTGAAGATTTTGAGGGAGAAGAACGGGGAAATCATTGTTTCCAATAGACGGCGCCACCTGATCGTACATGGAGATCAGGATCCGATATGACTAGCGTCGAGCGTTGTTGAAGGACGGTTGATAAGGAGATGAGGGGGGTGTACCTGCAAGGCACTCCGATGCTAAAGTAAGATACTGAGCAAAGAGCGTTCAAGTACGAGAATTAAGGTGAGAGAATTGAATACCTGACCCTCTCCTCTGAGAGGGTTTATATATTGTCGTTAGTGGATGGTTATTGGTTCAAACCGTTTGGCGCGGATCGCGGGATCCGCACGAATAGGTAACGGTCAAAAATAGCCGTTGGGGGATTTCACTCTGTCGGTACAACCTTGGTCGACAAGGACCGTTATCCTCGACATGGTGCTCAACGCCGAGCGTGTCAGCTTGTCACTTTGCCTGGCCCAACTCTGGGAGTTGTGCTTGCCCGGAACAATATCTAATACAAGAAAGCGATTAATTCTACTCATAGCCTTATCGTCTCCATTATACCCACTGAAATTTTTCCCTTTACATGGAACATCAACCAAATTACTATTATCAATAAACGACCCAAAATCCTTCATCTCTGAACTTCTATTCCAAATTGCATTAAAAAATATTTTTAAGTCATTTAAATGATTATTTTTAATTAGTTAATGAGAATTAATTAATTAAAAATACATTTAGGTATTTAAAAATCACAAAAAAAATTCAGAGAACATGTTCAAACATTTAGAAACATTTATAAACTCACCACACAAATTTCTTTTTGGTTTTGATCATACATTGACATTTTTCAATTGAATAAGGGTTCTTAAACTTGAATATTTTTAACCCTAACTTCAAAAATTCATAACTTTTGAACCAAAGTGAGTTTGTGAATGATTCTTTTTGCATTGTGTTATGCATGACTTCAAGCATCTAAAAACATTTTTGCTTCATTTTTATCTTTCATTTTCAATTTGTTTGGCATTTTACCTTTAGGATCACCCTTAAAACCCTAGAAACTTAGAAAAATCATAAGTCCCTCTAGGTTAAGCTTCTGACCTCCCCCTTTGGATGGTAACTTAGTATAGGTTTAGGGTTCCTTTGAGCCCTTTTTCAATTTTTTATCTCATGTTTTGCTTCTGGTTTTGAATTGTGCATCTCACATGTTCATATAACCCTAATTTGCATCTTCATTTACATCCATCTTGTATAAGCTTGCATACATGAACTTTCCATGACATTTTGTGCATCCACATGACATATAAGACATCTTAGGACACATTAGAATCATGTTTGATCATTGCATCATCCATTTGCCATGTTTTGCTTTCATTACATTCCATGTGCATTCATGAACTTTCATGCCTCTTATATGCTTCATTTGCATTCCCATCTCTGGTATGATCATATTCATCTCATGACATACATTTATGTCATCTATTTGTATCATTAGCATCATAAACACACTTCTGGTTTTGGTTTTCATCTTGGCATTTCATCCCATTTTCATTTCATTTAATTTCCTTTTGCTAACTTTTCAGGTGGTGAGTGTTTGGGAAGTGAATTTGCCTTCACTTCTCACAATCTCTTCTCATATCTCTTATGCATCCTTGCTGCATTTTACTTTTGTATTAGAGTGATCTTGCTCATTCATGTTCTCTCCTCACTTTCTTTCTTCAAGCAACTTATCTTCTTAAGTGAAGTAAGTTGTCTTGCTTCTTTCTGCATCTCTTCCTTCTATCCTGCTTCTTCCTTGGGGGATTTTCCTTGAAGATCTCTTGTAAGCCTCATAAACCCTAGGAATACCCAAGCATGATAACAATTAGGGTTTGATTAGTCCCCCCATTAGTTTTACCTTTGTGTCATCTTTTATGTCTTCTCTTCTCATCTCATAATCAAGGACTAAACCCTTAAGGTTTTAAGACTTTGTGATTAGGGTTATGCCTGTATCCTTCTATTAGGATGGAGTGTATAACTTTAATCCTAAGTGTTAAACCCTTAATGTGTTTAAATCCTTTAATCAATCCATCCTAATAATCACTAAGACATCAAGCTTGTAACTTGGGCCTTGCATTAGGGTTCTAATTCTTCCTTAATGGGTTAAGAAGGACTAACCCTAGTGTTAATGGACAAGTCCCCCTCAAGTTGTCTTACAAACCATAAAATTCATTTCTTAATCTTATCATTAACAAAAATCCACTTTAATAAAGGCTTTGTTTTGTCATGAGGTTAATCCCTAATCATGGATTAAGTTGAGGAGCCTTCCTCAGCTTAAATGTTCTCATCTATTATCCTTATATTAGGATGGTGTAATGGGTCTATTAAATCCTTGATTATGGCTTAAACTCATTACTTAACACTAAACAAAAATACCAAAAACATCTAAATAATTGCAAGTAGGTTAATGATCTTAATCCTACATCATGGAGATTAAGAGTGAGGTGCTTACTTCACACTCAAGGTATTCTCAGTACCCCTAATCAGAGGGAGGATGTGATAAGTTTGCTAACCCTTGGTTTAGGCTTAAGCTCATTTTCTTATGACAAACACCAAAAATCAATAAAAGATTGAAAACACCAAAAAAGACAATAATCGTCTCCTTCAGGATTCTTTTCTCACCTCATTCACTCACAAACGAGAACTCGCTTCTTCCGTTTAATGCAAGACAGTTTGTACCTAAGCCAGACAGGTCATACACTTGAGCATAGACGAGCAAGCAGTTCATCAGTCAATTCATCTTTCAGTCTCTTTGAGTCGAACTACGGTGTTCTGACTTCCTCATTGCACGAGAGGATACGTAGGCATAACTTAACAGTTATCGAACAAAAGTCTCTGTATATTCCCCCTCTTCCAGCATTATTCTTTTAAGCCTCATTGTCTTGAGCTTCACACTCTTTCCTTGCACTGACACTTCTCTTATCCACCACACGTTCCTTTTACACTGACACTTGCATTCTTTTCCATCTTTTGCACACAGAATAGCACTGACACTACCCCCTTTAAACACAGACTTTCAAGCGTGGATCCCATCGAGTACGACGGACAATCTGGTTGCTAATACCTTCCCAGGTTGTAACCAACCCCCTTTCTCAGTTTCTCTGGTTCGCGACCGTCTTATCCATATCTTTTTTCTAGGTTTATGCAGCATTACCTTTCCTTCGGGATAAAAATGCCCAGCTGGCGACTCTTTTCAGTTTACTTCATGTCCTCTCTCGCCGACCGTTCGCGCTTGTACCGGGATGCAAATCTTCGGGAGCGACAATGTGTTCTAAGACTTTTTGGAAATCTTAGAGTGTTCTCTAACTACTCCTTTTTGTCCCATGTCCATTTGATATTCCATGTTCAAGTTATGAGCTTTTGAAAACGTTGACTTTTTGTTGACTTTTTAAAGGACCTGTAATAGCTTGGCTCATATCTCTCAAATGAAGCATTGTTTGCCTTGGCTTGTGAGACACAAAGTTGTAGGGAATTGAATTTCCTTCAAAATGAGCTTTGGATGGGAAATTTTTGATGAAGCATATGAAAGTTATGGCTGGTCAAAGTACAATTGACTTTTCCTGCACAAAACCCTAATTTAGTAACTCCTGATTCTTGATGATTCTGAGGTTCCCTTGATGAATCATGATCAACCCTTGATAAAATGATGAATTTCACCTTGTCGCTCCCGGGATTTTCATCCTAGTACAAACGCGAAAGTGGCGCGGAAAGGTTAGAGTCGCCAGCTAGACATTTTTATCCCGAATGAATGGGAAAGGTAATGTTGCACAAACCTGAGGAAGAAGGAAAGGACAAAGGTCCTGCGAACCAAAGAGACTGAGTTCGGGAGTCGGTTACGACCTGAGAAGGTATTAGCACCCAGATCGTCCGCCGTACCCGACGGGATCCACGCTTGCAAAGAAACTATTTCAAAGGGTGAGGGTATGAAAGCTGCAGCAAAGAAATGAAAATGAACTGGAAAAGATACTGAGAAAAGGATTGAATAAGACAACAAAGGAAAAATGTAGGGAAAATAAAGATTGTGCTCGAACGGGCCCTACCCCGCTGCCTACGTACCTCATCAGGATAATGTGGATCAGAGACGCCGTAGTTCCCCTAACTAGGGGTAACAAAGGGAAATTGCTTGTGAATTAAGGCTTGACCTGCCTATGCCATTGCTCAGGTGTTGCAGGCTCGGACGACGAGTGCGTAACCGTCTTGCAAAGTGACAAGTAGGAGCAAGTTCGCGTACGGAGCGAAGGAGATGAGAAAAGAATTCCCGAAGGAAAGACGCTTATTGTTTGTTTGTGTTTTTTAGAAAGCTTTTAGGAGTGTGTCACAAGGAAGTGAACTCAAGCTCTTTTCCATGGAATGTACACTTGTCACTACATTCCAAGATGGAATAATAGAACAAGCACACTCAAGTAAGGAGAAGATCCCCAAAACTTGAACCCAAAGACTAGGGCTTAGGCTCACTAACTTGTTTACTTATTAGATGTTTTGATTATTTACATGAAGAAGTGTTTTTTTTATGCTTTTCTTTATGAAGAAGATACCTTGATCAGACTTGTGCATCACAAAGTAAACATGTACTATCCCAAGATGGGAAGACTACAAGCATACCTCATGGAATAAGGCTATGGATCAATGTATCACTTCACCTTTATTAAAGTGTTTTTTAGAGTTATGAGATGAGAAGAAAAGAAGAACCAAAAGGATCTCAAAGGAAAAATTCTAAAGGGGGACTAAAATAATCCTAAGTATTCACATGCATGGATATCCTAAGGGTTAATGAGGTTTCTATCCTAATGAAGAAGGAAGAAGAAGATAGAAGAAGGGATGAGAAAGGCCTAGGCTCAACAAAAGAGAGTTAGCTCACATAAACATAAGAGGAAGAGATGAGAATTGGAGATGTGGAACTCAATTCCCACATCTCACACTTACCATGGCCCCTGTAAGGTTAGCATGCACAAGTGAACAAAAATGAACAAATTAACATAACATCATCCAACAATCAGAAGTGAAATGAAGTAAACAAATGCTTAATGCTAATTCAACTCAAAGAAATGAAGATGAGAAGCTTATGACTTAAAATGAGGCAACATGGATACATATGTAAACAAATGCGCACCTATGAAAGATGTAATACAAAACACACAAAATACAAGCACAAAGTTCAAAACCAGAATCAAAATGATATTAAGAATGGCCTAATAGGCCAGCAAGGTGAAGAGAGAAGTCACACAATACCAAACAATGTCACAATAGAAGCAACGGAACCAAAATACGGAATTTAAACACTTAAGGAAACAAATGACTTGAATATGAAGCAAACTCAAAATTTCAGAAGACCCAAGACCTATCCTAGGACCAGGAAGGTACCCACACCCCAAAGGAACTCCAAATAAGAAGAAGAAGTTGGCACAAGTGCCCTTCTAAGCTTATAAGAGATCTAACAAACCAAAAGAAGCAAAATGGGACAAGGTGAGAACAAAAATCCACAAATAATCAACCAGCCATCTAAAAAATCTACAACTGAAACCAAATGATCTTAAAACACATTATATCAACTTGCCAAAAGGATTTGCAAAAAATTCAGAAAGGAACTAGTTCAAAGGGATGTGTAAACACAAGCTAGGACAAGAAACTTACATCACAATATATCAGACCAAAACTCCAGAAATAAATTCTTAAAAATTCTGAGAAAAATCACATGAAAACTAGAAGATCTTAGAAACACAATGCAAAAAGAATGGGATCAAAACTCCAAATATTGAAGTCTATAGAAAATCAGCAAGACAGGCTGGTCAAGAAATGAAGCAATTGAAGCTATGTACATTGGAGAATTAATTCTGGCACGCTAATCAATGAAAAAAAATAAAATAAAAATGTGACAAAATACTAGAGACACAAAGGAACATCTACGATTTATTTGGGAATTTTTAGATGAATATTTATATTTTTAATGAATTAAAAGCAAACTAAATAAAAAATGAAACAAAAGAAAAAGAAATGAAAAATGAAATAGGAAGGAGGTGCTGATAGTAAGGCTTTCTAATTAAAAAAACAGACTGGGCTCAAAACGGGGGGTGCGCATAACAGATGGCCCTAGGCCCAATCGAAAATCTCATACCAATTACTAATATTCAGCTTTTCCTTGTTATTGATATTTTTATTAAAATGAAAGTGAACAAGATGCCATGTGACTTGACAACAATCGGTCATTTGCACTTAAATGAAATTAAATCAGAATTAAACAAAATAAAAAATAAATAAAAAAAATGGACCAACCACACGCCGCCACCTACTCGCCTTCCTCCCCATGCCATGAAGAAGAACAACAAACCAGAAACAGAGCAATGGCGACGAAAAAATCAGCAAGAACACATCAACATCAAGCATTCATAACTCCATCAATTCTCAACGAAATTAGAAAATTCTAAAACCAAAATTGAACTACGAAACAAGGGGAACAACACCACGCCATTAGTTCTTACAAACATTCAGAAACCACAGAGTAACAAAGCCAACAAGCTTAGACATCAAAGTTGTAAATCAAGATAAAATGCAACACAAAGCCTCATGATACTTCAACCAAGTTAAGTTGATCAATTAAAGCATGAAATAACCAAAAATACCACGAAACACAATCAACCGAGTCATGATATTCAAACCTGTGATGAAGCTTCTTCTGGAGATCTACAGAAAACCAGAGATGGTGTGAACGTTCTCTTGTGTCCTAGAAGCTTGTTGGAGGCCAAATAAAGGCCTACAACTTCGGGAAAGGTGAAAGATCCGAAACCGTAGTTGATCTTCAATCTGTCAACAAAGATTCCTCAAGCTTCCAACAATGGTGACTTGGCTAGAAGATGGTGCTTAGGCACATTTGTGATGTTGATGGAGCATAAGCAACACGAATCCAATGAGAATCTGGAGATTGTGTAATGAGAATGAAGAGAAACTTTGGATCTGAGTTTTTCGGTTAGTGTTATGAGAGGTTAGTATTATGAGAGCAAAAGTTCTAATGTGTTGAAGAAGAATACAGGGTGATCTCTTCCTTCTTTTTTTTTGTGAATCCTATTCCTTTCCTTTTGAGAGGGATTGTGCATGAGAGTTGTGAGTGTGAGAGTGCATGAAGAAATAGTGAGTGTGAGTGGCGTGAGGTGTGTGAGAGAAAGTGGTGTGAGGTGAGGTCAGTGAGTGAGAGCGTGAAATGGGTGGGCAGAAGGAAAAAAGTGTGGCCTTATGTGTGGAGTGTGTGACGTGAGGGAAAGAAGAATGAGAAAAAGTGGTGAATGGAAAGCAGGAAAAAAAGTGTGAGGGAGTGCGTGAGAGAGTGTGTGAGAGAAAGTGGTGTGAGGTGAGTGTTGTGAGCTGGCGAGGTGAGGGAAAGAAAAATGGAAAAAAACGTGAAAATGAGAGTGAGGAAAAGCATGGACTCATAGCAAATATGGGATGCTGATAAGGACACGTGGCAAGCATAGGTTGGCTGGACCCAAGTGCTGATTTTTTTCACATTATTTTCGTACACCATCCCCACATGTATATCCTTGCATTACTCTGTCCAATATTTGGTCATGCAAATCAACATGGGCCCATTAAAAAAAAGTTATAAAATAATATCATGAAATGCAAGATAAATTCTATTAGAGCCCAATCACAAATTGACATGTGTCCTCCACAAGAAAACCCTACAATGCTCCAAACTTCAAAAAAATCATAACTTAAATTCTAAAAATGCCATGAAAGTGCTCTACGACTTTTCGGAAAGGGAAAATCATGTTCTACAACTTTTGTGTTCACCGGAAAATCATTCGGAGCTTTTTTCGCACATGAAATAATAGCTTGAGGTTTCGGGACAAATAATTTCCAAAAAATGGAAACTTCTAGATTTCCAAATTTAGTAACTTTTTGCATATTCCCGATTTTTGACATTTGAGCTCGACTGAATTATTCCTTGACATGATATGACCTCACAAATTAATAATCCTAATTAAAAACCCTGAAATTTTTCATGTTGACTTTTTTTGACTGCAAAGTTGACTTTCTTGCTTCACCTTCAAGTAACTAGACCAAATCTTGACTTCTTCAATGAATTTTTTCTCAAACTTCATATATAAGCCATGCAAACCAAATGAGATCCTTTGCCCACAAGAAATGGTCAAAATTAAGAGGATAGGAGGATCTGGCCCATAACCCTAATCAGGATTTCCCTCACACAGGAGAAAAGTTGTACTCTTGAACTTCTGATGAAATAACTGACTTCCCTAAGGAAATTTCTCACCAAATTTCATCCCTAGGATCCTCTTGTCATATAAGGGACTTTGCCCGGATGAAATGGCCAAAGTCTCAAAGATTTCATGCTTGAAAGTGAAACCCTAATTTGGGATCATTGTGTAGGCGCTTGCCCTAGCTTGGGTTCTCTGAAACTCTCCCACTCTTGAGTTTTTGTGACTGACCTTGAACTTGTGAATGCCATGTAGATTCCTCATGGGGCTTGGACGAGTCCACTGGGCCTCTTGTTATAGCTTGTAATACCTCAAATCCACCCACAGATGATCATATGCCTAATGCTAGGTCATGAGAATGTTATGCTTCATATTTCCATGATATGATGCTGAGGAAATGATATGAGTATGATGAATATGATATGAGATAATGCTTGAAATGAAGAGGGCAAATTTAGGGTGTTACAGCTGCCCCTATTCAATCAACTGTTAATTTGAAAAGGATGAGAGCAACGGCTATCAGACATTCGAGATAAACTGTGATTGAATACCAAAAAGACCTGAAATTTGCACTCTGACGAAGAATGCAACACTGGAAATAAACCCAACCAGATGACGCTCTGGGGATATGAGGTGGGGAAAAAGCAGATGAGCTTCGTCCAAGTTGAAACTGATATCTGGAATACTATCATGTTGACAGACGAGTCTTCGAACCATCATGTGACGCCAGGAACCGGACATACGAGCCCTCGAAACACTGCAATACAACAATCTGAGACAGACGAGTCTTCAAACAGTCCTGTGACGCCAGGATTTGGACGTACGAGTCCTCCAACATTGCATATAGCATGAGACAGACGAGTCTCCTTCGGATTTACCTGTTACGCCAGGACCGGTAATGCACTTAAGTCTGTGGGATAGACATGCAATCAAGGTAGACGAACCTTCTTCATATATTATCCGCGGATATATGGTATAAGACAGACGAGTCTTCTAAGCAAACCTGTTACGCCAGATGCAGCAACCATAATCGGTGCTTGAGACAGACGAGCCTCCTTCGGATTTACCTGTTACGCCAGGACCGGTAATCATTTCGACATTTAATTCCCACTGTCAGGATTCGAAACCTCTTCAATACAGACGAGTATCGGATGATCATCAAGATAACACAGACGAGTGCCATAAGTCAATGATGATCTGAGAAACACAAACGAGTGTCTCAGGCAATGATACAGACGAGTATCAGCCGCTGGTATAGACGAATACCAGAAATTCAAACACAGACGAGCATTTGAAGTAGCAATAATGAAATACCAGGGTAAACAGCAAATCCTCACATACAGATTTAAGCTAGCACAGATGGGTGTTAGGGATGATACAGACGAGTATCCAAGCAAAGCAGACGAGCTTCAGAACACAAACGACTTCTGGGGGATAAAAGCAGACGAGCTTCAAACAAACACAGACGAGTGCTGGACAGTTGCAGACGAGCAACAACAGAGAATACATATCAAGGCACAGACGAGTGCAGCGAAGGATCTAATACCAAACACAGACGAGTGTTGGGAGGTTGCAGACGAGCACCAACAAATATCATATTAGAACACAGATGAGTGTTGAGGAGTTGCGGACGAGCAACAGCAAATAACATATCAGAACACAGACGAGGGTTGAGGAGTTGCGGACGAGCAACTATCATAACCAAACACGGACGAGTGCTGGACAGTTGCGGACGAGCAACAACAAGGTAACCATTTCAAAGCACAGACGAATGCTGGAAATTGCAGACGAGCAACAACAGAGGTATCATAATACAGACGAGTGTTGAGAATCAACAGCAAAATAATACATCTCCAAGCACAGACGAGTGCTGTAATTTGCGGACGAGCAATAACAAGGTAACCATTTCAAAGCACAGACGAATGCTGGAAATTGCAGATGAGCAACAACAGAGGTATCATAACACAGACGAGTGTTGAGAATCAACAGCAAAATAATACATCTCCAAGCACAGACGAGTGCTGTAATTTGCGGACGAGCAATAACAAGGTAACCATTTCAAAGCACAGACGAATGCTGGAAATTACAGACGAGCAAACAACAACTGATATAACCAAACACAAACGAGTGTTTGGAATTGCGAACGAGCAGAAACAAAGTAATCATAAACCACCGCTGGGGAAAGCAAACGAGCAATACCACAGAGCTAACACAGACGAGTGTTGAACGAGGCAGACGAACAACCCTAAAGCAGTGACATGTCCTTGCTGGGGAAAACTTGCTTAGGGATAACACATACGAGTGTTGAAGATTGCAGACGAGCAACAACAGAATGCCTGATCGGCAACAAGAGATACAACTCTACAGGGGAAGACCAGTCAAGAGGTCTGGATACCCACTCTGACTGAGGTGATGAATACCTGGCCATATCATCAAATAAACCAACAATAGGGCAACTTTGTTGGGAAATATTTCACGGACGGAGGTGAAAATCAAATATGAACTCTGTGGGGACAGATCATCTTCAGACTTGGCTGGGGAAGCTTGGGCAAATACTCTGGCTGGGGAGAGCATCTGGTGATTCAAGACTCTGAGGGGATATCATGCTTTCAAGTACCTGATAGGCAAGGACTCTTGCTGGGGATAGAATACTGTTAATTCCATTTCTGATGACGTCAGGCTTTCAGGCACCTGCTGGATATACTCCACTAGGGAAGAATGGACTGCCACTTCACTGGGGAAGATTAAATTGCTTGAGAGAATGTGACGCCATCCTGCAACCTGCAACAACAGAAAACACACGTGTGTCCCGGGGATTTGCATGGAATGATCGGTTCATCCATCGTCACCCGACACTCAAAGAGGGTTACAGTTTCCCTGCATGTCAGTTTTCTTTTCGAGATTATCACCATGTTTAGATGCAATGCTATTTTTGCCAAAAATTCAGGACATTTTGCAAACAAAAATAAACACACCCAGCTTTTTGACTGAATATTATTTTTATTGAATGGCCTCTGAATAGGCAAGGATTTTACATCAGGAAGCAACCACCTGGAAAAAGGTAGCCACTATAAAATTGAGAAAAGAAACTATCCTAATGGCAATGTACACGGCATTCCGAGGAGTTCCATTTCTACTATGACCTGCATGTCTTCAAGACTTTCCATTCTGCTTTGGCTTTCTGGGAGGACGAGGGGACTGTTTCCTATCTTTCCGATATTGTCAAGCTGTACGAAACGATGACGTGGTTCAGATAACTTGGATCACAGTTGTTCGCTTATTCCCTTATTTTGCGTGGATCGCCCTTTCGGGTTTTCAATCCATCGGGATACCCTTTTTTGCCTGAGCTGTCCAATATGGCTTTTCAACTCAGCGGGTGTACATTTTTTTTATTTATATTTATTTCCCTAATTTTTGCCCGAGCTTTTTATTCTGTTTTTAGCTCGCCGGGATGCCCTTTTCTTGCCTGGACTTACATTCTGTTTTTGTGTCCAGCGGGTCTCTTTATGCGAAGTATTTTTTAACTGCGTCCGAGTTAACAGGGGATGGGAAGTCCTCTCCATCCATAGTGGTGAGCATCAGTGCTCCTCCTGAGAAGACTTTCTTCACTATGAATGGTCCTTCATAGTTTGGGGTCCACTTGCCCCTGTTATCTGAACCTGGAGGAACGATCCTCTTCAATACAAGCTCTCCCACTCGATACTCTCGAGTACGTACTCGTTGATCGAATGCCCGCTTCATTCTCCTTTGATAAAGCTGACCATGACAGATAGCCGCTAATCTCTTTTCCTCAATTAGACATAGCTGATTGTAACGAGCACGCACCCATTCAGCCTCATCCAGTTCGACATCCATCATCACGCGCAGTGAAGGAATCTCTACTTCAACAGGCAGGACTGCTTCCATACCATACACCAGAGAGAAGGGAGTTGCCCCTGTTGACGTCCTGACCGACGTTCGGTACCCATGCAAAGCAAACGGTAACATCTCATGCCAATCCTTGTAGGTGACAACCATTTTCTGCACAATCTTCTTGATATTCTTGTTGGCTGCCTCTACCGCGCCATTCATCTTTGGTCGGTAAGGAGAAGAATTGTGATGCTGTATTTTGAAGTCCCGACATAAGTCTGCCATCATCTTGTTGTTGAGATTAGAACCATTATCAGTAATGATCCTTTCGGGCACTCCATATCTGCATATGATATCTCTTTTCAGAAATCTTTCCACCACTTGACGAGTGACATTGGCATAAGACGCTGCTTCTACCCACTTGGTAAAGTAATCAATCGCAACCAGGATGAAGCGATGACCATTCGAAGCAGTTGGCTCAATCTTCCCGATCATGTCAATGCCCCACATAGAGAAAGGCCAAGGAGATGACATGACGTTGAGCGGGTTAGGAGGGACATGCACTTTATCTGCATATATTTGGCACTTGTGGCATTTTCGAGCGAATGAACAACAGTCTGCATCCATTGTCATCCAGTAATACCCTGATCTCAGCAGTTTCTTTGCCATAGCATGCCCTCCTGCATGGGTACCAAAAGATCCTTCATGGACTTCCTGCATCAACAGACTTGCTTCGTGTCTATCCACGCATCTAAGCAAGACCATGTCGAAGTTTCTCCTGTACAAAACCCCGTCTGTGTTCAAGAAGAAACTAGCAGCAAATCGTCTCAAGGTCTTTTTGTCTTTGGAAGATGCCCCTGTTGGGTATTCTTGCTTCTCCAGGAATAACTTGATATCAAAATACCAAGGTTTCTCGTCAGACACGGCGTCTACAGAGAAAGCATAAGCTGGAGAGTCAAGCCTGGAGATGTCAATTCTGGGCACAAAATTCCAACACAGGACTTTAATTGACGAAGAGAGAGTGGCCAAAGCATCGGCAAATTGATTTTCGTCACGTGGTATGTATTTGAGCTCAACTGTCGTAAAGAATGTCAACAGTTTTCTAGCATAATCCCTGTATGGAACCAGATGCTCTTGATGTGTATACCACTTGCCGGTAATTTGGTTAATGACGAGGGCTGAATCTCCGAATATATCAAGGTTCTTAATCCGAAGATCAATTGCCTCCTCTATTCCCATTATACACGCCTCGTATTCCGCTTCGTCGTTGGTGCAGCCAAAAGTAATTCTGGCAGCGAAGGGTAAGTGGACACCTTCAGGAGTAATGAGTACGGCACCAACTCCACGACCATTGATATTGACGGCCCCATCAAACATCAGCTTCCATTTGGATTCAGGGTCAGGCCCCTCCTCCGGAAGTGGTTCCTCATAATCATTTGTTTTGAGGTACATGATGTCCTCATCAGGGAAATCAAATCTCATCGGCTGATAGTCATCCTCAAGAGGTTGCTGAGCAAGGTATTCTGACAATACACTTCCTTTGATGGCTTTCTGAGAAGTGTACTGGATGTCGTATTCAGTTAAAATCATCTGCCATCTAGCAACCCTTCCGGTCAATGCTGGTTTCTCAAAGATGTACTTGACAGGATCCATCTTGGAAATGAGAAGTGTGGTATGGGTCAACATGTACTGCCTCAGTCGGCGAGCAGCCCATACCAAAGCGCAGCAAGTTTTCTCGAGCAGTGAGTATCGGGATTCACAGTCGGTAAACTTTTTGCTAAGGTAATAAATGGCGTACTCTTTTCGACCAGACTCGTCATGTTGGCCGAGCACACACCCCATCGACCCTTCTAGTACGGTCAAGTACATGATTAACGGTCTCCCCTCCACTGGAGGCATCAGAATTGGAGGTTCCTGCATATATTCCTTTATTTTGTCGAAAGCTCTTTGGCAATCATCGTTCCACCTGACCGTTTGCTCTTTTCTTAGCAGTTTGAATATCGGTTCGCACGTGGCAGTTAGGTGAGATATGAATCGAGAAATGTAGTTCAATCTGCCTAAGAACCCGCGCACTTCCTTTTCGGTCCTTGGTGCAGGCATATCTTGAATAGCTTTCACTTTTGCAGGATCTACCTCAATTCCTCTTTGACTTACAATGAAACCCAACAATTTTCCAGAACGCACTCCGAAAGTGCACTTGTTCGGATTCAACCTCAGTTTATACTTGATCAATCTGTCAAACAGCTCCTTTAGGTTAACCAAATGCTCCTCTTCGTCTTTGGACTTTGCAATCATATCATCCACATAACATTCGATCTCCTTGTGGATCATGTCATGGAACAATGTGACCATCGCCCGTTGATAAGTTGCCCCGGCGTTCTTCAAACCAAAGGGCATGACCTTATAGCAGAATGTTCCCCACGGGGTAATGAACGTTGTCTTCTCCATGTCTTCCGGCGCCATTTTTATCTGATTATAACCGGAGAATCCATCCATGAAGGAGAACACTGAGAATTGAGCAGTATTGTCGACCAACACGTCAATGTGTGGTAACGGAAAATCATCCTTTGGGCTTGCTCTGTTCAAATCTCGATAGTCAACGCACATCCGGACCTTGCCGTCCTTCTTAGGTACTGGTACGATGTTAGCTACCCAAGGTGGGTAACTAGTCACGGCAAGGAACCCGGCATCCCACTGTTTCTGTACCTCCTCTTTAATCTTCATCGCCATATCCGGGCGAGTTCTTCTCAATTTTTGCTTTACAGGAGGACAGTCTTCTCTCAGGGGTAGCTTATGCATCACGATGTCGGTATCTAAACCTGGCATATCTTGATATGACCAAGCAAAGATATCCACATACTCTCTCAACATACTGATCAGCTCTTGTTTGACGTCGGTCTGCAGATTAGCCCCTATCTTGATTTCTTTCTTTGCATCTTCACTGCCAATATTGATGGTCTCAATCTCTTCTTGATGAGGCTGAATAACTCGTTCCTCTTGTTTCAACAATCTGACCAACTCTTCAGGGAGGTCACAGTCTTCCTCAACCCCTTCATCAGCTTGGTAGACTGGATTATCAAAGTCATGCATAGTCATAGCAGGAATGTTATCCGTGGAATCCGGATGATCAACACTGCACAAATGATGTGCTTATTCAGAATCTGCTTATTTTGAAAAAGAGACGCTAACACAAAACAAAAAAAGAAAACACATTGCCATTTTTTTTTTAATATATTTTTTTTTGTGAAAAAGTTTAAAAACAAAGACAGGGAACACAGTTTGTCTGAAAATGTCCTTTTATTTCATAGCAAAATAACGATGCGATACAAAACATGGTGGCCCAATACAATGGATCCAAGCATCTTGGGCAGAATGCTGGATTTGACAATGCAGTATGCTAATAAAAGGAAACAAAGCAATTACTTTGAGAGCCAGGTGACTTGAACAATGTCTTCAGCAGACCAATTTCCTAGCTCCTCGCCGGGTGCGCACGGGCGGATCCAATTGTTGTCCCAATCTCTGTCACTATCCCCGTCTTGGCTTGCCATACAAATTTGATCGCGGTCGAGCAACCCAGCACTTGTGAATGAGATAGCTTTACCACTCTGAGTAGACCCTCCAGGTTGATACCCTAAGCCGAATTTATCATCCTTCTTTTCCATCTCCAACAGCTTGCCCCAGCCCTGAGCATTGCCTGATTGGACGACCTCTTTTGCTTCCTGGTAGGAATGAATCGACGTGCCTTCGTTGTTTTTCTTCCCCGGAGTCAAGATACTGACATCTGCCTCAAAAGCTTGGCACAAAGTCTCGTGAATTTCTCCGTCCATTTCCACATATTTAAACGTTGACAGATGGCTGACGAATATATCTTCTTCCCCACAAACTGTGATGACCTGGCCGTCCACCACGTATTTAAGCTTCTGATGCAGGGTTGAAGTGACAGCTCCAGCTGCATGTATCCACGGTCTGCCCAACAATCAACTATACGCAGGCTGGATGTCCATGACATAGAAGACACTCTTGAAGACTTGAGAGCCTATCTTGACAGGCAACTCAACCTCTCCGAAAACTGATCTTCTTGAACCATCGAAAGCTTTAACCACCAGATCACTCGGCGTTAGGACAATCCCATCAATGTTAAGCTTCATCAACGCCTTCTTCGGAAGCACATTCAAAGAAGAGCCTGTGTCTACAAGAACATGAGACAACACAGCGCCCTTGCATTCCATCGTGATATGCAGTGCTTTATTGTGATTCCTTCCCTCCGAAGTGAGGTCTCGGTCAGTGAAGTCTAAGCCATGGCTAGCATTGACACTTCCAACAACAGCCTCGAGTTGGTTGACAGTGATCTCTTGAGGAACGTAAGCCATTTGAAGTACTTTCAGCAAGGCTTCTCGGTGCGCGGGAGAGCACATCAACAGTGACAAGATAGAAATCTTTGAAGGCGTCTGATTCAGTTGATCAACCACCTTGTAGTCACTCCTTTTGATGATCCTCATGAACTCCTCTACCTCCTTTTCAAACGTCCCCTGCCCGGCCACAGGAGTAGTTGACTCGTCATTCGCAGTCTGCTTTCCTTTGTCTTTGGACGAAGCCTCGGCCTCAGGATCCTTTCTCAGTGCAGGGGGAGCAAACAATCAACCACTTCGGGTAAAGCCCCCAACACCTCCCACATTTTCAATAGTCAGGTCAGCAACAGGTCTGCTCTCCATCTTCTGTCCCGCTACATAGACATCGGAACCGTAATGCCAAGGAATGGCTCTATCATCGGAGTATGGCACTGGCCCAGGTACAGTTATAGTCACGGGACTAATCTGAGGAGCGTAAATGGTAACTGGTCCTTGTCTGACGGGCATGTCAGCTTCATCATAGAAAATAGTAATGGTTGACACATCATCAGCCTCTTCATTACTAACCTTACTGAACTGCAAAGACCCCTCATCGATTAACCCTTGCAAACCCATCTTCAATTTCCCACAGCCATTCACAACACTTATACAGTCTTCGCAATCGAGACAACAACCAGGAAATACTTGACCCTTCAACAGTCTCTCTTTCACCACCCTCAACGGTGTCTTGACTTCATCAATACTCAGCACCAAACTCAACTTGTCGTCACCCTCAACAGCATTAACTCTTGCCCCGCCATGATTAGGTATAGGGTTCGAGTGGACATTCGGTGGTGGCGCAAAGTTGATTGCCTTGGAATCTACAAGATCCTGAACTTTGTGATGTAGCGCCCTGCACTTCTCAGTTGAGTGTCCGGGTGCTCCTGAATGAAAAGCGCATCGCGCGTTGACATCATAACCAGCTGGAAGCTCTCCAGGAGGTGGTGGTGCCAAGGTCCTCAATTGAATAAGGTTCAAATCTAGTAGTCTCGGCAACAAGGCAACATACGTCATCGGAATAGCTTCAATCACCCTGTTAGCCGGGCGAGTCTGCCTCGGCTGATATGGTCTCTGCTGATAGTTGGTTCGAGGTTGTTGTTGTTGCTGATGTTGTTGTGGTGGAGGTAGCATCTGTTGTACGGGAGCTGCAGGAATGGTGACAGCAGCCATATGCTCATAAGGTCTTCTGTAACCACGACCCTGGCTTCGGCCGAATACAGCATTGGTCTCGCCTCCTCTCCTTCTCGGAGGTCCGCTAAAAGCTTTCCTCGCTCCATTTGAGCTACTAGCACTGGGGTCTTGTATCTTCCCCATTTTCAACAGCGTTTCAACCCTTTCTCCCGCAATGACAATATCGTTGAACTTAGTAGCAGAACTCGACGCCAATCTCTCAAGAAATACCCCCTGGAGGGTACCCATAAACATGTCGGCCATTTCATTCTCTAACAAAGGTGGTTGCACCCTGGCAGCTAGCTGGCGCCACCTCTGGGCATACTCTTTGAAGCCTTCTTTTGCTGTCTGTGCCATATGCTGCAACTGTGTGCGATTCGGAGCCATGTCCATGTTATATTGGTACTGCCTCACAAAGGCTTCAGCGAGATCCTTCCAGCTCTTGACATTGACTCTGCTGAGCTTCATGTACCACTCAAGGGAAGCTCCCACCAAGCTGTCCTGAAAGTAATACATCCACAGTTTCTCATCGTCTGTATGAGCGGCAATTCTCCCAACGAATGATTGCAGATGGATCTTTGGGCAAGCAGTGCCGTTATACTTCTCGAAGGTTGGAACTTTGAACTTATACGGAATCCTGACTCCAGGAACCAAGCCCAAGTCTGTTATATCGAACCCCAAAGAGCTCTGGGACTGAATAGCCTTGATTTGCTCAGCCATCTCTTCAAACCTCTTGTTCATTTCTACCCCTTGACCCTCGGCTTCATCAAGTAGAGTGAACTGATCATCATGGTTGTCCATCTGAATGTTATGCAACCCGTCGTTGACTATTGTCGCTCCTGGTTGTATAACTAGAGTTCCACCCTGACGTGCGCCCGCACCGATATGATTATCAGCATTAGCAGCAGCAGCAACATTCCTGTTCTGATTCTCAACCATCTCTCGCAGACGCTCTTGATTCTGCCCCATGCCGGCCATTAACGTCATGAAGTTATCCATTCTCTGCCTTAGATCTGCCAAATCTGCCTGCATCTGGTCCATGGCTCGCTCTCTGTTAGTCTTGGTTGGGTATTTGTGCACTGCTGGTTGTTCTCGAACTTTACGAGGAGCTATAGTGCCTGTTATCACAAAACACGTTAGTAATTGATGCAACACCTGCAAAACAGACAAACAGGTTATATGCAATGCAATGTAACTGTTCATGTTACAAATTTTAAGTATTTGGCATGCCCCAGTTCTGGCATCTATCTCGACAATCACTTTTAGTGTTTAGCTTTCAAACTTTCTCTTTGATAAGTGTTCAGACATTAGCAGTATCCAAGCAAACGAGTCTTGCACATTCAGACGATAACTTGCACATTAATACTGAATATGGACAAACCACTATAGGCTAAAAGTCAGAATACATCCAGGAATATTCCCCGAAGGGTTACAAATCAGTACATAAAGACAAAAGAAATAAAAGCAAGACTCCTACAACAAGCCTGTAGGTAGCCTGAATAATAAACAACTAAACTGAGGACCCAAGATCCGCCACCTCCGCCCTGCTTTTCTTGACACCTGCTCTCAGCTTGAGCTCTTCGATCTCTTTCCTTGTTTCCTCCAGAGCTAATTGACTTTGGGCCAACTGTTGGGTCTTCTCCCTCCGGATGGCGTGGGCTTGCTCCACTTCCTCCTTCTTGAAAGCCATCTGAACTTCAAAGAACTCTTCTTTCTCCTTGAACTTCTTTTGCTCTTCATCCCTTTGGCCTTTCAGTCAAACAATGGACTGTCGAGCACTCTTGAGATTCTTTAAAGTCTCCTTGTGCTTAGCCTCTCTTTGAGCTTCCATCATACCCAATCTGTGGAAATGAGCTTCTCTTCCAGCAAAATCCTTCTCTTTGCTTTCTAAAGAGGCTTGGAGCTTCTGCAGCTTGTCTTCAGCTTCCTTCTTGGCTCTATTGGCCTGGTGGTATAGGCTTACCATCTCAATGTTCTCTACTCTGACCTCATGCAACTGAGCTTCTAGCTTCTTGTACTCCTCCAAGGAAACCGTATTGTTCGGACTTGGTACCTCTCGGGGATAAAGTGGAGCTTCGACTGAAAAAGGCATGATAATTGACTCAATATGCCTTTGCAACCATTCAGCATATGGTGGATATGTCTTGGGATCAACTCGGCCGAAGTCTTTCTTCCCTTTTCTTATCCTGTGAGCCCAGGATTGGACTGCTTGTTGGACTAGCTCTCTATTTCCGTCAGCAGGAAAGTACAAAGATTCAGCAAACATTTCCATCTGAGGAGGATCCTTCAAAGGGTAGCCAAACTGCCTTCTGGCTAATGTTGGGTAATAACTGATGACACCTTTCCTTCCCAGCAAAGGTACTCCCGTAGACCTTCCGCAACTAACCATCAACTCTTTTCCTAGCAAATCCCTATCATAACCCCAAGCAATGTCTTCTTCAGTCAATCCCATCAGTCTTCTGGACCATCTCCATTCGTCTCGTATATCCTTGAAGGCACCTGACTTAGGCAACTGTCTAGCAAACCATTCAACAAACAAAGGAGCACAACAGACCACTGGACCACCTCTTCCTTTCTCGTTTCTGTAATGGACACTAAAATAAAAGTCACCCAATAGAGTAGGCACTGGATTGCCTTTTGCAAAGATTGAGATCACTTCTAAGCTGACAAACTCTTTCTCTCCGGGAAACAAGCTAGACCCATATACCATCAATGCAAGCAAAGCTCCAAAGTCGTTCCACCTAGCCTCTGTAGCATACTTCTCAGCCTCTGGGATAAGCACACTCCAGGGTAGACCTCTGCCTTTACTCTCCTGCAAAGCCTTTCTGACTGAAACAATTGGCAACCTACAAACCTTAGCTATGTCTTCATCTCTGAGCACAACCTCTGACCCGTAGAACGGCAATGTCTCTCTAATCGGAACACTCAGCATGCTGGAGATCTCCTCCAATGTCGGAGCTAAGATGTAACCTGGAAAAACAAAGCAACGCAGCAGGGGATCATAAAATTGCAGCAAGGTATGCAAGCTGTCCTTTTGGTCTGTAGTAGGCTTGTCCACAAATTTCAGTATCTGGCCATATCTTTTCTTGAAATTACCTAAGACTTGATCGTTCATCAAACCTGCTAACCTCTGAACACTTTTAACTTCTGGCTGAAGAAAAGTATAATGCACATTCTTTTTTCTCGGATCGCTTCTAATTTCTGCCATGGAGATAAGAATACCAGAACTGGGAACAAATGTGAGCAATGACCTGAAAAATGGGAAACATAAACAGTTAATGCAAGGAATGATGCAAATGTAATGCAATGCAAGCATATGACCAACTGGGACCATCTGGACTGGAACACTGACAAGGGCCCCTCTGAATAACTGGCAAACCCAAAAGTTACTGAGTCACACCCTCTGATAATCACAACCCTCTGATAGAAGATCTCAGAATCACAGTATCAAGAAATCCAGAATTCCAGAACCATAACTTCGGAACCATAAAGTCATAGAACCATGGATCATAATCAAAGGACCAAAGATCAATAACAAGAACCACTGAACAGATGAGTGTATGTTGAGGTCATGGGTTCCTGCACACCTGTAAACACCCCCCAATCTCACGGGTAAAAGGCTCCGGGTCATACATCACGGACTCTCAAAGCCGAATAGCAATAATACGTTCACCATTTCCGAGAAATGGCTCATGACCAAATCAGGGAATCGGTTAGGCATTATATACTACGCAGGGAGGCCTCAGCTGAGTCCGGGAAAAACAAGCATCCCTTATAAGTCCCCAGCTTCAAGCGCTGAAATCGAGAAACAATAGTACATTCAGCCCGTAGGATACAGTACTAATGTCATACGACCAGATGCTTTAACTGAGTTCTTATAAGAGAACCAGGCCACCCTATGCGAGTCCCTAGTGGACCCTCGGGTGCGAATGGGTTTGCCACAAAATGTGGTCTGCCACTGTCACCACTGGAGAGGGTTGTTTCCACAAAGGTTCTCAATGATCGGTCCCCAGCTGCACATAACTGTCAGGGTTATGTAATGAGAGAGGAAGATCCCCAAATCAAAACATTTCCAAGACAATCGCAACCTGGGCGTGGAACTCACTACTACCCCCATGACAAGATCTCATGAGGCCAAAGTGGAACCACTCTAAGTCCTATGGTGCACTCGAGCCGGGTACTTGGCTCATATCTCTCAATAACAAGTAACACCCATCCCACCAAAGAAAGCCAGTCCAGACAGTCCAGTATATATACATGATGCAGAAAATAAATACTGAAAACTGTAAATAAAACTGTAAAGAAAGCTGTAAATAAACAACAATACAATACAACAAGCCACAACAAACAAAACATCACCCAATGAAACAACAACACACAAGCGCTAGGAGAGACTCACAAGGGAACCAGAGATTATCTGGTGTGTAGTCCCCAGCAGAGTCGCCAGCTGTCGCTCCCGGGATTTTCATCCTAGTACAAACGCGAAAGTGGCGCGGAAAGGTTAGAGTCGCCAGCTAGACATTTTTATCCCGAATGAATGGGAAAGGTAATGTTGCACAAACCTGAGGAAGAAGGAAAGGACAAAGGTCCTGCGAACCAAAGAGACTGAGTTCGGGAGTCGGTTACGACCTGAGAAGGTATTAGCACCCAGATCGTCCGCCGTACCCGACGGGATCCACGCTTGCAAAGAAACTATTTCAAAGGGTGAGGGTATGAAAGCTGCAGCAAAGAAATGAAAATGAACTGGAAAAGATACTGAGAAAAGGATTGAATAAGACAACAAAGGAAAAATGTAGGGAAAATAAAGATTGTGCTCGAACGGGCCCTACCCCGCTGCCTACGTACCTCATCAGGATAATGAGGATCAGAGACGCCGTAGTTCCCCTAACTAGGGGTAACAAAGGGAAATTGCTTGTGAATTAAGGCTTGACCTGCCTATGCCATTGCTCAGGTGTTGCAGGCTCGGACGACGAGTGCGTAACCGTCTTGCAAAGTGACAAGTAGGAGCAAGTTCGCGTACGGAGCGAAGGAGATGAGAAAAGAATTCCCGAAGGAAAGACGCTTATTGTTTGTTTGTGTTTTTTAGAAAGCTTTTAGGAGTGTGTCACAAGGAAGTGAACTCAAGCTCTTTTCCATGGAATGTACACTTGTCACTACATTCCAAGATGGAATAATAGAACAAGCACACTCAAGTAAGGAGAAGATCCCCAAAACTTGAACCCAAAGACTAGGGCTTAGGCTCACTAACTTGTTTACTTATTAGATGTTTTGATTATTTACATGAAGAAGTGTTTTTTTATGCTTTTCTTTATGAAGAAGATACCTTGATCAGACTTGTGCATCACAAAGTAAACATGTACTATCCCAAGATGGGAAGACTACAAGCATACCTCATGGAATAAGGCTATGGATCAATGTATCACTTCACCTTTATTAAAGTGTTTTTTAGAGTTATGAGATGAGAAGAAAAGAAGAACCAAAAGGATCTCAAAGGAAAAATTCTAAAGGGGGACTAAAATAATCCTAAGTATTCACATGCATGGATATCCTAAGGGTTAGTGAGGTTTCTATCCTAATGAAGAAGGAAGAAGAAGATAAAAGAAGGGATGAGAAAGGCCTAGGCTCAACAAAAGAGAGTTAGCTCACATAAACATAAGAGGAAGAGATGAGAATTGGAGATGTGGAACTCAATTCCCACATCTCACACTTACCATGGCCCCTGTAAGGTTAGCATGCACAAGTGAACAAAAATGAACAAATTAACATAACATCATCCAACAATCAGAAGTGAAATGAAGTAAACAAATGCTTAATGCTAATTCAACTCAAAGAAATGAAGATGAGAAGCTTATGACTTAAAATGAGGCAACATGGATACATATGTAAACAAATGCGCACCTATGAAAGATGTAATACAAAACACACAAAATACAAGCACAAAGTTCAAAACCAGAATCAAAATGATATGAAGAATGGTCTAATAGGCCAGCAAGGTGAAGAGAGAAGTCACACAATACCAAACAATGTCACAATAGAAGCAACGGAACCAAAATACGGAATTTAAACACTTAAGGAAACAAATGACTTGAATATGAAGCAAACTCAAAAATTCAGAAGACCCAAGACCTATCCTAGGACCAGGAAGGTACCCACACCCCAAAGGAACTCCAAATAAGAAGAAGAAGTTGGCACAAGTGCCCTTCTAAGCTTATAAGAGATCTAACAAACCAAAAGAAGCAAAATGGGACAAGGTGAGAACAAAAATCCACAAATAATCAACCAGCCATCTAAAAAATCTACAACTGAAACCAAATGATCTTAAAACACATTATATCAACTTTCCAAAAGGATTTGCAAAAAATTCAGAAAGGAACTAGTTCAAAGGGATGTGTAAACACAAGCTAGGACAAGAAACTTACATCACAATATATCAGACCAAAACTCCAGATATTGAAGTCTATAGAAAATCAACAAGACAGGCTGGTCAAGAAATGAAGCAAATGAAGCTATGTACATTGGAGAATTAATTCTGGCATGCTAATCAATGAAAAAAAATAAAATAAAAATGTGACAAAATACTAGAGACACAATGGAACATCTACGATTTATTTGGGAATTTTTAGATGAATATTTATATTTTTAATGAATTAAAAGCAAACTAAATAAAAAATGAAACAAAAGAAAAAGAAATGAAAAATGAAATAGGAAGGAGGTGCTGATAGTAAGGCTTTCTAATTAAAAAAACAGACTGGGCTCAAAATGGGGGGTGCGCATAACAGATGGCCCTAGGCCCAATCGAAAATCTCATACCAATTACTAATATTCAGCTTTTCCTTGTTATTGATATTTTTATTAAAATGAAAGTGAACAAGATGCCATGTGACTTGACAACAATCGGTCATTTGCACTTAAATGAAATTAAATCAGAATTAAACAAAATAAAAAATAAATAAAAAAAATGGACCAACCACACGCCGCCACCTACTCGCCTTCCTCCCCATGCCATGAAGAAGAACAACAAACCAGAAACAGAGCAATGGCGACGAAAAAATCAGCAAGAACACATCAACATCAAGCATTCATAACTCCATCAATTCTCAACGAAATTAGAAAATTCTAAAACCAAAATCGAACTACGAAACAAGGGGAACAACACCACGCCATTAGTTCTTACAAACATTCAGAAACCACAGAGTAACAAAGCCAACAAGCTTAGACATCAAAGTTGTAAATCAAGATAAAATGCAACACAAAGCCTCATGATACTTCAACCAAGTTAAGTTGATCAATTAAAGCATGAAATAACCAAAAATACCACGAAACACAATCAACCGAGTCATGATATTCAAACCTATGATGAAGCTTCTTCTGGAGATCTACAGAAAACCAGAGATGGTGTGAACGTTCTCTTGTGTCCTAGAAGCTTGTTGGAGGCCAAATAAAGGCCTACAACTTCGGGAAAGGTGAAAGATCCGAAACCGTAGTTGATCTTCAATCTGTCAACAAAGATTCCTCAAGCTTCCAACAATGGTGACTTGGCTAGAAGATGGTGCTTAGACACATTTGTGATGTTGATGGAGCATAAGCAACACGAATCCAATGAGAATCTGGAGATTGTGTAATGAGAATGAAGAGAAACTTTGGATCTGAGTTTTTCGGTTAGTGTTATGAGAGGTTAGTATTATGAGAGCAAAAGTTCTAATGTGTTGAAGAAGAATACAGGGTGATCTCTTCCTTCTTTTTTTGTGTGAATCCTATTCCTTTCCTTTTGAGAGGGATTGTGCATGAGAGTTGTGAGTGTGAGAGTGCATGAAGAAATAGTGAGTGTGAGTGGCGTGAGGTGTGTGAGAGAAAGTGGTGTGAGGTGAGGTCAGTGAGTGAGAGCGTGAAATGGGTGGGCAGAAGGAAAAAAGTGTGGCCTTATGTGTGGAGTGTGTGACGTGAGGGAAAGAAGAATGAGAAAAAGTGGTGAATGGAAAGCAGGAAAAAAAGTGTGAGGGAGTGCGTGAGAGAGTGTGTGAGAGAAAGTGGTGTGAGGTGAGTGTTGTGAGCTGGCGAGGTGAGGGAAAGAAAAATGGAAAAAAAACGTGAAAATGAGAGTGAGGAAAAGCATGGACTCATAGCAAATATGGGATGCTGATAAGGACACGTGGCAAGCATAGGTTGGCTGGACCCAAGTGCTGATTTTTTTCACATTATTTTCGTACACCATCCCCACATGTATATCCTTGCATTGCTCTTGCCAATATTTGGTCATGCAAATCAACATGGGCCCATTAAAAAAAAGTTATAAAATAATATCATGAAATGCAAGATAAATTCTATTAGAGCCCAATCACAAATTGACATGTGTCCTCCACAAGAAAACCCTACAATGCTCCAAACTTCAAAAAAATCATAACTTAAATTCTAAAAATGCCATGAAAGTGCTCTACGACTTTTCGGAAAGGGAAAATCGTGTTCTACAACTTTTGTGTTCACCGGAAAATCATTCGGAGCTTTTTTCGCACATGAAATAATAGCTTGAGGTTTCGGGACAAATAATTTCCAAAAAATGGAAACTTCTAGATTTCCAAATTTAGTAACTTTTTGCATATTCCCGATTTTTGACATTTGAGCTCGACTGAATTATTCCTTGACATGATATGACCTCACAAATTAATAATCCTAATTAAAAACCCTGAAATTTTTCATGTTGACTTTTTTTGACTGCAAAGTTGACTTTCTTGCTTCACCTTCAAGTAACTAGACCAAATCTTGACTTCTTCAATGAATTTTTTTCTCAAACTTCATATATAAGCCATGCAAACCAAATGAGATCCTTTGCCCACAAGAAATGGTCAAAATTAAGAGGATAGGAGGATCTGGCCCATAACCCTAATCAGGATTTCCCTCACACAGGAGAAAAGTTGTACTCTTGAACTTCTGATGAAATAACTGACTTCCCTAAGGAAATTTCTCACCAAATTTCATCCCTAGGATCCTCTTGTCATATAAGGGACTTTGCCCGGATGAAATGGCCAAAGTCTCAAAGATTTCATGCTTGAAAGTGAAACCCTAATTTGGGATCATTGTGTAGGCGCTTGCCCTAGCTTGGGTTCTCTGAAACTCTCCCACTCTTGAGTTTTTGTGACTGACCTTGAACTTGTGAATGCCATGTAGATTCCTCATGGGGCTTGGACGAGTCCACTGGGCCTCTTATTATAGCTTGTAATACCTCAAATCCACCCACAGATGATCATATGCCTAATGCTAGGTCATGAGAATGTTATGCTTCATATTTCCATGATATGATGCTGAGGAAATGATATGAGTATGATGAATATGATATGAGATAATGCTTGAAATGAAGAGGGAAAATTTAGGGTGTTACACACCTCATAATATTGTTGACCAAAAATATTGAAGTTTGACTTTGTGTTTACCACAATTGACTTATTGACCAAGTTAACTGATTTTTGACTATCTGAGCATTTGACTGACCAAACTTGTAGGGCAAGCCTTGAAACTTGACATGAGGATTCTTTGAAGTATGTGGGACACCATGAAGTCCACCTGAGGCTTTGGAAGTAAAATTTTCTTTGAGAAACTTAAAACCCTAGTTTAAGATCCATTTCTTAGGAGGAGGCTTTGTCTGATGAAACCTTGAATCCCTTTGAGCAATTGAAAATCTTGTGATCATTAGGAGACCTCTTGAGGTATATTGTCTTGAATATGTGAGGGAAAATTTTGGGGTACAACAGTAACTAACTTTTAGAAGTATATAACTTCCTTTTCTTTATGTGTTCGATTGATCAAAGCGTGGCATAATCTTTTGTTGCATGCATTTGAGAAGTGGAAAGGTAGCCACACAAGAAGAATACGTACCAAGGAAAAGAAAAACAAAGAAAATGGCATCTGGTCATGGGAACACAAGTACTCCAAATCCCCATATGACTGAGTCAAATCCTCAATAAAGCAATTCAACTAATCCAAGCACTAACATCAGTCTAAAAGATATTCCCAGGAGTGATGCAATGCCCCCCCCCAATCCTTCGACAAGAGGAGCAACAACGCTAGCCATGGCGCTAAAACTGGTCCCTTCGATGGCAAGAACAGGGGAATGATATTTAGACCTTATACCCAACCAATGTTAGAGTATATTGGAGAAAATCCTCAAACTACACAAATAAACACAACAATGTTTAAGTCTTTCCCTCCCCCAGGGTTTTCTCAACCTTTTCCAAGGAACCCAGCATATGGCATGCCGATGATGGTGATACAAATCCTACGCAATGCTCTTGTAGTATTTTCAGAAAATGTGATGGCTTCGCCTTTGCAAGAATCAGGTTCTGGAGTGAACATGGGTCGAAATAGCCAAACCATAGGGTTGGGGTATTCTGCCTAGGGTCCTGGCTTGACAAATGAGTCTGCAAACTATTTGAGGCAACAAATGGATGAAAGTAATATGAAAATGGTACACACCTTGTCTCAAACTATGAGGGAAGTCTTTCAACCCCTGATTCAAAGTACCACTTAAACTAATCAGCAATTAGCATCCTAGATGGCTCGAATAGCAGAATTCATGGGAGTACCTGCCCCCTCGACACCCAACTAGACAATATATGAGAGAAAACCATGGTGTTGAATTCAGGGAGAATATTCAACAGGAGAATCTAGAACATCAAGGGATAGTCGACCCACCTAGGGTCGAATCCCCTATAAATCAATTTCTTGTTGTTGAAGAAGAAGAACCAAGGGTGATAATGGTAAACAAGAACCAAAATGCAGATAATATGTTGCAGCAGGTTCGGCATGATAATATGGCTGTAGAGAATAATCTTGCAACCATTGTCGAAAGGATAATGGCTCAATATGGATTGAACACAGGTTTCGCTAGGCTAAATTTTACCACACGCATAGTAGACTACATACTTCAATCTGAATTACCTCCCAGGATGAAGGTCCCAAAGTTCTCCAAGTTCTTAAGTGATACAACTGAATCCACCGTCGAACGTATGGCACTTTACCTGATCGAAGCTGGGGAAATTGCAAACGATGAGAGTCTAAGGATTAAATACTTCCCTAGTTCTCTCACTGAAAAACGCATTTACATGGCTTACTACCTTACTACCTAGTTCGATTTGTAATTGGACTCAGTTGGAACGTTTATTCCATGAGCAATTTGACATGGGTCAGACTAAAATTAGTTTGAAAGAGTTGGATAGTGTTAAGAGAAAGTTTAATGAGCCAATTGATGATTATGTGAATAGATTTTGACTCCTCAAGGCTAGATGTTTTACACAAGTACCTGGAAGAGAGCTTGTCAAAATGGCCGCTGGTGGCCTCGATTACTCTATTAGGAAGAAACTGGACACCCAGTATTTGAGAGATATGGCCCAATTGGCTGATAGAGTTCGACAAGTAGAACGTCTAAGAGACGAAAAGGCTAGGGAAAATAAAAACAAGAGTATATCCTATGTTGGATTTCATGAGGGGGTCAAAGAAATATATGATGAACCCATAGATTTTGACGAAAGCGAAATAGACCTGGCTGAACTCAAGTAGGGTCCCCCTATTCATGTAAATTGCTAATTCCTTCAAATGGAAAAAACCTGTTGAGAAAAAAGAGAGGTTTTTGCAAATACCATAACTTTTTGGGCCATAAATCTTCTCAATGTTTCTTTTCAAGGATTTGGTGCAGAACGCCAATTCAGGAAAGGAGACTCAATTCGGTGAGAAACTCAAGAACCAGATGAAGATCGACTTAGATCCTCTTCAAGTTGCAGAAGCTAACTTCACTGAACTTGGTGAGGTTAACATGCTCAAAGTAACGGATCATTCTGATAACAACGTAAGCAGCGTTGACACTGATGAAGCTATGGGTTGAAATTTTGTACAGAGCAAAATCACTGAAGAATTCATCGATGATGTTGTGTTCTAAAATTTCACTAAATAAATTAATGACTTTTAGATGGAGCACTTCTTCTTCATGGTGTTGCACCCCAAAATTTGCCCTCACAATACAAAACTTTGTGTGCTAAGAAGGTTCACAAGGTTCACAAGGTTCACAATGCTTTCAAAAACCTTCCATGAGGTTCATGAAGTCCACAGGACTGCTTCATCCTCCTGAAAGCTTTATTACACCAGGACTGCTTCATCCTCCTGAAAGCATATTATCAATACCTCAAGATTGCTTTATCCTCCTGACAGCTTCTTTACTTCAGGATTGCTTTATCCTCCTAAAATCACATTGCTACCTCAGGATTGCTTTATCCTCCTGAAATCATATCATTACCTCAGGACTGCTCCATCCTCCTGACAGCTATCAGTATACTTCCATATGTTGGACTGTTTCATCCTCCAAGACATGTATCTGAAGAATTTTCCTCCAAGTGGCATCTTTAAGCCCACTCAATCATATTCAACTAGCCATCTATATCACTCTATGCACTGGTGAGTGCAAATTTTTGGGCTTTTGTGTTCAATCCCCTTCAACCTTCCAGGTCACGACTGGCAAATATACCAATCTAACCCCTCAGGTTTCAGAAAATTGAACAGGGGCAGCTGTTGCACCCCAAAATTTGCCCTCACAATACAAGACTTTGTGTGCTAAGAAGGTTCACAAGGTTCACAATGCTTTCAAAAACCTTCCATGAGGTTCATGAAGTCCACAAGTCACTTCATGAGGTTCACAAGGTTCACAAGGTTCACAATACTTCCCATGAGGTTCACAAGACATCTTATGATGGTTCACAAGGTTCACAAAGTTCACAATTGGTCAGAAGAGTTGACAATTCCCTCAGACAATGCACTACCTAAGCAGTGCATCCAAAACTAGGGTTTTGACTTTAATCAGGCTAAATGGACTTCCAAGACTTCAAGTGAGCTTCATAACATCTTATATGTGTTTAAGAACCCCCATGACAAGTTTCAAGACTTATCCCAGAAGTTTGCTCAGTCAGATGATCAGATAAGTCAAAATCAATCAATGTAGTTAAAAAGTCAAACTGAGGTCAACTGTGGTCAAACCAAAGTCAAATTTCATGATTTTTTGCCAACATCAAGTATGTGAAGTAAAATTCATCATTTGATCAAGGGTTGATCATGATTCATCAAGGAGATTTCAGATCATCAAGAATCAGGAGTTTCTAAATTAGGGTTTCCTCAGTAAAAGTCAGCTGAACTTTGACCAGCCATAACTTTCACATACTTCATCACCAAGTCTCCACTCAAAGCTCATTTTGAAGGAAATTGGATTCTCTACAACTTTGTGTCTCACAAGACAAGCCCAAAAATGCTCCATTTGGAAGGTATGAGCTAAGACATTATAGGTCTTTTTGAAAGTCAACAAAAAGTCAACAACTTCAAAAGGGTATAACTTGAGAATGGTAAATGATATGGACATGAAACCAGTGGGGTTGTTTAGAGGACTCTTCAAGCTTTCCAAAATGTCCAAGAACACCTTCATAGCATTAAAATTGAAGGATATGTGCCCTTGCAAAGTTGGGAAATTTTGGGTTGGTTTATGATGAAAATGGAGGTCTAAAACCAATTTCTTCCAAATGGGCTTGCCAAATGATGACCCAATCCATACAACAACTTCATGCACGACCCAAACCATTAAAAATAAGATTTTTTATTATTTTATTTTTATTTATTTTGATTTAATTCATTAAAAATCATTTTAAATAAAAATAAAATATGAAAATAAGAGATTTGATTTGGATCAAGCTTCTAGAAAGTCTTAAATATTGATTTGAATTGAAGAGGAAAGAAATCATGAGGTTTGGCCAAAAATAGCAAGCATTCATACAAGAATATTTGATTTTAAAGACATGATATTTTTGAATCTTTTTACATCAAATTTTCCAAGCAATGACCTAGTTTTTCAGCCTCATTTGATTGTCCTATAAGTACTTAGTGTAACCCTATTGCAAGCCACGAAATTCAGCAGCCTCAAGAGTAAGTTCCATTGTTCAAAAATCCTCCATAAAACTCACATTCGGTTTTTTATTTCCAGGGCTCTAGAAGGTAAAACAAGAACATAACAAGACTCTTTGGACTTCCCTGATCATGAATCATCATTCATATGCATCAAAATCGTGCCATATTGCTCAACCCGAAGCTTGCTTGTTCTTAAAATATATTTTTTCGATTCCATTAATTTATGGTTTTTCATTGAATTTTGTTTGCATAATCTTGTTTGTGATGATATGTAGAACGTTTCTGGATCATTAAACCAAAGCTTCACTGCCTAGAATGGATTCGGCCATGATTAGGGTTTGGACCTCCAAATTAGGGTTCTTCAATTCACTCAATATAAATGAATTTGAAGAACATAGGGATGTTGTGTGAACTATAAGGATCATAAAACACTAACTAATTTCATGAATTGGTACTGTTTTGTTGGAGTTTCATTTTCGCAGGTTTGAAACATTGAAGAACACGCAGCAAGATTCGCAGGAAAAAGGGCATGAAAATTCGCAGGAAATTTGGAGAAGAAGAAGGTTGTTGGCGCGCTTCCAGAATTTGAATAATACATATAATATTTTTTGAATTGATTATGGTTTTATTTCACAATGGCTGCGCAACTCAGTTGGTGAACAGACGCGCGTGTTAGGGGGAAGGCTGGGGTTCGAACCCTGGCTCCAACTCTTTTTGTTTGTTTTTCTAAATATTAAGCCTTTATTATATATTATGCATTGTAGTTGATATGTTAACAGATTGGCTCACCCAGTCGAATGGTCATGCGTGCGTTTGTGTGTTTGAGAGGTCCTGGGTTCAATCCTCCCCCAGGCCTTTTTGCTTGTTCACTATTTTTCCTGATTTTTCAAAGTTAAAGAACAAAACAACTTGGAGTTCCTCTTTCTTGCAGCAGCAGCACGCAACCCAGTTGGCAAGCCTCTCCAATATTCAGGTTAGGGACCTGGGTTCAAATCCCAGGTCCAATTTTTTTGATTTTCTTATTTTCTTTTATATTTCCTATTTACTATATTATATTAAAATATGTTTCTAAATTATAAAATGCAACCATTATATTTTCTAAATTATAAAGTATATATGTTTTTTTTTTAAATTCTAAAAAATTAATTAATTTAAATTATAAAATGTATATATGTACTATTTAATTAATTGATTTGTATATTAAATTAAAAAACCCTAAAAATTTATTTTCTAAACAAACCCTAATTTTGTAAACCCTAATTTATTCTTATGATTTAAACTTCTAATTTTTTGTAAATATAATTATTATGTACATATTTATTTAACATAATTAATTTTTGTAAATATAATTATAACCTATTCTCTTTATATAATATGTAAATATATTTTATACTTTGTTTATAATCTAAATTATATATAAATAATTTTTAATATGTGTTTAGAAATAATTGAACCTATGATAATTTTATTTTGTAATTATGATATGTTTAAAAATAATTTAATAATTTGTACATAAATTAAAATGTTATAATAATTATTTAATTGTTCATATTTCTTCTTATTCCTAAATAATTGTCTATATTAAAAATTTTAATCCTTCGATTATTATTTTAATTATGTTCTTGCTAATTCCATTTATTTTAATTTATTATTATTACTAACCATATTATTACTAGTCTATTTATTTTATTATTATACTTATTATTATTATTTCACTAACCCTATTTATTTTTAATTTTTATTATTACTAACCCTTATTATATTATATTATTGTCTATTTATTTATTTTTGCTTATATCTTGCTTTTATATTTATTTTTGCTGTTTATTTTTAATTGCTTATTAATTATTATTGTAATTGCTCCTTGGTGTAAATTTTTGTAAATATTTAACTTATTTAATTATCATGCCATGGTTAGTAAAATAGGGAGTGGAAACATGTATTATATTTAAAATCAAATTTAGATCATTTTAATTAAAAGATAAATTAAATTAAACACTCACACACGTAAGTCGATTTTTAATCGCCATCTCACTTTCTAGGGTTGCCTCTCCATGTTGCCTATCAAAAAAAAAAAGGGTCAAGTGGGGTGTACAAAGCAAGTCCCTTAAAAGAAAAGTCATCAAGTCCCTTAATGGTTGCCTTTCATAAAGATCTTGTCCCTTTCGAATAATGATGACAGTCCCTCCAAAAAAAAAAATTGCTTAATACACCCCACAGTTGCCTACATAAACAGATGTCCCTCTCATGTCCCTTACATCCAAGGTAATGACTACCTATTCCTTAATAATAGGGATAGTCTTACCACTTAAAGGATAAAGAACAGAAAGACTTAAATTTTAGGGTAGGTACCTCCTAGTTGCTTGCTCACTTCATTCAAAACTTTTCAAACACTTTACAAATTTCAAACAAATTTTCAAACACAAGTTCTTACGCATCCGTACATGGATCATTATTAACTCTTATGAAAATTTCTATTCACACACTTCACATTTTCAAAAACAATTCAAAGTGAGCTAAGTAACTAAGAGCCCATGGATAACCATGGATGTAAAGGGTGCTAACACCTTCCCTTTACATAACCTACCCCCCGGACCCAAAAATCTTTTTAAAGGTCTTTCCTGTTCTTTTATGCCTTTCCTTTGGATAAAATAAAAGTCGGTGGCGACTCTTGCTATCCGCAACATAACTAAAGTCAGTTCTCCCACCGTGTTACAGAACTGGCGACTCTGCTGGGGATTTAAATTTAAGAGGGGTACCCTTAGGAATTAAGATCACTTTAAATTGTTTGCCTTGTTTGCTTTATATTACTTGTTGGGGTGCTCTTATGTGTGAAAGGTCCTAACCCGGATCTAGTGTACCATAGGTAAATGGCAATAGACCAAGGAAACTGTACGACGTATATCGATACGGTTGATCTGGTGGCCATAGTTAGTGTGACTTCTTGGTTGGTGCTTATGTTCCTTAAGTCAAGTTGAGGATAATATGAGGCTACCATATGTTGTCAATGCACTAACTAAATTTTAGAACCCTAGTTAACTCATCTTGGCCTTTAGAAAGTAGTGAGGTAACCGGCTTTGGTGCAGATTGAAGTTGGTTGACACTCGATACTACACTCATTGAGATCTTAAACTTGGAGGGTTTTGGTTGGCAAGTAAGTTGCCTTCTGATTAACCACCCTTGTGAAGGATCAATGATATTGAGATCCCTTAGAACCTGGTTACTTTTGTAGGACAGGATGAACCATCTAACTTCAGGGGAGGGTACTTACCTTTGAACCTCATGCAAGCCTTTAAACCTAGGGCTATTGTATGACTTGCTTGTGTGTGACACATGTTTGTGATTGAGCATAACATCATGACATCATCATGCATCATAAGCATAGCATTTTCACTAACCATTTCAAGGACCAAAGGATTTATCTTTGTTCTTTGTTGCAGGTCATGGCTTCTGCTTGTAGAAACACCATCAGGATCAACTTTGTGGGCATACCTGCCAAGCTTAAAGAGTTGGTTTCTCAAGTGTCTGATCATTCCCAGTTCAACAAGAGACATGGTCACCTATTGGATCTAGTCACTTCAGGGTTCAATGAAGACATGATGAGTGTTCTGTTTCAGTTCTTTGATCCTAAGCACCATTGTTTTACATTCCCCGACTACCAGCTGGTTCCAACCATGGAAGAGTTCTCTAAACTTCTGGGTATACCTGTTCTTGATCAAAGGCCATTCACAGGCTTGGAGAAAGAGCCTAAACCTGAGGTTATTGCTGCAGCTCTACATCTGAAGAAGTCTGATATTGTTCTAGAAACGAGAAGTGGAGTTAAGGGTGTTCTAGCTAAGGTGTTGATAGAGAAGGCTCAAATGTTCTTGAAGGCCATGAGTCATGATGCTTTTGAGGAGATCTTAGCCTTGCTGATTTATGGCTTAGTATTGTTCCCCAATCCAGATCAGTTCATAGACGTTCATGCCATCAACATATTCCTGAGTCACAATCCAGTACCTACATTGCTTGGAGACATTCTGCACTCTCTTCATACTCGTACTACAAGGGCAAGAGGAACTTTGATGTGCTGCATACCTTTGCTTTCTAGGTGGTTTATTTCTCACCTTCCTCGCTCAGTGATGAAGAATGAGCAAGGGTTCAGATGGTCCAAGAGGATCATGTCACTTTCTCACTCAGATATTCATTGGTGCTCCAGATCTATGGAGAATGTCACTATCATTGACCGTTGTGGGGAGTTTCCTAATGTGCCGCTTCTAGGCATAAGAGGAGGCATCACCTACAACCCCTCTCTAGCTTTACGACAGTTTGGTTACGCACGGAGTGATGGTCCACATGACATGTTGATTCAGGGCATTGTGTTTGACTACGACAACGATCTTCAAGGTTACCGTCAGAGATTCATACGAGCTTGGGGAAAGGTAAACAGGGTTGACAGCAAGACACTGGAGCCTAAGTACACTATTCCTATGGAGGCTTATCTCAGATGGGTGCGATCTCGTGCTCAGACTCTCATGATGCCATATCCTGCTATCCTGCCAGTTACCATGGAACCTGTTGCTGAAGGAGATACTGCTTATACCATCCTTCACCCAGACATGCCTACTGACATGGAAGACTTGCAGAGATCTTGGATCCAACTGAAGGAGCAAAGGGATACTTTCGAGGCTCATTACAAAGCAAGCCAAGAAAGAATCCTGGAACTAACAAAGCAACTTCACGAGGAACGGAATCTCAATTCATACCTCAACACAAAGAGGAAACGTCCATGGGAGACTTAAAACCCCATCTCTTGTATTTATTGCATTTCATTTTCTGTAAGCCCAAGAGGCAAAATAAATTTATTACTAATAAAAGTTTACCTTCTTGTTTGTCTAAACAAATTTAAATCCTGCGGTCCTTGAAAACATTGCATATGCATTCACATATCATTTCATTACATCACAGGTTTATAATTGTGCACAGGTTTCTCATCTTCTCGCTGTTTATTTCAGCAATGGCTCTTGAACAAACAGTTAAGGATCTCCAGGCACATAATGCACAGTTCCAAGAGCTGATCCTGAACCTATCCAAGGGGCAGGATGAATTGAAGACACTACTGGCCAAGAAGACTAAGAAGACTAGGAGGTCAGGTGGCCTGCTCAATATGGGAAGAAGGTTCAAAGGTCCTGTCAAGACCAAAGAACAGATTGAAGACTATGAATCTGAGGAATCTGAAAAAGAGGGAGGCAGTCTCCACAACACTATGGGGGACTCTGATTCTGAGGCTAACTACTACCATGATCCTAATGAGGACAAATTCAAGATGCTGGTGGATAGGATGGATGCTATGGAGTTGCAGAAATCTTCTGGGCTAGATTTTGAAGATTTGAGTCTGATATCTGGGGTTGTTATACCCATTGGTTTCAAGGTTCCTACTTTTGTTGTTTATGATGGGGTCTCCTGTCCCAAGCTGCATTTGAGGTCTTATGTCAGAAGGATTCAACCTCACACTGCTGACAAGAAGTTGTGGATCCACTTTTTCCAAGAGAGCTTATTTGGAGCTCAGTTGGAGTGGTATTATCAATTGGAGAGTGTCAACATCAGAGACTGGAATGATCTTGCTGAAGCTTTCTATAAGCAGTATCAATACAATGCTGACTTAACTCCCACTCGCATGCAGCTGCAAAGCATGTCCATGGGTGCCAAAGAAAGTTTCAAAGAGTATGCTCAGAAGTGGAGAGATTTAGCTGGAAGAGTTCAACCCCCTTTGACTGACAGGGAATTGGTTGATATGTTCATGTGTACGCTGAATGGTCCGTTTTACAGTCATCTCATTGGAAGCTCATCATCTGGCTTCACTGAGTTGATCATGACAGGAGAGCGAGTAGAAAATGGTATAAAGAATGGTAAGATCCAAGTGGGTACTTCTTCATCAGGTGCTGCAAAGAAGCCTCCCACTGGGAAGAAAGAATCCAATGCTGTTTATGGTCAGCCTGATCGTAACAGAAGGCATCAGTCTGTTAGTGCAGTTCATATTTCAAATCCAACTCCTGCAACAACAGAGCAGCCACAGGGCAACCAACAGAGGGCTAGAAGGCAGTTCACGAAGATCAACATGTCACTGGCTCAGGCATTACAACATTTGTTGAAGGCTGAGCTCATTACTTTGAAGGAGGCTCCTCAGAATCCTAATGTTACCTCACCCAGGTACAATCCTAATGCACGATGCGCATATCATTCAAACTGTCAGGGACATGATACTAATAACTGCTGGATCTTGAAGAACAAAATTCAAGATATGATTGAGGCTGGAGAGATTGAGTTTGACCCTCCGGGTACTCCAAATGTGATTACTGCTCCAATGCCAAATCACGAGTGTAAACACCCCAAATTTGCCCTCACCTATTCACACCATGGCTTGTGATCATTCTCATATGCATAAACACAATCATAAGATCTCATACCACATTTTTGATTCACTGCATAGCTTCTAAGTCATCTGCATCTAGGGTTTGTGATCTGAGCAGTCCAAGGGCTTCTTGAGCCATTCCAAAGGCCACCAATCACCTCAAATGGGTCCACATGTGTTCTTATATCATATTACATCCTCTCAAAATCAAAAATGCCAAAGAATCACAAGAACTGGGATTGATATGGAAGCAGAGCCAGGCTAGACTGCACAGTTGACCTAAAATTAGGGTTTTGGTTTCAGAGGCCATAACTCCAAATTTTTTGGTCATTCTTGTTTCTATTGGTATCTATATGGTATAGGGAGTATGCATATAAATTTTCATGAAGAAATTCCATGGGGAAGTCATCTAATCAAGAGTTGACTTTTCAGACAAGTCAGTGCAAAATCAGGGCATCTGAGGCCCCCAGTGACCCAACCAAGGGTTGATCTTCATCATTTTGAGTGTATTTGATCTTTATTTGATCATGGAAGAAGGTTGAAGTTCACAAAATTCAAGAATTTGAAGTTTTTGCAAAGTTGACTTTTTTGGGCAAGGTTGACTTTTTATGAAATGTCATTTTATGCAACTTTTTCAACCCTTACTTTTTGATCCAAAAATGCTTCAAATGGAAAAACTTTGGTCATGAAAGTTGTAGATTAGATCTTTCCCTTTTCAAAAAGTACAAGAACATGACCTAATTCATTTTGGATCAAAAGTTATGGTGCATCAAAGTTGGCTAAAATCACTAAATTTCAAGTTATGCACCAAATGAGAAATTTGCAAAACCTTGTACCAAAGGCATTTGTGACTTCTAATTGATGTCTAATCCTTACACAAGCATCACACAAGTCCTAAAGTTCAGATTGAACCAAAGAGATCACATGTTTCATAGTTTGTGAGGCAAGATATTTCCATGAGAACTAAAAGGAACCAAGTTGCAAAAACCATCATAACACTTCATCCACTTGCTGCCTTGGATGCTGAACCACACTAGCCCTTTTCCCCTCACCATGCTGCGCAAGACAAGCCCTTTGTACCAAGCTAGCAAAGTAGCCCATGCCCTCCTTACACAAAGTTGACAATTTGCAAAAAGCACCATACCAATCAATAAAGCACATGTCATGTCATCTGACCAATGAGACTTGTTTATGTGGATCAAATGCCAGCTAAACACAACAAGAGGCAAGGCTGAAACTCACCACAACTCACCATTCACAAAATCTCTCCCTCTTGCAAAAGCTTTCGATTCTCCCAACTCAATCACTCAATCTTCAAACAAACACCACCATTCATTTCTGGATCATCCACTGACCCAAAACCACCCATCAAAACAACCAAGAACCCACCATAAGCCAGATACGATTTCTGACCAGTTGAAGTGCAAACTCCCAAATCAGCCACATTCAAAGTTGTCCAAGCACTGCAAACTCATCAGGAAGGTCATTAGAAGCTTTTTGCACCAAGAAAGCAGCCAGCAAGCTCAAAGGGTGAAAGCTCCATCTCAGGTAGCCTTTCGAATTAACTTTTCCAGGACCTCTATTTTATGTTACAAAATGATTAAGCATGCTTCACTGATCACACTGAACTTGAAATTATTGAAAATGGTTGAGAAATGAGACTGTATTGCTTGTCTGAAATTTTGGCAGTTTTTGTTCTTTGCTTCGATTCATGATTATGGCTGGAAATAAATGAGAAATGAGGTTAGGGTTGAGTTTAGGAGAGTGAAAGGAACAAATCTGGAGCTTTAGGGCTCCAGAAATGACCTAGGGAATGATTTGGAGATTCTCAGGGAGGGAGGTCACCGGAGAAGACGACCGGAGCTCGTCTCCGTTGACCTGAAAGTGATTAGCTGGTAATTAGGGTTAGGGCACCAGGTTTAAATGTGAGCCACTGGATTTCGTTTCCCGCGCGTGTATGGAGGGCCTGGATCACTTCATTAGTTCTTAATTTTGGATTAATATTTAATTAATTAGAATTAGGCTGGTTTGAATTTGGGCCGTCCAGATGCGCGCCCAGTCAAACGTTTCAAACCCAGTTTCAATCCTGGCCTTCCATCCTGCATACTTCCCATTTATTTTATTTTCTTTTCTTTTTTTTTTCCATTTAATTTGTACAATTTATTAAAAATAGCAAAATTACTTTAAAAATTCTGAAATTTTTTATACTAGTTATTATTTAATTTCAGAACACAAAAATATTTTTATTTTTATTTTTAGCATTAAAAAAGTATTTTTAAATATTTAAAAGTTTCTTTTTAATTAATTAATGAGAATTAATTAATTAAAAATACTTTTAGGTATTTAAAAATCACCAAAAAATTCATGAAACATTTAAAAACATTTAGAAACATTGTCCAACCTTCAAACCAAATTTCTTTTTTGATCTTGATGCATTTTGAGAATTTTTCATGGAATTAAAATCATTTTGATGCATTATTTTGATCCAAACTTCCAAAAATCATTTCTGCCTAACCCTAAAGAGTTGGACTTTGATTCTTTTTGCATTGTGTTATGCATATCATGTAGTTTGTGAGATTAATTTGGCATGAATTGATCTTACATTTTCCATTTGTTTGACATTTTTCTTGTTAAGGAACCCTAAAACCCTAGAAAGCTTAGGAAAATCATAACTTGAATTTGGTTAAGAGTTGGAATCCCTCCTTTGGGCAGTGAGTTAGTATAGGATTAGGGATCCTTTGAGTGCATTTTCAATTTTTTGTATTGATGTTTGCTTCTGATTTTGGTTTGTGTTTGATGCTTTGATCATAAACCCTAATTTAGGTTCCCATATGCACTCATCTTGCATTTGCATTCATACCTTGGCTTGCCATGACATTTTATGCATCCATGTGATTCATTTAACATCATAAGACATATTTAAAGCATGTTTGATCATTGCATCTTGCATTTTCCATGTTGTATGCCATATGCACTTCATAACTTTTCATGTATGTTCATGTGTCTTAACTTGTTTCATTTGCATCCATAAGCTTGTGTGACCATCCCCATGTGTTGTCTCATGCTTGCATCATCTCATAGCATCTTTATCATCCCATATTTGCTTCTGGTTTTGTTTCTTATCATGCCATTTCATCTCATCTTGCATTGCATTGCATTTCTTTCTCTAATCTTTCAGGTGGTAAGCAACTTTGAGAAGTGGATTTGCCTTCACTTCTCACATCTTCTTTTCATCTCTCTCTTGCATCCATTGCTGCATTTTGATATGTGTTTGAGATTTGAGCTTGCTCATTCTTCTTCATCTAACTTTCTTTCCTCAAGTGACTTGACTTCTTGAATGAAGCAAGTTACTTTGCTTCTCCTGATCCTTTCATCTGCTTCCTGGTGGTTCCATTGAAGATTGCTCTTGTAAACCTCACAAACCTTAGGAACAACCAAGCATGACAATGATTAGGGTTTTGATTAGTCCCCCCACTTAGTTTTTACCTTTGTGTCTCATTGAGTCTTCTCTTCTCACCTCATAATCAGGGACTAAACCCTAAAGGCTTTAAGGCTTTGAGATTAAGCTTATGCCTGCATCCTTCTATTAGGATGGAGTGTATAACTTTAATCCTAAGTGTTAAACCCTTAATGTGTTTAAATCTCTTAATCAATTCACTTAATCATCATCAAGACATCAAGCTTGTAACTTGGGCCTTGCATTAGGGTTCTAATTCTTCCTTAATTGGTTAAGAAGGACTAACCCTAGTGTTAATGGACAAGTCCCCCTCAAGTTGTCTTACAAACCCTAAAAAATCACTTCATCATCATACCATTAACTAAAATCCATCTAATAAAGGCTTGTTATGTCATGAGTTTAATCCCTAATCATGGATTAAGTTGAGGAGCTTTCCTCAGCTTAAACATTCTCATCTATTATCCTTCTATTAGGATGGTGTAATGAGTCTGTTTAATCCCTGATTATGGCTTAACCTCATTACTTAACACTAAACAAAAACACCAAAAATATCTAAATAATCACAAATAGGTCAATGATCTTAATCCTGCATCAAAAGGTGATTAAGTGTGAGAATCTGACTTCACACTTAAGGTAATCTCATTACCCCTAATCAGAGGGAAGATGTGGTGAGTTTACTAACCCATTGGTTTAGGCTTAAGCTCATTAACTTATGACAAACTTTCAAAAGCAATAAAAGACTGAAAATACAAAAACAAACAATAATCGTCTCCTCCGGGATTCTTTTCTCATCTCATTCACTCACAAACGAGAACTTGCTTCTTCCGTCTAATGCAAGACAGTTTGCACCTGAGCCAGACAGGTCACACACTTGAGCATAGACAAGCAAGAAGTTCACAAGTCAATTTATCTTTCAGTCTCTTTGGGTCGAACTACGGTGTTCTGACTTCCTCATTGCACGAGAGGATACGTAGGCATAACTTAACAGTTATCGAACAAAAGTCTCTGTATATTCCCCCTCTTTCAGTATCATTCTTTAAGCCTCATGATCTTGAGCATACTCTTTTCCTCACACTGACACCTGTACATCCTTTTCCAGCTCGTTTTTACACAAATTGCACTGACACTACCCCTTTGAAACACAAATCTTTTAAGCGTGGATCCCGTCGAGTACGACGGACAATCTGGGTGCTAATACCTTCCCAGGTTGTAACCAACCCCCTTTCTCAGTCTCTCTGGTTCGCAACCGTCTTATCCATCTTTTTCTAGGTCTATGCAGCATTACCTTTCCTTCGGGATAAAAATGCCTAGCTGGCGACTCTTTTCATCTCCAGTGAGTTCACTGCTGTGTGTTCTCATTGTCCCTTTCGCCGACCGTTCGCGTCTGTACCTTATTTGAGTTAGTCTCATTTATCGGGAGCGACAGCTTGGCGACTCTGCTGGGGACCCTTATACTGCAACCAGGGCTTCTGGTTCTTTTTGTGGGTTCCTCCTAGCGCTTGATTGATTTGTGTTTACTGGGGTGTTATGTGCTATTTGTATTTGTATATTTTGTTTTGTTTATTGCTTTATATACAGTTGTTTTACTGCTTTCTTTATAGCTTTACATATATCATACTGTCATGCTGTCTGGCTGGATCTGGTTTTGCTTTGGTGGGTGGGGTTCTATTGAGAGATAAGGTCCTATACCTGGGACCTGAGTGACACCTAGGCTAGAGTGGTTCATATTCTTTCCCATTCCATCTTGGTCTGGTGCGGGAATATGAAACACGGTTCAGATATGGGTTTCTTCTTGAGAACTTTGTGTTGCAGATTTCCTGCAATACTAGGGCTATCTGGGAAGCCTGCTAAGTCTGGATGACCTTTAGTATTGACCTTCAGAAGCTGAGGTGAATTAGAGGAGGAACTGTTATGGTTATTGTAAACACTGTACCTCCGGGTTAGAAGTGTTTACACTTCTCATAACTGATCCAAGTCTGAGGATCCTTGTTTTAGAACATCACCTGTGAGGGGGTTGGGCTGTTTACAGGTTTGCAGGTACCCTTGACCTCAGCATACCCTGTTACTTTGTTTGATTAAGAGTACTCCACTTTGGAACAGTTCTTGTGATTTTTAACCCAGGACATGTGACTCTTTATTTGAGTCCCCCACCTTGGTTACTGGATTTATGAACCTCCATCTGGATTTCTTGAACATATATGGACCTGTATCAGAACAGTTAATCAGATCCAGCTCAGTCACAAACCCCTGCATATCATTTGCATACATCCTCATTGCATCATTCTAACATGTGTTTATTTGTTTTTCAGGGTATCCATCCTATCATTTTGGCTTGGTTTTGACCCCTTCTTCAGCTTAGACCCATCTTCATCAGCACTTGCTTCAGCTATCAGCCACTTGCTTCAGTCACTTGCACCCTCAGTCTCAGCCTATCAGTGGCCCATCTTCAGTGTTGTCTTCAGTCATCATCATCAGCACCCAGTCTTCAGCAACATGGCACCTAAGAAAAGTAACATCTCCTATCACTTCTTTGAGCCTGAGCTAGCTAGCATCAGGAGGATTCAGACCCTGATTACTCCAGACCATATACCACTTTTCAGAGAACATTATGGAGGAATCCTTGATGTGGTTATGGATTTGGACCCTTCACAAAGGAGCCTGATACATACTTGCCTGCAGTTCTATGATCCCCCGCTGAGGTGCTTCACATTTCAGAATTTCCAGTTGGGACCTTTGCTGGAGGAGTATTCATCATTGGTTGGTGTACCCATCAGGGGTGGAATTCCTTTCAACCCTGAGATGGCTTTCCCAAGTAATGAGGAGATAGCCAAAGCATTACATCTGGAACCAGTTTTGATTGGGCAGAATTTGGCATCTAAAGCTGGAATCTCTGGTTTTCATCTGGATTTCTTGACCTCTCAGGCTAGTTTGAAGGCCTCCCTAGGGGAGTGGAAGACAGTCTGTGCTCTGTTGGCCCTTAGCATATATGGGATCATACTTTTTGCAGATGAGCCTAGGTCTGTTAGCAAGAATGCAGTCCACCTTTTCATCCTGAGAAACCCAGTGCCTACCTTACTGGGAGACCTTTACTACTCAGTTCATCAAAGGAATGAAAGGCAAAGGGGAAGGTTAGTGAGATGCTGTGCACCTTTGTTCCATACTTGGCTGCTCAAGCATTTGCCAAAGACTGATGCATTCTTGAACCCTCACCAGCAGAAGAACTGGGCTAGGAGGCTTGTTGCTCTAACCTCAGATGACATCAGGTGGTGCACTCAAAGCACCAAGGGCAGAGACATCATTACAAATTGTGGGCAGTTTCCCAATGTGCCCCTAATTGGAGTAAAGGGTTGCATCAATTACAACCCTCTGCTTTTCAAAAGACAACTGGGCTATGCACTGGTCCATCCCCCTAGAACACAGGATCTGACTGAGACCCTTTATGTTGAAATCAAGCCTAATCTGGCTATTGTCAGGCAGGCATCCTGGGCCTGGGACAATGTGCAGACTAAGGGGGTAACTATTCTTGGAAGATGCAATAATGTAGCCTCTGCCCAGTACTATGAGTGGTCACATGCCAGGGCTCAAATTTCTGGAAGTCCCTTCACTATTAAAGATATGCCTGGACCTTCCACAGCACCACCTCCAGCAACTGTCAGCTTAGAGGAGTTTGAGAAATTAAAAGAGAGAAATGAGAAGCTGACTCAAGCTCTACAGAAGACCCTCTGGGAGAGGAGTGATGGTAGGTTGGATATTGAGAGGCTAGAAAAGTTGAAAGTGGAGCATTTGGCTAGAATTGAGAGGTCAGAAGATTACATTAATAAGTCTAGGGCTGGAGAACAAATCTTGAAGAATGCCTGCAAGGAAGCTCAGTTCCAGAAGGCCAGGACTGATTTGTATCTGAAGGAGAGTCAGGCTAGGTGGGTTAGGATCACCGAAGCTCGCACTCAGGAGGATAAAAGAACTCAGGATAAGATGGAGCAGATGGAAGCTAGTGCAAAAGAGCAACAGGAAGCCCTGGCAGCAGCCCAGAGGGAGGTCTCAGAGTTGAAGATCAGAGCTGGAGTGAAGAGGTCAAAGGACCAGAGTCAGCACAAGAAGCTAACAGCAGCTGTTGCTACAAGGAATCTCCTTATCAGGAATCTTACAGAGCGTCCAGCTGATCCTGTGACTGAAGCACTTCTCAAGGAAGTTCAGGAGGATGAATTTGGCCTTGGTGTTTCACCTTTTGCTTGTTGTTGCTTTCATTTTATGTACTTTTCTTCATGTTGTATTTTTGACCCCTCAGAGGGCTTGTATTGTAAAAGAAACAAATTATGTATCATTTACCTTTTTGTAATATATGTGTTGGTTTGTTTCATATGAATTCCTCAAGCAACATCACAAGCATCTTCTTCAAGGGGTCTGGAAAGGTCAAAACCAAGTACCAAGCCGGATACCTTGGAAACAAATAGACACACTGCATTGCATACTAACCTTTTGTTTTGTTTTGTAGGTTTTGTTTTATTGTTACTAACTCTGTTGTGACCTCAGGAATTATTGCTCGACGTCGAGGGTTTCCACTCAACCGTCCACACAGATACCCCACCCGCAACAATCTTCCGGGCATACAGATGGATCAAATGCAGCAGGACCTTACAGAGGTCAGGAATCAAATGACCAACGAGAGGTTGGAAATGAGGAATCAGATGACACAATTTATGGAGGTGATGAACAATATGGCTCAAAGCCAGGAGAGGTTAAGAGCACTAGTAGAAGGGAGAAACCAGGAAGACCATCAGCCAGGGACTGCTGGGACGAGCAACAATGAAAGAGTCCAACCTCATGTCAATCCCCCAGTCTTTGGACCCCACCAGCATCCAGAGATCAACATCCCTGTCAATATACAAGGGACTGCCACAGCGGGTAGAGTGCTGCAAGAAGACCCCCAAGAGGATCAGTTCACAGTGATGGGAGCTGGGGAGGAAGCCTATGACAGAAGGCTGGATGAGATAGCTGAGAAATTAAGATCCTTAGAGTCTCAAAATTCTTTGGGTTTTGATGTTATGGACATGGGCTTGGTAGACGGGGTCAGGATTCCCCACAAGTTTAAGCCTCCTTGCTTTGAGAAGTATAACGGGACTTCCTGTCCCCGGACCCATTTACAGTCTTTTCTGGGGAGGCTGAAGGCCTATACCATGGACGAAAAGCTATGGATGTTTTATTTTGAGGATAGCTTAACTGGAGCATCAAGGGAATGGTACTCCCACTTGACAAGAGCAACCATTAGATGCTGGAAGGACCTGGCAGAGGCCTTTATCAGACAGTATCAGTACAACCTGGATATGGCCCCCAATAGGACCCTCCTGATGGGGATGTCTCAGTCGTCCAGGGAAAGCTTCCATGAGTACGCTCAAAGATGGAGACAGCTTGCTGCTGCTGTCCAGCCACCTATGTCAGAGAGGGAGATGGCTGATATGTTTATGAACACCCTCCAGGGGACTTACATTGATAGGCTAGCTGCCTTCTCATCTACCAGCTTTGCAGATGTAGTCATAGCCGGGGAGAGAATTGAAAGCCTATTGAAGATGGGTAAGATCTCAGACAACGGTGCAAGCTCATCCAGCAACTCAAGAAAGCCTTTTGTAGGCCCAAGAAGAACTGGTGAGACCAATGCTATCCACACCAACAGGGGCAGGCCCCAGTATGTTCATAGGTCTGTGGCAGCAGTCACCATTCCCGCTCCAGCTCATCCACAACCAGCTTATCAACCACCGCAACAAAATTATCAGCAACAGCCTCAGTACCAGCAACAAACTCAGTATCCTCCGAGAAATTACAACAACAGCAACACCAACAACAACAATCAGCAGAGACCATTCCAACAGAGGCCCTCTCAGGCCAATAGGGTGATCGATCCGATCCCTATGCCCTATGCCACATTACTGCCACAACTCTTGAAACTCAACCTAGTTGAGCTAAGGACGTTGGCACCTCCGGATCCTAACAGTCTGCCCAGAAACTACGACGCCAGCGCCAGATGTGCCTTTCACTCAAATGCACCTGGTCATAGTACGGAAAAGTGCAGAGCTTTGCACATGAAAGTGCAGGATCTAGTGGATTCCAAGGCTTTAAACTTTGCACCACCACCGAATGTCAACAAGAACCCTATGCCACACCATGGTGGTCCCCAAATCAATGCTATTGAAGAAGACAAGCCGTCTTACTTGATAACCAGCGTGGGTCAGATTCGGGCACCCTTGGTGGAGATTAAAGCTCAACTCCTAGAATGTCAAATGTTCCCAGGATGTGAGTTAGGGTGTGCTTATTGCAACATTTCAGTGAATGGTTGTGATAACCTGAGAGATGGCATAGATGGTCTCATTCAGAGTGGCCTGCTTCAGATTACAACATCAATTCCTACCAATCCAACAATCTCTTTAACAACAGCTCCAGAGCCTCCTACAACTACAACAACCATTGTTCCAAACAACTCTTCAGCTTCATCAACAAATTTTTCATCCGTCATCTCAACTGACCAGATATCAACAAACATTCCTTCTACAACTTCAGCACCACTTCATTTTGAGTCTCCTACAACAACAACACCCATCCTTCCAACGATGTCTCCTACAACATCAGCAGCAAACCATGAAGATGTCTCAACAGTTACGATTTATTATGATCCTGAAAATGATTCTGCCTATAACTCACAAAGTGCCACTCCTCCCAGAGCACCAGTCACAATATATTATGATCCACAGACTATCACGGTTCCTTCCGCAGCTGCCATCAGTCCAGTCACTGTCACAGTGCCTGGACCAGTACCTTATGAAAGCAGTAATGCCATCCCTTGGCATTATGGCTCTGATTTATACTGCGGAGGACAAAAGATCACTTTTGAATCATCAACTTCTGCACCACAAGTAGACAATGTGGGAGGAGGCGGAGGCTTCACTCGAAGCGGACGTCTCTTTGCCCCTCAAATTCAAAGACCCACTGCCGAAGCAGAAGCTTCTGCCAAGGCAAAAGGGAAGAGCATGGTGCAAGAAGAGCAGGTTGCTAAAGAAGCTTTGAAAACCCCTTTCGATCAAGAGGTTGATGAATTCATGAGAATCATCAAGAAAAGTGATTACAAAATAGTGGACCAGCTTCACCAGACGCCTTCCAAGATCTCCATTCTATCATTGCTTATGTGCTCCGAGGCCCATCGGAACGCACTACTCAAAGTCCTGCACGCTGCTTATGTGCCAGAAGAGATCACGGTCAATCAGTTGGAAGCTGTAGTTGGAAATGTTAATGCTAGTAATGGACTAGGATTCACCAACACTGATTTGACTCCGGAAGGCCGCAATCATAACAAAGCCTTGCACATTACCATGGAATGCAAAGGTGCAGTTCTTTCCCATGTGCTGGTAGATACAGGGTCATCCCTCAATGTCTTACCTAAAAAGGCTCTTGTGAAGCTGGAATATGAAGGATTGGCATTACGACCCAGTAACTTGGTAGTGAGAGCTTTTGACGGCTCTAAGAGATCAGTTCTGGGGGAAATTGAGTTGCCTGTAACGATTGGCCCACAAACTTTCAAAACGACCTTCTACGTGATGGACATTCAGCCTGCCTACAGCTGTTTGTTGGGTAGACCATGGATTCATGCCGCTGGCGCCGTAACGTCTACCCTTCACCAGAAGTTAAAATTCGAGTGGGAAGGTCAAGTCGTTACTATTTGTGGAGAGGAAGATATTTTTGTTAGCCATCTGGCTACATACAAATACATTGAGATGGATGGGGAGATCCACGAGACGATGAGCCAAGGGTTTGAGGCCCTGAATATTAATGAAACCTCTGCTGTACTTGGGACCTCTATGACATCCTACCAACAAGCCCGGAAGGTGGTGGAAGAAGGAAACGCTCAAGGCTGGGGAAAACTGTTGCTTGTGGAGAAGAAAGAAGATAGATTTGGGTTGGGTTACAAACCAACTCAAGAAGATCAAGCAGAGGCTGCCAAGAAGCCCAATTTTGTTAGTGGGGGGATGCTCACCCCTGATGCTGTCAACAACTTGGAAGATGAGTTGGAAGAAGAACGCAACCTGGAAAGCTGGATTCGTCCAAAGATCCCGGGGAGCAGTATCTCAAACTGGTCTTCCCAGGAAATTATAAGAGTTACTCATGCAGAGTAATTATTATTTCCTGTGTTTTATAGCATGCATCAAAGTCTTGCATCTTGCCCAAGATGACAAGACTCATTTTGTAATCGGGCCATCTGTACTTTTTGTGCAACAAGATTAATCAATGAAATATCAGACATCTTTTTGCAAATGAGTCTTTTTCTTTTCCGCTCACTGTTTTTCCATTTTTCTTTTTGTACAAAAAATAAATGGCGATGTTTTCAAAATGACAACTTTATTTCACTTTTCTAAACAAGATTAAAATCAATCACTAAAATGAACAAACTGAACCCTTGCAGAGAGTGCCTCCCAGACAGCACCGACAACAGCACGGCTATGACTTCGTATGACTTTGACAATCCGATCAATCAAGCTGATGAAGGGGTTGAAGAAGATTACGAGCTTCCTGAAGAGCTAGCCAGATTGTTGAGACAAGAGGAGAAGTTTATCACTCCTCATCAGGAGGAGGTGGAAACGATTAATCTTGGTACAGATGAAGATGTGAAAGAGGTTAAAATCGGGGCCGGCTTACAAGACTCAGTGAAGAAACAACTGATTGATCTACTTCAGGAATATGTGGATGTGTTTGCTTGGTCTTACCAAGATATGCCAGGGTTGGACACCGACATTGTTATGCACAAGCTGCCTTTGAAAGAGGACTGCCCGCCGGTTAAACAGAAGCTGCGCCGTACTCGCCCAGACATGGCAATGAAAATCAAAGAAGAGGTACAAAAGCAATGGGACGCCGGGTTCCTTGCTGTGACTAGCTATCCACCGTGGGTTGCTAATATAGTACCTGTGCCTAAGAAGGACGACAAAGTAAGGATGTGTGTTGATTACCGGGACCTGAACAGAGCCAGCCCGAAAGACGACTTCCCACTACCTCACATTGATGTATTGGTGGATAATACGGCTCAGTTCTCGGTATTCTCCTTCATGGACGGATTTTCAGGATACAATCAGATCAAGATGTCACCTGAAGACATGGAGAAGACAACCTTCATCACACCCTGGGGCACGTTCTGTTACAAAGTGATGCCATTCGGACTGAAGAATGCTGGTGCAACATATCAACGGGCTATGGTAACGTTATTCCACGATATGATCCATAAAGAAATCGAGTGTTATGTGGATGACATGATTGCCAAGTCCCTTACAGAGGAAGACCACCTGGTAAATCTGCTGAAGCTATTCAAGCGTCTGAGGAAGTACCAATTGAAGCTGAACCCCAACAAATGCACATTCGGGGTGCGATCTGGTAAGCTGCTGGGTTTTATCATAAGCGAGAAAGGGATTGAGGTTGACCCTGATAAAGTCAAAGCCATTCAAGAAATGCCTGCACCGAAGTCTGAGAAAGAAGTTCGAGGGTTTCTGGGTAGATTGAACTACATCTCAAGGTTCATATCTCACCTTACGGCAACCTGTGAACCCTTGTTCAAGCTGTTAAGAAAAGAACAGACGGTCAGGTGGAACGAAGACTGCCAGAGGGCTTTTGACAAGATCAAAGAATACCTGCAAGAGCCACCAATCCTTATGCCTCCAGTTGAAGGAAGACCTCTGATAATGTACTTGACAGTATTAGAAGAGTCAATGGGGTGTGTGCTGGGCCAGCATGACGAGTCTGGTCGAAAAGAGTATGCAATATACTACCTGAGCAAAAAGTTTACCGACTGTGAACAACGTTATTCACTGCTCGAGAAAACTTGATGTGCTTTAGTGTGGACTGCTCGCCGACTGAGACAATATATGTTGACCCAAACTACTTTGTTGATATCAAAAATGGACCCAGTCAAGTACATTTTCGAGAAGCCAGCTCTTACCGGACGGGTTGCAAGATGGCAATCCTCACGGAATATGACATTCAGTACACGTCTCAGAAAGCCATCAAGGGCAGTGTATTGTCTGAATATCTTGCTGAGCAACCTATTCATGACTACCAGCCTATGAGATTTGACTTCCCTGATGAAGACATCATGTTCATAAAGGCGAAAGATCATGAAGAGCCTATTCACACTGAAGGGCCTGACCCGAAAGAAGAATGGACTATGATGTTTGATGGGGCTGTTAACATGAATGGTCGTGGTGTTGGTGCAGTACTCATTACACCAAAGGGAGTTCACATGCCTTTCTCGGCAAAGCTCACCTTCAACTGCACTAACAACGAAGCTGAATACGAAGCTTGCATTATGGGTCTTGAGGAAGCCATTGACCTCAGGATCAAGACATTGACTGTATTCGGAGATTCAGCTCTGGTAGTTAATCAAACCAACGACAAATGGTACACGCACCAGGATCATCTAATACCTTACAGGGATTATACAAGGAGGTTATTGACTTTCTTCACAACGGTCAAGCTTGAGTATATCCCTCGGGATGAGAATCAGTTTGCGGATGCCCTGGCTACCATTTCATCCATGATCAAAGTGCAAGCTGCCAACTTTGTACCACAGATTTCAGTATCCAGACTCGATAGACCAGCGTATGTATTTGCAGCAGATGTTGTCAAAGATGATAAGCCTTGGTTCCATGACATTAAGTGCTTCTTGGAGGATCAAACATACCCATCTGGGGCATCTTCCAATGATAAGAAGACTTTGAGAAGGCTTGCTGGTAGTTTCTTTCTGAACACTGATGGTTCCCTATACAAGAGAAACTTTGATATGGTACTCCTCAGATGCGTTGATAGAACAGAAGCAGACTTGTTGATGCACGAGGTGCACGAAGGATCCTTTGGTACCCATGCTGGAGGGCATGCCATGGCCAAGAAATTGCTAAGATCGGGTTATTACTGGATCACAATGGATACAGACTGTTGTGCCTATGCCAGAAAATGCCATAAATGCCAGATTTATGCAGACAAGGTGCATGTGCCTCCCAATCCTTTGAACATAATGTCTTCACCCTGGCCCTTTGCCATGTGGGGCATCGATATGATCGGCAAGATTGAGCCAACTGCTTCAAATGGCCACAGATTCATCCTGGTCGCCATTGACTATTTCACCAAGTGGGTCGAAGCAGCCTCATATGCAAATGTTACGAGGCAAGTGGTAGCCAGATTTCTGAAGAGAGATATCATCTGTCGATACGGAGTTCCCGAGCGAATCATTACTGACAATGGTTCCAATTTGAACAACAAGATGATGGCTGAATTATGCCGGGATTTCAAGATCCAACATCACAATTCTTCTCCTTACAGGCCAAAAATGAACGGCGCTGTCGAGGCAGCTAATAAGAATATCAAGAAGATTGTGCAGAAGATGGTAGTCACTTACAAAGACTGGCATGAGATGCTACCATTTGCCTTGCATGGGTACCGCACGTCAATCAGAACATCCACTGGGGCAACACCGTATCAGCTTGTGTATTGTATGGAAGCAGTCCTACCGGTTGAAGTTGAACTACCCTCCCTACGGGTACTGATGGATGTTAAGCTGAACGAAGTAGAGTGGGTTCGGTCCCGATACGAACAACTGAGTCTGATTGAAGAGAAAAGATTGGCTGCAATTTGTCATGGGCAGTTGTATCAGAAAAGAATGAAGAGAGCCTTTGATCAGAAAGTCAGGCACCGAGAGTACCAAGTAGGAGATCTTGTGCTGAAGAGAATTCTCCCTCCTCATACAGACCACAGGGGCAAATGGACTCCAAATTATGAAGGACCATTCGTGGTAAAGAAAGTTTTCTCTGGTGGAGCACTGATGCTCAGCACCATGGATGGTGAAGATTTCCCGTCCCCTGTGAATTCAGATGCAGTTAAAAAATACTTCGCATAAAAATGACCCGCTGGACACAAAAACAGAATGTAAGTCCAGGCAAAAATAGGGCATCCCGGCAAGTCAAAAACAGAATAAAAGACTTGGGCAAAAATAAGGGAAAATAAACGAAAAATTGTACACCCGCTGAGTTGAAAAGCCGCATTGGACAACTCAGGCAAAAATGGGTATCCCGATGGATTGAAAACCCGAAAGGGCGATCCATGCAAAATAAGGGAATAAGCGAACAACTGCACTCTGAATTCGTCTGCGTCACCTACAACTTGGTAAGCTTCGAAAGGATCAAGCTTCTGTCAGAATCAGCCTTCCTCAGAAAGCAAGACGAGAAGAACGTCAAAAGTCATACGAGTCATAGCAAGAGGAAGCTCCTCCAAAGCGTCGTCAACATTGCCAGCATTTTGTTTCTCAATTTGTAACAATCTCCTCATTTCAGGAGATTCGTTTCTTTGACTGTATCTTGCCAATTCAGGGCATTTAAATCAATAAAATCAGATTTTTCAGTCATGTTTCGTTTTGTACATTTTTATTTTTGCAAAGAATGTCTGATGTCTTAAGAAACTGGTTGCACGAATACAGATGTTTATCTCTAAAAAAATAAAGAAAAAAAAACACATGCTTGCAGGAAATGTACTTACCCTCGAGAGTGTCTCACTCCTATGACGGAATCCAGTAAGGGATGCCTCGGGATTACTTGTGCGTTTCTCTGTCTTTGCAGGATCTCAGGTATCCGAAGCACAACATGGGGCATGAAAGCTTCACCCCAGCAAGCTGGCAAATCAACACTCACTCAGTCTTAACACTCAAAGTGCTTTCTCTCCAGCTGAGTTGCCACTTGTTGCTTCTCCCAGCCGAGTTGCCAAACATTCTTCCTCAGCCAAGTACAAAAGCCAGGGAACCATCTCCCCACAGAGTTTCAATCTCTAACCAGAAGAGCAACACATGAAGGAGTCACAACAGAGTAAAAGAAGAGCTTCCACAAACCCCAACTGGGTCCCTTATTACAAGAATATGTCAATCAGTGACTTATCTCCCCAAGCAGAATCATCTCACCAGATCAACCGATGATCTCATCCCCAGCTGGGATGATCATTTCAGACAGATCGACTAGAGATCTTCATGGCAACGGGACCCGAATCCCGGATCGGTACCTTTTGCACGATCATAGCATTCGCATCATATTCACCAAAAAAGCGTAGCATTCCGTCTTAAGTACGGAGCATTACGGCAAAAAAATCAAACATATAGCATAATCATAAGCCATGTTTTGAATCGAACACTTGTGAATAATAAAAATCCATCAGTATACAGAAAACATCCCTCAGAGTCCCCAGCAAAAGCAGTTGCCTCATATTCACAAACACCAGTATATACTCCCTTTGACACCCGTCCGTGTCACATCCCCAGCAGAAAGCCAAAGACGCTCTCTTTGCACTCACAGATACTTATATATACATTTTCTTGACGTCTGTCCATGTCACTTTCCCAGCACAGTATATTTACTCAAACACTTTGTATATCAGATACTTGTTTATACTATACTTTTCTCCTTTTGACACTCGTCCGTGTCACTCTCCCAGCAGATTGAACACTCAAATATATATCACTCATACTTTTCACTCTCATACAGATACTCGTCCGTGTCTTGTATACACCATTTATATCCCCGCAGATTCGACACTAGTCCTTGTTCTTTGTTAACCAGTTGATACTTGTCCGTACCATCATCTCAGAACATGCGTCTAGCGTTTGTTTCTACATGATACTCTTCCGTATCATAATCTTAAGGATGCTCGTCCGCATCTTTAATCCATACACTGCGTCAAACACTTGTGTCTTCTTGAATATAGATACTCGTCTGTGTCTACTATTCCCCAGAAGAATTCTTTCAGATTCAACACTCGTCCGTGTTCTTTGTTAACCCGTTGATACTCGTCCGTATCATCATCTCTGAACATGTGTCAGTACTTGTTTCTACCTGATAATCGTCCGTATCATAGTCTTAAGGATGCTCGTCCGCATCTTTAATCTATACACATCTAAACACTTATACCTTCTGTTTTCTTGGATATAAACACTCGTCCGTGTTTACTATTCCCCAGTAGATCGACAACAAAGCAATTTTTCCTTTATCTGACATTCGTCCTATGTCATGATAAACCCTGAGAGCAGCCGTACCCTGCTAGGTGGTCGTCCTCCACCTCTTGATGGTCGTCCTCCATCATGCTCACCCGATGGCCGTCCCCATCGTTGATTTTAGCAGCCGTCCCCTGCTAGGTGGTCGTCCTCCACCTCTTGATGACCGTCCTTCATCATTTTATCCAATGGCCGTCCCCATTGTTGATTTGGGTTATCTGACATTCGTCCTATGTCATGATAAACCTTGAGAGCAGCCGTTCCCTGCTAGGTGGTCGTCCTCCACCTCTTGATGGTTGTCCTCCATCATGCTCGTCCGATGGCCGTCCCCATCGTTGACCTTTTATCCGGCATTCGTCCTATGTCGCGATACTGTTCGGCAGCCGTACCCTGCCTGGTGGTCGTCCTCCACCTTAGATGACCGTCCCTCATCTTAACCCCAACAGAGCAGCCGTCCCCTGCTAGGTGATCGTCCTTCACCTTTGATGACCGTACCTCATCATCTGTTTATTTCATTTATTCTTTAACCCGATGGCCGTCCCCGTCGTGGTCCCCTTTCTTTTCAGCCCGATGGCCGTCCCCATCGTTGGTTACTTTGCTTTATGAACTTGATGGCCGTCCCCGTCATGTTTCATTAGTTCCCAGAGAATCTTACAACGCTATCTTGATGGCCGTCCCCATCATAATACCTTCTATCCCCAGCATGTCGGCCATCCCCGTCATTGCTCTTTACCCAGAAGTCGTCCTCTGCTCGACGGTCGCCCTTCGCCGCCTACACTTTACAATATACTTTATTTTCCCTTACAATCTATATCCCTTTTCTTCTTCATTCTGTGAGTGCAAATTTTGGACTGTCTTTTGGTATTCAACCACAAGTTATCTTGTTTGCCTGTTAAGCTGTCGCTTACATCCTGCACAGCTAACTCATGTTTGAATAGGGGCAGCTGTAAACACCCCAAATTTGCCCTCACCTATTCACACCATGGCTTGTGATCATTCTCATATGCATAAACACAATCATAAGATCTCATAACACATTTTTGATTCACTGCATAGCTTCTAAGTCATCTGCATCTAGGGTTTGTGATCTGAGCAGTCCAAGGGCTTCTTGAGCCATTCCAAAGGCCACCAATCACCTCAAATTGGTCCACATGTGTTCTTATATCATATTACATCCTCTCAAAATCAAAAATGCCAAAGAATCACAAGAACTGGGATTGATATGGAAGCAGAGCCAGGCTAGACTGCACAGTTGACCTAAAATTAGGGTTTTCGTTTCAGAGGCCATAACTCCAAATTTTTTGGTCATTCTTGTTTCTATTGGTCTCTATATGGTATAGGGAGTATGCATATCAATTTTCATGAAGAAATTCCATGGGGAAGTCATCTGATCAAGAGTTGACTTTTCAGACAAGTCAGTGCAAAATCAGGGCATCTGAGGCCCCCAGTGACCCAACCAAGGGTTGATCTTCATCATTTTGAGTGTATTTGATCTTTATTTGATCATGGAAGAAGGTTGAAGTTCACAAAATTCAAGAATTTGAAGTTTTTGCAAAGTTGACTTTTTTGGGCAAGGTTGACTTTTTATGAAATGTCATTTTATGCAACTTTTTCAACCCTTACTTTTTGATCCAAAAATGCTTCAAATGGAAAAACTTTGGTCATGAAAGTTGTAGATTAGATCTTTCCCTTTTCAAAAAGTACAAGAACATGACCTAATTCATTTTGGATCAAAAGTTATGGTGCATCAAAGTTGGCTAAAATCACTAAATTTCAAGTTATGCACCAAATGAGAAATTTGCAAAACCTTGTACCAAAGGCATTTGTGACTTCTAATTGATGTCTAATCCTTACACAAGCATCACACAAGTCCTAAAGTTCAGATTGAACCAAAGAGATCACATGTTTCATGGTTTGTGAGGCAAGATATTTCCATGAGAACTAAAAGGAACCAAGTTGCAAAAACCATCATAACACTTCATCCACTTGCTGCCTTGGATGCTGAACCACACTAGCCCTTTTCCCCTCACCATGCTGCGCAAGACAAGCCCTTTGTACCAAGCTAGCAAAGTAGCCCATGCCCTCCTTACACAAAGTTGACAATTTGCAAAAAGCACCATACCAATCAATAAAGCACATGTCATGTCATCTGACCAATGAGACTTGTTTATGTGGATCAAATGCCAGCTAAACACAACAAGAGGCAAGGCTGAAACTCACCACAACTCACCATTCACAAAATCTCTCCCTCTTGCAAAAGCTTTCGATTCTCCCAACTCAATCACTCAATCTTCAAACAAACACCACCATTCATTTCTGGATCATCCACTGACCCAAAACCACCCATCAAAACAACCAAGAACCCACCATAAGCCAGATACGATTTCTGACCAGTTGAAGTGCAAACTCCCAAATCAGCCACATTCAAAGTTGTCCAAGCACTGCAAACTCATCAGGAAGGTCATTAGAAGCTTTTTGCACCAAGAAAGCAGCCAGCAAGCTCAAAGGGTGAAAGCTCCATCTCAGGTAGCCTTTCGAATTAACTTTTCCAGGACCTCTATTTTATGTTACAAAATGATTAAGCATGCTTCACTGATCACACTGAACTTGAAATTATTGAAAATGGTTGAGAAATGAGACTGTATTGCTTGTCTGAAATTTTGGCAGTTTTTGTTCTTTGCTTCGATTCATGATTATGGTTGGAAATAAATGAGAAATGAGGTTAGGGTTGAGTTTAGGAGAGTGAAAGGAACAAATCTGGAGCTTTAGGGCTCCAGAAATGACCTAGGGAATGATTTGGAGATTCTCAGGGAGGGAGGTCACCGGAGAAGACGACCGGAGCTCGTCTCCGGTGACCTGAAAGTGATTAGCTGGTAATTAGGGTTAGGGCACCAGGTTTAAATGTGAGCCACTGGATTTCGTTTCCCGCGCGTGTATGGAGGGCCTGGATCACTTCATTAGTTCTTAATTTTGGATTAATATTTAATTAATTAGAATTAGGCTGGTTTGAATTTGGGCCGTCCAGATGCGCGCCCAGTCAAACGTTTCAAACCCAGTTTCAATCCTGGCCTTCCATCCTGCATACTTCCCATTTATTTATTTATTTATTTATTTTCCATTTAATTTGTACAATTTATTAAAAATAGCAAAAATACTTTAAAAATTCTGAAATTTTTTATACTAGTTATTATTTAATTTCAGAACACAAAAATATTTTTATTTTTATTTTTAGCATTAAAAAAGTATTTTTAAATATTTAAAAGTTTCTTTTTAATTAATTAATGAGAATTAATTAATTAAAAATACTTTTAGGTATTTAAAAATCACCAAAAAATTCATGAAACATTTAAAAACATTTAGAAACATTGTCCAACCTTCAAACCAAATTTCTTTTTTGATCTTGATGCATTTTGAGAATTTTTCATGGAATTAAAATCATTTTGATGCATTATTTTGATCCAAACTTCCAAAAATCATTTCTGCCTAACCCTAAAGATTTGGACTTTGATTCTTTTTGCATTGTGTTATGCATATCATGTAGTTTGTGAGATTAATTTGGCATGAATTGATCTTACATTTTCCATTTGTTTGACATTTTTCTTGTTAAGGAACCCTAAAACCCTAGAAAGCTTAGGAAAATCATAACTTGAATTTGGTTAAGAGTTGGAATCCCTCCTTTGGGCAGTGAGTTAGTATAGGATTAGGGATCCTTTGAGTGCATTTTCAATTTTTTGTATTGATGTTTGCTTCTGATTTTGGTTTGTGTTTGATGCTTTGATCATAAACCCTAATTTAGGTTCCCATATGCACTCATCTTGCATTTGCATTCATACCTTGGCTTGCCATGACATTTTATGCATCCATGTGATTCATTTAACATCATAAGACATATTGAAAGCATGTTTGATCATTGCATCTTGCATTTGCCATGTTGTATGCCATATGCACTTCATAACTTTTCATGTATGTTCATGTGTCTTAACTTGTTTCATTTGCATCCATAAGCTTGTGTGACCATCCCCATATGTTGTCTCATGCTTGCATCATCTCATAGCATCTTTATCATCCCATATTTGCTTCTGGTTTTGTTTCTTATCATGCCATTTCATCTCATCTTGCATTGCATTGCATTTCTTTCACTAATCTTTCAGGTGGTAAGCAACTTTGAGAAGTGGATTTGCCTTCACTTCTCACATCTTCTTTTCATCTCTCTCTTGCATCCATTGCTGCATTTTGATATGTGTTTGAGATTTGAGCTTGCTCATTCTTCTTCATCTAACTTTCTTTCCTCAAGTGACTTGACTTCTTGAATGAAGCAAGTTACTTTGCTTCTCCTGATCCTTTCATCTGCTTCCTGGTGGTTCCATTGAAGATTGCTCTTGTAAACCTCACAAACCTTAGGAACAACCAAGCATGACAATGATTAGGGTTTTGATTAGTCCCCCCACTTAGTTTTTACCTTTGTGTCTCATTGAGTCTTCTCTTCTCACCTCATAATCAGGGACTAAACCCTAAAGGCTTTAAGGCTTTGAGATTAAGCTTATGCCTGCATCCTTCTATTAGGATGGAGTGTATAACTTTAATCCTAAGTGTTAAACCCTTAATGTGTTTAAATCTCTTAATCAATTCACTTAATCATCATCAAGACATCAAGCTTGTAACTTGGGCCTTGCATTAGGGTTCTAATTCTTCCTTAATTGGTTAAGAAGGACTAACCCTAGTGTTAATGGACAAGTCCCCCTCAAGTTGTCTTACAAACCCTAAAAAATCACTTCATCATCATACCATTAACTAAAATCCATCTAATAAAGGCTTGTTATGTCATGAGTTTAATCCCTAATCATGGATTAAGTTGAGGAGCTTTCCTCAGCTTAAACATTCTCATCTATTATCCTTCTATTAGGATGGTGTAATGAGTCTGTTTAATCCCTGATTATGGCTTAACCTCATTACTTAACACTAAACAAAAACACCAAAAATATCTAAATAATCACAAATAGGTCAATGATCTTAATCCTGCATCAAAAGGTGATTAAGTGTGAGAATCTGACTTCACACTTAAGGTAATCTCATTACCCCTAATCAGAGGGAAGATGTGGTGAGTTTACTAACCCATTGGTTTAGGCTTAAGCTCATTAACTTATGACAAACTTTCAAAAGCAATAAAAGACTGAAAATACAAAAACAAACAATAATCGTCTCCTCCGGGATTCTTTTCTCATCTCATTCACTCACAAACGAGAACTTGCTTCTTCCGTCTAATGCAAGACAGTTTGCACCTGAGCCAGACAGGTCACACACTTGAGCATAGACAAGCAAGCAGTTCACAAGTCAATTTATCTTTCAGTCTCTTTGGGTCGAACTACGGTGTTCTGACTTCCTCATTGCACGAGAGGATACGTAGGCATAACTTAACAGTTATCGAACAAAAGTCTCTGTATATTCCCCCTCTTTCAGTATCATTCTTTAAGCCTCATGATCTTGAGCATACTCTTTTCCTCACACTGACACCTGTACATCCTTTTCCAGCTCGTTTTTACACAAATTGCACTGACACTACCCCTTTGAAACACAAATCTTTTAAGCGTGGATCCCGTCGAGTACGACGGACAATCTGGGTGCTAATACCTTCCCAGGTTGTAACCAACCCCCTTTCTCAGTCTCTCTGGTTCGCAACCGTCTTATCCATCTTTTTCTAGGTCTATGCATCATTACCTTTCCTTCAGGATAAAAATGCCTAGCTGGCGACTCTTTTCATCTCCAGTGAGTTCACTGCTGTGTGTTCTCATTGTCCCTTTCGCCGACCGTTCGCGTCTGTACCTTATTTGAGTTAGTCTCATTTATCGGGAGCGACAACGAGAAGACTGTCAATGCCATTGATGAAAATCTACATGTCTATTCAGTTATGGAGTTGACCATACCATTGTCTGTTATCAAGAAAAAATTAGTACAGGCTGAACTCTTTCCAGGTTGTCGTGAAGATTGTTTGTATTGTACCTATAAGCCAGATAGTTGCTTTAGACTGAGAGATGGAATTCAGCGTCTCATGGATAAGTATACTATAGTGTTTGAGAGAACTCCATCGTCTGTAGAAAGTATGGTGGATCATCTTACTCAAGGTAGGAAGATTGAAGAGGTTGATATGGTTGACAAAGTACCGGTAAGAATCACTTCAAGGAGACCTATTAAAATCACCCATCAGGGTCCAATCAAGATCACTGCTGAAGGCCCTGTGAAAGTTGTTGCTGAAGCCAGAGTGGCTCCTCTGATCATTACTACTCCTGGTCCTATTCCATATACATCTGATAAAGCTGTGCCTTGGCACTATGGGTCTGATGTCTACATCCATGGTGTTAAGCAGGAGCCTTTAGCTGATGCGCCTGTTGATATTGATAATATTGCTGGATCTAGTAAGATCACACGTAGTGGAAGAGTCTTCTCTCCTCCAGTTACTTCTAAAAATGCAGTTACTCCTGCTGCTACCACTACCACTGATGCTCGGGGCAAGGGTCCTGTTATTGAGCCTATATCTGCTGATGTGCCAGCTGCTGATGATCTCTCTAAGCAGATGGAAGAAGTATTGAAAATCATTCGCAAGAGTGATTATGACATTGTTGATCAGTTGGGGCATACTCCCTCAAAGATTTCTATGTTGTCCTTGTTGTTATGTTCTGAGGCTCATGCCAAGTCCTTGATCAAGTTTCTGAAGACTGCTCATGTGCCCAATGCCATTTCTGTTGACCAGTTTGAGAATTGTGTTGCCCACCTGACCTATGATAATGGGTTGGGATTTTCTGATGTTGATTTGACCCCTGCCAAGAGGGATCATAACAGGGCCTTGCATATCTCAATTGAATGCAGGGGCACTACCCTGTCACATGTGCTGATAGAAAATGGTTCCTCTTTGAATGTGTTACCCAAGGAAGTCCTGAATAAGCTGAGTCCTGAAGATGCTGTGCTGAAGCCCAGTAATATTGTGGTGAAGGCTTTTGATGGTTCTAGAAGAGTAGTGCATGGGGAAATTGATCTTCCAATTAAAGTTGGATCTCAGGTTTTTACTGCTACGTTCTATGTGATGGATATTCGTCCTTCGTACTCTTGTCTGCTTGGTCGTCCCTGGATCCATGGGGCAGGTGCTGTAACTTCTACATTACACCAAAAGTTGAGATATCCGGTGGAACGAAAGGTTGTTACCGTCTATGGAGAAGAAGAATACTTTGTCAGCCATGTGAATACCTTCAAGTATCTGGAAATGGAAGGTGAATACATTGAAACTCCGTGTCAGACATTTGAAGTGGTTCCCTGGATTGTTAATGATTATGTAGCTCCTCCTGTTGCGAAGAAAGTTCCTGTGGTCACCAGAAAACCTCCAACAATGGCAATGGCCTCCCTCAATGATGCTAGGGCTGTGGTAGATGAAGGTGGTTGTACTATTTGGGGTCAGCTTCCTGATATCCCATACAAGTCTGACAAATTTGGTTTGGGTTTCACTGCAGAGTCCCAGAAGGCTGTTCGTCGTGCTCGTGCTGTTCGTATCACCAATCAAGGGGTTAAGAAGGACCAGATCAATGCTGTGGGAGACTATGATGAAGACTACAACTTGGATGCTTGGATTTTTCCTACTGTGGGTGCTGGACTCAATAATTGGAAAGCTGAAGATGTTATCCCTATCTCCTTTAGTCAGGAGTAAATACTATTACTGTGTTGTTGCTTTTTTTTAAGTTTGTAATTTCTGAACAATTAAAACTCTCAAGCCTTGTGCCTTACCCGGGGCATAATGGTATGCTTGTTACGGGTTGTCATTTCATTTGCATACTTCATTCAATAAAATCAGTGACGTTTCGTTTTAGTAAATATTGTGTTCCTTGTCTTTCTTTTTCTTTTGCTTTATCAGCTATGTGTTCTTACACACACCCACATCACTAAAATGCAGATCCTCATCCACTCTGGATCCTGTAGATAACAGTTCTACTATTGCCAATTATAATTTCGAGAATCCGATCTATCAAACTGAAGACGGAAATGAGGACGATTGTGAAATACCTGTAGAACTTGCTAGGTTGTTACAACAAGAAGAGAAAGCTATACAGCCACATGAAGAGCCAGTCGAAGTTGAGAATCTGGGAACTGAAGAAAACAGAAAAGAGGTCAAGATAGGGGCTGATTTAGAGGACAGTGTCAAGAGCAGATTGATTCAGATGTTACGTGACTATGTGGAGATCTTTGCTTGGTCTTATGAAGATATGCCAGGGTTGGATACAGACATTGTGGTTCACCGTTTACCAGTGAAAGAAGATTGTCGTCCAAAGAAGCAGAAGGTTCGTCGTATGCGTCCTGAAATGTCAGAGAAGATCAAAGCAGAGGTAATGAAACAGTTCAATGCAGGGTTCTTAGCTGTGACTTCTTATCCTCAGTGGGTTGCAAATGTGGTACCAGTTCCCAAGAAAGATGGTAAGGTACGTATGTGTGTGGACTACAGAGATCTGAACAAGGCTAGCCCTAAAGATGACTTTCCACTTCCTCATATTGATATCCTGGTAGACAACACTGCTCAGCATAAGGTATTCTCTTTTATGGATGGTTTCTCTGGTTACAATCAAATCAAGATGGCACCTGAAGATATGGAGAAGACAACCTTTGTTACACAGTGGGGCACCTTTTGTTATAAGGTGATGCCATTTGGTTTGAAGAATGCAGGGGCAACATATCAGCGTGCTATGGTGGCTTTGCTTCATGATATGATTCATCATGAGATAGAAGTATATGTGGATGATATGATAGCCAGGTCCCAGAATGAAGAGCAACATCTTGATCATTTGCATAAATTGTTCGAGAGGTTGAAGAAATACAAGTTGAGATTGAATCCAAACAAGTGTACTTTTGGAGTTAGATCTGGAAAGCTCCTGGGTTTTATTGTCAGTGGAAAAGGTATTGAAGTGGATCCTGCAAAAGTGAAAGCTATACGAGAGATGCCAGCTCCCCGTACTGAGAAGGAGGTTAGAGGTTTCTTGGGACGGTTGAATTACATTGCAAGATTTATTTCCCAGTTAACTGCCATCTGTGAGCCAATCTTCAAGTTGTTGAAGAAAGATCAGGTGATGGAATGGAATGATGAGTGCCAGACTGCCTTTGATGAAATCAAGAGATATTTGCTAGAACCACCAATTTTGATGCCACCAGTTGATGGAAGACCCTTGATTATGTACTTAACTGTGTTAGACAACTCAATGGGGTGTGTGTTGGGGCAACATGACGAGTCTGGTCGAAAAGAGCAGGCAATATACTACCTTAGCAAAAAGTTTACCGACTGTGAAACAAGATACTCACTGCTCGAGAAAACTTGCTGCGCTTTGGCTTGGGCTGCTCGCCGACTAAGACAGTATATGTTGACCCATACTACCTTGTTGATTTCAAAGATGGATCCAATCAAGTACATATTTGAGAAACCTGCTCTCTCCGGAAGAATTGCAAGATGGCAAATGATCTTGACAGAATATGACATACAGTATACTACTTAGAAGGCCATTAAGGGAAGTGTTGTAGCAGATCATTTGGCTCATCAAGCAGTGGATGATTACCAGTCAATGAGTTTTGAGTTCCCTGATGAAGACATTATGATTATTACCAAAGAACCTGGACAATATGACGGACCTGAACAAGGATCCCGATGGACTATGGTTTTTGATGGTGCCTCTAATGCACTTGGTAATGGTGTTGGTATTGTGATTAGTTCCCCTGAAGGTTGTCATACCCCGATTACTGCCAGACTTTGTTTCTACTGTACCAATAATATGGCTGAATATGAAGCATGTATCCTGGGTATTAAAGCTGCTATTGATATGAAGATTCAGTTCCTTGATGTGTATGGAGATTCAGCCCTGGTAGTTAGTCAGATTAAAGGAGATTGGGATACCAAGCATGATAATCTCATTCCTTACAGAGAGCATGTTTTGTATTTGATCCCACATTTCAAAGAGATTACCTTTGGACATATTCCACGAAGAGAAAATCAATTGGCAGATGCATTAGCCACCATGGCATCTATGTTTGAGATCAGTTGGGATGATGAAGCTCCTAAGATTACTATTGATAGATTTGAAAAGCCTGCATACTGCAATGAGATTGACACAGAAGGGGCAGAGGAGAAGCCTTGGTTCTACGAAGTGAAAAGATATCTTGAAGCTCAAGAGTTCCCTGAAGGGGCATCTGTCAAAGATAGGAAGTTCTTGAGAAGGTTTTCTGCTAAGTTCTTTTTGAGTAATGGCATTCTGTATAAGCGCAATCATGATTCAACTTTGCTTCGTTGTGTGGATAAGAAGGAAGCAATTGAGATTATGGAAGATATGCATGATGGGATCTTTGGAACTCATTCTAGTGGACATACTATGGCAAAAAAGATATTGAGAGCAGGTTACTATTGGTCTACCATGGAAGCTGATTGCTATCAGCACTCCAGAACTTGTCACAAGTGTCAAATTTATGCTGATAAAGTCCATATACCTCCATCACCATTGAATGTGTTGACTGCTCCTTGGCCCTTTGCCATGTGGGGCATTGATATGATTGGTGAGATCAAGCCTACTGCTTCTAATGGGCATCGTTTCATCCTGGTGGCTATTGATTACTTCACGAAGTGGGTGGAGGCAGCTTCATTTGCATCTGTTACCAAGAATGTTGTGGCTCGATTCATTAAGAATAATCTCATATGTAGGTATCGCATCCCTGAAAGGATTATCACTGACAACGGCTCTAATCTGAACAACACTATGATTACTGATCTCTGCACGCAGTTCAAGATTAAGCATCATAACTCTTCTCCGTATCGTCCGAAGATGAATGGGGCAGTTGAAGCTGCTAATAAGAACATTAAGAAGATTGTACAGAAGATGACTATTACTTATAAGGATTGGCATGAGATGTTACCATTTGCTCTTCATGGTTATCGTACCACAATACGTACTTCAACAGGGGCAACCCCATTCTCCTTGGTCTATGGTACGAAAGCAGTTCTGCCCATTGAAGTTCAGATTCCCTCCTTAAGAATTATGAAGGATGCAGGCTTGGATGAAGATGAGTGGATTCAGACTCGACTTGACCAGATAAATTTGATTGATGAGAAGAGATTAGCAGCAGTTTGTCATGGCCAGATGTACCAGAAACGGATGATCAAAGCTTTTAACAAGAAAGTTAAGCCAAAAGTATATCAGGCTGGTGACTTGGTAATCAAGCGTATCATATTACCACAGGGTGATCCTAGGGGCAAGTGGACTCCAACATATGAAGGACCATTTGTAGTCAAGACAGTGTTCTCAGGAGGTGCCATGATACTTACTACAATGGATGGTGAAGACTTCCCACAGCCTGTAAACGCAGACATAGTTAAAAAATACTACGCATAAAAAGAGACCTGCTAGGTTGACAGGCCTAGGCAAAAATAAGGGCATCCCGGCAAACCAAAAGGGTTTGGGCAAAAATTAGGGATATATATAAAAAAAAAGGATGTACACCCGGCAAGTCGAAAACCTGAAAAGGCGGCTTGGGCAAAAAAGGGTATCCCGGTGGATTGAAAACCTGAAAGGGCAATCCAGGCAAAAGTTAGGGATTAAAAGCGTATGACTATGTCTCGTTTGGATCACCCATGAAACTGCAACCAGTTGTACTACTTACTCAAGCTCGAACAGATAAAGCTCAATCTAATCATTTCCGTCTCAACAGCAGAAGATGAGATACTTGAAGATAATGGCAATAGTAGAATTGAAACTCAATAGGATTATTTCCCACATAGCTGATTCTCTTTGTTTTGTAAAACTATATGACAAAATCCTCTTACTAGGGTTTATGTCTCCTTGTACAAACTTGCCCGTGTATGGGTCATTTTTTAATATAAATAAATTCCATCTTTTGAATCCAGATTTACTTTTACCCTATTTACATAAGGGAAACGTCCATTGGTTGTGTTTGAATGTATGTATGCTTTTGAATATGATTGATGTTTACCAGAAATGCATGTATGCTTAATATGATTGATGTTTACCAGAAATGCATGAAAATGCAGTAATAGTATTTACTAAGGACGAACGAGGGAAGGATTTCAACGAAGCTTCGTCGGTTCATCATTACAAGACAATCACAAAACCCTCAGTAGGACAAATCCATCTTCATAAAGTCTCATCTCCCCTGGAATTTATATCCATCTCTTTTATCCTCATACGGATATACGGGAATTTACTTTCCAATAATGGTACGACGAACGAAGACGGAGGTTATGTATACCCTACTATCAAACGAAGACGGGAGGTTATATATACCTTGCTATCCCCAGCATACGGGAGGTTATCCATACCTTACTATCCCCAGCATACGGAAGGTTATGTATACCTCATCATCAAACAAGACGGGAACGAGTTCCTCATATTCTTCAACAACGAACCGGGATTTATTTTCCCTGGCCAGCAGTTATTATACGAAGATATCCAGACGCTTCCGGCAGCATCATATCATACATACATCATTTACATCATACCATAACATACATATTCATGAATGCATAATACATTACTTAAGTGCATCATATCATACATGCATACATAATGCATAAACTAATATTATCATACAGAATGCTACCTTGTTTTCAGGTTAATTCTCCAGCAAACAAACTTATGACTATCAGGATTGCTTTATCCTCCTAAAAGCATATCATCCATCAGGACTGCTTTATCCTCCTGAAAACTTATCATCTCTCAAGACTGCTTCATCCTCTTGAGAACATATTACTACACCAGGATTGCTTCATCCTCCTAACAGCTATCATCATTACTTCAGGGTTGCTCTATCCTCCTGAAAATTCCTATTACATCAGGATTGCTTTATCCTCCTGAAATCACATTGCTACCTCAGGATTGCTTTATCCTCCTGACAGCTTATTACTACCTCAGGATTGCTTTATCCTCCTGACAGCTTTTTATTACATCAGGACTGCTTCATCCTCCTGAAAGCTTTATTACACCAGGACTGCTTCATCCTCCTGAAAGCATATTATCAATACCTCAGGATTGCTTTATCCTCCTGACAGCTTCTTTACTTCAGGATTGCTTTATCCTCCTAAAATCACATTGCTACCTCAGGATTGCTTTATCCTCCTGAAATCATATCATTACCTCAGGACTGCTCCATCCTCCTGACAGCTATCAGTATACTTCCATATGTTGGACTTTTTCATCCTCCAAGACATGTATCTGAAGAATTTTCCTCCAAGTGGCATCTTTAAGCCCACTCAATCATATTCAACTAGCCATCTATATCACTCTATGCACTGGTGAGTGCAAATTTTTGGGCTTTTGTGTTCAATCCCCTTCAACCTTCCAGGTCACGACTGGCAAATATACCAATCTAACCCCTCAGGTTTCAGAAAATTGAACAGGGGCAGCTGTTGCACCCCAAAATTTGCCCTCACAATACAAGACTTTGTGTGCTAAGAAGGTTCACAAGGTTCACAATGCTTTCAAAAACCTTCCATGAGGTTCATGAAGTCCACAAGTCACTTCATGAGGTTCACAAGGTTCACAAGGTTCACAATACTTCCCATGAGGTTCACAAGACATCTTATGATGGTTCACAAGGTTCACAAAGTTCACAATTGGTCAGAAGAGTTGACAATTCCCTCAGACAATGCACTACCTAAGCAGTGCATCCAAAACTAGGGTTTTGACTTTAATCAGGCTAAATGGACTTCCAAGACTTCAAGTGAGCTTCATAACATCTTATATGTGTTTAAGAACCCCCATGACAAGTTTCAAGACTTATCCCAGAAGTTTGCTCAGTCAGATGATCAGATAAGTCAAAATCAATCAATGCAGTTAAAAAGTCAAACTGAGGTCAACTGTGGTCAAACCAAAGTCAAATTTCATGATTTTTTGCCAACATCAAGTATGTGAAGTAAAATTCATCATTTGATCAAGGGTTGATCATGATTCATCAAGGAGATTTCAGATCATCAAGAATCAGGAGTTTCTAAATTAGGGTTTCCTCAGTAAAAGTCAGCTGAACTTTGACCAGCCATAACTTTCACATACTTCATCACCAAGTCTCCACTCAAAGCTCATTTTGAAGGAAATTGGATTCTCTACAACTTTGTGTCTCACAAGCCAAGCCCAAAAATGCTCCATTTGGAAGGTATGAGCTAAGACATTATAGGTCTCTTTGAAAGTCAACAAAAAGTCAACAACTTCAAAAGGGTATAACTTGAGAATGGTAAATGATATGGACATGAAACCAGTGGGGTTGTTTAGAGGACTCTTCAAGCTTTCCAAAATGTCCAAGAACACCTTCATAGCATTAAAATTGAAGGATATGTGCCCTTGCAAAGTTGGGAAATTTTGGGTTGGTTTATGATGAAAATGGAGGTCTAAAACCAATTTCTTCCAAATGGGCTTGCCAAATGATGACCCAATCCATACAACAACTTCATGCACGACCCAAACCATTAAAAATCAGATTTTTTATTATTTTATTTTTATTTATTTTGATTTAATTCATTAAAAATCATTTTAAATAAAAATAAAATATGAAAATAAGAGATTTGATTTGGATCAAGCTTCTAGAAAGTCTTAAATATTGATTTGAATTGAAGAGGAAAGAAATCATGAGGTTTGGCCAAAAATAGCAAGCATTCATACAAGAATATTTGATTTTAAAGACATGATATTTTTGAATCTTTTTACATCAAATTTTCCAAGCAATGACCTAGTTTTTCAGCCTCATTTGATTGTCCTATAAGTACTTAGTGTAACCCTATTGCAAGCCACGAAATTCAGCAGCCTCAAGAGTAAGTTCCATTGTTCAAAAATCCTCCATAAAACTCACATTCGGTTTTTGATTTCCAGGGCTCTAGAAGGTAAAACAAGAACATAACAAGACTCTTTGGACTTCCCTGATCATGAATCATCATTCATATGCATCAAAATCGTGCCATATTGCTCAACCTGAAGCTTGCTTGTTCTTAAAATATATTTTTTCGATTCCATTAATTTATGGTTTTTCATTGAATTTTGTTTGCATAATCTTGTTTGTGATGATATGTAGAACGTTTCTGGATCATTAAACCAAAGCTTCACTGCCTAGAATGGATTCGGCCATGATTAGGGTTTGGACCTCCAAATTAGGGTTCTTCAATTCACTCAATATAAATGAATTTGAAGAACATAGGGATGTTGTGTGAACTATAAGGATCATAAAACACTAACTAATTTCATGAATTGGTACTGTTTTGTTGGAGTTTCATTTTCGCAGGTTTGAAACATTGAAGAACACGCAGCAAGATTCGCAGGAAAAAGGGCATGAAAATTCGCAGGAAATTTGGAGAAGAAGAAGGCTGTTGGCGCGCTTCCAGAATTTGAATAATACATATAATATTTTTTGAATTGATTATGGTTTTATTTCACAATGGCTGCGCAGCTCAGTTGGTGAACAGACGCGCGTGTTAGGGGGAAGGCTGGGGTTCGAACCCTGGCTCCAACTCTTTTTGTTTGTTTTTCTAAATATTAAGCCTTTATTATATATTATGCATTGTAGTTGATATGTTAACAGATTGGCTCACCCAGTCGGATGGTCATGCGTGCGTTTGTGTGTTTGAGAGGTCCTGGGTTCAATCCTCCCCCAGGCCTTTTTGCTTGTTCACTATTTTTCCTGATTTTTCAAAGTTAAAGAACAAAACAACTTGGAGTTCCTCTTTCTTGCAGCAGCAGCACGCAGCCCAGTTGGCAAGCCTCTCCAATATTCAGGTTAGGGACCTGGGTTCAAATCCCAGGTCCAATTTTTTTGATTTTCTTATTTTCTTTTATATTTCCTATTTACTATATTATATTAAAATATGTTTCTAAATTATAAAATGCAACCATTATATTTTCTAAATTATAAAGTATATATGTTTTTTTTTTAAATTCTAAAAAATTAATTTATTTAAATTATAAAATGTATATATGTACTATTTAATTAATTGATTTGTATATTAAATTAAAAAACCCTAAAAATTTATTTTCTAAACAAACCCTAATTTTGTAAACCCTAATTTATTCTTATGATTTAAACTTCTAATTTTTTGTAAATATAATTATTATGTACATATTTATTTAACATAATTAATTTTTGTAAATATAATTATAACCTATTCTCTTTATATAATATGTAAATATATTTTATACTTTGTTTATAATCTAAATTATATATAAATAATTTTTAAATGTGTTTAGAAATAATTGAACCTATGATAATTTTATTTTGTAATTATGATATGTTTAAAAATAATTTAATAATTTGTACATAAATTAAAATGTTATAATAATTATTTAATTGTTCATATTTCTTCTTATTCCTAAATAATTGTCTATATTAAAAATTTTAATCCTTCGATTATTATTTTAATTATGTTCTTGCTAATTCCATTTATTTTAATTTATTATTATTACTAACCATATTATTACTAGTCTATTTATTTTATTATTATACTTATTATTATTATTATTTCACTAACCCTATTTATTTTTAATTTTTATTATTACTAACCCTTATTATATTATATTATTGTCTATTTATTTATTTTTGCTTATATCTTGCTTTTATATTTATTTTTGCTGTTTATTTTTAATTGCTTATTAATTATTATTGTAATTGCTCCTTGGTGTAAATTTTTGTAAATATTTAACTTATTTAATTATCAAGCCATGGTTAGTAAAATAGGGAGTGGAAACATGTATTATATTTAAAATCAAATTTAGATCATTTTAATTAAAAGATAAATTAAATTAAACACTCACACACGTAAGTCGATTTTTAATCGCCATCTCACTTTCTAGGGTTGCCTCTCCATGTTGCCTATCAAAAAAAAAAAGGGTCAAGTGGGGTGTACAAAGCAAGTCCCTTAAAAGAAAAGTCATCAAGTCCCTTAATGGTTGCCTTTCATAAAGATCTTGTCCCTTTCGAATAATGATGACAGTCCCTCCAAAAAAAAAATTTGCTTAATACACCCCACAGTTGCCTACATAAACAGATGTCTCTCTCATGTCCCTTACATCCAAGGTAATGACTACCTATTCCTTAATAATAGGGATAGTCTTACCACTTAAAGGATAAAGAACAGAAAGACTTAAATTTTAGGGTAGGTACCTCCTAGTTGCTTGCTCACTTCATTCAAAACTTTTCAAACACTTTACAAATTTCAAACACAAGTTTTTACGCATCCGTACATGGATCATTATTAACTCTTATGAAAATTTCTATTCACACACTTCACATTTTCAAAAACAATTCAAAGTGAGCTAAGTAACTAAGAGCCCATGGATAACCATGGATGTAAAGGGTGCTAACACCTTCCCTTTACATAACCTACCCCCCGGACCCAAAAATCTTTTTAAAGGTCTTTCCTGTTCTTTTATGCCTTTCCTTTGGATAAAATAAAAGTCGGTGGCGACTCTTGCTATCCGCAACATAACTAAAGTCAGTTCTCCCACCGTGTTACACATGGCTGCTGAATACTACTTCAAGACGTCACCAGATGTCAAGAAGTTTGGTGTGGGAACAAGTGTCAAAACTCACGAGGATGTTCAAGGGACGAATCTTCAGCTGGTAACTAAGGAAACTACTGATTGTTTCATTAGGATGGACAAAGCTACTTAGGGCCTTGACATTGACTTGTCTAAAATGAACTTGAAGGATGACGTCAATATAAATATGTTCGAGATCAAGAAAGAACATGCCATAACTGCTGAGGACTTGGGTTGTTATGAGGAATATAAAAAAGTGGCATATCCTAAGGAGGACGAGACAATTGTCGAATTCCTGCACATGTTCTAGAAGAAAAACTCCGAAGTGATGTTGTGCCCTAGGTGAAGTTCCATCTTCGAGAAAAAGGTTTCCTACAACATCTAGGGAGTGACGGAAGCTAAAGTAAACCAAGAGTGAAGGAATGCTCAAAAGCCAAGGGGTTTCGACCCAAGGCGAACCACTCAAGGGCAACACATTGCTACAAAGCCCCAGGTTCCTAATGTAACACCCCAACGTCGATTTTAATTATATTATTTTGTTTTCTTGTGAATTTTGATGTTTATGAGGTTATTTGATGTTTTTTGAAGTTTGAGAGTAGCTTAATATTTTAATAATAATTAGAATAATTGAGTATATAGGGGTTAGAGTATTATTTCAGATTAAATTGAAATAAAATAAAAGGAATTAGAGGATAAGGGCATTGTGGTCTTCTGGTTGAGGATAAGTAAGAGTTTTATGGGGAAAGACTAAAAGAGGTCCTAGGGGCAAGAGTGACAAAAGAGGGAAAAGTTGGAGAGTACGATCATTTGGAACGATCGCGCTTTTGGGAATAGAGCTCTAGAGAAGATGGGAAGCTAGGGCTTGAAGGTTAGAGAGAATTGCGAAGAGTTCATCGAAAGCTTACAAAAATTAAGGTATGAGGAGTATTTTCCTTTTGATATTATAATATGGGAATGGAATTTGGGGTTTTGTGGTGTAGTTTAGGGAATAGGGTTTTGATTTATGATTTTGTGATTTGATGATGATTTCATGATGATTTTGATGAATACAATGATGTACATGATGTTATTATGATGGATGTTGATGTTAATGAGGTCATCTTATGTAATGCTATTAAATTGTGGGTTTTGGAGGGGGTTTATCACAGAAGGAGAAGACTGAAATCACAGAAAAATTATGCAGAATTGCGAAGCTCGCTTAGCGAGAAGAGTCTTTGAATTGGGCACTTAGCGAGCGTGATGTCTCGCTTAGCGAGCCCTGAGAAACTTGGAAAAAAAATTAATTTTGAAAACTTTTTTTAAGGTAGTATTTTTCTAGGTTGCTACGACGTTATAGAGTGTCACATGATGTGTCTTGGAGGCTATACGAGTAGAGTTAGTAATTAAGTGATGTATGATGAATTATTTGATTTTCTTCGAGTTATGATGTATGATTTCATGATGTAGATATATGATGTAGGATTAGTGTGTTGTATGATGTCTCATAAGTATGTACATGATGTTATGAATGAGTATGAGGAATAATTGATTAATAATGAATGCGGATGCAATGTTATGATGTTTTGAGGATGATGTATGTATATTGTGTCTTGCATTCATGGAATTGAATTTATGAGGGGACTTCGGTCCATTGGTAGATTGAATCCCATTGTGTGGATTGAACTGATATGATGTTTATGATGTGCTCCCTTGAGGGAGGGTTGATGGTCCAGTGTCCATCACATCAGGATGTTTCGGTACCACATGCATTAGTAAGATGTTGCATTTCATTCTAACTGACATAGCATGAATGCATTGATGTTTTGTGTAATGATGAGACGTATTTGAGGATGTGTATTAAATAAGCATGGTGAATATTTCTATGACGTGATGATGATTATGATATGTATAAATGAGTTGTAGATGAATTGTGTTGTTGCTGATCGTTTTAAATTCCTATTTCTATATTATATTATGGAATGCGAATTTACTCACCTTGCCTGCCTTTTGGTGATGGTCTATTATGCCATCCTGCAGAAAATCAAGGTTAGATCGATGCGTGCTTAACTCAGAGGTAGTGAGTTGTTGAGTTAGTTAGAAGTGGAATCCTGCTCTGTGTCCAATAACATCGGGATGGGTTCGCTTGAATGTTATGTTTTATTTGGATTAGAATGCTGAAATTTTGTTTTAAGTATTTGATGAAAATGTTATTTTAGAATGAGTTATGAGTTTGTTTTTATTAAAGATGATTTTATGACTTATTCTTTTTTCCGCTGCATATTTACGAAGAAAAGATTCAAGTTGTTTTCATGATTTTAGGAACCCGTGTTACGGGACAGGATTCTATGTGATGTTATTATTTTTGGTTTTAAGAAGTAATGTGATGCCCTTTATGAGTTGTGTAGATGTTTAAGAATTGGCAGAATTTTTGACCAAACAAGAAATGTTAAATTCAGTTCAGAATGTCCTATCAGATGTTGGGACATTAGCAAACAGAGTATATGAACTTATTTCAGGATGTCCTACCAGATGTTGGGACATTGTGTAAATAACTTAAGTTCAGTTTTTCAGGATGTCCCAACAGATGTTGAGACATCTCAGACCTGCTACCAGAATTAATTATTGATTAACTGATCAGAGATATTTAAGGAGAAGTATCTGGAATTAATTAATGATGGATAAAAACAGAACAAGACGCATCTGTAGGGTGTTTTATATTGAAGATTCAGATTAAAACAGAAGACCTAAATCACCTAGAATATAGGAGGTAACAAACCCTAAATTCAAGGTGACAGCTGCTGCACATTAGGGCTGGACCATTCTACAGAAAGCCCAAAATTCAGATACCTATTTAAGCAACAGAAACTCATAGAATTGAGTACGAATTTCAGAAGACCAAATAGGGTGTCTAGTGTTTTTAATAGCAGGTTGTTTTATGTACCACTTTATGAGCTTTTAAGCAAAAGTGCATTTGTGACTTGATTGAAACTGTTAAGTAAGATCAAGCTGTATTGTTTGAAGGATGTCTTCAATTTTTGTAAACTTGTAAACTTGATCACTGTGTGATTGAGGGGGAGTGAGTAGGGTACTCTTATCTAAGTGAGTCTTAGGTAGAAATTGCATTGGGTAAGTATTAAGTGATAGATTAAACAGGGTGGTTTAAGTCTAGAATTAATATTACTAATAGTGGATTTCCTCCTGGCTTGGTAGCCTCCAGATGTAGGTGTGGTTATACACTGAACTGGGTTAACAAACTTCTGTGTTGTTTGCTTTTCTTGCTGTTTAAGTTTTGGTTAAATTTGTCAAATGTCCTATTAAGTGTTGGGACATCTCTTAGGACATCTCATACCTGATCACAGAATTTCAATTGGCATCAGAGCAGGCACCCTGCCTGTTTATACTGGGTGAGATCTAGGGAATACAAATTCTGTAACATGGACAGAGATTTAGGGTCAGTAAATAGACCACCTATTCTGGATGGATCTAATTATGACTACTGGAAGCCAAGAATGATTGCATTCTTAAGGTCACTTGACAACAGGGCATGGAGAGCAGTCAATGTTGGATGGGATCACCCTATCCAAGACACCAAAGATGGATCTAAAGTGCTGAAACCTGAAGAAGAATGGAGTAAGGAGGAAGAAGACTCAGCACTAGGCAATTCAAAAGCCTTAAATGCTTTATTCAATGGCATTGATAGGAACATTTTCAGACTTGTGCATCATTGTGAACTGGCCAAAGATGTTTGGGATACTCTCAAAACAACTCATGAAGGAACATCAAAAGTAAAAATGTCAAGACTTCAACTTCTCACCACCAAGTTTGAAAACTTGAGAATGAAGGAAGATGAATCAATTCATGAGTTCTATATGAACATCTTGGATATAGCCAATACTTCTGGAGCTTTGGGAGAAAAGATGACTGATGAAAAGCTTGTAAGAAAGATTCTCAGATCTTTGCCAAAAAGATTTGACATGAAAGTCACTGCAATAGAAGAAGCTCAAGACATATGCTCCATGAAAGTTGAAGAACTCATTGGTTCTTTTCAAACTTTTGAGATGGGAATGAATGACACAAATCCCAAAAAGAACAAAAGCATAGCCTTGGTGTCAAATACAGATGAAGAAGAAGATGATGAATCAGCAAATGATAAAAGCTTATCAGAAAACCTTGCCTTGCTTGGAAGACAATTCAAACAGATTCTCAGAGGAATGGAAGGCAAATCCAAACCTAGTGGAAGAAACACAAACTCTGAGAACAGAAGATCTTATGATGCTAACAAAAGATTAAAGTATGCTGAAAAGACCAGTCAAGATAAAGGAGTCAAATGTCATGAATGTGAAGGATATGGACACATCAAGTTTGAATGTCCTACCTACTTAAAGAGGCAAAAGAAAGGACTCTCTGTGACCTGGTCTGATGAAGACTCAGGAGATTCAGAAGAAGAATCAGCTAAGCATATTACTGCTTTAGCTGGACTGTGTGAATATGATAGTGATTCCAGTTGTGGAGAACTTACTTATGAAGAACTTGAGCAAGCATTCAAAGATCTATACAAAAGAAGCTCTGAAATATGCAGTGAAGTTATAAAGCTAAAGAAGCAGAATAAGACTTTAGAAGATGACAAAGCAAATGATCAGGAGATCATTGAAACCTTAAAAAGTGAAGTAAGCCTTCTCAACTCTAAGTTGGAACATATGTCCAAATCTGTTAGAATGTTGAACAGCAGCTCAAACACACTGGATGTTATTCTCAGCAATAATAAACATTCAGGGGACAAAAGTGGACTGGGATATAACAGAGATGAAGCAAGCTCTAGCAAAACTACTTCAAAAACTACACAGTCAAACAAGATGTCCCAACAGATGGTCCAACATCAGAACACAAAGACAAACATAATGTTCCAATAGATGTCTCAACATTCTGGAAAGAACAAAATGAAGAAAAAATATCAAAGATGGAGATGCCATCACTGTGGAAGATTTGGGCATATCAAACCTCACTGTTATAAGCTACATGGATATCCAAATCAGATATATCAGCAACCTTCCAAACAGAAAGTAGAGGGTACCAAGAAAGTGCTGCATAGTCATCAAGGAAATCAGCAACCTCCTAAGCAGAAGACAGAGGTCATCAAGAAGGTTTGGAGACCAAAAGCTGACATTCAGACTGATCAAATCCACATACCCAAGAACCAGATCAACAATCAAGCTTGGAGATCAGCTGAACAACACACAGGGCAGAGGCATCAAAAGAAATCTCAACTCATCTGGTCAAAGAAAAGTACTGCATACATAACACATACATCACTGAGAGTATCAGCTAAAGAAGACTGGTACTTTGATAGTGGATGTTCAAGACACATGACTGGATTGAAGAATTTGCTAGTAAACTTAAAATCACATTCATCCAGGTATGTGACCTTTGGAGATGGAGCTAAAGGAGAAATCAAGGGAGTTGGAACCTTGGACTGTCAAGATGTTCCAAGACTAGATGATGTGCTGCTTGTTAAAGGTTTAACTGCTAACCTGATCAGTATAAGTCAGTTATGTGATCAAGGGTACAGTGTAAACTTTACCAAAACTGAATGCATAGTGACTAACAATGAACAAGAGGTTGTAATGAAAGGAGCCAGATCTAAAGACAACTGTTACATGTGGGAACCTCAAGACTTCAGTCTCACTTCAACCTGCTCTCTAGCTAAAGAAGAAGAAGTGAAACTGTGGCACCAAAGACTAGGTCATCTTCATTTCAGAGGCATAAAGAAGATCATATCTATGGATGCTGTAAGAGGTATTGCTAAACTGAAGATTGATGATGGCAAAATATGTGGTGAATGTCAAATAGGCAAGCAAACCAAGATGTCCCATCCAAAGCTTCAACATCTGACAACTTCCAAAGTTTTGGAACTTCTACATATGGATCTTATGGGACCTATGCAGGTTGAAAGTCTTGGTGGTAAGAGGTATGCCTATGTTGTGGTTGATGATTTTTCCAGATATACATGGATAAAATTCATCAAAGAAAAGTCAGATGTATTCAAAGAATTATGTCAAAGATTGCAAAGGGAAAAATCCAGCTGTGTGATCAGAATAAGAAGTGATCATGGAAAAGAATTTGAGAATCAAAAGTTCTTAGATTTCTGTTCTTCAGAAGGAATTAATCATGAGTATTCTTCACCTATCACTCCTCAACAGAATGGGATTGTTGAAAGGAAGAATAGAACCATTCAAGAATCAGCAAGAGCTATGATCCATGCTAAAAAGTTGCCTCTATACTTTTGGGCTGAAGCTATGAACACTGCCTGTTACATCCATAACAGAGTTACTTTAAGGAAAGGAACTTTGTCCACAATATATGAAGTATGGAAGGGCAGAAAACCCACAGTTAAGTACTTCCATGTTTTTGGAAGTATCTGTTATATTCTGGCAGATAGGGAGCAAAGAAGAAAAATGGATCCTAAAAGTGATGAAGGGATTTTCCTTGGATACTCCATAAACAGCAGAGCATATAGAGTATTTAATTCTAGAACCAAGGTTATCATGGAATCCATAAATGTGATAATTGATGATGCTCCTACAGATGTCCCAGAAGATGTTGGAACATCTGTTGATATCAAGATTGAAGCTGAAGAAAAGAATGATCAATATAACTTCACTCAAACTGATACAAGGACAGAAGAATCAAGTAAACCTCCTTCCATCAGAATACAAAAGGATCATCCCAAAGATTTGATAATTGGTGATCCCAACAGAGGTGTGAGTACTAGATCAAGAGAAGTGATTTCAGGTTCTTGTTTTGTCTCCAAAATAGAACCTAAAAATATCAAGGAAGCTCTCACTGATGAATACTGGATTTGTGCTATGCAAGAGGAATTAGGTAAATTCACAAGGAATGAAGTGTGGAATCTTGTTCCTAGACCTAATGATATAAATGTAATTGGAACAAAATGGGTGTATAAGAACAAGTCAAATGAACAAGGAGTTGTTACAAAGAACAAAGCTAGACTTGTAGCTCAAGGATACACTCAAATTGAAGGGGTGGACTTTGATGAAACCTTTGCACCAGTAGCAAGGCTTGAATCAATCAGACTATTGTTGGGAATTGCTTGTATCTTGAAGTTCAAGCTATTTCAAATGGATGTGAAAAGTGCCTTTTTAAATGGCTATCTTAATGAAGAAGTATATGTAGAACAGCCTAAAGGATTTGTTGATCCAAGCTGTCCAAATCATGTATACAAACTCAAGAAGGCACTTTATGGGTTGAAGCAAGCTCCAAGGGCATGGTATGAAAGACTAACCACATATCTTATCAAGCAAGGATACAGAAAAGGTGGGATTGATAAAACCCTGTTTATTAAAGATGAAGAAGGAAATGTCATGATTGCACAAATATATGTTGATGACATTGTCTTTGGTGGGATGTCTGATAGGATGGTCAAACATTTTGTCAAGCAGATGGAATCTGAATTTGAAATGAGCCTAGTAGGAGAATTAACCTACTTTCTTGGGCTGCAAATAAAGCAAATGGAAGACTCAATGTTCATCTCACAAAGCAAGTATTCCAAGAACATAGTTAAGAAATTTGGAATGGAAAATGCTGCTCACAAGAGAACTCCTGCCCCCACACATTTGAAGCTGACTAAAGATGAAAAGGGTGAGAATGTAGATCAAAGCTTATACAGAAGCATGATTGGGAGCTTGTTATACTTGACTGCTAGCAGACCAGACATTGCTTTTGCAGTAGGAGTTTGTGCAAGATATCAAGCTGATCCAAAAGTCAGTCATCTTAATCAAGTCAAGAGAATCCTTAAATATGTTAATGGTACTTGTGACTATGGCATAATGTACTTTCATGGTTGCAAACCAATTCTCACTGGCTTTTGTGATGCTGATTGGGCAGGAAGTGCTGATGACAGAAAAAGCACTTCAGGAGGATGCTTCTTTCTAGGAAACAATCTGATTTCTTGGTTCAGTAAGAAACAGAATTGTGTATCCTTATCTACAGCTGAAGCTGAGTATATAGCAGCAGGTAGCAGTTGTTCTCAGTTGGTTTGGATGAAGCAGATGCTCACTGAGTACAATGTCCCACAGGATGTCATGACATTGTACTGTGACAACTTAAGTGCAATCAACATATCAAAGAATCCCATTCAACATAGCAGGACTAAGCATATTGATATCAGACATCATTTCATTAGAGATCTTGTAGAAGAAAAGGTGATTTCATTGGAGCATGTAGCTACAGATTTGCAATTAGCTGATATTTTTACCAAAGCATTGGATGCTACTCAATTTGAGAATTTAAGGGGAAAACTTGGAATCTGTTTATGTGAGATTTAGCAATTAATGAGATGTGCCAACATGTCATATGACATTGCATGGCATAAGTTCCAGATGGCAAAACCAGTCTGGACAAGATTCTTGGGAACTCCATCTCTCTTCATTTGCACAGTAACGGCTACTTACTTAGTAACTGTTTATAATCAGCTATCAAGATTCTCATCATACTATCACAAGCGAATCACATTCACCAGCTATTCTCCAGAGATCATAAACCCTAAAGTTTTTCTTTCATCTTCTTCAACAATGTCTCAAAACCCTAAAACAGCTGAGGAAATTCTCAACAAGGAAGACATGGTTCATGCCACTCCAATCTCTGTTGTGCCAATGCAATCAACACCATTGGACGAGCTCAGGGGAAGCGCCTCTCACACTAAAAAGGCAAGAACACCAAAGAGAGGTAAAGATCAAATCAGAAGCAAAGCTAAAGGCATTCCCTCTCCTGTTAACATGTCCTCAAAATACTCCAAATATGTTGATGATTCCATCAAGGAGATTGTCAACCAAGTTTTTTCTGAACAAAGAGTGGTGAGAGGGATCTCTGTTCCTTTGAACACCATTCCTGCACCTCAAGAAGAACCAGCTCAAACTGCAGAAGACACTCCTGCAGAACAAGATGTCCCAATGAATGTTGGAACATCTGCAGATGAGAAAGAAAATTCATCTGATGCTGATGCTGAACAGACTGAGGACCAGAAAAAGGCCTCAAGTGAAAGTGATAAAGAAGTCTCATCCTCAAATGAAAATGATGAAGAAGTTTCTGAGGATCAAATCAAAGACTCAAATGAAGATCAAATCTCTGCTGATCAACCAGCTGAAGAGGAGACTGCTCAATCTCCTCCAGTGGTCAACCTGGAGCAGGATTCTGATGCAGAAATCATTGCATCTGTTAAACCCAGCATAGCCAAAAGGCTAAGGTCCAGGAAAGGAAAGATGCAAGCTGAACCTGTCATCCCTGAGAAGAAGAAGGCTAGTCCAAAGAAAGGCAAGGCTAAAGCTAACTTTGGCCCAACAAAACCATGGAGCAAAGTTCAAACCCAGAAGAGAAAAGCTGCAACACCATCAGATTCAGATGTTGGATCAGATGTCCCAACATCTCCTCCCAAGAAGAAACCAGCACCAACTAGAGCTTCAACTGTTGTTCCAGAAGCTCCCTTGGACAACATATCCTTCCATCATGTCTCTAGTGTCAACAGATGGAAATATGTGTACCAAAGAAGGGTTGCCTTGGAAAGAGAACTAAGCAGCAATGCACTTGAGTGCACAGAACTGATAGACCTCATCTCTGCTGCAGGACTATTCAAAACAGTCTCAGACCTCTCTCCCTGCTATGAACTTCTTGTCAAAGAGTTCATTGTGAATCTTCAGGAGGATTGCTCAAATGGTAAGTCTTCTGAGTTTAGAAAAGTTTTTGTTAGAGGTAAATGTGTACAGTTTTCTCCTCAAATCATCAATGAGTATCTAGGAAGAGAGACAGATGGACCAAATGAGTTAGGCAAGACAGATAATCAAATCTGTAAGGTGATCACTGCAAATCAGGTCAAGGCTTGGCCTGTGAAGGGAAAGCTCTCTGTGAGCATGCTTACCAGAAAGTATGCCATGCTGAACAGGATTGGAACTGCTAACTGGGTGCCTACCAACCACACTTCTTCAATTTCAACTGGTCTGGCCAGATTCATCTATGCTGTGGGAACTCAAACCAAGATAGATTATGGAGACTATATTTTTGATCAAACTATGAAGCATGCCAGTTCCTCTGCAACAAAGATGCCCATAGCTTTTCCCTCCCTGCTGTGTGGTATTGTTCTAAGCCAATATCCTGGGATTTTAACTGAGAAGGATACAGTGTGCAAGAGAGAGAGCCCCCTGGCTTTTCACTACAAATTATTCCTCAGTCACCATGCTGCAGATGTTGAAGCACCTTCTGGGACATCTGCTGGCCCCTCAACTGCTAAGAATCCCATCTCCAAGAAGACTTTAATTGCTGAACTCAAAAGCACCTGCAAAGAGCTTGAAGCTAGAAAGCAGAAGCTTGAAGAAATAATTCAAAGGTTGGAGAATGAAGAAGACCAGAAAGCAAACTCTGATGAAGACAGTGATGCTGATGAAGAAACAGAAGCTGATGAAGAAACAGAAGTTGAGGAAGCAACTGAGAGTGATGACAGCAATGTAATGACAGTAATAGTGTCTTTGGCCCCTAATTTTGTGTCTACCAAGGGGGAGAACAACATCAAATGTAATTGCTGTTTAAATGAATGAAAAATTCTGTTTGTTTGCTTCTGAACTGAATAAGTTTTTCTGTTGAAACAAGACTGGATTCTGAACTGAATAAGTTTTTCTGTTGAAACAAGACTGGATAAAGACTGGACACATATATGTTTGAGGGGGAGTAATCTCAAATAAAAAAATCAACAGAAAAGTAATGATATACTCTGATAAAAAGAACTTCTGCTGCACTCTGAAAACCAGGAAAGATGTTAGCCAAAAATTAGCCAAAGGGGGAGTTTGTAGATGTTTAAGAATTGGCAGAATTTTTGACCAAACAAGAAATGTTAAATTCAGTTCAGAATGTCCTATCAGATGTTGGGACATTAGCAAACAGAGTATATGAACTTATTTCAGGATGTCCTACCAGATGTTGGGACATTGTGTAAATAACTTAAGTTCAGTTTTTCAGGATGTCCCAACAGATGTTGAGACATCTCAGACCTGCTACCAGAATTAATTATTGATTAACTGATCAGAGATATTTAAGGAGAAGTATCTGGAATTAATTAATGATGGATAAAAACAGAACAAGACGCATCTGTAGGGTGTTTTATATTGAAGATTCAGATTAAAACAGAAGACCTAAATCACCTAGAATATAGGAGGTAACAAACCCTAAATTCAAGGTGACAGCTGCTGCACATTAGGGCTGGACCATTCTACAGAAAGCCCAAAATTCAGATACCTATTTAAGCAAAAGAAACTCATAGAATTGAGTACGAATTTCAGAAGACCAAATAGGGTGTCTAGTGTTTTTAATAGCAGGTTGTTTTATGTACCACTTTATGAGCTTTTAAGCAAAAGTGCATTTGTGACTTGATTGAAACTGTTAAGTAAGATCAAGCTGTATTGTTTGAAGGATGTCTTCAATTTTTGTAAACTTGTAAACTTGATCACTGTGTGATTGAGGGGGAGTGAGTAGGGTACTCTTATCTAAGTGAGTCTTAGGTAGAAATTGCATTGGGTAAGTATTAAGTGATAGATTAAACAGGGTGGTTTAAGTCTAGAATTAATATTACTAATAGTGGATTTCCTCCTGGCTTGGTAGCCTCCAGATGTAGGTGTGGTTATACACTGAACTGGGTTAACAAACTTCTGTGTTGTTTACTTTTCTTGCTGTTTAAGTTTTGGTTAAATTTGTCAAATGTCCTATTAAGTGTTGGGACATCTCTTAGGACATCTCATACCTGATCACAGAATTTCAAGTTGTACTCTGATATATGATTTAAATTGTCTATTTTGTGATGGGGTAGAAAGGGTGTTACATTAGTGGTATCAGAGCAGGTCGGTTTGTCGGTCGTGCCGTGTCATTGTTAGTTGTGTCAGTTATTGAGTTTGAGTGTTTTGAGGTTGAGTTGTTTTCTGATGTTGTTGATGATTTGTAGAATGACTTCGAATCGTGCTCTTACGGATGCGGTAGCTGCACTTTCTCAGGCTACGATGCATAACAACATTCGAGACGAGTTTCATGCCTTTGGGGTGTTTCAGAGGAATAATCCACCTAAGTTCGAGGGTTCTCATGAACCGGAGAATGCGCACAAGTGGCTGAAGGAAATTGAGAAGATTTTCAGAACTATGGCGTGCTCCGATGCTCAGAGGGTGCAGTTTGGCACCCATATGCTGGATTAAGAGGTTATGGGTTGGTGGGATAATACCCGTCAGAGATTGGAAGAGGTTGGGGCTGCGATAACTTGGAATTTGTTCGAGAGAGAATTTATAAGTAAGTATTTTCCTGAAGACGCTCGTGGCAAGAAAGAGGTAGAGTTCTTAGAGCTAAAGCAAGGGAATATGACAGTGGTAGAGTATGATGCAAAGTATGAGAGGTTGGTGAAGTTATGTCCTCACTACAACCGCGATGATGCTGAGTTGTCCAAGTGTTTGAAGTTTGAGAATGGGCTGAGACCGGAAATCAAGCAAGCGATTGGTTGTCAGCAGATCCGCAGGTATGCTGAACTTGTGGATAAGAGTAAGATTTATGATGAGGATAGTCGAGCTAGATCTTCTCACTATAAGCAAGTGAGTGAGAAATGATACAAGGGTCGGTTTCGAGGGAAGCCTTATGCAACTCCAAGTGACTAGGAGAAGAAGAAGGGTAATAATGGGAAGAAGCCAAGTAGGGGAGCGGGTTCCACTCTTCTCAAGTGCTATAAGTGTGGGGCAAGCAGGTCACAAATCTGACGTGTGTATTGCTATTGTCGTAAGATGCTATAAGTGTGGTAAGAAGGGCCATATGAAGAATGAGTGTAATAGTGTTGAACCAACTTGTTTCAATTGTGGTGAAGAGGGACATATCAGTACTTAGTGCCAGAAATCGAAGAAGGTTTCTACTGCGGCTCAGACTACTGGTAGAGTGTTCGCCTTGAGTGGCTCAAATGCTCAGAAGAAAGACAACTTGATCAGAGGTACTTGTTTTATTAATGATGTTGAATTGGTTACCATGATTGATACTGGAGTTACTCATTCGTTTATATTGATTGAGTGTGCGACCAGGTTGAATTTACCTTTGACTGTTATTAATGGTTATATGTTGATTGAAATGCCTTCTGACGGTTTAGTTACAACTAACCATGTGTGTTTGAAGTGTCCTTTGACCATTTATGGTAATGATTTCTTGATGGATTTAATGTGTTCGCCTTTGCGCCATATGGATGTTGTTCTAGGGATGAACTGGTTAGAATGTAACTTTATGCATATCAACTGCTATGCAAATATGGTAGAGTTTCCAGAGTTTAGTGATTATGGGGAGATGATGTTTCTATCTACGAAACAAGTGGATGACCTTCTAGCAAATGAATCCCAGATGTTTGCTTTGTTTGCGACATTGCAAGTTGACCGTTGTAATACCTAAAAAATGTACCTCTCATTTTCATGATAATTGGCGTATCACATAGCATACCTAAATCCATATCATGACCCAAAGTGTTGCATCATGACAATCATAGGTGAGGCATGAGGCTTGTGATCAGTGATTGAAGAGATTGATGGTCATCCAAAGTCAATAAAAGGGAAATATGGCTTCTCAACATTGTGCAAATGGTTCACAACATCCCACAAGTTTTCATTTGAGGCCACAAGTCATAGAAAGAAGTGAAGTGATCCAAACATTCAAGTAGTGCAGCATATCCTAATAAAGAGGGCCAAATTAGGGTTTCAGATTAAATGAACTTCCCAAGGGGATTTTCATGCAAACTTGCCCTCATGGTTTTCTACATGAAATTAAGTACTTAGGGATGAAATCAAATCCATTAAATCATTTTGGAAGGTCTTCAATTGATCACTGATTTGAAAATCAAGGAATTGGGGAAAAGTCAACCATGCTGAGTAAAACGTCAACTCCTGACTTTTTGAGGTCAAATTCATGAAATTAAGGTTACAAGGAGTCCATGGACTAAATTTGATCAATAAATTATGGAGGGATCATGAGAAATCAATAAAATCAAAACTTACCATTTTTGGAAAACTAGGGTTTCCAAAAATGGCAAGTTTTGGCCATTTTGCAACCAACTTCAAGAGATGCCTTCTCCCAAAATAAAAGTCAAATTCAAATTCCACTTGGGCTGTTTGAAAGAGGACATCCTAAGCTTAAAAGCCATAGGTGGAACATGTCCATAGCATTAAAATTGAAGAATTTATGATCATTCCAAGTTTGGACAAATCAAGGCAAGAATCAAGTCATGGGCCAGGAAAGGCAAGGCCTGCGAGCGTGACTTGCCAGGCATTCCATCAAACATGTGATGTGCAAAATGTATGAGAATTCTTATCCACAAATATGACTTCAAATGTATTTTTTTTCCAACATGAAAGTTGTTTCTCTCCATGTTTTCTACAAGATTGATGTTGGACAAATTTTTGTGAGAGCAATATTTCTTGGTCATATGAAGGGTCAAAGTCACAACCTCACCCTAGGCAGTCATAGGAACAAATTGCAGAAGGCATGGCAATGCTATACAGGACAATTATGCAGCTTCATGCCATGAGTTTCAATGACCAATTTGAGGAACTAGTAAGCCATATTCCATAATAGACCAAACTTCAAACATGTTCTATGTTTCTTCTACTTCAATTTGAGCACAAGAACTTCATCAATAGATGCCCTGATCATGAAGAAACATTCAAAAGAAGATCATAACATGCCATCTTCTTTCTTGTGCAACAAGGCAATGTGATTCATCTTTGATTCAATTCAATCCAATTGTGTTGGCTTCATTCAACAGGTTGGCCTTCATAAAGTGTAGTGCATTGGAGCATATGATCAGGTAGATGCATGATCATTCTCATTATCATGCACTCTTTGAATAAGCAAGGCAAATGGTGCAATTTAAAACATGATGAACAAGCTGCATGGGATCAGTTTAGTCACATTGCATCACACTCAGCCTCATTCTAATTGTCATGAGCATCATCACATTGGATCTAGCTCGAGCAAGTGCACTCAACTTCACATTGCCCTTGCTCCAAACACTTACAACTCACTAAATAACAAACTTGATTCACCATAACTAACTTGACTCAGTTAACCAGGGTTCCAAATTTTAACTGAGTTAGTTAAGGGCTTAACCTCACATATATAAGCTTCTCCATAACTGAATCATAACAACCAAGTTCATTTGATCAAAATCACTTCACAAACTTCATTTTCTCTCTGAATTTTCTTCTGTGTTTTGCTTCGAAGAAGCTTCAATCTCCATCAATCTCCTCCATTCTTCTTCAATTAATCATCATCACATTGTGCACAAGATCCATGGATTGTTCAGCTTGATTCTACAAGAATTTCTCTCTGCATTCCTGAAGAAGCTTCTCTGCATTTTGTTTCAGTTTTCATTGATCTTCATCAATCACATTTCATTCTTCACATATTCATCATCATCTGCAACTTGTGATCATCAATCATGGTAGGATCCAATTAAATATTCAAGAACAACATCAAGCACATTTCGGCATTTTTGATAATTCAGCAAGGGTTCAAGTGGTTCATGGTGGATTAATTCATCCTCTGAAGATCAGGGCTAGTTGTTGAGCATAATTGGAACCCCACCTCTAGATTTTTGCAACTTTCGCATCTCTGCATTTTTAGGTTTCCTCTTGAAATTCAGTTGCACGATTTTGATTATTTTCTTTTGATTTGTGTGCTTTAGAGTTTGGTAGAAGCTATGCTCCCTCTGGCTAGATGATAGGCCTCCTAAAGGCATAGATCCAGTTTTTAGGTTGGATTTTATTGCTTTCGATTTGCACTGATCTTTTATGATAAATGAAATATGAGGTTAGAGTTTAGATGTGTGAAGCATGAGGATCATTTCAATGGTGTTAGATTTCATTTTCGTGATGTTTCATTCTTTCCCTAACCAGAGTAGCGCTGGAGAAGGTGATCGGAGACTAGCTCTGGTCACCTGAACAATAACCCTAACTTTTAATTAGAATTAAGTCACAGTCGTTGATGTGTTTTGATCCTATGTCGTTCATTGTGCCAGCGAATTAATGAGTCTTGTGAGTTTCATGTGCGTATGAGTGAGTACTGGGAAATTGAGCGTGTGCCATCCAGCTTCATACAATAGGCCATTCAATCTGATCCCTTAGATCTTCCTACTTTGACTTTGGTTGAATTAGTGAGATAGATCCAAGCTTCCTGATTAAGTCAAAGTTTTGACTGAGTCCCTATCATAACTTCCTGAACCTAATGCACATGGGTTGGGATTTCTTTGCTATTCACACCCTCAGTTTCTTGAGCCCAATAATTTTCAACTGAACATGATTCCTAAATGCACCCTCCTCCTCAATTCTTTTTTTATTTCTATTTCATGTTCATTCCAATTTTATTTTCTTAAAAATTCCAAATGACTTCTAAAATACACCAAATAATTCAAGGACTATATTGGATGTTTTTATAAATTTTCCATATTTTTTATTTTCATTTTCCATTTATTTTTCATCCTGAATTAAATATCCATTTAGTTTCTTTTGGTTTATTCTCATTTTGAACACTTTGTCTTCACCAATTTGTATCTTTCAAAACAAAATGGATATTGATCCCATTATTTTTTCCCTATCCAGAGGACACTTTGAGGATCCCAAAATTATTTTTGCCTCAATTTTTAGGTCATGTTGAGTGCCATTTTGAACCCCTCCTTTGAGCTTTACCCTCCAAAACCCTAATTCACATTACACCTTCATTTGAGTGAGTTAGAATGAGAATTTTTGGGAGATTTTTTAAAGGGAGGTTTGCACCTAGTTTGTGAGTTTGAGTGTCCATTTTAGTAATTTTTCCATGTCATTTGGTATTTTTTAAGTCCCTTGTGTTATAAGTCACTTTTTGGTCCTATTTTGTCCATCCTTCTCATTTCATTTTGATAAGGCATTGATGCCATTAATGTGAGGTATTTAACTTGATTTAATAAGATCCCATTTGATGTCATTAGGTCATTTCTATCCATTATAGGTCATCCCACTTTTAATATTTGGTTTACTTGGTCCTTAAGATTTACTTGTGTTCATGTATGTCACCTTTGACCTAATTCTCATTCTTCTTCCATCTTCCCACTTCTAAATCAACTTTGTGAGTATGATAGCTATGTGGTATCCTTGTTATACCTCTTATAAGTGTCGCAAATTCATAGTCATGTATTCATTTTGAATCATAAGTCTTTATGCTTCATTTGGTTTACTTTGATATCATAAAACTTCAAAATCATACTTTTGGTTCCTTAACCCTAAGGCCATTCACTCTAACTCATTTGTGACTAATTATTTGAGTTTGAATCCCATTTTAACATTTCATCAAGCCCCTGGTTTTTGTATGGGGGGTTCAAGTTCCTTTGACCTTGTTTGACTTTTCCTTTCCAAGCTTTTTCTTCTTTTGAAATCATATGTTCAATGCTTATTCCTTCATCCCTCAGTTTTATGTTTGAATCTCTATCACTTGAATATATTTATTCCCACTTGGTCTCACACTTGAAGACACTTCCATTTAGTGTTTAGTTCTTAATTTTACATTCACCTTTGTGACCTCATTCAATTTTGCCATGTTTAACTATGTGAATACTTCATTTAACTTCACCTTGACTCCTATTAAGGTTTAGTACCTTTTAGTGCATAGTTTATCATTGTTTGTTCTTATAAACTTAGAACACTTTAATAGGGTTTAGCTAATGACTTTAGAAGCTTGTTATCATGTAGGATACCCTAGACTTAGGTCTTAACCTTAGAAGGTCATTAGTGCTTTTCCCTAGCTAGTGAACTTTGTTTGAGTTTTGCCATGCTTTATATGTTTAATATGCTTTATGAAGCTAACCTTTGTTTTCTAGGGAGGTTGAGGTAAGCCTTGCTCATGTAACTTCTTCCTCATCTCTTTATTCTTTCTAATTATGGTTGCCTTAGCACTTTGCGCTTTTCTTGTATAGGCTTCCCCCTTTCTTAGAAACAACCTAACTTCCTTAGGAAGTAAGTTGATTTCTAAGTTATCTCTTCTTCTTTTCCTTTTATTCATCAGGATTAGAAAACCTCACAAACCCTTAGGGCCTCCTTTTGTTTACAATAAATAACTTAGGGTGGTGTCTTAGTCCCCTTAGTGTTTTCCTTTTGCAATTTGAGTCTTCTTCTCTCATCTTCAAACAAAAATCCAAAGGACACTTAATAAAGGCAGAAGTGGTCTCTTGTGTATAGCCTTATTCCATGGGGCACTCATATTAATTCCATCTTGGAGTAGTGTGGGCTTGTCTAGCATGATGCATAAGTCTGATCATGAGACTACCTTCACATAGTAAACATAAAAGACATTTCTTCATCAAAAGCAACAAAAACATGTAATAAGTTCAACAAGCTAGTGAACTTAAACCCTATTCCCTAGAAACAAGTCTTGGATAAATTCTCCTTACTTGGTGTGCTTGTTCTACTATTCCATCTTGAAATGTAACAACAAGTATACATTCCATGGAAAAGAGTTTGAATTCACATACTTGGGCCAAATTCATAAGAAACTCTTAAAAAGCAAACAACAAACAATAATCGTCTTTTCCTGCGGGAATTCTCTTCTCATCTCACTCACTCTAAACGTGAACATGCAACAACTTGTCTCATTTGCAAGACGGTAAACACACTCGTTCAAGGTGAGCCTGCAACACCTGAGTATATACATAAGCAGTTCCAGCGCATAAAAAACACAAAAATAGTTTCCGCCTTAGTTAGGCGAACTACGCCGACTCTGATCCTCATTTTCCCGATGAGGTACGTAGGCAGCGGGGTAGGGCCCGTTCGAGCACATTCTTTATTTTCCATACATTTCCCCCTTTTCTTTTCATTCTCTTTTTCCAGTTTCATTCCTCATTTCCAGTTCCAATTAGCAGTTCATTTGTTCAGCAGCTTTATTTCTCACCCCTTGAAACAGACTAACAAACGCAGGTCCCGTCGGGTACGGCGGACGGTATGGGGTGCTAATACTTTCCCAGGTTGTAACCGACTCCCGAACCCAGATCTTTGGTTCGCAAGGCCTCTTCCTTTCCTTTTCTCTCAGGTTTGTGAAGCATTACCTTTCCCGTTCCTTCGGGATAAAAATATCTGGCTGGAGACTCTACCTTTTTCGCGCCACTTTCGCGTTTGTACTAGGATGAAAATCCCGGGAGCGACAACTATGAACAGGTGGGTGTTGAATTAACTATTGTCCGAGAATTTCTGGATGTGTTTCTGGATGACATTAATGATTTACCACCGGAGTGTGAAGTAGAGTTTGTTGTGGATTTAGTATCGGGTACTAGTCCAATGTTGATGGCTCCTTATAGGATGTCAGCTTTAGAGTTGAGTGAGTTGAAGAAACAACTTGAAGAGCTTCTTGAGAAGAAATTTGTTCGTCTGAGTGTTTCTCTGTGGGGTGCTCATGTGTTGTTGGTTAAGAAGAATGATGGTAGTACGAAGTTGTGTGTCGATTATCGACAATTGAATAAGGTGACTATTAAGAATAAATATCTACTTCCGATGATTTGATGGATTAGTTGGTGGGAGCTTGTGTTTTTAGCAAGATTGACTTGAGGTCGAGTTATCATCAGATTCGAGTTAAAGCAGATGATATTCCGAAGGCAGCTTTCCGGATGAGATATAGTCACTATGAATATACTGTGATGCCTTTTGGTGTGTCACTTGCAACTGGTGTATTCATGGAATATATGAATCGGACTTTTCATGAGTATTTGGATAAGTTTCTGGTGGTTTTTATTAATGACATCCTAATTTATTGGTTCCACTTTGGCTTCATGGCATCTTGCTATGTTGGTATTAGTGAGTTCCACACCCAGACTTGCGACCATCTTGGGAATGTATTGATACCAGAATCTTTCTGGGGAAATATATGACCTTGATAGTTATGTTCATCTGGGGACCGATCATTGAGGACCTTTGCAGAAACATCCCTCTCCGGTGATGACAGTGGCATACCATATTTGTTGGCAAACCCACTCGCATCCGAGAGCCCATTGGGAACTCGCATAGGATGGTCTGGTTCTCTCATAGGAATCCAGTTAAAGCAAATTGTTCGTATGACGATAGTACTGTATCCCAATGGCTGAATGTACTATTGTTTCTCGACTCAGTGCTTGAAGCTTGGGACTTATGAGGGATGCTTGTTTCCTTGGACTCAGTTGAGACCTCCCTGAGTAGTACATAATGCCAAACCGATTCCTTGATTTGGTCATGATCCATTTCTCGAAAATGGTGAACGTATTATTGCTATCGGCTTTGAGAGTCTGTGATGTTGACCCGAGTAGCACACCCGTGAGGTGGGAGGGGTATACAGGTCTGCAGGAACCCTAAACTCCAACATACCCACTTTGCCAGTATGATTCAGTCTTGTGATATATTTTCTTGTACTTTGATTCTGAGACCTTGATCCTTGATCAGAGAGTTGGTTATTTATAGCGGTAAAATCATGAGTGTAAATTATTGGTTTACTTAACTCAAAGTAAATAGAGTTGCCACCATGCTTTATTTTTATTCCAAAAGGAAAAGGAAAAAAGAGCGAATAAATCCTAATGAATCAAAAAGCAAAAAGCTAAAGAAACAAAACAGTGAAACATGTAAGGGGATAGGTTACACAATGAGAAGGTTTTATGCACCCAAAATGTCAGTGGTACTCCACGGGAGCCCTTTAAAAAATTTACTGCTTTTGGTTTAAAAAATGTTTGTTAAATGAGAGTGGAGGGATGAGAAAATAATTATTTTTTTATATTTTTTTTGTGTTTGGAGAGGTTTACCACCTCATGCCTACGTACTCACAAAGTGCAATACAAGATCAAAACCCTGTAGTTCGTGGTACAAATAGTGAAAAGGGTTGGTTGTAATTGATTTTATTAAGTGAAGAGAATTTGTCATCTTCAAGTGGATTGCCAAACAAACTACCATGAAAATGAAGGCATGGACTCATACATCATTATGGGGAGGGCGCCAACTCAGATAAAATCAACGAGTATGCCGCTAAACCCCCACAAATGACAAGAGACTCAATTACATCAAACTACAACCATGGAGATTGAGAGACTTGCACCCGACTAAAGAATAATGACTCATAATCGACACTCTTTAAAAGAAAATAAATAAAAGTGCACAAAGGCACATAAAAACTTGACTGAGTTTGATTCTTTTTTTTTGAATTAAGGTCAACATGATTAGATTCATTGATTTTAAAAGAAAAAGAAAAAGAGTAAAAGCCACTTGAGAAAAGTCAAGGTTTTGTTTATTAAAGAGGTGATGATTTAAAAAGAAAGAATCCTTTGAAAAAGGGAGAAGGTTTTGAAAATTAAAGAATGAGAGGAGATGAAGGGACTATCCTAAAAAAAAGAAAATAAGGAGATAAGGGAAGAAAGATCTAACCAAACTTGATGACATCCCAAATTATGAGCATAAGGTTCAATCCTTTATTAATGTTTTTGTGTCCAAATGGACAAATGAAAAATAACAACAAAATAAGAGCGAATAATAAACATGATATGGATGGATTAAGCATAATAAACTAAAAGTAATAAAAGTGCAAGAAATTAAATGTTAGTAACAAAAGCAATTAAAGTACAGGAGTGTAAAATAATAATAATAATAATAGTATAATAATATTTACATAATAATAATGGTATGGTGAACTTAATCAACCACAACCAAAAAGAGTAACCAAAAATTGAAAGGCAACCGGATCCACTCAGCATCTTACACTATAGCGATTAAGCAAGGCAAACCGAACCGAATTCAATGAAATTTGAAAGGCGATTGGGAGACCCAAAGCACCTACGCATCAAACATTCATAAGTCTCGATTCTTAATTCAATATGATTAACCACTTTGGGATTACGCGATCAACAAAAGATCCGGTCCATGAAAGTGCAAGTACCCAATTAGATTTTTATTCCGAATTAGGGACAAATTTAAGTCTATGTTAAGCAATCTCCGAGTAATTTATGAAGTAATTACCCTACAAATGAGGCCAGCTACCACCAATTAAGGTGTATAATGTTAGTGCTAATGCATGCGAGATAAACGATATGTAAATCGCTATCCGGACGCAATACCGCACAAAACTAAAGGTGGAAACCAAATTGAGTCGCACTCGTGGTATTCTTCCATCCTTAAGTTTAATCACTCATCTCAGTGGATTCAAGCATGAAAATGTATCACTAACACAAAGTAACTTAAATGAATTGAATAATCCACTAAAAGGTAGTTTTGAATTAATGAACATTAACTACTCTAATCTACACCCAAAGTTCATTGAAATTAAGGAGAAAACACTCCCAAAAGTACTCCCCAAGGTAAAAATAAAAGGAGGAAGAAGGAGAAGAAAGAGGAACCAAAAAAGGGCTTGAAACAAGCCAAAAAGTCAATTCTGACATATGTTAGCCAATTAACGCATATGGTTAACCGGTTAACGCTGAAGCAACAACAAAAAATGCAGAAATTCAGCATTGATCCATTTTCAAAACTTTTTCACAAACATTTGATGATCATGATCTGAATTTGCATGAATTTTAAAACCAAAATACGGTGGAATCCATGCAATCAAACAACAAATAAAGATCCAAAGGATCTAAAATCAAAGGCACCAAAGATCTACATCTTGAATGTTGATGGTGAATATGGGTTTATGGAGTGAGAGGAATTACCAAAAGCACTTCTCCAAATTGGATCAAATCAAGCTTAGATCTATTGAAATTGATGAACAAAAGAAGGAAATGATGAAGGTTTAACTCAAGTTATTCAAGAATTCAATGTGAATTCTTGATAACTTCAAAAGAAAGAAAGTGAGCTTTGGAGAATTTTGGTGTTAGGGGAGTATTTTGCAAGAGGTTTGGTGGCTATCAAAAGCTTGGTGAAAGAATGAAATTATAGTCCTATTTAAAGACTTTAGGTATGGGAATTTGGTGGAATGAAGTTTTCTTTGGTAATTAAAATTAGGCTTGGTGTAACACGGTGGGAGAACTGACTTTTATTCATGTTGCAGATAGCAAGAGTCGCCACCGACTTTTATTTTTTCCATATGGAATGGACATAAAAGAACAGGAAATACCGTTTTGAAAAGACTTGGGTTCGGGGGGTAGGTTATATAAAGGGAAGGTATTAGCACCCTTTATATCCATGGTTATCCATGGGCTCTTAGTTACTTAGCTCACTTTAATTGTTTCTGAAAAGAAAGTGTAGTGTGTGTTTAGAAATTTTTCTAAGTACTTTGTAATGATCCTCGTATGGATGTATACAAAGCCTTGTTTTGAAAAATGTTTAAGAAAAGTGAGGTGTGAAAAGTAGTTTTAAAGTGTGAGCAAGTAACTATGAGGTACCTACCCTAAGCTAAGTCATTCAATTTCTTTTATGTTCTTTTAGGTAGTCATTACCTTGGATTTGTTTAAGGGACGGGCGTAGTGTCATCGTATGGTCAATGAAGGCAACTGTAGGGTGTCTTTAGCAATTGGGAGGGACTATCATCTTTTAAACCGAATGGACAAGATCATTTATCATAGGCAACCTCATAGGGACTTGATCTTTTAGAATCTGGGAGGGACAAGATGATTTATTTTCCTGGAGGGACTTTGCTTAAGACATCCTATATTCGAGGGACTTGACCATTTAAAGTAAGGCAACCAAGAGGGATACCCTAGGAAGTGCAGATGGCGATCTTAGATCGACTTACGTGTGTGAATGATTTATTTCAAATATTTATCTTATTTAATTAAATTATCTAAGTCTGTATTATTACAATTAGTTCTCACTCCCTATTTACTAACCAAGCATTTAAATAATAATAATTAAAAGGACGGAAAAGTAAATCTAAACTATTAGAAGGCTTTGGGCAGTTACAAAATAATCGAGCGAAAAAATAAATTACAACATACAAACCTATACATTTTTTCTAATAATTAAAGTAAAATAAGAATTAAACATAAATAAAAATATAATAAAGCAATATTAACAATAAAATAATTAGGGTTAATGTTTATGTTTAGAGAAAATTAGGGTTTGTTAAATTTAAAAAAAAAAGGTTTTAAAGAATTAATTAAAACTTAATTAATTTATTTACAACATTATTATTATAAGAAAAAAAAAAGAATAAAGTTATTATTAAAAAAAATGTTTTCTTTTTTAAATAATAAAATTTCAATTTAAGAATAAAGTTATTTTTATGGTTTAAATTTAATAAGTTAATTAATATATTAAAATAAGGTTAATTAAAATAAAAGAAAACTAAAAATAAGAAAAAAGTAAGACAGTTGCTCAAAAAGTTAGGACCTGGGATTTGAACCTAGGTCCCTTACCTCAACAACACACCACAAAATCAGCAGGGCCAGCGCGCGCTGATGTTAATTCTTTGGGACGAATCTATTATATTTTCAACCTGCAAAATAAAAAATAAAGTGTAAAAAAGGCTGGAACCAGGGATCGAACTCAGTCCCTGTGTGAATCCGCGCGCGTACACTACCACTGGGCCACCTGCACAGTTTTTAATTATAATACAAACAAAACTATATAATGAAAGATGAAATTCAAATTTTTGGAAACCGCGCCATTGAACTTCATCTTCTACCTCTAGCTGTGCGTTTTAGCTACCGAATGGCTACAAATTAGCTACGAAAATTTCGTAGCTAATTGACCTGCAAAAATCAAAACCATTGAAACACGTACGATTGGCCCAAATCAGTTATACCAAACGATTCCCCACATGTTATACAGTCCAAATATGTTGTCCAAAGGTTTTTAAATGGCCAAAATCAAGAGTCCCAAAATTGGAACTTCAAACCCTAACAATGGTGGTTATGCAATCTGGCCACGAAGCTTCAATGTAGACATCCATAATTCATCTATGAGTTCATACAAACATTAAAACAAGATCAAATTGCATTATAAACACGTAAATAAAAGAAATCGAAAAAAATAAATTCAAGAAGAAATGTGATTCGGTTCAAGCATGTGATGATGTTTTGGATGATACAAATGATTGCTTTATGTTCAGTGATGATCAGAGAAGCTAATGCAACCTTGGAAAACCTTGGAAACGTCTCTAGATTCAAAAACGACTTGCCACTTTTTTTGATGAATTTTTGAATTCGGTTCTTGGTCTTGGCTGCAGAAAAATCGTCCCCAATACTTTGGTTGACTTCATGTACTTATAGTGAATGAATTAGGTCAGAAAAATTGGTGGATTTGTGGGCTTTTTGAATAACTTGATCATGAAGAAATCTCATCACTTTAAATGTTCAAAATCAAATGATTTCATTCTAAATTGATCTTTGCACGAATTTGGAACCTCTTAATCAGTTTTGAATAATGTTTATAAGCTTCTAGAACCAAAATCATATCCAAATATTTGAATTTTATATTTAATTTTGATTTAATTTAAATTTTTATGAATAAAATTCAAATAAATTATACATAAATTATAAAAATCAGAAATAATTGGAATTGGGTCGTGCTTGATGTTATCATGAAGATTGGGTTGCAAAATGATAAGCCCATTTGGAAAAAATTAGATTTAAGCCCTTATTTTCTTCATACACCCCTTGAAAATCCCCTAACTTTGACAAGGCATAAATCCCTCAATTTTAAGGCTATGAAGGTTTTATTGGAAATTTTGAAAAGCTTAACTAACCTCTTTGGTCCCATGTCCATATCTTTTACCATTTTCAAATTATTCTCTTTGGAAAAAGTTGACCTTTTGTTGACTTTTGAAATGACCTGTAATGTTTTAGCTCATACCTTCCAAATGAAGTATTTTTAGGCTTGGCTTGTGAGACACAAAGTTGTATAAAATTAAATTTCCTTCAAAATGAGCTTTGGATGGGAAATTTTTGGATGGAGCATGTGAAAGTTATGGCTGGTCAAAGTTCAGTTGACTTTCCTTAAGAAAACCCTAATTTAGAAACTCCTGATTCTTGATGATCTGAAACTTCCTTGATGAATCATGATCAACCCTTGATCGAATGATGAATTTTAATTCATAAACTTGATTTTGGCAAAAAATCTTGAAGTTTGACTTTAATTTGACCACAATTGACCTCAGTTTGACTTTTTAACTACTTTGACTGATTTTTGCATATCTGATCATCTGACTGGGCAAGCTTATTCGGAAAACCCTGAAACTTGACATATATATGTGGGATGTTATGAAGCTTACTTGAGGCCTTGAAAGTCATTTTAACCTGAGGAAACCCAAAACCCTAGTTTTGGACACTTTGCTTTGGAGGAGGCATTGTCTGGGGAAACTTCCACACTTCTTGATCAATTGGGAGTCTTGAGATCCTTATGATCATTTAGAAGTCTTGAGAGATATTATCTTGATTGTGGAAGGGCAAATTTTGGGGTACAACACTTGGTAATTGCAATTTTGGTGGGAAATGGAAAAGAGTGGTGATTAGTGAGGGTTTATGGTAGGAAATGATCAAAGTGATGTAGAGAAATCAAAGACCAATGGATCTAGAATTTTCCAATTATATCAATGATTTAATGGTGCTGAATTTGAATAAAATATTCAAATTTCGCACTGGTTAACCGGTTAACCAAGCTGAAATTTGAATATTTCGTTCAAATGTGACTGCTTGGTTGTTGTGGCCCGATTCTTTTCGTATGTCGAAGAAGGCATGGAAATAAACACATGAACCTTGGAAATCCTTTGAATGAATCAATTAACTCAGGAAATCCTCGATCAGATAAATTTAAATTATTTGTTGATCAACTTCGATTTTTGTCTGTGACATTTCGCTCGAGCTGCAGGACTGCTAGTTTTGGCATTTTCAATGGCTCCTCTTCCTGAAAAAGGTTAGTAAAAGGAAACAAAATATTTTTTGATTTTGATTAATGGTTAGTAAACATAAACAAATAAAGTAATTAAAGACAACGATGATCCCTTGCGAGGCATAAACCTAACCCGAGAAGAACCGAGCAACCAGTGCGATCTTGTTTGTATGAAAGGCGTATATGAAAATGCGAAGAAAACTTAGGGAAAAATTAGGGTGCAACAACTGCCCCTATTTAAGTTTCTTCAATCTGAAGATATGAAGATTAACATCTTCGTCTCTGCAAGATGAGAGAGACTTAAATACATAAAACCCAAAAATTTTGTCCTAAGAGAACATGATATGATATGATATGCAAACCCAAGATCTCTGTGGGGAAAACACGACCACCAGAGGAAAGAAAAAGCTTGGGGGCACAAAAGAAACAACTCGTTGGGGAAAACGAAAGACACCAGAAGAGTTACCAGGAAAATAAATCACTGAATAGCTGACTCTACACGGGGGAAAAGTATGATATAATCAAGGTAAAAGGTTCAACGAGGAAGATTAAACACTCTGCCAGGGAATAATAACCAATCAAAGTAATCGTATCCACAGATGGAGGAATACCGAGTTGGAAAAGGATCATCAACTACCGGTTTACTAGGTAGGAAAACAAGGGACTCGACTATCGATTTACTGGATAGGAGCAAAACAAAGAGGGATAACCTCCACTACCTTTTTACTGGGTAGAAAAATTCTCAACTACCTGATTTACTAAGTAGGAGCTCAAGCCAAGGGAAACAACTTCTATTACCTTTTTACCAGGTAAGAAGAAAAACTCTCGACTACCGGATTTACTGGGTAGGAGTACACGCAGAAAAGCTTGATTAATTTGGTAATATTACCCACTATCGAATAATTGATAGCTTAATTCTATATTAATATACTCAAGTTGGGGAAAATATTGCCCACTATCAAAGAATGATTGCTTAATTCCAAAGCAAATATTAACTCAACAAAAGGGACCAAAATTCAATCCAAGAACAAATTGGAGAGAAATAGTCAAACGAGACTCATCCCGAGGAGGAAATATCTCAACTGGGGAAATTCCATCCAGATAATAAACTGGGGAGGAAATTGAATCAAAGTCATCCACGAGAAACAAACTCGGTGGGGAAATAGAAAGTATCAACACTTTCTGCTTAATGGTCAACACTCTAAACTTGAGAGGAAGACAACACACACACTCTGTGGAGAAATATCACACCAAAGAGAGGGGAACCTAGGATAAGCGCAAAAATGCAAGCAAAAGATGTTATGCTTATGTGTATGAATATGCGTATGAATATGCTAATAAAACAGACATAAAGATAAGCAAAAGGATGACATAAACACCACAACAACCAGATACTCGGCTAATCAGGGCAATAAGTCTGGGGACCATGCTGGAGATTTGAATCGAAATCCTGCAAGGGAACGTCTAAAGCCATCTAAGGAATAAAATCCCGCTACAAGGCACACCTCAGACTGGGGAAAACAACTGCTAGGGATCCAATCCACAAAGAAATCTTCAAGAATCCATAAAAGGATAACATCAGAAATTCCACTCTGAGAGGATAACATGTCGGAGATATCTCAACAACACAAAAATCTTCCACACCTTGGGGATGGAGGGAAAAGTCCCTATTAAACTCTTGTGGGGATAAATATATTTAGCTCTTGTTTGGGGAAACAAAGTAAAGATCTACCAGTGATGCAAATACAATATAGCTTAATGGAATATCAACTCTGCATAGGGATACCACCCTATTGAGGAAAGGTAATGATTTTTCAGGGATGGGGAAAACTTCCACGATCCATGTTGGGGACATAAATGTTCTTAATCAAACTCCTGCAGGGAATAATCATCATATTATTCCTGCTCCACCTGGGGGAAAAGACATGCCGCTCTTGCTCTGCTTGGGGGAGGAGTTATGCCACTCTTGCTATGCTTGGGGAAAGGGTGTAAAACTTGTTGAAGATCAAATAGAAATCTGTTGGAAACCATCACACACAGACCTACTGAGGATCTATGGAGATCAATCATCACCGAAAATTTGGACTTTTCGACCCATGTAGGGATAGCAGAAATTAACATCATAGCAGAAACACAGTTATGAGGGATTTTAAATCAATACCCACAAACAGGTGAAAGAAAACCTCTAAATTGGTTGCTATACCAATACTTCTGCTAAGGGATACAACCAACTCATGTTGCGGAGCAAGGACTCGGCTAGGGATTCCCGAGACTTCTCAAGTCAAGGGTAAACTGCTGAGGAAGAGATCAAAACTCAATTGGGAATTTTTCTAGGATATCCCTTCCAACAACTCTTTTGGGGAAGGGAACAGAACTAGGAGCAATTACAATCCCCTATCATGTTGATGGGAGCAAAACAATCAAGAACATCACTATGTCAAGACCATCCAGGAATTCCGCATAAAAACAAACGGATCAAACCCTGCTCCGGGAGAGGCGAGTTACACACATGGATTTTATTATCCCTGGAATCACTATTGATATCATTTCTTTGTTTACATATCAAAAGAAAAATGTTTTTATAATCTTCAAAGATTAAATTTGTTTCAAAAATCATCATCAACAATAAATTGAAATTTTGTAAATAGAAACAACATAAAGAATTTCAAATAATTGGATGAAAGCTCAAATTCATTGATAGAATGGTAGTCAGCAAATGGCATGACTCCATGGATCATTACAAGTTTGAAAAATGGTAAATACATGGAAAAGGGCTACATTGAAATACAATGATCATTATTCTCCCTATCAACCTTGAACTCCACTGTGTCCGAAACTTCAGTCAAGGATGAGTGAATAAGAATCTTTGATGGGCAATTCTTCTGAGGGATAGAATCTGAAATCCTCGGTTGTTACAAGTGATTCAGTCTGTCGATGCAGTTACTTGCCATGATCCCTAACTCTTGCCTAGATTGCCCTTTCAAGTTTTCAATCTACCGGGATAATTATTTATGTTTATGTCTCAAATATTTGCCTGGACCTCTCTTTCGGGTTTTCAATCCACCGAGACGCTCATTTTTGCCTAAGTCGCCCTTTTGGGTTTTCAATATAGCGAGTTGTTCTTTTATTTTTTAGGCGAAGTATTTCTTGACTGCATCCGCATTCACAGGACGAGTGATCTCCTCACCATCCATAGTTGCAAGAAATAATGAACCGCCAGAGAAGGCTTTCTTAACAACATATGGGCCATCATAATTCGGAGTCCACTTGCCCCGAGAATCTATAATGAAAGACTGGATCTTTTTGAGCACGAGGTCGCCTTCTCTGAATACACGAGGTTTGACCTTCTTGTCAAAAGTTTTCTTCATTCTTTGCTGGTACAACCGATCATGACACAAAGTTTTTATTCTCTTTTCCTCAATCAAATTCAACTAATCAAATCTACTATGACACCATTCAGCCTTAGTCAACTTGGCTTCCATCAGAACTCTCAATTATGGGATCTCAACCTCGACAGGGAGCACTGCTTCTGTACCATAAACAAGTGAGAAAGGGGTTTCCCCTGTTGAAGTGCGGACAGATGTACGATACCCATGCAAAGCAAAAGGGAGCATCTCATGCCAGTCCTTATATGTCACAACCATCTTCTGAATGATCTTCTTAATGTTCTTATTTGCAGCTTCAACGGCCCCATTCATCTTCGGTCTATAAGGAGAAGAATTATGGTATTGAATCTTGAATTCTTCACAAAGCTCTTTCATAATCTTATTATTCAAGTTTGAACCATTATCAGTAATGATTCTATTCGGAACACCATATCTGCAGATAATGTTATTCCTGATAAACCGAACCACAACTTGCTTGGTCATGTTAGCATACGATGCCGCTTCAACCTACTTGGTGAAGTAGTTAATTGCCACAAGAATAAAACGATGTCCATTCGAAGCCTTGGGTTCAATCATACCAATCATATCAATTCCCCACATAGAGAAAGGCCATGGGGAAGAAATTACATTGAGATGAGTTGGTGGCACATGAATCTTATCAGCATACACTTGGCACTTATGGCACTTTTTCACATACTTGTAACAATCAGATTCCATTGTCAGCTAATAGTAACCTACTCTCAACATCTTTTTAGACATTGCATGCCCATTAGCATGAGTACCAAAAGATCCTTCATGAATTTATTTTATTAACATGTCTGTTTCGTGTCTATCCACGCATCTAAGCAAGACCATGTCAAAATTCCTCTTATAAAGCACATTTCCATTCAGGAAGAAATTGCCTGCCAATCTCCTTAAAGTCCTCTTATCTTTATCGGATGCCCCAAGTGGGTATTCGTGACTCTGGAGAAAACATTTAATATCATGATACCAAGGTTTGTCATCATGGACCTCTTCAACTGCAAACACATGAGCTGGTCTTTCAAGCCGCAACACCCTGATCATGGGAATGTCATTCCACTGGCGCACCTTATCATAGAAGCTATAGTTGCTAAAGCATCTGTCATCTAATTTTCATCACGAGTCACATAATGAAACTCAACTTTAGTGAAGAAAGTTGATATCCTCCTGGCATAATCTCTATAAGGGATCAAGTAGGGTTGATGAGTGACCCACTTACCCTTGATTTGATTGATTACCAAGGCAGAATCTCCATGCACATTAAGATGCTTAATCCTCAGATCAATAGCTTCCTCAAGACCCATAATACATGCTTCATACTCAACTTCATTATTGGTACAAGGAAAAGTCAACCTTGCAACAAAAGGAATATGTGAACCATGGGGAGTGATGATCATTGCCCCAATTCCTCTTTCGCGTGCATTTACAGCACCATCAAAAACTAAACCCCGTCAAGATTCAGGCTCTGGCCCTTCCTCAATCAAAAGCTCATCATAATCTTTCATTTTCAAATACATCACATCCTCATCTGGGAAATCAAACTTGATAGGCTGGTAATCATCAATCGTTTGATGTGCCAAATAGTCAGCCAAGATACTACCTTTTATAGCTTTTTGAGCTCGGTACTCGATATCATATTCTGACAACAACAATTGCCAACGAGCAATCCTCCCAGTCAAAGTAGGATTTTCAAATATATACTTGATCGGATCCATTTTAGAGATCAACCAAGTTGTATGATTCAACATATACTGGCGAAGACGCTTTGCAGCCCAAGCTAAGGCACAACAAGTTTTTTCAAGCATGGAGTACCGAGAATCACAATCAGTGAATTTCTTACTCAAGTAGTAAATTGCATATTCATTTCTTCCAGATTCATCTTGCTGACCAAGCACACAACCCATGGAATCTTCCAGCACAATCAAGTACATGATCAACGGTTTACCTTCCACCGGAGGAGACAAGATAGGAGGTTCAAGCAGATACTCTTTGATACTTTCAAATGCCTTTTGACAATCATCTGTCCAGGCACAACCTTGGTCTTTCCGAAGCAACTTGAAGATCGGAGCACATGTGGCAGTCATGTGAGAGATAAACCTTGAAATATAATTCAAACGGCCCAAGAATCCTCTTACTTGCTTTTCAGTTCTTGGAGCAGGCATTTCCCGAATAGCTCTTACTTTATCAAGATCAACTTCAATTCCTTTTTGGCTGACAATGAAACCTAACAACTTTCCAAAACGTACACCAAACGTGCACTTGTTCGGATTCAAGCGAAGCTTAAACTTCCTTAACCTCTGAAATAACTTCAGCAAATGTTCAACATGATCCTCTTCAGTCCTTGACTTAGCGATCATATCATCAATATATACCTCAATTTCTTTGTGCATCATATCATGGAAAAGCATGGTCATAACTCTTTAGTATGTCGCACCAGCATTCTTCAATCCAAATGGCATCACTTTGTAGCAGAATGTTCCCCATGGTGTAATAAATGTGGTCTTTTCCATGTCCTCGGGTTCCATCTTTATTTGATTATAACCGGAAAATCCGTCCATAAAGGAGAACACATCAAACTTATCCATATTATCTACCAACACATCAATGTGTGGCAATGGAAAATCATCTTTTGGACTGGCTTTATTCAAATCTCTGTAATCAACACACATTCGGACTTTTCCATCTTTCTTTGGAATAGGCACAATATTGGCCACCCATTGAGGATAATTAGATATCACAAGAAAACCTGCATCAATCTACTTTTGAACCTCCTCTTTGATCTTTACTGCCATATCAGTATGAGTTCTTCTCAACTTTTGCTTCACAGGTGGACATTCAGGCTTCAACGGCAATCTATGCTCCACAATATCAGTATCAAGACCTGGCATGTCTTGATAAGACCAAGCAAACATATCAATATACTCTCTAAGAAGCTCAACAATCCTCTTCTTAACATCAAGACCAAGTAATGCTCCAACTTTAACTTCTTTCTTATCATCTTCAGAACCCAAGTTGACCATTTCTATAGACTCTCCATGAGGTTAAATAACCTTCTCCTCATGCTCAAGCAACCAATAAATCTCATCAGGAATCTCTTCAACATCCTCTTCCTCAGCTTCGAACACATGGAATTAAAAGTTAGGAGTGGGCATAAGATCATTGTTTTCAATGGGTTTATCAATCAATCTGCACAATGATTTTATTTTTATTTTAGACTATGAACAAAAGTGCAAACATTATGTAGATAAACAATGATTATTATTATTTTGGGTTTTTTATGTTACCATTTTTCAGAATAAAGCAAAAAAGCAAAAACACATATGGAAATAACAAATAACATTTTATTGATGATGATAACATTTTGAAACAAAGCCCGACAAACGTCACTTTCACCTTGGGTAGAGTGAAAGGATTTTTGAAAGAAAATAAAGCAAATTACTTTGAAGTATGAACAATAGAAGGAACATCAACAACAATCCAGTTCTTGCAAATATTTTTGTGCGTAACTATAATACCTCAAAATTTGCCCTCTTATTTATTCCTTACTGGCTTACGCTTCACATTCATCTGCATTTTCACCATATCATTAACATCATAATCATACATTTCATGGATTCTTAAGGCATGGGATCAAACGTTTTCTTGTGACTTGAATTTTTTTATTCTTTGGTGATTTGTCTGACCATTACATTGAGACAAAGGTTAAACTCAAATCATCAGGAGCATATTCTTATTCAAGGGATCATCCAACCCTAAGAAGACTGAGGATTCATTCTTTTGGTGTACAAATTGGTTTAGGATTTCAAGACAAAAGTATGCTGATGTTCTTGGTGCAAGAAATCGGGTTCTGGTATTCTTGGTGCAAGAATTTGTTTCGAATCGGGGACGGAAAGTGTGTAGTTCTGATCTATTTGGAATATCTCGTTCAAGTTCAAACTCAAATTTCCAATAATCATTTCAAAATACAAGTCCTTTACCCAAGTATCATGTTCAGACTCAGTTGCTAATTTCTTATCCAAGTTTCAAAGCCCATTTTTAATTCCAAGGTCCATATTCATTTAACAAAGTTTGTCCATTATTATAAACCATAATATCCAAATCTCATTTTATTCCTTTTTCATCCAATTACCTTTTTTTTATCCATTTATTAAATCAAGTCACCATTCAGCCTTTTAATATTTAGAATGCTCTTCTTTCTACCTATCCAATATCCATTTAATAAAATCCATATTCATTATCCAAGTCTTTTTCTATAAACACATCTTGGTCATTTTTAAGAAAATTCACCAAATTCCACATTAAAATCATTTCCTTATTCACCCATAAACCTAGTCCCATTCATTACAAATGTCCATATTCAATGTAAATCCCATATTATGTCTAATTACAAGGTGTGAACCAAAATGCTAGGCCTAATGGAAGGTAACTATGACATTCGCTTTGAGGAAAATTGTTGAATATCATTTCTCATGTTAATCCATGAGTGATCCCATTTTTGAGAGGGGTTTATTGAATTGCATCATAGTTGTATATACACTACAAAAGGGGGCATCGATTGTTTTTGGGGGAAGATGGTTGATAAGTTTTTTCATTTTTTTTATCAATGCAAATACAACATAAGCTGATAACTATTACAAAATGCCTACATCAGAAAATCAGTTAGGACTATTTGATAGTAATAAAACATTGATAAAAATTGAAATTCAAAAAAAAAGTATTAGTTACAGGATTTTACACCAGAAAAATATTCTCATCAGAAAAATGGGTTACATGTCATAAACTGAAAATCAGTTACGAATTCAACAGAAAATTATCAGAAAAATGGTTACACGGCAAGATGGAATTCAATATAATGGTTACACGGCAAATTGGAATTCAGAAAAAGATCATAACAGGAAAAAGTTCTACAGGATATATAACTGATAAACAAAAATCAGAAAAGAAAAAATAGCAGAAAGAGAAAATCACTCTTCCATTTTTTCTTGAACCAATCACTCTTCTCTCAACAATCTCACTCAAAATCAGAATCCCTCTTCTCCAATTTCTAACAAACTTTTCCTCCAATCTCTAACAAACTTCTTCTCCCAAAACAAATCTTCAACTCTGAATCTCCTCCATCATCCATCACAAAACAGAACACTCCATCATCTTTATTTAACCTCTACCAAGAAACTCAATCAGAATTTTGCAACTGAAATCACCCTCTCTCACAATCTCAACCCTTCACCGATCACTCTTCATCTTCAATCGATCAATCTCCAAAACTCCATAACAGCTTCTGCATCGATCACCTTCATCAACCACATTTATGGTTGCAATTTCAGTCGGCATCATTGTCTTCCATCTTCAATCCCTCAGCCGTACAATCTTCAAACGATGATGCCAAACTCCCTCTTTGATTCATCTAATCTGCCACAATATCACAACAACAACATTGAAACAACATTAGAGTAGTCCAAGATCACGAAGTAGAAGCAATCAAAGAGTGAATCAAGACGAGCAAATTCGTAAAGCCACCTTTATTATCAATACAACAAGGATTGCGTAGACACGGAAAGAGGACGGAAACCTCCAAGCTTTCTCTCAGGTCCTTCTCAACAAGCTCCAAATCATCATCATCTCTCCAAAGCGAATCGATCGAAACCGTTTCAAGAACTCAATCTGCAACAAGTCGCCATCGATTCTCATCACATCCACATCCTTCATCTTTGCCAAGAACGAATCAATGACACGACGAAGCTTCAACCTGCAAAAAGCAACGAATCACAACACAAAAATTCAGGTCATAGCAAGAAGCAGAAGGATAATGAAGAGAACGAATCATCAACGAACTTCAACGATGAACGCAATCATCATCTTTTAATCAAACCAGAAAATAATAATGAACCTCACAACGATTTCAGATCGTACACAGAGGAAGACGATAATTGAGATTGATGATGGAGTTACGAACATAACTGGTTTGTTTCCGATGAATGTTGCAGAGAAGAGAACGGGAACGATGGAAACATCGTCGTTGTTCTTACGAGTGAGATCGAGCTTCGAGAACAGGGAGGAGATCATTACGCTAATTTGTTCTGGCGATCTCTTAAGATGGTGAAGCGATCAGCGGCGGTGGTTGTGTTCACCGAAGAAGAAGGACACATCGGGGAGGAGGTTGACGGAACAATCACGGTGGAAAGAAAAATGTTGAGAATGAGAGGGGTTCACGTTCCCGACGAGATGTGAAGGGAGACGGTGCTGGAAGAAAGGTGGCAGCGGCGGAGAAGAAGAGGGATGAGGGACCTAGGGTTCGTGTGTTCTCTTTTGTTCAGGTTCAATTTTTGTTTTAAATTCATAAGATTATTGTTTTAATTTCATGAAGATTAAAGGAAATAAAAGGACATTAAGGGATTTGATTCTTTTATTGGAAATATTAAAAGCTGATAAAAAATAATAAAAACCATAATAAAATCCGTTTTGAATTCAAAAGAAAGAGATAAGATGGAGTTTTTTTGGATTCTTGGCCATGCCGACGGTGACACTTATCACCGTCCGGTTGGCAGTTTGTGCGGTCGCTCTGGTGTGTGTCAGTCACCATAATAAGCATACGTCCAAGCCATAAACCACATGGTTTGAATAATAATGGAGAAGACTGAATCAAGGGCCCAGATTAGAGTCAATAAAGGTTGACTGAGAGTTCACCTATGCACCCCCACATTCCTGCGCAATTGGGCCTAGCACTTTGCTATTAACACCCTGCATCTTAAAGCCCAATCAAGATAATAACTAGAAAAACACTAAACTCACCCCTCTTTATTTTCTTTTTAGATTTTAATTTTAGTTAGCATAGGTTATAATTAATGCCATAAAAAATAATAAAAATAATAATAAAATTCTACAAAAATTCCAGTAGCTTAATAATTCCATTTAGAAATTTTTGACAATTTTATTTTCTGAATTTTGGTTATTTTTTATTTAATTTCGATTTTTTACTTAATTAGCATTTTATTGAATTCCTTTAATTGCTATGTTTAAAGGACTAATAATAGAACTTAGGATATTTTTTAGTAGATTTTTAGGCCATTTTATCCACTGTTTTGGTAGCTTAATTCATGCAAAATTGTAGTTAATCCTTAAGTAGATTTAAGTGATTTTTAGGCATAGTTAACTTAAGAATTTTTAGGATATTTTTTAGCACAATGTTATAGTCAATTTTAGGACCCTATAGAATTAATTTCATATTTTTTCCAGGGCTTTTAATATTTTTAGTGTATTAATCTTTAGGCTTTTTTTACAAGTAAAATTCACCTAGTTTAGTTTAGGATATTATGGTTCATTAAGGACTAGTTTAATTAGGCTTAGTATTAGGATTTTAAAATTACTTAGTATAGTTTAATCACTGATTTTAGAATGATAATATTAGATAGTTCCCTTAGTTTTAGGACTTAGGCTTAGAATTTCTAATAAATAGATTTAAGTGAAGTTTAGGCTTGTTTTTGGTTTTATACCTTAAAATGCATTTTTTAGATTTCATTTCTTTATTTCAATTTTAATGCTTTGCCTTATTATTTGAATTTCTCACTTGTATAGGCTTCCCCATTGTTTTCGAATCAACTTAACTTTCTTAGGAAGTAAGTTGAATTCTAGTAGTTTCTAGTTCCTTTCATTAGGTTTAGAAAACCACAAAAACCATTAGGACCACCTTTGAATAAATAACTAAAATTAGGATTGAGCCTTAGTCCCTTATTTTTTACCTTTTGCAACTTGAGTCTTTCTTTCTCATCTCATAAAGAAAAATAACAAAACACTTAATAAAAACCGAACGTTCTTGTACGACACGAGACTTTGTTGCGGAGTACTTATACGCGTCCTGTTTCGGGGCGAGGTGTAAGTATTTACCACGATGGATAGGTATTAGTATGAGAATGTTCACAAACAAATTCAAAACATTTCTCATAAAAGACAAAAAAAACACAATAAGCGACTATCCTGCGGGAACTTCTCTTTCTCACCTCATTCACTCACAACGCGAACTCGCGACGACTTGTCTCGCATGCAAGACGGTAAACACACTCGTACTAGACGAGCCTTCAACACCTGAGCATAGACATACGCAGTTCCAGAGATAAAAAAACACAAACAAACAGTTCCCGCCTTAGTTAGGCGAACTACGTCGACTCTGATCCTCATTATCCTGATGAGGTACGTAGGCAGCGGGGTAGGGCCCGTTCGAGCACATTCTTTATTTTCCCTACATTTCCCCTTTTCATTTCCAGTTCCCTCTCTTATTCCAGTTCCAGTAGCAGGTCTTTATTCAGCAGCATCTTATTTTTCTCACCCTTTGAAACAAACAAGCAAGCGTGGATCCCGTCGGGTACGACGGACGATCTGGGGTGCTAATACCTTCCCAGGTCGTAACCGACTCCTGAACCCAGATCTTTGGTTCGTAGGACCTTGTCCTTTCCTTCTTCCTCAGGTTTGTGCAACATTACCTTTCCCATTCCTTCGGGATAAAAATGTCTGGCTGGCGACTCTACCTTTTCCGCGCCACTTTCGCGTTTGTACTAGGATGAAAATCCCGGGAGCGGCAGCTGGCGACTCTGCTGGGGATCGAACCCAGAATCTCTGGTTTCCCTTGTAGAGTCAATCTTAGCGCCTGTTTGGTTTTGTTTCTTTGGGTGTTTATCTGTTTGTTGTTGTGTGCTTTAGTTTAGCTTTACTGTTTTTTACAGTTTTTACTTTACAGCTTTACTTTACCGTATTTATTTACCGCTTTCAGTATTTATTTTCCATGCATCATATTATACTGGACTGTCTGGCTGTGCTGGTTTTCATTTTTTCTGCGGGATGGGAGTTACTGTGAGATAAGCCAAATACCCGGCTTGAGTGCACTATAGGATTAGCGTGGACACGTTGTACTCGCATGGTTACATGATGAGTGGCGATGTGTTCCACACCCAGATTGCGACCGTCTTGGGACTATTCTGTGTGGGGGTTCTTCTCCACTTCAGGGTACGATCTTGATAGTTATGTGCATCTGGTGACCGATCTTAGAGGACCTTAATGGAAACACCCATCTCCAGTGATGACAGTGGCATACCACATTTTTTGGCAAACCCACTCGCATCCGAGGGTCCATTGGGAACTCGTATAGGATGGCTTGGTTCTCTCATAGGAATCCAGTTAAAGCAAACTGTTCGTATGACGATAGTATTGTACCCTTCAGGATGAATGTACTATTTTTTCTCGATTCAGTGCTTGAAGCTGGGGACTTACGAGGGGTGCTTGTTTTTCCGGACACAGGTGAGGCCTCCCTGAGTAGTACATAATGCTAAACTGATTCCCTGATTTGGTCATGAGCCATTTCTCGGAAATGGTGAACGTATTATTGCTATTCGGCTTTGAGAGTCCGTGATGTTGACCCGAGTAGCACACCCGTGAGATTGGGAGGGGTTTACAGGTTTGCAGGAACCCTAAGCTTCAACATACCCACTTTGCTAGTATTGTTCAGTGTTCTTTGGTTCTTTGATTCAGAGATCCGGGATTTCTATTCAGAGAAATTGTTATTATGATTACCATTGTGACCCTAATATTGTGACTATTATTATGACTCTCCACAGACACTTGGCTCGTTGTTCAACTTCAACACCATCAGTGACTATTCTATTATGTGATCCAGTTGTATAGTTATTGGGTTCTCAATTATGGGGTTCTATACAGAGATGATGTTGCTATTGTGGTTCTATACAGACAGCTGGTTCACTGCTCAACACCAGCATCAGACTATTGATCACATGCATGTTGCATACATGACATCATATCATTCTAGCACACATGTTCAGTTATTTCCGAGGATCACATATCTGAATCATGCCATTGGGTTTCTTCTGTGTCAAAACTTGAATCAAAGCAGATATATTCCTCAGAAATAACTGAACATGGCATTTGCATACATCATTGCATTCTTTACAGGTGTTCAGAGACAGATAATTATCCTGACTTGGTTTCTCATCTAAATGGCCAACTTGAATCACAATCTTCAAGGTATGGATTTGGAACAACTCCGAGTGGAGGTAACTGAAATGAAGACCCAACTGAGATAATTCAGGGCAAATGTGCAAGCTTTACTTCAGAACCAGAAACTGTTGAAAGAGGAAGTCAACCAGATGAAGACTCAGATGAGCTTAGTTATGGAAATTCTGAACGAAGCTATTTTCATCCCTAGTGAGGGGAACTACGTTGCTCTGATTCTCCATTGGTCAATGGAGATACGTAGGCAGGAGATCGTGCAAGATTTTTGCGAGCAACCTTATCTATTAACTCTATCAACCTCTTCCCTCCAGACGTCATTTTTCGGCATCCGATTTCAGCTTCCCAAGAGAGTCCTAAAGGCAGAGCATAAGGATAAAGGCCATAACAACTTGAGAAGAAGTTGATCATATTCTGAGGTCGTACGTGCAACAAGTTTCCTCATTTGCTCAGATTCAGGCTAGTTGAACTGGTCACATCAGGATCATCTCCGATAAAGCTTCCTTTGGGGTTTCAATGTCGAACGCCAAGTTTGACTACCATTCTGGGGCACCTGATTTTCTAATTGAAGATTGCAAGTCTTCCGGGGGCAGAGGTAAAGACAAGGTCGCGAATTTGATTGACTCCAAAGACTATTGTGTTCGCACCCGGTAAAGATGGGAATATGGCACCGAATCAGTAATAGAATGAACATCCAGACTGCTGACTGCTGACTGCTGAAAGTCTCTAAAAGCAATAAATCCAGACGGTGTCAGGATTCCTCAATAATGGCAATCACGATGTGAATGCTAGATGCAAGTACCACTCGGGGGCATTTAGGCATACAATTGACGACTATGGTGCGTTCAGGCACAAGGTGCGAAATTTGATCGACTCAAAGGTCATCATGCCAGAAAGTCTGCCCACATATTGAAGTATCATCATCAAATTGACATACTAGTTTGCAAGGGCATCTTCAGAAGCAATAAGTCTAGACGGATTCAAGTCTCCTCAATGACGGCAATGTTCAGCTTCTTTACTGCATTTTCATTTGTAGTTTCCTTTATTTGTTTAAACATTTGTATGCATACATGAAACTTATTTTTTTTTGAATGATAACCATAATAAAATGCACATGTTTTTCTTGAAGTAATCCATTCGTATTCACTCATGATTTTGTGTATGTGCATTGCAATACCAACTATTGTGCTTAAACTCATTGAGGGAGGATGACGAAATGAAAACGCAAAAATCTCTAATTGTGTGCTTTTGAGAAAGACCTTGTTGACGATGTACAGGCATTATTTCAAATCCTAAATATCGGAGATATAAGGGAGATAGACCCTCTCCAACCCATTTGAGCCTTAAAGTAGGAGTTTCTTTTCGCATGAAAAAAACCCTTGCATGTAACCCAGGGGCAATGTAGGCGTCAGTTAGTTTGACCGGGCATTCAAATTTTAAAAAGGAGTGCACATCTGAGGATCCATTACCTTTCATTGTACCAAATCAAGAGGTCCCATGACTAGAAACCACAATGGTTATCCCGAACACGAGGTCCAAAGACCGGAAACCCCAAAGGTTATCCTTCCTCAACCAAGAAGTGAGACAGTTACGACCCTCGCAAAGCAATCAAGACAACCAGTGTCACACGATTTGTTTAAAAAAGAGATTTGAAAAAAAAGAGATGAAAAAGCCCGCTAAGTCGAAACTTGAAAACGAGCGACTTAGGCAAAAATTAGGGCATCCCGCTGGACTTCACAATCAAAGATTCACAAGAATCAGTCCAGGCAAAAGTTAGGGATAAGCAAAAAATGCAAAAGCGAAAGACAAAAAGGATTACACAAGAAAGATCCTTGAACAAGAAAAAAAATCGTGTGGCACAAACACGAAAGACAAAGGGGTGACTGGCTCCCAACAACAACCTGATTGGTGCTTAAACCGTTAGTGTAATTGGTTTCTCAACCATCACAAAACCTTTTTTGAGAGGTGAGCACTTGAGAAAGCTAGCTTGAACATAGGAATGGAGAACATCACGAAGAGGGGTGGGTACCTATAAACTTCGAGCATGTATCCTTTGTTTCTATAACCGTGAACCAGGCAACAATACAACCCTCAAAAGTCCTAACTGAAGCATGGTTATTTCGAGAGCATACTACCACGAGACCTCATTCCTGAGTCCTATGAGTTGTGCTAAAAGATATGGGTTGGTGTTGCATGTGCATGCTTTCTATTATTCAAAAATTAATGTCGTATCTTAACCAGTGATTCGCTCACAAAGGTTTGTGACATCTTTTTCAGTAAAACTTCAAGATTAACATGTGTGTTACATTAGAATTTTCATTCTCAAAATAAACATTTTCTGCTTGCATACATTTGTTTGGCATCATAAAAGTTCACGTATGGAATCTCAGTCCAGAAGCTTAATCTTGCCAAGTTGAGAAGTCTGAAACTTCCGAAGGTCAATCTTTTGAGATGCACTTTTCCAAGAAACTCCATTGAGTGGAGACTTTCCCAACAGTCGTGGTAAGAGCCAACTAATCTGGGGCAATCTCTCCAAAGTTCAACTAAACTGGGGCAATCACTTCGAGACTCAAATCTCTCAAAGAGCCATTAGTCTGAGGCATACATTCAAATTTCAGCCAAACTGAGGCAATTACTTCGAGATCCAATCTCTCAAAGAACAATTGGTATGATGTTTTCTTCAAAGCACAGTCGGTCAAAGGTGATCACTTCAAGGCTCGTACTGGGGCAGGCCACCCCAAGAGCACTAGAAGTCACTCTCTCCCGAAGACGGTCAATCAGAAGTACCTACCCAGAGTTCAAAATACTGGGGCAGAATATCTCACAATGATATGAGGCTTTTCATGAATCCTCGCGAGGCAAATTCTTTCACAGGCTATCCAATTTGGGGAAGTTATTTCGAGATCCAACGAATCTCTCCAAGAGTTTGAAGACACTAAGGCATTTTGTATGCCATGTTTTCTGTAAACTCCTCTTGAGACATTTTCTTCCGATGGACCTTAATCTGAGGAGAATTGAAAATTGCAAAGAACCATTATTCATTCATGATTATTTGGCAACCTATCAACCCAGAGGCCTGAAGCAAAGCCATTGTCAGCTCAGTACTTCAAGAGTTGTTTCATCTGCGAACTTCATCGATCAGAATTCCTTAGCAAGTCTCATTAGACAATCCCTGCTCCAGCAGTGTAGCAAAGGGAAGGATACTTCTTGAGTAGAAGGGTATCATCGTCTCTCATCCCCAGCGAGGGGAAACTTAAACTCTTATCTTCAGTAGGAAGCTTTATCATTGACATCCTCCATCATCCCCAGTAGAGTTGGAAGTTGAAATCTCCCCCAGCAAGGCAGCAGAATGTGGGTGTCCTTCCCAAGCAGAAGCTTTCCTACAAATACAGGGGCAATTCCCAGCAGTACAAGGAGTCTCTTTCCTCCCCAACAAGGTGCTTCCTCAGTAGTGTCATGCCTTTGGTTCCCAGCCAAGTCAGGAGGTCTCCACTTCCCATCAGAGTTCAAGAAGGTTCCATCTCCAGCAGGGTCTTGGCACTCCAATCTTAAAAGTCCAATTTATTTTTGGCAATGGCGGATGTTCAGAGCTGGTGTATCATTGAAAACCTTCCCCACAGAGTTGTCTCCTCCTCATCAGGATGGATCAGATCAGTGCAGTGATCATCGTTTCTCCCCAGTCAAGCCATCTGGGATACTTGCAGTCTCTTTTCTGGGAGATCCTTTGCATTTGCATACACATAATCATCATCGCATTTGCATCTTCCAAAGCGTAGCGTTTCCATTATCATGAAGCATTACGCCATAAATTCAAGCATATGCATGCCAGCATGGGCCAGTTTTGAGGTATATTACGTACGACCTTCTCAACCTGAAGCACTCCGCACAGAAGATACTTATACCATTTTCTAGGCATCTTTGTCTACCAAGTCTTGTTGTTATCCCCAGTTGAGTCTTGTTTCAGTACGACAATCTCTTTTTTTCGCGTCTCTGTTTAAGTAAAACGATCCTGTTCCTTTCGAGTCTCCATTTAAGTACAATAGTCTCGTCTTTGGGTCTTGTTTCAGTACAACGGTCTCATTTTTTCGCGTCCCTGTTTCCGTATAGCGGTTTCACGTCGGGTTATCATTTAAGTACAATGATCTCGTTCTTTTTGGTCTTGTCTCAGTACGATGATAATGGATCGGTTGATACCATTTCCTAGTTAGATCGGTTGATCTTATTTGAGTCGTAAATCGGTTGATATCATTTCTCTTCGAGTTGTAAATCAGATGATATTACATTCTCACATTTCCTAGTTATGGATCGGTTGATACCATCTCCATGTTAGATCGGTTGATCTTATTTGAGTTATGAATCGATTGATATCATTTCTCTTCGAGTTGTAAATCGGACGATATTACATTCTCACATTTCCTGGTTATGGATCCGTTGATACCATCTCCATGTTAGATCGGTTGATCGTATTTGAGTTACGAATCGGTTGATATCATTTCTCTTCGTGTTGTAAATCGGATGATATTACATTCTCGCTTTCCTGGGTATGGATCGGTTGATGCCATCTCCATGATAGATCGGTTGATGCCATCTCCATGATAGATCGATTGATCTTATTTGAGTCGCAAATCGGTTGATGCTGCATTCGAAGTCCTGTTTCTCCAACAGGCTCCCTTTCCGTGTCTTGTTTGGTACAACAGTCGCGTCGGAGGTTCTCGTTTTGTACAACGGTCCAGTTTGCCTGGGCTCTCATTTATGTAAAACGATCCCGTTCCATCTTGTCCTATTTCCATTGTGTTTCTGGGTACCGCCTGAGGCCGGTATACCATTGCGTCTCCATTCGAGGATGGTTTCGTGTTAGATCCGATGATCTTTTGAGAATTGTCATTCGAGGAGGGCATTCTTTTGTTCAAGTCCTTCCGAGGTTGGTCTTGTTTGTGTTTTTTGTGGCTATCATTCGAGGATGATAGACCATTTTGAGCTTATTGATTGAGGTCAGTTTGTCTCTTCTGCAAAGTCTGTCTGAGGTCAGTCTTTGTGTTTCTGGTTATCGACTGAGGCCGGTATACCATTTCGTCTCCATTCGAGGATGGTTTCGTTTTAGATCCGAGGATCTTTTGAGAATTGTCATTCGAGGATGGGATTCTTTTCTTCAAGTCCTTCTGAGGTTGGTCTTGTTTGTTGTGGCTATCATTCGAGGATGATAGACCATTTTGAGCTTATTGATTGAGGTCAGTTTGTCTCTTTTGCAAAGTCTGTCTGAGGTTAGTCTTTGTGTTTCTGGTTACCGTCTGAGGCCGGTATACCATTGCGTCTCCATTGGAGGATGGTTTCGTGTTAGATCCGAGGATCTTTTGAGAATTGTCATTCGAGGATGGCATTCTTTTCTTCAAGTCCTTCTGAGATTGGTCTTGTTTGTTGTGGCTATCATTCGAGGATGATAAACCATTTTGAGCTTATTGATTGAGGTTAGTTTGTCTCTTTTGCAAAGTCTGTCTGAGGTCAGTCTTTTTGTTTCTGGTTACCGCCTGAGGCCGGTATACCATTGCGTCTCCATTTGAGGATGGTTTCGTGTTAGATCCGAGGATCTTTTGAGAATTGTCATTCGAGGATGGCATTCTTTTCATCAAGTCCTTCTGAGGATGGTCTTGTTTGTGTTTGTTGTGGATATCATTCGAGGATGATAGACCATTTTGAGCTTATTGATTGAGGCCAGTTTGTCTCTTTTGCAAAGTCTGTCTGAGGTCAGTCTTTGTGTTTCTGGCTATTGCCTGAGGTCGGTATACCAGTGTGTCTCCATTCGAGGATGGTTTCGTGTAAGATCCGAGGATCTTTTGAGAATTGTCATTCGAGGAGGGCATTCTTTTGTTCAAGTCCTTCTGAGGTTGGTCTTGTTTGTGTTTGTTGTGGCTATCATTTTCGAGGATGATAAACCATTTTGAGCTTATTGATTGAGGTCAGTTTGTCTCTTCTGCAAAGTCTGTCTGAGGTCAGTCTTTGTATTTCTGGTTATCGACTGAGGCCGGTATACCATTGCGTCTCCATTCGAGGATGGTTTCGTTTTAGATCCGAGGGTCTTTTGAGAATTGTCATTCGAGGATGGCATTCTTTCCTTCAAGTCCTTCTAAGGTCGGTCTTGTTTGTTGTGGCTATCATTCGAGGATGATAGACCATTTTGAGCTTATTGATTGAGGTCAGTTTGTCTCTTTTGCAAAGTCTTTCTGAGGTCAGTCTTTGTCTTTGTGTTTCTGGTTACCGCCTGAGGCCGGTATACCATTGCGTCTCCATTCGAGGATGATTTCGTGTTAGATCCGAGGATCTTTTGAGAATTGTCATTAGAGGATGACATTCTTTTCTTCCAGTCCTTCCGAGGTTGGTCTTGTTTGTGTGTTTGTGGCTATCATTCGAGGATGATAGACCATTTTGAGCTTATTGATTGAGGTCAGTTTGTCTCTTTTGCAAATTCTGTCTGAGGTCATTGTTTGTGTTTCTGGTTACCGCCTGAGGCCGGTATACCATTGCGTTTCCATTCGGGGATAGTTTTTGGTGTTTGATCCAAAGATCTCTTGTGAGTTTTCATTCGAGGATGGCATTCTTCCCAGCATATTTTATTATCGACAGTATGCAAATTTCCAGGTTTTATTTGAATATTCAATCACTGCATGCCTTGAACGTCCAAAAGCTGTTGCAATCATCCATTCAGGTCTGCAGATGATTGAATAGGGGCCGCTGTAATACCTCAAAATTTTCCCTCTTATTTATTCCTAACTGGCTTACACTTCACATTCATCTGCATTTTCACCATATCATTAACATCATAATCATTCATTTCATGGATTCTTAAGGCATGCGATCAAACGTTTTCGTGTGACTTGAATTTTTCTATTCTTAGGTGATTTGTCTGACCATTACATTGAGACAAAGGTTAAACTCAAATAATCAGGAGCATATTCTTATTCAGGGGATCATCAAACCCTAAGAAGACCGAGGCTTCATTCTTTTGGTGTACGAATTGGTTTAGGATTTCATGACAAAAGTAGGCTGATGTTCTTGGTGCAAGAGATCGGATTCTGGTATTCTTGGTGCAAGAATTTGTTTCGAATCGGGGACGGAAAGTGTGTAGTTCTGATCTATTTGGAAGACCTCGTTCAAGTTCAAACTCAAATTTCCAATAATCATTTCAAATACAAGTCCTTTACCCAAGTATCATGTTCAGACTCAGTTGCTCATTTCTTATCCATGTTACAAAGCCCATTTTTAATTCCAAGGTCCATATCCATTTAACAAAGTTTGTCCATTTTTATAAACCATAATATCTAAATCTCATTTTATTCCTTTTTCATCCAATTACCTTTTTTTTATCCATTTATTAAATCAAGTCACCATTCACCATTTTAATTTTTAGAATGCTCTTCTTTCTACCTATCCAATATCCATTTAATAAAATCCATATTCCTTATCCAAATCTTTTTCTATAAACACATCTTGGTCATTTTTAAGACAATTCACCAAATTCCACATTAAAATCATTTCCTTATTCACCCATAAACCTAGTCCCATTCATTACAAATGTCCATATTCAATGTAAATCCCATATTATGTCCAATTACAAGGTGTGAACCAAAATTCTAGGCCTAATGTAAGGTAACTATGGCATTCGCTTTGAGGAAAATTGTTGAATATCATTTCTCATGTTAATCCATGAGTGATCCCATTTTTGAGAGGGGTTTATTGAATTGCATCATAGTTGTATATACACTTCAAAAGGGGGCATCAATTTTTTTTGGGGGAAGATGGTTGATAAGTTTTTTCATTTTTTTTTATCAATGCAAATACAACATAAGCTGATAACTATTACAAAATGCCTACATCGGAAAATCAGTTAGGACTATTTGATAGTAATAAAACATTGATAAAAATTGAAATTCAGAAAAAAAAGTATCAGTTACAGGATTTTACACCAGAAAAATGGGTTACATGTCATAAACCGAAAATCAGTTACGAATTCAACAGAAAATTATCAGAAAAATGGTTACACGGCAAGATGGAATTCAATATAATGGTTACACGGAAAATTGGAATTCAGAAAAAGATCATAACAGAAAAAAGTTCTACAGGATATATAACTGATAAACAAAAATCAGAAAAGAAAAAATAGCAGAAGGAGAAAATCACTCTTCCATTTTTTCTTGCACCAATCACTCTTCTCTTAACAATCTCACTCAAAATCAGAATCCCTCCTCTCCAATCTCTAACAAACTTTTCCTCCAATCTCTAACAAACTTCTTCTCCCAAAAAAAATCTTCAACTCTGAATCTCCTCCATCATCCATCACAAAACAGAACAATCCATCATCTTCATTTAACCTCTACCAAGAAACTCAATCAGAATTTTGCAACTGAAATTACCCTCTCTCACAATCTCAACCCTTCACCAATCACTCTTCATCTTCAATCGATCAATCTCCAAAACTCCATAACAGCTTCTGCATCGATCACCTTCATCAACCACATTTACGTTTGCAATTTCAGTCGGCATCATCGTCTTCCATCTTCAATCCCTCAGCCGCACAATCTTCAAACGACGATGCCAAACTCCCTCTTTGATTCATCTAATCTGCCACAATATCACAGCAACAACATTGAAACAACATTAGAGTAGTCCAAGATCGCGAAGTAGAAGCAATCAAAGAGTGAATCAAGATGAGCAAATTCGCAAAGCCACCATTATTATCAATACAACAAGGATTGCGCAGACACAGAAAGAGGACGGAAACCTCCAAGCTTTCTCTCAGGACCTTCTCAACAAGCTCTAAATCATCATCATCTCTCCAAAGCGAATCGATCGAAACCGTTTCAAGAACTCAATCTACAACAAGTCGCCATCGATTCTCATCACATCCACATCCTTCATCTTCGCCAAGAACGAATCAATGACACGACGAAGCTTCAACCTGCAAAAAGTAACGAATCATAACACAAAAATTCAGGTCATAACAAGAAGCAGAAGGATAATAAAGAGAATGAATCATCAACGAACTTCAACGATGAACGCAATCATCATCTTTTAATCAAACCAGAAAACAACAATGAACCTCACAACGATTTCAGATCGTACACAGAGGAAAAGGAGAAGGAAGGCGAGACATAATCGAAAAAGAAGAAGAAAGATTGTACCTGAAGCCTCGTGTCGTTGCTGATTCGTCATCACGGAGTGTTCGAGCTTGGTCTGGAGTCACGCAAGTACGAGAAGAGGATGAACATTCTGATATGCGATCTCTACGTGAACATTGGGGGTTCGTCTTCATCGCAAGCGAACGTCACCTTTCATCGTCGTACGATTTTGTAGATCAGAGAGGAAGCAATCGGATTGAGTCGTTGTTCTGAAATCAACGTTGATTCGAGGGAAGAACGACGATAGTTGAGATTGATGATGGAGTTACGAACATAACTGGTTTGTTTCCGACGAATGTTGCAGAGAAGAGAACAGGAACGATGGAAACGTCGTCGTTGTGCTTGCGAGTGAGATCGAGCTTCGAGAACGGGGAGGAGATCATGACGCTAATTTGTTCTGGCGATCTCTTAAGATGGTGAAGCTATCGGCGGTGGTGGTTCTGTTCACCAAAGAAGAAGGACACGTCGGGGAGGAGGTTGACGAAACAATCACGGTGGAAAGAAAAATGTTGAGAAGGAGAGGGGTTCACGTTCCCGACGAGATGTGAAGGGAGACGGTGCTGGAAGAAAGGTGGCGGCGGCGGAAAAGAAGAGGGATGAGGGACCTAGGGTTCGTGTGTTCTCTTTTGTTCAGGTTCAATTTTTGTTTTAAATTCATAAGATTATTGTTTTAATTTCATGAAGATTAAAGGAAATAAAAGGTCATTAAGGGATTTTATTCTTTTATTGGAAATATTAAAAGCTGATAAAAAATAATAAAAACCATAATAAAATCCGTTTTGAATTCCAAAGAAAGAGATAAGATGGAGTTTTTTTGGATTCTTGGCCATGCCGGCGGTGACACTTGTCACCGTCCGGTTGGCAGTTTGTGCGGTCGCTCTTGTGTGTGTCAGTCACCATAATAAGCATACGTCCAAGCCATAAACCACATGGTTTGAATAATAATGGAGAAGACTGAATCAAGGGCCCAAATTAGAGTCAACAAAGGTTGACTGAGAGTTCACCTATGCACCCCCACATTCCTGCGCAATTAGGCCTAGCACTTTGCTATTAACACCCTGCATCTTAAAGCCCAATCAAGATAATAACTAGAAAAACAATAAAATCACCCCTCGTTATTTTCTTTTTAGATTTTAATTTTAGTTAGCATAGGTTAGAATTAATGCCATAAAAAATAATAAAAATAATAATAAAATTCTACAAAAATTCCAGTAGCTTAATAATTCCATTTAAAAATTTTTGACAATTTTATTTTCTGAATTTTGGTTATTTTTTATTTAATTTCGATTTTTTACTTAATTAGCATTTTATTGAATTCCTTTAATTGCACATGTTTTTGTTCATTTTATTTTTTCCACTTCCTGTAGGATTTTTAGCCCATTCTTTTTGCTATGTTTAGAGGACTAATAATATAACTTAGGATATTTTTTAGTAGATTTTTAGGCCATTTTATCCACTATTTTGGTAGCTTAATTCATGCAAAATTGTAGTTAATCCTTAAGTAGATTTAAGTGATTTTTAGGCATAGTTAACTTCTGAATTTTTAGGATATTTTTTAGCACAATGTTATAGTCAGTTTTAGGACCCTATAGAATTAATTTCATATTTTTTCCAGGGCTTTTAATATTTTTAGTGTATTAATCTTTAGGCTTTTTTTACATGTAAAATTCACCTAGTTTAGTTTAGGATATTATGGTTCATTAAGGACTAGTTTAATTAGGCTTATTCTTAGGATTTTAAAATGACTTAGTATAGTTTAATCACTGATTTTAGAATGATAATATTAGATAGTTCCCTTAGTTTTAGGACTTAGGCTTAGAATTTCTAATAAATAGATTTAAGTGAAGTTTAGGCTTGTTTTTGGTTTTATACCTTAAAATGCATTTTTTAGATTTCATTTCTTTATTTCAATTTTAATGCTTTGCCTTATTATTTGAATTTCTCACTTGTATAGGCTTCCCCATTGTTTTAGAATCAACTTAACTTCCTTAGGAAGTAAGTTGAATTCTAGTAGTTTCTTGTTCCTTTCATTAGGTTTAGAAAACCACACAAACCATTAGGACCACCTTTGAATAAATAACTAAAATTAGGATTGGGTCTTAGTCCCTTAGTTTTTACCTTTTGCAACTTGAGTCTTTCTTTCTCATCTCATAAAGAAAAATAATAAAACACTTAACAAAAACCGAACGTTCTTGTACGACACGAGACGTGGTTGCAGAGTACTTATACGCATCCTATTTTGGGGCAAGGTGTAAGTATTTACCACGATGGATAGGTCTTAGTATGAGAATGTTCACAAACAAATTCAAAAAAATTCTCATAAAAGACAAAAAAAAACACAATAAGCGACTATCCTGCGGGAACTTCTCTTTCTCACCTCATTCACTTACAACGCGAACTCGCGACGACTTGTCTCGCATGCAAGACGGTAAACACACTCGTACCAGACGAGCCTGCAACACCTGAGCATAGACATACGCAATTCCAGTGATAAAAAAACACAAACAAACAGTTCCCGCCTTAGTTAGGAGAACTACGTCGACTCTGATCCTCATTATCCCGATGAGGTATGTAGGCAGCGGGGTAGGGCCCGTTCGAGCACATTCTTTATTTTCCCTACATTTCCCCTTTTCATTTCCAGTTCCCTCTCTTATTCCAGTTCCAATAGCAGGTCTTTGTTCAGCAGCATCTTATTTTTCTCACCCTTTGAAACAAACAAGCAAGCGTGGATCCAGTCGGGTACGACGGATGATCTGGGGTGCTAATACCTTCCCAGGTCGTAACTGAATCCCGAACCCAGATCTTTGGTTCGTAGGACCTTGTCCTTTCCTTCTTCCTCAGGTTTGTGCAACATTACATTTCCCATTCCTTCTGGATAAAAATGTCTGGCTGGCGAGTCTACCTTTTCCGCGCGCGTTTGTACTAGGATGAAAATCCTGGGAGCGACAGTAACAAAGTTAGGCATTTCTTCATCTTCATCATCTTCAATGATGGCAGCAGCGGAATGATCGTTGATAAACCCAGCACTTCGGAATCCTTCCTGAATAGTCTTCGGGTCATTGAGAGCCACACCTGGTGCAAAACCAATAACAAATCCTTCTTTGTTGTCAACAACATCAATAACTCGTCCCCAACCGTCAGAATGACCAGTTTCAAGCATGCGCAGAGCATCCTTGAAAGAAGACATAGGTGTAAACACCCCAAATTTTCCCTCATTAATTCTACACCATGGCTTGTGATCTTTCATCTTTGCATAAGTTTAAGCATACCATCTCATATTACATATTTGATTCACTGCATAGTTCAAGTTCATCTACATCTAGGGTTTGTGATCTGAGCAATCCAAGGATCCATCTGAGCCACTTTAAAGGTCTCCAATCATTCCAAGAGGGTCCATGTGTGTTCTATCATCATTTTATATCCCTCAAAGATCAAGGGAGTCAAAAATCACAAGAACTTGGAAAGCATGGAAGCAGAGCTAGGGTTTCACTGCATAGATGACCTGAAATTAGGATTTTGGTTTCAGAGGCCATAACTCCAAATTTTTTTGGTCATCCTTGTTTCTAATGTTCTTAATATGTTATAAGGATCATATGTACCAAGTTTGATGAAGAAATTCATTGTGGAAGTCATATGTTCATTGGGTAACTTCTTGAGCAAGTCAGTGTAAAATTAGGGCATCTGAGGCACCCAACAATGGAACCAAAGTGGTATTTTCATCAAATTGAAGTTATATGATCTTTATTTGATCATTGAAATGCTTGGAAGTCCACAAAATTGAAGAAAATTGAGTTAAACCAAAAGTTGCCAAAAATGGAAATGACTTGTAATGGAAACTTTCCATTTTGGGAAAGTTTTCAACCTCCTCTTTCTCAACCAAAAATGCTTCAAATGAAAAATTGTTGGTCATGAAAGTTGTATATTGGATCATTCTGTCGCTCCCACTAAATGACACCGGGTCAAATAGGGTACAGACGCGAACGGTCGGCGAAAGAGGATGCGAGAACACACAGGAGTGAACTCACAGGGAATGAATAGAGTCGCCAGCTAGGCATTTTTATCCCGGAGGAAAGGTAATGCTGCATAGACCTAGAAAGATATGGATAAGACGGTTGCGAACCAGAGAGACTGAGAAAGGGGGTTGGTTACAACCTGGGAAGGTATTAGCACCCAGATTGTCCGCCGTATTCGACGGGATCCACGTTTGAAAGATTAGTGTTTCAAAGGGGTAGTGTCAGTGCAATTTGTGTATAAAAGAGCTGGAAAAGGATGTATAGGTGTCAGTGTAAGAAGAATGTGAGGTGTGTAAATGTACAGTGTCAGTGTAAAAGAAAAAAAGATGAAATGCTCATGATGATGAGGCTTAAAGAATGAGGCTAGAAAAAGGGGGAATATACAGAGACTTTTGTTCGATAACTGTTAAGTTATGCCTACGTATCCTCTCGTGCAATGAGGAAGTCAGAACACCGTAGTTCGACCCAAAGAGACTGAAGGGTGAATTGACTTGTGAACTGCTTGCTTGCCTATGCTCAAGTGTATGACCTGTCTGGCTCAGGTGCAAACTGTCTTGCATTAGACGGAAGAAGCAAGTTCTCGTTTATGAGTGAAGATGATGAGAAAGGAATCCCGGAGGGGAAGATTATTGTTTGTTTTTGAGTTTTCAATCTTTTATTGCTTTTTGAAAGTTTGTCATAAGTTAATGAGCTTAAGCCTAAACCAATGGATTAGTAAACTCATCACATCATCCCTCTGGTTAGGGGTAATGAGAATACCTTAAGTGTGAAGTCAGCTTCTCACACTTAATCACCTTTGATGTAGGATTAAGATCATTAACCTACTTGTGATTATTTAGATGTTTTTGGTGTTTTTGTTTAGTGTTAAGTAATGAGATTAAGCCATAATCAAGGATTAAACAGACTCATTACACCATCCTAATAGAAGGATAATAGATGAGAATGTTTAAGCTGAGGAAAGCTCCTCAACTTAATCCATGATTAGGGATTAAACTCATGACAAAACAAAGCCTTTATTAAGTGGATTTTAGTTAATGATATGATGATGAAGTGATTTTTAGGGTTTGTAAGACAACTTGAGGGGGACTTGTCCATTAACACTAGGGTTAGTCCTTCTTAACCAATTAAGGAAGAATTAGAACCCTAATGCAAGGCCCAAGTTACAAGTGTGATGTCTTGATGATTATTAAGTGAATTGATTAAAGGAGTTAAACACATTAAGGGTTTAACACTTAGGATTAAAGTTATACACTCCATCCTAATAGAAGGATGCAGGCATAAACTTAATCACAAAGCCTTAAAGCCTTTAGGGTTTAGTCCCTAATTATGAGATGAGAAGAGAAGACTCAAAAGAGACACAAAGGTAAAAACTAAGTGGGGAGACTAATCAAAACCCTAATCATTTACATGCTTGGTTGTTCCTAAGGTTTGTGAGGCTTAACAAGAAAGGTCTTCAATGGTACCACCAGGAAGCAGATGAAAGGATCAGGGGAAGCAAAGTAACTTGCTTCATTGAAGAAGGCAAGTCACCTGAGGAAAGAAAGTAAGAAGAAAAGAATGAGCAAGCTCAATCTCAAACACAAACAAAAATGCAGCAAGGATGCATAAAAGAGGATGAAGAGAAAATATGAGAAGTGAAAGCAAATTCACTTCTCAAGATAACTTACCACCTGAAAAGTTAGTGAAAGAAATGCAGTGCAATGCAAAATGGGATGAAATGGCATGATGAAAATCAAAGCCAGAAGCATATATGGGATTATTATGGTGCTATGAGATGATGCAAACATGAAAAAAGGCATGGTGATGATCATACAAGCTTATGGATGCAGATGAAACAAATTTGGAACCATGATCATACATGACAAGTTATGAGATGCATATGGCATACAACATGGCAAATGCAAGATGCAATGATCAAACATGCTTACAATATGTCTTAAGATGTCTAATGGACCACATGGATGCACAAAATGCTATGGCAAGTCAAAGTATGAATGCAAATGCAAGATGGATGCATATGGAAGCCCAAATTAGGGTTTATGATCAAAGCAACAAACAAAAACCAAAATCAGAAGCAAACAACAAGATAAAAAATTGAAAATTCATTCAAAGGATCCCTAATCCTATACTAACTCACTGCCCAAAGGAGAAGTTCCAACTCTTAACCTAATTCAAGTTATGATTTTCCTAAGTTTTCTAGGGTTTTAGGGTTCCTTAACAAGAAAAATGCCAATCAAATGGAAAATGAAAGATAAAATCATGCCAATTTAATCTCACATACTACATGCTAAACACAATGCAATGCAAAAAGAATCAAGGTCCAACTCTCAATGGTTAGGCAGAAATGATTTTTGGAAGTTTGGATCAAAATAATGCATTAAAATGATTTTAATTCCATGGAAAATTCTCAAAATGCATCAAGATCAAAAAAGAAATTTGGTTTGAGGGTTGGACAATGTTTCTAAATGTTTTTAAAGGTTTCATGAATTTTTTGGTGATTTTTAAATACCTAAAAGCATTTTTAATTAATTAATCCTCATTAATTAATTAAAAATAAACTTTTAAATATTTAAAAATATTTTTCAAATGCAAAAAATAAAAATAAAAATGTTTTCTGATTAAGAAAAATATTTAAAACAAAAAATGCAAAGGGAAATATTTTTAGGATTTTTCTAACTATTTTAAATAAAATGTGTAAAACAAATAAGAAAAATATGAATTAAAAATTGAATTATGAGAAAGTATGCAGAATGAAAGGATGAGATGCAATCTGGGCAGGGAAGGTTTGACTGCGCGCCAGATCCTGTGGCTGGAATTCAAACTTGCTAAAACGAATTAATTAACTTAAATAATTAAGATTAGGGCTAAGTGGATGATCTGAACCATTGGATGCACGCGGGAATGGACTTGGTCAACTCATCCAACGCTCACAATTCAAACTTCATTAATGACTGGGATTAAACCCTAATCATTTTCAGGTGGCCGGAGAAGACCTCCGGTCGTCTTCTCCGGTGGGAACCCCACCTGAAAATTCCTAAAATCTTCAAAACGTAACTAAAATGAAATCTAAAAGAACAGAAATCCTTCCCACACCTCACTGAATCAAAACCCTAAACTAAAACTCATTTATATTTCATCAATCACACGAATCGAAAGAAAACATTTCTTAGGGCAAGACTTTCAGAACACGATTAAACTCTCATCTCTTCACCATTTTCAAAACCAACAACATCAGAATGATCAGTGAATCATGGAGAACAACTTAGGAACTTTAAAAATCATTTATGGAAAAAATGTTCATGAAGCTACCTGAGTTTGAAGCTTTTCAGTTTGCCACTTTCTGACCCTTTCTCCTTGTGCAATCCACTCCTTTTGGGCCACTGATGAACTCTTGATGCTTAGAAAGAGTTTGTGATGGCTGGTTTGGAAGTTTGAAGCAGTTCTGTTCAAGCTCAGGTGAGGATCGTGTTTATGATTCAGGCAGTTTAGGGCCAGGGTGAGGGGTGCTTTCTGACCAGGATGATGAGTTGAGTTGATCTATGAAGTTTGTTTGTGAGTTTGTGGCTTGTATGCTGAGTTTCGAAAGCTTTGGCTCTAAGGGTGGAAAATGAGAATGAGGTGCTATGGCTGGTTTCAGGCTGGCTTGTTATGTGCTTTTGCTTGCAATTTGTTTGTATAAACAATTGCTATTGGTCAGATGAAGTGACATGTCCTTTTGTGATAGGTATGGTTACTTTTGCAATTTGTCAACTTTTGTGTAAGAGAAAGCATGGGTCATGTTCTAGCCAAGTACAAGGGATGTGTGCTGCGCAGAATGGTGAGGGAAAAGGCTAGGGTTGATCAGCAAAGTAGCTAGCAAGTGGATGGAATGCTATCATGAGTTTTTGCAACTTGGCTTGCTTTTGGTTTTCATGAAAGAAACTTGCTTCAAAGGCCATAAATCATGTGATCCTTTGGCCCATTCTGATTTTTAAGACTTGTGTGATGTTTGTGTAATGGTTTGACATCAATTAGAAGTCACAAATTGCCTTGGTACAAGATTTTGCAAGTTTCCCATTTGGTGCATAACTTGAATTTTAGTGATTTTTGCCAACTTTGATGAGCCATAACTTTTGATCCAAAATGAATTAGGTCATGTTCTTGTACTTTTTGAAAAGGGAAAGATCTATTCTACAACTTTCATGACCAAAGTTTTTCCATTTGAAGCTTTCTTGAATCAAAAAGTAAGGGTTGAAAAAGTTGCATAAAATGACATTTTCATTAAAAGTCAAACTTGCCCAAAAAGTCAACTTTGCAAAAACTTCAAATTCTTCAATTTTGTGAACTTCCAACCTCTTCTATGATCAAATAAAGATCATATACAATCAAAATGATGAAGAATGCCCTTTGGTTGGGTCATTGGGGGCCTCAGATGCCCTGATTTTGCACTGACTTGTCTGAAAAGTCAACTCTTGATCAGATGACTTCCCCATGGAATTTCTTCATGAAAATTGATATGCATACTCCCTATACCATATAGAGACCAATAGAAACAAGAATGACCAAAAAGTTTGGAGTTATGGTCTCTGAAACCAAAACCCTAATTTTAGGTCATCTGTGCAGTCAAGCCTGGCTCTGCTTCCATATCAATCCCAGTTCTTGTGATTCTTTGGCATTATTGACTTTGAGAGGATGTAATATGATATAAGAACACACATGAACCCCTTTGAAGTGATTGATGACCTTTGGAGTGGCTCAAGAAGCTCTTGGATTGCTCAGATCACAAACCCTAGGTGCAGATGACTTAGAATCTATGCAGTGGATAAAAAATGTGATATGAGATGGTATGATTGAGTTTATGCATATGAAATGATCACAAGCCATGGTGTGAATGGGTGAGGGCAAATTTGGGGTGTTTACAGCTGCCCCTATTCAAACATGAGTTAGCTGTGCAGGATGTAAGCGACGGCTTATCAGGCAAACAAGATAACTTGTGGTTGAATACCAAAGACAGTCCAAAATTTGCACTCACAGAATGAAGAAGAAAAGGGATATAGATTGTAAAAGGAAAATAAAGTATATTATAAAGTATGGGCGACGGAGGACGACCGCCGAACAGAGGATGACTGCTGCGGAAAGAGCAATGACGGGGACGGCCGACATGCTGGGAAAAGTGTGTGAAGTAAAGCGATGACGGGGACGGCCGACATGCTGGGGATAAAAGGGATTATGATGGGGACGGCCATCAAGATAAAGTTGTAAAAATCTCTGGGGATTAATGAAAAATGATGGGGATGGCCATCAAATTCATAAAGCAAAGGTAACCAACGATGGGGACGGCCATCGGGCTAAAAAAAGGAAAGGGACCACGTCGGGGACGGCCATCGGGTTAAAGAATAAATGAAATAAACAGATGATGAGGTACGGTCATCAAAGGCGAAGGACGATCACCTAGCAGGGGACGGCTGCTCTGTTGGGGTTAAGATGAGGGACGGTCATCTAAGGTGGAGGACGACCACCAGGCAGGGTACGGCTGCCGAAAATATCGCGACATAGGACGAATGCCAGATAAAAGGTCAACGATGGGGACGGCCATCGGATGAGCATGATGGAGGACGACCATCAAGAGGTGGAGGACGACCACCTAGCAGGGGACGGCTGCTCTCAAGGTTTATCATGACGTAGGACGAACGTCAGATAACCAAAAATCAACAATGGGGACGGCCATTGGATAAAATGATGAAGGACGATCATCAAGAGGTGGAGGACGACCACCTAGCAGGGGACGGCTGCTAAATATCACGACATAGGACGAATGTCGGATAGAAACAAACGCTGATACGTGTTCAGAGATGATGATACTGACGAGTATCAACGGGTTAACAAGGAACACGGACGAGTGTCGAATCTGAAAGAACTCTTCTGGGGAATAGTAGACACAGTCGAGTGTCTATATTCAAGAAGACACAGTGTATGGATTAAAGATGCGGACGAGCATCCTTAAGATTATGATACGGACGAGTATCATGTAGAAACAATCGCTTGACGCATGTTCTGAGATGATGGTACGGACGAGTACCAACTGGTTAACAAAGAACACGGACTAGTGTCGAATCTGCGGGGATATAAATGGCGTATACAAGATACGGACGAGTATCTGTATAAGTATGAGTAATATATATTTGAGTGTTCCACCCGCTGGGGAGAGTGACACGGACGAGTGTCGAAAGGGGAAAAGTATAGTATAAACAAATATCTGATATACAAAGTGTTTATGTTACTGTGCTGGGAAAATGACATGGACGGATGTCAAGGAAATGTATATATATAAGTATATTTGAGTGCAAAGGGAATATCTTTGGCTTTCTGCTGGGGATATGACACGGACGGGTGCCATAAGGGGTGTGTATTTGTATTGGAAAATGTGAGGCAACTGCTTTTGCTGGGGAATCTGGGAGAGATTCTGTATATTGTTGATGAGTTGATAATGTTCACAAGTGTTTGATTCAGATCATGACTTATGATTATGCAACATGTTTGATTTTTGCCGTAATGCTCCGTATTAGACGGAATGCTACGCTTTGTAGGTAAATATGATGCGAATGCCATGATTATGCAAAAAGATACCAATCCGGGATTCAGATCCCAATGTTGTGTAGATCTCTGGTCGATCTCGCTTGAAGTGAACATCCCAGCTGGGGATGAGATCATTGGTAGATCTGATGAAATGATTCTGCTTGGGGAAAGGGGCCAATGATAGGCCTTTTCCAGTAATGAGGGACCCAGCTGGGGGTTTGTAGAAGCTTTCTTCACTCTGTTGTGATTCCTTCGTACATTGCTCTTCTGAATAGAGGCTGAAACTCTGTGGGGAGATGATTCCCAGGCTTTTTGTAACGGATGGCAACTCAGCTGGGGAGAAACAACAAGTGGCAACTCAGCTGGGGAGAATGCACCTTGAGTGCTAAGACTGAGTGAGTGTTGACTTGCCGGCTTGCTGGGTTGAAGCTTTCATGCCCCATGTTTCGCTTTTGAATACCTGCAATCCTGCAAAGACAGAGAAACGTACAAGTAATCCCGAGGCATCCCTTACGGGGTTCCGTCATAGGAGTGAGGCACTTCTGAGAGTAAGTATATTCCCTGTAAGCACGTGTTTTATTTTCTGAGGATAAACATCTGTATTCATGCAATCAGTATTTTAAAGATATCAGACATTCTTTGCAAATAAAAATATACGAGACATTGTGTGACTGAAAAATATGTTTCTATTAATTCATGTGCCCTGAATTGGCAAGATACAGTCAAAGAAACATATCTCCTGAAATGAGGAGATTGTTACAAATTGAGAAACAAAATGCTGGCAATGTTGACGACGCTTTGAAGGAGCTTCCTCTTGCTATGACTCGTATGACTTTTGACGTTCTTCTCGTCTTGCTTTCTGAAGAAGACTGATTCTGACAGAAGCTTGATCCTTTCGAGGTTTACCAAGTTGTAAATGATACAGACGAATTCAGGATGCAGTCGTTCGCTTATTCCCTTGTTTTGCATGGATCGCCCTTTCGGGTTTTCAATCCATCGGGATACCCATTTTTGCCTGAGTTGTCCAAGGTGGCTTTTCAACTCAGCGGGTGTACATTTTTTTGTTTATTTTCCCTTATTTTTGCCCGAGTCTTTTATTCTGTTTTTGACTCGCCGGGATGCCCTATTTTTGCCTGGACTTACATTCTGTTTTTATGTCCAGCGGGTCACCTTTTTTATGCGAAGTATTTTTTAACTGCATCTGAATTCACAGGGGACGGGAAATCTTCACCATCCATGGTGCTGAGCATCAGTGCTCCACCAGAGAAAACTTTCTTTACAACAAATGGTCTTCATAATTTGGAGTCCACTTGCCCCTGTGGTCTGTATGAGGATGGAGGATCCTTTTCAACACAAGGTCTCCCACTTGGTACTCTCGGTGCCTGACTTTCTGATCGAAGGCTCTCTTCATTCTTTTCTGATACAACTGCCCATGACAAATTGCAGCCAATCTTTTCTCTTCAATCAGACTCAGTTGCTCGTATCGGGACCGGACCCATTCTGCTTCGTTCAGCTTAACATCCATCAACACCCTCAGAGAGGGTAACTCAACTTCAACAGGTAGGACTGCTTCCATACCATATACAAGCTGATACGGTGTTGCCCCAGTGGATGTCCTGATTGACGTGCGGTACCCATGCAAGGCAAATGGTAGCATTTCATGCCAGTCTTTGTACGTAACTACCATCTTCTGCACAATCTTCTTGATATTCTTATTAGCTGCCTCAACAGCGCCGTTCATCTTTGGCCTGTAAGGAGAAGAATTGTGGTGTTGGATCTTGAAGTCCCGGCATAGCTCAGCCATCATTTTGTTGTTTAAGTTGGAACCATTATCAGTAATGATTCGCTCGGGAACTCCGTATCGACAGATGATATCTCTCTTCAGAAATCTGGCTACCACTTGCCTTGTAACATTTGCATATGAGGCTGCTTCAACCCACTTGGTGAAATAATCAATGGCTACCAGGATGAATCTGTGGCCATTTGAAGCAGTCGGTTCAATCTTGCCAATCATATCAATGCCCCGCATGGCAAAGGGCCAGGGTGAAGACATTATATTCAAAGGATTGGGAGGCACATGCACCTTATCCGCATAAATCTGGCATTTATGGCATTTTCTGGCGTAGGCACAACAGTCTGCATCCATTGTGATCCAGTAATAGCCTGATCTTAACAATTTTTTAGCCATGGCATGCCCTCCTGCATGGGTACCAAAGGATCCTTCATGCACCTCGTGCATCAACAAGTCTGCTTCTGTTCTATCAACGCATCTGAGGAGTACCATATCGAAGTTTCTTTTGTACAGGGAACCATCAGTGTTCAGGAAGAAACTGCCAGCAAGCCTTCTCAAAGTCTTCTTATCATTGGAAGATGCCCCAGATGGGTATGTTTGATCCTCCAAGAAGCACTTAATGTCATGGAACCAAGGCTTATCATCTTTGACAACATCTGCTGCGAACACATACGCCGGTCTATCAAGTCTGGACACTGAAATCTGAGGTACAGAGTTGGCAGCTTGAACTTTGATCATAGATGAGATGGTAGCCAGAGCATCTGCAAATTGATTCTCGTCCCGAGGGATATACTCAAGCTTGACCGTTGTGAAGAAAGTCAATAATCTCCTTGTATAATCCCTGTAAGGTATCAGATGATCCTGGTGGGTGTACCATTTGCCGTTGGTTTGATTAACTACCAGAGCTGAATCTCCGAATACAGTCAATGTCTTGATCCTGAGGTCAATGGCTTCCTCAAGACCCATAATGCAAGCTTCGTATTCAGCTTCGTTGTTAGTGCAGTTGAAAGTGAGTTTTGCCGAGAAAGGCATGTGAACTCCTTTAGGTGTAATGAGTACTGCACCAACACCACGACCATTCATATTAACGGCCCCGTCAAACATCATAGTCCATTCTTCTTCCGGGTCAGGCCCTTCAGTGTGAACAGGCTCTTCATGATCTTTCGCTTTTATGAACATGATGTCTTCATCAGGGAAGTCAAATCTCATAGGCTGGTAATCATCAATAGGTTTCTCAGCAAGATATTCAGACAATACACTGCCCTTGATGGCTTTCTGAGATGTGTACTGGATGTCATATTCTGTGAGAATCATTTGCCATCTTGCAACCCGTCCGGTAAGAGTTGGCTTCTCGAAAATGTACTTAACTGGGTCCATTTTGGATATCAACAAAGTAGTGTGGGTCAACATATACTGTCTCAGTCGGCGAGCATCCCACGCTAAAGCACAACAAGTTTTCTCGAGCAGTGAATAACGTTGTTCACAGTCGGTAAACTTTTTGCTCAGGTAGTAAATTGCATACTCTTTTCGACCAGACTCGTCATGCTGGCCCAGCACACACCCCATTGACTCTTCTAATACTGTCAAGTACATTATCAGAGGTCTTCCTTCAACTGGAGGCATAAGGATTGGTGGTTCTTGCAGGTATTCTTTGATCTTGTCAAAAGCCCTCTGGCAGTCTTCATTCCAACTGACCGTCTGTTCTTTTCTTAACAGTTTGAACAAGGGTTCACAGGTTGCAGTGAGGTGAGATATAAACCTTGAAATGTAGTTCAATCTACCCAGAAACCCTCGAACTTCTTTCTCAGTTTTCGGTGCAGGCATTTCTTGAATGGCTTTGACTTTATCAGGGTCCACTTCAATCCCCTTCTCGCTTACGATAAAACCCAGCAGCTTACCAGATCGCACCCCGAATGTGCACTTGTTGGGGTTCAAATTCAGTTGGTACTTCCTCAGACGCTTGAATAGCTTCAGCAGATTTACCAGGTGGTCTTCCTCTATAAGGGACTTGGCAATCATGTCATCCACATAACACTCGATTTCTTTATGGATCATATCGTGGAATAGTGTTACCATAGCCCGTTGATATGTCGCATCAGCATTTTTCAATCCGAATGGCATCACCTTGTAACAGAACGTGCCCCATGGTGTAATGAAGGTTGTCTTATCCATGTCTTCAGGTGACATCTTGATCTGGTTGTATCCTGAAAATCCGTCCATGAAGGAGAATACCGAGAACTGAGCCATATTATCCACCAATACATCAATGTGAGGTAATGGGAAATCATCTTTTGGGCTGGCTCTATTCAGGTCCCGGTAGTCAACACACATCCTTACTTTGCCGTCTTTCTTAGGCACAGGTACTATATTAGCAACCCACGGCGGATAGCTAGTTACAGCAAGGAACCCGGCGTCCCACTGCTTTTGTACCTCTTCTTTGATTTTCATTGCCATGTCTGGGCGAGTGCGGTGCAATTTCTGTTTAACCGGCGGGCATTCTTCTCTTAAAGGCAGCTTGTGCATAACAATGTCGGTGTCCAACCCTGGCATATCCTGATAAGACCAAGCAAACACATCCACATACTCTTGAAGCAGGTCAATCAGCTGTTTCTTCACTGAGTCTTGTAAGCCGGCCCCGATTTTAACTTCTTTCACATCTTTATCTGTACCAAGATTAATTGTTTCCACCTCCTCCTGATGAGGAGTGATAACCTTCTCCTCTTGTCTCAACAATCTGGCTAGCTCTTCAGGAAGCTCATAATCTTCTTCAACCCCTTCATCAGCTTGATTGATCGGATTGTCAAAGTCATACGAAGTCATAGCCGTGCTGTTGTCGGTGCGGTCTGGAAGGCACTCTCTGCAAGGGTTCAGTTCGTTCATTTCAGTGATTGATTTTAATCTTGTTTTAGAAAAGTCAAATAAAGTTGTCATTTTGAAAACATTGCCATTTATTTTTTGTACAAAAAGAAAAATGGAAAAACAGTGAGCGGAAAAGAAAAAGACTTGTTTGCAAAAGATGTCTGATATTTCATTGATTAATCTTGTTGCACAAAAATTACAGATGGCCCGATTACAAAATGAGTCTTGTCATCTTGGGCAAGATGCAAGACTTGATGCATGCTTAAAATATACAGGAAATAATAATTACTCTGCAGGAGTAACTCTTATAATTTCCTGGGAAGACCAGTTTGAGATACTGCTCCCTGGGATCTTTGGACGAATCCAGCTTTCCAGGTTGCGTTCATCTTCCGACTCATCTTCCAAGTTGTTGACAGCATCGGGGATGAGCATCCCCCCACTAACAAAGTTGGGCTTCTTAGCAGCCTCTGTTTGATCTTGTTGAGTTGGTTTGTAACCCAACCCAAATCTATCTTCTTTCCTCTCCACAGGCAACAATTTGCCCCAGCCTTGAGCGTTTCCTTCTTCCACCACCTTCCGGGCCTGCTGGTAGGATGTCATGGAAGTCCCAAGTACAGCAGAGCTTTCATTAATATTCAGGGCCTCAAACCCTTGGCTCATGGTCTCGTGGATCTCCCCATCCATCTCAATATATTTGTAAGTAGCCAGATGGCTAACAAAAATATCCTTTTCTCCACAAATAGTAACGACTTGGCCCTCCCACTCGAATTTTAACTTCTGGTGAAGGGTAGACGTAACTGCGCCAGCGGCATGAATCCATGGTCTACCCAACAAACAGTTGTAGGCCGGCTGAATGTCCATCACGTAGAAGGTCGTTTTGAAAGTCTGTGGGCCAATCGTTACAGGCAACTCAATTTCTCCCAGAACTAATCTCTTAGAACCGTCAAAGGCTCTCACTACTAAGTTGCTGGGACGCAATGCCAATCCTTCATATTCCAGCTTCACAAGGGCTTTTTTAGGCAAGACATTGAGGGATGATCCTGTGTCTACCAGTACATGTGAAAGAACTGCACCCTTACACTCCATGGTGATGTGCAAAGCCTTGTTATGATTGCGGCCTTCCGTAGTCAAATCAGTGTTGGTGAATCCTAGTCCATTACTAGCATTAACATTTCCAACCACAGCTTCCAACTGATTGACTGTGATCTCTTCCGGCACATAAGCTGCGTGCAAGACTTTGAGTAGTGTGTTCCGATGAGCCTCGGAGCACATAAGCAATGATAGAATAGAGATCTTGGAAGGCGTCTGGTGAAGCTGGTCCACTATCTTGTAATCACTTTTCTTGATGATTCTCATGAATTCATCAACTTCTTGATCAAAAGGTGTTTTCAATGCTTCTTTAACAATTTGTTCTTCTTGCACCATGCTCTTCCCTTTTGCCTTGGCAGCCGCTTCTGCTTCAGCAGTGGGTTTTTGAATCTGCGGGACAAAAAGACGTCCGCTTCGAGTGAAGCCTCCGCCTCCACCCACATTGTCTACTTGTGGTGAAGAAGTTGATGATTCGAAAGTGATTTTCTGTCCTTCGCAGTATAAATCAGAGCCGTAATGCCAAGGGATGGCATTACTGCTTTCATAAGGTACTGGCCCAAGCACTGTGACAGTGACTGGACTGATGGCAGCTGCGGAAGGAACCATGATAGTCTGTGGATCATAATATATTGTGACTGGTGCTCTGGTAGGAGTGGCATTTTGTGAGTTGTAAGCAGAATCATTTGCAGGATCATAATAAATTGTAACTGTTGAGACGCTTGCATTATTTGTTGCTGATGTTGTAGGAGACATTGCTGGAAGAATGGGTGTCGTTGTTGTAGGAATTTCCAAATGAAGGGGTGCTGAAGTTGTAGAAGGGACGTTTGCTGATATCTGGTCCGTTGAAGTAACAGATGAAGCATTTGTTGATGAAACCGAAAAGTTGTTTGGAACAATGGTTGTCGCAGTTGTAGGAGGTTCTGGAATTGTTGTTAAGGAGATTGCTGGATTGGTAGGTATTGATGTTGTGATCTGAAGCAGGCCACTCTGGATGAGACCATCTATGCCATCCCTCAAGTTATCACAACCATTCACTGAAATGTTGCAATAAGCGCACCCTAGCTCGCATCCTGGGAACATTTGACATTCAAGGAGTTGAGCTTTAATCTCCACCAAGGGTGTCCGAATCTGACCCACACTGGTTATCAAGTAAGACGGCTTGTCTTCTTCAATAGCATTGATTCTGGGACCACCATGGTGCGGCATAGGGTTCTTGTTAACATTTGGTGGTGGTGCAAAGTTTAAAGCTTTGGAATCTACCAAGTCCTGTACCTTCATGTGCAAGGCTCTGCACTTCTCCCTACTATGGCCAGATGCATTTGAGTGAAAAGCACATCTGGCGTTGGCGTCATAATTTCTGGGCAGACTGTTAGGATCCGGAGGTGCCAATGTCCTTAGCTCAACTAGGTTGAGTTTCAGGAGTTGTGGCAGTAATGTGGCATAGGGCATAGGGATCGGATCGATCACCCTATTGGCCTGAGAAGGCCTCTGTTGGTATGGTCTCTGCTGATTGTTGTTGTTGGTGTTGCTGTTGTTATAATTTCTCTGAGGAGGATACTGAGTTTGTTGCTGGTAATTCTGTTGCTGAGGTTGATAAGCTGGTTGAGGATGAATTGGAGCGGGAATGGTGACTGCTGCTACAGACCTATGAACATATTGGGGTCCGCCCCTGCCGGTATGGATAGCATTGGTTTCACTAGTTCTTCTTGGGCCTAAAAAAGGCTTTCTTGTGTTACTGGATGAGCTGGCACCGTTGTCAGAAATCTTACCCATCTTTAATAGGCTTTCAATCCTCTCCCCGGCTATGACTACATCAGCAAAGCTAGTGGAGGAAAAGGCAGCTAGCCTGTCAATGTATGTTCCTTGGAGGGTGTTCATAAACATATCAGCCATCTCCCTCTCTGACATGGGTGGCTGGACAGCAGCAGCAAGCTGTCTCCACCTTTGAGCGTACTCCCGGAAGCTTTCCCTGGCTGATTGTGACATCTCCATCAGGAGGGTCCTGTTGGGAGCCATATCCAAGTTGTACTGATACTGTCTGATAAAGGCCTCTGCCAGGTCCTTCCAGCATCTAATGGTTGCTCTAGTCAGATGAGAGTACCATTCCCTCGAAGCTCCAGTTAAGCTATCCTCAAAATAAAACATCTATAGCTTTTCGTCCATGGTATAGGCCTTCAGCCTCCCTAGAAAGGATTGTAAATGGGTCCGGGGGCAGGAAGTCCCGTTATACTTCTCAAAGCATGGTGGTTTAAATTTGTGGGGAATCCTGACCCCGTCCACTAGGCCCATGTCCATAACATCAAATCCCAAAGAATTTTGGGACTCCAAAGATCTTAGTTTCTCAGCAATCTCTTCTAGCCTTCTGTCATAGGCTTCCTCCCCAGCTCCCATCACTGTGAACTGATCTTCCTGGGGGTCTTCTTGCAGTACTCTACCTGCTGTGGCAGTCCCTTGCACATTGACAGGGATGTTGATCTCCGGATGCTGGTGGGGTCCAAAGACTGGGGGATTAACATGAGGTTGGACTCTCTCATTGTTGCTTGTCCCAGCAGTCCCTGGATGATGGTCTTCCTGATTCCTCCCCTCTACCAGTGCTCTTAACCTCTCCTGGCTTTGAGCCATATTGTTCATCACCTCCATAAACTGTGTCATCTGATTCCTCATTTCCAACCTCTCGTTGGCCATTTGATTCCTGACCTCTGTAAGGTCTTGCTGTACTTGGTCCATCTGTATGCCCAGAAGATTGTTGCGGGTGGGATATCTGTGTGGACGGTTGAGTGGAAACCCTCGACGTCGAGAAATAGTTCCTGAGTTCACAACAGAGTTAGTAACAGTAAAACAAAAACCTACAAAACAAAACAAAAGGTTAGTATGCAATGCAGTGTGCTTATTTGTATCCAAGGCATCCGGCTTGGCGCTTGGTTTTGACCTTTCCAGACCCTTGAAGAAGATGCTTTTGATGTTGCTTTGCAAGAACTCAGATAAAACAAACCAGCACATATATTACAAAAAGCAAATGATACATAGTTTGTTTTTCCTTACAATACATGCCCTCTAAGGGGTCAAAAATACAACATAAAGAAAAGTACAATGAAAAGAAAGCAACAACAAGCAAAAAGGTCAGATACTAAGGCCAAACTCATCTTCCTGAACTTCCTTGAGAAGTGCTTCAGTCACGGGATCAGCTGGACGCTCTGTGAGATTCCTGATGAGAAGATTCCTTGTAGCAACAGCTGCAGTTAGCTTCTTGTGTTGACTCTGGTCCTTTGACCTCTTTACACCAGCTCTGATCTTCAACTCTGAGATCTCCCTCTGGGCTGCTGCCAGGGCTTCCTGTTGCTCTTTTGCACTAGCTTCCATCTGTTCAATCTTATCCTGAGTCCTTTTGTCCTCCTGAGTACGGGCTTCGGTGATCCTGACCCACCTTGCCTGACTCTCCTTCAGATACAAATCAGTCCTAGCTCTCTGGAATTGGGCTTCTTTGCAGGCATTCTTCAAGATCTGCTCTCCAGCCCTAGACTTCTTAATGTATTCCTCAGACTTCTCAATTCTGGCTAGATGCTCCACCTTTAGCTTTTCTAACCTCTCAATATCCAACCTACCATCACTCCTCTCCCAGAGGGTCTTCTGTAGAGCTTGAGTCAGCTTCTCATTTCTCTCTTTCAAATTCTCAAACTCCTCTAAGCTGACAGTTGCTGGAGGTGGTGCCGTGGAGGGTCCAGGTACATCTTCAATAGTGAAGGGCATTCCAGTAATTTGAGCCCTGGCATGAGACCACTCATAGTACTGAGCTGAGGCCACATTATTGCATCTTCCAAGAATGGTTACCCCCTTAGTCTGCACATTGTCCCAGGCCCAGGATGCCTGCCTGACAATAGCCAGATTAGGCTTGTTCTCACAATAAAGGGTCTCTGCCAGATCCTATGCCCTAGGAGGATGGACTAATGCATAGCCCAGTTGTCTTCTGAATAGCAGAGGGTTGTAGTTGATGCAACCCTTCACCCCTATCAGAGGCACATTGGGAAACTGCCCACAACTTGTAATGATGTCTCTGCCCTTGGTGCTCTGAGTGCACCACCTGATGTCATCTGAGGTTAGAGCAACAAGCCTCTTAGCCCAATTTCTCTGCTGGTGAGGGTTCAAGAATGCATCAGTCTTTGGCAAGTGCTTGAGCAACCAAGTATGGAACAAAGGAGCACAACATCTCACTAATCTTCCCCTTTGCTTTTCATTCCTTTGATGAACAGAGTAGTAAAGATCTCCCAGTAAGGTGGGCACTGGGTTTCTCAGGATGAAAAGATGGATTGCATTCTTGCTAACAAACCTAGGCTCATCTGCAAAGAGTACGACCCCATATATGCTAAGGGCCAACAGAGCATAGACTGCCTTCCACTCCCCCAAGGAGGCCTTCAGACTAGCCTGAGAAGTTAAGAAGTCCAGATGAAATCCAGAGACACCAGCTTTAGCTGTCAAATTCTGCCCAATCAGAACTGGTTCCAGATATAATGCTCTTGCTATCTCCTCATTACTAGGGAAAGCCATCTCAGGGTTGAAGGGTATTCCACCCCTGATAGGTAAACCAACCAATGATGAATATTCCTCCAACAAGGGTCCCAACTGAAAATTCTGAAAGGTGAAGCACCTCAGAGGGGGATCATAGAACTGCAGGCAAGTATGTATCAAGCTCCTCTGTGAAGGGTCCAAATCCATAACCACATCAAGGATTCCTCCATAGTGCTCTCTAAAAAGTGGTATATGGTCTGGAGTAATCAGGGTCTGAATCTTCCTGATGCTAGCCAACTCAGGCTCAAAGAAGTGATAGGAGATGTTACTCTTCTTAGGTGCCATGCTGCTGAAAGAGAACTGAGACAGGCGCTGAGAATAATACTGAAGATAGGCCACTGACAGGCTGAGACTGAAGCAGGTAACTGATAGCTGAAGCAAGCACTGATGAAGACAGGTCTAAGCTGAAGAAGGGGTCAAAACCAAGCCAAAATGATAGGATGGATACCCTGAAAAACAAATAAACACATGTCAAAATGATGCAATGAGGATGTATGCAAATGATATGCAAGGGTTTGTGACTGAGCTGGATCTGATTAACTGCCTTGATATATGTCCATGTATGTTCAAGAAATCCAGATGGAGGTTCATAAGTCCAGTAACCAAGGTGGGGGACTCAAATAAAGAGTCACATGTCCAGGGTTAAAAATCACAAGAACTGTTCCAACATGGAGTACTCTTAATCAAAACAAAGTAACAGGGTATGTTGAGGTCAAGGGTACCTGCAAACCTGTAAACAACCCAACCCCCCTCACAGGTGATGCTCTAAAACAAGGATCCTCAGACTTGGATCAGTTGTGAGAAGTGTAAAAACTTCTAACCCGGAGGTACAGTGTTTACAATAACCATAAAAGATCCTCCTCTAATTCACCTCAGTTTCTGAAGGTCAATACTAAAGGTCATCCAGACTTAGCAGGCTTCCCAGATAGCCCTAGCACTACAGGAAATCTGTAGCACAAAGTTCTCAAGAAGAAACCCATATCTGAACCGTGTTTCATATTCCCGCACCAGACCGAAATGGAATGGGAAAGAACATGAACCACTCTAGCCTAGGTGTCACTCAGGTCCCAGGTGTAGGACCTCAACTCTCAGTAGAACACCCACCCACCAAAACAACAAAACAGATCCAGCCAGCACAGCATGACAGTATGATATATATGCACAAAGCCATAAAGAAAGCAATAAACAAAACTGTATAATAAGGCAATAAACAAAATAAATACAAATACAAGCACAAGTAGCACATAACACCCCAGTAAAACACAAATCAAACAAGCGATAGGAGGAACCCACAAAAAGAACCGGAAGCCCTGGTTGCAGCATAAGGTTCCCCAGCAGAGTCGCCAAGCTGTCGCTCCCACTAAATGACACCGGGTCAAATAGGGTACAGACGCGAACGGTCAGCGAAAATGAGGGATGAGAACACACAGGAGTGAACTCAAGAGAAAGAAAGAGTCTCCAGCTAGGCATTTTTATCCCGAAGGAAAGGTAATGCTGCATAAACCTAGAAAAGATGTGGATAAGACGGTTGCGAACCAAAGAGACTGAGAAAGGGGGTTGGTTACAACCTGGGAAGGTATTAGCACCCAGATTGTCCGCCGTATTCGACGGGATCCATGCTTGAAAGATTAGTGTTTCAAAGGGGTAGTGTCAGTGCAATTTGTGTATAAAAGAGCTGGAAAAGGATGTACAGGTGTCAGTGTAAGAAGAATGTGAGGTGTGTAAATGTACAGTGTCAGTGTAAAAGAAAAAAAGATGAAATGCTCATGATGATGAGGCTTAAAGAATGAGGCTAGAAAAAGGGGGAATATACAGAGACTTTTGTTCGATAACTGTTAAGTTATGCCTACGTATCCTCTCGTGCAATGAGGAAGTCAGAACACCGTAGTTCGACCCAAAGAGACTGAAGGGTGAATTGACTTGTGAACTGCTTGCTTGCCTATGCTCAAGTGTATGACCTGTCTGGCTCAGGTGCAAACTGTCTTGCATTAGACGGAAGAAGCAAGTTCTCGTTTATGAGTGAAGATGATGAGAAAGGAATCCCGGAGGGGACGATTATTGTTTGTTTTTGAGTTTTCAATCTTTTATTTCTTTTTGAAAGTTTGTCATAAGTTAATGAGCTTAAGCCTAAACCAATGGATTAGTAAACTCATCACATCATCCCTCTGGTTAGGGGTAATGAGAATACCTTAAGTGTGAAGTCAGCTTCTCACACTTAATCACCTTTGATGTAGGATTAAGATCATTAACCTACTTGTGATTATTTAGATGTTTTTGGTGTTTTTGTTTAGTGTTAAGTAATGAGATTAAGCCATAATCAAGGATTAAACAGACTCATTACACCATCCTAATAGAAGGATAATAGATGAGAATGTTTAAGCTGAGGAAAGCTCCTCAACTTAATCTATGATTAGGGATTAAACTCATGACAAAACAAAGCCTTTATTAAGTGGATTTTAGTTAATGATATGATGATGAAGTGATTTTTAGGGTTTGTAAGACAACTTGAGGGGGACTTGTCCATTAACACTAGGGTTAGTCCTTCTTAACCAATTAAGGAAGAATTAGAACCCTAATGCAAGGCCCAAGTTACAAGTGTGATGTCTTGATGATTATTAAGTGAATTGATTAAAGGAGTTAAACACATTAAGGGTTTAACACTTAGGATTAAAGTTATACACTCCATCCTAATAGAAGGATGCAGGCATAAACTTAATCACAAAGCCTTAAAGCCTTTAGGGTTTAGTCCCTAATTATGAGATGAGAAGAGAAGACTCAAAAGAGACACAAAGGTAAAAACTAAGTGGGGAGACTAATCAAAACCCTAATCATTGCCATGCTTGGTTGTTCCTAAGGTTTGTGAGGCTTAACAAGAAAGGTCGTCAATGGTACCACCAGGAAGCAGATGAAAGGATCAGGGGAAGCAAAGTAACTTGCTTCATTGAAGAAGGCAAGTCACCTGAGGAAAGAAAGTAAGAAGAAAAGAATGAGCAAGCTCAATCTCAAACACAAACAAAAATGCAGCAAGGATGCATAAAAGAGGATGAAGAGAAAATATGAGAAGTGAAAGCAAATTCACTTCTCAAGATAACTTACCACCTGAAAAGTTAGTGAAAGAAATGCAGTGCAATGCAAAATGGGATGAAATGGCATGATGAAAATCAAAGCCAGAAGCATATATGGGATGATTATGGTGCTATGAGATGATGCAAACATGAAACAAGGCATGGTGATGATCATACAAGCTTATGGATGCAGATGAAACAAATTTGGAACCATGATCATACATGACAAGTTATGAGATGCATATGGCATACAACATGGCAAATGCAAGATGCAATGATCAAACATGCTTACAATATGTCTTAAGATGTCTAATGGACCACATGGATGCACAAAATGCTATGGCAAGTCAAAGTATGAATGCAAATGCAAGATGGATGCATATGGAAGCCCAAATTAGGGTTTATGATCAAAGCAACAAACAAAAACCAAAATCAGAAGCAAACAACAAGATAAAAAATTGAAAATTCATTCAAAGGATCCCTAATCCTATACTAACTCACTGCCCAAAGGAGAAGTTCCAACTCTTAACCTAATTCAAGTTATGATTTTCCTAAGTTTTCTAGGGTTTTAGGGTTCCTTAACAAGAAAAATGCCAATCAAATGGAAAATGAAAGATAAAATCATGCCAATTTAATCTCACATACTACATGCTAAACACAATGCAATGCAAAAAGAATCAAGGTCCAACTCTCAATGGTTAGGCAGAAATGATTTTTGGAAGTTTGGATCAAAATAATGCATTAAAATGATTTTAATTCCATGGAAAATTCTCAAAATGCATCAAGATCAAAAAAGAAATTTGGTTTGAGGGTTGGACAATGTTTCTAAATGTTTTTAAAGGTTTCATGAATTTTTTGGTGATTTTTAAATACCTAAAAGCATTTTTAATTAATTAATCCTCATTAATTAATTAAAAATAAACTTTTAAATATTTAAAAATATTTTTCAAATGCAAAAAATAAAAATAAAAATGTTTTCTGATTAAGAAAAATATTTAAAACAAAAAATGCAAAGGGAAATATTTTTAGGATTTTTCTAACTATTTTAAATAAAATGTGTAAAACAAATAAGAAAAATATGAATTAAAAATTGAATTATGAGAAAGTATGCAGAATGAAAGGATGAGATGCAATCTGGGCAGGGAAGGTTTGACTGCGCGCCAGATCCTGTGGCTGGAATTCAAACTTGCTAAAACGAATTAATTAACTTAAATAATTAAGATTAGGGCTAAGTGGATGATCTGAACCATTGGATGCACGCGGGAATGGACTTGGTCAACTCATCCAACGCTCACAATTCAAACTTCATTAATGACTGGGATTAAACCCTAATCATTTTCAGGTGGCCGGAGAAGACCTCCGGTCGTCTTCTCCGGTGGGAACCCCACCTGAAAATTCCTAAAATCTTCAAAACGTAACTAAAATGAAATCTAAAAGAACAGAAATCCTTCCCACACCTCACTGAATCAAAACCCTAAACTAAAACTCATTTATATTTCATCAATCACACGAATCGAAAGAAAACATTTCTTAGGGCAAGACTTTCAGAACACGATTAAACTCTCATCTCTTCACCATTTTCAAAACCAACAACATCAGAATGATCAGTGAATCATGGAGAACAACTTAGGAACTTTAAAAATCATTTCTGGAAAAAATGTTCATGAAGCTACCTGAGTTTGAAGCTTTTCAGTTTGCCACTTTCTGACCCTTTCTCCTTGTGCAATCCACTCCTTTTGGGCCACTGATGAACTCTTGATGCTTAGAAAGAGTTTGTGATGGCTGGTTTGGAAGTTTGAAGCAGTTCTGTTCAAGCTCAGGTGAGGATCGTGTTTATGATTCAGGCAGTTTAGGGCCAGGGTGAGGGGTGCTTTCTGACCAGGATGATGAGTTGAGTTGATCTATGAAGTTTGTTTGTGAGTTTGTGGCTTGTATGCTGAGTTTCGAAAGCTTTGGCTCTAAGGGTGGAAAATGAGAATGAGGTGCTATGGCTGGTTTCAGGCTGGCTTGTTATGTGCTTTTGCTTGCAATTTGTTTGTATAAACAATTGCTATTGGTCAGATGAAGTGACATGTCCTTTTGTGATAGGTATGGTTACTTTTGCAATTTGTCAACTTTTGTGTAAGAGAAAGCATGGGTCATGTTCTAGCCAAGTACAAGGGATGTGTGCTGCGCAGAATGGTGAGGGAAAAGGCTAGGGTTGATCAGCAAAGTAGCTAGCAAGTGGATGGAATGCTATCATGAGTTTTTGCAACTTGGCTTGCTTTTGGTTTTCATGAAAGAAACTTGCTTCAAAGGCCATAAATCATGTGATCCTTTGGCCCATTCTGATTTTTAAGACTTGTGTGATGTTTGTGTAATGGTTTGACATCAATTAGAAGTCACAAATTGCCTTGGTACAAGATTTTGCAAGTTTCCCATTTGGTGCATAACTTGAATTTTAGTGATTTTTGCCAACTTTGATGAGCCATAACTTTTGATCCAAAATGAATTAGGTCATGTTCTTGTACTTTTTGAAAAGGGAAAGATCTATTCTACAACTTTCATGACCAAAGTTTTTCCATTTGAAGCTTTCTTGAATCAAAAAGTAAGGGTTGAAAAAGTTGCATAAAATGACATTTTCATTAAAAGTCAAACTTGCCCAAAAAGTCAACTTTGCAAAAACTTCAAATTCTTCAATTTTGTGAACTTCCAACCTCTTCTATGATCAAATAAAGATCATATACAATCAAAATGATGAAGAATGCCCTTTGGTTGGGTCATTGGGGGCCTCAGATGCCCTGATTTTGCACTGACTTGTCTGAAAAGTCAACTCTTGATCAGATGACTTCCCCATGGAATTTCTTCATGAAAATTGATATGCATACTCCCTATACCATATAGAGACCAATAGAAACAAGAATGACCAAAAATTTTGGAGTTATGGTCTCTGAAACCAAAACCCTAATTTTAGGTCATCTGTGTAGTCAAGCCTGGCTCTGCTTCCATATCAATCCCAGTTCTTGTGATTCTTTGGCATTATTGACTTTGAGAGGATGTAATATGATATAAGAACACACATGAACCCCTTTTAAGTGATTGATGACCTTTGGAGTGGCTCAAGAAGCTCTTGGATTGCTCAGATCACAAACCCTAGGTGCAGATGACTTAGAATCTATGCAGTGGATCAAAAATGTGATATGAGATGGTATGATTGAGTTTATGCATATGAAATGATCACAAGCCATGGAGTGAATGGGTGAGGGAAAATTTGGGGTGTTTACACATTCCCTTTTCAAAAAGTACAATAACAAGTCCTAATTCATTATGGAACTCAAGTTATGGCTTGGCAATGTTTGCAAAAATCACATAATTTTCACTTTCACACCAAAGGGGATATTTTGCAAATTCACAAACCAAGTCATATTGTGACCTCTAATCACTCTCTACAGATCATACACACAAGATACAATGCATTGTGGCCAAGATTGCCCAAAGAATCATGCCATTTTATGCTTTGAACTTAAAGTAATCCAAAAGGGGCCAAACTTCTTCAAATTTGCAAATGGGCATGAAACTTCTCACACACTTGCTGAATCACCCCAAAACATTTCCCATGGTTCTCCTTGATCTTTGCTGAGCCAAGACATGCCCTAAGCTAGCTTCAACATGAGCCCATACCTCAAGTACAAGTTATGTTGACATTTTGGCAACTTGCCCATACCAATCACCACAGGCCACTACCCACCCTCTGACCTATCAAGCATTGTTATGTGGATCAAAGGCAACTCATAACACACATCACACAAGCCTGGAACCTCAGAATCACCAAGTTTCTCAAAATCACCCCAAAAGAAAAAGCCTTCGAAACACTCTGTTCAGCCACTAAAATCACAAACAAACTTCACCATTCAACTCACCATCATCATTAGAACATAAACCAACCATCAAACAAGCCTCAAAGCCAGCCAAACACAAACACGATTTTGGTGCAGCTGAGGTGCAATCTCTTAAACCAGCTCATTTCAATCCATTCCAAGCCTTCCAGAAGCATCAAGGGACTCATTGGAGGTGGATTGCACAAAGGAAGAGGCCAGAAAGCTCAAGTTTAGTAAGCTCCAGCTCAGGTAGCCACTTTGAAACTTTTTTCCAGAACCTTCATTTTAAGTTCTTAATTGATTCTATGTGCTCTCCTGATGATCATGATGTCTTTACTTTTCAAAATGATTGAGAAACAAGCATGTATGAAGATTCTGAAATTTTTGCGTGTTTTTCCGTTTGCCTTTGATTCATGATCTTGAGTGAAAATGAATGATTTTTGTTGCTGGATTCTTGTTTAGAAGTGTCTAATGAGTGTTTCTAGAGATTTTGGTGAAGTTTCATTGCGTTTTGAGAGAGATAGCATGAATGAGTGACCGGAGAAGATGAAAAGAGCTTGCTCCGGTCACCTGGAAATGTTTAGGGTTCAGATTAGGGTTAATCAACGTAATTAGTGAACTTTGAATTTCAGCCCTTTGATCAGTCTTTGCGCGCGTGAATGAGAGGCTCAGATGCATCCACTTAGCATTAATTAGGATTATTTAAATTAATTAATTAGGTTTAGCCAGTTTGAATCTGGACCATAGGATAGCGCGCGTGGTCTTTCCCTCCAAACCCCAGTTTGAATCTGATCCCTTGGATCAATTTACTTCCCATTATTTCAATTTTTATTTCATTTTATTGCATTTATTTTGTACAATTTATTTAAAATACTTAGAAAATTCCAAAAATATTTTTCTTCTGAATTTTGACTTCAAATAGTTTTCTTCACCCAAAAACATTTTTATTTTTATTTTTTGCATTAAAAAACCATTTTAAAAATATTTAAATGTTTATTTTAATTAATTAATGGAAATTAATTAATTAAAATACCATTTATGTTTCTATAAAATCAAAAAAAATTCACATTGCATCTTAGGACATTTAGAAACATTGTAAAACCATTCATACAAATTTCTTTTTGATTTTGATCCAACTTTGACATTTTTTCTTGAATTTAGGGTTCATAAAATCCCTTTTTGGAACCCTAACTTTGAAAATTCTTTTCTGCCTAACCATGAAGGGTTTGACAATGGTTCTTTTTGCATTGTTCTTCATATAGAATGTAGTATCTATCATATTTTTTCCAAGAATTTATCTTTCATTTTCAATTTGATTTGCATTTTCCCTCTTAAGGTACCCAAAAACCCTAATTAACTTAGAAAATTCACAACTTTCTTTAGGTTAAGAGTTAAACCTTCTCCTTTGGGGTGTAATCTCATATGAAGTTAGGGTTCCTTTGAGTTCATTTGCAATTTTTATTCATGTGATTTGCTTCTGTTTTTGACATTTGCATCTCATCCTTTCATGTAACCCTAATCTTGCATCCATACTTGCATCTTACATTGCATTGCATGAACATGTGAACTTGCAATGAAATTATAAGCACTTGTATGCCATCTTAGACATCTGAATACATTTCTTGAACATTTCTTGGTCATTTCCCCATACATTTGCTTTGCTTTGTATTCATTTCATTTCATAAGCATCCATGTGTTTTCATGCTTCCTACATGTTTCATTTGCATTCTTTCTCTTTGTGTGATCATTCATAACACTTTGTATGACTTTGCATCATCTTATAGCATCATTTGCATCACATTCTTGCCTCTGGTTTTGTTTTTACCTTTTCATATGTTTCATTTTCATTTCATTTCCTTTATTATGCTAACATTTTCAGGTGGTAAGTAATTTGAGAAGTGGATTTGCCTTCACTTCTCATTTCCCTTCTCATTCTTCATATGCATCTTTGCTGCATTTTTTCTCTGCTTTAGAGTGAGCTTGCTCATTCATGTTCATCATTCAATTTCTTTCTCCAAGTCACTTATCTTCCTCAGTGAAGTAAGTAACTTGTTTCTTCAGCTTCTCCTCCTCTCATATGCTTCTTCCATTGGTGGCTTCTCTGAAGATCTCTTCCAAGCCTTACAAACCTTAGGAACATCCAAGCATGACAATAATTAGGGCTGTAATTAGTCCCCCTTTAGCTTTTACCTTTGTGTCTTCTTTGTGTCTCTCTTCTCACCTCATCATTAGAGACTAAACCTTTAAGGTTTTAAGACTTTGTGATTAGGATTATGCCTGCATCCTTCTCTTAGGATGGAGTGTATGACTTTAATCCTAAGTGTTAAACCCTTAATTTGTATAAACCTCTTAATCAATCCATCTTAATAATCACTAAGACATTAACTTGTAACTTGGGCCTTGCATTAGGGTTCTAATTCTTCCTTTATTGGTTAAGAAGGACTAACCCTAGTGTTAATGGACAAGTCCCTCTAAAGTTGTCTTACAAACCATAAAACTCATTTCTTAATCTCACCCTTAATTAAAATCTATGTAATAAAGTTTTGTTTTGTGTAAACACCCCAAATTTTCCCTCACCCATTCACACTATGGCTTGTGATCTTTTCATATGCATAAGTTCAATCATAGCATCTCATATTGCATTTTTGGTTCACTGCATTGATTCAAAGTCATCTGCATCTAGGGTTTGTGATCTGAGCAATCCAAGTGCTTCTTGAGCCACTCCAAAGGTCATCAATCACTTCAAAGGGGTCCATGTATGTTCAAGCATCATATTATATCCCCACAAAGTCAAGAAAGTCAAAGAATCACAAGAACTGAGGATGGCATGGAAGCAGAGCCAGGTTTAATTGCACAGATGACCTAGAATTAGGGTTTTGGTTTCAAAGGCCATAACTCCAATTTTTTTTGTAATTCTTGTTTCTATTGGTCTCTATATGGTATAGGGATCATGCATATCAATTTTCATGAAGAAATTCCATGGAAAAGTCATATGATCAAGAGTTGACTTTTTGAGCAAGTCAATGCAAAATCAGGGCATCTGAGGCCCCCAATGACCCAACCAAAGGGTGTTATTCATCATTTTTATTGTGTATGATCTTTATTTGATCATAGAAGATGTTAGAAGTTCACAAAATTGAAGAATTTCAAGCCATTTGCAAAGTTGACTTTTTGGGAAAATGACTTGTAATGGAAAATTGCCATTTTGGGAAACTTTTTCAACCCTTGCCTTTTGATTCAAAATGCTTCAAATGGGAAAATTTTGGTCATGAAAGTTGTAGATTGGATCATTCCCTTTTCAAAAAGTACAAGAACTCATTCTAATTCATTTTGGATCAAAAGTTATGGCTTGTCAAAGTTGGGAAAAATCACATAATTTCAAGTTTTCTACCAAAGAGGCAAAGTTGCAAAACCACTTGCCAAGGCAAATTGTGCTATCAAATGGACTTCTAATCTTCATACAAACATAAACCAATGTCTAAAAATCAGTTTGGCCCAAAGAATTTTCCATTTCTATGCCTTGATTTTCACATAACCATAAGTCATTTTTCATGAAAGTGCAAAGAGGGATTTCTTGCAAATTGATTCTCAAAGGGTTTGTTTGGCCTCTAACTGATTTCAAAACTTTGCCATGACCTAATGAAGCATGCCTCACCAACAATTCAGCAAGTTTTCTCACATTCACATAGCCAAAAGTCATGAAATGTACCAAGTGGCCAAGTTGCAAGAACCCTCCCAACTCATGATCCAAATGCAGCAGTCTTTCATGAGCCATCCAAGGGCCATCCTTGACTCAAGCTGAGGCAGGACAAGCCTCTAGACTGCCTCTGCCACAGCCCATGCTGCAAGTACACAAAACTTGACTTTTGGGCCAATCATACCATACCAATCCCACAGTGTGTAACACCCTTCTAAACCCCACGGAAAATATATAAATAATCAGAGTAATTATCATGCATATCAAACAAGGATGTCACACATAATTCAAAACATCACACATACACCTGTCATGCTCAATAACACTTGAAATAAATTCATGTTTTCATATACTTTCACATTAGCATGTAGCAGCGGATTACTTTCATTAAGAATCTCATGACATTCCAGTCTCAAATAAACTTCATTCATTAAATCAACTTAGGCATAAAAGCCACTTTTCCATAAAATTCAAGTTCAATTAACAAAATAGATAGAGTATACAATTGTATCCCTTAAGACATGAATCAAATATTCCCAGTGTTACATGATCAGAGCACGACTCGACCCAAAATAAATATGAAACTAAAATAGGTTACTCCATCAGCTACTCTCTTGCTAGAAGCAACTCTAATCTTCAGTACCTGAGCGATGTCGTATAAAACATCATTCCAACAGAAGGGTGAGAATTCACATAATTACTGAAATCATAAGATAATATATAAGTTAAGGTGTACGAGCATAATCACAATTATTCTCACACTTCAAAAGTTTCATCAACATAATATCACTCAAGTAGTCATACTATTAACAAGTACATACTCACAAATCCATAATTCACCAATTCAACAATTCACATAACACATATAATCTCACACTATAACCATAGACACAATGAGACTCAATGCAAGATTCAAATGCAACTTATGCATGTGGTACCAATATCTTATTATCATTTTTCGGTTTTTACATTTGAACCGGGTCCGTCCTCTAGACCGATAACAAACCAAAAGCCCGTCCTCTAAGCTTTCAAACCCGTCCTCTAGGTTTGGGACAAGTCACTAGCTCCCATGAAACTAACAAACATTGCCTCTTGACAAAATGATGCATGTGAAATTACAACAACCATATGCAATTAAGATCGTCCTCTAATCTTAATATTCATGCATATCCCAATAATTCATCACCTTCGAATTATCACACAATTGCACACACAACAACACATTTAAAATCAATGTATTCTTACTTCAAACAATATCAACACATTTAGTAAGTAATACACAATTATCAACACGATTCAATCTCAAATCACAAAACACACAATACCGATTAATATAGAACAATCGATCCATCAAAATAATCACAAATTTAATCACTAATTAATCTCTTAGTTAATCACCAAAATAATTACCAAATTAATCTCTAAATTAATCATCAATATAATCACAAATTTAATCACTAATTAATCTCTTAGTTAATCACCAAAATAATTACCAAATTAAATGTACTTCTAAACATATATTTCCATCAGATGTTTATATTCTTTTAACAATTTCTAATGTTTAAATGGGAACAAAATATATTAAATAATAATTAGAATTATAGTAAAGATTATAAAGTAATTCAATAAATATCATATAGTCACTTTGTTTTTGTAATACACATGTTACAGTAATGCATAAAGCATTTAACATTTATCATTCCTAATTACTACTACATCATTTAATGATATCACTAAGACACTATATTTTCTACAGGGCATATGAAAAAGTGACATTTATTCACTTCTTATAAGAAAAGGGCGATGACTAACATTAAATAGGGAAGAAGAAAATTATTCCAGTTAGACATGTGATGCATTACCAATATATGATATAGTTCTATTAACTACTTTTATAAATCTACTAATGTATAAAAATTATAATGACATGCCACCACCTTTCTTCCTAAAAAGTTGCATAGAATAAACCAAAAAAAAAAAAAAGAAGAAGAAGAAAGATGATGGGTGATATCACAAGTTTACTTACTGGTGCATATAGTTATTGACTAGACATAAAGTGGGATCATGCTACTATTTTTTTTTTATAAAAACAATATCCATGAAGTAGCTACTCTATGGAACATTAGACATCATCACCTATTTTATTAAAGACCATCACATGAGCCAATGAAAAGGTTGTGCTAGTGACTTTTACAGGTACTTCCTAAATTATTAAATTCTCATTTTCAATGGATAAAACAGGTGGTAGTAAATGCATCCAGGGATAGTATTAATTCTATTCTATTCAACTTTACTAAGTAGATTCTATCATAATCCCAGAGAAAGAAAGAAAACGTACAGGGTCACAAGAATGAAAAAGAAAGAGCTATTACCATACACCCAACTTGTGCCATATATTTATAATTCATCACCTATCAGTGCCATTAATGATATGAATAGAACTTAGGAGAATGAAAGTGTTATAACAACATATAGAATCACGCTACTGTTCAATAAAATAATTTACGCTATTGTTCAATTATTTAGAAGCTTATCACTAATTTATTTTCTCCCCACTACAAATGGGTCTCTATAATATACCTATCACAAAATTTCAAGCATACTCAAATACACAAGTAAATCAAAGATTTTGAGTAAAATTTAAATTCTAAAATACATACAAATTGGGATTTTATCCTACCCACATTATTACTCATTCTATATTATCCCACAATCCCAATAATTTCATGAAAACTCACCCTTACCTTGATTTTTCTTGGATTTCTAGAACTCTTGAACTTGATTTTCTCTTCTTCCCCTCTTTCTTCTTCTAGCCTCTTTTTCCCTCTTCCAATTTCTAACCCTATTCTATCTCATTATCTTCTTTATCAATCTCACAATTTTTTTTATTGGGCTCATTGACCCACTCTCACATTTCTATTCACACTCCTAATCTAGACCCAATTATTTTAATCTTACTAAATATCTATTTTATTCCAACAAATAAAATAATTCAATAATTCAATTAAATCAAATAATTAAATTATTTCAAATAAACCAAATAAATCAATTAATACAATTAATTCAATTATTTCAAATAAATCAAATAATTCAATTATACCCAATAATCCAATTAAATCAATTAATTAAAATAATTCATTTAAATTAAATAATTTCAATAAATCAATTAAATCAATTAGGCACAAAATCACACAATTAATCAATTAATATAATAAATAAATAATTACTAAAATCGGGATGTTACAATCCTCCCCCACCTGCCCTCCAGATTTGTTGGGATAGTTTATGAATCACCTAAGGATCATAAAACATAACATACACAAGCCTGAAACACACACATTGCAGCACACTCCAAAAACTGTCAAAATCTTTCCTTCTTAGAATCACACAACACAGCCATCAAACTTCAATAATTTCTTCACCAATCAACCAGAAATCATCCATAGAACAGATCCCACCCCTCACAATGACCTGAAACAGCACACACAAGAACTTCATTTTCTGATACACCAGAACTGAACCTCTCAAAATAGCCAATTTAAACTCCATTCAAGCTTGCCATTAGCACAAGGGGGACCATTGGAGGTGGTTTGCACAAAGGAAAGGCTCAGAAAGCTCATTTTTGAAGGTCTCCATCTCAGGTATAGCTCAAGAACTTTTTTCTCAGAACTTCATTTTCTTGTTATAAATCGAATCTACATGTTGCACTGATCATCTGGATGTATTTAGTTTTGAAAATAAGTAAGAGATGACCATTTCATGTCACTCTGAAAGTTTGCTCGTGTTTCGTATTTGCCTTCGATTCATGCTTGTTAATGAAAATAAATGATTTTTGAAAGAGGGGTTAGGTTTAGATTGGGGAGAGGATCATTTATGTGGAAGAAATTGCTTGTTTAGTGACCTGTAGCGAAATCTAGGGTTTTGGTTCGCCGGAGAAGACGACCGGAAGTCTTCTCCGGCCACCTGAAAATCATTAGCCCTAATCTGTGTAATTATGAGAGTTTGAATTCTGGCCCTTAGATGCGTTGACCCGCGCGTGTTTGGATGGTCAGGATTCCACCATTTTGCCCTAATCCTCATTTGACTTAATTAATCCAGATTAATTAATTTTAAAATCAGATTTAACCAGGTTTGAACTTGGGCCATTGGATGTGGCGCCAAGTCAACCTTTCCTTGCCCAGAATCAATCTGGTTCGTCCATCCTTCATACTTCCATTTAATTTCTTTTTATTTTCATTTTATTTGATTTATTTTGTACATTTAATTTAAAATAGCAAAAAATGTTTAAAAATTATGAAAATTTTTGTCAAGGTTTTCATTATTTTTCAGAACACAAAAATATTTTTATTTATATTTTTTGCATCAAAAATTATTTTTTAAATCATTTAAAAGTTTATTTTTAATTAATTAATGAAAATTAATTAATTAAAAATACTTTTAGGTATTTAAAAATCACAAAAAAAATTCATGTTGCATTTAAAAACATTTAGAAACATTGTCCAACTCTCAAAAAAAATTTCTTTTTTGTTCTTGATGCCTTTTGATAATTTTCTTTGGAATTAATTTCATTTCAAGGCAATATTTTGTGACAAACTTCAAAAATTCATTTCTGCCTAACCATTGAGAGTTGGATCATGATTCTTTTTGCATTGCATTTTATATAACATGTAGTTTGTCGGATAAAATTGGCTTGATTTGATCTTGCATTTTCAATTTGTTTGGCATTTTTCTTGACAAGGTACCTTAAAACCCTAGCAATCTTAGGGAATTCATAACTCTCACTAGGTTAAGAGTTGGATCCCCTCCTTTGGGCAGTGAGTTTGTATAGGTTTAGGGTTCCTTTGATTGCATTTTCAAATTTTTATCATGTCATTTGCTTCTGGTTTTGGATTTTTGTTTGATGTATTGATCATAAACCCTAATTCATGTCTTCCTTTGCATCCATCTTCCATTTGCTTGCATACCATGACTTGCCATGACATTTTGTGCATTCATTTGATTCATAAGACATCTTAGGACATATTAGAACCATGTTTGATCATTGCATCTTTCATTTGCCATGTTGTATGTCATTTGCATTCCATAACTTTTCATGAACATCCATGGTTCAAAACATGCTTCTCTTGCATCCATATGTTTGTATGATCATCCTCATGCCTTGTTTCATGTTTGCATCATCTCTTAGCATCATTAAAACCATGTATTTGCTTCTGACTTTGTCTTGCATCATGCCATTTCATCTCATTTGCATTGCATTTCATTTCTTTCACTAACTTTTCAGGTGGTAAGTTACTTTGAGAAGTGAATTTGCCTTCACTTCTCATGATCTCTTTTCATCTCTTTCATACTCCCTTGGCTGCATTTTTGTATGTGTATTGGATTGAGCTTGCTCATTCTTGTTCATCTTACTTTCTTTCTTCAAGTGACTTGTCTTCTTAAATGAAGCAAGTTGCTTTGCTTCTCTTTGCTCCTTTCATCTGCTTCCTGGTGGTGTCTCTGAAGTTTTCTCTCTTGAGCCTCATTAACCCTAGGAACAACCAAGCATGGCAATAATTAGGGTTTGATTAGTCCCCCATTTAGCTTTTACCTTTGTGTCATCATTGAGTCTTCTCTCCTCACCTCATAATCAGGGACTAAACCCTAAAGGCTTTAAGGCTTTGTGATTAAGCTTATGCTTGCATCCTTCTATTAGGATGGAGTGTATAACTTTAATCATAAGTGTTAAACCCTTAATGTGTTTAAATCCTTTAATCAATCCATCTAATAATCACTAAGACATCAAGCTTGTAACTTGGGCCTTGCATTAGGGTTCTAATTCTTCCTTAATTGGTTAAGAAGGACTAACCCTAGTGTTAATGGACAAGTCCTCCTCAAGTTGTCTTACAAACCATAAAACTCACTTATTCATCTTATCATTAACTAAAATCCACCTAATAAAGGCTTTGTTTTGTCATGAGGTTAATCCCTAATCATGGATTAAGTTGAGGAGTCTTCCTTAGCTTAAACATTCTCATCTATTATCCTTCTATTAGGATGGTGTAATGAGTCTGTTTAATCCCTGATTATGGCTTAGTCTCATTACTTAACACTAAACAAAAACAACAAAAACATCTAAATAATCACAAGTAGGTTAATGATCTCAATCCTACACCATGGTGATTAAGTGTGAGATGCTGACTTCACACTTAAGGTATTCTCATTACCCCTAATCAGAGGGATGATGTGATGAGTTTACTAACCTATTGGTTTAGGCTTAAGCTCATTAACTTATGACAAACTTTCCAAAAGCAATAAAAGACTGAAAACTCAAAAACAAACAATAATCGTCTCCTCCGGGATTCTTTTCTCATCTCATTCATTCACAAACGAGAACTAGCTTCTTCCGTCTAATGCGAGATAGTTTGCACCTGAGCCAGACAGGTCATACACTTGAGGATAAACAAGTAAGCAGTTCACAAGTCAATTTACCTTTCAGTCTCTTTGGGTCGAACTACGGTGTTCTGACTTCCTCATTGCACGAGAGGATACGTAGGCATAACTTAACAGTTATCGAACAAAAGTCTCTATACATTCCCCCTCTTCCAGCATCATTCTTTTAGCCTTATAATCTTGAGCTTTGCACTCTTTGTTTACACTGACACTTCACATATTTCACTTCACATTCCTCTTACACTGACACTTGCATTCTTTTCCAGCTTTGATACACAAATTGCACTGACACTACCCCTTTTAAACACAAATCTTTTAAGCGTGGATCCCATCGAGTACGGCGGACAATCTGGGTGCTAATACCTTCCCAGGTTGTAACCAACCCCCTTTCTCAGTCTCTCTGGTTCGCAACCGTCTTATCCACATCTTTTCTAGGTTTATGCAGCATTACCTTTCCTTCGGGATAAAAATGCCTAGCTGGCGACTCTTTCTTTCTCTTGAGTTCACTCCTGTGTGTTCTCATCCCTCCTTTTCGCTGACCGTTCGCGTCTGTACCCCATTTGACCTTGGTTGTCATTTTGGTGGGAGCGACAGCTTGGCGACTCTGCTGGGGAACCTTATACTGTAACCAGGGCTTCTGGTTCTTTTTGTGGGTTCCTCCTAGCGCTTGTTTGATTTGTGTTTACTGGGGTGTTATGTGCTACTTGTGTTTGTATATTTGCATTTACTTTTGCTTTATGTACAGTTATTTATTGCTTTCTTTACAGCTTTATATACATCATACTGTCATAGTGTTATCTGGCTGGATCTGGTTTATTGTTCTGATGGGTGGGGTTCTATTGAGAGTTTTAGGTCCTATACCTGGGACCTGAGTGACACCTAGGCTAGAGTGGTTCATGTTCTTTCCCATTCCATTTCGGTCTGGTGCGGGAATATGAAACACGGTTCAGATATGGGTTTCTTCTTGAGAACTCTGTGCTACAGATCTCCTGTAGTGCTAGAGCTATCTGGGAAACTTGCTAAGTCTGGATGACCTTTATTATGACCTTCAGAAACTGAGGTGAATTAGAGGAGGATCCTTTATGGTTATTGTAAACACTGTACCTCCGGGTTAGAAGTGTTTACACTTCTCATAACTGATCCAAGTCTGAGGATCCTTGTTTTAGAACACCACCTGTGAGGGGGTTGGGCTGTTTACAGGTTTGCAGGTACCCTTGACCACAGCATACCCTGATACTTTGTTTTGATTAAGAGTACTCCACTTTGGACAGTTCTTGTGATTTGAACCCTGGACATGTGACTCTTTATTTGAGTCCCCCACCTTGGTTACTGGACTTTTGAACCTCCATCTGGACTTCTTAGACATACATGGACTTATATATCAAGGCAGTAATCAGATCCAGCTTGATCACAAACCCTTGCATATCATTTGCATACTCATCATTTGCATCATTTTAACATTTGTTTATTTGTTTTTCAGGGTATCCATATTGTATCTGGCTTGGTTTTGACCCCTTCATCTGCATAGACCCCTGTTCATCAGTGATCTGCTTCAGCTATCTTCATCAGTTGCCTGCTTCAGCCATTTCCATCACCAGCCTCAGACTATCAGTGGCTCATCTCTAGTGTCAGTCTTCATCATCAATACTGGTCCTCAGCTCTTCATCAACAGTCATGGCACCCAAGAAGAGCAACATTTCATACCACTTCTTTGAGCCTGTGCTGGCTGACATCAGGCAGGTCCAGTCACTTATCACTCCAGACCATATCCCATTATTCAGAGAGCATTATGGAGGCATCCTTGATATGGTTATGGACTTGGAACCTTCTCAGAGGAGTTTGATTCACACCTGCCTACAGTTCTATGACCCTCCTTTGAGATGTTTCACTTTCCAGAACTTTCAGCTAGGACCTTTACTGGAAGAGTTCTCATCATTGATTGGAGTACCTGTCAGGGGTGGTATCCCCTTCAACCCAGAGATGGCTTTTCCCAGCAATGAAGAAGTGGCAAAAGCACTATACCTGGAGCCTATTTTGATTGAGCAGAACATGACAACAAAGGTTGGAATCTCTGGTCTACACTTGGACTTTCTGACTTCTCAGGCCATCCTGAAGGCCTCCTTGGGAGAATGGAGGGCAGTTTGTGCATTGTTAGCCCTCAGCATTTATGGGGTGATATTATTTGCAGATGAGCCCAAGTTTATCAGCAAGAATGCCATTCACCTTTTCATTCTGAGGAACACAGTGCCCACATTGCTGGGAGATTTCTATTACTCTGTCCACCAAAGAAATGAGAAGCAAAGAGGGAGGTTGGTGAGGTGCTGTGCTCCCCTGTTCCATACCTGGCTGCTCAAACACTTGCCCAAGACTGATGCTTTCTTGAATCCTCACCAACAGAAGAATTGGGCTAGGAGACTTATTGCTTTGACTTCAGATAACATCAGGTGGTGCACCCAGAGCACCAAAGGCAAGGACATAATTACTAGCTGTGGACAGTTCCCCAATGTACCTCTGATAGGAGTGAAGGGTTGCATCAACTACAATCCTTTGCTGTTTAAAAGAAAATTGGGGTATGCTTTGGTTCACCCTCCTAGAGTGCAAGACTTGGCTGAAACCCTTTATTGTGAGATAAAGCCTAATCTAGCTGTTGTCAGACAAGCATCTTGGGCTTGGGACAACATCCAGACCAAAGGGATGGCCATTCTTGGGAAGTGCAACAATGTGGCTTCAGCTCAATATTATGAATGGTCTCATGCAAGGGCTCAACTTTCTGGGATGCCTTTCACCATTGAGGATGCACCTGGACCATCCACAGCACCACCTCCAGCCACTGTCAGCTTGGAAGAATTTGAGAAACTGAAAGGAATGAGAATCTGTCTCAAGCTCTGAAGAGGACCCTCTGTGAGAGGAGTGATGGTCGTCTATACATTGAAAGGTTGGAAAAGCTTAAGGTAGAGCATCTAGCCAGAATTGAGAAAGCAGAGGACTACATCAAGAAATCAAGAGCTGGAGAGCAAATTTTGAAGAATGCCTGTAAAGAGGCCCAGTTTCAGAAGGTTAGGACTGATCTCTATCTGAAAGAAAGTCAAGCTAGGTGGGTCAGGATCACTAAAGCTTGCACTCAAGAAGATAAGAGAACTCAAGACAGGATTGAGCAGTTGGAGGCCATTGAAAAGAAGCAACAGGAGGCTCTGCTAGAAGCCCAGAAGGAGATTTCAGAGTTGAAACTTAGAGCTGGCGTGAAGAGGTCAAAGGACCAGGACAGGCACAAGAAGCTGACCACTGCTATTGCCACCAGGAACCTTCTTATCAGAAACATTACAGAGCATCCGGCTGGTCCTGTAACTGAAGCACTTCTGAAGGAGGTTAAGGAGGATGAGTTTGGCTTAGATATTTGACTACTTTGCTTGTTGTTATTTCCATTTCATGTACTTTTCTTTTGCTATATTTTGACCCCTCAGGGGCATGTGTTGTAAAAACAAACTATGTATGATCTATCATTTGTAATGTATTTGTCAGTTTGTTTCATTTGAGTTTCTTTTCTCAAGCAACATCAAAGCATCTTCCTCAGGGTCTGGAAAGGTCAAAACCAAGAGCCAAGCCGGATACCTTGGAAAATAAATAAGCATACTGCATTGCATACTAACATTTGTTTTGTTTTGTAGGTTTTTGTTTTGTTTGTTACTAACTCTGTTGTGGTTCAGGAATTATTGCTCGCCGTCGGGTGTTCCCTCTCAACCGTCCACACAGATATCCTACTCGCAACAATCTTCCTGGTATCCAGATGGACCAAGTACAGCAGGACCTGACAGAAGTCAGGACTCAGATGGCTAATGAAAGGCTGGAGATGAGAAACCAAATGACCCAGTTCATGGAAGTAATGAATGGCTTGGCTCAAAGCCAAGAAAGATTGAGGGATTGGTAGAAAGGCAAACCCCGGAAGAACCCCATTTGGGAACTGGAGGAACAAGTAACAATGAGAGGGGTCAGCCTCATGTTAATCCACCAGTATATGGGCCTCATCTACATCCGGAAGTCAACATCCCGACTAATGTACAAGGGAATACTACTGCAGGCAGAATCTTACAAGAAGACCCCCAGGAGGAGCAGTTCACTGTAATGGGGGCTGGGGATGAAGTTTATGATAGAAGGTTTGATGAAATTGCTGAGAAGTTGAGATCTCTGGAGTCTCAAAATTCCCTAGGTTTTGATGTCATGGATATGGGGTTAGTGGATGGGGTAAGGATTCCCCACAAGTTTAAACCCCCGTGCTTCGAGAAGTACAATGGAACTTCCTGTCCACGAACTCACTTACAGTCCTTCCTGGGGAGACTTAAGGCATACACCATGGATGAAAAACTGTGGATGTTTTATTTTGAAGACAGTTTGACTGGGGCTTCAAGGGAATGGTACTCTCACTTGACCAGAGCTACAATCAGATGCTGGAAGGACCTAGCTGAGGCCTTCATCAAACAGTACCAATACAACTTGGACATGGCTCCTAACAGGACCCTTTTGATGGGAATGTCTCAGTCCTCCAGAGAAAGCTTCAGGGAATATGCCCAGAGGTGGAGACAGCTTGCTGCTGCTGTCCAGCCACCCATGTCGGAAAGAGAAATGGCCGACATGTTTATGAATACTCTGCAAGGAACATATATTGATAGGCTAGCTGCCTTTTCTTCCACCAGCTTCGCAGACGTAGTTATAGCTGGAGAAAGAATTGAGAGCCTTCTGAAGATGGGTAAAATTTCTGATAATGGTGCAAGTTCGTCAGGTAATCCCAGAAAGCCTTTTGTGGGACCCAGAATAACTGGTGAGACAAATGTCATTCATGCCAGCAGGGGCAGACCTCAGTATGTCCACAGATCAGTAGCAGCTGTCACAATCCCAGCTCCGATTCCTCAGCAACCAACATATCAACCACAACAACCACCACATTATCAGCAGCAAATTCAGTATCCGCCACAAAGAGCCTATAACAACAACAATAACAACAACCAACAGCAAAGACCTTTTCAGCAAAGACCATCACAGGCAAATAGGGTGATTGACCCTATCCCTATGCCTTATGCCGCTTTATTGCCACAACTCCTGAAACTCAACTTGGTTGAATTAAGGACATTGGAGCCACCAGATCCCTCCAATCTTCCAAGAAATTATGATGTCAACGCCAGATGTGCTTTCCATTCCAATGCACCTGGCCACAATACGGAGAAATGTAGAGCTTTACAAATGAAGGTACAAGACCTGGTGGATTCTAAAGCCCTCAACTTTGCACCCCCTCCAAGTGTCACCAAGAATCCCATGCCCAATCATGGAGGACCAAGAATTAATGCCATTGAGGAAGACAAGCCATCTTTCTTAATCACCAGTGTTGGGCAGATTCGGACACCTCTGGTAGAAATTAAAGCTTAGCTCCTAGAATGCCAGATGTTCCCCGGGTGTGAGCTCGGTTGTGGTTATTGCAACATTTCAGTCAACGGGTGTGATAACTTGAGAAGCGGCATAGATGGTCTTATCAAAAATGGTATACTTCAGATCTCAACAACGGCGCCTACAAATCCAGCAATCCCTTTGACAACAATTCTTGACTCTCCTACAACTGCAACAACAATCATTCCAACCAATTCATCAGTACTATCAACCATGGCTTCATCTATCACTTCAACCAGCCAAATATCAACAACCATTTCTTCTACAACATCAGCATCCCTTTATTCAGCAGGATCTTCTACAACGCCAACAGAAATTAATGAAGATATCTCAGCAGTCACCATTTACTATGATCCATCAGATGTTCCTCCAAACAACAACTTTCAGCAACAAACAGTGGCACCTCCTGCCAGGTCACCAGTCACCATTTACTACGATCCGCACACCATTTCAGTGCCTTCCTCTGCAGCAGTCAGTCCAGTTACCATCACGATGCCTGGACCAGTTCCATATGAAAGCAGTAATGCCATACCTTGGCATTATGGCTCTTACCTCTACTTCAACGGGGAGAAAATCACCTTGGACTCTTCAACTTCTTCTCCACAGATTGATAATGTTGGGGGAGGCGGAGGCTTCACCAGAAGCGGACGCCTTTTTGCCTCACAATTGCAAAGACCTAATGCCGAAGCAGAAGCTGCTGCAAAAGCAAAGGGGAAGAGTGTGATACCTGAAGAACCAATCATCAAAGAAACTCAGAAGACATCTTTTGAGCAAGATGTAGACGGGTTTATGAGGATTATAAAGATAAGTCATTATAAGGTGGTGGATCAGCTTCACCAAACTCCCTCAAAAATCTCCATATTATCCCTGTTGATGTGTTTTGAAGCTCACAGGAATGCATTATCGAAAGTCTTGCACGCAGCATACGTGCCAGAGGAGATCACTGTTAATCAGCTAGAAACTGTGGTGGCAAATGTCAACACCAGTCATGGACTGGGCTTCACCAATGCTGACTTAACAACTGAGGGGCATAACCACAACAAGGCTTTACACATCACTCTAGAATGCAAGGGTGCTGTTCTATCCCATGTACTGGTGGACACTGGGTCTTCACTCAATGTTCTACCAAAGAAAGCCTTGGTGAAGCTGGAGTATGATGGCTTGGCATTGCATCCAAGTAATTTGGTGGTGAGAGCATTTGATGGCTCTAAAAGATCGGTGCTTGGGGAGATTGATCTGCCTGTGATGATTGGCCCGCAAACCTTCAAAATTACCTTCTATGTGATGGACATTCAGCAAGGCCTACAGCTGTTTGTTGGGTAGACCCTGGATTCACGCCGCTGGCGCTGTTACGTCTACCCTTCACCAGAAGCTGAAATTCAAGTGGGAAGGCCAGATCATCACCATCTGTGGTGAAGAGGACATCTTTGTTAGCCATCTGGCTACATATAAGTATATTGAGATGGATGGAGAGATCCATGAAACTATGAGCCAGGGGTTTGAGGCCCTGAACATAAATGAAGCATCTGATGTACTAGGAACCTCCATGACGTCTTATCAGCAAGCCAGGAAGGTTGTTGAAGAGGGTACTGCCCAAGGCTGGGGCAAGCTGCTGCCTGTGGAGAAGAAGGAGGACAAATTTGGGTTGGGTTACAAACCAACTCAACAAGATCAATCAGAGGCTGCCAAGAAGCCCAGTTTTATCAGTGGGGGGATGCTCACCCCTGATGCAGTGAACAACTTGGAAGACGAGGATGAAAGCGACCGCAACCTGGAGAGCTGGATACGTCCAAGGATCCCGGGGAGCCAAGTCCTTAACTGGTCTTCCCAGGAAATTATAAGGGTTACTCCTGCAGAGTAATTATTATTTCCTGTATTTTTAAGCATGCATCAAGTCTTGCATCTTGCCCAAGATGACAAGACTCATTTTGTAATCGGGCCATCTTGTAATTTTGTGCAAACGGATCAATCAATGAATATCGGACATCTTTTGCAAATGAGTCTTTTTCTTTTCCGCTCACTGTTTTTCATTTTTTCTTTTTGTACAAAAATAAAATGGCAATGTTTTCCAAAATGATCAACTTCATTTCACTTTTTTCTAAACAAGGTTAAAATCAATCACTAAAATGAACAATCTAAACCCTTGCAGAGAGTGCCTTTCAGACTGCACCGACAACAGCACAGCTATGACTTCGTATGACTTTGACAATCCAATCAATCAAGCCGATGAAGGGGTTGAAGAAGATTATGAGCTTCATGAAGAGCTAGCCAGGTTGTTAAGGCAAGAGGAGAAGGTTATCACTCCTCATCAGGAGGAGGTTGAAACGGTTAATCTCGGTACGGATGAAGATGTGAAAGAGGTTAAGATCGGGGCCTTCTTACAAGACTCAGTGAAAGAACAACTGATTGACATGCTTCGGGAGTATGTAGATGTCTTTGCTTGGTCTTATCAGGATATGCCAGGGTTGGACACCGATATTGTCATGCACAAGCTGCCTTTAAAAGAAGACTGCCCGCCGGTAAAACAGAAACTACGCCGTACTCGCCCATATATGGCAATGAAGATAAAAGAGGAGGTACAAAAACAGTGGGACGCCGTTTTCCTTGCTGTAACTAGCTATCTGCAGTGGGTTGCTAATATTGTACCTGTGCCTAAGAAAGACGGCAAAGTGAGAATGTGTGTGGACTACCGGGATCTGAACAGAGCCAGCCCGAAAGATGACTTCCCATTACCTCACATTGATGTATTGGTTGATAATACGGCTCAGTTCTCGGTGTTCTCCTTCATGGACGGATTTTCAGGATACAATCAGATCAAGATGTCACCTGAAGACATGGAGAAGACAACTTTCATCACACCCTGGGGCACGTTCTGTTATAAGGTGATGCCATTCGGACTGAAGAATGCTGGTGCAACCTATCAACGGGCTATGGTAACATTATTCCACGACATGATCCATAAAGAAATTGAATGTTATGTGGATGACATGATTGCTAAGTCCCTCACAGAAGAAGACCACCTGGTGAATCTACTGAAATTATTCAAGCGTCTGAGGAAGTACCAACTAAAGTTAAACCCCAACAAATGCACATTCGGGGTACGATCTGGTAAGCTGATGGGATTTATTGTAAGCGAGAAAGGGATTGAAGTTGACCTTGACAAAGTCAAAGCCATTCAAGAAATGCCTGCACCGAAAACTGAGAAAGAAGTTCGAGGTTTTCTAGGTAGATTGAACTACATTTCACGGTTCATATCTCACCTTACATCAACCTGTGAGCCTTTGTTCAAACTGTTAAGAAAAGAACAAACGGTCAGGTGGAACGAAGACTGCCAGAGGGATTTCGACAAGATCAAGGAATACTTACAAGAGCCTCCAATCCTTATGCCTCCAGTTGAAGGAAGACCTCTGATAATGTACTTGACAATATTAGAAGAGTCAATGGGGTGTGTGCTGGGCCAGCATGACGAGTCTGGTCGAAAAGAGTATGCAATATATTACCTAAGCAAAAAGTTTACCGACTGTGAACAACGTTATTCACTGCTCGAGAAAACTTGCTGTGCTTTAGCGTGGGCTGCTCGCCGACTAAGGCAGTATATGTTGACCCACACCACTTTATTGATCTCAAAAATGGACCCAATTAAGTACATTTTTGAGAAGCCAGCACTTACCGGACGGGTTGCGAGATGGCAAATGATCCTCACAGAATATGACATCCAGTACACATCTCAGAAAGCCATCAAGGGCAGTGTATTGTCTGATTATCTTGCTGAGTAGCCTATTGATGATTACCAGCCTATGAGGTTTGACTTCCCTGATGAAGACATCATGTTCATAAAAGCAAAAGATCATGAAGAGCCAATTCACACTGAAGGGCCTGACCCGGAAGAAGAATGGACTATGATGTTTGATGGGGCTGTTAATATGAATGGTCGTGGTGTTGGTGCAGTACTCATTACACCTAAGGGGGTTCACATGCCTTTCTCGGCAAAGCTCACCTTTAACTGCACTAACAACGAAGCTGAATACGAAGCTTGCATTATGGGTCTTGAGGAAGCCATTGACCTCAGGATCAAAACTTTGACTGTATTCGGAGATTCAACTTTGGTAATCAATCAAACCAACGGCAAATGGTACACACACCAGGATCATCTGATACCTTATAGGGATTATACAAGGAGGTTATTGACTTTCTTCACAACGGTTAAGCTTGAGTATATCCCTCGGGACGAGAATCAGTTTGCAGATGCTCTTGCCACCATTTCATCCATGATCAAAGTTCAAGCTGCCAACTTTGTGCCTCGGATTTCAGTGTCCAGACTTGACAGACCAACGTATGTATTTGCAGCAGATGTTGTAAAAGATGATAAGCCTTGGTTCCATGACATTAAGTGCTTCTTGGAGGATCAAACATACCCACCTGGGGCATCTTCCAATGATAAGAAGACTTTAAGGAGGCTTGCTGGTAGTTTCTTCCTGAATACTGATGGTTCCCTGTACAAGAGAAACTTTGATATGGTACTCCTCAAATGTGTTGATAGAACAGAAGCAGACTTGTTGATGCACGAAGTGCACGAAGGATCCTTTGGTACCCATGCTGGAGGGCATGCCATGGCCAAGAAGTTGTTAAGATCAGGTTATTACTGGATCACAATGGATGCTGACTGTTGTGCCTATGCCAGGAAATGCCATAAATGCTATATTTATGCGGATAAGGTGCATGTGCCTCCCAATCCTCTGAACGTGATGTCTTCACCTTGGCCCTTTGCTATGTGGGGCATTGATATGATTGGCAAGATTGAACCGAATGCTTCAAATGGCCACAGATTCATCCTGGTAGCCATTGACTATTTTACCAAGTGGGTTGAAGCAGCCTCATATGCAAATGTTACAAGGCAAGTGGTAGCCCGATTTCTAAAGAGAGACATCATCTGTCGGTATGGAGTTCCCGAGCGAATCATTACTGACAATGGTTCCAACTTAAACAACAAAATGATGGCAGAGCTATGCCGGGACTTCAAGATCCAACACCACAATTATTCTCCTTACAGGCCAAAGATGAATGGTGCTGTAGAGCCAGCTAATAAGAATATCAAGAAGATTGTGCAGAAGATGGTAGTCACCTACAAATACTGGCATGAAATGCTACCATTTGCCTTGCATGGGTACCGAACGTCAATCAGAACATCCACTAGGGCAATACCGTATCAGCTTGTGTATGGTATGGAGGCAGTCCTACCTATTGAAGTTGAATTACCCTCTCTACGAGTATTGATGGATGTTAAGCTGAACGAAGCAGAATGGGTCCGGTCCCGATACGAACAACTGAGTCTGATTGAAGAGAAAAGATTAACTGTGATTTGTCATGGACAGTTATATCAGAAAAGAATGAAGAAAGCCTTCGATCAGAAAGTCAGGCTCCGAGAGTACCAAGTAGGAGATCTTGTGCTGAAAAGACTCCTCCCTCCTCATACAGACCACAGGGGCAAGTGGACTTCGAACTATGAAGGGCCATTCGTAGTAAAGAAAGTTTTCTCGGGTGGAGCACTGATGCTCAGCACTATGGATGGTGAAGACTTCCCGTCCCCTGTGAATTCAGATGCAGTTAAAAAATACTTCGCATAAAATGACCCGTTGGACATAAAAACAGAATGTAAGTCCAGGCAAAAATAGGGCATCCCGGCGAGTCAAAAACAGAATAAAAGACTCGGGCAAAAATAAGGGAAAATAAACAAAAAATGTACACCCGCTGAGTTGAAAAGCCGCATTGGACAACTCAGGCAAAAATGGGTATCCCGATGGATTGAAAACCCGAAAGGGCGATCCATGCAAAATAAGGGAATAAGCGAACAACTGCATTCTGAATTTGTCCGTATCACTTACAACTTGGTAAGCTTCGAAAGGATCAAGCTTCTTTCAGAATCAGCCTTCTTCAGAAAGCAAGACGAGAAGAACGTCAAATTTCATACGAGTCATAGCAGAAGGAAGCTCCCTGAAGCGTCGTCAACATTGCCAGCATCTTTTATTTCTCAATTTATAACAATCTCCTCTTTTTAGGGGATTTGTTTCTTTGACTGTATCTTGCCAATTCAGGGCACATGAATTAATAAAATCAGTTTTTCAGTCATGTTTCGTCTCGTACATTTTATTTTCATTTGCGAAAATGTCTGATGTCTTTAAAATACTGATTGCATAAATACAGATGCTTCTTTTCTGAAAATGCGTGCTTGCAGGAAATATACTTACTCCCGGGAGTGTCTAGACTCCTATGATGGAATCCAGTAAGGGATACCTCAGGATTACTTGTGCGTTTCTATGTCTTTTCAGGATTGCAGGTATTCAAAGCACAACATGGGGCATGAAAGCTTCACCCCAGCAAGCTGGCAAATCATTATCTACTCAGTCTTAGCACCAAAGGTGTTTTCGCCCCAGCTGAGTTGCCATCCATTATTCCTCCTCAGCCAAGTACAAAAGCCAGGGAACCATCTCCCCACATAGTGTCAACCTCTATCCAGAAGAGCAACGCACGAAGGAATCACAACAGAGTGGCGAAAACTTCTACAAACCCCAGCTGGGTCCTTCATTACCATGAAAGATCTATCAGTGATCTATTTCCCCAAGCAGAGTCATGTGCCAGATCTACCAGTGATCTCATCCCCAGATGGGATGTCCACTTCAAGCAGATCAGCCAGAGATCTTCGCAACAACGGGATCCGAATCCCGGATCGGTATCTTTGCATAATCATAGCATTCGCATCATATTCTCCCCACAGAGCGTAGCATTCCGTCTAATACGGAGCATTACGGCAAAAATCAAACATATTGCATAATCATAAGCCATGTTCTGAATCAAACACTTGTAAATACTGGCTTTCCATCAACAATATACAAATACTCCCCAGAATTCCCCAGCAGAAAGCTAAAGCATTTGCCTTACAAATACCAATACATACTCCTTTTGGACACCCGTCCGTATCATCATTCCCCAGTAAAGTCGCCCGAGCTTTCTTTACAAACAGACACTTATATATTACAGATATTTCTTGACACCCGTCCGTGTCATATCCCCAGCAAAAAGCCAAAGCGTCCTCTTTGCACTCACATATACATATATCCATACAGATTCCCTGACACCCGTCCGTGTCACCTTCCCCAACATAGTTGCCTGAACACTTTGTATATCAGATACTTGTTTATACTATACTTTTCTCCTTTTGACACTCGTCCATGTCGCTCTCCCCAGCAAGTTAAACACTCATCGGTACACCACTCATACTTATTACTCCTACAGATACTCGTCCGTATCTTGTATACACCAGTGGTACCTCCTCAGATTCAGCACTCGTCCGTGTTCTTTGTTAACCCGTTGGTACTCGTCCGTATCATCATCTCAGAACATGCGTCAAGCGTTTGTTTCTACTTGATACTCGTCTGTATCATAGTCTTAAGGATACTCGTCCGCATCTTTAATCCATACACTGTGTCAAACACTTATGTCTTCTTGAATTTAGACACTCGTCTGTGTCTACTATTCCCCAGAAGAGTCCCCTCAGATTTGATACTCGTCCGTGTTCTTTATTAACCAGTTGATACTCGTCCGTATCATCATCTCTGAACATGTGTCTGTGTTTGTTTCTACCTGATACTCGTCCGTATCATAACCTTAAGGATGCTCGTCCGCATCTTTAATCCATACACTGTGTCAAACACTTATGTCTTCTTGAATTTAGACACTCGTTTGTGTCTAATATTCCCCAGAAGAGTCCCCTCAGATTCGATATTCGTCTGTGTTCTTTATTAACCAGTTGATACTCGTCCGTATCATCATCTCTGAACATGTGTTCGTGTTTGTTTCTACCTGATACTCGTCCGTATCATAACCTTAAGGATGCTCGTCCGCATCTTTAATCCATACACAATGTCCAAACACTCATACCTTTCATTTCTTGGATGTAGACGCTTGTCCGTGTTTACTTTTCCCCAGCGAAGTCCCCAACAAAGCTTGTTGAACTATTCCCTTTTCTATCCGGCATTCGTCCTATGTCGCGATACTCTCAGCAGCCGTCCCCTGCTAGGTGATCGTCCTTCACCTCTTGATGATCGTCCTTCATCACTTTATCCGATGGCCGTCCCCATCGTTGATCTCGTTATCTGACATTCGTCCTATGTCATGATAAACCCTCAGAGCAGCCGTCCCCTGCTAGGTGATCGTCCTTCACCTCTTGATGATCGTCCTTCATCATGCTTATCCGATGGCCGTCCCCATCATCGACCTTTTTATCCGGCATTCGTCCTATGTCGTGATACTTTCGGCAGCCGTACCCTGTCCGGTGATCGTCCTTCACCCTTGATGACTGTCCCTCATCTTATCCCCAACAGAGCAGTCGTCCCCTGCTGGGTGATCGTCCTTCACCTTTGATGACTGTACCTCATCATTTTATCTCATTTACCTATAATCCCCCAGAAAGTCTTATAGCTTTACTTGATGGCCGTCCCCATCATTATCTCTCATATCCCCAGCTTGTCGGCCGTCCCCGTCATTGCTTTATTTCCCGCATTTTCCCCAGCATGTCGGCCGTCCCCGTCATCGCTTCATCCCCAGCAGTCGTCCTCTGCTCGGCGGTCGTCCTCCGTCGCCCGCACTTTATAGTTATACTTTATTTTTTTTTACAATCTATATCCCTTTTCTTCTTCATTCTGTGAGTGCAAATTTTGGACTGTCTTTGGTATTCAACCACAAGTTATCTTGTTTGCCTGTTAAGCCATTGCTTACATCCTGCATAGCTAACTCATGTTTGAATAGGGGCAGCTGTAAACACCCCAAATTTGCCCTCACCCATTCACACTATGGCTTGTGATCTTTTCATATGTATAAGTTCAATCATAGCATCTCATATTGCATTTTTGGTTCACTGCATTGATTCAAAGTCATCTGCATCTAGGGTTTGTGATCTGAGCAATCCAAGAGCTTCTTGAGCCACTCCAAAGGTCATCAATCACTTCAAAGGGGTCCATGTATGTTCAAGCATCATATTATATCCCCACAAATTCAAGAAAGTCAAAGAATCACAAGAACTGAGGATGGCATGGAAGCAGAGCCAGGTTTAACTGCACAGATGACCTAGAATTAGGGTTTTGGTTTCAAAGGCCATAACTCCAAATTTTTTGGTCATTCTTGTTTCTATTGGTCTCTATATGGTATAGGGATCATGCATATCAATTTTCATGAATAAATTCCATGGAAAAGTCATCTGATCAAGAGTTGACTTTTTGAGCAAGTCAGTGCAAAATCAGGGATCTGAGGCCCCCAATGACCCAACCAAAGGGTGTTCTTCATCATTTTGATTGTGTATGATCTTTATTTGATCATAGAAGATGTTAGAAGTTCACAAAATTGAATAATTTCAAGCCAGTTGCAAAGTTGACTTTTTAGGAAAATGACTTGTAATGGAAAATTGCCATTTTGGGAAACTTTTTCAACCCTTGCTTTTTGATTCAAAAATGATTCAAATGGGAAAACTTTGGTCATGAAAGTTGTAGATTGGATCATTCCCTTTTCAAAAAGTACAAGAACTCATTCTAATTCATTTTGGATCAAAAGTTATGGCTTGTCAAAGTTGGGAAAAATCACATAATTCCAAGTTTTCTACCAAAGAGGCAAAGTTGCAAAACCACTTGCCAAGGCAAATTGTGCTATCAAATGGACTTCTAATCTTCATACAAACATAAACCAATGTCTAAAAATCAGTTTGGCCCAAAGAGTTTTCCATTTCTATGCCTTGATTTTCACATAACCATAAGTCATTTTTCATGAAAGTGCAAAGAGGGATTTCTTGCAAATTTATTCTCAAAGGGTTTGTTTGGCCTCTAACGGATTTCAAAACTTTGCCATGACCTAATGAAGCATGCCTCACCAACAATTCAGCAAGTTTTCTCACATTCACATAGCCAAAAGTCATGAAATGTACCAAGTGGCCAAGTTGCAAGAACCCTCCCAACTCATGATCCAAATGCAGCAGTCTTTCATGAGCCATCCAAGGGCCATCCTTGACTCAAGCTGAGGCAGGACAAGCCTCTAGACTGCCTCTGCCACAACCCATGCTGCAAGTACACAAAACTTGACTTTTGGGCCAATCATCCCATACCAATCCCACAGTGCACACCTGCCCTCGAGATTTGTTGGGATAGTTTATGGATCAACTAAGGATCATAAAACATAACATACACAAGCCTGAAACACACACATTGCAGCACACTCCAAAAACTGTCAAAATCTTTCCTTCTTCGAATCACACAACACAGCCATCAAACTTCAATAATTTCTTCACCAATCAACCAGAAATCATCCATAGAACAGATCCCACCCCTCACAATGACCTGAAACAGCACACACAAGAACCTCATTTTCTGATACACCAGAACTGAACCTCTCAAAATAGCCAATTTAAACTCCATTCAAGCTTGCCATTAGCACAAGGGGGACCATTGGAGGTGGTTTGCACAAAGGAAAGGCTCAGAAAGCTCATTTTTGAAGGTCTCCATCTCAGGTATAGCTCAAGAACTTTTTTCTCAGAACTTCATTTTCTTGTTATAAATCGAATCTACATGTTGCACTGATCATCTGGATGTATTTAGTTTTGAAAATAAGTAAGAGATGACCATTTCATGTCACTCTGAAAGTTTGCTCGTGTTTCGTATTTGCCTTCGATTCATGCTTGTTAATGAAAATAAATGATTTTGGAAAGAGGGGTTAGGTTTAGATTGGGGAGAGGATCATTTCTGTGGAAGAAATTGCTTGTTTAGTGACCTGTAGCGAAATCTAGGGTTTTGGTTCGCCGGAGAAGACGACCGGAAGTCTTCTCCGGCCACCTGAAAATCATTAGCCCTAATCTGTGTAATTATGAGAGTTTGAATTCTGGCCCTTAGATGCGTTGACCCGCGCGTGTTTGGATGGTCAGGATTCCACCATTTTGCCCTAATCCTCATTTGACTTAATTAATCCAGATTAATTAATTTTAAAATCAGATTTAACCAGGTTTGAACTTGGGCCATTGGATGTGGCGCCAAGTCAACCTTTCCTTGCCCAGAATCAATCTGGTTCGTCCATCCTGCATACTTCCATTTAATTTCTATTTATTTTCATTTTATTTGATTTATTTTGTACATTTAATTTAAAATAGCAAAAAATGTTTAAAAATTATGAAAATTTTTGTCAAGGTTTTCATTATTTTTCAGAACACAAAAATATTTTTATGTTTATTTTTTGCATCAAAAATTAATTTTTAAATCATTTAAAAGTTTATTTTTAATTAATTAATGAAAATTAATTAATTAAAAATACTTTTAGGTATTTAAAAATCACAAAAAAATTCATGTTGCATTTAAAAACATTTAGAAACATTGTCCAACTCTCAAACCAAATTTCTTTTTTGTTCTTGATGCCTTTTGATAATTTTCTTTGGAATTAATTTCATTTCAAGGCAATATTTTGTGACAAACTTCAAAAATTCATTTCTGCCTAACCATTGAGTGTTGGATCATGATTCTTTTTGCATTGCATTTTATATAGCATGTAGTTTGTCGGATAAAATTGGCTTGATTTGATCTTGCATTTTCAATTTGTTTGGCATTTTTCTTGACAAGGTACCTTAAAACCCTAGCAATCTTAGGAAATTCATAACTCTCACTAGGTTAAGAGTTGGATCCCCTCCTTTGGGCAGTGAGTTTGTATAGGTTTAGGGTTCCTTTGATTGCATTTTCAAATTTTTATCATGTCATTTGCTTCTGGTTTTGGATTTTTGTTTGATGTATTGATCATAAACCCTAATTCATGCCTTCCTTTGCATCCATCTTCCATTTGCTTGCATACCATGACTTGCCATGACATTTTGTGCATTCATTTGATTCATAAGACATCTTAGGACATATTAGAACCATGTTTGATCATTGCATCTTTCATTTGCCATGTTGTATGTCATTTGCATTCCATAACTTTTCATGAACATCCATGGTTCAAAACATGCTTCTCTTGCATCCATATGTTTGTATGATCATCCTCATGCCTTGTTTCATGTTTGCATCATCTCTTAGCATCATTAAAACCATGTATTTGCTTCTGACTTTGTCTTGCATCATGCCATTTCATCTCATTTGCATTGCATTTCATTTCTTTCACTAACTTTTCAGGTGGTAAGTTACTTTGAGAAGTGAATTTGCCTTCACTTCTCATGATCTCTTTTCATCTCTTTCATACTCCCTTGGCTGCATTTTTGTATTTTTATTGGATTGAGCTTGCTCATTCTTGTTCATCTTACTTTCTTTCTTCAAGTGACTTGTCTTCTTAAATGAAGCAAGTTGCTTTGCTTCTCTTTGCTCCTTTCATCTGCTTCCTGGTGGTGTCTCTGAAGTTTTCTCTCTTGAGCCTCATTAACCCTAGGAACAACCAAGCATGACAATAATTAGGGTTTGATTAGTCCCCCATTTAGCTTTTACCTTTGTGTCATCATTGAGTCTTCTCTCCTCACCTCATAATCAGGGACTAAACCCTAAAGGCTTTAAGGCTTTGTGATTAAGCTTATGCTTGCATCCTTCTATTAGGATGGAGTGTATAACTTTAATCCTAAGTGTTAAACCCTTAATGTGTTTAAATCCTTTAATCAATCCATCTAATAATCACTAAGACATCAAGCTTGTAACTTGGGCCTTGCATTAGGGTTCTAATTCTTCCTTAATTGGTTAAGAAGGACTAACCATAGTGTTAATGGACAAGTCCTCCTCAAGTTGTCTTACAAACCATAAAACTCACTTCTTCATCTTATCATTAACTAAAATCCACCTAATAAAGGCTTTGTTTTGTCATGAGGTTAATCCCTAATCATGGATTAAGTTGAGGAGTCTTCCTTAGCTTAAACATTCTCATCTATTATCCTTCTGTTAGGATGGTGTAATGAGTCTGTTTAATCCCTGATTATGGCTTAGTCTCATTACTTAACACTAAACAAAAACAACAAAAACATCTAAATAATCACAAGTAGGTTAATGATCTCAATCCTACACCATGGTGATTAAGTGTGAGATGCTGACTTCACACTTAAGGTATTCTCATTACCCCTAATCAGAGGGATGATGTGATGAGTTTACTAACCTATTGGTTTAGACTTAAGCTCATTAACTTATGACAAACTTTCCAAAAGCAATAAAAGACTGAAAACTCAAAAACAAACAATAATCGTCTCCTCCGGGATTCTTTTCTCATCTCATTCATTCACAAACGAGAACTAGCTTCTTCCGTCTAATGCGAGACAGTTTGCACCTGAGCCAGACAGGTCATACACTTGAGCATAGACAAGTAAGCAGTTCACAGGTCAATTTACCTTTCAGTCTCTTTGGGTCGAACTACGGTGTTCTGACTTCCTCATTGCACGAGAGGATACGTACGCATAACTTAACAGTTATCGAACAAAAGTCTTTGTACATTCCCCCTCTTCCAGTATCATTCTTTTAGCCTCATAATCTTGAGCTTTGCACTCTTTCTTTACACTGACACTTCACATATTTCACTTCACATTCCTCTTACACTGACACTTGCATTCTTTTCCAGCTTTGATACACAAATTGGACTGACACTACCCCTTTTAAACACAAATATTTTAAGCGTGGATCCCGTCGAGTACGGCGGACAATCTGGGTGCTAATACCTTCCCAGGTTGTAACCAACCCCCTTTCTCAGTCTCTCTGGTTCGCAACCGTCTTATCCACATCTTTTCTAGGTTTATGCAGCATTACCTTTCCTTCGAGATAAAAATGCCTAGCTGGCGACTCTTTCTTTCTCTTGAGTTCACTCCTGTGTGTTCTCATCCCTCCTTTTCGCCGACCGTTCGCGTCTGTACCCCATTTGACCTTGGTTGTCATTTTGGTGGGAGCGACATTTTGTCATGAGGTTAATCTCTAATCATGGATTAAGTTGAGGTATCTTCCTCAGCTTAAGTGTTTTCATCTATTATCCTTCTATTAGGATGGTGTAATGAGTTCATTAATCCTTGATTATGGCTTAAACTCATTACATAACACTAAACAAAAACTCAAAAACATCTAAATAATCACAAGTAGGTTAATGATCTTAATCCTACATCATCTTGGTAATTAAGTTGAGATGTTTATCTCATACTTAAGGTATTCTCATTATCCCTAATCAAAGGGAGGATATGATGAGTTTACTAACCCTTGGTTTAGGCTTAAGCTCATTAACTTATGACAAACCCAAAAAAGCAATAAAAGGTTGAGAACACAAAAAACAAACAATAATCGTCTCTTCCGGGATTCTTTTCTCATCACACTCATTCACAAACGAGAACTTGCTTCTTCCATCTAATGCAAGACAGTTAGCATTTGAGCCAGACAAGTCATACACTTGAGCATAGACAAGCAAGCAGTTCATCAGTCAATTTATCTTTCAGTCTCTTTGAGTTGAACTACGGTGTTCTGACTTCCTCATTGCACGAGAGGATACATAGGCATAACTTAATTGTTATCGAACAAAAGTCTCTGTGTCCTCCCCCTCTTTCAGCATTCTCTTTTAAGCCTCATTCCTGAGTATTTCACTTCACTCTCTTGCACTGACACTTGTATATTCTTTTCCAGCTTTTGCACACAGATAGCATAGACACTACCTTTTTAAACACAATCTTTCAAGCGTGGATCCCGTCGAGTATGACGGACAATCTGGGTGCTAATACCTTCCCAGGTTGTAACCAACCCTCTTTCTCAGTTTCTCTGGTTCGCGACCGTCTTATCCACCTCTTTTTTTAGGTTTATGCAGCATTACCTTTCCTTCGGGATAAAAATGCCTAGCTGGCGACTCTATTCACTTCACCTTCATTTCTCTTTCGCCGACCGTTCGCGCTTGTACCGGGATGCAAATCTTTGGGAGCGACTGTTTGGCGACTCTGCTGGGGAACCTTATATTGCAACCAGGGCTTCTGGTTCTTTTTTTGGGTTCCTCCTAGCGCTTGTTTGATTTGTGTTTATGGGGGTGTTATGTGCTACTTGTGTTTATTTATTTGCTTTATTTATTTATTTATATACAGCTTTATTTATTGCTTTCATTTTATGCATTTCATATTGTCATTATCATGTGCTGGATCTGCTGTTTCTTTGGTGGGTGGGGATCATTGAGTGATTAAGGTCCTATACCTGGGACCTGAGTGACACATAGGCTAGAGTGGCTTCATATTCTTTCCCATTCCATTTCGGTCTGGTGCGGGAATATGAAACACGGTTCAAACATGGGTTTCTTCTTGAGAACTCTGTACTACGGATTTCCTGTAGTACTAGGGCTATCTGGGAAGCCTGCTAAGTTTGGATGACCTTTTTATGACCTTCAGCATCTGGGGTGAATTAGAGGAGGATATTTTATGGTTATTGTAAACACTGTACCTCTTGGTTAGAAGTGTTTACACTTCTCATAACTAATCCAAGTCTGAGGATCCTTGTTCTAGAACATTACATGTGAGGGGGTTGGGATGTTTACAGGTTTGCAGGAACCCTTGGCCTCATCATACCTTGTTACTAGTTTTGTTAAGGTTGTATTATTTGGACAGTTCTTGTGATTACCCTGGACTTGTGACTCTTTATTTGAGTCCCCCACCTGGTTATTGGATTTCTAAGCCTCCATCCGGACTTATAAACACACATGGACGTTTACCAACAGATAAACAGATCCAACACTTGATCACAAACCCTTTGCATATCATTTGCATAAATGATTTTTGCATCATTTAACATTGGCTTATTTGTCTTATAGGGTATCCATCTTTATCTTTGGTTTGGTTTTGACCCCTTCTGCTGCTTAAACTCCTTTAGTTATCTTCTCCAGCACCTCCATCAGTTTGTCAGTGATTTCTCCTCCAACTGCCTTCATCAGAGACCCATCTACAGCATCTCAGTCAGTGACCTTCATCAGCAGTTGCTCTCAGCCTCTTCACCAGTATCCAGCATCCATGGACACTTCAAGAAAGAGCAACATCACATACCACTTCTTTGAGCCTACCCTGACTGGCATCAGGCATATCCAGTCCCTCATTACTCCTGACCATGTCCCACTATTCAGAGAGCATTATGGAGGCATATTGGACATGGTCATGGACTTAGATGCATCTCAGAGGAGCATGATCCATACTTGCTTGCAGTTTTATGATCCTCCACTCAGATGCTTCACATTCCCTGATTTCCAGTTGGGACCTTTGCTAGAAGAGTTTTCCTTGTTGTTAGGAGTTCCTATCAGGAGAGGGATTCCTTTCAACCCTGAGATGGTTGCTCCCAGAAATGAAGACATAGCTAGGGCATTGCATTTGGTGCCTGCCCTCATTGATCAGAACATGACAACCAAGGCTGGGGTTCCAGGCCTCCACCTAGACTTCTTGATCTCCCAGGCTACCCTGCATGCTGCAATAGGAGAATGGAAGGTTTTCTGTGCACTTTTAGCCCTCGGTATATATGGGGTTATCTTGTTTGCAGATGAGCCAAAATTTGTGAGCAAGAATGCCATTCACCTGTTCTTATTGAGAAACCCAGTTCCTACCTTGCTTAGGGACTTCTACTACTCAGTACATCAGAGGAATGAGAAGCAAAGAGGGAGGCTGGTCAGATGATGTGCTCCTCTTTATTATTCCTGGATGCTAAGACACTTGCCAAGGTCAGACACCTTCCTGAACCCTTACCAGCAGAAGAATTGGGCTAAGAGGTTCATTGCTTTGACATCAGAAGACATTAGATGGTGCACTCAGAGCACCAAGGGCAAGGACATCATTAATAGTTGTGGGCAATATCCTAATGTGACTTTGATAGGAGTAAAAGGTTGCATCAACTACAACCCTTTACTGTTTAAGAGATAATTAGGATATGCTTTGGTTCATCCTCCAAGAGGGGAAGACTTGACTGAGACCCTCTACTGTGAAATCCAGCCCAACTCAATTGTTGTCAGACAAGCTGCCTGGGCTTGGGATAACATACAGACCAAGGGAACAACCATCCTTGGCAAGTGCAACAACATTGCTACAGTATAGTATTCTGATTGGTCTCGTACCAGAGCTCAGATCACCCGGATGCCATTTACTTTAGAAGATGTACCTGGACCTTCTACAATACAACCTGTAGCTACTGTCAGTTTGGAAGAGTTTGAGAAACTGAAAGAGAGGAATGCTCATCTATCTGAAGCCTTGAAGAAAACTCTCTGGGAGAGAAATGACAGCCGTCTAGATAATGAGAGATTGGAAAGGCTCGAGATTGAGCATTTGACCAAGATTGAGAATATGGATGACTACATCAGGAAGGCTAGGGCAGGAGAGTTAGTACTGAAGAATGCTTGCAAGGAGGCAAAGACTCAGAAGGCTAGGGCAGAGCACTATCTGGAGGAGAGCCAGGCTAGGTGGATCAGGATCACTGAAGCCTGTGCACAGGAAGACCAAAGGACTCAGGCTAAGATAGAGCAGTTGGAAGCTAGTGAAAAGAAGCATCGGGAGGCTTTGTTGGTAGCTCAGAGAGAGATATCTGAATTGAAACTCCAGGCGGGGTTGTAGAGGTCAAAGGATCAGGACAAGCATAAGAAGTTAACTAATGCCATTGCTACCAGGAACCTCCTCATCAGGACTATTACAGAGCACCCAATAGGTCCAGTGACTGAGGTCCTCCTAAAGGAAGTCAGAGAGGATGACTTTGGATTAGATGTTTGATTCTTTTGCTTGTACTCTTCTTTTGTTGTACTTTTCTGTTATTATATTTTTACCCACCGTGGGGATGTATTGTAATCAAACTATATATTTTCACTCTTTGTAATATATGTGGTTTGTATTATTTATTTTTGGTGGGCTTAACCTCTCTTCATCATCAGCATTTCCTCGAGGTCTGGAAAGGTCAAAACCAATGAACCAAACCGGATACCCTTGGAAGACAAATATTTATCCTGCATTGCATACTAACATTTTCTTTGTTTTTTAGGTTTTTGTTTTATTGTTGTTTCTCACTTTGTTGTGGTTTCAGGAAACATTTCTCGTAGAAGAATGTTCCCTGTCAACAGAATACACCGGTACCCGACAAGAAACAACCTTCCGGGACTCCAGATGGATCAAGTTCAGCAAGACTTGAATGAAGTGAGGACCCAAATGGCTAATGAGAGGGTTGAGATGAGGAATCAGATGACCCAATTCATGACTATAATGACTGGTTTAGCTCAAAGCCAGGAAAGACTTAGGGAGTTGGTTGAGAGACAAACTCCTTAAGAACAACATCCAGGTACAGGAGGTACCAGTAACAACGATCACGTGCAACCTCACGCTGATCCACCAGAGTTTGAGCCTCATCTAAATCCAGAGATCAATTCCATAAGGAATACTCAGGGTAACACTACTGGAGGACGGGTCTTGCAAGAGGATCCACAAGAAGAGCAGTTTACAGTTGTTGGGGCTGGGGACGAAGTTTACGACCGTAGGCTGGATGAAATTGCAGAGAAGCTGAGGTCTCTTGAATCCCAAAATTCCCTAGGGTTTGATGTAATGCACATGGGACTGGTGGAAGGGGTGAGAATTCCTCACAAATTCAAGCCCCCGTGTTTTGAAAGGTATAATGGCACATCCTGCCCACGCACCCACCTTCAATCATTCTTGGGAAGGTTAAAAGCATACACCATGGACGAGAAACTGTGGATGTTTTACTTCGAGGATAGTCTAAAAGGGGAATCCCGAGAATGGTATTCCCATTTGACTAGAGCAACAGTAAGGAACTGGAAAGACTTGGCTGAAGCTTTTATCCGTCAGTATCAATATAACTTGGACATGGCCCCAAACAGGACCCTTCTAATGAGGATGTCTCAATCTTCCCGTGAAAGCTTCAGGGAATATGCCCAAAGGTGGAGGCAACTGGCTGCTGCAGTTTAACCCCCTATGTCTGAAAGGGAAATGGCATATATGTTCATGAATACCCTTCAAGGAACCTACATTGACAGATTGGCTGCTTTTTCTTCTACCAGCTTTGCAGATGTGGTGATAGCTGGGGAAAGAATAGAGAGCCTATTGAAGATGGGAAAGATCTCCGATAACGGTGCCAGTTACAGTAGTACAAGAAAGCCATTTGCTGGGCCCCGTAGATCTGGTGAAACAAACTCTGTGCACATGGGAAGAGGGAGACTCCAATACTTGCCCAGGACAGTTGTTGTTGTTACTATCCATGTTCCACCTCCTCAGTATACTCAACAACCGCAACACTTTCCGCAACAACAACAGTTTCTGCAACAAAGATCATACAACAATAACAACAACAATCAACAACAATGCCCGTTTCAACAGCGGCCATCTCAGGCCAACCGGGTAATTGACCCCATTCCAATGTCGTATGTTACACTGCTGCCACAACTCCTAAAGCTCAATCTTGTTGAGTTAAGGACATTGGCTCCACCTGATCCTCAAAACCTTCCAAGAAACTACGATGTCAACGCTAGGTGTTCTTTTCACTCTAATGCACCTGGTCACTCTACGGAAAAATGCAGAGCTCTGCATATGAAGGTTCAAGATCTGGTAGATTCAAAAGCCCTGAACTTTGCACCTCCTCCCAATGTAATGAAAAATCCTATGCCAAGCCACAATGGGCCAAGGATTAATTTTGTAGAGGATGGCTCACCCATAAGTTTAATAGAAGACATTGTGTATATTCAAACACCCCTGGAAGAGGTTAAAGCCCAGCTTTTAAAGTGCCAAGTGTTCCCAGGTTGTGAGGCCTGTTGTGAATTATGCAAACTTTCTGAGAATGGGTGTGCTAGCTTGAAGAGTGGAATTAATGGCTTGATCAGAGAAGGCATCCTGCAAATTACAACCACAACTTCTACAACACCAACAACTCTTTTATCAACAACAACTGATTATTCTACAAATGCAACAACCATCTTTCCTACTGTTTCTTCTACAAATGCAACAACCATTGTTCCAACTGATTCAGCTACAACTTCAGTAATCATTTCATCTACCACTTCAACACACAACAATTCATTTGCACTAGCTACTACAACTTCAACAACCAACAATGATGTTTTCACTGTCACAATTTACTATGACCCGGCAATGGTCCCGAACTCCAGCAACTTTCAACAACATCAACAACAGTCTCAACAAAGCTTCAATTCACCTCCACCAACATCCACCAGAGGTCCCATTACTATTTTCTATGACCCACAAACAATTACAGTCCCAACATCTGCTGCAGTGAGTCCAGTCACTATCACAGTGCCCGGGCCGATACCATATGATAAAGACAGTGCTATACCATGGCATTATGGTGCTGATCTGTACTGCAACAGAGAGAAAGTCCTTCTTGATTCTCCAGTTCTCACTCCCCAAGTGGATAATGTTGGGGGAGGCGGAGGCTTCACCCGAAGCGGACGTCTCTTCGCATCACAAGTCCCTAGAACCAACACTGAGACAGAGGCGGTTGCCAGAGCCAAGGGGAAGAGTGTGATACCGGAAGCATCTGCACCAAAGGAAACACATAAATCATCCTTCGATCAAGATGTGGATGAGTTTATGAGAATTATTAAAATAAGTGACTATAAAGTTGTGGACCAGCTCCACCAGACTCCTTCAAAGATCTCAATACTATCTATGCTGCTGTGTTTCGAAGCCCATCAGGATGCACTACTCAAAGTTCTGCATGTTGCCTATGTGCTAGAAGAGATCAATGTAAATAAGCTGGAAACAGTGGTGTCAAATGTCAATACTAGCCACGGGCTAGGGTTCACTGATGCTGATTTAACTGCAGAAGGACGTCTCCACAACAAAGCTTTGCACATAATCGTGGAGTGCAAAGGAGTTGTACTATCTCATGTTCTTGTAGACATTGGGTCCTCACTCAATGTCTTAACCAAGAAAGCCCTTGTCAAGCTCGAGTATGATGGGATAGCTCTCCGGCCAAGTAACCTTGTGGTCAGGGTTTTTGATGGCTACAAAAGATCTGTTCTTGGAGAGGTGGAGCTGCCAGTGATAATCGGTCCACAAGTCTTTAAGACCATTTTCTATATGATGGACATACAACCTGCTTACAGCTGTTTGTTAGGTCGATCCTGGATTCACGCTGCAGGCGCAGTAACGTCGACCCTTCACCAGAAACTGAAGTATGAATGGGAAGGACAGATTATCACCATCTGTGGTGAAGAGGACATATTTGTTAGCCACCTGGCTACGTACAAGTATATTGAGATGGATGGTTAAATCCATGAGACAATGAGCCAAGGGTTCGAGGCCCTGAATGTCAATGAGGCTACTGAAGTATTTGCTGCATCCCAAGAAGACAGGATAGGTACTTTAATGGTCTCCTATCAGCAAGCCCGGAAGGTTGTGGAAGAAGGTAATGCTCAAGGCTGGGGCAAGCTGCTGCCAGTGGAGAAAAAGGAAGATAGATTCAGTTTGGGTTACAGACCATTCAGACAAGATCAATCAGAGGCTGCCAAGGAGCCCAAATTCATCAGTGGGGGATGCTCACCCCAGATGTTGTTAATAACCTGGAAGACGAGGCGGAAAGCGACCGCAACCTGGAGAACTGGATATGTCCAAGGATCCCGGGGAACCAAGTCCTTAACTGGTCTTCCCAGGAAATTATAAGGGTTACTCCTGCAGAGTAATTATTATTTCTTGCCTTTTTTTAGCATGCATCAAGTCCTGCATCTTGCCCAAGGTGTCAGGACTCATTTTGTAATAGGGCCATATTGTAATTTTGTGCAAATGATTAATCAATGAATATCGGACATCTTTTGCAAACGAGTCTCTTTTTCGCTCACTATCTTTTCATTTTTCACTTTTGTACAAAACAATAAAATGGCAATGTTTTCAAAATAACAACTTCATTTTCACTTTTTCTAAGCAAGATTAAAATTGATCACTAAAACGAACCAATCTCCACCCTTGCAGAGATTATCCTCCAGATTGCACCGACAACAGCACTGCTATGACCTTTTATGACTTCGACAATCCAATTAATCAAGCTGATGAAGGGGTTGAAGAAGACTATGAGTTACCTGAAGAGTTAGCCAGGTTGTTGAGGCAAGAAGAGAAAGTGATTACTCCTCATAAGGAGGAGGTTGAGATGGTTAATCTTGGTACCGAATAGGGCTTGAAGGAAGTGAAGATTGGGGCCAGTCTGCAAGATTCAGTGAAGGAACAACTTATTAACATGATTCGAGAATATGTCGACGTATTTGCTTGGTCCTATCAAGACATGCCAGTTCTGGATACTGATATTTTTATGCACAAGCTGCCTTTGAAAGAAGAATGCCCTCCAGTAAAGCAAAAGCTACGCCGTACTCGCTCGGATATTGAAGAGGTACAAAAACAGTGGGACGCCGGTTTCCTTGCTGTAACTAGTTACCCGCCGTGGGTCGCTAACATTGTACCAATGCCTAAGAAGCATGGCAAAGTACGGATGTGTGTGGATTACCAGGATCTGAACAGAGCTAGCCCGATGGATGACTTCCCTTTACCTCATATTGATGTATTAGTCGACAATACAGCTCAGTTCTCGGTATTTTCCTTCATGGATGGGTTTTCAGGGTATAATCAGATCAGGATGTCACCCGAAGACATGGAGAAGACTACCTTCATCACACCTTGGGGCACATTCTGTTACAAGGTAATGCCATTCGGGATGAAGAATGCCGGTGCAACTTATCAACGGGCTATGGTATCATTATTCCACGACATGATCCACAAAGAAATTGAATGCTACGTGGATGACATGATTTCCAAGTCCCTCACTGAAGAAGATCATCTGGTAAATCTACTGAAGTTGTTCAAGCGTCTGAGGAAGTATCAGTTGAAGCTAAACCCCAATAAATGCACATTCAGGGTACGTTCCGGTAAACTGCTAGGATTCATTGTAAGTGAAAAAGGAATTGAAGTTGATCCTGATAAAGTCAAAGCCATTCAGGAGATGCCCGCACCTAGGACTGAAAAGGAAGTTCGGGGTTTCTTAGGTAGATTGAACTACATATCGAGGTTCATATCTCATCTTACCGCAACCTGTGAGCCCCTGTTCAAATTGTTAAGAAAGGAACAAACGGTCAGGTGGAATGAAGATTGTCAGAAGGATTTTGACAAAATCAAGGAATACTTACAAGAACCTCTGATTCTTATGCCTCCAATTGAAGGAAGACCTCTAATAATGTACCTGACAGTATTAGAACGATCAATGGGGTGTGTGCTGGGCCAGCATGACGAGTCTGGTCGAAAAGAGTATGCAATATACTACCTAAGCAAAAATTTTACCGACTGTGAACAACGTTATTCACTACTCGAGAAAACTTGTTGTGCTTTAGCGTGGGCTGCTCGCCGACTAAGACAGTATATGTTTACTCACACTACTTTGTTGATCTTGAAGATGGACCCCATCAAGTACATATTTAAGAAGCCAACACTTACTGGACAGGTTGCAAGATGGCAAATGATTCTGACAAAATATGACATTCAGTACACATCTCAAAAGGCCATCAAAGGCAGTGTACTGTCTGACTATCTAGCTGAGCAACCCATTGATGATTACCAACCAATGAGATTTGACTTCCCTGATGAAGACATCATGTTCCTGAAAGCAAAAGATTATAAAGAGCCTGTTCACACTGAAGGGCCTAACCCAGAAAAAGAATGGACAATGATGTTTGATGGGGCTTTCAATATGAATGGACGTGGAGTTGGTGTAGTGCTCATTACACCTAAGGGAGTTCATATGCCTTTCTCGGCAAAACTCACTTTTGCATGCACTAACAACGAAGCTGAATATGAAGCCTGTATCATGGGTCTTGAGGAAGCCATTGACCTCAGGATCAAGACTTTAACTATATTCGGAGATTCAGCTTTGGTAATCAATCAGACCAATGGCAAATGGTACACTCACCAAGAGCATCTGATTCCATACCGTGACTATACGAGGATATTATTGACTTTTTTCACAACAGTCAAACTTGAGTACATCCCTCGAGACGAAAATCAGTTTGCAGATGCTTTAGCTACCATTTCCTCCATGATCAAGGTTCAAACTGCCAATTATGTGCCTCGGATTTCGGTATCCAGACTAGACCGACCAGCATATGTATTCTCCGTGGACATTGCTAAAGATGACTAGCCTTGGTTCCATGATATCAAATGCTTCTTAGAGGATCAAACATACCCACCAGGGACATCATCCAATGACAAGAAGACATTGAGAAGGCTGGCTGGTAGTTTCTTCCTGAATGCTGATGGTTCATTATACAAGCGAAACTTTGATATGGTTCTGCTCAGATGTGTTGATAAGAAAGAAGCAGACTTGCTGATGCACGAGGTGCATGAAGGATCCTTCGGTACCCATGCTGGAGGATATGCAATGGCTAAGAAATTGTTAAGATCAGGTTACTACTGGATCACAATGGATGCAGACTGTTGTGCTTATGCCAGAAAGTGCCACAAATGGCCTCCAAATGCTTTGAACGTGATGTCTTCACCTTGGTTCTTTACCTTGTGGGGCATTGACATGATTGGAAAGATCGAAGTGACAACTTCAAATGGCCACAGATTCATCTTGGTAGCTATTGATTATTTCACCAAATGGGTTGAAGCAGCTTCGTACGCAAATGTCACCAAACAAGTGGTAGCCAGATTCCTGAAAAGAGACATCATCTGTCGATATGGAGTTCCCGAGCGAATCATTACTGATAATGGTTCCAATTTGAACAACAAAGATGAATGGAGTTGTTGAGGCGGCTAACAAAAACATCAAGAAGATTGTGCAGAAGATGGTGGTTACATACAAAGACTGGCATGAAATGCTACCATTTTCCTTGCATGGGTACCGAACCTCAATCAGATAGTTCACTGGGGCAACACCTTATCAGCTTGTGTATGGTATGGAAGCTGTCCTACCTGTTGAAGTTGAATTACCCTCCTTACGGGTGCTGATGGATGTCAAGCTGAATGAAGCAGAATGGGTCCGTTCTCGGTACAATCAATTGAATCTGATCGAAGAGAAGCGATTAGCTGCAATTTGTCATGGGCAGTTATATCAAAAAAGAATGAAGAAAGCCTTTGATCAGAAAGTCAGGCTTCGGGAATACCAAGTAGGAGATCTTGTGCTGAAAAGGCTTCTTCCTCCTCATACAGACCACAGGGGCAAGTGGACTCCGAACTACGATGGCCCATTCATAGTGAAGAAGGTTTTCTCTGGTGGAGCACTGATGCTCTCTACTATGGATGGTGAAGATTTCTTATCCCCTGTGAATTCAGATGCAGTTAAAAAATACTTCGCATAAAATGACCCGCTGGACATAAAAACAGAATGTAAGTCCAGGAAAAAAATAGGGCATCCCGGCGAGGCAAAAACAGAATAAAAGACTCGGGCAAAAATAAGGGAAAATTAAAAAGAAAAATGTGCACCCGCTGAGTTGAAAAGCCACATTGGACTGCTCAAGCAAAAAAGGGTATCCCGGTGGATTGAAAACCCGAAAGGGCGATCCATGCAAAATCAGGGAATAAGCGAACAACTGCATTCTGAATTCGTCTGTATCACTTATAACACAGCAAGCTTCGAAAGGTTAAAGCATCGGTCAGAATCAACCTTCTTCAGAAAGCAAGATAAGAAGAACGTCAAGGTCATACAGGTCATAGCAAAGGAAGCTCACTGAAGCGTCATCAACATTTCCAGCACTCTTACTTTTTCTCAATTTGTAACAATCTCCTCATTCCAGGGGATTTGTTCCTTTGACTGTATTTGCCAATTCAGGGCACCCAGATTAATAAAATCAGATTTCCAGTCACACCTCGTTTCGTACATTTTTGTTTCGTTTGTAAAATGTCAAATATCCATGATATAATATTTGCATAAAACAAATGAGTCGTTCCTAATAAATTCTTGCAGGAAATAATCTTACTTCCAAGAATATCTAACTCCTATAAGGGAATCCGGTAAGGGATACCTTGGGATGCTTGTGTGTTTCTCTGTCTTAACAAGATGCAGGTACTCGATACGCAACATGGGGCATGCCAAGCATCACCTCCTCCAAGCAGCCTCTGAAATGCTTTCTCCCCAACAGAGTTGTCAAAGCATCCTTATCCCCAACCGGGATCCCCACAGATATCTATAGGAAGATCATTCAGTGATCTGTTCCCCCCCCAAACAGAGAGCCAGGTCTCACGAAGACAGAAAAGCCATCTCCCCGCAGAGCTCCAGCCTCTACCCGGAAGAGCAATGCCTGAAATTCTCATAACAAAGTGACGGAAGCTTCCTCATTGTAACACGGTGGGAGAACTGACTTTAGTAATGTTGCAGATAGCAAGAGTCGCCACCGACTTTTATTTTATCCAAAGGAAAGGCATAAAAGAACAGGAAAGACCTTTTAAAAGATTTTTGGGTCCGGGGGGTAGGTTATGTAAAGGGAAGGTGTTAGCACCCTTTACATCCATGGTTATCCATGGGCTCTTAGTTACTTAGCTCACTTTAAAATGTTTTTTTGAAAATGTGAAGTGTGTGAATAGAAATTTTCATAAGAGTTTGATAATGATCCATGTACGGATGCGTAAAAAACTTGTGTTTGAAAATTGTTTGAAATTGTGAAATGTTTGAAATTTTTTTGAATAGTGAGCAAGTAACTATGAGGAACCTACCCTAAAGTTTAAGTCTTTCTGTTCTTGAATATCCTTTAAATGGCAAGACTATCCCTATTATTAAGAAATAGGTAGTCATTACCTTGGATGTATGAGACAAGTAAGGGACATCTGTTTATATAGGCAACTGTAGGGTGTATTAAGCAATTTTGGAGGGACTGTCATCTTCATTCGAAAGGGACAAGATCATTATAAAGGCAACATTCGAAAGGGACTTGATCTTTTATTGTTAAGGGACTAGATGATTTGAATTTGAGGGACTTATGCTTTATACACCCTACTTGACCTTTTGTTTTAGGCAACAATGAGAGGTATCCCTAAGGAAGTGAGATGGCGATCAAAGATCGACTTACGTGTGTGAGTGTACAATTTAATATTTATCTTTTTAAATTAAATGATCTAAATTAATTTTAAACAAACATACATGTTACACTCCCTATTTTTACTAACCATGGCATAAAATAAATAACTTAAACATTATAAAATATTACATCCAGGAGCAATTACAAAAATAATAATAAAAGCAATTTAAATAAATAAGCAAAATAAGCAAAATAAGCAAAATAAATAAATAAGCAAAATAAGCAAAATAAGCAAAATAAATAAATAAGTAATTATAAGAGGGTTAGTAGAAATAATAACAATTAAAAAATAAATGGGGTTAGTAATAATCATGATTAATAATAATAATGAAATAAGCAAAAATATTAAAATAATTAAAAGATCAAATTTTTATATGAGCAATTATTTAAGGTTAATAAGAAAAATATGAACAATTATATTAATTATAAAGTTTTAAGTTATTTGTAAATTATATAGAAAAATAAGTTAATGATAAACATATTATAGAAATAAATATTATTACAAAATTAATTTAACAATTTTCTTAATTATTCCTAAACATATATTAACAATTATTTAGATGCAAAATTAAAAATATAAACAATTTAGGTCATATTTACATATTATAAAAAAAATAGGATTAATTATGATTATATTTACAAAATTTAATTATATTAAATAAAATATATACATAATTAAAAAAATGTGATCATACAATTATATTTAAAGATTATAATAACATTTTATTTACTAATAAAAATATAAGCAAGAATTACAATTAGGGTTTTAGAAAAAATATTTTAGGGTTTTTCTTATTGAGGTACAAAATATATTAATATATATATATATATATATATATTTAAATAATATGAACATACAATATATGCAAAATAAAAATAATAAAATTTTGATTTAGAAAATAATGAATTTTTAAATATAACAAATAATTTAGATATTTATTTTAACATTTTTAAAAGAATTATTTAAGCTTAATTATGCAAAATACAGAAAAAAGATAAAGAAAAGAAAACATACCTGAGGCTGGGATCGAACCCAGGCCCTAGGCTTCATATGTCTTGGACCAACAGCACAACCACCTGGCCAGGCGCGCGCTGGTGTTAGAGAATAGGCAGCAATATGTTTTGTTGTTTACCTGCAAAAAATCATGAAAAAATAACAAAACAAAATGGCCTGGGGATGGTTTGAACCCAGGACCATTTGTTTACCAGCAAGACACACAAGCCAACTGAACCAGACGCGCACTTATGTGCACCTAATGAAACAAATAATATATAAAATAAACACACAATTTGAAAATAGTTTTTTCGCGCCAGCCTTCATCATCTTCTTCCTTTTACCTGCGAAAATTCATACAAATTTTGCTGCGGAATTTCATGCGTGTTCTTCCATGTTTTATGCCCTGCGAAACTCAAACACTAACGAAACAGCAAAATTTCACAAAATTGAAAACATCATTGAATTCCTGAGAACATTTGCAACCATTCTATGTCTTTAGAAATCATTTATGTTTGTTAAATCATAGGATCCTAATTTGGCCGAAAAAACCCTAAAAATGGTGAATGCTCATTCGTGTCCCCAAAATCCAATTGATTCATCCAGAAACGTTCCTTGTATCATAACAAACACAAATCAACAGTCAAATGTGATTAATCATGAGTAAATATTAAAAATCGAAAAATTGTAAATGAACATGAACATGGATTCGGTTTGCATGAATGAGGAGGTTTCAGAGGTTGTTTATGATCCAAACACGTTCAATGAACATCATAGAACATGTTGCAATACTCAAAACTCATTAAAATTCCCTCTACCTTGAAATCCGAATGTGAGTTTTTGATGAATTTTGTGAAGTTTGAAACTGATTTTTGAGGCTGTGAATTCGTGGCTTGTGATTAGGGTTTCATTATGTACTTATAGAGCAATGCATTAGGTCAGAAAAATTGGATACTTGTGTGATAAGTTTGATCTAAAAAGATTCAAAATGATAAGCCTTAAAAAATCAAATATTTTTGCATAAACACTTGCTATTTTAGGCCAATCATCATGATCTTCTTTCCACTTTAATTCCAATCATGTTTATGAATTTCTAGAAGCTTGATCTTTTTTAAATCTTAGACTTTTATATTTTATTTTAATTTAAAATGATTTTTAATGAATTAAATCAAAATAAATAAAAATAAAATGATAAAAAATCTGATTTTTGTTGACTTGGGTCGTGCATGAGGTCATAGTATGGATTGGGTCATTATATGGCAAGCCCATTTAGAAAAAATTGGTTCTAGACCTCCATTTTCTTCATAAACCAACCAAAAATTTCCCAACTTTGCAAGGGCACAAATCCTTCAATTTTAATGCTATGAGGGTGTTCTTGGACATTTTGAAAATCTTGAAGAGTCCTCTAACCAACCCCACTGGTTTCATGTCCATATCATTTACCATTCTCAAGTTATGCTCTTTTGAAGTTGTTGACTTTTTGTTGACTTTCAAAAGGACCTATAATGTCTTAGCTCATACCTTCCAAATGAAGCATTTTTGGGCTTGGCTTGTGAGACACAAAGTTGTAGAGAATTCAATTTCCTTAAAAATGAGCTTTGGATGGAGACTTGGTGATGAAGCATGTGAAAGTTATGGCTGGTCAAAGTTCAGTTGACTTTTACTGAGGAAACCCTAATTTAGAAACTCCTGATTCTTGATGATCTGAAATCTCCTTGACGATTCATGATCAACCCTTGATCAAATGATGAATTTTACTTCATATACTTGATGTTGGCAAAAAATCATGAAGTTTGACTTTGGTTTGACCACAGTTGACCTCAGTTTGACTTTTTAACTGCTTTGACTGATTTTGACTTATCTGATCATCTGACTGAGCAAACTTTTGAGAAAAGTCTTGAAACTTGTCATGGGGGTTCTTGCACCCATATAAGATGTTGTGAAGCTCACTTGAAGTCTTGGAAGTTCATTTAGCCTGATTAAAGTCAAAACCCTAGTTTTGGATGCACTGCTCAGGAGGTGCATTGTCTGAGGGAATTGTCAAATCTTCTGACTATTTGTGAACTTTGTGAACCTTGTGAACCATCATAAAATGTCTTGTGAACATTGTGAACCTCATGGGAAGTCTTATGAACCTTGTGAACCTCATAAAGTGTCTTGTAGACTTCATGAACCTCATGAAAGGTCTTGTAAGTATTGTGAATCTTGTGAACCTTGTGAACCTCATAAAGTATCTTGTAGACTTCATGAACCTCATGAAAGGTCTTGTAAGCATTGTGAATCTTGTGAACCTTGTGAACCTCATAAAGTGACTTGTAGACTTCATGAACCTCATGAAAGGTCTTGTAAGTATTGTGAATCTTGTGAACCTTGTGAACCTTCTTAGCACACAAAGTCTTGTATTGTGAGGGCAAATTTTGGGGTGCAACACTCATTCCCAGCTGGGTTTTCTCCTTACAGGATAGATCTACCAATGATCTAGTTCCCCAAGCAGAGCTATATATCTTAACAGATCTACCAATGATCTCTTCCCCAGCTAGGATATCCCTCCAGGTAGATCAGCCAGAGATCTTCACAACAGCGGGATCCGAGTCCCGGATCGGTTTTCTTTTGCATAATCATAACATTCGCATCATCTCTCCCACAAAGCGTAGCATTCCGTCTAATACGGAGCATTACGGCAAAAATCAAACATTTTCATGATCACAAGTCGGGTTCGAACCAGTCACCTGCAAATACCGTCAATATTTCATCAACAGTATATAAAAGCCAAAGCGTCTCCATTGCACTCTTCGACACAAATGCCTGTTTATATATACTCTTTTCGACACTCGTCCGTGTCATATTATTCCTCTGCAGATATAAACCACGCACATCCTTTGTGATTACAAATATTTATATACTCTTTTGACACTCGTCTGTGTCACCTTCCCCAGCATGGTTGCTCAAACACTTGTTACAAACCAAACACTTGTCATAATACACTCTTGTTGACACCCGTCCGTGTCATCCTATCCCCACAGGTCTCCAGAATACCTTTTACACTCTCATATATAAATGATTGTTCATAACTTATACACTTTCTCTTCTGACACCCGTCCGTGTCAGACTTTCCCCAGCAAGTTGAACACTCCTCCGTGTCTTGCTCATACTTCACAATGATTGTCCATACTTCATAATATTTGCTTTTACTTATACAGATACTCGTCCATATCTTGTATATACCGTTATTTCCCCATAGATTCGACACTCGTTTGTGGTCTTTGTTAACCAGTTGGTACTCGTCTGTACCATCATCTCTGAACATGCTTCGGCGTTTGTTTCTACCGATACTCGTCTGTATCATTGTACTAAGGATGCTCGTCCGCATCTTTAATTTGTACACAGTGTCAAAACACTTATACCTTTTATTTTCTAAGCGTAAGTACTCGTCCGTGTTTACCATTTCCCAGTAAGTCGCCAGCAGAACAACTTTCTTCTATTCGACGTTCGTCCTATGTCGTGATACTTCCGGCAGTCGTACCCTGCTAGGTGATCGTCCTTCACCTTTGGATGACCGTCCCTCATCCTTTCCCCAACGGAGTCTCCATTATTGGAACACTTTTTCTATCCGACATTCGTCTTATGTCGTGATATTTAGCAGCCGTCCCCTGTTAGGTGATCGTCCTTCACCCTTTTGATGATCGTCCTTCATCACTTTATTCGATGGTCGTCCCCATCATTGATCTTGTTATCTGGCATTCGTCCTATGTCATGATACAACCCCGAGAGCAGACGTACCCTGCTAGGTGATCGTCCTTCACCTCTTGATGATCGTCCTTCATCATGCTTATCTGATGGCCGTCCCCATCGTCGACCTTTTCTATCCGACATTCGTCCTATGTCGTGATAAAGAGAAGTTGTACCCTTCTAGGTGATTGTCCTTCACCTCTTGATGATTGTCCTTCATCATGCTTATCCGATGGCCGTCCCCATCGTCGACCTTTTCTATCCTACATTCGTCCTATGTCGTGATAAAAAACAGTTGTCCCCTGCTAGGTGATCGTCCTTCACCTTTGATGACCGTCCCTCATCGTCATTTCTTTTATCCTTTGAACAGATGGCCGTCCCCATCGTTGTTTACCTTACTTTGCAAACCTGATGGTTGTCCCCATCATTGACTATACCTTTAATCCCCAGAGAATCTTGTTGGTCGTCCCCATCATGATCTCTTTATTTCCCCAGCATGTCGGTCGTCCCCGTCATTGCTTCATCCCCAGCAGTCGTCCTCTGCTCGATGGTCGTCCTCCATCGCTTTCATTTGATAATCATACTTTACTTTCTTTTACAATTTATATCCCTTTTCTTCTTATCCCCAGTGAGTGCAAATTTTGGACTGTCTTTGGTATTCAACCACAAGTTATCTTGTTTGTCTGTTAAGCCAGGCGCTTACACCCTGCACAGCTAACTCATGTTTGAATAGGGGCAGCTGTAAACACCCCAAATTTGTCCTCATTAATTTCACACCATGGCTTGTGATCTTTCATCTTTGCATAAATTTAAGCATACCATCTCATATTACATATTTGATTCACTGCATAGTTCAAGTTCATCTGCATCTAGGGTTTGTGATCTGAGCAATCCAAGAATCCATCTGAGCCACTTCAAAGGTCTTCAATCATTCCAAGAGGGTTCATGTGTGTTCTATCATCATTTTATATCCCTCAAAGATCAAGGGAGTCAAAAATTACAAGAACTTGGAAAACATGGAAGCAGAGCTAGGGTTTCACTGCACAGATGACCTGAAATTAGGGTTTTGGTTTCAGAGGCCATAACTCCAAATTTTTTTGGTCATCCTTGTTTCTAATGTTCTTAATATGTTATAAGGATCATATGTACCAAGTTTGATGAAGAAATTCATTGTGGAAGTCATCTGTTCATTGGGTAACTTCTTGAGCAAGTCAGTGTAAAATCAGGGCATCTGAGGCCCCCAACAATGGAACCAAAGTGGTATTTTCATCAAATTGAAGTTATATGATCTTTATTTGATCATTTAAGTTCTTGGAACTCCACAAAATTGAAGAAAATTGAGTTAAACCAAAAGTTGCCAAAAATGGAAATGACTTGTAATGGAAACTTTCCATTTTGGGAAAGTTTTTCAACCTCCTCTTTCTCAACCAAAAATGCTTCAAATGAAATATTGTTGGTCATGAAAGTTGCAGATTGGATCATTCCCTTTTCAAAAAGTACAAGAACAAGTCCTAATTCATTATGGAACTCAAGTTATGGCTTGGTAAAGTTGGCAAAAATTACATAATTTTCACTTTCACACCAAAGGGGATTTTTTGCAAATTCACAAACCAAGTCATTTTGTGACCTCTAATCACTCTCTACACATCATACACACATGATACAATGCATTGTGGCCAAGATTTCCCAAAGAATCTTGCCATTTTATGCTTTGAACTTCAAGTAATCCAAAAGGGGCCAAACTTCTTCAAATTTGCAAAAGGGCATGAAACTTCTCACACACTTGTTGAATCACCCCAAAACATTTTCCATGGTTCTCCTTGATCTTTGCTGAGCCAAGACATGCCCTAAGCCAGCTGCAACATGAGCCTATACCTCAAGTACAAGTTATGTTGACATTTTGGCAACTTGCCCATACCAATCACCACAGGTCACCACCCACTTTCTAACCTATCATGCATTGTTATGTGGATCAAAGGCAACTCATAACACACATCACAGAAGCCTGGAACCTCAGAATCCCCAAGTTTCTCAAAATCATCCCAAAAGCAAAAGCTTTCGAAACACTCTGTCCAGCCACTAAAATCACAAACAAACTTCACCATTCAACTCACCATCATCATTATAACATAAACCAACCATCAAACAAGCCTCAAAGCCAGCCAAACACAAACACGATTTTGGTTCAGCTGAGGTGCAATCTCTCAAACCAGCTCATTTCAATCCATTCCAAGCCTTCCAGAAGCATCAAGGGACTCATTGGAGGTGGATTGCATAAAGGAAGAGGCCAGAAAGCTCAAGTTTAGTAAGCTCCAGCTCAGGTAGCCACTTTGAAACTTTTTACCAAAACCTTCATTTTAAGTTCTTAATTGATTCTATGTGCTCTCCTGATGATCATGATGTCTTTACTTTTGAAAATGATTGAGAAACAAGCATGTATGAAGCTTCTGAAATTTTTGCGTGTTTTTCCGTTTGCCTTTGATTCATGATCTTGAGTGAAAATAAATGATTTTTGTTGCTGGATTCTTGTTTAGAAGTGTCTAATGAGTGTTTCTAGAGATTTTGGTGAAGTTTCATTGCGTTTTGAGAGAGATAGCATGAATGAGTGACCGGAGAAGATGATCGGAGCTTGCTCCGGTCACCTGGAAATGTTTAGGGTTCAGATTAGGGTTAATCAGCGTAATTAGTGAACTTTGAATTTCAGCCCTTTGATCAGTCTTCGCGCGCGTGAATGAGAGGCTCAGATGCATCCACTTAGCATTAATTAGGATTATTTAAATTAATTAATTAGGTTTAGCCAGTTTGAATCTGGACCATAGGATAGCGCGCGTGGTCTTTCCCTCCAAACCCCAGTTTGAATCTGATCCCTTGGATCAGTTGACTTCCCATTATTTCAATTTTTATTTCATTTTATTGCATTTATTTTGTACAATTTATTTAAAATACTTAGAAAATTCCAAAAATATTTTTCTTCTGCATTTTGACTTCAAATATTTTTCTTCACCCAAAAACATTTTTATTTTTATTTTTTGCATTAAAAAACCATTTTAAAAATATTTAAATGTTTATTTTAATTAATTAATGGAAATTAATTAATTAAAATACCATTTAGGTTTCTAAAAAATCCAAAAAAAATCACATTGCATCTTAGGACATTTAGAAACATTGTCAAACCATTCATACAAATTTCTTTTTTGTTTTGATCCAACTTTGACATTTTTTCTTGAATTTAGGGTTCATAAAATCCCTTTTTGGAACCCTAACTTTGAAAATTCTTTTCTGCCTAACCATGAAGGGTTTGACAATGGTTATTTTTGCATTTTTCTTCATATAGCATGTTGTATCTAGCATATTTTTTCCAAGAATTTATCTTTCATTTTCAATTTGATTTGCATTTTCCCTCTTAAGGTACCCAAAAACCCTAATTAACTTAGAAAATTCACAACTTTCTTTAGGTTAAGAGTTAGACCTTCTCCTTTGGGGTGTGATATCATATGGGGTTAGGGTTCCTTTGAGATTATTTGCAATTTTTTATCATGTGATTTGCTTCTGTTTTTGACATTTGCATCTCATCCTTTCATGTAACCCTAATCTTGCATCCATACTTGAATCTTACATTGTATTGCATGAACATGTGAACTTGCCATGACATTCTAAGAACTTTTATGCCATCTTAGACATCTTAAGACATTTCTTGAACATTGCTTGGTCATTTCCCCATACATTTTCTTAGCTTTGCATTCATTTCATTTCATAAGCATCCATGTGTTTTCATGCTTCCTACATGTTTCATTTGCATTCTTTCTCTTTGTGTGATCATTCATAACACTTTTTATGACTTTGCATCATCTCATAGAATCATTTGCATCATGTTCTTGCCTCTGGTTTTGTTTTTACGTTTGCATATGTTTCATTTTCATTTCATTTCTTTTATTATGTTAACATTTTCAGGTGGTAAGTAATTTGAGAAGTGGATTTGCCTTCACTTCTCATTTCCCTTCTCATTCTTCATATGCATCTTTGCTGCATTTTTTATTTTCTTTAGAGTGAGCTTGCTCATTCATGTTCATCATTCACTTTCTTTCTCCAAGTCACTTATCTTCCTCAATGAAGTAAGTAACTTGTTTCTTCTGCTTCTCCTCCTCTCATCTACTTCTTCCATTGGTGGCTTCTCTAAATATATCTTCCAAGCCTTACAAACCTTAGGAACATCAAAGCATGACAATAATTAGGATTGTAATTATTCCCCCTTAAGCTTTTACCTTTGTGTCTTCTTTGTGTCTCTCTTCTCACCTCATCATTAGAGACTAAACCTTTAAGGTTTTAAGACTTTGTGATTAGGGTTATGCCTACATCTTTCTCTTAGGATGGAGTGTATAACTTTAATCCTAAGTGTTAAACCCTTAATTTGTTTAAACCTCTTAATCAATCCATCTAAATAATCACTAAGACATTAACTTGTAACTTAGGCCTTGCATTAGGGTTCTAATTCTTCCTTTATTGGTTAAGAAGGACTAACCCTAGTGTTAATGGACAAGTCCCTCTCAAGTTGTCTTACAAACCATAAGACTCATTTCTTAATCTCACCATTAATTAAAATCTATGTAATAAAGGTTTGTTTTGTCAAGAGGTTAATCCCTAATCATGGATTAAGTTGAGGTATCTTCCTCAACTTAAGTGCTCTCATCTATTATCCTTCTATTAGGATGGTGTAATGAGTTCATTAATCCTTGATTATGGCTTAAACTCATTACATAACACTAAACAAAAACTCAAAAACATATAAATAATCAAAAGTAGGTTAATGATCTTAATCTTACATCATCATGGTAATTAAGTTGAGATGTTTATCTCATACTTAAGGTATTCTCATTATCCCTAATCAAAGGGAGGATATGATGAGTTTACTAACCCTTGGTTTAGGCTTAAGCTCATTAACTTATGACAAACCCAAAAAATCAATAAAAGGTTGAGAACACAAAAAACAAACAATAATCGTCTCCTCCGGGATTCTTTTCTCATCACACTTATTCACAAACGAGAACTTGCTTCTTCCGTCTAATGCAAGACAGTTAGCATTTGAGCCAGATAAGTCATACACTTGAGCATAGACAAGCAAGCAGTTCATCAGTCAATTTATCTTTCAGTCTGTTTGAGTCGAACTACGATGTTCTGACTTCCTCATTGCACGAGAGGATACGTAGGCATAACCTAACTATTATCGAACAAAAGTCTCTGTGTCCTCCCCCTCTTTCAGCATTCTCTTTTAAGCCTCATTCTTGAGCATTTCACTTCACTTTCTTGCACTGACACTTGTATATTCTTTTCCAGCTTTTGCACACAAATAGCACAGACACTACCCCTTTAAACACAATCTTTCAAGAGTGGATCCCGTCGAGTACGATGGACAATCTGGGTGCTAATACCTTCCCAGGTTGTAACCAACCCCCTTTCTTAGTTTCTCTGGTTCGCGACCGTTTTATCCACCTCTTTTCTTAGGTTTATGCAGCATTACCTTTCCTTCGGGATAAAAATGCCTAGCTGGCGACTCTATTCACTTCACCTTCATTTCTCTTTCGCTGATTGTTCGCGCTTGTACCGGGATGCAAATCTTTGGGAGCGACAATAGGCATAACATTCTCCTTAGCAGCATTATCCACAATAGAAAGAGCTTGGAATGAAGTTTCCACCTCTTCTTCAGCATCAATATAAGAGAAAGATGACAAATTGCTCACTAGCATCGCCTGTTCACCGTAAATAGTCACTAATTTCCCATCTTTCACAAACTTCAGCTTCTGATGGAGAGTAGATGTCACAACTCCTGCCTCATGAATCCAAGGTCTTCCGAGGAGACAGTTGTAAGCGGGACGTATATCCATTACTTGAAAAGTTATTTGGAATATAAACGGTCCAATCAGAATAGGAAGATCAACTTCACCAATCACTGTCTTATTCGATCTGTCAAAAGCTTTCACAATAATCCCACTATGCCTCATGGGAGCACCTTGGTACGCAAGCCTTGACAATGTCGACTTCGGCATCACATTCAGAGATGATTCAGTATCAACCACACCTTAGACATAGCATCTTCCTGACAATTCACTGAAATATGCAGAGCCAAATTATGGTTCCTTCCTTCTTCAGGCAAATCATCATCACAGAAACTCAGATTGTTGCACGATGTGATATTAGCCACAATACTATCAAATTGATCAACAGTCACATCATGATCAACATAAGCTTGATCAAGAATCCTCTGCAAAGATTGCCTATGAGCCTCATAGCACATCAAGAGTGATAGAACTGATATCTTTGACGGAGTATGCAGCAACTGCTCAGTAATGTTGTACTCGCTCTTCTTTATTAATTTCAACACCTCATCTTCACTACCCTTCAAACCGGCATTTGACCGAATAACAGTATCCTCAATCTGCTTACTCACATTTGAATCTTCAGCTCTGTTCGGAGGATCCGAAGCATAAACTTTACCACTTCGAGTAACCTTTGTCACATCAGCAATGATAATCACAGACTTTGGAGAAGGAATAGGAACTTCCTTACCATTTTCTATCATCGTAGCATTATACCGGTACGAAACATATTTATCAGACTCATATGGCATCGGACCAGGCAAATTGATCACCAATGGAGTAACAACATATTTGCGGCTATCAAAAGAAATAACCACCTTCTCAGGAACAACCTTCTCAGCAATATTGAACTGAGGCATAATAACATTCACTTCATTTTCATACTCATCTCTTTTCGTTGTCACTTCAATCAACTTATCATCCATCATCTTTTGAATGTCTCTCTTAACAATCACACAACCACGAGGGTTCACTGAGCAAATGCAACAACTAGCATAATCATGGTCGATATCATGATATTCACTTAAGAAAGCATGCATCTCAACCAAAGACCTTTGAATATGATGGACCTCATAAATTTTGAACAAACTAGGGCAACCATCAACCATGTTCACAGACGCATTACCACGATTCGGAAGCGGATTTGTCTTCACATTTGGATTAACATCATTGAAAGATAGAACATTGTTCCTTACCAATTTATGTACTTCAAACTTCAATGGATAACAGTTCTCAATATCGTGCCCCGGGGCACCTTGATGGAAAGCACAGTGAGCCTCTGGCTTATACCACCATGGGATAGACTCTGGAACTCAAGGTGGAGAATGTGTTTGCACAAGATTCTTCTCAATCAGAGATGGGATCAAAATTCGGCTTAGCACGAACTTGTTGATTACCACATTGTGGCACAGAAGGTTGTTGATAACAAGACTGATACTTTGGAGCTATTGGCACAGTTGGAGTCACATTAATCATTGGAGTTACAGAAGCTACATGTTGCTGATGACGATTCTCACGACCACGAGGTCTTCTGTAACTTTCACAAGACACGACATTAGTCTCACCTTCTTTCTTTTTACCGAAGCTGAACCTCTTAGAGCTTGAGCCAACATTACTCTCTTGGCTCAACCGTCCCTCACGGACACCTTCTTCTAGTCGCATCCCCATACTCACCCTTTTAGTGAAATCATAAGGAGCACTCGCTATCATCTTCTCATAGTAGAAAGAACCTAAAGTCTTCAAAAAGATCTTTGTCATCTCTTTCTCTTCCAGAGGAGGAACAATCTGAGCTACTAGCTCGCGCCATCTCTGCGTGTACTCTTTGAAAGTCTCTTTGTCCTTTTGGGACATAGCATGGAGTTGATCTCTATCCGGTGCCATTTCAACATTATACATGTATTTCCTAACAAAAGCGTCTCCCAAATCATTGAAAGTCTTGATTTGGCTATTATCCAAACTCATGTACCATCTCATGGCTGCACCAGTCAAACTATCCTGGAAATAATGAATCAGTAGTTGATTATTGTCTGTTTGAGCAGACATCTTTCTGGAATACATAGTCAAATGACTCATAGGACAAGTGTTGCCTTTATACTTCTCGAACTCAGGCAACCTGAACTTGTACGGAACCTTGACATTAGGAACCAGACAAAGATCATAAGCATCTTATCTGAACAAATCCTTATACTTCAAGGCTTTCATCTCCTTCTGTATCTCAGCAAAACGACCTTGAAAATCATCAAGTCTTTCAATCACACCAGCGCCTTCACTGGGCTCAGCATGGTAAATCATTTCATGATGGTTTGGTGTAGTGTGCATCACAGGCGGTGCAATAGTCATCAATGGCGGAAGAGTATTAAATGCAGATGTCTCAGGAGGAGGAGGATGATAACCAGCAGGAATGAAATTAGCTGGCATGCCCCACGGCTTACCAGGAGGCATGCAGTAACGAGGAGAAATGACAACTTCATAAGGACTCGATGTAGTGACAACCTCAAAGATGACTGTGTGTTGCACTGGAGAATTAGGAGGAGGTGGCTAATTCTGAGCAGCCACCAAGCTTTCCATCATGGTAGTAACTCTTTCCAAGCTATCCTTCAGATATGCAACCTCCTCGCGCAGCCCGCGATTCTCTTGTTGTAAGGCTTCCGACATCTTCTTCTGATTAGCTCGAGTATCAACCTTGTGAGTCAGCTTGACAGGAGAACTGAATGAAGACCAAGAAACAACATAAGATCCCTGTATAACTCTCAAAAAGCAAGACCAATGCGGGCATGATGCATGGTATGCGTATGCAAATGCAAAGATTTCAAAGGAATATAAGCTAAATTGCAATATTTATAAAGAAACACTTTTTGAAGTACTTAAAAACTCATTCTCATTAAAATCAAAGTAAGGATTACAATTGAAGTACAAATCTCAATAATCCTAATACATGAGAGAAAAGTAAACTAGGTCTAGGGGATCATATCTGAAGAAGATCTGAATCTTGGTTGGTACTTCATGCGAATCCTGTTAATCTCTTTCTTGTACCGATTCTCCATATTTTCCTTATCCTTCACCAACTGGTCAACAATGGCCTTCCAAGCACCGGATGTATGAGGAATGGCAGATGGAGTACTAGAGGAAAATAAATCCTCTCTTGGCCTCTTAGTAACACGCCGCTCAAGTAACTCAATGAGATCATCTTTCTCCTTCAGTTGCTCTTGCATCGTCATCTTCTCAAGTAGCCATTCTTCTTTCTCTTTCTTAATCTTGTCCAACTCTTCTTGAAGAGCAACTTTCTCATCAACGGGAGGAAGAAAAGAAGACAATGGAAGTATAGGAAACAAAGGCTCCTCGGGTGGATAAGTGATGGGCTAAAGACGTGTCTAATTATGTGTCTAGCGGTATCTTAACTGCAAGTGCACAGCCTATCGAAGTAATATTTAAGATTATCGATCCACAGGGACTCTATGGTTACTTAGTGCTAGATGAACTTCTAGTTTAGCTAAGGCGAATGGTTGTCACGATTTTTTTGTTGTTTTTAAAGATTAAAGGCGAAATTAAAATTAAGTTTTAATAAAATAATACTAAGGCGGTCGGTATGTAATTATACTAACTTAGGTGGGTCAATCTAACCTAGGCTTATAAAGGTGTTTACTTAATCTATTCGGTAGAGGTTACCAGTTTAAATACCCTCAACTCACACTCTCGTGGTCTTATCTCAGATCTTACCCCTAAAGCCCTATGCCTGCTCTCGCTAGCCCATAAGTGTTTAGAGATAATTTTTGGAAACTTAGTAATTCTAATTTATTTTAAAGCGCTCTCGCTGTGTTTAATTTAAATGCCTAACTTTAGCTATCTGGTTAAAATCTCACACTCTCGTGGTCTTGACCTAACCTAATACTCTTTTCTTACTCTCGTAACGAAAAGGTCGATTTTAATTAAAAAGTATCAGCCAGAATGTTAAGTTATTAATTATTTTATGCCTATGATGAAATTTTACCGATTAAGTTTGTTTTAACTACATACCGCCCTAAGGTAATTAGCTACTCATTGATGTTGAACCAGACAGAGACAGAAAAACAAATAATAGAATACTCATGGCAGAAAAATAAATAAACATTATAAATATTAAATTTGCAATATAATAAAAAACCTGGTTAACAAATATTATAGCAGACTCCTTCTTCCACAGACCGAAAAGCTTGGAGTTGGCGGAAATCGAAAATAAATCAAATTCTGAAGGTTTAGAAACAAGTAAATGTATAACAATTTCCTGATGTTGGAAATTGTTATATGGCTGGTTTGGATACAATAAGAATGAAAAACTGAAAATAATACAGAAATAAAGACAGGGTCGTAAAACAATTCGGCAGAGCTTCCGCAGGAAATTAATAGAAAAAATGCTCTGTCGTTTCTTCATAAAACTTGTGCTATTTATAGAACCATTAATGGGCTTGAAAATTGGACTTTGTTGCATTGGGCCTTGCTGAAGTGGTGGAGGAGATACAGGAACGTGGCTAAAAAATAGGCAGGAAATCCTTCACGTAAGGTTTTGACGTGGTCTCAGTCAATAACCTACTTTTTACCTTGTCACGGTCGTGACAAGGTCTTCACGCTCGTGTCCTGTGCAATTTAAGTGTCACGGTCGTGACAATGTTCTCACGGTCGTGATGGCTTCTTTTAGGGTGTCACGGTCGTGACACCTTGGTGACGGACGTGACTGCAACAAATTATGCAGTTCTGCAGGCTTCTTCATTTCTTCATCTTTTTATGGTTGCTTTTGTTCCTTTTGTTCTTAATTCATGGTTTAGCTCCATATATGATGTACCTACAAAATGGTAAGAAAAACTCGAGAAATCGAGTGTTAAAACGATGATTATGCGATAAAACGTTAATGAAACCTAGCAATATAATCGATACGTTTTCTCGTTATCAAACTTCCCCAAACTTAAACCTTTGCTTGTCCTCAAGCAAATAGTCGGTTGAAAATCGGCGGACAAGCTTTTATTGACGCATACTCATAACAAACCGTACGAGGGATCGTTTTGTCGGATAAACCGGTACTTTGATATTACACTACCGATACACTAATGACACAAGCAACAAGCTATGTCGTCGACTTCCCGTTAAACGAAACAATCGGTAATTACTTTACGATTTCACCTAGAGTTTTTCGATCTTATTTCGCCCGGTTTCATTCTAGCGCAATCACATTAAGCCCTTTGCCTTAGCACGCACGTAGTGGAGTAGCCGGTTAGCGACTTTGATCCTTTTTAAGCACGGGTCTGGTACACGAGTGCGGTAACCCTACATATATTATCCGATTTGGAGGTTGTGGGGGATCGAGCTGTAGCACGCCCTACCAAGTTCAGAACCAGTACCTCTGAACCAACCCGCAATGGACTCCTTCTCATATTTCTCGTTTCTTATATGCGACCGTGTACTTTGGTGCAATTTCTTTTCATTTTGCATCGAGATATGAAGGATCAATATTGATTAGGCATCAAACGCTTATATTCATCGGCTCCCCACGTGGTTTGTGTTCAGACGGTGCTGACTGCTAGTATAAACTACTAGGGGTTACTTTTGAACTGAAACTTAAAGTGTACTCGTAATGATAATCGGAATGGAATCGCTTAAGTGGGAAGTCAAAGGTGTCAAGATTGTATTGGTCTTGTTTAATCGTTCTCAGCTTCCTAATTACGATTCCGTAGGTAAGTCGGGTAATGCGAATAATTAAAGATTTTTTTCTGGTATGGCTAAATAAACGGGGAAAGTTTGAAACTAAAGAAAATAGCACAAAGATTTGCTCGCTTCATTAACTTACGAAAAGAAATACACCGGAATTGAAAATACAACGAAATGGAAAAGTGCGAAAAGGGAAAAATGCGGAAATGAAAGGTACCTCTCCCACACTATATCAGACATTGTCCTCAATGTTGTGATATAAATGCGGTAAAAGTACAGTACAAACGACAAAAACGAAAAACAAACATAAGCAAAACTAGAACTATGGCTGCTGAGGACCGCGGGGTCGACTTCTGGTGCGGGAGCGGCGTCTGAAAGGAGTCGCTTCAGGATCAGAACCGGTGCCGGTGGTCGCAGTGATGTCAATGCGTAAGGCTTCTAGCTCGCTGAAAATTTTGTCGAGCTTCTCATTAGTAGATGTCTGGTTGCTTGCAATAGTGCTGAGTAAAGCATCATACTGCTCCTTCTGCCTTCGCTCCAGTGCGGCGTTCATCTGGTTCTGCTGATGAATCGCACGGAGGACTTCCTCAAGTGTGATTTCCGGTGCAGGAGGCTGTCGGGTAGATGACTCTGGTATATCCTGGACAGGCTCAGCTGCATCCATAGCGTCCTGCATCTCATCCACTGGAGGATCTGCCTGATCATCATGAATAGGGGCGTGGTCGGCAGCATCTGGTAAAATAAAGAGCCAGTTGGCTCGGCTGGATGGGTCGATGCGATCACGGGACGGCAGAATGATATGGTGAAAAATGGTGCCATGGACAACAGGGCTATACCTGCCATCCTCTCGCTGCGCAATCAGGTGAGCGGACCTGCAATAACTCTTGGTGAGGAATTCTGCTTCTCTGAAAGGCTGATTTACGACCAAGTCACCAAGCCCCAACTGAATGGCGAGGGTGGTGACAATGCCGCCTATGAAAAATGGGGTTGATCCTCTATGCGCAATAGCCTGGATGTGATAAAGCATGAACGGGGCAGCGTTGATCGACTCATCATTTAGAGCGCAGTGCAAGAATAGAAGCTCCTTGGAGTTGAGCTTATGGTTACTTTCTCGAGCGAATATGGTGTTGCAAATGACTCGGTGGAAATAACGGATTGCCGGGTTGTGGATGTGTGTAGCATTGAGGCTTTGGAAGGCTGAGGCACGGGTATTGGTTATGTCGTGCCATAGAGTGAAAGCGGGTTCACTAAAATTATCGGGCACGCGGAGGTGAGCTTCATTTCCGTGATCGAAGCCTAGCAACTCGGCTATCCTGTTTTGCGAAAGGTTAAACTCCTGGCCATGCAATCTGAATTTGGCGAAACCGGTGAGTTGACTCTGAGAACCGGCAGGAGTGATGTACTGGAATGAGCTAAGGAACTCCAATGTCAGAAGCTCGAATGTGGGCTGAGGACGACTGCAAAGATCCCACAGACCGACTTTTTGAAGCAGGCTCTTGACACTGGTAAGCATTCCGAGTTCCCTCAAACAGACAGTGTCTATATAACGTGTAGGTTGCACACCGCGGTTCTGGAATCGGAGAAATCTTTATCTCTGGGTTTCTCCAGCATCACCTTCTCTAAATTGAATGGTATCCATTGCATGCAAGAGGTAGAGTGAAAGATGGAGATTTTTGATATTTGTGAAAAAATGATAAAATGAGAGAAATAATGATTCGGAATAAATATTGGAAGGTGAGAATGTGATAGGTGTGGTGATAATGGGGGGTTAATTGGTTTAAAGTTGGTAATGGGGGGTTACGGAAGTTATGGAGAAAATGGGTGGTTTTTGGAAGTTATGGAGGAAGAAGAAGAAGAGGTCACGAAGAGAAACAGTTCTGTTTCTCACGAATCATGTAATTAGGGTTGTCACGGTCGTGACAAGGAGGTGACGGTCGTGACACGCTAAATGAGCACGTCACGATCGTTAGGGGGGTGTGACGACCGTGAGGGCTTGCTTCGTTGAATAATTTCCAGAAAACACTATCTCATATATTTCACATACTTTATAATAATTTATTTTCTTCACTTCTCAATCAATATTACATTTAAAACACCATATAATAATTTATTTCAACATAGTACTTTACTAACTTGCATGGCATGATAGATTTTTATATAATAGGAGTAAATGCAAGCATAACAGTACATAGAACTAAAAGTATATAAATTGATTAAAATGGAGAAATTTTGGAATTAGAAGTGCATTGCATAAGGTAATTGAAAATGAAATTACATTAATGAAAATACGGTACGAAATTGTTTGCGAAAAATAAATCTAACTAGAAACGAAAACAATGAGAAAAATAAACTAAATCACTTATAGCATTTTCAAAAGCGTTTCTTCAAATCTTCGATTGCGGAGTTCAAGTGATAGAATTGTTCGCAGGTTATGTCAGTCAAACCTATAATGTCCAATCGCATGCTCTTAATGTCTTCTTTAAATGAATTTATATCAGTTTGGTAAGCTTCAAGAGTGTTCATGATATTCTGTAAGTTGTTAGCATAATCTCCTTGATTCACTTCAGGGGTTTCATTTACTTCGTCAGTGTGGTCAATGTCATGGTAACCAGGAGGTGTCTCAGGGTCAGTTTCGACATCGGTCATTATATCATCTTTTATCTTGTAAGACTGAGGTGTTTTAGGAGTGGATGGATAATCAGGTGGGGTTAACTCATAAAGCCAGTTATCCTTATTGTGAACACTTACTCTAGCATGGTTTGGCAATGTGAACAGGGTTACTACCTCATTCCGGATTAGGTACTCAAAAGGTGGATGTCCTAAATTCCTTATGATATGTCTATTAAAGCAGAAGTTAAGATTCATAGGACGGATGGTACCTAAACGGTTGCACCTGTGCAATTGGTACCTAAGTCCTAAGGCATCAGCAATCATGGTTACAAGACCTCCTACTAATATAGGTAATTCAGGTTCTTCTTGGATACGGGTGAAGGTTTGCATCATGAAAGGTACACCATTAACAGGCTGTCCATTAGTGAAACATGACATAATAAATATCTCATCTTTAGAGACTCCGGTAATGTTTTCTTCTTTTCCAAAGAAGGTGTGGGCAAGGATTTTATGGAAGTAACAGAGAGCAGGGTTATGGATCTCATCATTATTCATGCTATTTGGTTCAGGGTGGTAGTTTCCGGTTAAAGTTCCCCAAAAGAAATCTAGCTCAATATCCATCAATTCTACCTGTGTGGTAGTAAAAGCAAATGGTCCACTAGGGAATCCTAATAAGTCAGCTAGTTCTTTATGGTTAAAGTCATATTCTATTCCAAATAGGCGGAAACTGATAAATCCTTTCCTAAATCCAAAACCGCGCTCAGGTAGGTAAACTAAGGAGCTAAGGAACTCAAGGGTGAGCTCGCGGTAAGTCACAAACTTATGTTGGATCAATGCATTCTCCCATCCAAGTCGGTTAAACAAGTACAAGATGCTATCATGTATACCTAGGGTTTCCATAGTCTGATCATCGGGTACAGGGTCAAATCCATTTGCCTCTGTGATAACTCTTCAAACTTCATTCTTTGGTTCCTACCTCTAAATTTGGTTTCCATATGGTTTATGGGTTGGTTAGCCATGGTCAGTGCAAATATGGAGGAAACAAATCAGGGGGAGAAGGAAAGTGGAAAAGACTTTTAGAAAATCTGTAAAAAGTGATTTAAGATAAAAATAAGAAAATGAAATGCATAATTTAAAGGCAATAATAGTAATATAAAATGAAACTATGAAATGAAAAAACAAATAAATAAATAGTAAAACGATAAATAACAATATGATAAAGAGAATAGTTTAAATAATTAAATGAGTAAATGGGTTGCCTCCCACTAAGCGCTGTTTTTATCGTCAAAAGCCTGACGTAATGCTTAGGTTTAGATTAATCAGGGGAATTAGTGGACAACTCTAAAAGCCTTAGATTATTTGCATAATCTCTATTTTCAACTTTATGATAATGTTTTAAAAGTTGTCCGTTTACTATGAATGGTTCGCTATTCCTACCCTTAATTTCTATTGCTCCACTCGGGAATACTTTAGTTATTTCAAAGGGTCCTGACCATCTAGATTTTAGTTTTCCAGGAAAGAGCCTAAGTCTTGAATTAAAGAGGAGTACAACGTCTCCCACACTAAATTCTTTCCTAGATAGGCGTTTATCATGCCATCGCTTAGTTCTTTCTTTATATATCTTAGCATTTTCATAAGCATCTAGCCTTAATTCTTCTAATTCGTTAATGTCTAGGATTCGCTTTTCTCCTGCAGCATTATAGTTTATATTGAGAGTTCTAATCGCCCAATAAGCTTTGTGTTCTAGTTCTACTGGGAGGTGACAAGATTTTCCATAAACTAGTTTGAAAGGTGTAGTACCTATGGGTGTCCTGTAAGCGGTCCTATAAGCCCATAAAGCTTCATTAAGTTTAGATGACCAATCTTTCCGAGATATGGCGACAATCTTTTCTAAGATTTGTTTAATTTCTCTGTTTGAGACTTCGACTTGTCCACTTGTTTGTGGGTGATATGGTGTAGCCACACGGTGTCTTACTGCATACTTAGATAGTAATTTGTCAAAGATTTTTGAAATGAAGTGCGAGCCACCGTCACTTATGACGAGTCTAGGCACACCAAATCTGGGAAAGATTATATTTTTGAAAAGCTTTATTACTACTCGTGTATCGTTTGTAGGAGAAGCTATAGCTTCAATCCATTTTGAAACATAATCAACAGCTACGAGTATGTAATTATTACCGAAAGATGATGGGAATGGTCCCATGAAATCTATTCCCCAGACGTCAAAGATTTCTACTTCTAATATTCCTTTTTGAGGCATTTCATCTCTTCTTGAAATATTGCCGGTGCGTTGACACCGATCGCAATTTATAACAGCGATGTGGACATCTTTCCATAGATTAGGCCAGAATAAACCGGCTTGCAAGATTTTTGCACAAGTCTTGGAAGTGCTTGCATGTCCACCAAAAGGAGATTAATGGCATTGAGCAATGACATCTTCTATTTCTTCTTCGGGAATACATCGGCGAAAGATTCCATCGGGTCCTCTTTTGAACAATAATGGTTCATCCCAATAGTAATGTTTTAGATCGTGAAAGAATTTCTTTTTCTGCTGATAGGTTAAATCAGGTGGAAGAGCTCCTGCGGCTAGGTAGTTGACAATGTCAGCGTACCATGGCAGTCCTACAGTTGTCTGGATTGTTTCCACGGGTTCTGGTTCATTTATGTCTAACTGAACTAGGTCGCTTCCTATTTGTGCTATCAGCTGTTCATACGGAAAATCATCGTTAATCGGCACTTGTTCGGGTTTAATACCTTCTATTCTAGATAAATGGTCCGCTACGACGTTTTCAGTACCTTTCTTATCTTTTATTTCGAGATCAAACTCTTGTAAGAGTAAAATCCATCTCAAGAGTCTTGGTTTAGCATCTTTCTTAGTTAATAAATATCGGATAGCAGCATGGTCTGTGTAAATGATTATTTTCGCTCCTACTAGGTAAGAACGGAATTTTTCAAGCGCAAAGAAAACTGCTAACAATTCTTTTTCAGTAGTGGCGTAGTTCATCTGAGCATAATCTAAGGTTCTACTGGCATAGTAAATCGCATGAAGTTTCTTTTCCTTCCTCTGGCCTAGAACTGCGCCTACAACATAGTCACTCGCATCGCACATGATTTCGAAAGGTAATCTCCAGTCAGGGGGTTGCATGATTGGTGCGGTGATGAGGGCTGTTTTTAGAGTTTCGAATGCTTTAAGACAATCTTCATTGAATATGAACTCAACATCTTTCATTAATAAGCCAGTAAGAGGTTTAGTGATTTTCGAGAAATCTTTGATGAATCGTCGGTAGAAACCGGCGTGTCCTAAAAAGCTTCGTATTTCTCGAACGGTTTTAGGGGGTTGAAGATCTTTTATGACTTCAATCTTAGCTTTATCAACTTCAATTCCCTTGTCGGATATTACGTGACCTAATACGATTCCTTCTTTGACCATAAAATGACATTTCTCCCAGTTAAGCACGAGGTTTACTTTTACACATCTTTCTAACACCATTTCTAAGTTTGATAAGCATCCTTCAAAACTTTGCCCGCATACAGAGAAGTCGTCCATGAACACTTCCATGATGTTGTATATAAAATCTGCGAAGATTGACATCATACATCTTTGAAAGGTTGCAGGAGCGTTGCATAATCCAAAGGGCATTCGTCTATAAGCGAACGTTCCATATGGGCATGTGAATGTAGTCTTCTCTTGATCATCTGGATGGATAGGGATTTGGAAAAATCCTGAGTAACCGTCAAGATAACAGAAGTAAGAATGCTTGGCTAATCGTTCTAACATTTGATCTATAAAGGGTAGTGGGAAATGATCTTTTCGAGTGGCTTTGTTTAGTTTACGATAATCTATGCATACTCTATGTCCCGTCACTACTCTTTGCGATATCGATTCGCCTTGAGCGTTTTTCACAACAGTGATACCTCCTTTCTTTGGTACTACATGTATTGGACTAACCCATTCACTATCAGAGATTGGATATATTATTCCGGCATCTAGTAGTTTCTTAACTTCTTCTTTTACTACAGTGCTAAGGATTGGGTTAATTCTTCTTTGAGATTCTCTGGAGGTTCTGCAATCTTCTTCTAGCAGAATACGATGCATACAGACTGAAGGGCATATTCCTTTGAGATCAGATATGTTATATCCTAATGCAGTTGGATATTTCTTCAAGACATCTAAAAGTTTCTTTGTTTCTATAGTTCCTAAACTGGAATTTATTATAACTGGTCTTTTACATTCAACGTCTAAGAATTTGTATCTTAGGTTATGAGGTAAAGTTTTTAATCCTAATGTAGGTTTATCTTTACTTGGCATGGGATCCGGTGTAAGTGCTAAACTTTCGCTTAGACTATCGTCTTGATACGGTGCACGCCAATTATCATCTTCGAAAATCGGAGGGATTTGAATTTTCATTATTTCAGAATAGGTAGTTTCTTTCAGTTCCATTTCTCTTACACATTCGTCAATTACGTCCAATAGATAGCATGTATCCTCTATAGCCGGTGATTGTAAGAATTGTGTTAAAATAAATTCAACTTTTTCTTCACCTACTTCAAAGGTTAGCTTTCCACTTTTTACGTCTATTATAGCTCCGGCGGTAGCTAAGAATGGTCTTCCTAGTATGATAGGTGTAGTGGAGTCTTCAGAGATGTCCATGATTATAAAATCAGTAGGGATGTAGAATTGTCCTATACGTACTGGGACGTTTTCTAGTATGCCTACAGGATATTTAACAGAGCGATCGGCTAGTTGAACAGACATTTTAGTTGGTCTTAGGTCTCCCATGTCTAGCCTTTTGCAAATCGTTAAGGGCATAACACTGATACTGGCTCCTAAATCGCATAGAGCTTTGTCAATGACGAATTTTCCTATTACACAGGGTATAGAGAAACTTCCTGGATCTTTTAGCTTAGGAGGCATATTATTCTGAATTATGGCGCTACACTCGGCAGTAAGTGTAACTGTTCCGTTATCCTCTATCTTTTTCTTATTGGATAAGATTTCTTTTAAAAACTTAGCATACGAGGGTATTTGGGTGATAGCTTCTGTAAACGGAATAGTAATATTCAACTGTTTCAGAAGTTCAACAAATTTCTTAAATTGACCCGTCGTCTTGGAATTTGTTAATCTTTGAGGGTACGGAATTGGTGGTTTATAGGGTGGTGGAGGCACATAAGGTTGTTCTTTCTCCACTACCTCTTGATTATCGTCTTCCTTTTCTTCTGGATCATCCACCACTTCAGTCGGTTTATCCGGTTTTTGGTACATGGCTGGATTGTCAAGTCTTGGATCGGTAGGTCCGTCAAGTTCCTTGCCACTTCTTAATATTACGGCATTGGCATGTCCTTTCGGATTAGGTTGAGGTTGTCCAGGGAATACTCCAGCTGGTGCAGCAGTAGGTGCTTGTTGTTGAGCTACTTGTGAAATCTGAGTTTCAAGCATTTTGTTATGTGTAGCTAATGCATCTACTTTGCTCACTAATTGTTTAATCTGCTCACTAGTGTGAATGTTTTGGTTTAAGAAGTCCTTGTTTGTTTGAGATTGGTTAGCTATAAAGTTCTCCATCATCAACTCAAGGTTCGATTTTCTAGGGACATTAGGAGCAGTCTTTTGATATCCTGGTGGTGTAGCTGGTGCTTGACCTGGTGCGTATAAAGCATTGTTATTCTTATAGGAGAAGTTCAGATGATTCTTCCAACCTGGGTTGTATGTGTTTGAGTATGGGTTTCCTTGAGCATAATTCATTTGATCAGTGGGAGTTCCTGTCAATAGTTGACAATCAGAAACTTCGTGTCCTGGGACTCCACATAACTCATAATTAGGTGTTACTGCAGCCACGGTGGCTGTTGGTGTTATGGCCAAGTTATCGATCTTTTGGCTTAGTTGGTCAAACTTCGCATTGACTTGGTCCATACTACTCACTTCGTACATACCTCCTTTTGTTGGTTTCTCAGTTGCGACTCTCTCGCTTCCCCAAAGGTAATGGTTTTGAGCCATACTTTCGATGAGTGCATAGGCATCATTATATTCTTTGTCCATTAATGCACCGCCTGCGGCAGCGTCAATTGTCATTCTTGTATTGTACAAGAGTCCATTATAGAAGGTATGGATGACCATCCATTCTATTAATCCGTGATGTGGACAAAGCCTCAGCAGATCCTTATAGTGTTCCCAAGCTTCGAATAATGATTCGCTTTCCCTTTGCTTAAATCCGTTGATCTGAGCTCTCAGCATAGCTGTCTTGCTAGGTGGAAAATATCTGTTCAAGAAAACTCTCTTAAGTTCCTCCCACGTAGTTACTGAGTTCGAAGGCAGAGATTGAAGCCAAGCTCTTGCTCTGTCTTGAAGTGAAAAAGGAAATAAACGTAGTCTAATAGCTTCTTGGGTAACTCCATTGGCTTTTACGGTATCTGCATATTGCACAAAGATCGAAAGATGAAGGTTCGGATCCTCGGTAGGATTTCCGGCGAATTGATTTTGTTGCACGGCTGATATCAACGAAGGTTTTAGTTCGAAATCATTTCGGTTGATAGCCGGTGCTGCAATGCTTGAATGCGGTTCAGCTTGCGAAGGACTGGCGTAATACTTGAGTGGATGATTCTGTTCTTCAGCCATCTCTGCGTCCTTTGATGTTACGACTGGTTTAGGCGGATCTAATTGAAGATCTGGAATATTGTAACTTTTTTCGTAATCGAATATACGTCTTCTTACGTGTAAGAAGCGTTCCGATTCAGGGATTAGAGGTTGCAAGTCTTTGCTTTTAGAGCGAGTACTTGGCATACACTCGGAAATTAAATTAAATTAAATAGTTGATACCTTAGTCTAGACAATGCTACCTAAAGTGCACTAGTAACTAAATTAAGGTCCCCGGCAACGGCGCCAAAAACTTGATGGGCTAAAGACGTGTCTAATTATGTGTCTAGCGGTATCTTAACTGCAAGTGCACAGCCTATCGAAGTAATATTTAAGATTATCGATCCACAGGGACTCTATGGTTACTTAGTACTAGATGAACTTCTAGTTTAGCTAAGGCGAATGGTTGTCACGATTTTTTTGTTGTTTTTAAAGATTAAAGGCGGAATTAAAATTAAGTTTTAATAAAATAATACTAAGGCGGTCGGTATGTAATTATACTAACTTAGGTGGGTCAATCTAACCTAGGCTTATAAAGGTGTTTACTTAATCTATTCGGTAGAGGTTACCAGTTTAAATACCCTCAACTCACACTCTCGTGGTCTTATCTCAGATCTTACCCCTAAAGCCCTATGCCTGCTCTCGCTAGCCCATAAGTGTTTAGAGATAATTTTTGGAAACTTAGTAATTCTAATTTATTTTAAAGCGCTCTCGCTGTGTTTAATTTAAATGCCTAACTTTAGCTATCTGGTTAAAATCTCACACTCTCGTGGTCTTGACCTAACCTAATACTCTTTTCTTACTCTCGTAACGAAAAGGTCGATTTTAATTAAAAAGTATCAGCCAGAATGTTAAGTTATTAATTATTTTATGCCTATGATGAAATTTTACCGATTAAGTTTGTTTTAACTACATACCGCCCTAAGGTAATTAGCTACTCATTGATGTTGAACCAGACAGAGACAGAAAAACAAATAATAGAATACTCATGGCAGAAAAATAAATAAACATTATAAATATTAAATTTGCAATATAATAAAAAACCTGGTTAACAAATATTATAGCAGACTCCTTCTTCCACAGACCGAAAAGCTTGGAGTTGGCGGAAATCGAAAATAAATCAAATTCTGAAGGTTTAGAAACAAGTAAATGTATAACAATTTCCTGATGTTGGAAATTGTTATATGGCTGGTTTGGATACAATAAGAATGAAAAACTGAAAATAATACAGAAATAAAGACAGGGTCGTAAAACAATTCGGCAGAGCTTCCGCAGGAAATTAATAGAAAAAATGCTCTGTCGTTTCTTCATAAAACTTGTGCTATTTATAGAACCATTAATGGGCTTGAAAATTGGACTTTGTTGCATTGGGCCTTGCTGAAGTGGTGGAGGAGATACAGGAACGTGGCTAAAAAATAGGCAGGAAATCCTTCACGTAAGGTTTTGACGTGGTCTCAGTCAATAACCTACTTTTTACCTTGTCACGGTCGTGACAAGGTCTTCACGCTCGTGTCCTGTGCAATTTAAGTGTCACGGTCGTGACAATGTTCTCACGGTCGTGATGGCTTCTTTTAGGGTGTCACGGTCGTGACACCTTGGTGACGGACGTGACTGCAACAAATTATGCAGTTCTGCAGGCTTCTTCATTTCTTCATCTTTTTATGGTTGCTTTTGTTCCTTTTGTTCTTAATTCATGGTTTAGCTCCATATATGATGTACCTGCAAAATGGTAAGAAAAACTCGAGAAATCGAGTGTTAAAACGATGATTATGCGATAAAACGTTAATGAAACCTAGCAATATAATCGATACGTTTTCTCGTTATCAATAAGGCATCTTGAGCTTGAAAGCCCTAGATCAAACCCACTGGATGTAACACTCGGAGGGAGCAAGGTGTTGTCTTCCCAATTGACCCTTCTCTTTCTGATGAACCGTATGCCAAGAATGAGCAATCATTTTCTTCATTTCTACATGATCTGCACCATTAAGAAAGAAGAAACTGGATAAGGAAAGGTTGTTTGGTATGTCCTTCAAACAATATCCCAACTGTCGCCTAGAAAGAATAAGGTTGTAACTAATTCCCCCACGTGTACCAAGAAGAGGTACGTTAGGAAATTCTCCACAACTGTCAATAAGCACTCTAGTATCATAATCGGAACAATACTAAGTCATATCCTTATGAGAAAGAGACATAATCCTTTGAGACCATCTTAGCTTCTCTCTATTATCCTTGAAGATGTCGGACTTTGGTAGGTGCAAAATAAACCACCTATAGAGAAGAGGCACACAACACACAATCTCTCCATCACCTTTGGAGGTCTTATAATGAAAGGCATGATACATGTCTCCAAGCAAAGTAGGTACCGGATTTCTCTTCAAGAAAATCGGAATGGCACTCTCGTCCACAATACCATCTAAGTTAGGAAACAAGACAATCCCATAAATGAACAAAGCAAGAATAGCCTCAAATGAATTCTTATGACCCAAAGTAAGAGAAGTAGAAGCTTTCCCCATCAAGAACTTAGCATTAATTCCACAGACACTCCCTTTAGGAAGAAACTTCCCACTAAGATCAGACTCTTTGAGGAAAAGGGCTTTGGTGATGACTTTGGTCGTAAGCTCCTTCTCTAAACCACTGAAAAGAAATTCCTTATCCAAAATAGGTAAACCCATCCAATGAGAGTACTCCTCCAAGGTCGGCACAAGCTGATAATCATGAAAGGTGAAACAATGATGCAACGGATCATAAAACTGAGCAAAGGTAGGGAGAATCCCCTCTGGTACATCGGTATCCAAGATAAACAAGAGCTTTCCATAACATTTCCGGAATTCCTGAGTGTCAACCACCAATGCTTCTAGCTTTCTCAGCTCTACTAGATTAGGATTCTTAAAGTTGTACTTCTTTGTGTTTCTCCTTTCAAAATTCATAACCATAGACATCTTAAATTTTGCAAAAGTTCCTTATGAGTCCCTTGAAATCTCAAAAACAATGCTCATGAATGCATGAGTGAATGTATGCAACAACCACAAACAAGATCACACAAAGCACACGAGTTTAGGTTCCAAGTCACGAGCATGGAGTCAAGGTAACAGAACACCAACCCACACAGGTAAGTACTAAGGTTTTGTCTTCATTGTACCTGCAGAAAACCAAAAGGGTGCTAACAGAGGTGCCCGGAGTTATCAGTCATCTTTAGAATATTATCGGTACGTTGGATTACTCCCCAACCGATAACATTCTTAAAATAGACCTCGTCCGAGTGTAGTATCGCGTGACAACCATCTTAGATTTACACCCGGATGGTTTCCGCACTACGTTCCTAAATTGGCTTGGATGGGTTAAGGGTTCTACGGTCCTCAGTATGATAAGATCAAGGTCGGAAAATAATGCCACGTATGATTACTCATCATGACATTGATAATCCAAGAGATCCTAACCGAGTGGAGATTATCAAATCGATATAGCTTTGGACTACTCCATCGCATATCGCTTCGAATATCGCCGTCCTATCATAAGTTCAACTCAGATCCGGGTTAGAATCTATCCCACTCACAGAGGATCACCAAAACCGAAACAGAACAAACAAATAACAAACAAATCAAACCAAAGTAGTAAATAAATCAAAGTAGGCCGAATCCAATTAGAGATAACTCCCCAGCAGAGTCACCACTTTTCTGTAGCGGTAAAATCATGAGTGTAAGCTATTGGTTAACTTAACTCAAAGTAAACAGAGTAGCCATCACGCTTTATTTTTATTCCAAGAGGAAAAGGAAAAAAGAGCGAATAAATCCTAATTAATCTAAAAGCAAAAAGCTAAAGAAACACAACAGAGAAACAGGTAAGGGGATAGGTTACACAATGGGAAGGTTTTACGCACCCAAAATGTCTGTGGTACTCCACGGGAGCCCTTTGAAAAATTTACTGCTTTTGGTTTAAAAAAGGTTTGTTAAATGAGAGTGTAGGGATGAGAAAAGAATTATTGTTTTGTGTTTGGAGAGGTTTACCACCTCATGCCTACGTACCCACAAAGTGCAATGCAAGATCAAAACCCCATAGTTCGTGGTACAAATAGTGAAAAGGGTTGGTTGTAATTGATTTTATTAAGTGAAGAGAATTTGTCATCTTCAAGTGGATGTCCAAACAAACTACCATGAGAATGAAGACATTGACTCATACATCATTATGGGGAGGGTACCAACTCGGATAAAATCAACGAGTATTCCGCTAAACCCCCACAAATGACAAGAGACTCAATTACATCAAACTACAACCATGGAGATTGAGAGACTTGCACCCGACTAAAGAATAATGACTCATAATCGGCACTCTTTAAAAGAAAATAAACAAAAGTGCACAAAGGCACAAAACAACTTGAATGAGTTTGATTCTTTTTATTTTTTTTGAATTAAGGTCAACATGATTGAAGGTGCGCAAAACACAAGGAAGGGGGGTTGGAATTGGGTTTTCTGGAATAATAAAAGTTAACTTCTAATGACACGTTTAATTTATCCTGGTTCGTTTGAACTCAAACTACGTCCAGTCCACCCGCCAAGGTGATTTTGCCTCTACTGAGGTCTTAATCCACTATTCAATAAGAATACACACAAAGACCTAGAGTCAATGTCTTCTTGAGTCTTCTGACTAAACTTAGTCACTCAAGGAAAAGAATAACTATTACAAAAATATAATCAAACAGTAACTTAGAATGCTTCTTGATAAGCACGTATCACTAAGTGAAAGTTACAACAATAAGCACAATATGATTTAATTGATTTGCATGAATAATATGAGATGCGTTGTATTGCGTTGCATTACTGATTTCTTCAAATGGAGTCCTTTATATAGTTCTTGAGAAAGTAGCCGTTGAGACATCTTGAATCAAATTAGGATATACTTTAATACCATAATTTCCTTCCATAATTAGAGATACTTGCCTTTGTTTATTAAAGAAAATATTCTTTAATAAAAGTCTTTAATAAGGATACCAGCATCTTCTAAGCGGAGATCAGAGATAATAAATAGGAGATGCGCAGCCAATGAATATGTAGTTTAATGCTGGATTCTCCTTTGAGAGTATCTTCTATAGTGGGTCTACTTAGCTCGTACGGATTACTTAAATAAGATTGTCTTCTACACAAGAGTAAATGTATTCATTAGAACTTCTAATATGAAAAGCTTTGTTATCATCAAAACACTTAGAGGTTCAGAACCATAATTGTTCTAACAATCTCCCCCTTTTTGATGATGACAAAACACTTTAAATAAAGAGAATAAAGTTTAATGAATTTAAGTGAACTCCCTTTGATTAGAGGAAAACTTCTTTCAGATGTTCCATGATTCTTAGCTCCCCCTAAGTTGATTACTTGACCTGTTTCTTTTCATGATAACAACTCAAATAGTTTTATTAGAATTATATGTAAGAGGCAGATTATGGTAAACTGCTATGGATCAGAATCATTTACGTTTCTCCCCCTTTTTGTCATAATCAAAAAGATTCAGAGCAAGAAAAAATATAAGACATAACCAATAGATTAAAAAAATTATAAGCATACGCAAAAACCAGTAGAAGTTCAAAGAGTTATGCAGAAGCAGAAGATAAAATAACAGAACAGCTAATGCAGAAGATAAGCAAAAAAAACTAGGGGTTCATCTTAGTGACTAAAGTCTCCAACAAAGATTTGATGTCTGATGAAGATTCCACTTGCTTGCTGAGTAATGTCTTCATTTCAGCAGTGGTTTCTTCTTGCTTATCCAGACGTTCTTTCACCAGCTGATTTTCCTTCTTCAGTTCTTGTAGAGTTTGTAGAACAAAATTTGTAGCCAGAGGTTCTTCAGTTTCTGGAGCAGCTTGAGTATCAGGTCCATCAGCATTTTCTTCTACAGAAGATACCAAGACCATTTGAAGTGCTGAGAGTTTATCTAGATGTTCTGACTCTGTCCAGGGCTTGTTATCCAGCAGAAGAGGTTTAGCCTGTTCAACATTTGAGACTACTGCTTGAAGGTACTCACAGAAGTTCTGATGAGCAACATCATAGCAGATGTCCTTAAGTCTTTTGGACTCAGCATTAAACCATTTTCTGAGGGTAGCCCACAGAAAATCAGACGCAGCTGGATCTGTAAGCTCTGAGCATGCAGACTTCAGATCCTCTAACTTTAATTTCAGTCCTGTTTCAAAAGCTAGAAGTAACGCAGAAATGTCTGTTCTAGTTGGTTTTGGTTTTGGTATGGGTATTGCTCTTTTGTTTGACATGGAGGATAGTTTTTGTAGGGCTTCAAAGTCAATTGATGTTCGGAGAGGATTTTCATTTTCAGTGTCTTCTGGTGTATCAGGAATGTTTATGACAGTAGGTGAATTTGGTGGTGTAGATATATAAGAGGAAAGTGAGCTTTCTCTAGTGGGAGATAGTCTGGGTGGATGTTCAGGAGATGGAGGAGGGACAGAATCTGAGTCTTGAAAATGTTCAAGATCAAGATCTAGAGCATCTTGCAAAGCAGTTTGAGTTTCAGTTGTGGGAGAGCGATCAATATCAGATAGTGGAGTATTATCAATGGGTATGTCAAAATCAGAAATATTTTGTGGTTGATGGGTTTCAGTTTCTGGTGGATATAAAGATGATAGGATGGATGCTACTGCAGAAGTTGCAGGGATTTCAGTTTGAATGGGATTAACATTTTGAGGTGGTTCAGAGGCAGGAATTTGTTCAGATGGAATATCAGCAGAAGATGGTTGGCTAGAAGGTAAGGTGCTAGAAGGTAGTTCAGACATTTCTACATTTACTGCTTCTACTACAGAAATGTAATCAGAGTTAGAAGCAGAAGATTTACCTGATGTTCTAGATGATTTTGGCATCTTCTGAGAAGGTTCTTCAGCAGTCTTTCTCTTCTTTAGTCTTAAAGAGGCAACGTCTGGAGATTTCTGTTTGAGTTCTATTGGCTTGAACTGAGGTTCCATACCTTGACGCTTGCAGATATCCAGGTAGTTGATTACAACATCTGCAGGTGTATCAGAGGAAAATAGAGGAAAGTCCTCCAATGGAATCCTTCTGGTGCTGATTACTTCTCTAGAATGAAGAACAGGTTCTTGCTGAATAGATGTAATGAACTTCATCTTTTTCAGGTTCTTAGCATTCAGAGGTTTGCCAACATTTGTTTCTAATAGTTCAGTTTGTTTTAACTCTGCTAGGAAGTCTACTAGCTTGTTCTGGCAGAGTATATCAGAAATAATACGTCCAAAAGGAATGCAATCCCTTTTGGTCTTCTCACCATCTCTGGTTTCCTTCACACTGACTCTAAGATTCTGGAAGAGAGTGTGTGCAAGGTTGATTTTCTTCTTTTTGGAAATGAAGTAGAGAAGAAATTGTTGGTCCAGGTTGATGTAATCTGGAGAGTTGGTAGGTTTCCTGTGACAGATTGTCCCAAGAATAATTTTTGCCCAAATACGGAGGGGAGTCTTCAAGTCTTTGATTTTGTTGGAGGGTTTTCCAGAGGTAAAAATTTCCTTTGCTATCACAGCAGTATCAGACGCTTTGTCTATGTCACTGCATTTGATACCATTTCCATCAGCTTCAAGAAGTTTAGCAAGATGGTCTTCAGAGATAACCACCTTTTTACCAAGCACATGAGAGGTAACCTGTGCATCATTTGATGATGCATAAACCCAGAATTCTTTAACCAGTTTAGGAAAGACTGGTCCCATTAATCTGTCAAAATACTTTTCCCAGCCCTGAGCTTCAACATGCGGGAGGAGATCAAAACCGTTTTCCTTTAAGCTTTCGAAATCCACAAATAACTCACACAGTACTTCCAATTTTTCAGTAGGAGTTGAGAGAGTTTTTGTGGGCTCAACATAGAACACATCAGAAAATCTTTGCGTTGAGATGATGAAGCCATTAGTTACTAAGATGAAATTTGAGGGTTTAGGGTTTTAAAATTTTTTTGAGAAGAAGCAAGAAGGAGAGTGAGAAAATTCAGTAAGAGTAAGATACGGGTAAAATTTGAAAGTGAGAGAGACACTTGACATATATAGAAAAATAAAGCATTTAATTAGTTGAGGAATTAGTGGGAAAATTAAAGTTTAAAAACATAATGATTAAAAGCATTAAATGCGCTGACATGGGGTAATGCGTAAACGATTCTGGAACAGTTACCCAAGAGATTTTCTTGCCTTTTTGGTGTCAAACCTAGCCGTATCAGATTCCAGAATCTCAACAGTTGTCCTTCTGAGAGAACAGTTACCAAGTCATGTTCTGTTACTATTTAGAATTTGGACACTTGTTTTAATTCTGATGGAAATCCTTAGAGCTTTGTTGACAATTGTTGATTTGAAGATCTGCAAGTTAATCCTTTGAACAGAAGTTCTAAGAATGAAACAATTAGAGCATAGTATCTTCTGAGATAATCATATAGAAGATAAGTATCAGAACTTCTAGATGATAAAAACATATAATTAAAGCATTTTCATTCTGGACATAATTTCATGCTAAGGTTATTTAGTATCAAATTAAATCTATCTTCAAAAAGGGGTTTTGTAAAAATATCAGCCCATTGGTGATTTGTGTCTATAAATTTTAACATTAAAATTCCCTTCTGAGTATAGTCCCTAATGAAGTGATGTTTAACTTCTATGTGTTTAGCTCTAGAATGTAAAATTGGATTTTTAGAGAGACAAATAGCAGAAGTATTGTCACAGAGGATTGGAATGTTACTCTCATAGATATTGAAATCCTCAAGCTGATTTTTCATCCAGAGCATCTGAGTACTGCATCCAGCTGCTGCAATGTATTCAGCTTCTGCAGTTGATAATGCTATGGTTGTCTGTCTTTTGCTAGACCAAGAGATTAGATTGTCTCCTAGAAATTGACAACTTCCAGAAGTACTTTTTCTTTCTGTTCTGTCTCCAGCAAAATCAGCGTCACAATATCCTACAAGTTTATACTCTTCTGATCTTCTGTAATACAGACCAAGATTAGTAGTACCTTTCAGATATTTAAAGATTCTCTTAACTGTCGTTAAGTGAGTTTCTCTAGGATCTGATTGGAATCTAGCACATAAACATACACTGTATAGAATATCTGGTCTAGAAGCAGTTAGATAGAGGAGAGATCCAATCATACCTCTGTAGAGCTTCTGATCTACTTTCTTACTTACCTCTTCTTTCTCCAAGATACAAGTAGGATGCATAGGAGTTTTGGATATTGTGCTTTCTGATAAGTCAAATTTCTTCAGAAGTTCTTTTACATATTTGCTTTGATGGATATATGTTCCTTCTGATGTTTGATTTATTTGAATTCCCAGAAAGAACTTTAGTTCTCCCATCATGCTCATTTCAAATTCTGCCTGCATAGATTTAGCAAATTCCTTTCCCAAGGCACTTTTAGTAGAACCAAAAATTATATCATCTACATAAATTTGACATATCAGAAGATCATTTTTAATGTTTTTACTGAAAAGAGTTGTATCCACTTTCCCTCTGATGAACTTATTTTCCAGAAGAAAATTACTTAGTCTTTCATACCAAGCTCTGGGAGCTTGTTTTAAACCATATAATGATTTTTTGAGTTTGTAAACATGTTCTGGAAATTTTGTATTTTCAAAACCAGGGGGTTGGTGTACATACACTTCTTCATCAATATAACCATTTAAAAATGCACTTTTGACATCCATTTGATATAGAATAATATTATGATTTACAGCAAATGATATTAGAAGTCTGATTGATTCTAACCTGGCGACTGGTGCATAGGTTTCTGTATAGTCAATTCCTTCTTGTTGACTATAACCTTGTGCAACCAGTCTTGCTTTATTTCTAACAACTGCTCCTTGCTCATTTAGCTTGTTTCTGAATACCCATTTGGTGCCAATGATGTTGAATCCTCTGGGCCTAGGAACTAGATCCCACACATCATTTCTGGTGAATTGATTAAGTTCTTCTTGCATAGCCAGAATCCAATCATTTTCTGATAGAGCTTCTTCTACAGAAGATGGTTCAATCAGAGAGACAAGTCCCATTAACGTCTCTTAAGAGTTTTTGAATGAAGATCTTGTTCTGATTGGTTTATCTTTCTTTCCTAAGATTTTATCTTCTGGGTGATTTATATTGCTTCTGGATAGTTTCTTCTGGATGGGTTCTTCAGGTGTTGTTGGAGAAATTGCATAGTCTTGATCTTTAGATGATTGATCTTTAGAAGTTCTGTTTGTAGATATTTCTACTTCTATATCTGCAGAAAATTTATTCTGCTTTGGTTTTTCAGAACCAAGCTTATCATCAAATTTGACATGAATAGATTCTACCACAATGCGTGTTTCTGTATTGTATACTCTGTATCCCTTAGAACGTTCAGAGTATCCTAACATATAACACTTTTGTGCCTTAGAATCAAATTTATTCAGAGTATCAAGAGTATTTAACATAAAACAAATACATCCAAAAGGATGGAAATAAGAAATGTTGGGCTTTCTGTTCTTCCACAATTCATAAGGAGTCTTTTCAAGAATAGGTCTTATAGAGATTCTATTCTGAATATAGCATGCTGTATTTACTGCTTCTGCCCAAAAATGTTTAGCCATATTAGTCTCATTTATCATGGTTCTGGCCATCTCTTGTAATGTTCTATTTTTACGTTCTACAACCCCATTTTGTTGTGGAGTTCTAGGACAAGAAAAATCATGAGAGATGCCATTTTCATTAAAAAATGATTCTAATTGTTTATTTTCAAATTCTCCACCATGATCACTTCTGACTTTAATGATTTTTGATTCTTTTTCATTTTGAATTTGTTTGCAGAAGTTAGAAAATACAGCAATTGACTCATCCTTGTGTCTAAGAAACTTTACCCATGTCCATCTGCTGAAGTCATCTACGATCACCAATCCATACTTTTTGCCATTGACAGAGGCAGTTTTCACTGGTCCAAACAAGTCAATGTGCAAAAGTTCTAATGGTCTAGAGGAAGATACAACATTTTTAGCTTTAAAACCAGTTTTTGAAAATTTGCCTTTCTGACATGCTTCACACAGAGCTTCTGAGTTGAACTTCAAATTTGGAAGTCCTCTGACTAGATTGAGTTTGTTAAGTTGAGATAATCTTCTCATATTAACATGTCCCAATCTTCTGTGCCAGACCCATTGCTCAGTTTCCACAGACATTAGACATTTTACATTTTGAATTTTTAATTCTGAGAGCTTTATTTTATAAATGTTGTTCTTTCTCTTTCCACTAAAGAGGATTGTTCCATCTTTCTGACTAACAGCTTTACAGAACTTTTGATTGAAGATTATGTCATAGCCATTATCACTTAATTGACTTATGGATAATAAATTATACATTAATCCTTCTACAAGTAGAACATTAGAGATAGAGGGAAGATTTCCATTACCAATAGTTCCGGAGCCAATTATTCTTCCTTTTTGATTGCCTCCAAAACCTACGTGGCCTCCATCTTTTAATTCAAGACTTTGGAACATATGCTTTCTTCCCGTCATGTGACGTGAGCATCCAGAGTCCAGGTACCATGATTGGTGTTTCAGTTTTGCTGTTAAAGACATCTGCAACATACACAATTTTATCCTTGGGTACCCATATTCTTCTGGGTCCTTGTTTGTTAGTTTTTACAAACTTCTGATTCATTTTAGGTTTTAAATCAGAACTTGTAGAACAAGATGACTCACTAGTGTATATAAGATCATGATTATGACCATAGGTGAAATGGGAACTTAGAGGAGTATCAGTATTTATGACAATGTCATCAATATTTTTTAGCTTCAGAGTTTCTTTATTTTTCACATAGCCTATGCCTCTTCTTTCATTTCTGCTAACACCATAGATCATAGAAGCAATCTTACTTCTATCTAAGCTTTTAGTGAGAAATTGTTGAAAGCTATAATCATATTGTTTTATGATATTATCAGAATTGATTAGATCTTCTAATTCAGATTTCTTCTGAGCTTTAAGTTTCTCAAAAGAGTTTTTACATTCAAAGAGGTTTTCTTTCAGCTCAGAGTTTTCTGTTCTTAGTTTTCTAACTTCTTCTAATTCAGATACTAGACTTTGTTTAATGTCTTTGTATTTGAATTGAAGCTTCTGATATTTTTCAAGAATTTCTGAGAGGCTAGCTTCTAACTGAGGTCTAGAAAATTTAGAAAATACCTCTTCTGAATCTGATTCTAACTCTGATTCTGATGAGTGATCATCTTCTGGTATGTTTGCCATCAATGCGATATTTGCTTGTTCATCTTCAGAATCTGACTCTGCTTCAGATGATTCAGAATCATCCCATGTTTCCATGAGACTCTTTTTCTTTTCTCTGCTGAATTTGTTTATGGGTTTTTCTTTCTGAAGTTTTGGACATTCACTTTTATAGTGTCCTGGTTCTTTGCATTCGTAGCACACAACTTCTTTGCTTCTGGGTTTCTTGTGACCAGATGTTGATTCAGAATAATTATTTGTTCTTCTGGTATTTCTGAACTTCTTCTGACGATGCTTCCAGAGTTATTGAACTCTTCTTGATAGGAGAGATAATTCATCTTCTTCTGATGAACATCCAGAGCTTTCTTCTTCTTCTGCCTGTAAAGCTTTAGAAATATGTTTGTTAGATTTAAGAGCTACAGACTTACCTTTCTTCTGGGGTTCATCTTCTTCTAACTCAATCTTATGACTTCTTAAGGAGCTGATCAGTTCCTCTAAGGAAATTTCATTCAGATTTTTTGATAACTTTAAAGCAGTGACCATGGGCCTCCAAGCTTTTGGTAAACTTCTGATGATTTTCTTCACATGATCTGCTGTTGAGTAGCCTTTGTCCAGAACTTTTAGTCCAGCTACCAGGATTTGGAACCTTGAGAACATTTTTTCAATGGTTTCATCTTCTTCCATCTTGAAAGCTTCATACTTCTGGATGAGAGCTAGAGCTTTGGTCTCCTTGACTTGAGAATTGCCTTCATGTGTCATCCTTAGAGAATCAAACATGTGTTTAGCTGAATCCCTGTTTGTGATCTTCTCATATTCTGTGTAAGAGATGGAACTTAGAAGTATAGTCCTAGCTTTGTGATGATTTCTGAATTCCTTCTTCTGTTGAGTTGTCATATTTTTTCATTCAATCTTCTGACCATCTTCTCCAACAGGATGAATGTATCCATCTGTCACCATGTCCCAGAGATCTCCATCTAGAGCTAGAAAAAAACTCTCCAGAACATCCTTCCAGTAGTCAAAATTGTCACCATTGAACATTGGAGGTTTAGCATTGATCTTGTCATTCTGATAGTCATTGTTGTTAATTCCAGTTTCAGCCATGCGTTTATCTTATGGATCTTTTACTGACACGGTTAAGTGTAATACTCAGAACCTAGCGCTCTGATGCCAATTGAAGGTGCGCAAAACACAAGGAAGGGGGGTTGGAATTGGGTTTTCTGGAATAATAAAAGTTAACTTCTAATGACACGTTTAATTTATCCTGGTTCGTTTGAACTCAAACTACGTCCAGTCCACCCGCCAAGGTGATTTTGCCTCTAATGAGGTCTTAATCCACTATTCAATAAGAATACACACAAAGACCTAGAGTCAATGTCTTCTTGAGTCTTCTGACTAAACTTAGTCACTCAAGGAAAAGAATAACTATTACAAAAATATAATCAAACAGTAACTTAGAATGCTTCTTGATAAGCACGTATCACTAAGTGAAAGTTACAACAATAAGCACAATATGATTTAATTGATTTGCATGAATAATATGAGATGCGTTGTATTGCGTTGCATTACTGATTTCTTCAAATGGAGTCCTTTATATAGTTCTTGAGAAAGTAGCCGTTGAGACATCTTGAATCAAATTAGGATATACTTTAATACCATAATTTCCTTCCATAATTAGAGATACTTGTCTTTGTTTATTAAAGAAAATATTCTTTAATAAAAGTCTTTAATAAGGATACCAGCATCTTCTAAGCGGAGATCAGAGATAATAAATAGGAGATGCGCAGCCAATGAATATGTAGTTTAATGTTGGATTCTCCTTTGAGAGTATCTTCTATAGTGGGTCTACTTAGCTCGTACGGATTACTTAAATAAGATTGTCTTCTACACAAGAGTAAATGTATTCATTAGAACTTCTAATATGAAAAGCTTTGTTATCATAGAAACACTTAGAGGTTCAGAACCATAATTGTTCTAACAATGATTAGATTCATTGATTTTAAAAGAAAAAGAAAAAGAGTAAAAGCCACTTGACAAATGTCAAGGTTTTGTTTATTAAAGAGGTGATGATTTAAAAAGAAAGAATCCTTTGAAAAAGGGAGAAGGTTTTGAAAATTAAAGAATGAGAGGAGATGAAGGGACTATCCTATAAAAAGAAAATAAGGAGATAAGGGAAGAAAGATCTAACTAAACTTGATGACATCCCAAATTATGAGCATAAGAGTTTCATCCTTATAAGCTAGCAAATGGCCAAATAAAGGAAAATTTCAACTTCATGAAGATCAAAGCAAGGGAGAGGGATCCTAAAATCTAAGTCCAAAATCTTCATTCCATGCCAAGGATAGTAACCAAAAGTCCACAAATTAAAGTCGCAAATTTTTTAGAGGTTCAATCATTTATTAATGTTTTTGTGTCCAAATGGACAAATGAAAAATAACAATAAAGTAAGAGCGAATAGTAAACATGATATGGATGGATAAAGCATAATAAAATAAAAGCAATAAAAGTGCAAGAAATTAAATGTTAGTAACAAAAGCAATTAAAGTACAAGAGTGTAAAATATTAATAATAATAATAGTATAATAATATTTACATGATAATAATGGCATGGTGAACTTAATCAACCACAACCAAAAAGAGTAACCAAAAATCGAAAGGCAACCGGTTCCGCTCAGCATCTTACACTATAGCTATTAATCAAGGCAAACTGAACCGAATTCAATGAAATTTGAAAGGCGATTGGGAGACCCAAAACACCTATGCATAAAACATTCATAAGTCTCGATTCTTAATGCAATATGATTAACCACTTTGGGATTACGCGATCAATAAGAGATCTGGTCCACGAAAGTGCAAGTACCCAATTAGATTTTTATTCCGAATTAGGGACAGATTTAGGTCTATGTTAAGCAACCGCCGAGTAATTTACGAAGTAATTACCCTAAAAATGAGGAAGGCCACCACCAATTAAGGTGTATAATGTTAGTTCTAATGAATGCGAGATAAACGATATGTAAATCGCTATCCGGACGCAATACCGTACAAAACTAAAGGTGAATACCAAATTGAGCTGCACTCATGGTATTCTTCCATCCTTAAGTTCAATCACTCATCTCGGTGGATTCAAGCATGAAAATGTATCACTAACTCAAAGTACCTTAAATGAATTGAATAATCCACTAAAAGGTAGTTTTGAATTAATGAACATTAACTACTCTAATCTACACCCAAAGTTCATTGAAATTAAGGAGAAATCACTCCCAAAAGTACTCCCCAAGATAAAAATAAAAGGAGGAAGAAGGAGAAGAAAGAGGAACCAAAAAGGGGGTTGAAACAAGCCAAAAAGTCAATTCTGACTTGCGTTAACCGGTTAACGCATATGGTTAACTGGTTAACGCATATGGTTAACCGGTTAACGCTGAAGCAGCAACAAAAAATGCAGAAATTCAACATTGATCCATTTTCAAAACTTTTTCACAAAACATTTAATGATCATGATCTGAATTTGCACGAATTTTAAAACTAAAATACGCTGGAATCCCTGCAATCAAACAACAAATAAAGATCCAAAGGATCTAAAATCAAAGGCACCAAAGATCTACATCTTGAATGTTGATGGTGAATATGGGTTTATGGAGTGAGAGGAATTAGCAAAAGCACATCTCCAAATTGGATCAAATCAAGCTTAGATCTTCTGAAATTGATGAACAAAAGAAGGAAAGGATGAAGGTTTAGCTCAAGTTAGTTAAGTATTCAATGTGAATTCTTGATAACTTCAAAAGAAAGAAAGTGAGCTTTGGAGAATTTTAGTGTTTGGGGAGTATTTTGCAAGAGGTTTTGTGGCTATCAAAAGCTTGGTGAATGAATGAAATTATGGTCCTATTTAAAGACTTTAGGTATGGGAATTTGGTGTAATGGAGCTTGCTTTAGTAATTAAAATTAGGCTTGGTAATTGCAATTTTGGTGGGAAATGGAAAAGAGTGGTGATTAGTGTGGGTTTATGGTAGAAAATGATCAAAGTGATGTAGAGAAATTAAAGACCAATGGATCTATAATTTTCCAATTATATCAATGATTTAATGGTGCTGAATTTGAATAAAATATTCAAATTTTGCACTGGTTAACCAGTAACGCATTTGGTTAACCGGTTAAGCAAGTTGAAATTTGAATATTTTGTTCAAATGTGACTGCTTGGTTGTTGTGGCCCGATTCTTTTTGTACGTCGAAGAAGGCATGGAAATAAACACATGAACCTTAGAAATCCTTTTAATGAATCAATTAACTCAGGAAATCCTCGATCAGATAAATTTGAATTATTTGCGGATCAACTCTGATTTTTGTCTGTGACATTTCGCTCGAGCTGCAGGACTGCTATTTTTAGCATTTTCAATGGTTCCTCTTCCTGAAAAAGTTTAGTAAAAGGAAACAAAAGATTTTTTGATTTTGATTAATGGTTAGTAAACATAAACAAATAAAGTAATTAAAGACAACAGTGATCCCCTGCGAGGCATAAACCTAACCCGAGAAGAACCGAGCAACCAGTGCGATCTTGTTTGTATGCAAGATATAAATGAAATGCAAAGAAAACTTAGGGCAAAAATTAGGGTGCAACATTATTATGATGTGATGATGTTGTGACCCTGCATAGATACTTACTTATGTGATTGACATTACACAGACATGTCACTGATCACATGCCTTGCCTTGCATAAGCATCATGACATCATTAATAATATGTGTTCTTTTTATTCTCAGGGTTCATATTACTTCCGATTCTCAGTCGTAGTGCTACTTCAAGATGGAAACTCTAAGGAAAAAGAATTTTCATTACACTTTCCCGCAACCAAAAACTGATAGTATTCAAAAGATGATCAGTTTGTTGAATGACAAGGTTCTTGATGACTTCAGAAGAGAGTATGGAAGGATCTTGGAATATGTGAATAAGCCAACAGTTGATCAAAGGGATATCCTTCATTCCTTGCTACAGTTCTATGATCCACAATTATGAGTCTTTGTGTTTCCAGACTATCTTCTGGCTCCTACATTGGAAGAAGTTTCTAGCATCCTTAGGGTCCCTATCAAAAGGGGTATTCCCTATTATGGCTTGGAGAAGATTCCTTCATGCAGAGACATAGTTGACATTCTCCATTTGTATTTGTCCAAAGTTAGTAGAGGGTTGGATGTCAATAAAGGTAAGGAATTTCTCTTGGATTTTCTTGCCAAGGAAGCTCAAGACCTGGCCTCAGAGAACAAGTGGGCTAAGATCAGTACATTGCTAGCTTTGATGGTATATGGGATAAGCTTGTTTCTAGGGGAGAAAGGTTGGATTAGCATGGAAGTTGTTGTCATCTTTATTCAGAGAAACCCAGTACCTACACTTCTAGGGGATTTTTATTATGGGGTCCATTGTAGGAATGAGAAAAGAAAAGGGTATGTGAATTGTTGTGCCCCTTTGTTTGCTGACTGGTTTGTAAGGAAACTCCCAAAATCAGGATCTTTCCAATACTTGAAACAAGATTGGAAGTGGTACAAGAGATTAATGGGTTTAACCTCAGACAACATATCTTGGGGGTGCAATAGAGACCTGGTAGGCAAAGAGGTTATTGCCAGCTGTGGCAGTTTCCCTAATGTACCTTTGCTAGGAAAGAAAGGGGGAATAAACTATAATCCTTCGTTGTCTAGGAAATAATTTGGTTATCCTCTAAAGGTTCCACCATCAATTGAAGAGATAATTAAGTCATTGTATTTCTCGATGGAAGGCAATATGGAGTTGTGTATACAGGTAGCCCAAGCTTGGGAAGTCAAGATAAAGAAAGGAAAGAAATATTTTGGGAAGGTAGACCCAAAAACATATGATCCTTTTGCTACATGATTTAAAAATCGTGTAGAAGTCTTACTCCTCCCATTCTCTATAGAATCCCCCTTATATCCTAAGGAAATATAACCTCTAGATTCAGTACCCCTCAAAGATTACCAGAAATTGGAAGCATTGGTTAGATAGCTTAGAGTGTAAAATCAAGAGGCCAACAATTCATGCCAAAAGCTGAAGATTCAGAACCAGAAATTAGAAGAGGGAGCTTATCAAGCTGAAGAGATGGTCAGGCTCAAACAACATGACTTCCAGGAGAGAGAACTTTATTTCAAGAAAAGGGGGTTAGCTGAAATTCACAAGGCGAGTCAATGCCAGAAGGACAGGAAAGCCTTGGATGAAGCTAATGAAACTATAACCCTTTGGCAAAAGAAGTGGGCAGACCATCTGAAGAAGCAGAAAGAGATAGAAACTGGATACAAGCTACAGATCAAAAGTCTTCAAGACACTCTACCTGAACAAGGAGAGTTGCTCCAAATGGCCCACGACCAATAAAAGGATTACCTTCAGGATATGGAAAAGAGTCAACAAACAATTGAAGACACTTATAAGGAGATAGAAGAGCTGAAGCTTCGAGCCGATGTTAAGAAATTCAAGACTGAGCCAAGTTCGAGCAAAGAAAGTGAGAAGGTGTTTCTACAACAAATTGAAGAGTTGTATGCCACTTTTGATCTCAGGGATCTTCTAATCCATAAGCTTATACATGAGTCGGGTTATCCGGACATATCCCAGTTGTTCCAGGATGTCAAGCGTCTTAGCTGGAGGTTACAAGATATAGAGCTTCCTAGGGTTTAATTCTTTGATATCATGTTTGGATTACCCACAGGCCTGTTGTGGGATTCCTTTTTATCAATGTACCTTGTTTCTTTTCGGATGTATGAACTGGCACCCTTCGGGGACTTTCTTGTTTCAGATTCCAGTTTATATGATTGACTTGCCTTGAATCCCTGGTTGTTCTCTTTTGCACCGACACGGGGCAATAAGCACCAATTCTTCACACTTGAATATCATACGGGGTCTTCCTTCAAAGGCTACTCTCTTAATATCGGAATGGGAAAGTAAAAACCCCTTGAGAATGAAAAGAACACAGCATTGTATGCATTCATATCATTTGTATCTTTTATCTTTTTGCAGGTTATTCAGGTTACTTAACTTATCCATTTTCAGGGAAAGATTGCGAGAGTAGCCAGGACCCGTCATCTAAGACAAAGTATTCCTCACTGGTACGCTACCCGTAACAATCAAAGAATCGTTATGGATACTGTGCAGACAGAGCTCAACTAACTCCGCATCAGAATGGGGGAATTTATGACAATGATGCAGGGCATGGCCCAGAGGCAGCTAGAGCTGAGAAATGCTATGCAAAGGCTCAATCCTCCTCAAACTGACCCACCAGTGGTTACCTTGGACGCCCAAGGCAATCCTCCCAATGAAAATATTATTCTACCTACGGAAAATAGGCCTCCTACTCCCGAAGGCGGTGGTCCGATTCCCATTTGTGTAACAGATAGACAAGAGGATCAGTTCACTCTGGTCAATGAAGATCTGGGAATTGGTGTTGGGGCCAATAATCAGGACTTCCAATTGTTGGTTGAGAAGGTTAGGGCTTTGGAATGCAAAGACACTCTGGGAATCGATGTATCTAATATGGGTTTGGTCTCCGGAGTGGTCATACCTCCTAAATTCAGACCTCCAAGCTTTGATAAGTATAATGGCAATTCCTGCCCCAAAACACACTTACAGGCTTTTTATCGCAAGATAGAGGCTCACACTAACGATGAAAAACTTTGGATGTACTATTTCCAGGATAGCCTCATTGGGGGCTCACTGGAGTGGTATATGAAGTTGGAAAAGAATTATGTTCGAAATTGGAAGGAGCTCGGGGAGGCTTTCCTTAAGCAGTATCAATACAATATTGATATGGCGTCCAGCCGCACTAAACTCCATAGTTTATCTCAAAAGAACTCAGAAAGCTTCAAGGACTATGCCCAAAGATGGCGTGAGGTCGCCACTAGAGTACAACCCCCGTTGCTGGAAAGAGAGATGGTGGATCTCTTCAAGGATACCCTCCCAGGTAATTTCATGGAAATATTAGCAGGATGTTCATCCAGTGGGTTTTCGGACATCATTTTGACTGGTGAAAGGATAAAAAATTGGATGAAACAAGGAAAATTCCAGAATGGCGGAGTGTCAAGATCCGATGCAAAGAAACCTTTTGTGAAGCGCAGAGAAGGAGAAATTGGGGTTGTGTATACTCAAAATAGAAGGGGGAACCAGAATGTGCATCATGAGGCAGCTCCTATCACCATTGTTGTCCCAGCTAGCCAACCACAGGTTCAACAACAACAGCGTCAACCAAACTACCAACAACAAAGAGCTGATAGGCCATATTATCCTCCTCGATCAAAGGACAAGCATCTTGAGACGCCACCCATGTCATACTCCCAGCTCCTCCAGAACCTTCTACAATTGCAAATAATCCAATTAAGGACCCTTCAACCCCCAAGACCGGGGCAAATCCCTGAGGGGTATGATGCCAATGCTTACTGTGAGTTCAATTCCGGGGGCCCAGGTCATAGCACAAAGAATTGTAAAGCGCGGAAGCATGTTTTCCAGGACTTGATAGACTCAAAAGCAATCAATGTTGCTCCTACTCCAAATGTAATCCAGAATCATATGCCTCCTCATGGAAGGATTATGGGGTCTGTTGATAGAGGTGAAGGTGTGAATTTGGTATCTGATGTCAAAGATTTGAAAACTCCATTGATGGCAGTAAAAGCTTGATTGACCAAAAGGAACATGTTCCTGGGTTGTGAAGAAAAATGTCCAGATTGTGTTAGTTCCCCTGATGGTTGCGATCAATTGAGATCGAGGATACAAAAATTGATCATTGAAAGAAGTATACAGTTCGATAAAGTTGTGAAGAATGATGATGTATCAACTATTACAATTTATTATAACCCAGCACAGGTCCCTGCTGCAGCAAGGGTGGCGCCAATAACCATCACTACCTCTGGACCTGTCCCGTACCAGAGGGACAGGGTCATTCCCCGGAATTATGGGGGTGAAGTGTACTATAATGGTAAAAAACAAGACATAACTGCGTCTAGTTCCTCTCCATGCCAAATTGAAAATGTTGGAGTCGGGGGATTTACGAGAAGCGGTAGATTATTTGCGCCAGAAACTTTGAGAGGTAATGCATTACCACCAAAAGATACTGCCGAGGCTCAAGCGAAAGCTAGGGGCAAGCAGCCTATGACTAATGCGGTACCTGCGCCAACGACAGATCCTGACATCATTTTTGATAAGGAAGCAGAGGAATTCCTAAGAATCATCAAGAAAAGTGACTACAAGATTGTAGACCACTTACAACAAACTCCCTCTAAGATCTCGATCTTGTCATTATTGATGTGTTCAGATTCACATAGAAAGGCCCTATTGAAGATCCTGAATAATGCATATGTACCTCAAGACATATTTGTGAATCAGCTGGAAATGGTGGTGTCCAGTGTAAACACTAGCCATGGCTTGGGATTCACAGATATGGACTTAACCTCAAAGGGATGTAGCCACAACCGTGCTTTGCATATTTCCATGGAATGTAAGGGAGTTGTGCTCTCTCATGTGTTGGTGAACACAGGTTCGACATTGAATGTCTTGCCAAAGAAAGCACTCATGAAGTTTGATTATGATGGGGTCATGCTCAAGCCAAGTGATTTGGTCGTCTGAGCATTTGATGGCTCGAGGAGGTCAGTATTCGGGGAGGTGGAACTACCAATCAAGGTAGGACTGCAAGTCTTTAATACTACTTTTTACGTGATGGATATTCAACCGGCCTATAGTAGCTTATTGAGGAGGCCATGGATACACTCGGCAGGGGCAGTATCTTCCACCCTTCATCAGAAGTTAAAGTTTGTCTGGGAAGGTCAGATTGTAACAATGTCTGGAGAAGAGGACATCTTCATCAACCACTTGGCCTCGTTCAAATACGTGGAAATTGATGGAGAAATCGTCGAGACTCCCTGCCAAGCTTTTGAGCCCATCAAGCCTGAGAATGCGTTGTCATCAACTGCTGTATCTGAAGACCCAAAGAAAGGAGCTTATATAGCTTCTTACAAACAGGCCTTAAAGGTGGTAGAGTCAGGTGCAAAGGAAGGATGGGGCAAGACAATTGAGATCCTAGAAAATAAAGATATGTATGGAGTTGGTTACCAACCTGGTCAGTCAGCGCCAAGGAAAAGTGCTAGAGGTCGGAAAGGCCCAATTACCTTCACCAGTGCTGGGTGGGTTGATCATAACAACGTCTGTGCTGCACAAGAGGATACCATTGACAGTGATTGTGATCTTGACGAGTGGATTACGCCTTGTGTTCCGGGAACACAACTTAACAACTGGTCGGCTGAAAATCTCATCTCCGTCACTCGTCCTGAAGAGTAATAGTTTTATGTTTTCCTTTCCTGTATTCAAGCTTTATGCCTTACCTGGGGCATAGCAGCTCATTGTAAGGGTTCTTTTATTCATGATACGATTTCATAATCATCAATAAAGCAGACGTTTTTGCATTCATACATGTTGCTCCTTGTCTTTCATTCTTATGTTGTTTTTATTTTACAATTTTTATTCAAAATAAATGGCAATGTTTCCTCAAACCGCTTCTAAATCTAGCATGAATCATCATTCATGCAGATGCCCCTCATCAGGTCTTATCAATAACGACCTTGCAATGGCTCAATATGACTTCGACAATCCGATTTATCTAGCCAACGAGGAAGGTGAAGAAGATTTTGAACTGCCCGAAGAGCTAGCCATGTTGCTTAAACAAGAGGAGAAGATGATTCAGCCACATGAGGAAGCTATTGAAGTGATAAATCTGGGTACTGAAGAAGACAAAAGAGAGGTAAAGACCGGGGTTGCGTTAGAATAATCTATCAAGAGTCGTCTAATTTCCATGCTTCGAGAGTATGTTGATGTCTTCGCCTGGTCTTATCAAGACATGCCTGGATTGGACACTGACATCATGGTCCACAAACTACCTCTTAGGGAAGATTTCCCGCCTGTAAAGCAAAAGTTGAGATGAACACACCCTGATATGACAATCAAAATTAAAGAGGAGGTGCAGAAATAGTTTGACGCCGGATTCTTGGCCGTGAAAAGTTACCCCCCATGGGTTGCGAATATTGTACCAGTCCCTAAAAAGGATGGTAAAGTCAGAATGTGCGTGGACTACATGGATTTGAACTGGGCCAGCCCCAAAGATGATTTCCCTTTGCCTCATATTGATGTGCTAGTTGACAACACTACTCAATTTTCCGTATTCTCCTTCATGGATGGCTTCTCGGGCTATAATCAGATCAAAATGGCGCCAGAGGACATGGAGAAGACTACATTCATTACGCCTTGGGGAAACTTCTATTATAAAGTTATGCCGTTTGGTTTGAAAAATGTTGGAGCAACCTACCAACGTGCAATGGTGACATTATTCCATGATATGATTCATCACGAGATTGAGGTCTACATTGATGACATGATTGCAAAGTCACATACAGAAGAAGAGCATATAGTCAATTTAGCTAAACTGTTTGACAGGCTTCGGAAATTCAGATTGAGGCTAAACCCCAACAAATACACATTCAGGGTACGTTCCGGTAAGCTGCTGGGCTTTATCGACAATGAAAGGGGAATCGAGGTTGACCCTGCAAAAGTAAAGGCAATTCAGGAGATGCCTGAACCAAAAACCAAGAAAGAGGTACGGGGCTTCTTAGGGAGGTTGAATTACATTGTTAGGTTCATCTCACACCTAACAGCCACGTGTGAGCCTATTTTCAAACTTCTAAGGAAGAATCAGGCTATCGAATGGAATGTTGACTGCCAACAAGCCTTTGATAGGATCAAGGAGTACTTATAGGAGCCTCCGATTCTCATGCCTCCAGTTCCAGGGAGACCTCTAATTATGTATCTCACCGTACTAAAAGGATCAATGGGTTGTGTGTTGGGTCAGAAGGACGAGTCTGGTCGAAAAGAGCACGTCATTTATTACCTTAGCAAAAAGTTTACCGATTGTGAGACACGATACTCACTACTAGAGAAAACTTGATGCGTTTTGGCATGGGCTGCTCGCCGACTAAGATAGTACATGCTGACACACACCACTTTCCTAATTTCCAAGATGGACCCTGTAAATTATGCCTTTGAGAATCTTGCTCTAATGGGAAGAGTAGCTCGATGGAAAATGATTCTGACGGAATACGATATCCAATACACTTCACAAAAAGCCATCAAGGGAAGCGTATTATCGGAGTATCTGGCCCAACAGCCCATTGATGATTACCAGCCAATGAGATTCGAGTTTCTGGATGAGGACATCATGTTCCTCAAGTCTAAGAACTGTGAAGAACCACTCCCGAAGGAGGGGCCAGACCCCGAATCCAAATGGATATTGATGTTTGACGGAGCTGTGAACATAAACGGTAGTGGGGTAGGAGTTGTCATTATCTCACCAGAGGGGGTCCATATGCCTTTCACTGCTCGGCTGACATTCGCATGTATCAACAATGAAGCAGAGTATGAAGCTTGCGTCATGGGGATTGAGGAGGCAATCAACTTGAGATTCAAGAACCTTGAGATCTTCGGTGATTCTACTCTAGTTGTCAACCAAGTCAATGTCAAGTGGTTAGTCCATCAACCTCATTTGACTCCTTACAGGGACTATACCAGGAGGTTGTTAACTTTCTTCACCAAGGTCAAGCTGCACTTCATACCGCGAGATGAGAATCAGTTTCATGATGCTCTGGTAACCTTATTTTCCATGATCAAGGTTTGTCAAGAGAACTACGTGCCTCGAATCTTGGTCTCTCGTCTAGAAAGACTTGTCTATGTTTTCGCAGTTGATGGTGTTAAGGATAATAAACCTTGGTATTATGACATCAAGCAATTTTTGAAGTCTCAAGAGTACCCGGTTGGGGCATCCAGTAAAGACAAGAAGACTCTCAGGAGGCTAGCAGGCGGGTTCTTCTTGAATCAAGATGATGCGCTATATAAGTGGAACTTCGATATGGTCCTGATCAGATGCGTGGATAGACACGAAGCAGACCCGTTGATGCAAGAGGTTCACGAAGGCTCTTTCGGTACCCATACTGGAGGGCATGCTATGGGGAAGAAATTGTTGAGGTCGGGGTATTATTGGATTACCATGGAATCCAATTGCTACAAGTACTCCCGCAAATGCCACAAGGGCCAGATCTATGCTGATAAGGTCCATGTACCTCCAAATCCATTGAGTGTCATGTCATCACCTTGGCCTTTTGTCACGTGGGGCATTGATATGATTGGTAAGATTGAGCCAACTGCTTCCAACGGTCACCGCTTCATCCTGGTTGTTATAGACTACTTCACGAAGTGGGTTGAAGCGGCATCTTATGCCAATGTTACAAAGCAAGTGGTTACCTGATTCATCAAAAGGGATATTATCTGCTGATATGGAATTCCTGAAAGAATCATTACTGACAATGGTTCGAATCTCAATAACAAGATGATGGTAGACTTGTGCCGGGATTTCAAAATAGAGCATCACAACTCTTCGTCGTACCGCCCGAAGATGAATGGTGCCGTTGAGGCAGCCAACAAGAATATCAAGAGAATCGTTCAGAATATGTATGGTATGGTATGGAGGAGGTCCTACCGGTCGAAGTCGAGATTCCCTCGCTGAGATTGATGATGGAAGTCAAGTTGGACAAAGCTGAATGGATCCAAGCCAGGTACAATCAACTGAGCCTCATCAAAGAGAAACACCTAGCAGTTGTATGCTATGGATAGTTGTATCAACGGCGAATGAAGCAGGCTTTCAATAAGAAGGTACCGCCTCAACGCTATATACCAAGTGACTTGGTGCTGAAAAGGATTCTTCATCCTCTCAATGATCATAGGGGCAAGTGGACACCCAATTATGAAGGTCCATTCGTGGTTAAGAAGGTCTTCTCGGGCGGAGCCTTGATGTTAACGACCATGGATGGTGAAGACTTCCAATCCCCTATCTACGCAAACGCAGTAAGAAAATACTTTGTGTAAAAAGACCCGCTGGATAAAATAAAATAAAAAAAGTCCAGGCAAAAAGGGCATCCTTGCGAGCAAAAAACAGAATAAAAGGCTCGAGTAAAAGTTAGGGAATTACTTGAAAAAATGTACACCCGCTGAGCTGAAAAGCCACATTGGACAACTCAGGCAAAAAAGGTATCCCGGTGGATTGAAAACCCGAAAGGGAGATCTACGCAAAAAGGGACAAAAGTGAACGACTGCGATCTGCGAGGTCTGTGATCCATTTGCAGCAAAGGGTGTTCCAAGGGTTGAAGATCAATTCTATCACTTTCCTCTAAGGCAAAGTAAGCGGAGAGTCTTGATGATGTACAAGTCATAGTCGGGCCAGAGCTTGATGAGATCCATTCTTCACATTGCCAATAGGATAGTTTGTTTTCCTTTGAGTAGTTTTCTCTTTCCATGGATTGCTTCCTGATGTAATGCCCATTCAGGGTCATTTTCCAATTAATAAAATGCGATTTCATTCAAATTTGTGTCCATATGTTTTGTTTTTTTCATCTAACATTGATTGATTGCAAAAAAAACCCAACAGATTGTGATAATTATTACATTATGAACACTTGAATGCTTCATAACTCATGCAGGAGAACAAAAGCATCTGACAGAATTTTGACGAATTAGATGATTGGGATGGAGATTCAGACCATAAACTTGGGGCATGCAGGCTAATCTAACTCTTCATGATGTAGGCACTATCAATTGTGTTTATGCAGGTACTGATATAGGTGTTGCCATCAAAGCAAGCTCAGAACTTCAGGAAGCCTTCTTAATCAGATTCCCGAGAAGGGTTCCTCAACAACATCCTCTTAGATGTCTTCCACCATACCCAGTAGAGTTGGATATTGAAAACTTCCCCAGCATAACAATAGAAGGTTGATGATGTTCTCCTCGAGCAGGGATTTTCCTTCAACAAAGAAGCATTCCCCGTCAGAGTCTTCCTATCTCCATCAATACATGGAGACACCCTTCTCCAAACAGAAGGTTGTGTTTGAGGAGTTTCCCCAGCAGATTACTTCCCCAACAGAGTGCAACGGGTAGCATACCTCTCGAGTCAGGTTCATTCCCAACAGGGTCTTGGCTCCGATCCCAAAGTCCAATTTATTTTTCGCAATGGAAGTAGTTACGAGTTGGTGTATCATCCATACTATCCCCCGCAGAGTGGCTTTTCTCCAAAGGGATTCGTTAAATCAATCCAGTGATTATTTCTTCCCCAGCAAAGTTGTCAAATATACCTGTCATCTCCTCGTCAGGAGATCATCTTTGCATTTGCATCTAATAATCATCATTACATTTGCATCCTCAAAAGCGTAGAATTTCCATCATTATGGAACATTGCGCCATGACAATTCAAACATATGCATACTTGCATGTGTAAACACCCCAAATTTTCCCTCACCCATTCACACCATGGCTTGTGATATCCTCATATGCATAAACTCAATCATACCATCTCATACCACATTTTTGATTCACTGCATTGGTTCAAAGTCATCTGCATCTAGGGTTTGTGATCTGAGCAATCCAAGAGCCTCTTGAGCCACTCCAAGGGCCATCAATCACTTCAAAGGGATCCATTTGTGTTCTTATATCATATTACACCCTCCCAAAGCCAAAAATGCCAAAGAATCACAAGAACTGGGATTGGTATGGAAGCAAAGCCAGGTTTGACTGCACAGTTAACCTAAAATTAGGGTTTTGGTTTCAGAGGCCATAACTCCAAATTTTTTGGTCATTCTTGTTTCTATTGGTCTCTATATGGTATAGGGAGTATGCATATCAATTTTCATGAAGTTATTCCATGGGGAAGTCATCTGATCAAGAGTTGACTTTCTGGACAAGACAGTGTAAAATCAGGGCATCTGAGGCCCCCAATGACCCAACCAAGGGTTGATCTTCATCATTTTGAGTGTATATGATCTTTATTTGATCATGGAAGAAGGTTGAAGTTCACAAAATTCAAGAATTACAAGTTTTTGCAAAGTTGACTTTTTTGGGCATGGTTGACTTTTAAAGAATATGTCATTTTATGCCACTTTTCAAGCCTTGCTTTTTGATCCAAGAATGCTTCAAATGGAAAAACTTTGGTCATGAAAGTGTTAGATTAGATCTTTCCCTTTTCAAAAAGTACAAGAACATGACCTAATTCATTTTGGATCAAAAGTTATGGTGTGTCAAAGTTGGCAAAAATCACTAATTTCCAAGTTATGCACCAAATGAGAAACTTGCAAAAACTTTGTACCAAGGCATTTGTGACTTCTAGTTCATATCAAACTAATGTGCAAGCATCATACAAGTTCTAAAAATCAGATTTGAACCAAAAGATCACATGTTCATGGTTGGCAAAGCAAGAGATTTTCATGAAGTTTCAAAAGCAAGCAAGTTGCAAAATCATCATCACACTTCCATCCACTTGTTACCTTGGATGCTGAACCATGCTAGCCTCCCTCACACACCATGCTGCGCCAGCCCACATGTTTGTACTAGCCTAGGGTTCAACCCATGCCTTCCTTACACAAGTGTGGACTTTTTGCAAAAGTTAACTTACCTATCACAGCAGGCCAAGTCACATCAACTGACCAATAAGCTTTGTTTATGTGGATCAAATGCTGGCCATTAGACATAACAAGCAAGCCTGAAACAAGCCATAGCACAAGATACACATTTTCACCCTCACTTGCAAAATCCTTCGAAACTGATCACACAGCTCACAAACACATAAGCAAACTTCATAAACCTTTTCAACATCCCTCTCTGATCACTAAGCACCCTTCAAAACATCCCAAAGCTCAAAGAATCAGAAATACGATTCTTACACCATCCTGAACAGAACCTGCTCAAACCTTCAAACCAGCTACCACAAACCCTTTCCAAGCATTGAAAGCTTCTCAGGAGGTCAAGTGGAGTAGATTGCAAGCAGGAAACTAGCCAGAGAGTGCCAGAGATCAAAGCTCCAGTTCAGGTGAGCTTCATGAACATTTTTTCCAGAAGTTTGTTTTTAAGTTCTTAATTGATTCTCCATGTTCCACTGGTCATGTGGATATGTTTTGTTTCGAAAATAATTGAGTTTTGAGCATGTATGTTGTTCCTGAAATTTTTTGACCTAAACCCCTTTTGCTTCGATTCAGCTTTGTTGTGTAAAATAAATGTGTTTTGGCTGTTGATTCTTACTCTATGATGCTTGGGGATGGATTCTGGGCAGAGAAATTAGGTTTTAGTGAGCTAGGGTGAAAGTTGGCAATTTTCAGGGAGGGTGCTGGCTGGAGAAGACGACCGGAAGTCTTCTCCGGCCACCTGAAAGTCATTAATGTGTGATTAGGGTTAGGGCTTCCAGTTTGAATTTCAGGCGTTGGATGAGTTGACTAAGTCTTTTCCCGCGTGCATCCAATGGCTCAGATCTTGTCATTAGTTTTAATTAGGTTTAATTTAATTAATTAATTCAGATTAACCAAGTTTGAATATGGGCCACTAGATCTGGCGCGCAATCAACATTTTCAAACCCAGAATGAATCCTGGCCTTCCATCCTGCATACTTCAGTCTATTTTTATTTTTATTTCATTTTCTTTCATTTAACTTCCATAATTTATTTAAAATAGTAAAAATTGTTTAAAAAATTATGAAATTTTTTGTCAAGAGTTTCATTAATTTTTAAAACACAACAATATTTTTATTTTCATTTTTAGCATTAAAAAAGTATTTTTAATTATTTAAAAGTTTATTTTTAATTGATTAATGAAAATTAATTTATTAAAAATACTTTTAGGTATTTAAAAATCACCAAAAAATTCATGAAATGTTCTAAGACATTTAGAAACATTGTCCAACCTTCAAACCAAATTTATTTTTTGATCTTGATGCATTTTAAGAATTTCTCATTGAATTAAAATCATTTTGATGCATTATTTTGATCCAAACTTCAAAAAATCATTTCTGCCTATCCATGAAGAGTTGGACCTTGATTCTTTTTGCATTGCATTGTGTTTAGCATGTAGTTTGTGAGATTAAATGGCCATGATTTGATCTTTCATTTTCCATTTGTTTGGTAATTTTCTTGTTTGGGAACCCTAAAACCCTAGAATTCTTAGGAAATTCATAACTTGAATTAGGTCAAGAGTTGAAACCTCTCCTTTGGGCATTGGTTTAGTATAGGATTAAGGGTCCTTTGAGTGCATTTTCAATTTTTTATAATGTTGTTTGCTTCTGGTTTTGGTTTTTGTTTGTTGCATTGATCATAAACCCTAATTTGGGCTTCCATATGCATCCATCTTGCATTCTCTTGCATAACATGACTTGCCATGACATTTCAAGCATCCATTTGATTCATTTGACATCATAAGACATATTGAAAGCATGTTTGATCATTGGGTCTTGCATTTGCCATGTTGTATGCCATGTGCACTTCATAACTTTCCATGTATGTTCATGGTTCTTAGCTTGCTTCATTTGCATTCATGAACTTGTATGATCATCCCCATGTGTTGTCTCTTGTTTGCATCATCTCATAGCATCATTAGCATCATGAGTTTGCTTCTGGTTTTGCTCCTCATCATGTCATCTCATCTCATTTTGCATTGCACTGCATTTTCTTTTCTAACTTTTCAGGTGGTAAGTGGCTTTGAGAAGTGAATTTTCCTTCACTTCTCATAACTTCTCTTCATCTCTTTTATGCATCCTTGCTGCATTTTTGTTTGTGTTTGAGATTGAGCTTGCTCATTCTTCTTCTTCCCACTTTCTTTCTTCAAGTGACTTGACTTCTTGAATGAAGCAAGTTGCTTTGCTTCTCTTGATCCTTTCATCTGCTTCCTGGTGGTTCCATTGGAGATCTTTCTTGTCTAACCTCACAAACCTTAGGAACAACCAAGCATGACAATGATTAGGGTTTTGATTAGTCTCCCCTCTTAGTTTTACCTTTGTGTCTTCTTTGAGTCTTCTCTTCTCATCTCATAATCAGGGACTAAACCCTAAAGGCTTCAAGGCTTTGTGATTAAGCTTATGCCTGCATCCTTCTATTAGGATGGAGTGTATAACTTTAATCCTAAGTGTTAAACCCTTAATGTGTTTAACTCCCTTAATCAATCCACTTAATAATCATCAAGACATCACACTTGTAACTTGGGCCTTGCATTAGGGTTCTATTTCTTCCTTAATTGGTTTAGAAGGACTAACCCTAGTGTTAATGGACAAGTCCCCCTCAAGTTGTCTTACAAATCATAAAACTCACTTCATCATCATATCATTAAATAAAATCCACTTAATCAAAGGCTTGTTTTGTCATGAGTTTAATCCCTAACCATGGATTAAGTTGAGGAGTTTTCCTCAGCTTAAACATTCTCATCTATTATCCTTCTATTAGGATGGTGTAATGAGTCTGTTTAATCCCTGATTATGGCTTAATCTCATTACTCAACACTAAACAAAAACACCAAAAACATTCAAATAATCACAAGTAGGTTAATGATCTTAATCCTACATCAAAGGTGATTAAGTGTGAGAATCTGACTTCACACTTAAGGTATCCTCATTACCCCTAATCAGAGGGAAGATGTGATGAGTTTACTAAATCCATTGGTTTAGGCTTAAGCTCATTAACTTATGACAAACTTTCAAAAGCAATAAAAGACTGAAAACCCAAAAACAAACAATAATCGTCTCCTCCGGGATTCTTTTCTCATCACCTTCACTCATAAACGAGGACTTGCTTCTTCCGTCTAATGCAAGACAGTTTGCATCTGTGCCAGACAGATCATACACTTGAGCATAGGCAAGTGAGCAGTTCATCAGTCAATTCATCTTTCAGTCTCTTTGGGTCGAACTACGGTGTTCTGACTTCCTCATTGCACGAGAGGATACGTAGGCATAACTTAACAGTTATCGAACAAAAGTCTCTGTATATTCCCCCTCTTACCAGCATCATTCTCTTAGCCTCATATTCTTGAGCATCTCATCTTTGTTCCTACACTGACACTGTATCTATTACACTTTACACTTCTCTTACACTGACACCTGTACATTGTCTTCCAGCCCTTTTATACACAGATTGCACTGACACTACCCCTTTAAAACACAAATCTTTTAAGCATGGATCCCGTCGAGTACGACGGCCAATCTGGGTGCTAATACCTTCCCAGGTTGTAACCAACCCCCTTTCTCAGTCTCTCTGGTTCGCAACCGTCTTATCCATCTCTTTCTAGGTCTATGCAGCATTGCCTTTCCTCCGGGATAAAAATGCCTAGCTGGCGACTCTATTCATCTCCAGTGAGTTCACTGCTGTGTGTTCTCATTGTCCCTCTCGCCGACCGTTCGCGTCTGTACCTTTATTTGGGCCAGTCCCATTTATCGGGAGCGACAGCTTGGCGACTCTGCTGGGGAGGCTTATATTGCAACCAGGGCTTCTGGTTCTTTTTGTGGGTTCCTCCTAGCGCTTGATTGATTTGTGTTTACTGGGGTGTTATGTGTTTATTTGTGTTTGTATATTTGTATTTATTTTTGCTTTATGTACAGTTGATTACTGCTTTCTTTATAGCTTTGCATTATATCATATTGTCATATTGTGCTGCTGGCTGGATCTGTTTGTTTGCTTTGGTGGGTGGGGTTCTACTGAGAGTTAAGGTCCTATACCTGGGACCTGAGTGACACCTAGGCTAGAGTGAATCATATTCTTTCCCATTCCATCTCAGTCTGGTGCGGGAATATGAAACACGGTTCAGATATGGGTTTCTTCTTGAGAACTCTGTGTTGCAGATTTCCTGCAGTACTAGGGCTATCTGGGAAGCCTGCTAAGTCTGGATGACCTTTTAGTATTGACCTTCAGAAGCTGAGGAGAATTAGAGGAGGAACTTTTATGGTTATTGTAAACACTGTACCTCCGGGTTAGAAGTGTTTACACTTCTCATAACTGATCCAAGTCTGAGGATCCTTGTTTTAGAACACCACCTGTGAGGGGGTTGGGCTGTTTACAGGTTTGCAGGTACCTTGACCTCAGAATACCCTGTTACTTTGATTTGGTTAAGAATACTCCATGTTGGGACAGTTCTTGTGATTCTAAGCCCTGGACATGTGGCTCTTTATTTGAGCCCCCCCACCTTGGTTACTGGATTTATAGACCTCCATCTGGTTTTCTTGAACACACTTGGACTTATATCAGAGCACTTGATCAGATCCAGCTCAGTCACAAACCCTTGCATATCATTTGCATACATAATCATTGCATCATATTGACATTTGCTTATTTGTGTTTCAGGGTATCCATCTTCATTTGGTTTTGGTTTTGACCCCATCTTCAGTATTGACCTATCTTCATCAGCACCTGCTTCAGCTATCAGCTATCTACTTCAGTCACCTGCACCAGCCAATCAGTGGCCCCTTCTTCAGTATCATCATTAGCACTTGTCTCTACTCGGTCTCAACATCATGGCACCTAAAAAGAGCAACATCACCTACCACTTCTTCCAGCCAGAGTTAGCTGACATTAGGAGGATTCAGACCCTGATCACTCCAGACCATATACCACTGTTCAGGGAACACCATGGAGATATACTTGATATGGTTATGGATCTGGACCCCTCACAGAGGAGCCTGATACACACTTGCCTTCAGTTTTATGATCCCCCACTGAGATGTTTCACTTTTCAGGACTTTCAGCTGGGCCCCTTATTGGAAGAATACTCATCATTAGTTGGTATACCTATCAGGGGTGGAGTCCCTTTCAATCCTGAGATGGTCTTTCCTGGTAATGAGGAGGTAGCAAAGGCATTGCATCTGGAACCAGTCCTGATTGGGCAGCATATGACTTCTAAGGCTGGGATCCCTGGCCTGCATCTGGATTTCTTGACCTCTCAAAATACCCTGAAAGCTTCTTTAGGAGAGTGGAAAGCAGTCTGTGCTTTGTTGGCCCTGAGCATATATGGGATTGTATTATTTGCAGATGAGCCTCGATTTGTTAGCAAGAATGCAATCCATCTTTTCATCTTGAAGAACCCAGTGCCCACTTTATTGGGGGATCTCTACTATTCAGTGCATCAGAGGAATGAAAAGCAGAGGGGAAGATTAGTAAGATGCTGTGCTCCTTTGTTCCATACTTGGCTTCTCAGGCATTTGCCCAGGACAGATGCATTTTTGAACCCTCATCAGCAGAAAAACTGGGCTGGAAGACTTACTACTCTAACCTCAGCTGATATCAGGTGGTGCACTCAAAGCACAAAAGGCAGGGATATCATCACCAGCTGTGGGCATTTTCCCAACGTGCCCCTAATAGGAGTTAAGGGTAGTATTAATTACAACCCTCTGCTGTTCAAAAGACAACTGGGTTATGCACTGGTCCACACTCCTAAGGCACAAGACTTGGTTGAGACTCTTTATTGTGAGAACAAGCTTAATCTGGCTATTGTTAGGCAGGCAGCTTGGGCTTGGGACAATGTGCAGACTAAAGGGGTAACCATCCTGGGGAAGTGTAACAATGTGGCATCAGCACAGTACTATGATTGGTCCCATGCCAGGGCTCAATTCTCTGGGATGCCCTTTACTATAGAAGATATGCCCGGGCCTTCCACAACACCACCTCCAGCAACTGTCAGCTTGGAGGAGTTTGAGAAATTGAAAGAGAGGAATGAGAAGCTGACTCAGGCCCTACAGAAGACCCTCTGGGAGAGGAGTGATGGCAGACTGGATATTGAGAGGTTGGAGAAGTTGAAGGTGGAGCATCTGGCTAGAATTGAGAAGTCTGAAGATTACATTAAGAAGTCTAGGGCTGGAGAGCAGATCTTGAAAAATGCCTGCAAGGAAGCTCAGTTCCAGAAAGCCAGGACTGATTTGTATTTGAAGGAGAGTCAGGCTAGGTGGGTCAGGATCACCGAAGCTCGTACTCAAGAGGACAAAAGGATTCAGGATAAGATGGAGCAGATGGAAGCTAGTGCAAAAAAGCAACAGGAAGCCCTGGCAGCAGCCCAGATGGAGGTCTCAGAGTTGAAGATCAGAGCGGGAGTGAAGAGGTCAAAGGACCAAAGTCAACACAAGAAACTAACTGCAGCTGTTACTACCCGGAACCTCCTTATCAGGAGTCTTACGGAGCGTCCGGCTGATCCTGTGACCGAAGCACTTCTCAAGGAAGTTCGGGAGGATGAGTTTGGTCTTGGTGTTTGACCATTTGCTTGTTGTTGCTTTCATTCCATGTATTTTTATTTTCTTGTATTGTATTTTGACCCCTCAGAGGGCTTGTATTTGTAAACAAACTATGTATCATTGGCCTTTGTAATATATGTGTTAGTTTGTTCCATCCGAGTTTACTTCGAAAGCAACTTCAACAGCATCTTCAAGGGTCTGGAAGGGTCAAAACTGAATGCCAAGCCGGATACCTTGAAAACAAATAAGCATACTGCATTGCATGCTAACCCTTTGTTTGTTTTGTAGGTGTTTGTTTTATTGTTGCTAACTCTGTTGTGATACTCAGGAATTATTGCTCGACGACGAGGGTTTCTACTCAACCGTCCGCACCGATATCCAACCCGTAACAACCTCCCGGGCATACAGATGGATCAGATGCAGCAGGACCTTACAGAGGTCAGGAATCAGATGACCAACGAGAGGTTGGAAATGAGAACTCAAATGACACAGTTTATGGAGGTAATGAACAACATGGCTCAAAGTCAGGAGAGGCTCAGAGCACTGGTGGAAGGGAGAAATCAGGAAGATCATCAGCCAGGGACTGCTGGGACTAGCAACAATGAAAGAGTCCAACCTCATGTCAATCCCCCAGTCTTTGGACCCCACCTCCATCCAGAAGCCAACATACCTGTCAATATACAAGGGACTGCCACAGCAGGGAGGGTACTGCAAGAAGACCCCCAGGAAGATCAGTTCACAGTAATGGGAGCTGGGGAAGAAGCTTATGATAGAAGGCTGGATGAGATAGCTGAGAAATTAAGATCCTTAGAGTCTCAAAACTCTTTGGGTTTTGATGTTATGGACATGGGCTTGGTAGATGGGGTCAGGATTCCCCACAAGTTTAAGCCACCATGCTTTGAGAAGTATAATGGGACTTCCTGTCCCCGAACCCATCTACAATCTTTTCTCGGGAGGCTAAAGGCCTATACCATGGACGAGAAGCTGTGGATGTTCTATTTTGAGGATAGCTTGACTGGAGCTTCGAGGGAATGGTATTCCCATCTGACAAGAGCAACTATTAGATGCTGGAAGGACCTGGCAGAGGCCTTCGTCAGACAGTATCAGTATAATCTGGATATGGCACCCAACAGGACCCTCCTAATGGGAATGTCACAGTCATCTAGAGAGAGCTTCCGAGAGTATGCTCAAAGATGGAGACAGCTTGCTGCTGCTGTCCAGCCACCTATGTCAGAAAGGGAGATGGCTGATATGTTCATGAACACCCTTCAGGGGACTTACATTGATAGGCTAGCTGCCATCTCATCTACCAGCTTCGCAGATGTAGTCATAGCCGGGGAGAGAATTGAAAGCCTATTGAAGATGGGAAAGATCTCAGACAACGGTGCGAGCTCATCCAGTAATGCAAGAAAGCCTTTTGCGGGCCCAAGAAGGACTGGTGAGACCAATGCCATCCACGCCAACAGGGGCAGGCCCCAATATGTTCATAGATCTGTGGCAGCAGTCACCATTCCCGCTCCAGCTCATCCACAACCAGCCTATCAACCTCCGCAGCAAAACTATCAGCAACAACCTCAGTACCATCAACAAAATCAGTATCCTCCGAGAAATTACAACAACAGCAACACCAACAACAATAACCAGCAAAGGCCATTCCAACAGAGGCCCTCTCAGGCCAACAGGGTGATCGATCTGATCCCTATGCCATATGCTACATTGCTGCCACAACTCCTGAAACTCAACCTAGTTGAGCTAAGGACATTGGCACCTCCAGATCCCAACAGTCTACCCAGGAATTATGACTCCAACGCCAGATGTGCTTTTCATTCGAATGCACCTGGCCATAGTACAGAAAAGTGCAGAGCCTTGCACATGAAGGTACAAGACCTGGTAGACTCAAAGGCCCTGAATTTCGCACCACCACCCAATGTCAACAAGAACCCCATGCCAAACCACGGTGGTCCCAGAATCAACGCTATTGAAGAAGACAAGCCGTCTTATTTAATAACCAGTGTGGATCAGATTCGAACACCGTTGGTGGAGATTAAGGCTCAACTCCTCGAATGTCAAATGTTCCCGGGGTGTGAGTTGGGGTGTGCTTACTGCAATATTTCAGTAAATGGGTGCGATAACCTGAGGAATGGCATAGATGGTCTCATTCAGAGTGGCCAACTTCAGATCACCACATCATTTCCAACAAATCCAGCAATCTCATCAGCAACAGTTCTGATATCTCCTACAACTGCAGCAACCATTGTCCCTGACAATTCTTCGGCTTCATCAACAAGTACTTCATCTATCATCTCAACTGATCAGCTATCAACAAATTTTCCTTCTACAACTTCAGCATCACTCCATTTTGAATCTCCTACAACAACAACGTCCATCTTTCCGACAATAGCTCCTACAACATCAGCAACAAACCATGAAGACGTCTCAACTGTCACAATATTTTATGATCCTGAAAACAACTCTGCCTACAACTCAGAAAGTGCTGCTCCCATCAGAGCACCTGTCACAATTTATTATGATCCACAAACTATCACAGTTCCTTCTGCAGCTGTCATCAGTCCAGTCACTGTCACAGTGCCTGGACCAGTACCTTATGAAAACAATAGGGCCATCCCTTGGCACTACGGCTCTGACATATACTGCGAGGGACAAAGAATCACCCTTGCACCATCAACACCTGCACCACAGATAGACAATGTGGGAGGAGGCGGAGGCTTCACTCGAAGCGGCCGTCTCTTTGCTCCACAAATTCAAAGACCCACTGCCGAAGCAGAAGCTGCTGCGAAGGCAAAAGGAAAGAGCCCGGTGCAGGAGGATCAAGCTGTTAAGGAAGCTTTGAAAACACCATTCGATCAAGAAGTTGATGAGTTCATGAGAATCATCAAAAAGAGTGATTACAAAATAGTGGATCAGCTTCACCAGACGCCATCCAAGATCTCTATCCTATCATTGCTTATGTGTTCCGAAGCCCATCGGAATGCACTACTCAAAGTCTTGCACGCAGCTTATGTGCCTGAAGAGATCACTGTCAATCAGTTGGAAACCGTGGTTGGAAATGTTACTGCTAGCAATGGGCTAGGGTTCACCAATACTGACTTGACAACGGAAGGCCGCAACCATAACAAGGCCTTGCACATCACCATGGAATGTAAAGGTGCAGTCCTTTCCCATGTGCTGGTAGACACAGGATCATCCTTTAATGTCTTACCGAAAAAGGCCCTGGTGAAGCTAGAGTATGAAGGATTGGCATTGCGTCCCAGTAACCTGGTAGTAAGAGCCTTTGATGGTTCTAAGAGATCAGTTCTGGGGGAAATTGAGCTGCCTGTGACGATTGGCCCACAAACTTTTACAACGATCTTCTACGTGATGGACATTCAGCCTGCCTACAGCTGTTTGTTGGGGAGACCATGGATTCACGCCGCTGGCGCAGTAACGTCTACCCTTCACCAGAAGTTAAAATTTGAGTGGGAAGGCCAAGTCGTTACTATCTGTGGAGAGGAGGATATATTTGTTAGCCATCTGGCTACTTATAAGTATATTGAGATGGATGGGGAGATCCATGAAACAATGAGCCAAGGGTTTGAGGCCCTGAATGTTAATGAAGCATCTGCTGTATCTGGGATCTCCATGTCATCATATCGACAAGCCCGGAAGGTTGTTGAAGAAGGAACTGCCCAAGGCTGGGGCAAGGTTTTATCTGTGGAGGAGAAGAAGGACAAATTTGGGTTGGGTTACAGACCAACTCAACAAAATCAAGCAGAGGCTGCTGAGAAGCCCGGTTTTGTCAGTGGGGGAATGCTCACCCCTGATGCTATCAACAATTTGGAAGACGAGCTGGAAGAGGAGCGCAATCTGGAGATTTGGATTCGTCCAAAGATCCCGGGGAGCAGTATCTCAAACTGGTCTTCCCAGGAAATTATAAGAGTTACTCATGCAGAGTAATTATTATTTCCTGTATTTTTGTAGCATGCATCAAAGTCTTGCATCTTGCCCAAGATGACAAGACTCATTTTGTAATCGGGCCATCTGTACTTTTTGTGCAAACAAGATTAATCAATGAAATATCAGACATCTTTTTGCAAATGAGTCCTTTTCTTTTCCGCTCACTGTTTTTCCATTTTTCTTTTTGTACAAAAAATAAATGGCGATGTTTTCAAAATGATAACTTTATTTCACTTTTTAAACAAGATTAAAATCAATCACTAAAATGAACAAACTGGACCCTTGCAGAGAGTGCCTTCCAGACAGCACCGACAACAGCACGGCCACGACTTCGTATGACTTTGACAATCCGATCAATCAAGCTGATGAAGGGGTTGAAGAAGAATATGAGCTTCCTGAAGAGCTAGCCAGGTTGTTGAGACAAGAGGAAAAGGTTATTACTCCTCACCAGGAGGAGGTTGAAGTGATTAATCTTGGTACAGATGAAGACGTGAAAGAGGTTAAAATCGGGGTCTGCCTGCAAGACTCAGTGAAGAGACAACTGATTGATCTGCTTCAAGAATATGTGGATGTGTTTGCTTGGTCGTATCAAGATATGCCAGGGTTGGACACCGATATAGTTGTGCACAAGCTGCCTTTGAGGGAAGGATGCCCACCAGTTAAACAGAAACTGCGCCGTACTCGCCCAGACATGGAAATGAAGATCAAAGAAGAGGTACAGAAGCAATGGGACGCCGGGTTCCTTGCCGTGACTAGCTATCCGCCGTGGGTTGCTAATATAGTACCTGTGCCTAAGAAAGACGGCAAAGTAAGGATGTGTGTTGACTACCGGGATCTGAACAGAGCCAGCCCGAAAGATGACTTCCCATTACCTCACATTGATGTATTGGTGGATAACACGGCTCAGTTCTCGGTATTCTCCTTCATGGACGGATTTTCAGGATACAATCAGATCAAAATGTCACCTGAAGACATGGAGAAGACAACTTTCATCACACCCTGGGGCACGTTCTGTTACAAAGTGATGCCATTCGGACTGAAGAATGCTGGTGCAACATATCAACGGGCTATGGTGACATTATTCCACGATATGATCCATAAAGAAATAGAATGTTATGTGGATGACATGATCGCCAAGTCCCTTACAGAGGAAGATCACCTGGTAAATCTGCTGAAACTATTCAAGCGTCTGAGGAAGTACCAATTGAAGTTGAACCCCAACAAATGCACATTCGGGGTGCGATCTGGTAAGCTGCTGGGCTTTATTGTAAGCGAGAAGGGGATTGAAGTTGACCCTGATAAAGTCAAGGCTATTCAAGAGATGCCTGCACCGAAAATTGAGAAAGAAGTTCGAGGGTTCTTAGGCCGATTGAACTACATCTCACGGTTCATATCTCACCTTACGGCAACCTGTGAACCTTTGTTCAAGCTGTTAAGAAAAGAACAAACGGTCAGGTGGAACGAAGACTGCCAAAGGGCTTTTGACAAGATCAAAGAATATTTGCAAGAACCTCCAATCCTTATGCCTCCAGTTGAAGGAAGACCTCTGATAATGTACTTGACAGTATTAGAAGAGTCAATGGGGTGTGTGCTGGGCCAGCATGACGAGTCTGGTCGAAAAGAGTATGCAATATACTACCTGAGCAAAAAGTTTACCGACTGTGAACAACGTTATTCACTGCTCGAGAAAACTTGTTGTGCTTTAGCGTGGGCTGCTCGCCGACTGAGACAGTATATGTTGACCCACACCACTTTGTTGATATCAAAAATGGACCCAGTTAAGTACATATTTGAGAAGCCAGCTCTTACCGGACGGGTTGCAAGATGGCAGATGATTCTCACAGAATATGACATCCAGTACACTTCTTAGAAGGCCATCAAGGGCAGTGTACTGTCTGAATATCTTGCTGAGCAACCTATTGATGACTACCAGCCTATGAGATTTGACTTCCCTGATGAAGACATCATGTTCATAAAATCAAAAGATCATGAAGAGCCTGTTCACACTGAAGGGCCTGACCCGGGAGAAGGATGGACTATGATGTTTGACGGGGCTGTTAACATGAATGGTCGTGGTGTTGGTGCAGTACTCATTTCGCCTAAAGGAGTTCACATGCCTTTCTCGGCAAAACTCACTTTCAACTGCACTAACAACGAAGCTGAATATGAAGCTTGCATTATGGGTCTTGAGGAAGCCATTGACCTCAGGATCAAAACATTGACCGTGTTCGGAGATTCAGCTCTGGTAGTTAACCAAACCAACGGAAAATGGTACACCCACCAGGATCATCTGATACCTTACAGGGATTATACAAGGAGGTTATTGACTTTCTTCACAACAGTCAAGCTTGAGTATATCCCTCGGGACGAGAATCAGTTTGCAGATGCTCTGGCTACCATTTCATCCATGATCAAAGTTCAAGCGGCCAACTTCGTACCTCAGATTTCAGTGTCCAGACTCGACAGACCAGCATATGTATTTGCAGCAGATGTTGTCAAAGATGATAAGCCTTGGTTCCATGACATTAAGTGCTTCTTGGAGGATCAAACATACCCGCCTGGGGCATCTTCCAATGACAAGAAGACTTTGAGAAGGCTTGCTGGTAGTTTCTTTCTGAACGCTGATGGGTCTTTATACAAAAGGAACTTTGATATGGTACTCCTCAGATGTGTTGACAAGACAGAAGCAGATTTGTTGATGCATGAAGTGCACGAAGGATCTTTTGGTACCCATGCAGGAGGGCATGCCATGGCTAAGAAGTTGTTAAGATCAGGCTATTACTGGATCACAATGGATGCAGACTGTTGTGCTTATGCCAGAAGGTGCCATAAATGCCAGATTTATGCAGATAAGGTGCATGTGCCTCCCAATCCTTTGAACATAATGTCTTCACCATGGCCCTTTGCTATGTGGGGCATTGATATGATCGGCAAGATTGAGCCAACTGCTTCGAATGGCCACAGATTCATCCTGGTTGCCATTGATTATTTCACCAAGTGGGTTGAAGCAGCCTCATATGCAAATGTTACAAGACAAGTGGTAGCCAGATTTCTGAAGAGAGATATCATCTGTCGGTATGGAGTTCCCGAGCGAATCATTACTGATAATGGTTCCAACTTAAACAACAAAATGATGGCAGAGCTATGCCGGGACTTCAAGATCCAACACCACAATTCTTCTCCTTACAGGCCAAAGATGAATGGCGCTGTTGAGGCGGCTAACAAGAATATCAAGAAGATTGTGCAAAAGATGGTAGTCACATACAAAGACTGGCATGAAATGCTACCGTTTGCCTTGCATGGGTATCGCACGTCGATCAGAACATCCACTGGGGCAACACCGTATCAGCTTGTGTATGGTATGGAAGCAGTCCTACCTGTTGAAGTTGAATTACCCTCTCTACGGGTATTGATGGATGTTAAGCTGAACGAAGCAGAATGGGACCGGTCCCGATACGAACAACTGAGTCTGATTGAAGAGAAAAGATTGGCTGCAATCTGTCATGGGCAGCTATATCAGAAAAGGATGAAAAGAGCCTTCGATCAGAAAGTTAGGCACCGAGAGTACCAAGTAGGGGATCTTGTGCTGAAAAGAATCCTCCCTCCTCATACAGACCACAGGGGCAAGTGGACTCCGAATTATGAAGGACCATTTGTGGTAAAGAAAGTTTTCTCTGGTGGAGCACTGATGCTCAGCACCATGGATGGTGAAGATTTCCCGTCCCCTGTGAATTCAGATGCAGTTAAAAAATACTTCGCATAAAAAATGACCCGCTGGACACAAAAACAGAATGTAAGTCCAGGCAAAAATAGGGCATCCCGGCGAGTCAAAAACAGAATAAAAGACTCGGGCAAAAATAAGGGAAAATAAACAAAAATGTACACCCGCTGAGTTGAAAAGCCGCATTGGACAGCTCAGGCAAAAATGGGTATCCCGATGGATTGAAAACCCGAAAGGGCGGTCCATGCAAAACAAGGGAATAAGCGAACAACTGCATGCTGAATTCGTCTGTATCGCCTACAACTCGGCAAACCTCGAAAGGATCAAGCTTCAATCAGAATCAGCCTTCTTCAGAAAGCAAGACGAGAAGAACGTCAAAAGTCATACGAGTCATAGCGAAAGAGGAAGCTCCTTTGAAAGCGTCGTCAACATCGCCAGCATTTTGTTTCTCAATTTATAACAATCTCCTCATTTCAGGAGATTTGTTTCTTTGACTGTATCTCGCCAATTCAGGGCATTTGAATTAATAAAAGCAGATTTTCAGTCATGTTTCGTCTTATACATTTTTATTTGCAAAGAATGTCTGATGTCTCTAAAAAACTAATTGCATGAGTACAGATGCTTTTCTCTAAAAAAATAAAACACGTGCTTGCAGGGAATATACTTACTCTCAGAAGTGTATAACTCCTATGACGGGATCCGGTAAGGGATACCTCGGGAATACTTGTGCGTTTCTTGATTGCAGGTATCCAAGGCACGGCTCGGGGCATGAAAGCTACACCCCAGCAGGCTGACAAATCAATACTCGCTCAGTCTTAGCACCCGGGTGTTTTCTCCCCAGCTGAGTTGCCAACAACTTTCCCCAGCCAGTTTGCCACTTGTCACTCCTCCCAGTCGAGATGGCAAGCTTTCTTCCTCAACAGAATACAAGGTCAGGGAATCATCTCCCCACAGAGTTTCAGCCTCTATTCGGAAGAGCAACACATGAAGGAGTCACAACAGAGTACAGAAGGCTTCTACAAACCCCAGCTGGGTCCTATATTACAAGGATACGTCAATCGGTGACCTATATCCCAAGCAGATACATCTCATCAGATCTATCAATGATCTCATCCCCAGCTGGGATCCTCATTTCAAGCAGATCAGCCAGAGATCTTCGCGGCAGTGGGATCCGAATCCCGGTTTGGTATCTTTGCATAATCATAGCATTCGCATCATGTTCACCCACAAAGCGTATCATTCCGTCTAATACGGAGCATTACGGCAAAAATCAAATACATAGCATAATCATGAGTCATGTTGAGAATCGAACACTTGTGAATAATGACAATCCGTCAATATACAGAATACTTTCCTCAAAATCCCCACCAGAGTCCCCAGCAAAAGCAGTTGCTCCAATTACAAACACTAGTATATATTCCTTTTTGACACCCGTCCATGTCGTCATTCCCCAGTAAAGTCACCCGAATACCCTGTGCAAACAAAACCACCCGTATTACAGATGCCTTTTGACACCCGTCCGTGTCATATCCCCAGCAGGAAACCAAGACTTTCTCTTTGCACTCACAGATATTCTTGTATATACATTGTCTTGACACCCTTCCGTGTCGTATCCCCAGCGCAGTCACCTACACTTTTACAACCCATATACTTGTCGATACTATACTTTTCTTTTTCTGACACTCGTCCGTGTCACTTTCCCCAGCAGTTAAAATACTCATCTATACAATATTCACACTCATACTTATACAGATACTCGTCCGTATCTTATATGTACCATTCATATCCCCACAGATTCAACATTGGTCCTTGTTCTTTGTTAACCAGTTGGTACTCGTCCGTACCATCATCTCAGAATATGCGTCAAGTGTTTGTTTCTACATGATACTCGTCTGTATCATAGTCTTAAGGATGCTCGTCCGCATCTTTAATCCATACACCGTGTCAAACACTTTTGTCTTCGTGAATATAGATACTCGTCTGTGTCTATTATTCCCCAGAAGAGTCTTTCAGATTCAACACTCGTCCGTGTTCCTTGTTAACCAGTTGATACTCGTCCGTATCATCATCTCTGGACACGTGTCAGTATTTGTTTCTATCTGATACTCGTCCATATCATAGTCTTAAGGATGCTCGTCGGCATCTTTAATCTATACACAATACCAAATACTTATACTTTCTTTTCCTGGTTGTAAACACTCGTCCGTGTTTACTATATCCCCAGTAGATCGCCAAGTAAGCAAATCTTCCTTTTTATCTGACATTCGTCCTATGTCATGATAAACCTCGAGAGCAGTCGTACCCTGTTAGGTGGTCGTCCTCCACCTCTTGATGGTCGTCCTCCATCATGCTCATCCGATGGCCGTCCCCATCGTTGATTTTTTAGCAGCCGTCCCCTGCTAGGTGGTCTTCCTCCACCTCTTGATGATCGTCCTTCATCATTTTATCCAATGGCCGTCCCCATTGTTGATTTTTGGTTATCTGACATTCGTCCTATGTCATGACAAACCTCGAGAGCAGCCGTCCCCTGCTAGGTGGTCGTCCTCCACCTCTTGATGGTCGTCCTCCATCATGCTCGTCCGATGGCCGTCCCCATCGTTGACCCTTTTATCCGGCATTCGTCCTATGTCGTGATACTTTTCGGCAGCCGTACCCTGCCAGGTGGTCGTCCTCCACCTTAGATGACCGTCCCTCATCTTAACCCCAACAGAGCAGCCGTCCCCTGCTAGGTGATCGTCCTTCACCTTTGATGATCGTACCTCATCATCTGTTTATTTCATTTATTCTTTAACCCGATGGCCGTCCCCGTCGTGGTCCCTTTTCTTTTTAGCCCGATGGCCGTCCCCATCGTTGGTTGCTTTATGAACTTGATGGCCGTCCCCATCATTTTTCATTAATCCCCAGAGAATCTTACAGCTTTATCTTGATGGCCGTCCCCATCATAATCTTATTTTTCCAGCTAGTCGGCCGTCCCCGTCTTGGCTTTACCTTTTATCCCCAGCATGTCGGCCGTCCCCGTCATTGCTGTATTTTTCGCACTTTTCCCAGCATGTCGGCCGTCCCCGTCATTGCTCTTTACCCAGCAGTCGTCCTCTGCTCGACGGTCGTCCTCCGTCGCCCATACTTTACAATATACTTTATTTTCCTTTTGCAATCTATATCCCTTTTCTTCTTCATTCTGTGAGTGCAAATTTCGGACTGTCTTTGGTATTCAACCACAAGTTATCTTGTTTGCCTGTTAAGCCGTCGCTTACAACCTGCACAGCTAACTCATGTTTGAATAGGGGCAGCTGTAAACACCCCAAATTTGCCCTCACCCATTCACACCATGGCTTGTGATATCCTCATATGCATAAACTCAATCATACCATCTCATACCACATTTTTGATTCACTGCATTGGTTCAAAGTCATCTGCATCTAGGGTTTGTGATCTGAGCAATCCAAGAGCCTCTTGAGCCACTCCAAGGGCCATCAATCACTTCAAAGGGATCCATTTGTGTTCTTATATCATATTACACCCTCCCAAAGCCAAAAATGCCAAAGAATCACAAGAACTGGGATTGGTATGGAAGCAGAGCCAGGTTTGACTGCACAGTTGACCTAAAATTAGGGTTTTGGTTTCAGAGGCCATAACTCCAATTTTTTTGGTCATTCTTGTTTCTATTGGTCTCTATATGGTATAGGGAGTATGCATATCAATTTTCATGAAGAAATTCCATGGGGAAGTCATCTGATCAAGAGTTGACTTTCTGGACAAGACAGTGTAAAATCAGGGCATCTGAGGCCCCCAATGACCCAACCAAGGGTTGATCTTCATCATTTTGAGTGTATATGATCTTTATTTGATCATGGAAGAAGGTTTAAGTTCACAAAATTCAAGAATTACAAGTTTTTGCAAAGTTGACTTTTTTGGGCATGGTTGACTTTTAAAGAATATGTCATTTTATGCCACTTTTCAAGCCTTGCTTTTTGATCCAAGAATGCTTCAAATGGAAAAACTTTGGTCATGAAAGTGTTAGATTAGATCTTTCCCTTTTCAAAAAGTACAAGAACATGACCTAATTCATTTTGGATCAAAAGTTATGGTGTGTCAAAGTTGGCAAAAATCACTAATTTCCAAGTTATGCACCAAATGAGAAACTTGCAAAAACTTTGTACCAAGGCATTTGTGACTTCTAGTTCATATCAAACTAATGTGCAAGCATCATACAAGTTCTAAAAATCAGATTTGAACCAAAAGATCACATGTTCATGGTTGGCAAAGCAAGAGATTTTCATGAAGTTTCAAAAGCAAGCAAGTTGCAAAATCATCATCACACTTCCATCCACTTGTTACCTTGGATGCTGAACCATGCTAGCCTCCCTCACACACCATGCTGCGCCAACCCACATGTTTGTACTAGCCTAGGGTTCAACCCATGCCTTCCTTACACAAGTGTGGACTTTTTGCAAAAGTTAACTTACCTATCACAGCAGGCCAAGTCACATCAACTGACCAATAAGCTTTGTTTATGTGGATCAAATGCTGGCCATTAGACATAACAAGCAAGCCTGAAACAAGCCATAGCACAAGATACACATTTTCACCCTCACTTGCAAAATCCTTCGAAACTGATCACACAGCTCACAAACACATAAGCAAACTTCATAAACCTTTTCAACATCCCTCTCTGATCACTAAGCACCCTTCAAAACATCCCAAAGCTCAAAGAATCAGAAATACGATTCTTACACCATCCTGAACAGAACCTGCTCAAACCTTCAAACCAGCTACCACAAACCCTTTCCAAGCATTGAAAGCTTCTCAGGAGGTCAAGTGGAGTAGATTGCAAGCAGGAAACTAGCCAGAGAGTGCCAGAGATCAAAGCTCCAGTTCAGGTGAGCTTCATGAACATTTTTTCCAGAAGTTTGTTTTTAAGTTCTTAATTGATTCTCCATGTTCCACTGGTCATGTGGATATGTTTTGTTTCGAAAATAATTGAGTTTTGAGCATGTATGTTGTTCCTGAAATTTTTTGACCTAAACCCCTTTTGCTTCGATTCAGCTTTGTTGTGTAAAATAAATGTGTTTTGGCTGTTGATTCTTACTCTATGATGCTTGGGGATGGATTCTGGGCAGAGAAATTAGGTTTTAGTGAGCTAGGGTGAAAGTTGGCAATTTTCAGGGAGGGTGCTGGCCGGAGAAGACGACCGGAAGTCTTCTCCGGCCACCTGAAAGTCATTAATGTGTGATTAGGGTTAGGGCTTCCAGTTTGAATTTCAGGCGTTGGATGAGTTGACTAAGTCTTTTCCCGCGTGCATCCAATGGCTCAGATCTTGTCATTAGTTTTAATTAGGTTTAATTTAATTAATTAATTCAGATTAACCAAGTTTGAATATGGGCCACTAGATCTGGCGCGCAGTCAACATTTTCAAACCCAGAATGAATCTTGGCCTTCCATCCTGCATACTTCAGTCTATTTTTATTTTTATTTCATTTTCTTTCATTTAACTTCCATAATTTATTTAAAATAGTAAAAATTGTTTAAAAAATTATGAAATTTTTTGTCAAGAGTTTCATTAATTTTTAAAACACAACAATATTTTTATTTTCATTTTTAGCATTAAAAAAGTATTTTTAATTATTTAAAAGTTTATTTTTAATTGATTAATGAAAATTAATTTATTAAATATACTTTTAGGTATTTAAAAATCACCAAAAAATTCATGAAATGTTCTAAGACATTTAGAAACATTGTCCAACCTTCAAACCAAATTTATTTTTTGATCTTGATGCATTTTAAGAATTTCTCATTGAATTAAAATCATTTTGATGCATTATTTTGATCCAAACTTCAAAAAATCATTTCTGCCTATCCATGAAGAGTTGGACCTTGATTCTTTTTGCATTGAATTGTGTTTAGCATGTAGTTTGTGAGATTAAATGGCCATGATTTGATCTTTCATTTTCCATTTGTTTGGTAATTTTCTTGTTTGGGAACCCTAAAACCCTAGAATTCTTAGGAAATTCATAACTTGAATTAGGTCAAGAGTTGAAACCTCTCCTTTGGGCATTGGTTTAGTATAGGATTAAGGGTCCTTTGAGTGCATTTTCAATTTTTTATAATGTTGTTTGCTTCTGGTTTTGGTTTTTGTTTGTTGCATTGATCATAAACCCTAATTTGGGCTTCCATATGCATCCATCTTGCATTCTCTTGCATAACATGACTTGCCATGACATTTCAAGCATCCATTTGATTCATTTGACATCATAAGACATATTGAAAGCATGTTTGATCATTGGGTCTTGCATTTGCCATGTTGTATGCCATGTGCACTTCATAACTTTCCATGTATGTTCATGGTTCTTAGCTTGCTTCATTTGCATTCATGAACTTGTATGATCATCCCCATGTGTTGTCTCTTGTTTGCATCATCTCATAGCATCATTAGCATCATGAGTTTGCTTCTGTTTTTGCTCCTCATCATGTCATCTCATCTCATTTTGCATTGCACTGCATTTTCTTTTCTAACTTTTCAGGTGGTAAGTGGCTTTGAGAAGTGAATTTGCCTTCACTTCTCATAACTTCTCTTCATCTCTTTTATGCATACTTGCTGCATTTTTGTTTGTGTTTGAGATTGAGCTTGCTCATTCTTCTTCTTCCCACTTTCTTTCTTCAAGTGACTTGACTTCTTGAATGAAGCAAGTTGCTTTGCTTCTCTTGATCCTTTCATCTGCTTCCTGGTGGTTCCATTGGAGATCTTTCTTGTCTAACCTCACAAACCTTAGGAACAACCAAGCATGACAATGATTAGGGTTTTGATTAGTCTCCCCTCTTAGTTTTACCTTTGTGTCTTCTTTGAGTCTTCTCTTCTCATCTCATAATCAGGGACTAAACCCTAAAGGCTTCAAGGCTTTGTGATTAAGCTTATGCCTGCATCCTTCTATTAGGATGGAGTGTATAACTTTAATCCTAAGTGTTAAACCCTTAATGTGTTTAACTCCCTTAATCAATCCACTTAATAATCATCAAGACATCACACTTGTAACTTGGGCCTTGCATTAGGGTTCTATTTCTTCCTTAATTGGTTAAGAAGGACTAACCCTAGTGTTAATGGACAAGTCCCCCTCAAGTTGTCTTACAAATCATAAAACTCACTTCATCATCATATCATTAAATAAAATCCACTTAATCAAAGGCTTGTTTTGTCATGAGTTTAATCCCTAACCATGGATTAAGTTGAGGAGTTTTCCTCAGCTTAAACATTCTCATCTATTATCCTTCTATTAGGATGGTGTAATGAGTCTGTTTAATCCCTGATTATGGCTTAATCTCATTACTCAACACTAAACAAAAACACTAAAAACATTCAAATAATCACAAGTAGGTTAATGATCTTAATCCTACATCAAAGGTGATTAAGTGTGAGAATCTGACTTCACACTTAAGGTATCCTCATTACCCCTAATCAGAGGGAAGATGTGATGAGTTTACTAAATCCATTGGTTTAGGCTTAAGCTCATTAACTTATGACAAACTTTCAAAAGCAATAAAAGACTGAAAACCCAAAAACAAACAATAATCGTCTCCTCCGGGATTCTTTTCTCATCACCTTCACTCATAAACGAGGACTTGCTTCTTCCGTCTAATGCAAGACAGTTTGCATCTGTGCCAAACAGATCATACACTTGAGCATAGGCAAGTGAGCAGTTCATCAGTCAATTCATCTTTCAGTCTCTTTGGGTCGAACTACGGTGTTCTGACTTCCTCATTGCACGAGAGGATACGTAGGCATAACTTAACAGTTATCGAACAAAAGTCTCTGTATATTCCCCCTCTTTCCAGCATCATTCTCTTAGCCTCATATTCTTGAGCATCTCATCTTTGTTCCTACACTGACACTGTATCTATTACACTTTACACTTCTCTTACACTGACACCTATACATTGTCTTCCAGCCCTTTTATACACAGATTGCACTGACACTACCCCTTTAAAACACAAATCTTTTAAGTGTGGATCCCGTCGAGTACGACGGCCAATCTGGGTGCTAATACCTTCCCAGGTTGTAACCAACCCCCTTTCTCAGTCTCTCTGGTTCGCAACCGTCTTATCCATCTCTTTCTAGGTCTATGCAGCATTGCCTTTCCTCCGGGATAAAAATGCCTAGCTGGCGACTCTATTCATCTCCAGTGAGTTCACTGCTGTGTGTTCTCATTGTCCCTCTCGCCGACCGTTCGCGTCTGTACCTTTATTTGGGCCAGTCCCATTTATCGGGAGCGACAGCATGGGCCAGTTTTGGGGTATTACGCCCATAACATTTTTCAACCTGAAGTATTCCCCACAGAGTGCCAAGTTCATTTCCTAATGTGGTTATTTCTACCAAGTCTTGTTTGTTATCCCCAATTGAGCTTTGTTTAAGTACAACAGGCTCATTTTTCGCGTCCCGTTTAAGTACAATGGTCGCGTCACAGGTCAGTGTTTAAGTACAACTATCCTATTTTTTCTTCGATTCCATTTAAGTACAATGGTCTCGTCAGTTGAGTTTTGTTTAAGTACAACAGACTCATTTTTCACGTCTCGTTTAAGTACAACAGTTGCGTCTTGGGTTTTCATTTAAGTACAACGATCCCATTTCTTCGACTTCATATAAGTACGATGATTTCGACCTCTACGATTCCATTTAAGTACAATGGTTTTGTTCTTGAGTTTTGTTTCATTGCAACAAGCTCATTTTCCGCGTCCCGTTTAAGTACAACGGTCGCGTCACGGGTCATCGTTTAAGTACAACGATCTCGTTCCCTTCGAGTTATGTTTAAGTACAATGGTCTCGTCAGCTAAGTTTTGTTTCAGTACAACAGGCTCATTTTCCGCGTCTCCATTTAAGTACAACGGACACGCCATGGGTAATCACTTAAGTACAATGATCCCGTTCTTTCTGATTCCATTTTAGTACAATAGTTTCATCTTCGAGTCCGTCTAAGTACGATGGCATCGAGTTCTTCAATTTATCATCTATGTACGATGAGCTCATTTCCCTTTTCGTCCTATCAAAGTTAAGTAAAAAAAAAGAGAAATAAAAAAGTGGCATTCTCATTTTTCATAGAGTACAAATTTTCAGGATTATTCGAGTATTCAATCACTTCATACCTTGAATATTTAAAAGTTGTTGCTATTATTCATTTATGCCTGCAGATGATTGAATAGGGGCAGCTGTAATACCTCAAAATTTTCCCTCTCATTTTTACAATAATTGGCATATCACATTGCATACCTAAATCCATACCATGACCCCAAAGCATTGCATCATGACAATCATAGGTGAGGCATGAGGCTTATGATCAGTGATTGAAGAGATTTTTGGTCATCCAAAGGAAATCAAAGGGAAATATGGCTTCTCAACATTGTGCAAAGGGTTCACAACATTCCACAAGTTTCCATTTGAGGCCACAAGTCATAGAAAGAAGTGAAGTGATCCAAACATTCAAGCAGCGCAACATATCCTGATAAAGAGGGCCAAATTAGGGTTTCTGATTAAATGAACTTCCCAAGGGTATTTGATGCAAACTTGATCTCATGGTTTTCTACATTATATTAAGTACCTAGGGATGAAATTTCATCCATTGAACCATTTTGGAAGGTCTTCAATTGATCAGTGACTTGAAAATCAAGGAATTGGGGAAAAGTCAACCATGCTGAGTAAAAAGTCAACTCCTGAATTTTTGAGGTCAAATTCATGAAATTAAGGTTACAATGAGTCCATGGACTAAATTTGATCAATAAATGATGGATGTATCATGAGAAATCAAGAAAATCAAAACTTACCATTTTTGGAAAACTAAGGTTTCCAAAAATGGCAAGTTTTGGCCATTTTGCAGCCAACTTCAAGAGAGGCCTTCTCCCAAAATAAAAGTCAAATGAAAATTACACTTGGGCTATTTGAAAGAGGACATCCTAAGCTTCAAATCCATAGGTAGAACATGTCCATGGCATTAAAATTGAAGAATTTATGATCATTCCAAGTTTGGACAAATCAAGGCAAGAATCAAGTCATGGGCCAGGCAAGGCCTGCGCGCGTGACTTGCCAGGAATTCCATCAAACATGTGATGTGCAAAATGTATGAGAATTTTTCTCCACCAAAATTACTTCAAATGGATTTTTTTTCCAACATGAAAGTTGTTCCTCTCCATGTTTTCTACAAGATTGATGTTGGATAAATTTTTGTGTGAGCAATATTTCTTGGTCATATGAAGGGTCAAAGTCACAACCTCACCCTGGGAAGTCATAGGCACAAATTGCACAAGGCATAGCAATGCTATATAGACCAATTATGTAGCTTCATGACATGAGTTTCAATGACCAATTTGAGGAACTAGGAAGCCATATTCCATCATGGACCAAACTTCAAACATGTTCTATGTTTCTTCTACTTCAATTTGAGCACAAGAACTGCATCAATAGATGCCCTGATCATGAAGAAAAATTCAAGAGAAGATCATAACATGTCTTCTACTTTCTTGTGCAGCAAGGCAATGTGATTCATCTTTGATTCAAATCAATCCAATTGTGTTGGCTTCATTCAACAGGTTGTCCTTCATAAAGTGTAGTGCATTGGAGCATATGATTAGGTAGATGCATGATCATTCTCATTATCATGCACTCTTTGAAGAATCAAGGCAAATGGTGCAATTTAAAACATGATGAACAAGCTGCATGGGATCAGTTCAGTCACATTGCATCACACTCACCCTCATTCTAATTGTCATGAGCATCATCACATTGGATCTAGCTCGAGCAAGTGCACTCAACTTCACATTTCCCTTGCTCCAAACACTTCCAACTCACTAAATAAAAAACTCTATTCACCATAACTAACTTGACTCAGTTAACCAGGGTTCCAACTGTTAACTGAGTTGGTTAAGTGCTTAACCTCATATATATAAGCTTCTCCATAACTAAATCATAACAACCAAGTTCATTTGATCAAAATCACTTCACAAACTTCATTTTTCTCTCTGAATTTTCTTCTGCATTTTGCTTCGAAGAAGCTTCAATCTCCATCAATCTCCTCCATTCTTCTTCAATTCATCATCATCATCACATTGTGCATAAGATCCATGGATTGTTCATCTTGATTCTCCAAGGATTTTTCATTGCATTCCTGAAGAAGCTTCTATGCATTTTGTTTCAGTTTGAATTGATCTTCATCAATCACATTTCATTCTTCACATATTCATCATCATCTGCAACTTGTGATCATCAATCATGGCAGGATCCAGTTGAATATTCAAGAACAACATCAAGCACATTTCTGCATTTTTAATAATTCATTAAGGATTCAAGTGGTTCATGGTGGATTAATTCATCCTCTGAAGATCAAGGCTAGTTGTTGAGCATAATTGGAACCCCACCTCTGGATTTCTGTAACTTTTGCATCTCTACATTTTCATGCTTCCTCTTGAAATTCAGTTGCACGATTTTGATTATTTTCTTTTGATTTGTGTGCTTTAGAGTTTGGTAGAAGCTATGCTCCCTCTGGCTAGATGATAGGCCTCCTAAAGGCATAGATCCAGTTTTTATGTTGGATTTTATTGCTTTCGATTTGCACTGATCTTGTATGATAAATGAAATATGAGGCTAGATTTTAGATGTGTGAAGCATGAGGATCATTTGGGTGGTGTTAGATTTAATTTTCATGATGTTTCATTATTTCCCTAACCAGAGTAGCGCCAGAGAAGGTGATCGGAGACTAGCTCCGGTCACCTGAACAGTAACCCTAGCTTTTAATTAGAATTAGGTTACAGTCGTTGATGTGTTTTGATCCTACTCCTTTCATTGTGCCAGCGAATTAATGAGTCTTGTGAGTTTCACATGCGTATGAGTGAGTGCTAAGAAATTGAGCGTGTTCCATCCACCTTCATACAATAGGCCATTCAATATTATCCCTTAGATCTTCCTACTTTGACTTTGGTTGAATTAGTGAGATAGATCCTAGCTTCCTGATTGAGTCAAAGTTTTGACTGAGTCCCTATCATAACTTCCTGAACCTAGCGCACATGGGTTGGGCTTTCTTTGCTATTCACACCCTCAGTTTCTTGAGACCAATGATTTTCAACTGAACATGATTCCTAAATGCACCCTCCTCCTCAATTCTTTTCTTTTTATTTCTATTTCATGTTCATTCCAATTTTATTTTCTTAAAATTTCCAAATGACTACTAAAAATCACCAAATAATTCAGGGACTATCTTGGACGTTTTTCCAAATTTTCTATATTTTTTATTTTCACTTTCCATTTATTTTTCATCCAGAATTAAATCTCCATTTAATTTCTTTTGGTTTATTCTCATTTTGAACACTTTGTCTTCACCAATTTGTCTCTTTCAAACCAAAATGGATATTGATCCCATTCTTTTTGTCCTATCTAGAGGACAATTTGAGGATACCAAAATTATTTTTTCCTCAATTTTTAGGTCATGTTTAGTGCCATTTTGAACCCCTCCTTTGAGATTTACCCTCAAAAACCCTAATTGACATTACACCTTCATTTGAGTGAGTTAGAATGAGAATTTTTGGGATATTTTTTAAAAGGAGGTTTGCCCCTGGTTTGTGACTTTGAGTGTCCATTTTCATAATTTTTACATGTCATTTGGTATTTTTTAAGTCCCTTGTGTTATAAGTCACTATTTGGTCCTATTTTGTCCATCCTTCTCATTTCATTTTGATAAGGCATTTATTCCATTCATGTGAGATCTTAAACTTGAGTTCATAAGGTCCCATTTGATGTCATTAGGTCATTTGTATCCATTATAGGTCATCCCACTTTGAATTTTTGGTTTACTTGGTCCTTAAGATTTACTTGTGTTCATATATGTCACCTTTGACCTAATTCTCATTCTTCTTCCATCTTCCCACTTCTAAATCAACTTTGTGAGTATGATAGCCATGTGGTATCCTTGTTAACTCTTATAAGTGTCACACATTCATATTAATGTCTTCATTTTGAATCATAAGTCTTTATGCTTCATTTGGTTTACTTTGATATCATAAAACTTCAAAATCATACTTTTGGTTCCTTAACCCTAAGGCCATTCACTCTAACTCATTTGTGACTAATTCTTTGAGTTTGAATCCCATTTTAACATTTCATCAAGCCCCTGGTTTTTATATGGGGAGTTCAAGTTCCTTTGACTTTGTTTGACTTTTCCTTTCCAAGCTTTTTCTTCTTTTGAAATCATATGTTCAATGCTTATTCCTTCATCCCTCAATTTTGTGTTTGAATCTCTCTCACTTGAATCTCTTTATTCCCACTTGGTCTCACACTTGAAGACACTTTTAGTGTTTATTTATGGATTTTACATTCACCTTTGTAACCTCATTCAATTTTTCCATGTTTAACTATGTGAATACTTCATTTAACTTCACCTTGAAGCCCATTAAGGTTTAGTACCTTTTAGTGCATAGTTTGTCATTGTTTGTTCTTATAACCTTAGAACACTTTAATAGGGTTTAGCTACTGACTTTAGAAGCTTCTTATCATGTTTTATACCCTAGACTTAGGTATTAACCTTAGAAGGTCATTAGTGTTTTTCCCTAGCTAGTGAACTTTGTTTGAGTTTTGCCATGCTTTATATGTTTAATATGCTTTGTGAAGCTAACCTTTGTTTTGTAGGGAGGTTGAGGTAAGCCTTATTCATGTAACTTCTTCCTCATCTCTTTATGCTTTCTAATTGTGGTTGCCTTAGCACTTTGTGCTTTGCTTGTATAGGCTTCCCCCTTTTTGAGAAACAACTTAACTTCCTTAGGAAGTACGTTGATTTCTAAGTTCTCTCTTCTTCTTTTCCTTTTCTTCATTAGGATTAGAAAACCTCACAAACCCTTAGGGCCTCCTTTTGTTTACAATAAATAACTTAGGGTGGTGTCTTAGTCCCCTTATGTTTTCATTTTGCAATTTGAGTCTTCTTCTATCATCTTCAAACAAAAATTCAAAGGACACTTAATAAAGGCAGGAGTGGTATCTTGTGTATTTCCTTATTCCATGGGGCACTCATATTCATTCCATCTTGGAGTAGTGTGGGCTTGTCTAGCATGATGTACAAGTCTGATCATGATACTACTGTAAACACCCCAAATTTGCCCTCACCCATTCACACCATGGCTTGTGATCATTTCATATGCATAAACACAAGCATACCATCTCATATTATATTTTTGATTCACTGCATAGATTCTAAGTCATCTGCATCTAGGGTTTGTGATCTGAGCAATCCAAGAGCTCCTTGAGCCATTCCAAAGGGCATCAATCACTTAAAAGGGGTCTACATTTGTTCAAGCATCATATTACATCCTCTCAAAGTCAAGAATGCCAAAGGATCACAAGAACTGGGATTGGTATGGAAGCAGAGCCAGGCTTGACTGCACAGATGACCTAGAATTAGGGTTTTGGTTCCAGAGGCCATAACTCCAATTTTTTTGGTCATTCTTGTTTCTATTGGTCTCTATATGGTATAGGGAGTATGCATATCAATTTTCATGAAGAAATTCCATGGGGAAGTCATCTGATCAAAGGTTGACTTTCTGGACAAGTCAGTGCAAAATCAGGGCATCTGAGGCCCCCAATGGCCCAACCAAGGGGTGATCTTCATCATTTTGAGTGTATTTGATCTTTATTTGATCATGGAAGAAGGTTGAAGTTCACAAAATTCAAGAATTACAAGTTTTTGCAAAGTTGACTTTTTAGGGCATGGTTGACTTTTCATGAAATGTCATTTTATGTCACTTTTTCAACCCTTGCTTTTTGATCCAAAAATGCTTCAAATGGAAAAACTTTGGTCATGAAAGTTGTAGATTAGATCTTTCCCTTTTCAAAAAGTACAAGAACATGATCTAATTCATTTTGGATCAAAAGTTATGGTGTGTCAAAGTTGGCAAAAATCACTAATTTTCAAGATATGCCTCAAATGAGAAACTTGCAAAAACTTTGTACCAAGGCATTTGTAACTTCTAATTCATGTCTAACCATCACACAAACATACCATGTGACCAAAAATTCAGAATGGACCAAAAACTTCTCATGTTTCATGGCCTTGGGGGCAAGAAAGTTTCATGTGAACCAAAGGTGAACAAGTTGCAAAATCATCATCACACTTCCATCCACTTGTTGCCTTGGCTGCTGAACCAACCATAGCCTTTCCCCTCACCATGCTGCACCAGCCCACACCTTTGTACTAGCCTAGAACACAACCCATGCCTCTCTTACACAAAGGTTGACAATTTGCAAAAGCTAACTTACCTATCACAGCAGGCCAGGTCACATCATCTGACCAATGGGAGTTTTTTATGTGGAACAAATGCTAGCCATTTCATACATCAAGCAAGGCTGAAACACACAAGAACATCACATTCACAAACTCACTCCCTCAAGCATTTCTCTTCGAATCTCTCTACACAACTCACAAACACAAAAACCAACTCCACTGATCAACTCACCTTGCTTCACTGAGCCAAAACCAGCAAGACCTAGGCCTGAAACCAGCAAGAACATTGCTTTTCCATTTTTCACCCCCAAAGCAAAAACTTTCGAATCTCATTTCACAGCCCACAAACACCTGAACAAACTTCATAAACCTTCTCCATTCATCATCCTGGTCATAAAGAACCCTTCACCTTTGCCTGAAACAGCCTGAATCACCAACACCATTTTCACCTGAGCTTGAGCAGAAGCAGTTCAAACTCCTTAATCAGCCAACATAAACTTCGTTTAAGCATCCAAACATCATCAAGGGGTCACAAGGAGTGGTTTTCATCAAAGGAAGGGGACAGAAAGTTGCAAGAGTGAAAGCTTCGAAACTCAGGTAACTCAAGAACATTTTTTCCAGAAATCATTTTTTAAGTTCTTAAGTTGTTCTTCATGATTCACTGATTGTTCTGATGTCTTTAGTTTTGAAAATGGTGAAGAAATAAGAGTTTAATTGTGTTCTGAAGCTCCCTGACCTAAAAAGTGTTTTGTTTCGATTCATGAGTTTGAGAGAATATAAATGATGTTTGTGATGGGGTTTTGATTCAGTGGGTTATGGGAATCATTTCTGTATGCTTGGTTTTCATTTTGGTTGCTTTTTGAGGTTTTTAGGGATTTTCAGGTGGGGTTCCCACCGGAGAAGACGACCGGAGGTCTTCTCCGGCCACCTGAAAATCATTAGGGTTTAATCAGGTTATTAATGAGTGTTTGAATCTGGAGCGTTAGATGCGTTGAAAAGGTTGACTTGCCGCGCGTGTGTGGTTGAGATTCATCATTAAACCCTAAACCATAATTAATTAATTCATAATCCTGTTTAAACCAAATTTGAATGTGGGCCTTTGATCTGCGCGCGCAGTCAATCCCCCTTCTCCCAGGATCCATCCCAGCCCTCCATTCAGTTGACTTCTCATTTATTTAATTTTCTTTTCAATTTTTCTCATTTGTTTTATACAATTTATTTAAAATAGCAAAATTGCTTTAAAAATTATGAAACTTTTTGTCAAGAGTTTCATTAATTTTTTAAAACACAAAAATATTTTTATTTTCATTTTTAGCCTTAAAAAAATATTTTTAAATATTTAAAAGTTTATTTTTAATTGATTAATGAAAATTAATTTATTAAAAATACTTCTAGGTATTTAAAAATCACTAAAAAATTCATGAAATGTTTTAAGACATTTAGAAACATTGTCCAACCTTCAAACCAAATTTCTTTTTTGATCTTGATGCATTTTGAGAATTTTTCATTGAATTAAAATCATTTTTATGCATTATTTTGATCCTAACTTCAAAAAATCATTTCTGCCTAACCATGAAGAGTTGGACCTTGATTCTTTTTGCATTGCATTGTGTTTAGCATGTAGTTTGTGAGATTAAATGGCCATGATTTGATCTTTCATTTTCCATTTGTTTGGTAATTTTCTTGTTTAGGAACCCCAAAACCCTAGAAAACTTAGAAAAATCATAACTTGAATTAGGTTAAGAGTTGAAACTTCTCCTTTGGGAAGTGGTTTAGTATAGGATTAGGGGTCCTTTGAGTGGCATTTTCAATTTTTTATCTTAGGGTTTGTTTCTGATTTTGATTCTTGTTTGATGTATTGTTCATTAAACCCTAATTTGGGCTTCCATATGCATTCATCTTGCATTTGCTTGCATAACATGACTTGCCATAACATTCCATGCCTCCATTTGATTCATTTAACATCATAAGACATATTGAAAGCATGTTTGATCATTGCATCATGTATTTGCCATGTTGTTTGCCATATGCATCTCATAACTTTTCATGAATGTTCATGTTCCTTAACTTGCTCCATTTGCACTCATGAACTTGTATGATCATCCCCATGTGCTGCCTCATGTTTGTAACATCTCATAGCATCATTAACATCATGTATGTGCTTCTGGTTTTGTTTCTCATTATGTCATCTCATCCCATTTTGCATTGCCTTGCATTTCTTTTCTAACTTTTCAGGTGGTAAGTTATCTGGAGAAGTGAATTTGCCTTCACTTCTCATAACTTCTCTTCATCTCTTTTTATGCATCCTTGCTGCATTCATGTTTGTGTTTGAGATTGAGCTTGCTCATTCTTCTTCTTCTCACTTTCTTTCCTCAAGTGACTTGACTTCTTGAATGAAGCAAGTTACTTTGCTTCTCCTGGTCCTTTCATCTGCTTCCTGGTGGTTCCTTTGAAGATTGTTCTTGTAAACCTCACAAACCTTAGGAACAATCAAGCATGACAATGATTAGGGTTTTGATTAGTCCCCCACTTAGTTTTTACCTTTGTGTCTCTTTGAGTCTTCCCTTCTCATCTCATAATCAGGGACTAAACCCTAAAGGCTTTAAGGCTTTGTGATTAAGCTTGTGCATGCATCCTTCTATTAGGATGGAGTGTATAACTTTAATCCTAAGTGTTAAACCCTTAATGTGTTTAAATCCTTTAATCAATCCACTTAATAATCATCAAGACATCACACTTGTAACTTGGGCCTTGCATTAGGGTTCTAATTCTTCCTTAATTGGTTAAGAAGGACTAACCCTAGTGTTAATGGACAAGTCCCCCTCAAGTTGTCTTACAAACCATAAAACTCACTTCTTCATCTTATCATTATCTAAAATCCATCTAATAAAGGCTTTGTTTTGTCATGAGTTTAATCCCTAATCATGGATTAAGTTGAGGAGTTTTCCTCAGCTTAAACATTCTCATCTATTATCCTTCTATTAGGATGGTGTAATGAGTCTGTTTAATCCTTGATTATGGCTTAACCTCATTACTTAACACTAAACAAAAACACCAAAAAAAACACCTAAATAATCACAAGTAGGTTAATGATCTTAATCCTACACCAAAGGTGATTAAGTGTGAGAAGCTGACTTCACACTTAAGGTACTCCCATTACCCCTAATCAGAGGGAAGATGTGATGAGTTTACTAACCCATTGGTTTAGGCTTAAGCTCATTAACTTATGACAAACTTTCAAAAGCAATAAAAGACTGAAAACTCAAAACAAACAATAATCGTCTCCTCCGGGATTCTTTTCTCATCATCTTCACTCATAAACGAGAACTTGCTTCTTCCGTCTAATGCAAGACAGTTTACATCTGAGCCAGACAGGTCATACACTTGAGCATAGGCAAGTAAGCAGTTCATCAGTCAATTCATCTTTCAGTCTCTTTGGGTCGAACTACGGTGTTCTGACTTCCTCATTGCACGAGAGGATACGTAGGCATAACTTAACAGTTATCGAACAAAAGTCTCTGTATATCCCCCCTCCTTCTAGCCTTATTCTTTAGCCTCATTATCATGAGCATTTCATCTTTGTTCTTACACTGACACTTCACTTATACATTTCACACTTCTTTTACACTGGCACCTGTACATCTTTTTCCAGCTCTTTTATATACAGATTGCACTGACACTACCCCTTTAAAACACAAATCTTGCAAGCGTGGATCCCGTCGAGTACGACGGACAATCTGGGTGCTAATACCTTCCCAGGTTGTAACCAACCCCCTTTCTCAGTCTCTCTGGTTCGCAACCGTCTTATCCATATCTTTCTAGGTCTATGCAGCATTACCTTTCCTCCGGGATAAAAATGCCTAGCTGGCGACTCTTTTCTTCTCCAGTGAGTTCACTGCTGTGTGTTCTCATTGTTCCTCTCGCCGACCGTTCGCGTCTGTACCTTTATCTGGGCCATTTCCCATTTATCGGGAGCGACAGCTTGGCGACTCTGCTGGGGAACCTTATACTGCAACCAGGGCTTCTGGTTCTTTTTGTGGGTTCCTCCTAGCGCTTGATTGATTTGTGTTTACTGGGGTATTATGTGCTACTTGTGTTTGTATACTTGTTTTATTTTTACTGCTTTATGTACAGTTGTTTACCGCTTTCTTTATAGCTTTGCATTATATCATATTGTCATACTATGCTGCTGGCTGGATCTGTTTGTTTGCTTTGGTGGGTGGGTGTTCCATTGAGAGTTAAGGTCCTATACCTAGGACCTGAGTGACATCTAGGCTAGATTGAATCATATTCTTTCCCATTCCATCTCGGTCTGGTGCGGGAATATGAAACACGGTTCAGATATGGGTTTCTTCTTGAGAACTCTGTGTTGCAGATTTCCTGCAATGCTAGAGCTATCTGGGAAGCCTGCTAAGTCTGGATGACCTTTTAGTATTGACCTTCAGAAACTGAGGTGAATTAGAGGAGGAACTTTTATGGTTATTGTAAGCACTGTACCTTCGGGTTAGATGTGCTTACACTTCTCATAACTGATCCAAGTCTGAGGATCCTTATTTTAGAACACCACCTGTGAGGGGGTTGGGTTGTTTACAGGTTTGCAGGTACCCTTGACCTCAGCATACCCTGTTACTTTGTTTGAATAAGAGTACTCCATTTTGGAACAGTTCTTGTGATTCTAAAACCCTGGACATGTGGCTCTTTATTTGAGTCCCCCACCTTGGTTATTGGACTTATAGACCTCCATCTGGTTTTCTTGAACACACTTGGACTTATATCAGAGCACTTGATCAGATCCGGCTCAGTCACAAACCCTTGCATATCATTTGCATACATCCTCATTGCATCATTTTAACATGTGTTTATTTGTTTTTCAGGGTACCCATCCTATCATTTTGGCTTGGTTTTGACCCCATCATCAGCTTAGACCTATCTTCATCAACACTTGCTTCAGTTATCTGTCACTTGCATCCTCAGTCTCAGCCTATCAGTGGCCTATCTTCAGTACTGTCTTCAGTCATCATCATCAGTACCCATTCTTCAACAACATGGCACCTAAGAAAAGTAACATCTCCTATCACTTCTTTGAGCCTGAGCTAGCTAGCATCAGGAGGATTCAGACCCTGATTACTCCAGACCACATACCATATTTCAGAGAACATTATGGAGGGATCCTGGATATGGTTATGGATTTGGACCCTTCACAGAGGAGCCTGATACATACTTGCCTGCAGTTCTATGATCCTCCTCTGAGGTGCTTCACATTTCAAAATTTTCAGTTGGGACCCTTGTTGGAGGAGTATTCATCATTGGTTGGTGTACCCATCAGGGGTGGAATCCCTTTCAACCCTGAGATGGCTTTCCCAAGTAATTAGGAGATAGCCAAAGCATTACATCTGGAACCAGTGTTGATTGGGCAGAATTTGACATCTAAAGCTGGAATCTCTGGTTTTCATCTGGATTTCTTGACCTCTCAGGCTAGTTTGAAGGCCTCCCTAGGGGAGTGGAAGGCAGTCTGTGCCTTATTGGCCCTTAGCATATATGGGGTCATACTTTTTGCAGATGAGCCTAGGTTTGTCAGCAAGAATGCAGTCCATCTTTTCATCCTGAGAAACCCAGTGCCTACCTTGCTGGGAGATCTTTACTACTCAGTCCATCAAAGGAACGAAAAGCAAAGGGGGAGATTAGTGAGATGCTGTGCACCTTTGTTCTATACTTGGCTACTCAGACATTTGCCAAAGACTGATGCGTTCCTGAACCCTCACCAGCAAAAGAACTGGGCTAGAAGGCTTGTTGCTCTAACCTCAGATGGTATCAGATGGTGTACTCAGAGCACCAAGGGCAGAGACATCATTACAAGTTGTGGACAATTTCCCAATGTGCCTCTGATTGGAGTGAAGGGTTGCATCAATTACAACCCTCTGTTATTCAAAAGGCAACTGGGCTATGCATTGGTCCATCCTCCTAGGGCACAGGATCTGACTGAGACCCTTTATGTTGAAATCAAGCCTAATCTGGCTGTTGTCAGGCAGGCAGCCTGGGCCTGGGACAATGTGCAGACTAAGGGGGTAACCATTCTGGGGAAGTGCAACAATGTGGCATCAGCATAGTACTATGAGTGGTCTCATGCCAGAGCTCAAATTTCTGGAATGCCTTTCACTATTGAAGATATGCCTGGACCTTCCACAGCACCACCTCCAGCAACTGTCAGCTTAGAGGAGTTTGAGAAATTGAAAGAGAGGAATGAGAAGCTGACTCAGGCCCTACAGAAGACCCTCTGGGAGAGGAGTGATGGCAGACTGGATATTGAGAGGTTGGAGAAGTTGAAGGTGGAGCATCTGGCTAGAATTGAGAAGTCTGAAGATTACATTAAGAAGTCTAGGGCTGGAGAGCAGATCTTGAAGAATGCCTGCAAGGAAGCTCAGTTCCAGAAAGCCAGGACTGATTTGTATTTGAAGGAGAGTCAGGCTAGGTGGGTCAGGATCACCGAAGCTCGTACTCAAGAGGACAAAAGGACTCAGGATAAGATGGAACAGATGGAAGCTAGTGCAAAAGAGCAACGAGAAGCCCTGGCAGCAGCCCAGAGGGAGATATCAGAGCTAAAGATCAGAGTTGGAGTGAAGAGGTCAAAGGACCAAAGTCAGCACAAGAAGCTAACTGCAGCTGTTACTACAAGGAATCTTCTCATCAGGAACCTTACGGAGCGTCCGGCTGATCCTGTGACCGAAGCACTTCTCAAGGAAGTTCGGGAGGATGAGTTTGGTCTTGGTGTTTGACTTCTGTTTGTTGTTGCTCTCATTCTATGTACTTTTATTTTCTTATGATGTATTTTGACCCCTTAGAGGGCTTGTGTTGTAAAAGAACAAGTTGTATTATTTTACTTTCTGTAATATATATTTGTGTTGGTTTGTTTCATCTAGTTTTCTTCAAGCAATATCACAAGCATCTTCAAGGGTCTGGAAGGGTCAAAACCAAGTGCCAAGCCGGATACCTTGGGAACAAATAGACACACTGCATTGCATACTAACCTTTTACCTTGTTTTGTAGGTTTTTGTTTATTTGACACTAACTCTGTTGTGATCTCAGGAATTATTGCTCGACGACGAGGGTTTCCACTCAATCGACCACACAGATACCCCACCCGTAACAATCTTTCGGGCATACAGATGGATCAGATGCAGCAGGACCTTACAGAGGTCAGGAACCAATTGACCAACGAGAGGTTGGAAATGAGGAACCAAATGACACAGTTCATGGAGGTAATGAACAACATGGCTCAAAGCCAGGAGAGGCTCAGAGCACTGGTAGAAGGGAGAAATCAGGAAGATCATCAGCCAGGGACTGCTGGGACTAGCAACAATGAAAGAGTCCAACCTCATGTCAATCCCCCAGTCTTTGGACCCCACCTCCATCCAGAGGCCAACATCCCTGCCAACATACAAGGGCTTGCCACAGCTGGGAGGGTACTTCAAGAAGACCCCCAGGAAGATCAGTTCACAGTGATGGGAGCTGGGGAGGAGGCTTATGATAGAAGGTTGGATGAGATAGCCGAGAAGTTAAGATCCTTGGAGTCTCAAAACTCTTTGGGTTTCGATGTTATGGATATGGGCTTGGTAGACGGGGTCAGGATTCCCCACAAGTTTAAACCCCCATGCTTTGAGAAGTATAATGGGACTTCCTGTCCCCGGACCCATCTACAATCTTTTCTCGGGAGACTAAAAGCCTATACCATGGACGAGAAGCTGTGGATGTTCTATTTTGAGGATAGCTTGACTGGAGCTTCGAGGGAATGGTATTCCCATCTGACAAGAGCAACTATTAGATGCTGGAAGGACCTGGCAGAGGCCTTCATCAGACAGTATCAGTATAATCTGGATATGGCACCCAACAGGACCCTCCTAATGGGAATGTCACAGTCATCTAGAGAGAGCTTCCGAGAGTATGCTCAAAGATGGAGACAGCTCGCTGCTGCTGTCCAGCCACCTATGTCAGAAAGGGAGATGGCTGATATGTTCATGAACACCCTTCAGGGGACTTACATTGATAGGCTAGCTGCCTTCTCATCTACCAGCTTTGTAGATGTAGTCATAGCCGGAGAGAGAATTGAAAGCCTATTGAAGATGGGTAAGATCTCAGACAACGGTGCAAGCTCATCCAGTAATGCAAGAAAGCCTTTTGCGGGCCCAAGAAGGACTGGTGAGACCAATGCCATCCACACCAACAGGGGCAGGCCCCAATATGTTCATAGATCTGTGGCAGCAGTCACCATTCCCGCTCCAGCCCATCCACAACCAGCTTATCAACCTCCGCAGCAAAACTATCAGCAACAACCTCAGTACCATCAACAAGCTCAGTATCCTCCAAGAAACTACAGTAACACCAACAACAATAATCAGCAAAGGCCATTCCAACAGAGGCCTTCTCAAGCCAATAGGGTGATCGATCCGATCCCTATGCCATATGCTACATTGCTGCCACAACTCCTGAAACTCAACCTGGTTGAGCTAAGGACGTTGGCACCTCCAGATCCCAACAGTCTACCCAGGAATTATGACTCCAACGCCAGATGTGCCTTCCATTCAAACACACCTGGCCACAGTACAGAAAAATGCAGGGCCTTGCACATGAAGGTACAAGACCTGGTAGACTCTAAGGCCCTGAATTTCGCACCACCACCCAATGTCAATAAGAACCCCATGCCAAACCACGGTGGTCCCAGAATCAATGCTATTGAAGAAGACAAGCCGTCTTATTTAATAACCAGTGTGGGTCAGATTCGAACACCGTTGATAGAGATTAAGGCTCAGCTCCTCGAATGTCAAATGTTCCCGGGGTGTGAGTTAGGGTGTGCTTACTGCAATATTTCAGTAAATGGGTGCGATAACCTGAGGAATGGTATAGATGGTCTCATTCAGAGTGGCCAACTTCAAATCACCACATCATTTCCAACAAATCCAGCAATCTCATCAGCAGCAATTCCTGTATCTCCTACAACTGCAACAACCATTGTTCCCGACAACTCTTCAGTGTCATCAACTAGTACTTCATCTGTCATTTCCACTGACCAGATATCAACAAATGTTCCTTCTACAACTTCAGCATCACTTCATTTTGAAACTCCTACAACAACAACGCCCATCCTTCCAACAATATCTCCTACAACATCAGCAACAAATCATGAAGATGTCTCAACTGTCACAATATTTTATGATCCTGAAAACAACTCGGCCTACAACTCAGAAAGTGCTGCTCCCATCAGAGCACCAGTCACAATTTATTATGATCCACAAACTATCACAGTCCCTTCTGCAGCTGCCATCAGTCCAGTCACTGTCACAGTGCCTGGACCAGTACCTTATGAAAGCAGTAGGGTCATCCCTTGGCACTACGGCTCTGACGTATACCGCGAAGGACAAAGAATCACTCTTGATACATCAACACCTGCACCACAAATAGACAATGTGGGAGGAGGCGGAGGCTTCACTCGAAGCGGACGTCTCTTTGCTCCACAAATTCAAAGACCCGCAGCCGAAGTAGAAGCTGCTGCCAAGGCAAAAGGAAAGAGCCCGGTGCAGGAAGATCAAGCTATTAAGGAAGCTTTGAAAACACCATTCGATCAAGAAGTTGATGAGTTCATGAGAATCATCAAAAAGAGTGATTACAAAATAGTGGATCAGCTTCACCAGACGCCATCCAAGATCTTTATCCTATCATTGCTTATGTGCTCCGAAGCCCATCGGAATGCACTACTCAAAGTCTTGCACGCAGCTTACGTGCCTGAAGAGATCACCGTCAATCAGTTGGAAACCGTGGTTGGAAATGTTACTGCTAGCAATGGGCTAGGGTTCACCAATACTGACTTGACAACGGAGGGCCGCAACCATAACAAGGCCTTGCACATCACCATGGAATGTAAAGGTGCAGTCCTTTCCCATGTGCTGGTAGACACAGGGTCATCCCTTAATGTCTTACCCAAAAAGGCCCTGGTGAAGCTAGAATATGAAGGATTGGCGTTGCGTCCCAGCAACCTGGTAGTAAGAGCCTTTGATGGTTCTAAGAGATCGGTTCTGGGGGAAATTGAGCTGCCTGTAACGATTGGCCCACAAACTTTTAAAACGATCTTCTACGTGATGGACATTCAGCCTGCCTACAGCTGTTTGTTGGGTAGACCATGGATTCATGCCGCTGGCGCAGTAACGTCTACCCTTCACCAGAAGTTAAAATTTGAGTGGGAAGGCCAACTCGTTACTATCTGTGGGGAGGAGGATATATTTGTTAGCCATCTGGCTACTTATAAGTATATTGAGATGGATGGGGAGATCCATGAAACAATGAGCCAAGGGTTTGAGGCCCTGAATGTTAATGAAGCATCTGCTGTATCTGGAATCTCCATGTCATCTTATCAACAAGCCCGGAAGGTTGTTGAGGAAGGAACTGCCCAAGGCTGGGGCAAGGTTTTATCTGTGGAGGAGAAGAAAGACAAATTTGGGTTGGGTTACAGACCAACTCAACAAAGTCAAGTAGAGGCTGCTGAGAAGCCCGGTTTTGTCAGTGGGGGGATGCTCACCCCTGATGCTATCAACAATTTGGAAGACGAGCTGGAAGAAGAACGCAACCTGGAGAATTGGATTCGTCCAAAGATCCCGGGGAGCAGTATCTCAAACTGGTCTTCCCAGGAAATTATAAGAGTTACTCATGCAGAGTAATTATTATTTCCTGTATCTTTATAGCATGCATCAAAGTCTTGCATCTTGCCCAAGATGACAAGACTCATTTTGTAATCGGGCCATCTGTACTTTTTGTGCAAACAAGATTAATCAATGAAATATCAGACATCTTTTTGCAAATGAGTCTTTTTCTTTTCCGCTCACTGTCTTTCCGTTTTTCTTTTTGTACAAAAAATAAATGGCGATGCTTTCAAAATGACAACTTTATTTCACTTTTTAAACAAGACTAAAATCAATCACTAAAATGAACAAACTGAACCCTTGCAGAAAATGCCTTCCAGACAGCACCGACAACAGCACGGCTACGACTTCGTATGACTTTGACAATCCGATCAATCAAGCTGATGAAGGGGTTGAAGAAGAATATGAGCTTCCTGAAGAGCTAGCCAGGTTGTTGAGACAAGAGGAGAAAGTTATTACTCCTCATCAGGAGGAGGTGGAAACAATTAATCTTGGTACATTTGAAGATGTGAAGGAGGTTAAGATCGGGGCTTGCCTACAAGACTCAGTGAAGAGACAATTGATTGATCTGCTTCAAGAATATGTGGATGTGTTTGCCTGGTCTTATCAGGATATGCCAGGGTTGGACACCGACATTGTCATGCACAAGCTGCCTTTAAGAGAAGAATGCCCACCAGTTAAACAGAAACTGCGCCGTACTCGCCCAGACATGGCAATGAAAATCAAAGAAGAGGTACAAAAGCAGTGGGACGCCGGATTCCTTGCTGTAACTAGCTATCCGCCGTGGGTTGCTAACATAGTACCTGTGCCTAAAAAGACGGCAAAGTAAGGATGTGTGTCGACTACCGGGATCTGAACAGAGCCAGCCCGAAGGATGATTTCCCATTACCTCACATTGATGTATTGGTTGATAATACGGCTCAGTTCTCGGTATTCTCCTTCATGGACGGATTTTCAGGATACAATCAGATCAAAATGTCACCTGAAGACATGGAGAAGACAACCTTCATCACACCCTGGGGCACGTTCTGTTACAAAGTGATGCCATTCGGACTAAAGAATGCTGGTGCAACATATCAACGGGCTATGGTAACATTATTCCACGATATGATCCATAAAGAAATCGAGTGTTACGTGGATGACATGATTGCCAAGTCCCTTACAGAGGATGACCACTTGGTAAACCTGCTGAAGCTATTCAAGCGTCTGAGGAAGTACCAATTGAAGCTGAACCCCAACAAATGCACATTCGGGGTGCGATCTGGTAAGCTGCTGGGCTTTATTGTGAGCGAGAAAGGGATTGAGGTTGACCCTGATAAAGTCAAAGCCATTCAAGAGATGCCTGCACCGAAAACTGAGAAAGAAGTTCGGGGGTTCTTAGGACGATTGAACTACATTTCGCGGTTCATATCTCACCTTACAGCAACCTGTGAGCCCTTGTTCAAACTGTTGAGAAAAGAACAGACGGTCAGGTGGAATGAAGAATGCCAGAAGGCTTTTGACAAGATCAAGGAGTACTTACAAGAACCTCCAATCCTTATGCCTCCAGTTGAAGGAAGACCTCTGATAATGTACTTGACAGTATTAGAAGAGTCAATGGGGTGTGTGTTGGGCCAGCATGATGAGTCTGGTCGAAAAGAGTATGCAATATACTACCTAAGCAAAAAGTTTACCGACTGTGAACAACGTTATTCACTGCTCGAGAAAACTTGCTGTGCTTTAGCGTGGGCTGCTCGCCGACTGAGACAGTATATGTTGACCCACACTACTTTGTTGATATCAAAAATGGACCCAGTCAAGTACATTTTCGAGAAGCCAACTCTTACCGGACGGGTTGCGAGATGGCAGATGATTCTTACAGAATATGACATCCAGTACACTTCTCAGAAAGCCATCAAAGGCAGTGTACTATCCGAATATCTTGCTGAGCAACCTATTGATGACTACCAGCCTATGAGATTTGACTTCCCTGATGAAGACATCATGTTCATTAAAACAAAAGATCATGAAGAGCCTGTTCACGCTGAAGGGCCTGACCCGGAAGAAGAATGGACTATGATGTTTGATGGGGCTGTTAATATGAATGGTCGTGGTGTTGGTGCAGTACTCATTGCACCCAAAGGAGTTCACATGCCTTTCTCGGCAAAACTCACTTTCAACTGCACTAACAACGAAGCTGAATACGAAGCTTGCATTATGGGTCTTGAGGAAGCCATTGACCTCAGGATCAAGACATTGACCGTATTCGGAGATTCAGCTCTGGTAGTTAATCAAACCAACGGCAAATGGTACACTCACCAGGACCATCTGATACCTTACAGGGATTATACAAGGAGGTTATTGACTTTCTTCACAACAGTCAAGCTTGAGTATATCCCTCGGGACGAGAATCAGTTTGCAGATGCTCTGGCTACCATTTCACCCATGATCAAAGTTCAAGCTGCTAACTTTGTACCTCAGATTTCAGTGTCCAGACTTGACAGACCATCGTATGTGTTTGCAGCAGAAGTTGTCAAAGACGAAAAGCCTTGGTTCCATGACATTAAGTGCTTCTTGGAGGATCAAACATACCAACCTGGGGCATCTTCCAATGATAAGAAGACTTTGAGAAGGCTTGCTGGTAGTTTCTTTCTGAACACTGATGGGTCTTTATACAAAAGGAACTTTGATATGGTACTCCTCAGATGTGTTGACAAGACGGAAGCAGATTTGTTGATGCATGAAGTGCACGAAGGATCTTTTGGTACCCATGCCGGAGGGCATGCCATGGCCAAGAAATTGCTAAGATCAGGTTATTACTGGATCACAATGGATGCGGACTGCTGTGCCTACGCCAGAAAGTGCCATAAATGCCAGATCTATGCAGATAAGGTGCATGTGCCTCCCAATCCTTTGAACATAATGTCTTCACCCTGGCCCTTTGCCATGTGGGGCATTGATATGATTGGCAAGATCGAACCGACTGCTTCAAATGGCCACAGATTCATCCTGGTCGCCATTGACTATTTTACCAAGTGGGTCGAAGCAGCTTCATACGCTAATGTTACAAGGCAAGTGGTAGCCAGATTTCTGAAGAGAGATATCATCTGTCGATATGGAGTGCCCGAGCGAATCATTACTGATAATGGTTCCAATCTAAACAACAAAATGATGGCAGAGCTATGTCGGGACTTCAAGATCCAACACCACAATTCTTCTCCCTACAGGCCAAAGATGAACGGCGCTGTTGAGGCAGCTAATAAGAATATCAAGAAGATTGTGCAGAAGATGGTAGTCACTTACAGAGACTGGCATGAGATGCTACCATTTGCCTTGTATGGGTACCGCACGTCAATCAGAACATCCACTGGGGCAACGCCGTATCAGCTTGTGTATGGTATGGAGGCAGTCCTACCAGTTGAAGTTGAATTACCCTCTTTACGAGTATTGATGGATGTTAAGCTGAACGAAGCAGAATGGGTTCGGTCCCGATACGAGCAACTGAGTCTGATTGAAGAGAAAAGATTGGCTGCAATCTGTCATGGGCAGCTATATCAGAAAAGAATGAAGAAAGCCTTCGATCAGAAAGTCAGGCACCGAGAGTACCAAGTGGGAGATCTTGTGCTGAAAAGGATCCTCCCTCCTCATACAGACCACAGGGGCAAATGGACTCCGAACTATGAGGGACCATTTGTTGTAAAGAAAGTTTTCTCTGGTGGAGCACTGATGCTCAGCACCATGGATGGTGAAGATTTCCCGTCCCCTGTGAATTCAGATGCAGTTAAAAAATACTTCGCATAAAAATGACCCGCTGGACATAAAAACAGAATGTAAGTCCGGGCAAAAATAGGGCATCCCGGCGAGTCAAAAACAGAATAAAAGACTCGGGCAAAAATAAGGGAAAATAAACAAAAATGTGTACACCCGCTGAGTTGAAAAGCCGCATTGGACAACTCAGGCAAAAATGGGAATCCCGATGGATTGAAAACCCGAAAGGGCGATCCATGCAAAATAAGGGAATAAGCGAACAACTGCATGCTGAATTCGTCTGTATCACTTACAACTTGGGAAGTTTCAAAAGGATCAAGCTTCAATCGGAATCAACCTTCTTCAGAAAGCAAGACGAGAAGAACGTCAAAAGTCATACGAGTCATAGCGAAAGAGGAAGCCCCTTTGAAAGCGTCATCAACATCGCCAGCACTTTGTTTTCTCAATTTGTAACAGTCTCTTCATTTTAGGAGATTTGTTTCCTTGACTGTATCTTGCCAATTCAGGGCACATGAATTAATAAAATCAGATTTTTCAGTCATGTCTCGTCTTATACATTTTTATTTGCAAAGAATGTCTGATGTCTCTAAAAAACTAATTGCATGAGTACAGATGTTTTTCTCTAAAAAAAAAATAAAAACACGTGCTTGCAGGGAATATACTTACTCTCAGAAGTGTATAACTCCTATGACGGAATCCGGTAAGGGATACCTCGGGAATACTTGTGCGTTTCTCTGTCTTTTCAGGATTGCAGGTATCCGAGGCACAACTTGGAGCATGAAAGCTTCACCCCAGCAAGCTGACAAATCAATACTCGCTCAGTCTTAGCACCCAGGTGTTTTCTCCCCAGCTGAGTTGCCAACAACTTTCCCCAGATAGTTTGCCACTTGTCACTCCTCCCAGTTGAGATGTCAAGCATTCTTCCTCAACAGAATACAAAGTCAGGGAATCATCTCCCCACAGAGTTTCAGCCTCTATTCGGAGGAGCAGCGCATGAAGGAGTCACAACAGAGTACAGAAGGCTTCTACAAACCCCAGCTGGGTCCCCTTGTTGCAAGGATATGTCCACCAGTGACATATATCCCCAGGCAGAATCATCTCATCAGATCCATCAATGATCTCACCCCCAGCTGGGATGTTCACTCCAACCAGATCAACCAGGGATCTTCACAGCAACGGGATCCGGATCCCGGATCTGTACCCTTTGCATAATCATAGCATTCGCATCATATTCACCCACAAAGCGTAGCATTCCGTCTAATACGGAGCATTACGGCAAAAATCAAACACATAGCATAATCATAAGTCATGTTGTGAATCGAGCACTTGTGAATAATGACAATCCGTCGACATACAGAATACTTTCCCCAAAATCCCCACCACAATCCCCAGCAAAAGCAGTTGCCCCACAATTCACAAACACCAGTATATATTCCCTTTTGACACCCGTCCGTGTCATCACTCCCCAGTAAAGTCGCCTGAACTTTCTTTGCAAACAAAACCACTCGTACTATAGAAGCTTCCTGACACCCGTCCGTGTCATACCCCCAGCAAAAAGCCAAAGACATCACCTTTGCACTCACCTATACTTGTATATCTATATTTTCTTGACACCCGTCCGTGTCATATCCCCAGCGCAGTCGCCTACACTTTTACAACCCATATACTTGTTGATACTATACTTTTCTTTTTCTGACACTCGTCCGTGTCACTCTCCCCAGCAGTTAAAATATTCATCTATACAATACTCATACTCACTACTCATGTTACACTTATAACAGATACTCGTCCGTATCTTGTATATACCATTTATATCCCCACAGATTCGACACTCGTCCGTGTTCTTTGTTAACCAGTTGGTACTCGTCCGTACCATCATCTCAGAACATGTGTCTAGCGTTTGTTTCTACATGATACTCGTCCGTATCATAGTCTTAAGGGTGCTCGTCCGCATCTTTAATCCAAACACTTATGTCTTCTCGAATATAGATACTCGTCTGTGTCTACCATTCCCCAGAAGGATCCCTTCAGATGCAACACTCGTCCGTGTTCTTTGTTAACCCGTTGATACTCGTCCGTATCATCATCTCTGAACACGTGTCAGTTTGTTTTTACCCGATACTCGTCCGTATCGTAGTCTTAAGGATGCTCGTCCGCATCTTTAATCTATACACAACATCTAAACACTTATACCTTTTATTTCTTGGATGTAAACACTCGTCCGTGTTCACTGTTCCCCAGCAAAGCAGTTTTCCTCCTTATCTGACACTCGTCCTGTGTTATGATAAACCCTGAGAGCAGCCGTACCCTGCTAGGTGGTCGTTCTCCACCTCTTGATGGTCGTCCTCCACCTCTTGATGGTCGTCCTCCATCATGCTCATCCGATGGCCGTCCCCATCGTTGATTTTTTTTAGCAGCCATCCCCTGCTAGGTGGTCGTCCTCCACCTCTTGATGATCGTCCTTCATCATTTTATCCGATGGCCGTCCCCATCGTTGATTTTTTTAGCAGCCGTCCCCTGCTAGGTGGTCGTCCTCCACCTCTTGATGATCGTCCTTCATCATTTTATCCAATGGCTGTCCCCATTGTTGATTTTTGGTTATCTGACATTCGTCCTATGTCATGATAAACCTTGAGAGCAACCGTCCCCTGCTAGGTGGTCGTCCTCCACCTCTTGATGGTCGTCCTCCATCATGCTCGTCCGATGGCCGTCCCCATCGTTGACCTTTTCTATCCGGCATTCATCCTATGTCGCGATATTTTCGGCAGCCGTACCCTGCCAGGTGGTCGTCCTCCACCTTAGATGACCGTTCTTCATCTTAACCCGACAGAGCAGCCGTCCCCTGCTAGGTGATCGTCCTTCACCTTTGATGGCCGTACCCCATCATCTGTTTATTTCATTTATTCTTTAACCCGATGGCCGTCCCCGTCGTTGGTTACTTTATTTTATGAACTTGATGGCCGTCCCCGTCATGTTTCATTAATCCCCAGAGAATCTTGCAGCTTTAGTTGATGGCCGTCCCCATCATAATATCTTATTTTTCCCAGCTAGTCGGCCGTCCCCGTTTTGGCTTTACCTTTTATCCCCAGCATGTCGGCCGTCCCCATCATCGCTTTATTTCATAACGCTTTTCCCAGCATGTCGACCGTCCCCGTCATTGCTCTTTACCCAGCAGTCGTCCTCTGCTCGACGGTCGTCCTCCGTCGCCCACACTTTACAATATACTTTATTTTCTTTTTACAATCTATATCCTTTTTTTTTTCTTCTTCATTTTGTGAGTGCAAATTTTGGACTGTCTTTGGTATTCGACCACAAGTTATCTTGTTTGCCTGTTAAGCCGCTGCTTACACCCTGCACAGCTAACTCATGTTTGAATAGGGGCAGCTGTAAACACCCCAAATTTTCCCTCACCCATTCACACCATGGCTTGTGATCATTTCATATGCATAAACACAAGCATACCATCTCATATTATATTTTTGATTCACTGCATAGATTCTAAGTCATCTGCATCTAGGGTTTGTGATCTGAGCAATCCAAGAGCTCCTTGAGCCATTCCAAAGGGCATCAATCACTTCAAAGGGGTCTACATGTGTTCAAGCATCATATTATATCCTCTCAAAGTTAAGAATGCCAAAGGATCACAAGAACTGGGATTGGTATGGAAGCAGAGCCAGGCTTGACTGCACAGATGACCTAGAATTAGGGTTTTGGTTCCAGAGGCCATAACTCCAATTTTTTTGGTCATTCTTGTTTCTATTGGTCTCTATATGGTATAGGGAGTATGCATATCAATTTTCATGAAGAAATTCCATGGGGAAGTCATCTGATCAAAGGTTGACTTTCTGGACAAGTCAGTGCAAAATCAGGGCATCTGAGGCCCCCAATGGCCCAACCAAGGGGTGATCTTCATCATTTTGAGTGTATTTGATCTTTATTTGATCATGGAAGAAGGTTGAAGTTCACAAAATTCAAGAATTACAAGTTTTTGCAAAGTTGACTTTTTAGGGCATGGTTGACTTTTCATGAAATGTCATTTTATGTCACTTTTTCAACCCTTGCTTTTTGATCCAAAAATGCTTCAAATGGAAAAACTTTGGTCATGAAAGTTGTAGATTAGATCTTTCCCTTTTCAAAAAGTACAAGAACATGATCTAATTCATTTTGGATCAAAAGTTATGGTGTGTCAAAGTTGGCAAAAATCACTAATTTTCAAGATATGCCTCAAATGAGAAACTTGCAAAAACTTTGTACCAAGGCATTTGTAACTTCTAATTCATGTCTAACCATCACACAAACATACCATGTGACCAAAAATTCAGAATGGACCAAAAACTTCTCATGTTTCATGGCCTTGGGGGCAAGAAAGTTTCATGTGAACCAAAGGTGAACAAGTTGCAAAATCATCATCACACTTCCATCCACTTGTTGCCTTGGCTGCTGAACCAACCATAGCCTTTCCCCTCACCATGCTGCACCAGCCCACACCTTTGTACTAGCCTAGAACACAACCCATGCCTCTCTTACACAAAGGTTGACAATTTGCAAAAGCTAACTTACCTATCACAGCAGGCCAGGTCACATCATCTGACCAATGGGAGTTTTTTATGTGGAACAAATGCTAGTCATTTCATACATCAAGCAAGGCTGAAACACACAAGAACATCACATTCACAAACTCACTCCCTCAAGCATTTCTCTTCGAATCTCTCTACACAACTCACAAACACAAAAACCAACTCCACTGATCAACTCACCTTGCTTCACTGAGCCAAAACCAGCAAGACCTAGGCCTGAAACCAGCAAGAACATTGCTTTTCCATTTTTCACCCCCAAAGCAAAAACTTTCGAATCTCATTTCACAGCCCACAAACACCTGAACAAACTTCATAAACCTTCTCCATTCATCATCCTGGTCATAAAGAACCCTTCACCTTTGCCTGAAACAGCCTGAATCACCAACACCATTTTCACCTGAGCTTGAGCAGAAGCAGTTCAAACTCCTTAACCAGCCAACATAAACTTCGTTTAAGCATCCAAACATCATCAAGGGGTCACAAGGAGTGGTTTTCATCAAAGGAAGGGGACAGAAAGTTGCAAGAGTGAAAGCTTCGAAACTCAGGTAACTCAAGAACATTTTTTCCAGAAATCATTTTTTAAGTTCTTAAGTTGTTCTTCATGATTCACTGATTGTTCTGATGTCTTTAGTTTTGAAAATGGTGAAGAAATAAGAGTTTAATTGTGTTCTGAAGCTCCCTGACCTAAAAAGTGTTTTGTTTCGATTCATGAGTTTGAGAGAATATAAATGATGTTTGTGATGGGGTTTTGATTCAGTGGGTTATGGGAATCATTTATGTATGCTTGGTTTTCATTTTGGTTGCGTTTTGAGGTTTTTAGGGATTTTCAGGTGGGGTTCCCACCGGAGAAGACGACCGGAGGTCTTCTCCGGCCACCTGAAAATCATTAGGGTTTAATCAGGTTATTAATGAGTGTTTGAATCTGGAGCGTTAGATGCGTTGAAAAGGTTGACTTGCCGCGCGTGTGTGGTTGAGATTCATCATTAAACCCTAAACCATAATTAATTAATTCATTATCCTGTTTAAACCAAGTTTGAATGTGGGCCTTTGATCTGCGCGCGCAGTCAATCCCCCTTCTCCCAGGATCCATCCCAGCCCTCCATTCAGTTGACTTCTCATTTATTTAATTTTCTTTTCAATTTTTCTCATTTGTTTTATACAATTTATTTAAAATAGCAAAATTGCTTTAAAAATTATGAAACTTTTTGTCAAGAGTTTCATTAATTTTTTAAAACACAAAAATATTTTTATTTTCATTTTTAGCCTTAAAAAAATATTTTTAAATATTTAAAAGTTTATTTTTAATTGATTAATGAAAATTAATTTATTAAAAATACTTCTAGGTATTTAAAAATCACTAAAAAATTCATGAAATGTTTTAAGACATTTAGAAACATTGTCCAACCTTCAAACCAAATTTCTTTTTTGATCTTGATGCATTTTGAGAATTTTTCATTGAATTAAAATCATTTTTATGCATTATTTTGATCCTAACTTCAAAAAATCATTTCTGCCTAACCATGAAGAGTTGGACCTTGATTCTTTTTGTATTGCATTGTGTTTAGCATGTAGTTTGTGAGATTAAATGGCCATGATTTGATCTTTCATTTTCCATTTGTTTGGTAATTTTCTTGTTTAGGAACCCCAAAACCCTAGAAAACTTAGAAAAATCATAACTTGAATTAGGTTAAGAGTTGAAACTTCTCCTTTGGGAAGTGGTTTAGTATAGGATTAGGGGTCCTTTGAGTGGCATTTTCAATTTTTTATCTTAGGGTTTGTTTCTGATTTTGATTCTTGTTTGATGTATTGTTCATTAAACCCTAATTTGGGCTTCCATATGCATTCATCTTGCATTTGCTTGCATAACATGACTTGCCATAACATTCCATGCCTCCATTTGATTCATTTAACATCATAAGACATATTGAAAGCATGTTTGATCATTGCATCATGTATTTGCCATGTTGTTTGCCATATGCATCTCATAACTTTTCATGAATGTTCATGTTCCTTAACTTGCTCCATTTGCACTCATGAACTTGTATGATCATCCCCATGTGCTGCCTCATGTTTGTAACATCTCATAGCATCATTAACATCATGTATGTGCTTCTGGTTTTGTTTCTCATTATGTCATCTCATCCCATTTTGCATTGCCTTGCATTTCTTTTCTAACTTTTCAGGTGGTAAGTTATCTGGAGAAGTGAATTTGCCTTCACTTCTCATAACTTCTCTTCATCTCTTTTTATGCATCCTTGCTGCATTCATGTTTGTGTTTGAGATTGAGCTTGCTCATTCTTCTTCTTCTCACTTTCTTTCCTCAAGTGACTTGACTTCTTGAATGAAGCAAGTTACTTTGCTTCTCCTGGTCCTTTCATCTGCTTCCTGGTGGTTCCTTTGAAGATTGTTCTTGTAAACCTCACAAACCTTAGGAACAATCAAGCATGACAATGATTAGGGTTTTGATTAGTCCCCCACTTAGTTTTTACCTTTGTGTCTCTTTGAGTCTTCCCTTCTCATCTCATAATCAGGGACTAAACCCTAAAGGCTTTAAGGCTTTGTGATTAAGCTTGTGCATGCATCCTTCTATTAGGATGGAGTGTATAACTTTAATCCTAAGTGTTAAACCCTTAATGTGTTTAAATCCTTTAATCAATCCACTTAATAATCATCAAGACATCACACTTGTAACTTGGGCCTTGCATTAGGGTTCTAATTCTTCCTTAATTGGTTAAGAAGGACTAACCCTAGTGTTAATGGACAAGTCCCCCTCAAGTTGTCTTACAAACCATAAAACTCACTTCTTCATCTTATCATTATCTAAAATCCATCTAATAAAGGCTTTGTTTTGTCATGAGTTTAATCCCTAATCATGGATTAAGTTGAGGAGTTTTCCTCAGCTTAAACATTCTCATCTATTATCCTTCTATTAGGATGGTGTAATGAGTCTGTTTAATCCTTGATTATGGCTTAACCTCATTACTTAACACTAAACAAAAACACCAAAAAAAACACCTAAATAATCACAAGTAGGTTAATGATCTTAATCCTACACCAAAGGTGATTAAGTGTGAGAAGCTGACTTCACACTTAAGGTACTCCCATTACCCCTAATCAGAGGGAAGATGTGATGAGTTTACTAACCCATTGGTTTAGGCTTAAGCTCATTAACTTACGACAAACTTTCAAAAGCAATAAAAGACTGAAAACTCAAAACAAACAATAATCGTCTCCTCCGGGATTCTTTTCTCATCATCTTCACTCATAAACGAGAACTTGCTTCTTCCGTCTAATGCAAGACAGTTTACATCTGAGCCAGACAGGTCATACACTTGAGCATAGGCAAGTAAGCAGTTCATCAGTCAATTCATCTTTCAGTCTCTTTGGGTCGAACTACGGTGTTCTGACTTCCTCATTGCACGAGAGGATACGTAGGCATAACTTAACAGTTATCGAACAAAAGTCTCTGTATATCCCCCCTCCTTCTAGCCTTATTCTTTAGCCTCATTATCATGAGCATTTCATCTTTGTTCTTACACTGACACTTCACTTATACATTTCACACTTCTTTTACACTGGCACCTGTACATCTTTTTCCAGCTCTTTTATATACAGATTGCACTGACACTACCCCTTTAAAACACAAATCTTGCAAGCGTGGATCCCGTCGAGTACGACGGACAATCTGGGTGCTAATACCTTCCCAGGTTGTAACCAACCCCCTTTCTCAGTCTCTCTGGTTCGCAACCGTCTTATCCATATCTTTCTAGGTCTATGCAGCATTACCTTTCCTCCGGGATAAAAATGCCTAGCTGGCGACTCTTTTCTTCTCCAGTGAGTTCACTGCTGTGTGTTCTCATTGTTCCTCTCGCCGACCGTTCGCGTCTGTACCTTTATCTGGGCCATTTCCCATTTATCGGGAGCGACAGCTTGGCGACTCTGCTGGGGAACCTTATACTGCAACCAGGGCTTCTGGTTCTTTTTGTGGGTTCCTCCTAGCGCTTGATTGATTTGTGTTTACTGGGGTATTATGTGCTACTTGTGTTTGTATACTTGTTTTATTTTTACTGCTTTATGTACAGTTGTTTACCGCTTTCTTTATAGCTTTGCATTATATCATATTGTCATACTATGCTGCTGGCTGGATCTGTTTGTTTGCTTTGGTGGGTGGGTGTTCCATTGAGAGTTAAGGTCCTATACCTGGGACCTGAGTGACATCTAGGCTAGATTGAATCATATTCTTTCCCATTCCATCTCGGTCTGGTGCGGGAATATGAAACACGGTTCAGATATGGGTTTCTTCTTGAGAACTCTGTGTTGCAGATTTCCTGCAATGCTAGAGCTATCTGGGAAGCCTGCTAAGTCTGGATGACCTTTTAGTATTGACCTTCAGAAACTGAGGTGAATTAGAGGAGGAACTTTTATGGTTATTGTAAGCACTGTACCTTCGGGTTAGATGTGCTTACACTTCTCATAACTGATCCAAGTCTGAGGATCCTTATTTTAGAACACCACCTGTGAGGGGGTTGGGTTGTTTACAGGTTTGCAGGTACCCTTGACCTCAGCATACCCTGTTACTTTGTTTGAATAAGAGTACTCCATTTTGGAACAGTTCTTGTGATTCTAAAACCCTGGACATGTGGCTCTTTATTTGAGTCCCCCACCTTGGTTATTGGACTTATAGACCTCCATCTGGTTTTCTTGAACACACTTGGACTTATATCAGAGCATTTGATCAGATCCGGCTCAGTCACAAACCCTTGCATATCATTTGCATACATCCTCATTGCATCATTTTAACATGTGTTTATTTGTTTTTCAGGGTACCCATCCTATCATTTTGGCTTGGTTTTGACCCCATCATCAGCTTAGACCTATCTTCATCAACACTTGCTTCAGTTATCTGTCACTTGCATCCTCAGTCTCAGCCTATCAGTGGCCTATCTTCAGTACTGTCTTCAGTCATCATCATCAGTACCCATTCTTCAACAACATGGCACCTAAGAAAAGTAACATCTCCTATCACTTCTTTGAGCCTGAGCTAGCTAGCATCAGGAGGATTCAGACCCTGATTACTCCAGACCACATACCATATTTCAGAGAACATTATGGAGGGATCCTGGATATGGTTATGGATTTGGACCCTTCACAGAGGAGCCTGATACATACTTGCCTGCAGTTCTATGATCCTCCTCTGAGGTGCTTCACATTTCAAAATTTTCAGTTGGGACCCTTGTTGGAGGAGTATTCATCATTGGTTGGTGTACCCATCAGGGGTGGAATCCCTTTCAACCCTGAGATGGCTTTCCCAAGTAATGAGGAGATAGCCAAAGCATTACATCTGGAACCAGTGTTGATTGGGCAGAATTTGACATCTAAAGCTGGAATCTCTGGTTTTCATCTGGATTTCTTGACCTCTCAGGCTAGTTTGAAGGCCTCCCTAGGGGAGTGGAAGGCAGTCTGTGCCTTATTGGCCCTTAGCATATATGGGGTCATACTTTTTGCAGATGAGCCTAGGTTTGTCAGCAAGAATGCAGTCCATCTTTTCATCCTGAGAAACCCAGTGCCTACCTTGCTGGGAGATCTTTACCACTCAGTCCATCAAAGGAACGAAAAGCAAAGGGGGAGATTAGTGAGATGCTGTGCACCTTTGTTCTATACTTGGCTACTCAGACATTTGCCAAAGACTGATGCGTTCCTGAACCCTCACCAGCAAAAGAACTGGGCTAGAAGGCTTGTTGCTCTAACCTCAGATGGTATCAGATGGTGTACTCAGAGCACCAAGGGCAGAGACATCATTACAAGTTGTGGACAATTTCCCAATGTGCCTCTGATTGGAGTGAAGGGTTGCATCAATTACAACCCTCTGTTATTCAAAAGGCAACTGGGCTATGCATTGGTCCATCCTCCTAGGGCACAGGATCTGACTGAGACCCTTTATGTTGAAATCAAGCCTAATCTGGCTGTTGTCAGGCAGGCAGCCTGGGCCTGGGACAATGTGCAGACTAAGGGGGTAACCATTCTAGGGAAGTGCAACAATGTGGCATCAGCACAGTACTATGAGTGGTCTCATGCCAGAGCTCAAATTTCTGGAATGCCTTTCACTATTGAAGATATGCCTGGACCTTCCACAGCACCACCTCCAGCAACTGTCAGCTTAGAGGAGTTTGAGAAATTGAAAGAGAGGAATGAGAAGCTGACTCAGGCCCTACAGAAGACCCTCTGGGAGAGGAGTGATGGCAGACTGGATATTGAGAGGTTGGAGAAGTTGAAGGTGGAGCATCTGGCTAGAATTGAGAAGTTTGAAGATTACATTAAGAAGTCTAGGGCTGGAGAGCAGATCTTGAAGAATGCCTGCAAGGAAGCTCAGTTCCAGAAAGCCAGGACTGATTTGTATTTGAAAGAGAGTCAGGCTAGGTGGGTCAGGATCACCGAAGCTCGTACTCAAGAGGACAAAAGGACTCAGGATAAGATGGAACAGATGGAAGCTAGTGCAAAAGAGCAACGAGAAGCCCTGGCAGCAGCCCAGAGGGAGATATCAGAGCTAAAGATCAGAGCTGGAGTGAAGAGGTCAAAGGACCAAAGTCAGCACAAGAAGCTAACTGCAGCTGTTACTACAAGGAATCTTCTCATCAGGAACCTTACGGAGCGTCCGGCTGATCCTGTGACCGAAGCACTTCTCAAGGAAGTTCGGGAGGATGAGTTTGGTCTTGGTGTTTGACTTCTATTTGTTGTTGCTCTCATTCTATGTACTTTTATTTTCTTATGATGTATTTTGACCCCTTAGAGGGCTTGTGTTGTAAAAGAACAAGTTGTATTATTTTACTTTCTGTAATATATATTTGTGTTGGTTTGTTTCATCTGAGTTTTCTTCAAGCAATATCACAAGCATCTTCAAGGGTCTGGAAGGGTCAAAACCAAGTGCCAAGTCGGATACCTTGGGAACAAATAGACACACTGCATTGCATACTAACCTTTTACCTTGTTTTGTAGGTTTTTGTTTATTTGACACTAACTCTGTTGTGATCTCAGGAATTATTGCTCGACGACGAGGGTTTCCACTCAATCGACCACACAGATACCCCACCCGTAACAATCTTCCGGGCATACAGATGGATCAGATGCAGCAGGACCTTACAGAGGTCAGGAACCAAATGACCAACGAGAGGTTGGAAATGAGGAACCAAATGACACAGTTCATGGAGGTAATGAACAACATGGCTCAAAGCCAGGAGAGGCTCAGAGCACTGGTAGAAGGGAGAAATCAGGAAGATCATCAGCCAGGGACTGCTGGGACTAGCAACAATGAAAGAGTCCAACCTCATGTCAATCCCCCAGTCTTTGGACCCCACCTCCATCCAGAGGCCAACATCCCTGCCAACATACAAGGGCCTGCCACAGCAGGGAGGGTACTGCAAGAAGACCCCCAGGAAGATCAGTTCACAGTGATGGGAGCTGGGGAGGAGGCTTATGATAGAAGGTTGGATGAGATAGCCGAGAAGTTAAGATCCTTGGAGTCTCAAAACTCTTTGGGTTTCGATGTTATGGATATGGGCTTGGTAGACGGGGTCAGGATTCCCCACAAGTTTAAACCCCCATGCTTTGAGAAGTATAATGGGACTTCCTGTCCCCGGACCCATCTACAATCTTTTCTCGGGAGACTAAAAGCCTATACCATGGACGAGAAGCTGTGGATGTTCTATTTTGAGGATAGCTTGACTGGAGCTTCGAGGGAATGGTATTCCCATCTGACAAGAGCAACTATTAGATGCTGGAAGGACCTGGCAGAGGCCTTCATCAGACAGTATCAGTATAATCTGGATATGGCACCCAACAGGACCCTCCTAATGGGAATGTCACAGTCATCTAGAGAGAGCTTCCGAGAGTATGCTCAAAGATGGAGACAGCTCGCTGCTGCTGTCCAGCCACCTATGTCAGAAAGGGAGATGGCTGATATGTTCATGAACACCCTTCAGGGGACTTACATTGATAGGCTAGCTGCCTTCTCATCTACCAGCTTTGCAGATGTAGTCATAGCCGGAGAGAGAATTGAAAGCCTATTGAAGATGGGTAAGATCTCAGACAACGGTGCAAGCTCATCCAGTAATGCAAGAAAGCCTTTTGCGGGCCCAAGAAGGACTGGTGAGACCAATGCCATCCACACCAACAGGGGCAGGCCCCAATATGTTCATAGATCTGTGGCAGCAGTCACCATTCCCGCTCCAGCCCATCCACAACCAGCTTATCAACCTCCGCAGCAAAACTATCAGCAACAACCTCAGTACCATCAACAAGCTCAGTATCCTCCAAGAAACTACAGTAACACCAACAACAATAATCAGCAAAGGCCATTCCAACAGAGGCCTTCTCAAGCCAATAAGGTGATCGATCCGATCCCTATGCCATATGCTACATTGCTGCCACAACTCCTGAAACTCAACCTGGTTGAGCTAAGGACGTTGGCACCTCCAGATCCCAACAGTCTACCCAGGAATTATGACTCCAACGCCAGATGTGCCTTCCATTCAAACACACCTGGCCACAGTACAGAAAAATGCAGGGCCTTGCACATGAAGGTACAAGACCTGGTAGACTCTAAGGCCCTGAATTTCGCACCACCACCCAATGTCAATAAGAACCCCATGCCAAACCACGGTGGTCCCAGAATCAATTCTATTGAAGAAGACAAGCCGTCTTATTTAATAACCAGTGTGGGTCAGATTCGAACACCGTTGGTAGAGATTAAGGCTCAGCTCCTCGAATGTCAAATGTTCCCGGGGTGTGAGTTAGGGTGTGCTTACTGCAATATTTCAGTAAATGGGTGCGATAACCTGAGGAATGGTATAGATGGTCTCATTCAGAGTGGCCAACTTCAAATCACCACATCATTTCCAACAAATCCAGCAATCTCATCAGCAGCAATTCCTGTATCTCCTACAACTGCAACAACCATTGTTCCCGACAACTCTTCAGTGTCATCAACTAGTACTTCATCTGTCATTTCCACTGACCAGATATCAACAAATGTTCCTTCTACAACTTCAGCATCACTTCATTTTGAAACTCCTACAACAACAACGCCCATCCTTCCAACAATATCTCCTACAACATCAGCAACAAATCATGAAGATGTCTCAACTGTCACAATATTTTATGATCCTGAAAACAACTCGGCCTACAACTCAGAAAGTGCTGCTCCCATCAGAGCACCAGTCACAATTTATTATGATCCACAAACTATCACAGTCCCTTCTGCAGCTGCCATCAGTCCAGTCACTGTCACAGTGCCTGGACCAGTACCTTATGAAAGCAGTAGGGCCATCCCTTGGCACTACGGCTCTGACGTATACTACGAAGGACAAAGAATCACTCTTGATACATCAACATCTGCACCACAAATAGACAATGTGGGAGGAGGCGGAGGCTTCACTCGAAGCGGACGTCTCTTTGCTCCACAAATTCAAAGACCCGCAGCCGAAGCAGAAGCTGCTGCCAAGGCAAATGGAAAGAGCCCGGTGCAGGAAGATCAAGCTGTTAAGGAAGCTTTGAAAACACCATTCGATCAAGAAGTTGATGAGTTCATGAGAATCATCAAAAAGAGTGATTACAAAATAGTGGATCAGCTTCACCAGACGCCATCCAAGATCTCTATCCTATCATTGCTTATGTGCTCCGAAGCCCATCGGAATGCACTACTCAAAGTCTTGCACGCAGCTTACGTGCCTGAAGAGATCACCGTCAATCAGTTGGAAACCGTGGTTGGAAATGTTACTGCTAGCAATGGGCTAGGGTTCACCAATACTGACTTGACAACGGAGGGCCGCAACCATAACAAGGCCTTGCACATCACCATGGAATGTAAAGGTGCAGTCCTTTCCCATGTGCTGGTAGACACAGGGTCATCCCTTAATGTCTTACCCAAAAAGGCCCTGGTGAAGCTAGAATATGAAGGATTGGCGTTGCGTCCCAGCAACCTGGTAGTAAGAGCCTTTGATGGTTCTAAGAGATCGGTTCTGGGGGAAATTGAGCTGCCTGTAACGATTGGCCCACAAACTTTTAAAACGATCTTCTACGTGATGGACATTCAGCCTGCCTACAGCTGTTTGTTGGGTAGACCATGGATTCATGCCGCTGGCGCAGTAACGTCTACCCTTCACCAGAAGTTAAAATTTGAGTGGGAAGGCCAAGTCGTTACTATCTGTGGGGAGGAGGATATATTTGTTAGCCATCTGGCTACTTATAAGTATATTGAGATGGATGGGGAGATCCATGAAACAATGAGCCAAGGGTTTGAGGCCCTGAATGTTAATGAAGCATCTGCTGTATCTGGAATCTCCATGTCATCTTATCAACAAGCCCGGAAGGTTGTTGAGGAAGGAACTGCCCAAGGCTGGGGCAAGGTTTTATCTGTGGAGGAGAAGAAAGACAAATTTGGGTTGGGTTACAGACCAACTCAACAAAGTCAAGTAGAGGCTGCTGAGAAGCCCGGTTTTGTCAGTGGGGGGATGCTCACCCCTGATGCTATCAACAATTTGGAAGACGAGCTGGAAGAAGAACGCAACCTGGAGAATTGGATTCGTCCAAAGATCCCGGGGAGCAGTATCTCAAACTGGTCTTCCCAGGAAATTATAAGAGTTACTCATGCAGAGTAATTATTATTTCCTGTATCTTTATAGCATGCATCAAAGTCTTGCATCTTGCCCAAGATGACAAGACTCATTTTGTAATCGGGCCATCTGTACTTTTTGTGCAAACAAGATTAATCAATGAAATATCAGACATCTTTTTGCAAATGAGTCTTTTTCTTTTCCGCTCACTGTCTTTCCGTTTTTCTTTTTGTACAAAAAATAAATGGCGATGCTTTCAAAATGACAACTTTATTTCACTTTTTAAACAAGACTAAAATCAATCACTAAAATGAACAAACTGAACCCTTGCAGAAAATGCCTTCCAGACAGCACCGACAACAGCACGGCTACGACTTCGTATGACTTTGACAATCCGATCAATCAAGCTGATGAAGGGGTTGAAGAAGAATATGAGCTTCCTGAAGAGCTAGCCAGGTTGTTGAGACAAGAGGAGAAAGTTATTACTCCTCATCAGGAGGAGGTGGAAACAATTAATCTTGGTACATTTGAAGATGTGAAGGAGGTTAAGATCGGGGCTTGCCTACAAGACTCAGTGAAGAGACAATCGATTGATCTGCTTCAAGAATATGTGGATGTGTTTGCCTGGTCTTATCAGGATATGCCAGGGTTGGACACCGACATTGTCATGCACAAGCTGCCTTTAAGAGAAGAATGCCCACCAGTTAAACAGAAACTGCGCCGTACTCGCCCAGACATGGCAATGAAAATCAAAGAAGAGGTACAAAAGCAGTGGGACGCCGGATTCCTTGCTGTAACTAGCTATCCGCCGTGGGTTGCTAACATAGTACCTGTGCCTAAAAAGACGGCAAAGTAAGGATGTGTGTCGACTACCGGGATCTGAACAGAGCCAGCCCGAAGGATGATTTCCCATTACCTCACATTGATGTATTGGTTGATAATACGGCTCAGTTCTCGGTATTCTCCTTCATGGACGGATTTGCAGGATACAATCAGATCAAAATGTCACCTGAAGACATGGAGAAGACAACCTTCATCACACCCTGGGGCACGTTCTGTTACAAAGTGATGCCATTCGGACTAAAGAATGCTGGTGCAACATATCAACGGGCTATGGTAACATTATTCCACGATATGATCCATAAAGAAATCGAGTGTTACGTGGATGACATGATTGCCAAGTCCCTTACAGAGGAAGACCACTTGGTAAACCTGCTGAAGCTATTCAAGCGTCTGAGGAAGTACCAATTGAAGCTGAACCCCAACAAATGCACATTCGGGGTGCGATCTGGTAAGCTGCTGGGCTTTATTGTGAGCGAGAAAGGGATTGAGGTTGACCCTAATAAAGTCAAAGCCATTCAAGAGATGCCTGCACCGAAAACTGAGAAAGAAGTTCGGGGGTTCTTAGGACGATTGAACTACATTTCGCGGTTCATATCTCACCTTACAGCAACCTGTGAGCCCTTGTTAAAACTGTTGAGAAAAGAACAGACGGTCAGGTGGAATGAAGAATGCCATAAGGCTTTTGACAAGATCAAGGAGTACTTACAAGAACCTCCAATCCTTATGCCTCCAGTTGAAGGAAGACCTCTGATAATGTACTTGACAGTATTAGAAGAGTCAATGGGGTGTGTGCTGGGCCAGCATGATGAGTCTGGTCGAAAAGAGTATGCAATATACTACCTAAGCAAAAAGTTTACCGACTGTGAACAACGTTATTCACTGCTCGAGAAAACTTGCTGTGCTTTAGCGTGGGCTGCTCGCCGACTGAGAAAGTATATGTTGACCCACACTACTTTGTTGATATCAAAAATGGACCCAGTCAAGTACATTTTCGAGAAGCCAGCTCTTACCGGACGGGTTGCGAGATGGCAGATGATTCTTACAGAATATGACATCCAGTACACTTCTCAGAAAGCCATCAAAGGCAGTGTACTATCCGAATATCTTGCTGAGCAACCTATTGATGACTACCAGCCTATGAGATTTGACTTCCCTGATGAAGACATCATGTTCATTAAAACAAAAGATCATGAAGAGCCTGTTCACGCTGAAGGGCCTGACCCGGAAGAAGAATGGACTATGATGTTTGATGGGGCTGTTAATATGAATGGTCGTGGTGTTGGTGCAGTACTCATTGCACCCAAAGGAGTTCACATGCCTTTCTCGGCAAAACTCACTTTCAACTGCACTAACAACGAAGCTGAATACGAAGCTTGCATTATGGGTCTTGAGGAAGCCATTGACCTCAGGATCAAGACATTGACCGTATTCGGAGATTCAGCTCTGGTAGTTAATCAAACCAACCGCAAATGGTACACTCACCAGGACCATCTGATACCTTACAGGGATTATACAAGGAGGTTATTGACTTTCTTCACAACAGTCAAGCTTGAGTATATCCCTCGGGACGAGAATCAGTTTGCAGATGCTCTGGCTACCATTTCACCCATGATCAAAGTTCAAGCTGCTAACTTTGTACCTCAGATTTCAGTGTCCAGACTTGACAGACCATCGTATGTGTTTGCAGCAGAAGTTGTCAAAGACGAAAAGCCTTGGTTCCATGACATTAAGTGCTTCTTGGAGGATCAAACATACCAACCTGGGGCATCTTCCAATGATAAGAAGACTTTGAGAAGGCTTGCTGGTAGTTTCTTTCTGAACACTGATGGGTCTTTATACAAAAGGAACTTTGATATGGTACTCCTCAGATGTGTTGACAAGACGGAAGCAGATTTGTTGATGCATGAAGTGCACGAAGGATCTTTTGGTACCCATGCCGGAGGGCATGCCATGGCCAAGAAATTGCTAAGATCAGGTTATTACTGGATCACAATGGATGCGGACTGCTGTGCCTACGCCAGAAAGTGCCATAAATGTCAGATCTATGCAGATAAGGTGCATGTGCCTCCCAATCCTTTGAACATAATGTCTTCACCCTGGCCCTTTGCCATGTGGGGCATTGATATGATTGGCAAGATCGAACCGACTGCTTCAAATGGCCACAGATTCATCCTGGTCGCCATTGACTATTTTACCAAGTGGGTCGAAGCAGCTTCATACGCTAATGTTACAAGGCAAGTGGTAGCCATATTTCTGAAGAGAGATATCATCTGTCGATATGGAGTGCCCGAGCGAATCATTACTGATAATGGTTCCAATCTAAACAACAAAATGATGGCAGAGCTATGTCGGGACTTCAAGATCCAACACCACAATTCTTCTCCCTACAGGCCAAAGATGAACGGCGCTGTTGAGGCAGCTAATAAGAATATCAAGAAGATTGTGCAGAAGATGGTAGTCACTTACAGAGACTGGCATGAGATGCTACCATTTGCCTTGCATGGGTACCGCACGTCAATCAGAACATCCACTGGGGCAACGCCGTATCAGCTTGTGTATGGTATGGAGGCAGTCCTACCAGTTGAAGTTGAATTACCCTCTTTACGAGTATTGATGGATGTTAAGCTGAACGAAGCAGAATGGGTTCGGTCCCGATACGAGCAACTGAGTCTGATTGAAGAGAAAAGATTGGCTGCAATCTGTCATGGGCAGCTATATCAGAAAAGAATGAAGAAAGCCTTCGATCAGAAAGTCAGGCACCGAGAGTACCAAGTGGGAGATCTTGTGCTGAAAAGGATCCTCCCTCCTCATACAGACCACAGGGGCAAATGGACTCCGAACTATGAGGGACCATTTGTTGTAAAGAAAGTTTTCTCTGGTGGAGCACTGATGCTCAGCACCATGGATGGTGAAGATTTCCCGTCCCCTGTGAATTCAGATGCAGTTAAAAAATACTTCGCATAAAAATGATCCGCTGGACATAAAAACAGAATGTAAGTCCGGGCAAAAATAGGGCATCCCGGCGAGTCAAAAACAGAATAAAAGACTCGGGCAAAAATAAGGGAAAATAAACAAAAATGTGTACACCCGCTGAGTTGAAAAGCCGCATTGGACAACTCAGGCAAAAATGGGAATCCCGATGGATTGAAAACCCGAAAGGGCGATCCATGCAAAATAAGGGAATAAGCGAACAACTGCATGCTGAATTCGTCTGTATCACTTACAACTTGGGAAGTTTCAAAAGGATCAAGCTTCAATCGGAATCAACCTTCTTCAGAAAGCAAGACGAGAAGAACGTCAAAAGTCATACGAGTCATAGCGAAAGAGGAAGCCCCTTTGAAAGCGTCATCAACATCGCCAGCACTTTGTTTTCTCAATTTGTAACAGTCTCTTCATTTTAGGAGATTTGTTTCCTTGACTGTATCTTGCCAATTCAGGGCACATGAATTAATAAAATCAGATTTTTCAGTCATGTCTCGTCTTATACATTTTTATTTGCAAAGAATGTCTGATGTCTCTAAAAAACTAATTGCATGAGTACAGATGTTTTTCTCTAAAAAAAAATAAAAACACGTGCTTGCAGGGAATATACTTACTCTCAGAAGTGTATAACTCCTATGACGGAATCCGGTAATGGATACCTCGGGAATACTTGTGCGTTTCTCTGTCTTTTCAGGATTGCAGGTATCCGAGGCACAGCTTGGAGCATGAAAGCTTCACCCCAGCAAGCTGACAAATCAATACTCGCTCAGTCTTAGCACCCAGGTGTTTTCTCCCCAGCTGAGTTGCCAACAACTTTCCCCAGATAGTTTGCCACTTGTCACTCCTCCCAGTTGAGATGTCAAGCATTCTTCCTCAACAGAATACAAAGTCAGGGAATCATCTCCCCACAGAGTTTCAGCCTCTATTCGGAGGAGCAGCGCATGAAGGAGTCACAACAGAGTACAGAAGGCTTCTACAAACCCCAGCTGGGTCCCCTTGTTGCAAGGATATGTCCACCAGTGACATATATCCCCAGGCAGAATCATCTCATCAGATCCATCAATGATCTCACCCCCAGCTGGGATGTTCACTCCAACCAGATCAACCAGGGATCTTCACAGCAACGGGATCCGGATCCCGGATCTGTACCCTTTGCATAATCATAGCATTCGCATCATATTCACCCACAAAGCGTAGCATTCCGTCTAATACGGAGCATTACGGCAAAAATCAAACACATAGCATAATCATAAGTCATGTTGTTAATCGAGCACTTGTGAATAATGACAATCCGTCGACATACAGAATACTTTCCCCAAAATCCCCACCACAATCCCCAGCAAAAGCAGTTGCCCCACAATTCACAAACACCAGTATATATTCCCTTTTGACACCCGTCCGTGTCATCACTCCCCAGTAAAGTCGCCTGAACTTTCTTTGCAAACAAAACCACTCGTACTATAGAAGCTTCCTGACACCCATCCGTGTCATACCCCCAGCAAAAAGCCAAAGACATCACCTTTGCACTCACCTATACTTGTATATCTATATTTTCTTGACACCCGTCCGTGTCATATCCCCAGCGCAGTCGCCTACACTTTTACAACCCATATACTTGTTGATACTATACTTTTCTTTTTCTGACACTCGTCCGTGTCACTCTCCCCAGCAGTTAAAATATTCATCTATACAATACTCATACTCACTACTCATGTTACACTTATAACAGATACTCGTCCGTATCTTGTATATACCATTTATATCCCCACAGATTCGACACTCGTCCGTGTTCTTTGTTAACCAGTTGGTACTCGTCCGTACCATCATCTCAGAACATGTGTCTAGCGTTTGTTTCTACATGATACTCGTCCGTATCATAGTCTTAAGGGTGCTCGTCCGCATCTTTAATCCAAACACTTATGTCTTCTCGAATATAGATACTCGTCTGTGTCTACCATTCCCCAGAAGGGTCCCTTCAGATGCAACACTCGTCCGTGTTCTTTGTTAACCCGTTGATACTCGTCCATATCATCATCTCTGAACACGTGTCAGTTTGTTTTTACCCGATACTCGTCCGTATCGTAGTCTTAAGGATGCTCGTCCGCATCTTTAATCTATACACAACATCTAAACACTTATACCTTTTATTTCTTGGATGTAAACACTCGTCCGTGTTCACTGTTCCCCAGCAAAGCAGTTTTCCTCCTTATCTGACACTCGTCCTGTGTTATGATAAACCCTGAGAGCAGCCGTACCCTGCTAGGTGGTCGTCCTCCACCTCTTGATGGTCGTCCTCCACCTCTTGATGGTCGTCCTCCATCATGCTCATCCGATGGCCGTCCCCATCGTTGATTTTTTTTAGCAGCCGTCCCCTGCTAGGTGGTCGTCCTCCACTTCTTGATGATCGTCCTTCATCATTTTATCCGATGGCCGTCCCCATCGTTGATTTTTTTAGCAGCCGTCCCCTGCTAGGTGGTCGTCCTCCACCTCTTGATGATCGTCCTTCATCATTTTATCCAATGGCCGTCCCCATTGTTGATTTTTGGTTATCTGACATTCGTCCTATGTCATGATAAACCTTGAGAGCAGCCGTCCCCTGCTAGGTGGTCGTCCTCCACCTCTTGATGGTCGTCCTCCATCATGCTCGTCCGATGGTTGTCCCCATCGTTGACCTTTTCTATCCGGCATTCATCCTATGTCGCGATATTTTCGGCAGCCGTACCCTGCCAGGTGGTCGTCCTCCACCTTAGATGACCGTTCTTCATCTTAACCCGACAGAGCAGCCGTCCCCTGCTAGGTGATCGTCCTTCACCTTTGATGGCCGTACCCCATCATCTGTTTATTTCATTTATTCTTTAACCCGATGGCCGTCCCCGTCGTTGGTTACTTTATTTTATGAACTTGATGGCCGTCCCCGTCATGTTTCATTAATCCCCAGAGAATCTTGCAGCTTTACTTGATGGCCGTCCCCATCATAATATCTTATTTTTCCCAGCTAGTCGGCCGTCCCCGTTTTGGCTTTACCTTTTATCCCCAGCATGTCGGTCGTCCCCGTCATCGCTTTATTTCATAACGCTTTTCCCAGCATGTCGACCGTCCCCGTCATTGCTCTTTACCCAGCATTCGTCCTCTGCTCGAAGGTCGTCCTCCGTCGCCCACACTTTACAATATACTTTATTTTCTTTTTACAATCTATATCCTTTTTTTTTTCTTCTTCATTTTGTGAGTGCAAATTTTGGACTGTCTTTGGTATTCGACCACAAGTTATCTTGTTTGCCTGTTAAGCCGCTGCTTACACCCTGCACAGCTAACTCATGTTTGAATAGGGGCAGCTGTAAACACCCCAAATTTGCCCTCACCCATTCACACCATGGCTTGTGATCATTTCATATGCATAAACACAAGCATACCATCTCATATTATATTTTTGATTCACTGCATAGATTCTAAGTCATCTGCATCTAGGGTTTGTGATCTGAGCAATCCAAGAGCTCCTTGAGCCATTCCAAAGGGCATCAATCACTTCAAAGGGGTCTACATGTGTTCAAGCATCATATTATATCCTCTCAAAGTTAAGAATGCCAAAGGATCACAAGAACTGGGATTGGTATGGAAGCAGAGCCAGGCTTGACTGCACAGATGACCTAGAATTAGGGTTTTGGTTCCAGAGGCCATAACTCCAATTTTTTTGGTCATTCATGTTTCTATTGGTCTCTATATGGTATAGGGAGTATGCATATCAATTTTCATGAAGAAATTCCATGGGGAAGTCATCTGATCAAAGGTTGACTTTCTGGACAAGTCAGTGCAAAATCAGGGCATCTGAGGCCCCCAATGGCCCAACCAAGGGGTGATCTTCATCATTTTGAGTGTATTTGATCTTTATTTGATCATGGAAGAAGGTTGAAGTTCACAAAATTCAAGAATTACAAGTTTTTGCAAAGTTGACTTTTTAGGGCATGGTTGACTTTTCATGAAATGTCATTTTATGTCACTTTTTCAACCCTTGCTTTTTGATCCAAAAATGCTTCAAATGGAAAAACTTTGGTCATGAAAGTTGTAGATTAGATCTTTCCCTTTTCAAAAAGTAAAAGAACATGATATAATTCATTTTGGATCAAAAGTTATGGTGTGTCAAAGTTGGCAAAAATCACTAATTTTCAAGATATGCCTCAAATGAGAAACTTGCAAAAACTTTGTACCAAGGCATTTGTAACTTCTAATTCATGTCTGACCATCACACAAACATACCATGTGACCAAAAATTCAGAATGGACCAAAAACTTCTCATGTTTCATGGCCTTGGGGGCAAGAAAGTTTCATGTGAACCAAAGGTGAACAAGTTGCAAAATCATCATCACACTTCCATCCACTTGTTGCCTTGGCTGCTGAACCAACCATAGCCTTTCCCCTCACCATGCTGCACCAGCCCACACCTTTGTACTAGCCTAGAACACAACCCATGCCTCTCTTACACAAAGGTTGACAATTTGCAAAAGCTAACTTACCTATCACAGCAGGCCAGGTCACATCATCTGACCAATGGGAGTTTTTTATGTGGAACAAATGCTAGCCATTTCATACATCAAGCAAGGCTGAAACACACAAGAACATCACATTCACAAACTCACTCCCTCAAGAATTTCTCTTCGAATCTCTCTACACAACTCACAAACACAAAAACCAACTCCACTGATCAACTCACCTTGCTTCACTGAGCCAAAACCAGCAAGACCTAGGCCTGAAACCAGCAAGAACATTGCTTTTCCATTTTTCACCCCCAAAGCAAAAACTTTCGAATCTCATTTCACAGCCCACAAACACCTGAACAAACTTCATAAACCTTCTCCATTCATCATCCTGGTCATAAAGAACCCTTCACCTTTGCCTGAAACAGCCTGAATCACCAACACCATTTTCACCTGAGCTTGAGCAGAAGCAGTTCAAACTCCTTAACCAGCCAACATAAACTTCGTTTAAGCATCCAAACATCATCAAGGGGTCACAAGGAGTGGTTTTCATCAAAGGAAGGGGACAGAAAGTTGCAAGAGTGAAAGCTTCGAAACTCAGGTAACTCAAGAACATTTTTTCCAGAAATCATTTTTTAAGTTCTTAAGTTGTTCTTCATGATTCACTGATTGTTCTGATGTCTTTAGTTTTGAAAATGGTGAAGAAATAAGAGTTTAATTGTGTTCTGAAGCTCCCTGACCTAAAAAATGTTTTGTTTCGATTCATGAGTTTGAGAGAATATAAATGATGTTTGTGATGGGGTTTTGATTCAGTGGGTTATGGGAATCATTTCTGTATGCTTGGTTTTCATTTTGGTTGCGTTTTGAGGTTTTTAGGGATTTTCAGGTGGGGTTCCCACCGGAGAAGACGACCGGAGGTCTTCTCCGGCCACCTGAAAATCATTAGGGTTTAATCAGGTTATTAATGAGTGTTTGAATCTGGAGCGTTAGATGCGTTGAAAAGGTTGACTTGCCGCGCGTGTGTGTGGTTGAGATTCATCATTAAACCCTAAACCATAATTAATTAATTCATAATCCTGTTTAAACCAAGTTTGAATGTGGGCCTTTGATCTGCGCGCGCAGTCAATCCCCCTTCTCCCAGGATCCATCCCAGCCCTCCATTCAGTTGACTTCTCATTTATTTAATTTTCTTTTCAATTTTTCTCATTTGTTTTATACAATTTATTTAAAATAGCAAAATTGCTTTAAAAATTATGAAACTTTTTGTCAAGAGTTTCATTAATTTTTTAAAACACAAAAATATTTTTATTTTCATTTTTAGCCTTAAAAAAGTATTTTTAAATATTTAAAAGTTTATTTTTAATTGATTAATGAAAATTAATTTATTAAAAATACTTCTAGGTATTTAAAAATCACTAAAAAATTCATGAAATGTTTTAAGACATTTAGAAACATTGTCCAACCTTCAAACCAAATTTCTTTTTTGATCTTGATGCATTTTGAGAATTTTTCATTGAATTAAAATCATTTTTATGCATTATTTTGATCCTAACTTCAAAAAATCATTTCTGCCTAACCATGAAGAGTTGGACCTTGATTCTTTTTGCATTGAATTGTGTTTAGCATGTAGTTTGTGAGATTAAATGGCCATGATTTGATCTTTCATTTTCCATTTGTTTGGTAATTTTCTTGTTTAGGAACCCCAAAACCCTAGAAAACTTAGAAAAATCATAACTTGAATTAGGTTAAGAGTTGAAACTTCTCCTTTGGGAAGTGGTTTAGTATAGGATTAGGGGTCCTTTGAGTGGCATTTTCAATTTTTTATCTTAGGGTTTGTTTCTGATTTTGATTCTTGTTTGATGTATTGTTCATTAAACCCTAATTTGGGCTTCCATATGCATTCATCTTGCATTTGCTTGCATAACATGACTTGCCATAACATTCCATGCCTCCATTTGATTCATTTAACATCATAAGACATATTGAAAGCATGTTTGATCATTGCATCATGTATTTGCCATGTTGTTTGCCATATGCATCTCATAACTTTTCATGAATGTTCATGTTCCTTAACTTGCTCCATTTGCACTCATGAACTTGTATGATCATCCCCATGTGCTGCCTCATGTTTGTAACATCTCATAGCATCATTAACATCATGTATGTGCTTCTGGTTTTGTTTCTCATTATGTCATCTCATCCCATTTTGCATTGCCTTGCATTTCTTTTCTAACTTTTCAGGTGGTAAGTTATCTGGAGAAGTGAATTTGCCTTCACTTCTCATAACTTCTCTTCATCTCTTTTTATGCATCCTTGCTGCATTCATGTTTGTGTTTGAGATTGAGCTTGCTCATTCTTCTTCTTCTCACTTTCTTTCCTCAAGTGACTTGACTTCTTGAATGAAGCAAGTTACTTTGCTTCTCCTGGTCCTTTCATCTGCTTCCTGGTGGTTCCTTTGAAGATTGTTCTTGTAAACCTCACAAACCTTAGGAACAATCAAGCATGACAATGATTAGGGTTTTGATTAGTCCCCCATTTAGTATTTACCTTTGTGTCTCTTTGAGTCTTCCCTTCTCATCTCATAATCAGGGACTAAACCCTAAAGGCTTTAAGGCTTTGTGATTAAGCTTGTGCCTGCATCCTTCTATTAGGATGGAGTGTATAACTTTAATCCTAAGTGTTAAACCCTTAATGTGTTTAAATCCTTTAATCAATCCACTTAATAATCATCAAGACATCACACTTGTAACTTGGGCCTTGCATTAGGGTTCTAATTCTTCCTTAATTGGTTAATAAGGACTAACCCTAGTGTTAATGGACAAGTCCCCCTCAAGTTGTCTTACAAACCATAAAACTCACTTCTTCATCTTATCATTATCTAAAATCCATCTAATAAAGGCTTTGTTTTGTCATGAGTTTAATCCCTAATCATGGATTAAGTTGAGGAGTTTTCCTCAGCTTAAACATTCTCATCTATTATCCTTCTATTAGGATGGTGTAATGAGTCTGTTTAATCCTTGATTATGGCTTAACCTCATTACTTAACACTAAACAAAAACACCAAAAAAACACCTAAATAATCACAAGTAGGTTAATGATCTTAATCCTACACCAAAGGTGATTAAGTGTGAGAAGCTGACTTCACACTTAAGGTACTCCCATTACCCCTAATCAGAGGGAAGATGTGATGAGTTTACTAACCCATTGGTTTAGGCTTAAGCTCATTAACTTATGACAAACTTTCAAAAGCAATAAAAGACTGAAAACTCAAAACAAACAATAATCGTCTCCTCCGGGATTCTTTTCTCATCATCTTCACTCATAAACGAGAACTTGCTTCTTCCGTCTAATGCAAGACAGTTTGCATCTGAGCCAGACAGGTCATACACTTGAGCATAGGCAAGTAAGCAGTTCATCAGTCAATTCATCTTTCAGTCTCTTTGGGTCGAACTACGGTGTTCTGACTTCCTCATTGCACGAGAGGATACGTAGGCATAACTTAACAGTTATCGAACAAAAGTCTCTGTATATCCCCCCTCCTTCTAGCCTTATTCTTTAGCCTCATTATCATGAGCATTTCATCTTTGTTCTTACACTGACACTTCACTTATACATTTCACACTTCTTTTACACTGACACCTGTACATCTTTTTCCAGCTCTTTTATATACAGATTGCACTGACACTACCCCTTTAAAACACAAATCTTGCAAGCGTGGATCCCGTCGAGTACGACGGAGAATCTGGGTGCTAATACCTTCCCAGGTTGTAACCAACCCCCTTTCTCAGTCTCTCTGGTTCGCAACCGTCTTATCCATATCTTTCTAGGTCTATGCAGCATTACCTTTCCTCCGGGATAAAAATGCCTAGCTGGCGACTCTTTTCTTCTCCAGTGAGTTCACTGCTGTGTGTTCTCATTGTTCCTCTCGCCGACCGTTCGCGTCTATACCTTTATCTGGGCCATTTCCCATTTATCGGGAGCGACAACTACCTTCATAGAAAAAACATGAAAGTCATTTTTTTATCAAAAGCAACAAAAACATGTAATAAGTTCAACAAGCTAGTGAACTTAGACCTTATTCCCTGGAAACAAGTCTTGGATAAATTCTCCTTACTTGGTGTGCTTGTTCTACTATTCCATCTTGGAATGTAACAACAAGTATACATTCCATGGAAAAGAGTTTGAATTCGCTTCCTTGCGCCAAATTCATAAGAAACTCTTAAAAAGCAAACAACAAACAATAATCGTCTTTTCTTGCGGGAATTCTCTTCTCATCTCACTCACTCTAAACGTGAACTTGCGACAACTTGTCTCATTTGCAAGACGGTAAACGCACTCATTCAAGGCGAGCCTGCAACACCTGAGCATAGAAATAAGCAGTTCCAGCGCATAAAAAACACAAAAATAGTTCCCGCCTTAGTTAGGCGAACTATGTCAACTCTGATCCTCATTTTCTCGAAGAGGTACGTAGGCAGCGGGGTAGGGCCCGTTCGAGCACATTCTTTATTTTCCCTACATTTCCCCCTTTTCTTTTCATTCTCTTTATTACAAAGGAAGGTTCCAGGAAAGAATCCCTCCCCGAGGTATTCCCTCCCTCCATAGTAAAAAACACTTTGCGCGCCTGATCCGCCCCTACTTTTTTAGTAGTCCGGGATGGGGCGCTACTCTATAGCCCAGTTTCGGCGCCTCACCCGAGGCCCCTCACTTCCACCTCCAATTAGCTCTTGAGATCGGTCAGTCACTCGGAGTTCCTTCCCTAGTTCCTTCGCTAGTTTTTTCATGTTTCATTCCTCATTTCCAGTTCCAATTAGCAGTTCATTTGTTCAGCAACTTTATTTCTCACCCTTTAAAATAGACTAACAAGCGTGGATACCGTCGGGAACGGCGGACGGTCTGGGGTGCTAATACCTTCTCAAGTCGTAACCGACTCCCGAACCCAGATCTTTGGTTCGCAAGGCCTCGTCCTTTCCTTTTATCTCAGGTTTGTGCAGCATTACCTTTCCCGTTCCTTCGGGATAAAAATGTATGGCTGGCGACTCTACCTTTTTCACGCCACTTTCACGTTTGTACTAGGATGAAAATCCTGGGAGCGACAATCATGAACAAGTGGGTGTTGAATTACCTATTGTTCGAGAATTTCTGGATGTGTTTCTGGATGACATTAGTGATTTACCACCGAAGTGTGAAGAAGAGTTTGTTGTGGATTTAGTATCGGGTACTAGTCCAGTGTCGATAGCTTCAGAGTTGAGTGAGTTGAAGAAACAACTTGAAGAGCTTCTTGAGAAAAAAATTGTTGGTCTGAGTGTTTCTCCGTGGGGTGCTCCTGTGTTGTTGATTAAGAAGAATAATGGTAGTACGAGGTTGTGTGTCGATTATCGACAATTGAATAAGGTGACTATTAAGAATAAACATCTACTTCCGAGGATTGATGATTTGATGGATTAGTTGGTGGGAGCTTGTATTTTTAGCAAGATTGACTTGAGGTCGGGTTATCATCAGATTCGAGTTAAAGCATATGATATTTAGAAGACAGCTTTCCGGACGAGATATAGTCACTATGAATATCCTGTGATGCCTTTTGGTGTGTCCAATGCACCTGGTGTATTCGTGGAATATATAAATCATACTTTTCATGAGTATTTGGATAAGTTTGTGGTGGTTTTTATTGATAACATCCTAATCTATTCAAAGTCAGAAGAAGAACACGAGGGACATCTGAGGATTGTATTGCAGGTGTTGAGAGAAAAGAAGCTTTATGATAAATTGTCGAAGTGTGAGTTCTAGTTGAAGGAAGTAAGCTTCCTTGGCCATGAGATTTCTAGTGGCGGAATTTATGTGGATCCTTCGAAGATTAAGGCTGTATTAAATTGGGAAACTCCGAAGTCTGCTACGGAGATCAGAAGTTTCCTTTGGTTGGCCGGTTACAACCATAAGTTTATAGATAGTTTTTCTAAGTTTACATTGCCTCTGACGCAGTTGACTCGAAAGGGCCAGTTTTGATTTTACCGAATCTGAATGAATCTTTTATGGTGTAATGTGATGCTTCGAAGATGGGTCTTGGTGGTGTTTTGATGCAGAATGGTCAAGTAGTTGCTTATGCTTCTAGAAAGCTACGTGTTCATGATAGGAACTATCCTACCCATGACCTAGAGTTAGTAGCCGTGGTTTTTGTGTTAAAGGTTTGGAGACACTGTCTGTTTGGGTCGAGGTTTGAGGTGTTCAGAGATCATAAGAGTTTGAAATACTTATTTGATCTAAAAGAACTAAACATGAGGCAGAGGAGATGGTCAGAGATGTTGAAAGACTTTGTTTTTTATTTGAGTTACCACCCTGGTAAAGCTAATGTGGTTACAGATGCTTTGAGTAGGAAGACTTTGCATATGTCGATGTTGATGGTAAGAGAACTTGAGATGATTAAGCAATTCAGAGACATGAGTTTGCTATGTGAAACTACGTCTGAGAGTATGAAGTTGGGTATGCTGAAATTGACTAATGATATTGTGGAAGAGATCCGTTTAGGACAATAATCAGACTTGAAGTTGGTTGATCATATGACTTTGATTAACCATGGTAACAGAAGAGAATTTCGAATTGATGAGAATAGTATGCTGAGGTTTCAAGATCATATGTGTGTTCCTGATACCCCAGAGTTGAAGAAGAGTATTCTAGAGGAAGGGCACTGAAGTAGGTTGGGTATTCATCCTGGTTCGACTAAGATGTATCATGACTTGAAAAAGCTGTTTTGGTGGTCGGGTGTCGCTCCCTGGATTTTTATATTAGTACAAACGCGAAAGTGGCGCAGAGAAGGGTAGAGTCGCAAGCCAGACATTTTTATCCCGAAGAAATGGGAAAGGTAATGTTGCACAAACCGAAGAAAAGAAAGGAAGGATAAAGGTTTTGCGAACTAAAGAACTGGCTTCGGGAGTTGGTTACAACCTAGGAAGGTATTAGTACCCCAGATCGTCCATCGTACTCGACGGGATCCATGCTTGTAAAGAAACTGTTTCAAAAGGTAAAAGAATGAAGCTGCTGCAAAAACTGAGACTGGAACTAGATAAGAAAAGAAACGAAAGGGGGAAAATGTAGGGAAAATAAAAAAGTGCTCGAACGGGCCCTACCCCGCTGCCTACGTACCTCATTTGGACATGAGGCTCAGAGTTGTCGTAGTTCCCCTAACTAGGGAGGAAAATGGCTTGTGTTTTAAAATCTTAAACTGCTTATATCAGTGCTCAGGTGTTGCAGGCTCGTCTGGTACGAGTGCGCTACCGTCTTGCAAAGAGACAAGTAGGAGCAAGTTCTTACGTTATGAGTGAATGTGATGAGAAACGAAGTCCTGAAGGAGAGACGTTTATTCTTTGTTCGGTGTTTTTTAGGAGTTTTCTGCTTTGAGGTTTGCATAGGTGAGTGTACCTAAGTCTTACTCAATGGGATGTGTATTTCTTACATCATCCCAAAATGGAATGCGCAAGAGGCACACCTATCTATGGGGGAAATCCCCAAATCTAGTCCCACAAGTTAAGGCTCAGACACACTGACCTACTGGCATTTATTAAGTGTTTTTGTTATTTTTGATTAAGAAGTGTTTTTTAGGTTTTCTTTGTGAAGTAGTCTCATGCTAAGACCTATTCATCATGATAAATATCCTACACCTTGCCCAGAAATGGAATGTGTTCAAGTACCCCATGGCAAAGTCTCGTGTCATATGAGAAGACTTGTCATTTATTAAGTGACTTGAAGTTATGTTTGAAGATGAGAAGAGAGAGAGAGAGAGAGAGAGAGAGAGAGAGAGAGAGAGAGAGAGAGACAAAAGGATCTTAATGGTTAAATAACTAGAGGGGGACTAATAAATCCTAATGTTATCATGCATAAAAGTCCTAGGTTAGTGTGGTTTGAAATCTATGCTAATGAAGAAGAAGGAAAGGAGAAAAGAAAAGAAGAAGGAGAAAGGAAGTTAGAAGAGAACTTACTTCTCTAAAGAAGTTAAATTGTTTCTAAGAGGGAATGATGAAGTTGAACAAATGATGGCTTAAGCATATCTCATACACAAATAAGAAGCACAAAAGAAAAGAGGAGAAAGAAGTTTGAAATGTGGAAATCTCATCCACACCTCTTACTTACCATAGCCCTTGCAAGTATTAGAAATATTCACAAATGACAAGATAAGATCAAATAGATTCAAACAATGGAAGAATAAGCATTTAAATACCGCAAACCATCACAATCAGAACTTAAACATTAAACAATTAGTCATACCAAAACAACACAAAGGAAAGTGCAAGAAGTTACACACAATTAGCAAAGAAGCATGGAGAAGTAAGATGAAAACATGAGATCAAGAGAATTGAACAAGTCAAAAATCACTAAGTAAACTCAAAGTCAGAACCTAAACATGTTAAGTAAGATCCTAAGAAGAAGATTCAATCATTAATCAAGGAATACAAACACATATTAGGTTAATTAGAAGAGACATGAAGAAGTTTGAAGTGAAAAGAGGCATGCTTATGGAAGTGTAGCTTTGTGCACATGTTAACATCAAACAAGCAAAGGTGATTATCACAAACTACAACCAGGGATCACACATAACATTATCAATCAACAAACAAGGTCCTAAGAGATGGCACAAGTTCCTTCATAATCAAGCAACAACTATGGTTCAAAAATATTTCAAATTAGGCATTTAAAGGAAATATCTCAAACAATTAGTGAACATGCCTTAAAATTATGCCATTAAGCAACAAGACACTTCAAACACATATAAACATCATATCAAAGTCACATGACTAAAATCAGAAGCAAACACAATCAAAATAATTAGTCAAAGTATAATTAGGGTTTCATTATCTTACACACAAAGCAATAAGCCAAAAGGCAGTCCACCAAAGCCTAAAAATTATGAAAAAAAATCACTAAGGCACTTCATCATGTTACCAAGGCATAGCAAACGAATCAGACTCATATCAGTTATAGAACTCAAATTAAAAATCATACAAGTCATGGTATGCAAAGAAAAAAGCAAAATAAAAGAAATTAAATGAACAACTAATTCAGGACACAAAAATAAAAGAAAAATGAAAAATAAAATTTGGACAAATTTTATAAAACTCAAAATAACGTTCATGATTTTTTTGGAATTTTTGAAAGTATTTTACTATTTTTAGAAATTAAATTTGAAACAAGAAAAATAAAATAAAATAAATGAAAATAAAAGAAGTAGGGAGGGTGCAGATAACAAGCACATACACGTTGAAATAGAGGAATCGAGTTTAAAGTGGGGTATCAAAAAGAAATTAAGGCCCAACACATCTTAAAAAGAATTCAGTCAACAGATTTATGGTAATCACATCTCATGGTCCAAATTTAGTCTTGTCACGGTCCACGCATCCTAGGGTTCATAAGCAAGTCAACATATCCTATAGGTATGCGCATCCAATGATCCATATTCAAACCTAATAGTCAAACCAAATCTAATGGCCTAAGATCATTCTGGAAAATGGTATGAGAAACAAATGGAGCACATAAGCACATGTAGGGATCATGTGACCAGCACCATCCACATTAATGTGCTAGCACATTATTGGCCTTTGGATAAGCTGTGATCTAACGGACATGTTTTAATCTGAAGGAACAAAATAGTCAAGCAAGGCTCTCCGGTCGGAGAAGCTTCGGTTATATTCTTTGGTTGGCTGCGATGAAGATCACCAAACAAATTTTCCAGAATCTTGCAAACTCTATATCAAATCAAATATGACATTATGGAGAACTCAAATCCATCAATAGAATTCACAAACAACCAATAACCAGAGCAAATCGAAAGGAACAAGATCACACCTCAATATTGCAAATCAAAATATAATGCATCCCATAGCTTCATAACACTTCACACAAGTAATAGTAAGCATTCAGAATTAAAATCAAGCAGCAAAACATCAAATCTGAAGCAAAACTAGTTTAAGTAAAAACCTGAAGTGAAGGTTACTTTGAGCCTTTGAGAAAACCAGAGAAGTGATAAGCCTCTTTGTGCTTCCTTGATCCTCTCTAGTGCCAAATAAAGGCTTGATGAGCAAAGATATGAAGTAAAACTGAGGAATCCAAAAATGTGATGTTGAAGATCCAAATGACTCCACAACTTCAATCAATCACAAGCCAAAGATAATAATGAGAGTGTAGTGATGTTGATGATGATACACAATGAATTGAAGAATGATAGTGAATGAACAAAATCAGATATGAAATTCTCTTGAAGGAATATGAGAATATGCAGATAGAGAGAGAGAGAGAGATAGAGAGAAGTTTTTGTGTGATTTTAGTGATGAAAATGTGATATCCTCCCTTCAAATTCGTGTGCAATCCTTTTATATTTAGGGTGTTTTTGAGTGCAAACTAAAGGGTGTGAGTGCAAATGTTGTTATGGCCAAAATACAAAGGGTATAACTCGCGTGGCCTTCTTCAACTCTCCATTCGTTATTTTAAAAATTATTCCATGCATGAGAGTGTAGGGAAACTATGGTGCACTGAGTGTGTTGTCATATTGATGTTTGATGATGAGAAATAGATGAGAAAGCAAGGATGGTCATAGGGTGGAGATTGGCTGAAGTTGGTGTGCATGGCATGGTATGTTTCACGTGGTACCTCTTTCCTTTCTTTGGGCAAAACACATGAATGAGTGAAAGAAAAGCATGACTACAAGAGAGTGTGATTGGAGAGAAATAAAAAGCGTGTGTGGCCTTGGGTGGTATCATGTTGACTCCTTTCCCTCTCCCATGTGGCTCATTGTACTATTATTTTTAATTATTCCCCTAAATGACATAAACTAAACTATGTACCATTCATGCCCCTTTAGGTCACGTAAAACAAAAATATGACTTGCTAAAAGCTATAGAAAAATGTAGCATAAAGAGTGTGACATAAAAATAAAAGAAATAAAGAAAAGGACATATGGCATTGTGACAAAAGTACACCAAAACCCTAAAAATGTACCAAACTTCTAAAAATTCATATCTTGAGTTCTATAAATGCTATGAAGGTGTTCTTGGACTTTTTGGAAAGGTAAAATCATGATTTACAACCTTCATTTTCAATGAAAAATCATTTGGAGCTTTTTTTCAAATGAAATAATAGCTTGAAGGTCTAGGGCAAATAATTCGGAAAATAGAAACTCTTCACTTGGAAATTCCAAATTTAGCAACTTTTACACATTCTTGGTTTTTGACATTTGATATCATCCAAGTTATTCCTTGATCAAATATGGACTCATGAAGTTGATGAACTTGAGAAAAACTCTAAAAATCTCATGTTTGACTTTTCTTCTGAACAGTTCACGTTTTTCTTCATCCATAAGTAACTGGATCAATGTCTGACTTCCTCAATGAGTTTTTGAACCAAATTTCATACATAGGCCTTGTTTATCACATAGAAGCCTTTGAAAACAAGAATTGATCAAAGCTATGAGGATCTGAGGCAAAACCCTAATTAGGGTTTCTCAGCAAGGAGGATGTTGCACTTCTGAGCTTCTGATGCATCATACCCCTTCTAGGGCTTTGGTGATAAGATTGAGCTTGGATAAGATACGAGGATCCTTTGTAAGCTTCTTGCAAGACCACTTGGATCTACAGTTGACTTTGAGGAATCATAACTTGCTAGATGACTGATCACATGCCCTATGCTTGCAACTATGGATGTCATGCCTCATCTTTCTTAGCAAAATGATAAGATATATATGCTTTATGTTATGCTATATGGTATGAAAAAGAGAGGGAAATTTTGGGGTGTTACAGTTGCCCTTATTCAAGCAACTGTTAATCTGAAAAGGACGAGAGCGTCGGTTGTCGGCCGTTCAAGATGAACTGTGATTGAATACCAAAAAAACCAGAAAATTTGCAATCTGCTGGAGAATAAAAGGGATGTGAACCCAACCAAGGAAAACAACTGCTTGAAAACCCTGATATGGTGAAAAGTAACTCGATAACCATGATGAAATGTATTTTTTTTAAAACAAAAGACAACTGGCCTGCCAGGGAGATGTGGGCCTTGAAATGGTATGGCAGTATCATAGGATGACTCGAAAAAAATGTCTTTTATAATGAACCAGGAGACTACTGGCCTGCCACGGGGATGTGGGCCTTGAAGATGTATTACAGTATCATAGGATCTATAAACCAAAGGAGTTTTTTTTTATAATGAACCAGATGACTACTGGCCTACCACAAAGATGTGGGCCTTAGCAACGAAGCATGTAAAACAAACAAGTGTTGATCAAGATGCATTGTGTCTTCTTGAAAAGTGCATAATATGCCTATCAAGGTCTAATCCAAGCGTGATTAGATACCGTCCTTTATAATGAACCAGGGGACCACTGGCCTACCACAAATATGTGGGCCTTGAAAACGTCTTTTGATATGAACCAGGACTAACCGGTCTGCCACAGGGTTTGGGCCTTAAAGAAGTCTTTTAGATGAACCAAGACTAATTGGTCTGCCACAAGACTGTGGGCCTTAAAGAAGTATTTTAGATGAACCAGTACTAACTGGTCTGCCACAGGAGTATGGGTTTTCACAATGTTATCTTTTGTAATGAGCCAGGATACTATTAGTCATCCATAGAGATGTGGGCCTTGAAAAAGGTGTTGTAACATCATAGGATTTACAAACCACACAAGAGGTAGTCAAGATATAGTATCATAAGATCCATAAACATAAATGTAAGAGTATAAGATCATAGGATCTATGACTCAAAAGCCCGTCTTTTATAAAGAACCAGATGACTACTGGCCTGCCACAGGGATGTGGGCCTTGAACAATTGAGAAGATAAAGTCTTCCAAGAAATTGCTCTTGTAGTATGAAAATACCATCAATAACTCCACTGAGGAAAGAGAACGTTATGAATAACATTCTGCTAAGGAAATGACATCAAGATATTCTAACAATACTTGACTCTGGCTAAGGAATGTGAATACTGCATGCGTCACTTGTTACACTGGCCAAAAATAAATTGGCAACCTATCTGGAGAATATTTCAATGACGGGTGAACCCCAGTTATGAACTTCTGTGGGGAATTGACCATCTTGAGACTTGGCTAGGGAGATTCTTGATTAAACTCTTGTTGGGGAGAGAATTCTGACAATTCTGACACTGTGGGGAAAATAAAGCTTTCAGCCGCCTGCTGGGAAAACATCAATTTGATAACTCCGCTCAGGGATGAGAACTGTTCAACTGATCTTGAATTTCAGCTGGGGATCTATCATCCTGCTCTGACTGAGCTGGGGAAGGTTTCCTTCTAAACTCTACTGGGGATGCTGGAGATCACCCTCTGCTGGAGATAAGAATTGTAAAGTGTCTCTCGTTAGGGAGAAGCAATCTGCTTGGGGAATTCTGTCTTGTAACATCTTTCTTACTTGGTTGCAAAACCGGAAATAACAAAGTATGTACATATTCCTCGGGGAATTACATGGTATGAGTCAATCATCCAATGTTTCCTAACATTCAAAGTGATTTTAAATGTTTTCGCATTCGCACGTTATTCATAAGGCCACCTTGTTTAAATGCAATGTTGATTTATCAAAAACTCATGACATTTTTGCAAACAAAGCATGTAAAATAAAAACAAGGACACAAAATTTTGACTGAATATTCTTTTATTGATGAGCCTGTGAATATGCAAAAGTTACATCAGGAAGCAACCACCTGGAAAGTGGTGATCACTATAAATTGAGAAAAGAAACTATCCTAATGGCAATGTGAACGGAATTCCAATGAGTTTCAATTCTGCTATGACCAGTATGTCTTCAAGATTTCTCCATTTCTGCTCTTGCTTTCTGAAGAAGTAGCTTGGAATGATTCCTACCACTCGGATATTTCCAGGTTGAATGAGATGATAACGTGGTACAGATAACTCAGATCGCAATCATTCGTTTATTCCCTTATTTTTCGTGGACCGCCCTTTTGGGTTTTCAATCCACCGGGATACCCTTTTTTTCCTGAGTTGTCCAATGCGGATTTTCAACTCACTGGGTGTACCATTTTTTTTTATATCCCTAACTTTTGACCGAGCCTTTTATTATGTTTTTGGCTCGTCGGGATGCCCTTTTTTTCCTGGACTCTTTATTCTGTTTTTTTGTCCAGCGGGTCTTTTTATGCGAAGTATTTTTTAACTGCGTCTGAGTTGACAGGGGACTGGAAGTCTTCACCATCCATGGTAGTGAGCATCAGTGCTCCACTTGAGAAAACTTTCTTCACTATGAATGGCCCTTCATAATTTGAGGTCTATTTGCCCCTGTGATCTGAACCTGGAGGAATAAGTCTCTTGAATACAAGCTCACCAACTTGATACTCCCGAGTGCATACTCGCTGATCGAATGCCTGCTTCATTCTCCTCTGATAAAGTTGGCCATGGCATACGGCTGCCAATCTTTTTTCCTCAATTAAGCATAACTGATTATATCGGGCACGCGCCCATTCATCCTCGTCAAGCTTGACATCCATCATTACTCGCAAAGAAGGAATATCGACTTCAACAGGCAGGACTTCCTCCATACCATACACCAAGGAGAAAGGAGTTTCCCTAGTAGACATCCTGACTGACGTTCGGTACCCATGCAAAGCAAACGGTAACATGTCATGCCAATTTTTATAGGTGACGACCATTTTTCTGCACAATCTTCTTGATATTCGTATTTGTCGCCTCGGACGCGCCATTCATCTTTGTCCGGTAAGGAGAAGAAACTTGATGTTGTATTTTAAATTCCCGACATAGCTCAGTCGTCATTTTGTCGTTCATGTTAGAGCCATTGCCAATAATGATTCTCTCGGGAACTCCATATCTGCAGATAATGTCTTTCTTCAGAAATTTGGCCACCACATGTCTGGTAACATTGGCATAAGATGCTGCTTCGACCCATTTGGTGAAGTAATTGATTACAACCAATATGAAACAATGGTCGTTCGAAGCAGTTGGCTCGATCTTCCCGATCATGTCAATGCCCCACATAGAAAAGGGCCAAGGAGATGACATGACGTTGAGCGGGCTTGGAGGTACATGCATTTTATCCGCATAAATCTGGAACTTGTGACATTTTCGGGCATATGAATAATAGTCTACATCCAATGTTAACCAGTAATACCCCGATCTCAATAACTTCTTTGCCATTGCATGTCCTCCGGCATGGGTACCGAATGATCCCTCATGAACTTCCTGCATTAACATGTTCGCTTCGTGTGTATCCACACATCTGAGCAAGACCATGTCAAAGTTTCTCTTGTACAGAACGACATCAACATTTAAGAAGAAACTTGCATCAAGTCGCCTCAAAGTATTTTTATCGTTGGAAGATGCCACATTTGGGTATTCTTTACTTTCCAGAAAGCACTTAATATCATGATACCACGACTTATCTTCAGACACTGCATCCACAGAGAACACATATGCAGGTATATCAAGCCGGGAGATATCAATCTTGGGGACATAGTTCCTGCACATCACTTTGATGGTAGAAGAGAGTGTAGCCAGTACGTCGACAAACTGATTTTCATCACGTGGTATGTATTGAAGCTTTACTATTGTGAAGAGCGTCAACAGCCTTCTAGCATAATCCCGGTAAGGAATTAAATTTTCTTGATGCGTATACCACTTGTCGGTAATTTGATTAATCACGATAGTTGAATCTCCGAATATATCGAGGGTCTTAATCCTGAGATTAATGGCCTCCTCTATTCCCATAATGCAAGCCTCATACTCCGCTTCATTGTTGGTGCAACCAAACGTTATTTTGGTGGCGAAGGGAAAATGAACACCTTCATAAGTAATTAGAATAGCACCAACTCCACGCCCGTTAATATTGACAGCCCCATCAAACATTAATCTCCATTTGGATTCGGGGTCTAGCCCCTCCTCCGGGAGTGGTTCTTCACAGTCTTTAGCTTTGAGGTACATGATGTCCTCATTAGAAAAGTCAAATATCATGGGTTTATGATCATCCTCAAGAGGTTTTTGTGCAAGATAGTCTGAGAGCACACTTTCTTTGATGGCCTTTTGTGAAGTGTATTGAATATCGTACTCAGTCAGCACCATCTTTCAACGTGCAACCTGTCCGGTCAAAGCTGGTTTCTCAAAAATTTATTTGACAAGATCCATCTTTGAAATTAATAGGTTAGTGTGGGTCAACATATATTGTCTCAATCGGCGAGCAGACCATGCCAAAGCGCAACAAGTTTTCTCGATCAATGAGTATCTTGATTCACAATTGGTAAACTTTTTGCTAAGGTAGTATATTGCATGCTCGTTTTGACCAGACTCATCATGTTGACCGATAAAACATCCCATTGATCCTTCAAGCATAGTCAATTACATAATGAGAAGCCTCCCCGGAACCGGAGGCATCAGGATTTGAGGTTCCTGAAAATATTCTTTGATCTTTTCAAAAGCCTTTTGACAATCATCATTCCATTTGACCGCTTGCTCTTTTCTCAGCAATTTGAATATTGGTTCACAGGTAGTTGTGAGGTGAGATATGAACCGTGCAATATAGTTCAATCTACCCAGGAAGCCACGTACTTCTTTTTTTGTTCGCGGTGTAGGCATATCTTGTATGGCTTTGACTTTAGCAGGATCTACCTCTATCCCCCTCTGGCTCACAATGAAACCCAGCAGTTTCCCGAAACGCACCCCGAAGGTGCACTTGTTCGGATTTAACCTCAGACAAAAATTTCTCAATCGTTCAAACAAATTTTTGAGATTAATCAAATGCTCTTCTTCATCTCGGGATTTGGAAATCATGTCATCCACGTAGCATTTAATCTCTTTGTGGATCATGTCATGAAACAGTGTTACCATTGCCCGCTGGTACGTTGCCCCGGTGTTCTTCAACCCAAAAGGGATAACCTTATAACAAAATGTACCCCATGGGGTAATGAACGTTGTTTTCTCCATGTCTTTCGGTGCCATCTTTATCTGATTATAACCGGAGAAGCCATCCATGAAGGAAAAGACCATGAATTGAGTTGTCTTATCAACCAATACATCAATGCAAGGTAATGGGAAATCATCTTTCGGGCTCGCTCTGTTTAAGTCTCGGACGATGTACGATGTACGATGTTAGCTACTGAGGGTGGATAACTAGTCACGGCAAGGAACCCGACGTCCCACTACTTCTGAACTTCTTCTTTAATTTTCATCGCCATGTCAGGACGAGTTCTACGAAGCTTTTGCTTAACTGGAGGGCAGTCCTCCCTTAATGGTCGTTTATGCATCACGATGTTCGTGTGTAAACTTGGAATATCTTGATATGACCAAGCAAAGATGTCCACGTGTTCTCGAAGCATTCCAATCAATTCCTCTTTCACCCTGGCCTGCAGACTGGCCCCTATCTTGATTTCCTTCTTTGCATCTTCTGACCCAATATTGATAATCTCAATCTCTTCTTGGTGAGGCTGAATAACTCTTTCCTCCTGTCTCAATAACCTGGCCAATTCTTTAGGGAGTTCATAATCTTCCTCAACCCCTTCATCAGCTTGGTAGATAGGATTATCCAAGTTATACTCAGTCATAGAAGAAGTGTTATCAAAGGAATCCGGGTGATTTATTATACACAAGTGATATGTTTATTTCAAAATATGTTCAATGAAAAGAAGAAAGAACAAAACAAGATAAAACATTGCCATTTTATTGTTTTTGTGAAAAAAGTTTAAACTGAAAGAAAGTGAACATAGTTTTGAAAGAAAAAAATTCCTTTATTCGTGATAAACTAAAATTGCAATTAATGCAAGGGAGACCCTACAAATGGATCCATGCACCTTGGGCAGAGTGCAGGATTTGACATGCGTATGAAATGGAAAAAACATTGAAAATTACTCTGGATGGGACGTCACTTGAATGATGTCCTCCGCAAGCCAGTTCTTTAATTCTTCTCCCGATACACATGGTCGTACCCAGCTATCCAGATCACACTCGCTATCAACGTCTTCTTCGGCAGCAGCAATCATCTGATTCGGATCAATAACCCCTCCGCTTGAAAAGCTTATTGAACCCTTGCTCTGAGACCCTACAGATTGGATTGGCGTATACCTTATTCCAAATTTGTCTTCTTTCCGATCAACCTCCACCAATTTTCCCCAGCCTTGGGCATTGCATACTTGCACGACTTCCAATTCTTTCCTGTAGGAAGCTATGGAAGTACCAACTTTATCAGCACTCTTGAACACAGAACTTGGAGAAACCTCGTTGATCTTGACATCCTCAAAAGCCTGACATAATGTCTCATGGATCTCTCTGCCGTCCATTTCAACATACTTGAAAGTTGACAAGCTGCTCATAAATATATCCTTCTCTCCACATACGGTGACCACCTTCCCATCTACAACATACTTCAGTTTCTTATGCAATGTGGAGGTTACAACACCAGCAGCGTGGATCCATGGACACCCGATAAGACAGTTGTATGCTGGCTGTATGTCCATGACATAAAATGTGCTCTTAAAGATCTGGGGTCCGATCTTGACTGGCAGCTCTACTTCTCCAAAAACGGATCTCTTAGATCCATCGAAAGCTCTTACTACCAGATCACTTGGACGCAACACAATCACATCTACGTCAAGTTTCATCAAGGCCTTTTTAGGTAGAACATTCAACAAGGACCTAGTGTCCACCACCACATGGGAAATACCGGCTCATTTGCATTCCATAGTAATATGCAGCGCCTTGTTGTGGTTTCTTCCTTCTGAAGTCAAATCTCTGTCTGTAAAGCCTAGTCCATGACTAGCATTCACATTCGCAACCACAGCTTCCAATTGATTGACATTTATTTCTTGTGGAACATACGCCATCTGCAAGACTTTTAGCAAAGCTTCCCTGTGTGCCTGAGAACACATCAGCAGGGATAGTACTGAGATCTTGGACGAAGTTTGATTGAGCTGTTCTACCACTTTGTAGTGACTCTTCTTTATGATTCTCATGAACTCCTCCACCTTCTTTTCAAAAGTACATTTCTCTGGAACATGAGTCACAACATCTTTTATAGCCACTTGTTTACCCTTAGCTCGTGCAACAACTTCAGCTTCAGTGTCAGTTCTAAGAGTCTGGGGAGAAACCAATCTTCCGCTTCTAGTAACGCCTCCCACACCTCCTACATTCATAATACTATGGTCAATAGTCACCGGAAGCTTTTCTTCAACTCTTTGTCCTTGTACATATACATCTGCACCATAGTGCCACGAAACAACTCTTTCGTTATTATACGGCACATAACCTGGAACAATAATGGTGACTGGGCTCATCTCCTGAGGTATGTAAATAGTAACAGGCTCCAGCCTATGAGGCACCGGCATCTCTTCAGGAGTGAAATAAATGGTTACTATAGACACGTTGTCGCTTTTGTTGTTAATCTTGTCAAACTGTAAAGATCCTTCATTCATCAAACTCTGAATTTATGCCCTCAACCTGACACAACTATTCTGAGACAACAAACAATCCTCACATTCACTAACACAGCCTGGGAACACTTGTCCCTTCAAAAAACGGCCTTTCACGACTGTCAATAGAGTCTGGACATCATCAATATCAGTGATCATATTCAACTGCTCTTTGTCTTTAATAGCATTCACCATTGCCCCACCATTGTGATTAGGCATCGGGTTGTTAGCGACATTAGGTGGAAGAGCAAAGTTAATGGCTTTTGAGTCAATTAAATCTTGTACTTTCATCTGCAGAGCTATGTGTAACACGATGGGAGAACTGACTTTAGTTAAATGTTGCGGATAGCAAGAGTCGCCACCGACTTTTATTTTATCCAAAAGGAAATGGCATAAAAGAACAGGAAAGACCTTAAAAAGATTTTGAGTTCGGGGGGTAGGTTATACAAAGGGAAGGTGTTAGCACCCTTTATATCCATGGTTATCCATGGGCTCTTAGTTACTTAGCTCACTTTAAATTGTTTTGAGAAAGTGTAGTGTGTGATTAAAAATTTTCTAAGTACTTTATAATGATCCTCGTATGGATGTATATAAAGACTTTGTTTTGAAACTTTGTTTGAAATGTGAAGTGTAATGAAGTATTTTGAAGAAAAGTGAGCAAGTACTTAAGAGGAACCTACCCTATGCTAAGTCTTTACTGTTCTTATATGTTCTTTCAATGGTAAGACTAGCCCTATTATTAAGGAATAGGTAGTCATCACCTTGGATGTGATAAGGGACATATGAAGGGACATATGTGTTTAGGCAACTGTAAGGTGTCTTTAGCATTTCGTAGGGACTTATCATCTTTTTATTTCGAAGGGACAAGATCATTTACCGTTGGCAACATCGAAGGGACTTGATCTTATAATCTTAAAGGGACTTGATGATATTTTATGAAGGGACTTTGCTTTAAGACACCTTACTTGACCTTAGAAGTAGGCAACATGAGGAGTAACCCTAGAAAGTGTGAGATGGCGATCAAAGATCGACTTACGTGTGTGAGTGTTCATATTTATATATTTATCTTATTAAGTAAGTTATTCTAAATTAATTTTAAATCACAAACATGTTATCACTCCCTATAGTTACTAACCATGGCAAAAATATTTATCAATAATAAAATAAAGACAAAAATAAACTACAACTATTACAAGGCTTTCGCAATTACATTATAATAGAAATAATTAATAATAAATATAGAATAAAATAAACTTATAATTAAAATGGTTAGTAATAAAAATAAGGCTTAAATAGTCTTTTAGTCCCTGTAAGTTAACAAGTTTTTGGTTTTCGTCCCTGAAAGTTTTTTTTTTCAGTTTAAGTCCCCACATTTCCAAAACGCGTTGGTTTTAGTCCCTACTGTGAGTTAGACGTTAAAAAAAAAGGGATGTGGCAGACGGTGCTGATGTGGCAGGTCGTTTGACATTTCTCAATAATCCAAGTGGCATTGTCATTTACACATGTGGCATTGTCATTTTCCTTCCACAAAATGGAACATGAAAGGTTAATTTTTGCATTCTCACTATCGTCCCTACAAAGTTAGGTTTTCAGCCATTGAAGAGTTTTCAAGGAAACTGTCAAGTAAACTTCATACATTGAAGACGACGGGACTGACCTGCAGCAAAGGCCATCGGGACTGATCAACTTCAGGTATGACATTTATACTGAACATTCATTATGGGGGAAGGATGGTTAGGGATAGTGTGGTGTATTACTTAGGTGGGGTTAAACATGAAGTAGAGATAGACCCTGATAGGTGGAGCTATTTTGAAGCAACTGGTATTGTGAAAGATATTTGCAACCTTGAGGCCACTGATTATTCTCTATGGTGGTATAACAATGTATCGGGTAAACATGCAAGGCTAATTAGTGATAGGGATGCAGCTAATATTTATGAACATGCTGTTGAAACTTGTTGTAGTGTGGATTTATTTGTTGAGCATAAAGTTAATGCTAATGCTGGAAATGTGAATGATAATGCTGGAAAAGTCAATGATAATGCTGGAAATGCTGATGAAACTGTCAATGTTAATGCTGCTGTCAATGAAGGAAATGCTGATGAAACTGCCAAGGTTGATGCTAATGCTGATAATCTTGATGACAGTGATGACAGTGATGACAGTGATGATAGTGATTTCAATTATTTATCATTTGAGGACAATGAGGAAGATAGGGCCCTTGGCAAGGATGATGGCTTTTTCTTTGCAGAGAAACCATCAAGAAGGATTAAGCAGATTGCAAGGAAACATAGGGCTACTCCAAAAAAGATAAGAAATGTTGGTGTTACTAGGGGTTCATCAAGTGGAGTTAGTGTTGAGGATGATTTGGTTGACACTAATTATTTAAGTGAAGATCTAGGCAGTAGTGATCCTGATGCATCAGATAAAGAGGATGGACCAAATTATCCTAGGTTTAAGATGGAGGAATTGCACAAGGATTACAAGTTCAAAGTTGGTTTGGAGTTTGTTTCCTTGCATGAATTTAAGGATGCAATAACTGAATGGTCAGTATTAAATGGAAGAGAGATAAAGTATGTGAAAAATGACAAGGTTAGAGTGAGAGTAGTTTGCAAGGGCAATTGTGGGTTTTTGGCTCTTGTTAGTAAAGTGGGGAATAAGCACACATATAGAATGAAAAAATGGTATGGTGCTCACACGTGTGGTAGGGTTTTGAACAACACCACTGCTAACTCCAAGTGGATTGCAAAGACTATGGCGGCTAGGATGGCTTCATCTGATGGAATTAAGATTCGTGATATTGTCTCTGATATTAGGAATACTTACTCAGTAGGTATAAGTATGAACAGGGCATGGAGGGCAAGGCAAATTGCAAAAGGTTTGGTTGAAGGTGATGCAACAAAGCAATATACTCTGTTGTGGAGGTATTTTGCAGAATTAAGGAGGGTCAATGCAGGGAATACATGCAAAATTAATGTCACCAGAGTTGGTGCCACAATTCAACCCAGATTTGGCAGCTTTTATTTTTGCTTTGATGGAGTAAAGAAGGGATTCACTACTGCTTGCAGGCCATTCATTGGTGTTGATGGATGTCACCTCAAGAACAAATATGGAGGCACTTTGCTTGTTGCTGTTGGAAGGGACCCTAACGACCAATATTACCCCTTGGCTTTTGGTGTATGTGAGACTGAGACAAAGGAGTCATGGAGGTGGTTCCTGACATTGCTTTTGGAAGACATTGGACAAGACAAAAGATGGGTATTCATTTCAGACCAGCAAAAGGTACCTTATCAATTCCTTTTTTTGTTAACTTCATCCCTAAGTAATGTTTGTTTTTTTAAATTAATCCCTAAGTCATGTAATTGTGTTTTGATTTGGTCCCTTATTATTTTTCTTGTAATGATTTCAAGGGGTTAATTCCAGTATTTGAAGAGATGTTTGAGAGGGTTGAGCACAGGCTTTGTCTTAGGCATTTATATGCCAATTTCAAAAAGAAGTTTGGTGGTGGCACACAAATCAGGGATTTTATGATGGCTGCAGCAAAGGCCACATACATTCAAGCATGGGAAGCAAAAATGAAAGAGTTGAAGGTATTACATCCTAAGGCTTGGGAGTGGTTGATCAAAATACCTACAAAATCATGGTGTAAGCATGCTTTCTCATTCTATCCCAAATGTGATGTGCTAATGAATAATGTATCTGAAGCATTTAATAGCACAATACTAGTTGCTAGGGATAAACCAATCTTAACCATGTGTGAATGGATTAGAAACTACCTTATGACTAGAAACTCTAACTTAAGAGAAAAAGTTGATAGGTGGGAACATAGGATAATGCCAAGACCTAGATTTAGGTTAGATAAAGAGGTAGAAAATGCTGGTAATTGGCTTCCAAACTGGTCTGGGGATACTATTTGGCAAGTTGAACATATCCATAGCAAACATAGTTTCATAGTTGACACTTCTAAAAGAACTTGTACATGTAACTTTTGGGAATTGGTAGGCATACCATGTAGACATGCAGTTGCTGCCTTAGGCTATAGAAACCAACCACCAGAAGACTATGTAGATGACTGTTATTCTAAAGAAACATATGTGGCATGCTATGATTTCAATGTTAGCCCAATTAATGGCCAAGACATGTGGCCTGAGGTTGAAACTGAGGAAATGTTGCCTCCATCCTACAAAAGAGGCCCTGGTAGGCCAAAGAAATTAAGGAGGAGGGAACCTGATGAAGACCCAAACAAGGTAAGGACACAGACATCTTATTGTTGTACCAACTGTGGTGGAAATGGACACAATGCAAGAAGCTGTTCAGTTCAGGTGCAAGACCCTGAAACTTAAAAAAGAAAGGTACCAAATTTGGTCCCTCTATTTTAATTTTAATTTTTATTTTGGTCCCCCAATTTAATTTTTAATTGTGCTACTCTGTTTGCAGAAAAAAACCAAAGAAAGGTCCACAGCCTCAGGATCAACCTCCAACTCAGCAACAGCCACAGGATCAAGATGTACCTCCAAGTTCAGTTCAGGTGCCTGACCCTCAAGCTAGAAAAAGAAAGGTATGTATTCATGCTACAGACATGAATCATGTTTTCTTACTATATGTATTGATTGTGCTACTCTGTTTGCAGAAAAAACCAAAGAAAGGTCCACAGCCTCAGGATGAACCTCCAACTCAGCAACAGCCACAGCCTCAAGATGTACCTCCAAGTGAACAACAACAACAGCCTCAAGATGTACCTCCAAGTGAACAACAACAACAGCCTCAAGATGAACCTCCAAGTGAACAACAACAACAGCCTCAAGATGAACCTCCTTCAGAACAACAACAACAGCAAGATACACAATGTGATATGGACCAAGACTTTGAAATGCTTGCAGCAGATCTTTGTGCAGCTTTTGATACAACACAACCTCAACCCAATCTCAATGATCTCAGTTCCAAAATTCCATCTCCAACTCAAGTTGCTAGTGACCAGCCTCCAACTGTTGAGGTTCCACCTGTAATGGCTTCACAAGGAGTTAGTGACTCACAACCAAACTACATTCTCTCTGCACCTGTTCAAGAGGTTGTTCCTACACCTAAAGAACATGTTAATGCACTTCCTAAACAAAAGGTGAGTCTGTTATTAATGTTATTAATGTGTCTGTTTTCTGTTTTGTAAATTGGCATCTATGTATTTTCTTTGGCCTAATATATTCTGTTTCTATTGTGTTTATTGTGTCTTTCTAGGCAAAACCACCCAAACAACCCAAACAAAAGGTTGCAAGGAAGTTAGAGTTGAGGAGAAGTGATAGAACAAGGGTACTTAGGTGCAAGAACCTCAAGGGAGAAGGAAGTAGCCCTGCACAACCATGGAAACTGTAGATATATGTTTTGACTGATACAATGGACTTGTTATTTTGTACTATGTAATTTGATTACAGTTGAACCATTATGTTTTGATTACAAATGTTGTTTTGTATTATGTTTTGTATTATGTTTTGATTACAAATGGTGTGCTTTATGATACAATGTTACACATTAATGTGTATTTTGATTACAGTATTTTGATTACAAATGGTGTATTTTGATTACAGTATTTTGCACACATATATATGTACAAGGACCAAACTCAAAAAATACTTTATTATTACAAGGACTAAAAACAAAAACAAAAAACAAAATGACAATGGGTGTATTTTGAGTTAAAGCATTGTTGTGATAAGTAATTGGTGTACTTTATGCACAATTCAAAAGAGGAGTAAGATAATTGCATACATAAACTAGCCAAAACCATAACATCTATTTCATTAATCATTTGGTACATGAACAAATGTCAAAATACATTAATATTACAGGGACTAAAAACCAAAAACAAAAATACAGACACAAACAAATGGGATTCATCACCATTTGTGATAAGCAAGGAAGAACCCCCATGACCCAAACAACAAAAACTTCAACAATGTCACTTTTCTTTTTTCCTTCTCCAACTTAATCTTCACTTTTTCCTTTTTTTTAACCTAAATATCCTTAACAAACTCCTTCAACATTTCAGAACACTCACAACCACTTGAAATTTTAAGCTCACTGGCCGGATTTCGTTCTATTTCATCATCCCAAATGAACAACTTGCATCCACACATTAACCCTGAGTTTTGACACTTCCAAAATCTTCTATTAGGGTTTTCAACAGTTTTTGACATAAACAATTTCATTCTTCTGTTGCAACCACATACTGGTGCTTGAACGTGCTGAGATTGTGCAGAAGAAGAAGATGCCATTGGAGACGATAGGGAAGAAAGAAGAAAGCTTGAAGAAGAAAGCTTGAACACTGTGACTCTAAATTTTGGATTTGGTCCCTCTAGAATAAATAGGAAAATGACAATGCCACATGTGTAAATGACAATGCCACTTGGATTATTGAGAAATGCCAAACGACCTGCCACATCAGCACCGTCTGCCACATCCCTTTTTTTTTAACGTCTAACTCACAGTAAGGACTAAAACCAACGCGTTTTGGAAATGTGGGGACTTAAACCGGAAAAAAAAACTTTCAGGGACGAAAACCAAAAACTTGCTAAATTACAGGGACTAAAAGACTATTTAAGCCTAAAAATATTCATAAGAGGAAGAGGTTAGCACAAATATACAAAAATATATAGAATTTAAGAGAACATTTTTAAATTAAACAAATAATTTTGAAGAATTTTTAAGAAGAAAATAATAAAGTAATTAGAATAATGATAATAAACAATATAATAATTATTTACAAAACAAGATTAATTATTTAATTATATATTAGAAAAATTAATTAAGTTTAATATTAAATAAAAAAATTTGGGTTAGAAATTTGGGTTAGAACTTTATTTAAGAAGAATTAGGGTTTATAGGATAATTAGGTTTAATTTATAAAATAAATCTACTTATTTACAAAATTTATTTAATAATATGAACATCTAACAAATAAATATAAATAATTAAGTTTTTGAAAATAAAGTTTTAATTTAAATATAATTTTGGGTATAAAAGAAATAATATGCATTTATTTTAAAATTGGTGATTTAAAGGATTAAATAAATAAATATAAATAATATAAACAAAAATAATGAAAATAAAGTAACAAAAAAACATACCTGGGGCTGGGATTCGAACCCAGGCCCTGGGCTTTGCAAGCACTAATCCAGCAGCGTGACCACCAGGCCAGGCGCGCGCTGGTGTTAGAGTTTGAGCAGCAATCATTTTATTATTAACCTGCAAAACAAAAAAAAAATAAAACAAAACAAAATGGTCTGGGGGAGATTCGAACCCAGGACCATTCATTTACAAGCAAACACACAAACCAGCTGAGCCAAACGCGCTAATTGATAATAGAATAACAAATACATATTATAAAAACAATCTAAATTATGAATTCAGATTTTCGCGCCAAGCTACTTCTTCTTTAATCTCCTGACTTGCGAAATTACCTGCGAATTTTGTTGGCACTTTTCTTGCGAATTTTCAACCTGCAGGAAACCCTACGAAACCCATACACTATCATTTACGTACAGTTTTGTTAAATTAATCACATGAGTATAATCCAAACATCATTTGAAATTGATTTACGGTTTTGAAATTCATTTATATTCACTTAATCGTGAAAACCTAATTTGAAGGTTATGAACCCTAAAATGGCATCCTACGATTCAACCATGGTTTCTCCAATTCAATCACCCAGAATTCATCACCAACCTTCACTAAACACAAATCAGCAAACAAAACTTATTAATAACGCATGAATGATCAAGAACGGAAAAAATCAAAATCATGAATAACTTGAATCGGGTTTGTCAGTATGGGATGTTATAAAGCAATGTATTGATCAGGTTATACTCAATGATGTTCAGGGAACATGTCTCAACCTTCAAAATGCTTTGGAAAGCTCTCTAACAAGGAATCTGAATCAAGCTTTTTGGAACAATTTTTGAAGTTTTGAAAGGTGTTCTTGAGGCTGCAAATTCGTGTCTTGTGCATTGCTTGATGTTGTTTATATATGATAGAACAAAATTAGGTAAAAAAATCAATCTTCACTTTGGACTTTTGGATATTTAGAGATTGAAAAAGATAAGCTTCCAAAAATTGAAAAATCTTGATATATCCTTACTATTTTTGAATGATCTGATTTTGTGTAGTTTCAATCACCTCTAAATGATCATTAAGACTTTCTAGAACCAAAATCAAATCATATATTCACACTTTTATATTTTATTTTGATTTAAAATGATTTTTAATATAAAAAATCATAATAAATAAAATAAAATGAATAAAAATATGAATAAATAAATTTTAATTCGTGCATGATGTCATGGAAGTGTTTGGATCATAAAAAAGCAAGCCCATTTGGTGAATTGTGGTTTTAAGACCTCATTTGCTTCATAAACCTCTCAAAAATTTCCCAAATTTGCAAGGGCATAAATCCCTAAATTTTAATGATATGAAGGTGTTCTTGGAGATTTTGGAAAGCTTAATGAGCCCTCTAACCAACCTCTTTGGTATCATGTCCATATATTTTACCATTCTCAAGTTATGCTCTTTGGAAGTTGTTGACTTTTTGTTGACTTTTAAAAGGACCTATAATGTCTTAGCTCATACCTTCCAAATGAAGCATTTTTGGGCTTGGCTTGTGAGACACAAAGTTGTAGAGAATTCAATTACCTTCAAAATGAGATTTGGATGGAAAAAAATTTATGAAGCATGTGAAAGTTATGGCTGGTCAAAGTTCAGTTGACTTTTCCTGTGAAAACCCTAATTTAGAAACTCCTGATTCTTGATGATCTGAAACTTCCTTGATGAATCATGATCAACCCTTGATCAAATGATGAATTTTACTTCATATACTTGATGTTGGCAAAAAATCATGAAGTTTGACTTTGGTTTGACCACAGTTGACCTTAGTTTGACTTTTTAACTACTTTGACTGATTTTAGCCTATCTGATCATCTGACTGAGTAAACCTTTGGGGAAAGTCTTGAAACTTGACAAGGGGATTCTTGAACACATATAGGATGCTATGAAGCTCACTTGAAGACTTGGAAGTCAATTTAGCCTGATGAAAGTCAAAACCCTAGTTTAGGATGCCTTGCTTAGGAGGATGCATTGTTTGAGGGAATTGTCAAACTTTCTGACTAATTGTGAACCTTGTGAACCTCATGAGATATCTTGTGAACCTTGTGAACCTCTTGGACACCTTAGTACACAATTCCTTGTCTTGGTAAGGGCAAATTTTGGGGTGAAACAGCTGCCCCTGTTCAATTTTCTGAAACCTGAGGGGTTATATTGGTATATGTGCCAATCGTGACCTGGAAGGTTGAAGGGGATTGAACACAAAAGCCCAAAATTTTGCACTCGTCGGTGCGTAAAATAAAGCTGATGATTAATTGTATATGCTTGAGTGGGCTTGAAGATGCCACTTGGAAGAACTAGAGATGGGCTTATAGATGCCATCCATAATATCAGGAGGTGATAATATCTTGATGTTGATACTGGATATCAGTACTAGGTCTTCGTATAGGCCGTCTCTGAATCGTTTATGCAACATGGTGACGATTATCTCTTCTGGAAATATCCTGGATTAGGGAATGGATCTTCGTATAGACCGTTTGCCTACTATCCAAGGACAAAAGAATATCAGGATTAAATCTTCTGAAAATATCCTGGACTAGGGAATAGATCTTCATATAGACTGTTTGCCTACTATCCAAGGACAAAAGGATTATCAGGATGAAATCTCCTGAAAATATCCTGGACTAGAGAATAGATCTTCGTATAGACCGTTTGCCTACTATCCAAGGACAAAAGAATATCAGGATTAAATCTTCTGAAAATATCCTAGACTAGGGAATAGATCTTCGTATAGACCGTTTGCCTACTATCCAAGGACAAAAGGATTATCAGGATGAAATCTCCTGAAAATATCCTGGACTAGGGAATAGATCTTCGTATAGACCGTTTGCCTATTATCCAAGGACAAAATAATATCAGGATTAAATCTTCGTGGCGATTATATCCCTTGAAAATATCCTGGATTAGGGAATAGATCTTCGTATAGACCGTTTGCCTACTATCCAAGGACATCTTGAGTAATGATTAAGTATCAGCATTAGACCTTCGTATAGATCGTTTCTGACCTGTTGTGAATTGTTGATAGTATTTTATATGCATATAACCATCCTGCAAGGAAAAGGTTAGTTTATGCAATATGTATGCATGTATGCCATGATATACCTAAGTAAATGTATTATGCATTATGGATGTGTATGCTATGATATGATGTAAATTATGTATGTATGAATCATGCAGCCTGAAGCGTCTGGATATCTTTGTATAACAACTACTGGCTAGGGAAAATAAATCCTGATTCGTTATTGAAGAATATGAGGAACCCGTTCCCGTCTTGTTTGATAGTATAGTATTTATAACCTCCCTTCTTTGTTCGTCGTACTTCTATTGAAGGAATAAGTTCCTGAGTATCCCGACTGAGGATAAAAGAGATGGACATAAATTCAAGGGGAGATGTAGCTTGAAATATCTATAAAGATAGATTTACTCTACTGGGGATTTGTAGTTATCTTGTGGGGATGAACAGGCGAAGCTTCGTTGAATTACCATCCTCGTCCGTCCTTAGTAAATACTATTACTGCATTTTATGCATTTCTGGTAAACATCAATCATATTCAAAAGCATACATACATTCAAACACAACCAATGGACGTTTTCGCTTATGTAAATAGGGTAAAAGTAAATATGGATTCAAAGATAGAATTTTATTTATATTACAAAGTGACCTATTGTAACCCGGTGAACTGACTTTAAACAATGTTGCGGATAGCAAGAGTCGCCACCGACTTTTATTTTATCCATAAGGAAAGGTTATAAAAGAACAGGAAAGACCTTAGAGAATGTTTTGGGTCCGGGGGGTAGGTTATGAAAAGGGAAGGTGTTAGCACCCTTTTCATCCATGGTTATCCATGGGCTCTTAGGTACTTAAGCTCACTTTTGAATTGTTTTGAAAGTGTAGTGTGTGAATAAGAAAATTTTCAGAATAGTTAATAAATAATCCATGTAAGGATATGTTAAAAACATGTTTGAAAATTTTGTTTGAAAATTGTTTAAGTGTGGAGAAAGTTTTGAAATGAGCTTAAGTACTTAAAAGTAACTTACCCTAATGTTTAAGGGTCTTTCTTGCTTTTTATTCTTTCCTTAGTAAGACTATCCCTACTATAATGGAGTAGGTAGTCCTTACTTTGGATGTTAACGGGACATGTGAGGGACAATTCGATCTTTAAGGCAATAGTGGGGTGTAATAAGCATTTATAAGGGGCTATCATCATTTTTTCCGAAGGGACTCGATTCGTATAGGCAACATAAGGGACTTTGATGATTTTTACTCGAGGGACTTGCTTTATACACCCCACTTAACCATTTATTCGTAGGCAACAAGAGGGATATCCTTAGAAAGTGAGACGGCGATTTAAAATCGACTTACGTGTGTGAAGTGTTTAAATTAATTATCTTTATTAGAAATTTTCTAAATTGATTTTAAATATCATACATGTTATCACTCCCTAATTACTAACCACAATGACAACAATAATTAAATAATTACATCCAGGAAACAATTACAAGGAATTAAAATAATAAGCAAAATATTAAACAAAATAATAAATAAACAATAAATAATAAATATAAGGGGTTAGTAAGTAAAATTAGCAAAAATAATAATAATAAACATAATTAAATTATAAATGGGTTAGTAATTAATAATAAATAATAATAGGAAATTAATAAAGCAAAATAATATGGTTAGCAAAATAATAATAATAATAATGAGATTAGAAACATAAAAAATAAATAATAACATGGTTAGTAATAAAAATTAATTAAGGGGTTAATAAAATAAGCAAAAATTAATAATAATATAATTAGCAATAATAATAGAAACCAAGAAATTAACATGCACAATCAAATATTTTCTAATTCACATACTAATTATTAAATTATTTTATAATTACAAAGTTTTAATCATTATAAATATATAGATTTACAATTTATATACATATTCTAAGAAAAAGATGAATTTTTAAATAGCATATTAAAATTCAATTTTTATTATTCATTATATTCACAAATTATTTTTAATCATATAATTATACTAAATTAGATTATTTCTAAATATTAAAAGAAAATTAATTTGACTTATAATTATGTTTACTATATTAAAAATTATATACATAATAATTATAATAAAAATTAGAAAACAAATTATTAAGAAAAAAAAAATAGAATTAGGTTTTGAAACATAAATATTTTTTAGGGTTTTAAAAAAAAATAGGTTTATATATATATCAAAATTTATTTTAACAATCATATAATATTATTTTAATTAATATAAACTATACAAAAATAAAATTTTAAATAAAAAAACAAGAGTTTTATTTTTTCTAGAAAATTATTTTAAGATTTATTAAACTATATAATATATACATATTTTATAATTAAATTAATTAAATTAAGTGTAAGACAAGAAAATAAGAGAAAAAGAAAGAAAAGGAACCTGATGGGATTTGATCCCAGGACCCCTTGCTTGCAGGTAACAACAAGAACCACCAGGCCAGCCAGGCGCAGGTGATATAAAATTGAATCCAGTTTGTTTTGTTCTTTGTTTTGAGGAATCCAGAAAAATAACAAAAAAAAAACAAAAGGCCTGGGGTGGGTTTCGTACCCAGGACCTTATATTCACAAGACACACGCGCTACCGCTGGGCTGGGAGAGCCAATCCTATCAGCTTGTTGACTTTGATTCATTATATTTTATGCCTTTCATGATCCTGAAAAATAAACAAAAAAATGACACAAAGCCAGATTCGAACCCTGGCCCTATATCCAAACACGCGCATGATTTACCACTGGACCAAGCAGTCAACTTGTAATACAAAACAGAAAGAATATATTATATTTTATAATCAAATTTCAAAAATATAAATTCGCGCCAAACAGTCTTCATCTTCAACCTTGAGACTTTCGAATTTTGCTACGAAATCTTCCATGAAATTTCCTGCGAATTTGAAACCCTAACAAAACCTGCGAAACTCAAAGGGCAACAAAACCATACAATTTTTCAAAATTGAAAGTGCAAACATGTTCCAGAGATCAATTAGAATCCAGCCATGGTCTCAAAAATTATTTATGTTCATTAAATCAATAAACCCTAATTGGAGGTCATGAACCCTAATATGGCATCTCACGAATTAGGCTCTGTTTCTTGAGTTTTCCTGCCCAGAATCAATCCACACAACATCACAAACAATATTAAACAGTCCAAATTCATTTAAATGCAATAAATTATGGTAATCGAAAAAGAAATTTCAAGCATGAACATGGCTTCGGGTTTAGCAAATGTGCATGAATTGGATGCATTTGATGGATGTTTCATGATCAGAGAAGTCCCATGAAGCTTGCTATGAACTTATTTTACCTTCAAAGGCCTCAAATCCAAGAATCCGAATATCACTTGTGGAGGGATTTTTTGTGTTTTTGTTCTTACCTTTTGGCTGCTCCAATTCGTCCATCTGCATTAGGTTTATGTTATGTATATATATGGGATTGATTTAGGTCAGAAAAACCATTTGGTTGTGTGAAGATTTGATCCAAAAAAGATTCATAAAGATCATTGTGTAATTTTCAAATATTTGATCATAATGCCTTACTATTTTGGGAGGGATCTTATAATTTCCTTCTCTTTTGACTCCAATCATCATTTATGATTTTCTAGATCCAATCACAAAAATATTCTCTCATGTTTAATATTTTTTTCAAATTTAAAATGATTTAAAATGTAATAAATCATAGTAAATTAATAAAATAAAATAAAAAATATGAGAATATCATGAAAATTTCGTGCATGGCATTATGAAGTGGATTGGGTCACAAATTGAATGGCCCATTTGAAAAGAAATGATTTTGAACCTCCTTTTTCAACATAAACCTTCACAAAATTGTCCAACTTTGCAAGGGCACATCTCCCTCAATTTTAAAGGTATGAGGATGTTCTTGGACTTTTTGGAAAGCTTGAAGAGTCCTCTAAACAACCCCATTGGTTTCAGGTCCATATCATTTACCAATCTCAAGTTATGCCCTTTTGAAGTTGTTGACTTTTTGTTGACTTTTTGAAATGACCTATAATGTCTTAGATCATATCTTTCAAATGAAGCATTTTCAGGCTTAACTTCCAACATCAAAGTTGTAGAGAATTCAATTTCCTTCAAAATGAGCTTTGGATGGAGACTTGGTGATGAAGTATGTGAAAGTTATGCCTGGTCAAAGTTCAGTTGACTTTTACTGAGGAAACCCTAATTTAGAAACTCCTGATTATTGATGATCTGGAATCTCCTTGATGAATCATGATCAACCCTTGATCAAATGATGAATTTTACTTCATATACTTGATGTTGGCAAAAAATCATGAAGTTTGACTTTGGTTTGACCACAGTTGACCTCAGTTTGACTTTTTAACTGCATTGACTGATTTTGTCTTATCTGATCATCTGACTGAGCAAACTTTTGAGAAAAGTCTTGAAACTTGTCATGGGGGTTCTTATATACATATAAGATGTTATGAAACTCACTCGAGGTATTGGAAGTCCATTTAGCCCGATTAAAGTCAAAACCCTAGTTTTGGATGCACTGCTTAGGAGGTGCATTGTCTGAGGGAATTGTCAACTCCTTTGACCAATTGTGAACTTTGTGAACCTTGTGAATCTTCATAAAGTGTCTTGTGATACTCATGGGAGGTATTGTGAAGCTTGTGAACCTTGTGAACCTCATGAAGTGGCTTTGTAGACCTCAGGAGAGCTTTGTAAACATTGTGAAACTTGTGAACCTTGTGAACCTTCAAGAAGTAACTTGTGAACTTCATGAACTTCATGAAAGGTCTTGTAAATGTTGAGAAACTTGTGAACCTTGTGAATCTTCATAAAGTAACTTGTAGACTTTATGAACTTCAAGAAAGGCATTGAAAGCATTATGGAACTTGTGAACCTTGTGAACCTTCTTAGAACACAAAGTCTTGTATTGTGAGGGCAAATTTTGGGGTGCAACAGCTGCCCCTGTTCAATTTTCTGAAACCTGAGGGGTTAGATTGGTACATTTGCCAGTCGTGACCTGGAAGGTTGAAGGGGATTGAACACAAAAGCCCAAAAATTTGTACTCACCAGTGCATAGAGTGATATTGATGGTTGGTTGAACATGATTGAGTGGGCTTAAAAATGCCACTAGGGGAAAGTTCTTTAGTAGTATAATGAAAGCTGTCAGGAGTCTGGAGTAATACTGATGTAACAGCATGTCTTCATGAGGATAGAGCAATGGAAAGCTCTAAAGCAGTCTTGAAGTAATGATTTCAGGAGGATGGAGACATCAATAATGACAACTCCAATGCAGTCTTGAAATAATAGTGTGATATGTCTTCAGGAGGATAGAGCAATCAATAATGATAACTCCAATGCAGTCTTGAAGTACTGATTTCAGGAGGATGGAGACATCAATAATGACAACTCCAATGCAGTCTTGAAATAATAATGTGATATGTCTTCAGGAGGATAGAGCAATCAATAATGATAACTCTAATGCAGTCTTGAAGTACTGATTTCAGGAGGATGGAGACATCAATAATGACAACTCCAATGCAGTCTTGAAATAATGATGTGATATGTCTTCAGGAGGATAGAGCAATCAATAATGATAACTCTAATGCAGTCTTGAAGTACTGATTTCAGGAGGATGGAGACATCAATAATGACAACTCCAATGCAGTCTTGAAATAATAGTGTGATATGTCTTCAGGAGGATAGAGCAATCAATAATGATAACTCTAATGCAGTCTTGAAATAATAATGTGATATGTCTTCAGGAGGATAGAGCAATCAATAATGATAACTCTAATGCAGTCTTGAAGTACTGATTTCAGGAGGATGGAGACATCAATAATGACAACTCCAATGCAGTCTTGAAATAATAATGTGATATGTCTTCAGGAGGATAGAGCAATCAATAATGATAACTCTAATGCAGTCTTGAAGTACTGATTTCAGGAGGATGGAGACATCAATAATGACAACTCCAATGCAGTCTTGAAATAATGATGTGATATGTCTTCAGGAGGATAGAGCAATCAATAATGATAACTCTAATGCAGTCTTGAAGTACTGATTTCAGGAGGATGGAGACATCAATAATGACAACTCCAATGCAGTCTTGAAATAATAGTGTGATATGTCTTCAGGAGGATAGAGCAATCAATAATGATAACTCTAATGCAGTCTTGAAGTACTGATTTCAGGAGGATGGAGACATCAATAATGACAACTCCAATGCAGTCTTGAAATAATGATGAGCTCATCAGGAGAATAAAATAATAAAGCAGTCCCAAAGATCATAAGTTTGCTTGTTGGATAATTAACCTGAAAACAAAGTAGCATTCTGTATAACAATATTAGTTTATGCTTTATGTATGCATGTATGATATGATGTACTTAGGTAACATATTATGTATATGGATATATATGCTATGGTATGATGTAAATGATGTATGTATGATATGATAACTGCCGGAAACGTCCGGATATCTTCGTATAACCACTGCTGGCCAGGGAAAATAAATCCCGATTCGTTATTGAAGAATGTATAACCTCTGTCTGCTGGGTATAACAGGGTATAGATAACCTCCCGTATGCTGGGGATAACAGAGTATAAATATAACTTCCCGTTGCTGGGGATAACAGAGATAGATATCACCCCCCGTTGTTAGGGATAGTAAGGTATATATAACCTCCCGTTGTTGGGGATAGTAGGGTATATATAACCTTCGTCTTCGTTTGATAATAGGATAAGTATATCATCCCGTCTTCGTTCGTCGTGCCCTTATTGGAAAGTAATTTCCCGCATATCCGTATGAGGATAAAAGAGATGGATATAAATTCCAGGGGAGATGAGACTTTATGAAGATGGATTAGTCCTACTGAGAGTTTTGTGATTGTTTTGCAAAGATGAACCGGCGAAGCTTCGTTGAAATCCTTCCCTCGTTCGTCCTTAGTAAATACTATTACTGCATTTTCATGCATTTCTGGTAAACATTAATCATATTAATAGCATACATATATTTCTGGTAAGCATTAATCATATTCAAAAGCATACATACATTCAAACACAACCAATGGACGTTTCGCTTATGTAAATAGGGTAAAAGTAAATCTGAATTCAAAAGATGGAATTTATTTATATCAAGAAGTGACCCATACACGGGTAAGTTTGTACAAGGAGACATAAACCCTAGTAAGAGAATTTTGTCATAGAGTTTTACAAAAAGAATCAGCTATGTGGGAAACAATCCTATTGAGTTTCAATTCTACTATTGCCACTCAAGTATCTCATCTTCTTGCTGTTTAGACGGAAACGATTGGATTGAGCTTTATCCGTTCGAGCTTGAATAAGTAATACAACTGGTTGCAGTTTCATGGGTGATCCAAACGAGATATAGTCATACGCTTTAATCCCTAACTTTTGCCTGGATTGCCCTTTCAGGTTTTCAATCCACCGGGATACCCTTTTTTGCCCAAGCCGCCTTTTCAGGTTTTCGACTTGTCGGGTGTACATCTTTTTATATATATCCCTAATTTTTGCCCAAACCCTTTTGGTTTGCCGGGATGCCCTTATTTTTGCCTAGGCCTGTCAACCTAGCGGGTCTCTTTTTATGCGTAGTATTTTTTAACTATGTCTGCGTTCACGGGCTGTGGGAAATCTTCACCATCCATTGTAGTCAGTATCATGGCACCTCCTGAGAATACTGTCTTGACTACAAATGGTCCTTCATATGTTGGAGTCCACTTGCCCCTAGGATCACCCTGTGGTAATATGATACGCTTGATTACCAAGTCACCAGCCTGATATACCTTTGGCTTAACCTTCTTGTTAAAAGCTTTGATCATTCGCTTCTGGTACATCTGGCCATGACAAACTGCTGCTAACCTCTTCTCATCAATCAAATTTATCTGGTCCAGTCGAGTCTGAATCCACTCATCTTCGTCCAAGCCTGCATCCTTCATAATTCTTAAGGAGGGAATCTGAACTTCAATGGGTAGAACTGCTTCCGCACCATAGACTAAGGAGAATGGGGTTGCCCCTGTTGAAGTACGTATTGTGGTACGATAACCATGAAGAGCAAATGGTAACATCTCATGCCAATCCTTGTAAGTAACAGTCATCTTCTGCACAATCTTCTTAATGTTCTTATTAGCAGCTTCAACTGCCCCATTCATCTTTGGACGGTACGGAGAGGAGTTATGATGCTTAATCTTGAACTGCGTGCAGAGGTCAGTAATCATAGTGTTGTTCAGATTAGAACCATTGTCAGTAATAATCCTCTCAGGGATGCCATACCTACATATGAGATTATTCTTAATGAACCGAGCCACAACATTCTTAGTCACAGATGCATATGAAGCTGCCTCTACCCATTTTGTAAAATAATCAATAGCCACCAAGATGAAACGATGCCCATTAGAAGCAGTAGGCTTGATCTCACCAATCATATCAATGCCCCACATGGCAAAGGGCCAAGGAGCAGTCAACACATTCAATGGAGATGGAGGTACATGAATTTTATCAGCATAGATTTGACACTTGTGACAAGTTCTGGAGTGTTGATAGCAATCAGCTTCCATGGTAGACCAATAGTAACCTGCTCTCAATATTTTCTTTGCCATGGTATGACCACTAGAATGAGTGCCAAAGGTCCCATCATGCATCTCTGCCATAATCTCAGTTGCTTCCTTCTTATCCACACAACGAAGCATAGTTGAATCATGATTGCGCTTGTACAGAATCCCGTTACTCAAAAAGAACTTGGCAGAAAACCTTCTCAGAAACTTTCTATCTTTGACAGATGCCCCTTCAGGAAACTCCTGAACTTCAAGATATCTCTTTACTTCATAGAACCAAGGCTTCTCCTCTGTCCCTTCAGTGTCAATCTCATTGCAGTATGCAGGCTTTTCAAATCTATCAATGGTAATCTTGGGAGCTTCATCATCCCAGCTGATCTCAAACATAGATGCCATGGTGGCCAATGCGTCTGCCAACTGATTCTCTCTTCGTGGAATATGTCCAAAGGTAATCTCTTTAAAATGTGGGATCAAAGACAACACATGTTCTCTGTAGGGAATGAGATTATCATGCTTGGTATCCCAATCTCCTTTAATCTGACTCACTACCAGGGCTGAATCTCCATACACATCAAGGAACTGAATCTTCATATCAATAGCAACTTGAATACCCATGATACATGCCTCATACTCAGCTATGTTATTGGTACAATAGAAACAAAGTCTGGCAGTAATCGGGGTATGACAACCTTCAGGGGAACTAATCACAACACCAACACCATTACCATGTGCATTGGAGGCACCATCAAAAACCATAGTCCATCGGGATCCTTGTTCAGGTCCGTCATATTGTCCAGGTTCTTTGGTAACAGTCATAATGTCTTCATCAGGGAACTCAAAATTCATTGACTGGTAATCATCTACTGCTTGATGAGCCAAATGATCAGCAACAACACTTCCTTTAATGGCCTTTTGAGTAGTGTACTGTATATCATATTCTGTCAAGATCATTTGCCATCTTGCAATTCTTCCGGAGAGAGCAGGTTTTTCAAATATGTACTTGATTGGATCCATCTTTGAAATCAACAAGGTAGTATGGGTTAACATATACTGTCTTAGTCGGCGAGCAGCCCATGCCAAAGCGCAGCAAGTTTTCTCGAGCAGTGAGTATCTTGTTTCACAGTCGGTAAACTTTTTGCTAAGGTAGTATATTGCCTGCTCTTTTCGACCAGACTCGTCATGTTGCCCCAACACACACCCCATTGAGTTGTCTAACACTGTTAAGTACATAATCAAGGGTCTTCCATCAACTGGTGGCATCAAAATTGGTGGCTCTAGCAGATATCTCTTAATCTCATCAAAGGCAGTCTGGCACTCATCATTCCATTCCATCACCTGATCTTTCTTCAACAACTTGAAGATTGGCTCACAGATGGTTGTTAACTGGGAAATAAATCTTGCAATGTAGTTCAATCGTCCCAAGAAACCTCTAACCTCTTTCTCAGTACGGGGAGCTGGCATCTCTCGTATAGCTTTTACTTTTGCAGGATCCACTTCAATACCTTTTCCACTGACAATGAAACCCAGGAGCTTTCCAGATCTAACTCCAAACGTACACTTGTTTGGATTCAATCTCAACTTGTATTTCTTCAACCTCTCAAACAACTTGTGCAGATGATCAAGATGTTGTTCTTCATTCTGCGATCTGGCTATCATATCATCTACATATACCTCTATCTCATGATGAATCATATCATGAAACAAAACCACCATAGCACGCTGATATGTTGCCCCTGCATTCTTCAAACCAAATGGCATCACTTTATAGCAAAAGGTGCCCCACTGTGTAACAAATGTTGTCTTCTCCATATCTTCAGGTGCCATCTTGATTTGATTGTAACCAGAGAAACCATCCATAAAGGAGAATACCTTATGCTGAGCAGTGTTGTCTACCAGAATATCAATATGAGGGAGTGGAAAGTCATCTTTAGGGCTGGCCTTGTTCAAATCTCTGTAGTCTACACACATACGTACCTTACCATCTTTCTTAGGAACTGGTACCACATTTGCAACCCACTGAGGATAAGAAGTCACTGCTAAGAACCCTGCATTGAACTGTTTCATTACCTCTGCCTTGATCTTTTCTGACATTTCAGGACGCATACGCCGAACCTTCTGCTTCTTTGGACGACAATCTTCTTTCACTGGCAAACGGTGAACCACAATGTCTGTATCCAACCCTGGCATATCTTCATAAGACCAAGCAAAGATCTCCACATAGTCACGTAACATCTGAATCAACTTGCTCTTGACACTGTCTTCTAAATCAGCCCCTACCAGATTCACAACTTCGACTGGCTCTTCATGTGGCTGTATAGCTTTCTCTTCTTGTTGTAACAACCTAGCAAGCTCTACAGGTATTTCACAATCGTCCTCATTTCCGTCTTCAGTTTGATAGATCGGATTCTCGAAATTGTAATTGGCAATAGTAGAACTGTTATCAACAAGATCCAGAGTGGATGAGGATCTGCATTTTAGTGATGTGGGTGTGTGTAAGAACACATAGCTGATAAAGCAAAAATAAAAGAAAAAGAAAGACAAGGAACACAATATTTACTAAAACGAAACGTCCACTGATTTTATTGAATGAAGTATGCAAATGAAATGACAGCCCGTAACAAGCACCCCATTGCGCCCCGGGTAAGGCACATGGCTTGAAAGTTTTTATTGTTCCAGAAATTACAAACTTAAAACATAACACAGTAATAGTATTTACTCCTGACTAAAGGAGATAGGGATAACATCTTCAGCTTTCCAATTATTGAGTCCAGCACCCACTGTAGGAAAAATCCATGCATCCAAGTTGTAGTCTTCATCATAGTCTCCCACAGCATTGATAACCCCTTGATTGGTGATACGAGCAGCACGAGCACGACGAACAGCCTTCTGGGACTCTGCAGTGAAACCCAAACCAAACTTATCAGACTTGTACGGAATATCAGGAAGCTGACCCCAAATAGTACAACCACCTTCTTTCACCACAGCTTTTGCATCATTGAGGGAGGCCATTGCCATCGTTGGAGGGTTTCTGATAACCACAGGAACCTTCTTCACAGCAGGAGGAGCTATACAATCATTACCAACCCAAGGAACCACTTCAAATGACTGACACGGAGTCTCAATGTATTCACCTTCCACTTCCAGATACTTGAAGGTGTTTACATGGCTGACAAAGTATTCTTCTTCTCCGAAGACGGTAACAACCTTTCCATTCACCGGATATCTCAACTTTTGGTGCAATGTAGAGGTCACCGCACCTGCCCCATGGATCCAGGGACGACCAAGCAGACAAGAGTATGAAGGTCGAATATCCATCACATAAAATGTAGCAGTAAACATCTGAGAGCCAACCTTGATTGGAAGATCAATTTCCCCATGCACTACTCTTCTAGAACCATCAAAAGCCTTTACCACAATATTACTGGGCTTCAACACAGCATCTTCAGGACTCAGCTTATTCAGGACTTCCTTGGGCAACACATTCAGAGAGGAACCATTGTCTATTAGCACATGTGACAGAGTGGTGCCCCTGCATTCAATTGAAATATGCAAGGCCCTGTTATGATCCCTCTTGGCAGGGGTCAAATCAGCATCAGAGAATCCTAATCCGTTATCATAGGTCAGGTGGGCAACACAGTTCTCAAATTGATCAACAGAAATTGCACTGGGCACATGAGCAGACTTCAGAAACTTGATCAAGGACTTGGCATGAGCTTCAGAACACAGCAACAAAGACAACATGGAAATCTTTGAGGGAGTATGCCCCAACTGATCCACAATGTCATAGTCACTCTTGCGAATGATTTTCAATACTTCTTCCATCTGCTTAGAGAGATCATCAGCAGCTGGAACATCAGTAGATACAGGCTCAACAACAGGACCCTTGCCCCGAGCATCAGTGGTGGTAGTGGCAGCAGGAGTAACTGTATTCTTGGAAGTATCTGGAGGAGAGAAGACTCTTCCACTACGAGTGATCTTGCTAGATCCAGCAATATTGTCAATGTCAACAGGTACATCAGCTACAAGCTCTTGCTTAACACCATGGATGTAAACGTCAGACCCATAGTGCCAAGGCACAGCTTTGTCAGATGTATAAGGAATAGGACCAGGAGTGGTAATGATCAGAGGAGCCACTCTGGCTTCAGCAACGACTTTCACAGGACCTTCAGCAGTAATCTTGATTGGGCCCTGATGAGTGATTTTAATGGGACCCTTTGAAGTGATTCTTACCGGTACTTTGTCAACCATATCAACCTCTTCAATCTTCTTACCCCGAGTCAGATGATCCACCATACTTTCTACAGATGCTGGTCTTCTTTCAAACACTATAGTATACTTATCCATGAGACGTTGAATTCCATCTCTCAAAATGAAGCAACTATCCGGCTTATAGGTACAATACAGACAATCTTCACGACAACCTGGAAAGATCCCAGCTTGTACTAACCTCTTTTTGATAACAGACAATGGTGTGCTCAACTCCATAACTGAATAGACATGCAGATCTTCATCAATATCTTCATCAATGGCGTTGACAGTCTTCTCGTGATTTGGCATTGGAGCTGTAATCACATTTGGAGTACCTGGTGGATCAAACTCAATGTCTCCGGCATCAATCATATCTTGAATTTTGTTCTTCAAGACCCAGCAGTTATTAGTATCATGTCCTGGACAATTTGAATGATATGCACATCGTGCATTGGGATTGTACTTGGGAGAAGTAACATTGGGATTCTGAGGAGCCTCCCTCAAAGTAATGAGTTCAGCCTTCAACAAGTGTTGCAATGCCTGAGCCATTGACATGTTGATTCTCGTGAACTGTCTTCTAGTCTTTGGTTGGTGTCCCTGAGGCTGCTCTGTTGTTGCAGGAGTTGGATTTGAAATATGAACTGCACTAATAGACTGATGTCTTCTGTTACGATCAGGCTGACCATAAACAGCATTAGATTCTTTCTTTCCAGTGGGAGGCTTCTTTGCAGCACCTGATGAAGAAGTGCCCACTTGGATCTTACCACTCTTAATACCATTCTCTACCCGCTCTCCTGTCATGATCAACTCAGTGAAGCCAGATGATGAGCTTCCAATGAGATGACTGTAAAACGGACCATTCAGCGTACACATGAACATATCAACCAATTCCCTATCAGTCAAAGGGGGTTGAACTCTTCCAGCTAAGTCTCTCCACTTCTGAGCATACTCCTTAAAGCTTTCTTTGGCACCCATAGACATGCTTTGAAGCTGCATGCGAGTGGGGGCTAAGTCAGCATTGTATTGATACTGCTTGTAGAAAGCTTCAGCAAGATCATTCCAGTCTCTGATGTTGACACTCTCCAACTGATAATACCACTCCAGCTGAGCTCCAGATAAGCTCTCTTGAAAGAAATGGATCCACAACTTCTTATCAGCAGTGTGAGGTTGAATCCTTCTGACATAAGACCTCAAATGCAGCTTGGGACAAGAGACCCCATCATAGACAACAAATGTAGGAACTTTGAAACCAATGGGTATCACAACCCCAGATATCAGACTCAAATCCTCAAAATCCAGCCCAGATGACTTCTGCAACTCCATAGCATCCATCCTATCCACCAGCATCTTAAATTTGTCTTCATTAGGCTCATGGTAGTAGTTAGCCTCAGAATCAGAGTCCCCCATTGTATGGTGGAGACTGCCTACCTCTTGCTCAGATTCTTCAGATTCATAGTCTTCAGCTGGTTCTTTGGTCTTGGCAAGACCTTTGAACCTTCTTCCCATGTTAATCAACCCAGCAGACCTTCTAGTCTTCTTAGTCTTCTTAGCCAGCAGTGCCTTCAATTCATCCTGCCCCTTGGACAGGTTCAAGATCAGCTCTTGGAACTGTGCATTTTGTGCCTGGAGATCCTTAACTGATTGTTCAAGAGCCATTGCTGAAATAAACAGCGAGAAGATGAGAAACCTGTGCGCAATTATAAACCTGTGATGCAATGAAATGATATGTGAATGCATATGCAATGCTTTCAAGGACCGCAGGATTTAAATTTGCTTAGACAAACAAGAAAGTAACTTTTTATTAGTAATAACTTGTTTTGCCTTTTAGGCTTACAAAAATGGAAATGAAATAAGTACAAAAGATGGGGTTTTAAGTCTCCCAGGGACGTTTTCTCTTTGTGTTGAGGTATGAGTTGAGGTTTCGTTCCTCGTGAAGCTGCTTTGTTAGCTCCAGGACCCTTGCTTGGCTTGCTTTGTAATGAGCCTCGAAAGTATCCCTTTGTTCCTTCAGTTGGATCCATGATCTCTGCAAGTCTTCCATATCAGTAGGCATGTCTGGGTGAAGAATGGTATAAGCAGTGTCTCCTTCAGCAACAGGTTCCATGGTAACTGGTAGGATGGCAGGATATGGCATCATGAGTGTCTGAGCACGAGATCGTACCCATCTGAGATAAGCCTCCATAGGAATAGTGTACTTAGGCTCCAGTGTCTTACTGTCAATCCTGTTTACCTTTCCCCAAGCTCGTATGAATCTCTGACGGTAACCCTGAAGATCGTTGTCGTAATCAAACACAATGCCCTGAATCAACATGTCATGTGGACCATCACTCCGGGCGTAACCAAACTGTCGTAGAGCTAGAGATGGGTTGTAGGTGATGCCTCCTCTTATGCCTAGAAGTGGCACATTAGGAAACTCCCCACAACGGTCAATGATGGTGACATTCTCCATAGATCTGGAGCACCAATGAATGTCTGAGTGAGAAAGTGACATGATCCTCTTGGACCATCTGAACCCTTGCTCATTCTTCATTACTGAACGAGGAAGGTGAGAAATAAACCACCTAGAAAGCAAAGGTATGCAGCACATCAAAGTTCCTCTTGCCCTTGTAGTACGAGTATGGAGAGAATGTAGGATGTCTCCAAGCAATGTAGGCACTGGATTGTGACTCAGGAAAATGTTGATGGCATGAACATCTATGAACTGATCTGGATTGGGGAACAATACTAAGCCATATATCAGCAAGGCTAAGATCTCCTCAAAAGCATCATAGCTCATGGCCTTCAAGAACATTTGAGCTTTATCCATTAATACCTTGGCAAGAATACCCTTGACCCCACTTCTCGTCTCTAGAACAATGTCAGACTTCTTCAGATGTAGAGCTGCAGCAATAACCTCTGGTTTAAGTTCCTTCTCCAAACCTGTGAATGGTTTCTGATCAAGAACAGGGATATCCAGAAGTTTAGAGAACTCCTCCATGGTTGGAACTAACTGATAATCTGGAAATGTAAAGCAATGGTGCTTAGGGTCAAAGAACTGAAACAGCACACTCATCATGTCTTCACTGAACCCTGAAGTGACTAGATCCAATAGGTGACCATGTCTCTTGTTGAACCTGGAATGATCAGACACTTGAGAAACCAACTCTTTAAGCTTGGGAGGTATCCCCACAAAGTTGATCCTAATGGTGTTTCTACGAGCTGAAGCCATGACCTGCAACAAAGAACAAAGATAAATCCTTTGGTCCTTGAAATGGTTAGGAAAAATGGTATGCTCATGATGCATGATGATGTCATGATGTTATGTTCAATCACAAACATGTGGCACACACAAACAAGTCACACCATAGCCCTAGGTTTAAAGGCTTGCATGAGGTTTAAAGGTAAGTACCCTCCCCTGAAGTTTAGTTGGTTCATCCTGTCCTACAAAAGTAACCGGGTTCTAAGGGATCTCAATATCATTGATCCTTCACAAGGGTGGTTGATCAGAAGGCAACTTACTTGCCAACCAAAACCCTCCAAGTTTAAGATCTCAATGAGTGTAGCATCGAGTGTCAACCAACTTCAGTCTGCACCAAAGCCGGCTACCTCACTACTTTCTAAAGGCCAAGATGAGTTAACTAGGGTTCTAAAAGTTAGTTAGTGCATTGACAACGTATGGCAGCCTCAGTATTATCCTCAACTTGACTTAAGGAATATAAGCACCAACCAAGAAGTCGCACTAACTATGGCCACCAGATCAACCGTATCGATATACGTCGTACAGTTTCCTTGGTCTATTGCCATTTACCTAAGGTACACTAGATCCGGGTTAGGACCTTTCACACATAAGAGCACCCCAACAAGATAATATAAAGCAAACAAGGCAAACAATTTAAAGTGATCTTAATTCCTAAGGGTACCCCTCTTAAATTTAAATCCCCAGCAGAGTCGCCAGTTCTGTAACCCGGTGAACTGACTTTAAACAATGTTGCGGATAGCAAGAGTCGCCACCGACTTTTATTTTATCCATAAGGAAAGGTTATAAAAGAACAGGAAAGACCTTAGAGAATGTTTTGGGTCCGGGGGGTAGGTTATGAAAAGGGAAGGTGTTAGCACCCTTTTCATCCATGGTTATCCATGGGCTCTTAGGTACTTAAGCTCACTTTTGAATTGTTTTGAAAGTGTAGTGTGTGAATAAGAAAATTTTCAGAATAGTTAATAAATAATCCATGTAAGGATATGTTAAAAACATGTTTGAAAATTTTGTTTGAAAATTGTTTAAGTGTGGAGAAAGTTTTGAAATGAGCTTAAGTACTTAAAAGTAACTTACCCTAATGTTTAAGGGTCTTTCTTGCTTTTTATTCTTTCCTTAGTAAGACTATCCCTACTATAATGGAGTAGGTAGTCCTTACTTTGGATGTTAACGGGACATGTGAGGGACAATTCGATCTTTAAGGCAATAGTGGGGTGTAATAAGCATTTATAAGGGGCTATCATCATTTTTTCCGAAGGGACTCGATTCGTATAGGCAACATAAGGGACTTTGATGATTTTTACTCGAGGGACTTGCTTTATACACCCCACTTAACCATTTATTCGTAGGCAACAAGAGGGATATCCTTAGAAAGTGAGACGGCGATTTAAAATCGACTTACGTGTGTGAAGTGTTTAAATTAATTATCTTTATTAGAAATTTTCTAAATTGATTTTAAATATCATACATGTTATCACTCCCTAATTACTAACCACAATGACAACAATAATTAAATAATTACATCCAGGAAACAATTACAAGGAATTAAAATAATAAGCAAAATATTAAACAAAATAATAAATAAACAATAAATAATAAATATAAGGGGTTAGTAAGTAAAATTAGCAAAAATAATAATAATAAACATAATTAAATTATAAATGGGTTAGTAATTAATAATAAATAATAATAGGAAATTAATAAAGCAAAATAATATGGTTAGCAAAATAATAATAATAATAATGAGATTAGAAACATAAAAAATAAATAATAACATGGTTAGTAATAAAAATTAATTAAGGGGTTAATAAAATAAGCAAAAATTAATAATAATATAATTAGCAATAATAATAGAAACCAAGAAATTAACATGCACAATCAAATATTTTCTAATTCACATACTAATTATTAAATTATTTTATAATTACAAAGTTTTAATCATTATAAATATATAGATTTACAATTTATATACATATTCTAAGAAAAAGATGAATTTTTAAATAGCATATTAAAATTCAATTTTTATTATTCATTATATTCACAAATTATTTTTAATCATATAATTATACTAAATTAGATTATTTCTAAATATTAAAAGAAAATTAATTTGACTTATAATTATGTTTACTATATTAAAAATTATATACATAATAATTATAATAAAAATTAGAAAACAAATTATTAAGAAAAAAAAAATAGAATTAGGTTTTGAAACATAAATATTTTTTAGGGTTTTAAAAAAAAATAGGTTTATATATATATCAAAATTTATTTTAACAATCATATAATATTATTTTAATTAATATAAACTATACAAAAATAAAATTTTAAATAAAAAAACAAGAGTTTTATTTTTTCTAGAAAATTATTTTAAGATTTATTAAACTATATAATATATACATATTTTATAATTAAATTAATTAAATTAAGTGTAAGACAAGAAAATAAGAGAAAAAGAAAGAAAAGGAACCTGATGGGATTTGATCCCAGGACCCCTTGCTTGCAGGTAACAACAAGAACCACCAGGCCAGCCAGGCGCAGGTGATATAAAATTGAATCCAGTTTGTTTTGTTCTTTGTTTTGAGGAATCCAGAAAAATAACAAAAAAAAAACAAAAGGCCTGGGGTGGGTTTCGTACCCAGGACCTTATATTCACAAGACACACGCGCTACCGCTGGGCTGGGAGAGCCAATCCTATCAGCTTGTTGACTTTGATTCATTATATTTTATGCCTTTCATGATCCTGAAAAATAAACAAAAAAATGACACAAAGCCAGATTCGAACCCTGGCCCTATATCCAAACACGCGCATGATTTACCACTGGACCAAGCAGTCAACTTGTAATACAAAACAGAAAGAATATATTATATTTTATAATCAAATTTCAAAAATATAAATTCGCGCCAAACAGTCTTCATCTTCAACCTTGAGACTTTCGAATTTTGCTACGAAATCTTCCATGAAATTTCCTGCGAATTTGAAACCCTAACAAAACCTGCGAAACTCAAAGGGCAACAAAACCATACAATTTTTCAAAATTGAAAGTGCAAACATGTTCCAGAGATCAATTAGAATCCAGCCATGGTCTCAAAAATTATTTATGTTCATTAAATCAATAAACCCTAATTGGAGGTCATGAACCCTAATATGGCATCTCACGAATTAGGCTCTGTTTCTTGAGTTTTCCTGCCCAGAATCAATCCACACAACATCACAAACAATATTAAACAGTCCAAATTCATTTAAATGCAATAAATTATGGTAATCGAAAAAGAAATTTCAAGCATGAACATGGCTTCGGGTTTAGCAAATGTGCATGAATTGGATGCATTTGATGGATGTTTCATGATCAGAGAAGTCCCATGAAGCTTGCTATGAACTTATTTTACCTTCAAAGGCCTCAAATCCAAGAATCCGAATATCACTTGTGGAGGGATTTTTTGTGTTTTTGTTCTTACCTTTTGGCTGCTCCAATTCGTCCATCTGCATTAGGTTTATGTTATGTATATATATGGGATTGATTTAGGTCAGAAAAACCATTTGGTTGTGTGAAGATTTGATCCAAAAAAGATTCATAAAGATCATTGTGTAATTTTCAAATATTTGATCATAATGCCTTACTATTTTGGGAGGGATCTTATAATTTCCTTCTCTTTTGACTCCAATCATCATTTATGATTTTCTAGATCCAATCACAAAAATATTCTCTCATGTTTAATATTTTTTTCAAATTTAAAATGATTTAAAATGTAATAAATCATAGTAAATTAATAAAATAAAATAAAAAATATGAGAATATCATGAAAATTTCGTGCATGGCATTATGAAGTGGATTGGGTCACAAATTGAATGGCCCATTTGAAAAGAAATGATTTTGAACCTCCTTTTTCAACATAAACCTTCACAAAATTGTCCAACTTTGCAAGGGCACATCTCCCTCAATTTTAAAGGTATGAGGATGTTCTTGGACTTTTTGGAAAGCTTGAAGAGTCCTCTAAACAACCCCATTGGTTTCAGGTCCATATCATTTACCAATCTCAAGTTATGCCCTTTTGAAGTTGTTGACTTTTTGTTGACTTTTTGAAATGACCTATAATGTCTTAGATCATATCTTTCAAATGAAGCATTTTCAGGCTTAACTTCCAACATCAAAGTTGTAGAGAATTCAATTTCCTTCAAAATGAGCTTTGGATGGAGACTTGGTGATGAAGTATGTGAAAGTTATGCCTGGTCAAAGTTCAGTTGACTTTTACTGAGGAAACCCTAATTTAGAAACTCCTGATTATTGATGATCTGGAATCTCCTTGATGAATCATGATCAACCCTTGATCAAATGATGAATTTTACTTCATATACTTGATGTTGGCAAAAAATCATGAAGTTTGACTTTGGTTTGACCACAGTTGACCTCAGTTTGACTTTTTAACTGCATTGACTGATTTTGTCTTATCTGATCATCTGACTGAGCAAACTTTTGAGAAAAGTCTTGAAACTTGTCATGGGGGTTCTTATATACATATAAGATGTTATGAAACTCACTCGAGGTATTGGAAGTCCATTTAGCCCGATTAAAGTCAAAACCCTAGTTTTGGATGCACTGCTTAGGAGGTGCATTGTCTGAGGGAATTGTCAACTCCTTTGACCAATTGTGAACTTTGTGAACCTTGTGAATCTTCATAAAGTGTCTTGTGATACTCATGGGAGGTATTGTGAAGCTTGTGAACCTTGTGAACCTCATGAAGTGGCTTTGTAGACCTCAGGAGAGCTTTGTAAACATTGTGAAACTTGTGAACCTTGTGAACCTTCAAGAAGTAACTTGTGAACTTCATGAACTTCATGAAAGGTCTTGTAAATGTTGAGAAACTTGTGAACCTTGTGAATCTTCATAAAGTAACTTGTAGACTTTATGAACTTCAAGAAAGGCATTGAAAGCATTATGGAACTTGTGAACCTTGTGAACCTTCTTAGAACACAAAGTCTTGTATTGTGAGGGCAAATTTTGGGGTGCAACACCTATACATAGGCAAGTTTGTACAAGGAGACAGAAGTCCTAGTAAGAGGAATTTGTCATAAAATTTTTACAAAACAAAGAAAACAGCTATGTGAGAAATAATCCTATTGAGTTTCAATTCTACTATTGCCATTATCTTCAAGTATCTCATCTTCTGCAGTTGAGACGGAAACGATTGAATTGATCTTTATCTGTTTGAACTTGAGTTAAGCAACACAACTAGTTGGAGCTATATGAGTGATCCAAACGAGACATAGTCATACGCTTTAATCCCTACCTTTTGCCTGGATTGCCCTTTCTAGTTTTCAATCCACCGGGATACCCTTTTTTGCCCAAGCCGCCTTTTCAGGTTTTCGACTTGCCAGGTGTACGCTTATATATATATATATATATATATATATATATATATATATATATATATATATATATATCCCTAATTTTTGCCCGAACCCTTTTGGTTCGTCAGGATGCCCTTATTTTTGCCTAGGCCAGTCAACCTAGCGGGTCTCTTTTTATGCGTAGTATTTTTTAACTATGTTTGCGTTTACAGGCTGTGGGAATTCTTCACCATCCATAGTAGTAAGTATCATGGCACCTCCTGAGAATACTCTTTTGACCACAAATGGTCCTTCATATGTAGGAGTCCACTTGCCCCTAGGATCACCCTGTGGTAGTATGATACGCTTGATTACCAAGTCACCAACCTGATATACCTATTGCTTAACCTTCTTATTGAAAGCCTTGATCATCCGTTTCTGGTACATCTGACCGTGACAAACATCTGCCAGCCTTTTCTTATCAATCAAATTTATCTGGTCCAGTCGAGTCTGAATCCACTCATCTTCATCCAAGCCTGCATCCTTCATGATTCTTAAGGAGGGGATCAGAACTTCAATAGGCAGAACTGCTTCCATACCATAGACTAAGGAGAATGGGGTTGCCCCTGTTGAAGTACGTATTGTAGTACGATAACCGTGAAGAGCAAATGGTAACATCTCATGCCAATCCTTGTAAGTAACAGTCATCTTCTGTAGAATCTTCTTAATGTTTTTATTAGCAGCTTCTACTACCCCATTCATCTTCGGACGATACGGAGAATAATTGTGATGCTTAATCTTGAACTGCGTGCAGAGATCAGTAATCATGGTATTGTTCAGATTAGAGCCATTGTCAGTAATAATCCTTTCAGGGATGCCATACCTACATATGAGATTATTCTTAATGAATCGAACCACCACATTCTTAGTAACAGATGCAAATGAAGCTGCCTCCACCCACTTTATAAAGTAATCAATTGCAACCAGGATGAAACGATACCCATTAGAAGCAGTAGGCTTGATCTCACCAATCATATCAATTCCCCACATGGAAAAAGGCCAAGGAGCAGTTAACACATTCAATGGAGCTGGAGGTATATGCACTTTATCATCATAGATTTGGCACTTGTGACATGTTCTGGAATGTTGATAGCAGTCAACTTCCATGGTAGACCAATAGTAACCTGCTTTCAGTATCTTCTTTGCCATGGTATGACCACTAGAATGAGTGCCAAAGATCCCATCATGCATGTCTTCCATAATCTCTGTTGCTTCCTTCTTATCCACACAACGAAGCAAAGTCGAATCATGATTGTGTTTGTACATAATTCCATTACTCAAGAAGAACTTAGCAGAAAACCTCCTCAGAAACTTCTTATCTTTGACAGATGCCCCTTCAGGGAACTCCTGAGCTTCAAGATATCTTTTCACTTCATAAAACTAGGGCTTCCCTTCTGCTTCTTCAGTGTCAATCTCATTGCAGTATGCAGGCTTCTCAAATCTGTAAATAGTAATCTTGGGAGCTTCCTCATCCCAGCTAATCTCAAAAATAGATGCCATGGTGGCTAATGCATCTGCCAACTAATTCTCTCCTCGTGGAATATGTCCAAAGGTAATCTCTTCAAAATATGGGACCAAAGACAACACATGCTCTCTGTAAGGAATAAGATTTTCATGCTTGGTATCCCAATCTCCTTTAATCTGACTCACTACCAGGGCTGAGTCCCCAACTTTGATGCCCAGGATACAGGCCTCATACTCAGCCATGTTATTGGTACAATAGAAACAAAGTCTTGCAGTAATTGGGGTATGACAACCTTCAGGGGAAATGATCACAACACCAACACCATTACCAAGTGCATTAGAAGCTCCGTCAAAAACCATAGTCCATTGGGATCCTTGTTCAGGTTCGTCATATTGTCTAGGCTCTTTGGTAATAATCATAATGTCTTCATCAGGGAACTCAAAACTCATTGATTGATATTCATCCACTGCTTGATGAGCCAAATGATCAGCTACAACACTTCCTTTAATGGCCTTCTGAGTAGTGTACTGTATATCATACTCTGTTAAGATCATTTGCCATCTCGCTATTTGTCCGGAGAGAGCAGGTTTCTCGAATATGTACTTGATTGGATCCATCTTTGAAATCAACAAGGTGGTATGAGTCAACATATACTGTCTTAGTCGGCGAGCAGGCCATGCCAAAGCGCTGCAAGTTTTCTCGAGAAGCGAGTATCTTGTTTCACAGTCGGTAAACGTTTTGCTAAGGTAGTATATTGCCTGCTCTTTTTGACCAGACTCGTCATGTTGCCCCAACACACACCCCATTGAGTTGTCTAACACTATTAAGTACATGATCAAGGGTCTTCCATCAACTGGTGGCATCAAGATTGGAGGTTCTAGAAGATATCTCTTGATTTCATCAAAGGCTGTCTGGCACTCGTCATTCCATTCCATCACCTGATCTTTCTTCAATAACTTGAAGATTGGCTCACATGTAGCAGTTAACTGGGAAATAAATCTCGCAATGTAATTCAGTCGTCCCAAGAAACCTCTAACTTCCTTTTCAGTATGGGGAGCTGGCATCTCTTGTATAGCTTTCACTTTCGCAGGATCTACTTCAATACCTTTTCCACTAATAATGAAACCCAGGAGTTTACCAGATCTAACTCCAAAAGTACATTTGTTTGGGTTCAATCTCAACTTGTATTTCTTCAACCTTTCAAATAGTTTATGCAAGTGATCAAGGTGTTGCTCTTCATTCTGGGACCTGGCTATCATATCATCCACATATACCTCTATCTCATGATGAATCATATAATGAAACAAAGCCACCATAGCACACTGATATGTTGCCTCGGTGTTCTTCAAACCAAATGGCATCACTTTATAACAAAAGGTGCCCCACTGTGTAACAAATGTAGTCTTCTCCATATCTTCAGGTGCCATCTTGATTTGATTGTAACCAGAGAAACAATCCATGAAAGAGAAAACCTTGTGTTGAGCAGTGTTGTCTACCAGAACATCAATATGAGGAAGTAGAAAGTCATCTTTAGGGCTGGTCTTATTCAAATCCATGTAATCTACACACATACGTACCTTACCATCTTTCTTAGGCACTAGTACCACATTTGCAACCCATTGAGGATAAGAAGTCACAGCTCAGAACCCTGCATCAAACTGTTTCATCACCTCTGCTTTAATCTTCTCTGACATTTCAGGATGCATGTGACGAACCTTCTGTTTCTTTGGACAACAATCTTCTTTTACTGGTAAACGGTGAACCACAATGTCTGTATCCAACCCTGGCATATCTTCATAGGACCAAGCAAGGATCTCCACATAATCATGTAACATCTGAACTAATTTGTTCTTAACACCATCTTCTAGCTCAGCCCCTATCTTGACCTCTTTCCTGTTTTCTTCAGTTCCCAGATTCACAACTTCGATTGGCTCTTCATGTGGCTGTATAGCTTTCTCTTCTTGTTGTAATAACCTAGCAAGCTCTACAGGTACTTCACAATCTTCCTCCTTTCCATCTTCAGCTTGATAAATCGGATTCTCGAAATTATAATTGGCAATAGTAGAACTGTTATCAACAGGATCCAGAGTGGATGAGGATCTGCATTTTAGTGATGTGGGTGTGTGTAAGAACACATAACTTATAAAACAAAAATAAAATAAAGGAAAGACAAGGAGCACAATATTTACGAAAACGAAACGTCCATTGATTTTTATTGAATGAAGTATGCAAATGAAATGACATCCCGAAACAAGCATGCCATTGTGCCCCGGGTAAGGCACAAGGCTTAAAAGTTTAATTGTTCAAAATTACAAACTTAAAATAAAAACACAGTAATAGTATTTACTCCTGACTAAAGGAGATAGGAATAACGTTTTCAGTCTTCCAATTGTTGAGCCCATCACCCACAGTAGGAAAGATCCAATCCTCCAGGTTGTAGTCTTCACTATAGTCACCCACAGCATTGGTTTGATCTCTCATGACCCCTTGATTGGTGATACGAACAGCACGAGCATGACGAACAGCCTTCTGGGACTCTACAGTGAAACCCAAACCAAACTTGTCAAACTTGTAAGGGATATCAGGAAGCTGACCCCAAATAGTACAACCACCTTCTTTAACCACAGCTCTAGCATCTTTGAGGGAGGCCATCGTAGGAGGTACTCTGGTAACCACATGAACTCTTTTAACAACAGGAGGAGCTTCAGTAGCAGGAACGACCCAAGGAACTACTTCAAATGTCTGGCAAGGAGTCTCAACATATTCACCTCCCACTTCAACATACTTAAATGTATTCACATGACTGACCATATATTCTTCCTCTCCATAAACAGTGACGATCTTTCCCTTCACTGGATATCTCAACTTCTGATATAGAGTGGAGGTCACCGCACCTGCCCCGTGGATCCAGGGGCGCCCAAGCAAACAGGAGTACGTAGGACGAATATCCATTACATAGAAGGTAGAATTGAAGACTTGAGAGCCTACTTTGATCGGGAGATCTATTTCTCCATGCACCACTCTTCTTGAACCATCAAAGGCCATCACCACTATATTACTTGGTCTTAACACAACATCTTCAGGACTGAGCTTATTCAGAACCTCTTTGGGAAGTACATTCAATGAAGAACCATTGTCCACCAACACATGAGACAAGGTAGTGCCCTTACATTCAATGGAGATATGCAAAGCTCTATTATGGTTTCTCTTGGCAGGAGTCAAGTCGGCATCAGAAAAGCCTAACCCATTATCATAAGTCAGATGTGCAACACAATTTTCAAATTGACCCACAGAAATTTCATTTGGTACATGAGCAGTCTTCAAGAACTTGATTAAGGCTTTAGCATGAGCCTCAGAACACAACAACAAAGATAACATGGAGATTTTGGAGGGAGTATGCCCCAATTGGTCAACAATATCATAATCACTCTTACGAATGATCTTCAGCACTTCTTCCATTTGTTTGGAGAGATTTTCAGCAGCCGGTGTCTCAGCTTGCACAGGTTCAACCACAGGACCTTTACCCCGAGCATCAGTACTTGGCTCAGAAGTGGAGGTAGTAGTTGGAGTAACTGTATTTTTTGAGGTAGCCGGAGGAGAGAAAATTCTTCCACTTCTGGTGATCTTACTAGATCCAACAACATTATCCACATCAAGGTTATCATCAGTAATAGGTGTATCAGTCAGAGGTTCTTGCTTGACACCATGGATGTAAACATCAGAACCATAATTCCAGGGTATAGCTTTATCAGAAGTATCAGGAACAGGACCAGGAGTGGTAATAATCATGGGAGGCACTCTAACTTCAACAACAGTCTTCACCAGGCCTTCAGTAGTAATCTTGATAGGACCCTTGGAAGTGATCTTGACAGGGCCTTTGGAGGTAATCTTCACTGGCACTTTATCAACCATGTCCACATCTTCAACCTTCGTACCTCGAGTTAGATGTTCACACATACTTTCCATAGAAGGTGTCCTCTCAAACAATATGGTGTAATTGTCCATGAGGCGTTGAATACCATCTTTCAACTTCCAGCAACTATCAGGTTTGTAGGCACAATAGAAACAGTCTTCATTACAACCTGGAAAGAATCCAGCCTGTACCAACTTCTTCTTGATAATAGATAAGGGAGTAGTCACATCTGATACTGAGGAAACATATGAAACTTCATCAATAGCATTAACAGTCTTCTCATGATTGGGCATGGGAGCAGTAATCACATTTGGAGTATCAGGAGGGTCAAATTCAATCTCCCCAGCCTCAATCATATCTTGAATCTTGTTTTTCAACACCCATTAGTTGTTGGTGTCATGTCCCGGACAATTAGAATGATAGGCACATCGTGCATTAGGGTTGTATCGAGGAGAGGAAGTATTAGGATTCTGAGGAGGGTCCTTCAAAGTAATGAGTTCCCCTTTCAACATGTGTTGCAAGGCTTGGGCCAGTGACATGTTGATCTTGGTGAATTGTCTTCTAGGCTTCTGTTGATTGTTTTGTGGTAGCTCTGGTGCTGCAGGAGTAGGATTGGATATGTGAACTGCTCCCACAGATTGGTGACTTCTGTTACGATTAGGTTGACCATACACAGCATTAGACTCCTTCTTTCCACTAGGGGGCTTCTTAGCAGTGCTTGATGAAGAGGCACCTACTTGTATCTTACCACTTCTTATGCCACTCTCCACACGCTCTCCAGTCATTATTAGCTCGGTGAAACCAGATGATGAGCTTCCAATGAGGTGACTATAGAAAGGACCATTCAGCGTACTCATAAACATATCCACCAGTTCCCTGTCAGTCCGAGGAGGTTGAACTCTGCCAGCCAGGTCTCTCCATTTTTGGGCATACTCCTTGAAATTCTCCTTAGCACCCATTGACATGCTTTGGAGCTGCATGCGAGTAGGTGCTAAATCAGCATTATATTGGTATTGCCTATAGAAGGCCTCAGCAAGATCATTCCAATCACGAATATTAACACTTTCCAGTTGATAGTACCATTCCAATTGAGCTCCAGACAAGCTCTCTTGGAAGAAATGAATCCATAACTTCTTATCAGTAGTATGTGGTTGAATCCTCTGGACATAGGACCTTAGATGCAGCTTGGGACATGAGACACCATCATACACCACAAAAGTAGGAACCTTAAAACCAATAGGTATAACCACTCCAGATATTAAGCTCAGATCTTCAAAATCAAGCCCAGAAGATTTTTGTAACTCTATGGCATTCATCCTGTCTACCAGCATCTTGTACTTATCTTCATTAGGATCATGATAATAATTTGCTTCTGAATCAGAATCTCCAACAGTATCATGGAGACTGCCTCCCTCTTTCTCAGAATTTTCAGACTCAGAATCATCAATCTGTTCCTTTGTCTTGACAGGACCTCTGAACCTTCTTCCCAGATTAATAAGGCCTCCTGATTTTCTAGTCTTCTTCTTCTTCTTAGCCAGCAGTGTCTTCAACTCATCTTGTCCCTTGGACAAGTTCAGAATCAACTCTTGGAATTGTGCATTCTGTGCCTGGAGATCTTTGACAGTCTATTCAAGAGCCATTTCTGCTGAAATAAACAGCGAGAAGATAAGATACTTGTACATAAGAAACCTATGATGCAGTGATATGGTATGTAAATGCGTATGCAATGTTTTCAAGGACCGCAGGATTTAAATTTGTTTAAACAATCAAAAAGGTAAACTTTTATTAGTAATAAACTTGTTTTCCCCTTGGGCTTACAATAAAAATGAAATGAATACAAAAAATGGGGTTTTAAGTCTCCCATGGACGTTTCCTCTTTGTGTTGAGGTATGAGTTGAGATTCCGCTCCTCGTGAAGTTTTTTTGTTAGCTCCAAGATTCTTTCTTGACTTGCTTTGTAATGAGTCTCAAAAGTATCTCTTTGCTCCTTCAACTGGATCCAGGACCTCTGTAACTCTTCCATGTCAGTGGGCATGTCTGGGTGAAGAATGATATAGGAAGTATCTCCTTCAGCAACAGGCTCCATAGTAACTGGTAGGATAGCAGCATATGGCATCATAAGAGTCTGAGCATGAGATCGCACCCATCTGAGATAAGGTTCCATAGGAATAGTGTACTTTGGTTCCAGAGTCTTGCTGTCAACCTTGTTCACTTTACCCCATGCTCGTATAAACCTTTGACGATAACCTTGTAGATCGTTGTCATAGTCGAACACAATACCCTGAATAAGCATGTCATGAGGACCATCACTCCGAGCGTAACCAAACTGGCGTAGAGCTAAGGAAGGGTTGTAAGTAATGCCCCCCTCTTATGCCAAGGAGTGGCACATTAGGGAACTCCCCACAACGGTCAATGATAGTAACATTCTCCATGGATCTAGAGCACCAATGAATGTCTGAATGAGAAAGTGACATGATCCTCTTGGACCACCTTAACCCTTGTTCATTCTTCATCACTGATCGAGGAAGGTGAGAAATAAACCACCTAGACAATAGAGGTATACAGCACATCAGAGTTCCTCATGCCTTTGTAGTACGTGTATGGAGAGAATGTAAGATGTCTCCAAGTAATGTAGGCACTGGATTGCGAGTCAGAAATATGTTGATGGCGTGTACGTCTATGAGCTGGTCTGGATTAGGGAACAACACTAGGTCATAGATTAATAAGGCCAAGATCTCCTCAAAAGCATCATAACTCATAGCCTTCAAGAACACTTGAGCTTTGTCCATCAATACCTTAGCAAGAATACCCTTAACTCCGCTTCTTGTCTCTAGAACAATGTCTGATTTCTTCAAATGTAGGGCTGCAACAATGACTTCAGGTTTAGGCTCCTTCTCTAAGCCTGTGAAGGGTCTCTGATCAAGGATAGGTATACCCAGTAATTTGGAGAACTCCTTTATTGTAGGAACCAGCTGATAGTCGGGGAATGTGAAGCAATGATGTTTAGGATCAAAGAACTGAAATAGGACACTCATCATGTCTTCATCAAATCCTGAGGTAACCAGATCAAGTAGGTGACCATGCTTCTTAATGAACTGGGATCTTTCAGAAACTTGAGAGACTAATTCCTTAAGCCTAGGAGGTATCCCTACAAAGTTGATCCGGATAGTATTCCTACGAGCAGAAGCCATGACCTGCAACAAAGAACAAAGATAAATCCTTTGGTCCTTGAAATGGTTAGTGAAAATGCTATGCTTATGATGCATGATGATGCTATGATGTTATGCTCAATCACAAATATGTGGCACACACAAACAAGTCACACAATAGCCCTAGGTTTGAAGGCTTGCATGAGGTTTAAAGGTAAGTACCCTCCCCTGAAGTTTAGTTAGTTCATCCTGTCCTATAAAGTAATCAGGTTCTAAGGGATCTCAATATCATTGATCCTTCACAAGGGTGGTTGTTCAGTAGGCAACTTACTTGCCAACCAAAACCCTCCAAGTTTAGGATCTCAATGAGTATAGCATCGAGTATCAACCAACTTCACTCTTCACCAAAGCCGGTTATCTCACTACTTTCTAAAGGCCAAGATGGGATAACTAGGGTTCTAAAAGTCAGTTAGTGTATTGACAACATATGGCAGCCTCATATTATCCTCAACTTGCTTAAGGAACATAAGCACAAACCAAGAAGTCACACTAACTATGGCCACCAGATCAACCATATCGGTATACGCTGTACAGTTTCCTTGGTCTATTTCCATTTACCTAAGGTACACTAGATCTGGGTTAGGATCTTTCACACATAAGAGACCAACAAGTAATATAAAGCAAACAAGGCAAACAATTTAAGTGATCTAATTCCTAAGGGTACCCCTCTTTTATTAAGTCCCCAGCAGAGTCGCCAGTTCTGTAACACGGTGGGAGAACTGACTTTAGTTAAATGTTGCGGATAGCAAGAGTCGCCACCGACTTTTATTTTATCCAAAAGGAAATGGCATAAAAGAACAGGAAAGACCTTAAAAAGATTTTGAGTTCGGGGGGTAGGTTATACAAAGGGAAGGTGTTAGCACCCTTTATATCCATGGTTATCCATGGGCTCTTAGTTACTTAGCTCACTTTAAATTATTTTGAGAAAGTGTAGTGTGTGATTAAAAATTTTCTAAGTACTTTATAATGATCCTCGTATGGATGTATATAAAGACTTTGTTTTGAAAATTTGTTTGAAATGTGAAGTGTAATAAAGTATTTTGAAGAAAAGTGAGCAAGTACTAAAGAGGAACCTACCCTATGCTAAGTCTTTAATGTTCTTATATGTTCTTTCAATGGTAAGACTAGCCCTATTATTAAGGAATAGGTAGTCATCACCTTGGATGTGATAAGGGACATATGAAGGGACATCTTTGTTTAGGCAACTGTAAGGTGTCTTTAGCATTTTGTAGGGACTTATCATCTTTCTATTTCGAAGGGACAAGATCATTTACCGTAGGCAACATCGAAGGGACTTGATCTTATAATCTTAAAGGGACTTGATGATATTTTATGAAGGGACTTTGCTTTAAGACACCTTACTTGACCTTAGAAGTAGGCAACATGAGAGTAACCCTAAAAAGTGTGAGATGGCGATCAAAGATCGACTTACGTGTGTGAGTGTTCATATTTATATATTTATCTTATTAAGTTATTCTAAATTAATTTTAAATCACAAACATGTTATCACTCCCTATAGTTACTAACCATGGCAAAAATATTTATCAATAATAAAATAAAGACAAAAATAAACTACAACTATTACAAGTCTTTCGCAATTACATTATAATAGAAATAATTCATAATAAATATATAATAAATAAACTTATAATTAAAATGGTTAGTAATAAAAATAATCATAAGAGGAAGATGTTAGCACAAATATACAAAAATATATAGAATTTAAGAGAACATTTTTAAATTAAACAAATAATTTTGAAGAATTTTTAAGAAGAAAATAATAAAGTAATTAGAATAATGATAATAAACAATATAATAATTATTTACAAAACAAGATTAATTATTTAATTATATATTAGAAAAATTAATTAAGTTCAATATTAAATAAAAAAATTAGGGTTAGAACTTTATTTAAGAAGAATTAGGGTTTATAGGATAATTAGGTTTAATTTATAAAATAAATCTACTTATTTACAAAATTTATTTAATAATATGAACATCTAACAAATAAATATAAATAATTAAGTTTTTGAAAATAAAGTTTTAATTTAAATATAATTTTGGGTATAAAAGAAATAATATGCATTTATTTTAAAATTGGTGATTTAAAGGATTAAATAAATAAATATAAATAATTTAAACAAAAATAATGAAAATAAAGTAACAAAAAAACATACTTGGGGTTGGGATTCGAACTCAGGCCCTAGGCTTTGCAAGCACTAATCCAGCAGCGTGACCACCAGGCCAGGCGCGCGCTGGTGTTAGAGTTTGAGCAACAATCATTTTATTATTAACCTGCAAAACAAAAAAATATAAAACAAAACAAAATGGCCTGGGGGAGATTCGAACCCAGGACCATTCATTTACAAGCAAACACACAAACCAGCTGAGCCAAATGCGCTAATTGATAATAGAATAACAAATACATATTATAAAAACAATCTAAATTTTGAATTTAGATTTTCGCGTCAAGCTACTTCTTCTTCAACCTCCTGACTTGCGAAATTACCTGCGAATTTTGTTGCCACTTTTCTTGCGAATTTTCAACCTGCAGGAAACCCTACGAAACCCATACACTATCATTTACGTACAGTTTTGTTAAATTAATCACATGAGTATAATCCAAACATCATTTGAAATTGATTTACGGTTTTGAAATTCATTTATATTCACTTAATCGTGAAACCCTAATTTGAAGGTTATGAACCCTAAAATGGCATCCTACGATTCAACCATGGTTTCTCCAATTCAATCACCCAGAATTCATCACCAACCTTCACTAAACACAAATCAGCAAACAAAACTTATTAATAACCCATGAATGATCAAGAACGAAAAAAATCAAAAACATGAAAAACTTGAATCGGGTTTGTCAGTATGGGATGTTATAAAGCAATGTATTGATCAGGTTATACTCAATGATGTTCAGGGAACATGTCTCAACCTTCAGAAAAGCCTAACCCGTTATCATAAGCCAGATGTGCAACACAATTCTCAAATTGATCCACAAAAATCTCATTTGGCACATGAGCAGTCTTCAAGAACTTGATTAAGGCTTTAGCATGAGCCTCAGAACACAGCAACAAAGATAACATGGAGATTTTGGAAGGAGTATTCCCCAATTGGTCAACAATATCATAATAACTTATGCGAATGATCTTCAGCACTTCTTTCATCTATTTAGAGAGATTTTCAGCAGTCGGTGCCTCAGCTTGCACAGGTTCAACCACATGACCTTTTCCTCGAGCATCAGTGCTTGGCCCAGAAGTAGAAGTAGTAGTTGGAGTAATTGCACTTTTGGAGGTTGTCGGAGGAGAGAAAATTCTTCCACTTCTGGTGATCTTACTGGATCCAGCAATATTATCAACATCAAGATTATCATCAGCAACAGGTGTATCAGTCAAAGGTTCTTGCTTAACACCATGGATGTAAACATCAGAACCGTAATTCCAGGGTATAGCTTTATTAGAAGTATAAGGAATAGGACCGGGAGTGGTAATAATCATGGGAGCCACCCTAGCTTCAGCAACAGTCTTCACCAGACCCTCAGCAGTAATCTTGACAGGTCCTTTAGGAGTGATCTTGACAGGACCCTTGGAGGTAATCTTCACTGGCACTTTATCAACCATGGCCACATCTTCAAACTTCGTACCTCGAGTTAGATGTTCACACATACTTTCCACAGAAGGTGTCCTCTCAAACAATATAGTGTAATTGTCCATGAGGCGTTGAATACCATCTTTCAACTTCCAGCAGTTATCGGGTTTGTAAGCACAATAAAAACAGTCTTCATTACAACCTGGAAAGAAACCAGCCTGCACCAACTTCTTCTTGATAATGGATAAGGGAGTAGTCAGATCTGCTACTGAGGAAACATATGAAACTTCATCAACAGCATTAACAGTCTTCTCATGATTGGGCATGGGAGCAGTGATCAGATTTGGAGTCCCATGAGGGTCAAATTCAATCTCCCCAGCTTCAATCATATCTTGAATCTTGTTTTTCAACACCCAGCAATTGTTGGTGTCATGTCCCGGACAATTAGAATGATAGGCACATCGTGTATTAGGATTGTATCGAGGAGAGGAAGTATTAGGATTCTGAGGAGGGTCCTTCACAGTAATGAGTTCCCCTTTCAACATGTGTTGCAAGGCTTGGGCCAGTGACATGTTGATCTTGGTGAATTGTCTTCTAGGCTTCTGTTAATTGTTTTGTGGTAGCTTTGGTGTTGCAGGAGTAGGATTAGAGATGTGGACTGCTCCCACAGATTGGTGACTCCTGTTATGACTATGTTGACCATACACAGCATTAGACTCCTTCTTTCCACTAGGGGGCTTCTTAGAAGTGCTTGATGAAGAGGCACCCACCTGTATCTTACCACTTCTTATACCACTCTCCACACGTTCTCCAATCATTATCAGCTCGGTGAAACCAGATGATGAGCTTCCAATGAGGTGACTATAGAAAGGACCATTCAGCGTACTCATAAACATATCCACCAGTTCCCTGTCAGTTAGAGGAGGTTGAACTCTACCAGCCAGGTCTCTCCATTTCTGGGCATACTCTTTGAAATTCTCCTTAGCACCCATTGACATGCTTTGGAGCTGCATGCGAGTAGGAGCTAAATCAGCATTATATTGGTATTGCCTGTAGAATGCCTCAGCAAGATCATTCCAATCACGAATATTGACATTTTCCAGTTGGTAATACCATTCCAATTGAGCTCCAGACAAGCTCTCTTGGAAGAAATGAATCCATAACTTCTTGTCAGCAGTATGTGGTTGAATCCTCCGGACATAGGATCTTAAATGCAGCTTAGAACATGAGACACCATCATTCACCACAAAAGCAGGAACCTTGAAGCCAATAGGTATGACCACTCCAGATACTAAACTTAGATCTTCAAAATCATGCCCAGAAGATTTTTGTAATTCCATAGCATTCATTATTTCTACCAGCATCTTGTACTTATCTTCACTAGCAGGATCATGATAATAATTTTCTTCAGAATCAGAATCTCCCACAGTATCATGGAGACTACCTCCCTCTTTCTCGGAATTTTCAGACTCAGAACCCTCAATCTGTTCCTTTGTCTTGATAGGACCTCTGAACCTTCTTCCCAGATTGATAAGGCCTCCTGATCTTCTAGTCTTCTTCTTCTTCTTGGCCAGCAGTGTCTTCAACTCATCTTGTCCCTTCGACAAGTTCAGAATCAACTCTTGGAATTGTGCATTCTGAGCCTGGAGGTCTTTGACAGTCTGTTCAAGAGCCATTTCTGCTAAAATAAACAGCGAGAAGATAAGATACATGTGCATAAGAAACCTGTGATGCAATGATATGGTATGTAAATGCATATGAAATGTTTTCAAGGACCGCAGGATTTAAATTTGTTTAAACAACCATAAAGTAAACTTTTATTAGTAATCAAATAAACTTATTTGCCCCTTGGGTTTACAATAAAAATGAAATGAATACAAAAAATGGGGTTTTAAGTCTCCCATGGACGTTTCCTCTTTGTGTTGAGGTATGAGTTGAGATTCCGCTCCTCGTGAAGTTGTTTTGTTAGCTCCAGGATTCTTTCTTGACTTGCTTTGTAATGAGTATCAAAAGTATCTCTTTGCTCCTTCAACTGGATCCAGGACCTTTGTAACTCTTCCATGTCAGTGGGCATGTCTGGGTGAAGAATGATATAAGGAGTATCTCCTTCAGCAACAGGCTCCATAGTAACTGGCAGGATGGCAGGAAATGGCATCATAAGAGTCTGAGCACGAGATCGCACCAATCTGAGATAAGGTTCCATGGGAATAGTGTACTTTGGTTCCAGAGTCTTGTTGTCAACCTTGTTTACTTTACCCCATGCTCGTATAAACCTTTGATGGTAATCTTGAAGATCATTGTCGTAGTCGAACACAATACCCTGAATCAACATATCATGAGGACCATCACTCCGAGCGTAACCAAACTGACGTAGAGCTAAAGAAGGGTTGTAGGTAATGCCCACTCTTATGCCAAGGAGTGGCACATTATGGAACTCCCCACAACGGTCAATGATAGTAACATTCTCCATAGATCGAGAGCACCAATGAATATCTGAATGAGAAAGTGACATGATCCTTTTAGACCACCTGAACCCTTGTTCATTCTTCATCACTGATCGAGGAAGGTGAGAAATAAACCACCTAGATAGCAAAGGTATGCAGCACATCAGAGTTCCTCGTGCCTTTGTAGTACGGGTATGAAGAGAGTGTAAGATGTCTCCAAGTAATGTAGGCACTGGATTGCGAGTCAAAAATATGTTGATGGCGTGCACGTCTATGAATTGGTCTGGATTGGGGAACAATACTAAGCCATAGATCAATAGGGCCAAGATCTCTTCAAAAGCATCATAACTCATAGCCTTCAGGAACACTTGAGCTTTCTCCATCAATACCTTAGCAAGGATACCCTTAACTCCCCTTCTTGTTTCCAGGACAATCTCTGATTTCTTCAGATGTAGGGCTGCAACAATGACTTCTGGTTTAGGTTCCTTCTCTAAGCCTGTGAAAGGTTTCTGATTAAGGATAGTTATACCCAGAAGCTTGGATAACTCTTCCATTGTAGGAACCAGTTGATAGTCGGGGAATGTAAAGCAATGATGTTTAGGATCAAAGAACTGAAACAGAACACTCATCATGTCTTCATTGAACCCTGAAATACATAGATCCAGTAGGTGACCATGCCTCTTGATGAACTGGGTGTTTTCAGAGATTTGAGAGACCAATTCCTTAAGCTTAGGAGGTATCCCTACAAAGTTGATCCGGATAGTATTCCTACGAGCAGAAGCCATGACCTGCAACAAAGAACAAAGATAAATCCTTTGGTCCTTTAAATGGTTAGTGAAAATGCTATGCTTATGATGCATGATGATGCTATGATGTTATGTTCAATCACAAACATGTGGCACACACAAACAAGTCACACAATAGCCCTAGGTTTGAAGGCTTGCATGAGGTTTAAAGGTAAGTACCCTCCCCTGAAGTTTAGATGGTTCATCCTGTCCTATAAAGTAACCAAGTTCTAAGGGATCTCAATATCATTGATCCTTCACAAGGGTGGTTGTTCAGTAGGCAACTTTCTTGCCAACCAAAACCCTCCAAGTTTAAGATCTCAATGAGTGTATCATCGAGTATCAACCAACTTCAGTCTTCACCAAAGCCGGTTATCTCACTACTTTCTAAAGGCCAAGATGGGATGACTAAGGTTCTAAAAGTTAGTTAGTGTATTGACAACATATGGTAGCCTCATATTATCCTCAACTTTACTTAAGGAATATAAGCACCAACCAAGAAGTCACACTAACTATGGCCACCAGATCAACCATATCGGTATACGCCGTATAGTTTCCTTGGTTTATTGCCATTTACCTAAGGTACACTAGATCCGAGTTAGGATCTTTCACATATAAGAGCACCCAACAAGTAAAGTAAAGCAAACAAAGCAAACAAGTTTAAAGTGATCTAATTCCTAAGGGTACCCCTCTTTTATTAATTCCCCAGCAGAGTCGCCAGTTCTGTAACACGGTGGGAGAACTGACTTTTCTATAAATGTTGCGGATAGCAAGAGTCGCCACCGACTTTTATTTTATCCAAAAGGAAACGACATAAAAGAATAGGAAAGACCTTAAAAAGATTTTGAGTTCGGGGGTAGGTTATATAAAGGGAAGTTATTAGCACCCTTTATATCCATGGTTATCCATGGGCTCTTAGTTACTTAGCTCATTTTAAATTGTTTTGAGAAAGGTGTAGTATGTGATTAAAAATTTTCTAAGTACTTTATAATGATCCTCGTATGGATGTATATAAAGACTTTGTTTTGAAAATTTGTTTGAAATGTGAAGTGTAATGAAGTATTTTGAAGAAAAGTGAGCAAGTACTTAAGAGGAACCTACCCTATGCTAAGTCTTTACTGTTCTTATGTGTTCTTTCAATGGTAAGATTATCCCTTTTATTAAGGAATAGGTAGTCATTACCCTGGATGTGATAAGGGACATGTGAAGGGACATCTGAAGTTAGGCAACTGTAAGGTGTCTTTAGCAATTCGTAGGGACTTATCATCTTTTATGCAAAGGGACAAGATCATTTATTCCGTAGGCAACCTCGAAGAGACTTGATCTTATAAACTTAAAGGGACTTGATGATATTTTATGAAGGGACTTTGCTTAAGACACCTTACTTAACCTTAGATTTAGGAAACATGAGGAGTAACCCTAGAAAGTGTGAGATGGCGATCAAAGATCGACTTACGTGTGTGAGTGTTTGTGTTCATGTATTTATCTTGTTTAAATTAGTTATTCTAAGTTATTTTAATTACACATAGTTATTCACACCCTATAGTTACTAACCATGGCAATAATAATATTTATAAAAATAAAATAGAAACAAGAATAGACCTACAACTATTACATGGCTTTCGCAATTACATAATAATAGAAATAATTAATAATAAATATAATGAATAAACAATAATTTAAATGGTTAGTAATAATAATAATCATAAAAAAAAGAGGTTAGCACAAATATAAAGAATATAAAATTTTAAGAGAATATTTTTTAAGTTAAATAAAGAATTTTAAAAGAATTTTTAAAAGAAAATAAGATAATTATAATAATAATAAACAATATAACAATTATTTACAAAACAAATAATTAATTATTAAATTATAGTTTATAACATAATTGAATTAAATATTAAAGTCAATAAGAATTAGGGTTAGGGTTAGAGAAAATTAGGGTTTTAATTATGAAAAAATTAGGGTTAGTCTTTAAGTTTAGAAATTAAATAAGATTTAAATAAATTATTTACAAACTATAAAAAATTAATATTTACATACAAAATTAATTATTAAATTAATTAAATTGATTAATCAAGAAACATTATAAGATTAATAAAAATATAAGGGTTAATTAGTGTTTAAATAAAATTAATAATTATAAAACAAATTAATTAATATAAAATAAATAAAAAAGAAACAAATGGTAAAAAGAAAGGTGGGGAGGCCTGGTTTTGATCCCAGGACCTCCCCCTTACCATAACTAAAACCCTGCCGCTGGGCTAGCGCATGCTAGCAAACAAAGAATGAACAAAACTCATTAAATATAAGACCTGGTAAATATGATAAATAAAACAATAAAAATGCAAAACCTGGGAATCGAACCCAGGTACTGAAGCTATTCACACGCGCATCCAACCAACTGAGCCAAATAGCGTTAGTTGAAATAAAACAGAAACAAATTCTAAAAATATTAAGTCAAAATTTCAAATTTCCAGATGGCGCCAAGGAGGTCATCTTCTTCCTTGAGACCTGCAGAATTACCTACGAAAATTGCTGGGAGTTTTCCTACGAATTTTCCTACACTTGAAACCTGCCAATCTCATATCATCATGAATATGTAACAATTCATCAAATTGATCACATGGTTGTGATCCCCACACCTCATACAGTTCATTTATGGAATTAAAATTGATTTATAATGTCTAAATCAAAGAACCCTAATAATGGCCGCGAGCAGATTAGGTAATGAAACTTCAAGTTTTTTACCCAGACACATTCTATACATCATCACAATCAACAATATGAGGTAAAAAAATCATTAACAATATGCAAATAAACAGAATCAAAAAATCACAAATGTCAAGTTATTTGAATTCGGTTCATGCGTATGGGGGCATTTTGAGTGATGCAAATGATCAGGATAGCTTTAAGAAGCATCAAGGATCATGTCTCCACCTTTAAAAGACCTTGAAACCTCCTGCAAATCAAAAACCGAATGTGTGTTTTTGCTTGAATTTTTGAAGTTTGAATGTGATGCTTGTGGCTGCCAATTTCGTCCCTCTTGTGTGCTTCATGTTGTACATATATAGTGTGAACTATTTAGGTCAAAAAATCATATTAAACTTTGGACTTGTGGATCATTTGAGATTAAAAAAGATTCACTTTCAAATATTGAATTTTTTTGATATAACCTTGCTATTTTTGAATGATCTGATTTTGTATAATCTCAATCACCTCTAAATGACCATTAAGACTTTCTAGAACAAAAATCTCATCAAATATTCACACTTTTATATTTTATTTTGATTAAAATGATTTTTAATGTAAAAAATCATAATAAATAAAATAAAATGAATAAAAATTTGAATAAATAAATTTTAATTCGTGCATGATGTCATGGAAGTGTTTGGGTCATAAAAATGCAAGCCCATTTGGAGAAATTTGATTCTAAGATCCCATTTGCTTCATAAACCTCTAAAAAACTTCCCAACTTTGCAAGGGAACAAATCCCTCAATTTTAATGCTATGAAGGTGTTCATGGACATTTTAGAAAGCTTAAAGAGTCCTCTAACCAACCTCTTTGGTCTCATGTCCATATCTTTTACCATTCTCAAGTTATGCTCTTTGGAAGTTGTTGATTTTTTGTTGACTTTTGAAATGACCTATAATGTCTTAGCTCATACCTTCCAAATGAAGCATTTTTGGGCTTGGCTTGTGAGACACAAAGTTGTAGAGAATTCAATTTCCTTCAAAATTAGCTTTGGATGGAAAATGTTTGATGAAGCATGTGAAAGTTATGGCTGGTCAAAGTTCAGTTGACTTTTCCTATGAAAACCCTAATTTAGAAACTCCTGATTCTTGATGATCTGAAATCTCCTTGATGAATCATGATCAACCCTTGATAAAATGATGAATTTTACTTCATATACTTGATGTTGGAAAAATATCATGAAGTTTGACTTTGGTTTGACCACAGTTGACCTCAGTTTGACTTTTTGACTGCTTTGACTGATTTTAGCCTATCTGATCATCTGACTGAGCAAATCTTTTGGGAAAGTCTTGAAACTTGAAATGGGGATTCTTGAACACATATAGGATGATATGAAGCTCACTTGAAGCCTTGGAATTCCATTTAGCCTGATGAAAGTCAAAACCCTAATTTAAGATGCATTGCTTAGGAGGATGCATTGTCTGAGGGAATTGTCAAACTTTCTGACTAATTGTGAACCTTGTGAACCTCTTGAAATACCTTGTGAACCTTGTGAATCTCTTGGGACGCCTTAGTACACAATGTCTTGTCTTGGTGAAGGCAAATTTTGGGGTGCAACACCCTCACACATTGCCTCAGATTTTTGTGGTTTCTTCATCCTTATAGTGTAAGGATCATCAAGCAGCCTTCAATTTGAGCTTAGAGTGAGAGTTCACTAAGGTTCCATTCAGAAGCAAGAGTTGTCGAATCTCAAGATCCAGGCTCTTACAAGCTCTCTCTTGTATTTATTTTGCAAGGAGATGTCAAAGAAGGTTGATCTGCAGCTTTGGAAGGATTTCTTTGTCCTATTTCAAGCTCTTCAAATTTAGGTATGACTTGAAATCTATAGATCTAGAACTTGTTGTTTTTGTGTGCATTGTGCTTATTAAGTTCCACTGATGATGCTGATATGTTTACTTTTGAATTTGTTGAAGAATTGAGTACGTATGCTTGAGTTAAAGTTTTGATATCAAAAATTATTTCCTTCGATATGCGCTTGTTTGTTGTTGGATGATGATTTTGAGTGCATTTTTGTAATCACCATGCCTAAAACTATTGATCTGGAGACTTTGGTTGAATTTTATTGAGTTTTTTTCATAGCTATGAATACTCTGGTGTCGGAGCCCTAGCTCTGGTCACCAGAATCTGGAAACCATCTTAACGCATGATGAAGAAGGCTGGTTGAAGGTGATGTAATCCTGGCCAATCATTATTTGAATTCAATGGTTGGATTTGTGCCAACAAATAAAAATGGCTTGTGCTCCACACGTGACTTTCTTTTTTCATATTAATAGGCATGTTTGTGAGTGCATGGTAATTTTTGTGGAATTCATTGTGCGCCCTAGGATCAATAGACTTGTTTGTTTGACTATAGATCTGATGCGTTGATTTATTTTACTTTTGGTATGAGATGTGAGCTTTTAGATCTGGATACTTTCTCTTCTTTGACTCAATCCTGACCTTTGATTGCGCATACTCCTTGACTTGTTAACCCTGAGCATGAGCCTTTGGATCTGTTGACTGCATTGACTTCCATTTTTAGCCTTTAGATGTGTGTACTTTCACATTTTTTGATTGACTGAGCTTTGGTTTAGTGGACCTAGACCTTTATTGCTATATGTGCCCCCCTCCTGAACCCAATAACATGTTGAACTGGTTCTCTTTTCTATTTGCACCATGCTCTTATGTTTGTTGTTTTATTTCACATTTCATTTTCTGTTTGCTTTTTAATTTTTAAAATTAGTAAATCATATCCAAAAATATTGAAAAAGAATCATAGATGTTCATTTTAATTTCCTTTAATTTTCCATATTTTTTTATTATTACTTTTCATTAATTTTTGGTGCTGAATTAATTTTGGAATTATTTTCTTTTATTATAGTTCTTTCAATGCACACCTTAACTTGTTTAATTTCCATTTTGAGATTGGTGATAGATATGAACATGGTTCTTTTTGCGTTTGATTTTTAACATGTTGAAGATCATTTGAGATTGTATTACTTATTTTTAGCTTATTTTTGCTTGCCTTTTGATATGTTGCTTTGTGATGAAGGTTCTAAAACCCTAATTGAGCTTTGTTATTTTATTTGACCTATGTTGCTTCTGATTTTGGTCCTATCCTTTTGGTATTATGGTTTTATATGTTTAAGGAGCCTTTGTGCTTATTTGTTGAATTTTTTAGGATGATTTCCATTTTATATGAATTTTTGTGTTTGCTTGCCTTATTTTGAATGTATTCTTGATGTATGCTTGCTCATTAGGTTAGGAGGGCACTTGTGCCAACTCCTAGAGGTTGATTTGAGGTCTTTTAGCATGATGTTACATCCCTGGTCTTTTCATGATGTTGTTAATTTGTTTTTCTTTGAGTTGCTTGATCTTTAAGTCTCACACTTACATATATGCTCACATCACTTCCTATGTCCATATACCTCTCTTGTTTGATCTCAATTGAACTTGTATGCTTTCTTGAGTGCTTCTACTTGTTGCTTAGACACTCCCTTTCCATGTTAGGGTTCTGGTCTTGGAGTTTGTGGAACATGTTTAACTTGTTTTATCCTTCTCATCTCATGTATGTTTTTGTTTCCTTCATGGTAACTTGTATGATTTTGGTTGTAACTTCTTACTCCATTTCTTTCACGGTGTTGATTGATTGATCTTGGCATGTGAATGGGAAGTTTTACTTCTGTTTGTAATGGTTTGATATGGTCTCTTAATTGTTTGAATCTTCCTTGATCCTATTTGCTTTCATCTTATCACTTGTACATGTACTAACCTTGTAGGTGCACATGGTAAGTGAATTGTGGATGTTATCCATATTTCAAAGCTTTTCCTCTTTTTCTTTTAATGCTTTCCTATTTTTGTTGAGATGTGCTTTATGCCATTACTTGCTTAACTTCTTTTCATCCCTTTGGATAACAACTTATCTTATTTAGAAGAAGTAAGTTGATTCTCTTTTACCTTCTTGTTTCCTCTTTCTCTTTTCTTCTTTCCTCCTTTTCTTTAGGTTTAGTTGAAACCTCACTAACTTAGAACCAATACTTTGTATGATAACTTCTAGGATGTTTAGATTCCCTTAGTTGTTTTGTCTTTTGCTCCTTTGGTTCTCTTCTCTCTCATCTTCATAAAAAACATAAAAAAATACTTTAATAAAGGTTGAATTGGTCTCTTGTGTTATGGCCTTATTCCATGGATATTCTTATTCACTCCATCTTGGTGGTGGTATAAGTTTAGCTATGATGTACAAGTTCAATCATGAGACTATTTTTACAAAGAAACCCATAAAAAACACTTCTTCATTTAATTTACAAAACACTTAATAATTCCAAAACAAGTTTGTGAATTCAAACCCTATTCTTGGGAAACAAGTTTGAGGATCTTCTTCATTCTTGTTGGACTTGTTACTTGTCCTATTTAGGGATATGGTAATGGGACACATTCCCTAGAAATGGATTTGCTTTCACTTTCTTGTGCCACACTCATAAAAAACTTCTAAAAAACACAAACAAAGAATAAGTGTCTCTCCTTCGGGACTTCTTTTCTCATCACCTTCATTTATTACATATGAACTTGCTCCTACTTGTCACTTTGCAAGACGGTAACGCACTCGTGCCAAACGAGCCTGTAACACCTGAGCATTGACATAAGCAGTTCAAGCCTTAAAACACAAGAAATTTCCCACCCCTAGTTAGGGGAACTACGGCGTCTATGATCCTCATGTCCAGATGAGGTACTTAGGAAGTAGGGTAGGGCCCGTTCGAGCACTCTTTTATTTTCCCTACAGTTTCCCCCCTTATTTTCTTTTCTTATCCAGTTTCAGTCTTTCTTTCTGCAGTAGCTTTCATTTCTTCACCCTTTGAAACATTTTCTTTGCAAGCGTGGATCCCGTTGGGTACGACGGACGATCTAGGGTGCTAATACCTTCCCAGGTCATAACTGACTCTCGAACCCAGTCTCTTTGGTTTGTAGGACTTGTGTCCTTCTTTGCTTTTCTTCCGTTTTTGCAACATTACCATTCCCGTTCCTTCGGGATAAAAATTCTTGGATGGTGACTCTACCCTTTTTCCGCACCACTTTCGCGTTTGTACCAGGATGGAAATCCAAGGATTGACATCAGGAAGCCAACTGACGCCACCGTTGAGCATATTCTTTGAAGCTTTCTTTTGACATCTGGGACATGCTTTGCAACTGAGTACAATTGGAAGCGATGTCCATATTATATTGATACTGCTTCACAAAGGCTTCAGCAAGTTCCTTCCAATTTCTGACACCTTCCCGGTTGAGCTTCATGTACCACTCTTGAGATGGCCCTGTAAGGCTATCTTGGAAATAATACATCCATAGTTTTTTGTCATCAGTATGTGAAGCAATTCTCCCCACGTAGGCTTGGAGATGAGTCTTTGGGCAGTTGGAGCCGTTGTATTTGTCAAAAGTTGGAGGCTTAAACTTGTGTGGGATTCTCATCCCAGGAACTAATCCCAAATCAGCAACATCGAACCCTAGAGTACTTTGAGATTTCATAGCACGGATCTGCTCGGCCATATCGTCACAGTGACGATGCACATCCATATTCTGATTACCCATGTCTCCATCAAAAAGAGTAAACTGGTCATCCTTGCCATCCATAAGAACTTGAGTCGGGCCACCAGTATTAACATGAACATGAATACCAGTACCATTCCCAGGACCATCACCAGTACCATTCTCAGGACCATCACCTCTAGCGCTAGTACCATTACCAGGACCATCCCCTCGAGCGCCAGTACCATCACCAGTGCCACAATTTCCTTTTTCTTTGATCCTCTCCTGATTCTGGTGCATACCAGTCATCAGGTTCATAAACTGATCCATTCTGTTGCGCAATTCCACAAGCTATGTCTGCATTTGTTCCATGATTCTGATTCTTCCTCGATTCTCCTTGGTTGGGTATCTGTGAACTCTCTTCGCAGCAATAGTGCCTGAAATTAGAAGATATGTTAGAAACCTGTGACTTGTACCTGCAAAACAAGAAGAAGGGTTATATGCATGCAATTTAAATGTTTGTATTTCCAATCTCAAGGTCAATAATACCTCGGTTCCGGTATTTAACAAAGAAATCCATATGGCTTTTGACCCTCGACTTTTGAGAAAACCTTTGCACGAAATCAGATTCAATTAGATGGAACAACCCAAGTGTCAGTGCATACATAATTAAGAAACTGAATAAACTACATAACATAAATCAAGCCTTATAGGGCAGCAGTAACATAACTCTCAAAAGGGTAACAGTTTTTACAAAGAAAAATATAATGCAGAAAGAAATCCAAGACTCCTACAACATGTCTGTAGGTAATCCGGAAAAAGAAAGCAACCTAAAAGTTATAGCTGCATGACAACTTTAGTGCCCTCTCAACTAGATCCTGGCTCAGACCTAGTCTTCTTGACTCCAGCCCTCAGTTTGAGATCTGCAATCTCCTTAAGTGCTTCTTCTAGCTGCTGGGACTTCTCTCGATAACTTTTGTGGGCTGACTCTAACTCTTCTTTCTGGTATTTAATTCGTAGCTCGTAATCCTTCTCTTTTTCTTTATGCTTTTTCTGACTTTGATCCCACCTTTCCTGCCACAAGGTGATAGCTTGATTAACTTCCCTCAGAGACTTTCTGGTCTTCCTGTACTCATCTTCTCTTTCGATGTCCATCAAACCTCTTCTTTTGAAGTAGGCCTCCCTTCCAGCAAATTCCTTTTCTTTGGCCTCTCTCTCTCTTGTTTCATGTTGTGCATCTTCTCTTCCAAAATATCATTAACACGAGCCATGCGATGATACAAGACAGTCACCTCTGAATTCTCAACCCTAACCTCGTGTAGCTGAGCCTCCAGCTTCTTGTAATCTTCTAAGGGAACATAAGTCTTAGGCTCGGCCACTGGAGGAACTAGAGTGGAGAATGGCAATAACACTGCTTGAGCTCTACTCTTCAGCCATGCCTCATACTCTGGGAAAGTCTGATTGTTACTCTTACCAAAGCAAACTACTCCTTCTCTTCTGATACATTTCCAAACTCCAGCAGCTTTCCTCACCAAGGGTATATTTTCCTTCACCGGGAAATAAAATGTAGGATCCAACTCTGACTCTTTTGGGACGTCTCTTAAAGTATACCCTAATTGTCTTCTCAACAAGACTGGGTTATAGTTGATTCCCCCAGTCACTCCCAACAAAGATACATTAAGGTAATCCCCACAACTGGTGACAAAACTCGCACCCTTCATCCTTAGAGTAATCCATTTGACATCTTTAGCAAACAACCTCTCTAGCTTCTGAGCCCAAACTAAAGCATGATCACTAAACACCCCAATACTAGGAAAATGCCTCATAAACCACATATGAAACAAAGGAGTGAAACATCGAACTAAACCTCCTCGCCTCTTCTCAGTCTTGTAGTGCAATGAATAGTATAAGTCCCCCAACAATGTAGGCACTGGATTCTGCTACAAGAACAGATGTATAGCATTCATGTCCACAAAATTCTCAAGATCCACAAACAACAAGATACCATAGATGGAGAGAGCCAAGATGGCGCACACAGAGTCCCACTGTGCTTTGGTAGCAAGGTCTTCAGCTTTCTTCACCAAGGACTCCAAGGAGAAACCAGACATACCCCTTTTGGTAATAGTCAAAGAAGTCACCACATAAGGGCTCAAATAAAGAGCTTTGGCAATGTCTTCAGGCATAGGTCTGACCATTTCAGCATTAAAAGAAACTTGGTCCTGGATGGGCACTCCCAAAATCAAAGTGTACTCTTCCAACAAAGGACCTAGTTGGAAATCATGGAAGGTAAAGCATCTGACCTGAGGATCGTAATACTGAAGCAAGGTGTGAATGACACTCCTCTATGAAGGATTCAACTATACTACCACATCAAGAATACTCCCATAAGATTTCTTGAATTCTTCCACATGGTTGGGCATGATCAAATCTATCATCTTCTTCAGCATACCCACCTTTGTGTTAAAAACTTGTAGTGAACATTCTTCTTGCGAGGGTCTTAAATCTCCAAACAGAATATCGGAACCAGAGACAATAAGATAAACCTGAGAATGAAAAAACAAAATAAGGTTAATAATGGGATGATGCAATGAAAATGCAGGGCATGCGATCAATCTGGAACTATCTGGATACTGGATAACAAGACCAAGAACCAAGTAATCTGAAACCCAAAAGGTCATCTGGATAATACCCCTCAGATAAGAACTCAAAACCAGATAATTGAATTCTAGAACCATAATAATCGGATCAGAACATAAGATCACACTGATGATAAAGGGTATGTTGAGGTCAAGGGATCCTACAAACCTGTAAACCCCTCCCGATCTCACAGGTGTGCTACGGTCAAACATCATGGACTCTCATACCCGAATAGCAATAATACGTTCACCATTTCCGAAAAGCTCATGACCAGATCAGGGAATCAGTTTAGCATTATGTACTACTCAGGGAGGTCTCAGCATGAGTCCGGGAAAAACAAGCATCCCTTATAAGTCCCCAGCATCAAGCGCTTAAATCGAGAAACAATAGTACATTCAGCCCTTGGGATACAATACTATCATCATACGACCAAATGCTTTAACTGATTTCCTATCAGAGAACCATGCCATCATATGCGAGTTCCCAGTGGGCCCTCGGGTGCGAATGGGTTTGCCATGAAATGTGGTCTGCCTCTGTCACCACTGGAGTGGGGTTCCATAAAGTTTATCAATGATCGGTCCCTAGATGCACATAACTATCAAGGTCTTATCCCAAAGTGGAGGAAATCCCCACACCGCCACTCATCATGATACCATGCGAGTACAATGTATGTCCATGCTTAGTCCTAGGGTGCACTCGAACCCCGATTACAAGCTCATCTCACAATAATAATATCCCCAATCCCACCAAACAGAAAATCCAGTACAACCAGACAGTCAAGTATATACATATGATGCATGAAAATAAATACTTAAAGAAGTAAATAAAGTTGTAAACAAAACTATAAATAAAGCAGTAATATAAACATACAACAACAAACAATCAAACACACAATGAAATGGAAACAAATAAGCGCTAGGAGAGACTCTCAAGGGGAAACCATAGATTTTGGGTTCGATCCCAAGCAGAGTCGTTAGCTGTCGCTCCCTGGATTTTCATCCAGGTACAAACGCGAAAGTAGCGCGGAGAAGGGTAGAGTCACCAGCCAGGCATTTTTATCCCAAATGAATGGGAAAGGTAATGCTGCACAAACCGAAGAAAAGAAATGAAGTACAAAGGTCATGCGAACCAAAGAACTAGGTTCGGGAGTCAGTTACGACCTGGGAAGGTATTAGCACCCCAGATCGTACGTCGTACCTGACGGGATCCACGCTTGCAAATAAACTGTTTCAAAAGGTAAAATAATGAAGTAGCTGCAAAAAACTGAGACTGGAACTTGATAAGAGATGGCACAAGTTCCTTCCTAATCAAGCAACAACTATGGTTCAAAAATATTTCAAATTAGGCATTTAAAGGACAAATTTCAAACAATTAGTGAACATTCCTTAAAACTTATGCCATTAAGCAACAAGACACTTCAAACAAATATAAACACCATATCAAAGTCACATGACCAAAATCAGAAGCATACATAATCAAACAAATTAGTCAAAGCACAATTAGGATTTCATTATCTTACACACGAAGCACTAAGCAAAAAGGCATCCAACCAAAACCTAAAAATTATGACAAAAATCACTAAGGCACTTCATCATGTTAGCAAGGCATAGCAAAAGAATCAGACTCATCTCACTTATAGAACTCAAATTAAAAATCATACAAGTCAGGGTATGCAAAGAAAAAAGCAAAATAAAAGAAATTAAATGATCAATTAATTCAGGACACAAAAATAAATGAAAAATGAAAAATAAAATTTGGACAAATTTTATAAAACTCAAAATAATATGAATTTTTTTGGATTTTTTGAAAGTATTTTTCTATTTTTAGAAATTAAATTTGAAACAAGAAAAAGAAAATAAAATAAATGAAAATAAAAGAAGTTGGGAGGGTGCAGATAATAAGCACATACACATTGAAATAAAGGAATCAAGCTTAAAGTGGGGTGTCAAAAGTAATTAAGGCCCAACGTATCTTAAAAAGAATTCAGTCAACAGATTTATGGTAATCACATCTCATGGTCCAGATTTAGTCTTGTCATGGTCCACGCATCCTAGGGTTCACAAGCAAGTCAACATATCATATAGGTATGTGCATCCAATGATCCACATTCAAACCTAATAGTCCCACCAATTCTAATGGCCTAAGATCATTTTGTAAAATGGTATGAGAAAAAAATGGAACACACAAGCACACGTAGGGATCACGTGACCAGCGATATCCTCATTAATACGCTGGCACATTCTTGATCTTTGGATAAGCTTTGATCTAACAGACACATTTTAATCTGAAGGAACAAAACAATCAAGCAATGCTCGCCGGCCAGAGAAGCTCCGATTGTCTTCTCCAGCTGCCTATGATGAAGATCAGCAAACAAATTTTCCAGAATCAAGCAAACTCTATATCAAATCAAAGCTGACATTATGGAGAACTCAAATCCACCAATAGAATTCACAAACAGCCAATAACCAGAGAAAATCGAAAGGAACAAGATCACACCTATAATTGCAAATCAAAATCTAATGCATCCCATAACTTCATAACACTTCACACAAGTAATAGTAAGCATTCAGAATTCAAATCAAGCAGCAAAACATCAAATCTGAAGCAAAACTAGTTTAAGTAAAAACCTGAAGTGAAGGTTAACTTGAGCCTTTGAAAAAACCAGAGAAGTGATAAGCCTCTGTATGCTTCCATGATCCTCTTTAGAGCCAAATAAAGGCTTGATGAGCAAAGATATGAAGTAAAACTGAATCCGAAAATGTGATGTTGAAGATCCAAATGACTCCACAGCTTCAATAAATCACAAGCCAAGGATGATGATGAGAGTGTAGTGATGTTGATTATGATACAAAATGAATTGAAGAAGGATAGTGAATGAACAAAATGAGATATGAAATTCTCTTGAAGGAATGTGAGAACATGCAGAGAGAGAGAGAGAGAGAGAGAAGTTTGTTCTGTGATTTCAGTGATGAAAATGGGATATCCTCCCTTCAAATTCGTGTGCCATCCTTTTATATTGTGGGTGTTTTTGAGTGCAAAATAAAGGGTGTGAGTGCAAATGTTGTTAAGGCAAAAATACAGAGGGTGCAACTCGTGTGGCCTTCTTCAACTCTCCATTTGTTATTTTAAAAATTATTCCATGCATGAGAGTGTAGGGAAACTATGGTGCACTGAGTGTGTTGTCATCTTGATGTTTGATAATGAGAAATAGATTAGAAAGCAAGGATAATCAGAGGGCGGAGATTGGCTGAAGTTGGTGTACGTGGCATGGTATGTTTCACGTGGTACCTCTTTCCTTTCTTTGGGAAAAACGCATGAATGAGTTAAAGAAAAGCATGACTACAAGAGAGTGTGAGTGGAGAGAAATAAAAAATGTGTGTGGCCTTGGGTGGTATCATGTTGACTCCTTTCCCTCTCCCATGTGCCTCATTGTACTATTATTTTAATTATTCCACTAAATGACACAAACTAAACTATGTACCACTCATACCCCATTAGGTCACGTGAAACAAAAAATATGACTTGCTAAAAGGTATAGAAAAATGTAGCAAAAAGAGTGTGACATAAAAATAAAAGAAATAAAAAAAGGACATATGGCATTGTGACAAAAATACACCAAAACCCTAAAAATGCACCAAACTTCAAAAATTCATATCCTGGGTTCTAAAAATGCTATGATGGTGTTCTTGGAATTTTTGGAAAGGGAAATCATGATCTACAACCTTCATGTTCAAGGAAAAACCATTTGGAGCTTTTTTGCACATGAAATATTAGCTTGAAGGCCTAGGGAAAATAATTCTAAAAATAGAAACTCTTCACTTGGAAATTCCAAATTTAGAAACTTTTACATATTCTTGGTTTTTGACATTTGAGATCATCCAAGCTATTCCTTGAACAAATATGGACTCATGAAGTTGATGAACTTGAGAAAAACACTAAAAATCACTTGTTTGAGTTTTCTTCTGAACAATTGACTTTTCTTCTGAACAATTGACTTTTTTCTTCATCCACAAGTAACTGGATAAATGTATGAGTTCCTCAATAAATTTTTGAACCAAATTTATCCATAGGCCTTGTATATCACATAGAAACCTTTGACCATAAGAATTGGTCAAAGCTATGAGGATATAAGGATCTGAGGCAAAACTCTAATTAGGGTTTCTCTGCATAGGAGGATGTTGCACTTCTGAGCTTCTGATGCCTCCTACCCCTTCTAGGGTTTTGGTGATAAGCTTGAGCTTGAATAAGATATGAGGATCCTTTGTAAGCTTCTTGAAATACCACTTGGCTCTCCACTTGACTATGAGGAATCATAACTTGCTAGATGACTGATCACATGCCCTATGCTTGCAACTATGGATGTCATGCCTCATCTTTCTATGCAAAATGCTAAGATATATATGCTTTATAATATGTTATATGGTATGAAAAAGAGAGGGAAAATTTTGCGGTGTTACACCGGGTATGAAGAGAGATGTTGCGGAGTTTGTGTATGCTTGTTTGGTTTGTCAGAAATCGAAGGTTGAACATCAAAAGCCTTTAGGTATGATGCAACCGCTGAGTATTCCGGAATGGAAATTGGATAGCATTTTTATGGATTTTGTGACAGGTTTTTCGAAGACGGTGAAGGGAAATGATTCCATTTGGTTGATTGTTGATCGATTGACTAAGTCGGCGTATTTCTTGCTGGTGAAGATTAATTTTTCCATGTCGAAGTTAGCAGAGATGTATATTGATGAGATTGTGAAGTTGCATGGGATACCATAGAGTATCGTGTCGGATAGAGATTTGCGGTTTACATCAAGATTTAGAAGAATTTACAAGATACTTTGGGAACTAAGTTGAGGATGAGTTATGCTTATCATCCACAGACGGACGGTCAGACAGAACGGACTATCCAATCTTTAGAGGATTTGCTGAAGGCTTGTATGTTGGATCATGGAGGTGTGTGGGATAATCATTTGTCGTTGATTGAGTTTACTTATAACAATAATTTTCATGCGAGCATTGGTATGGCTCCGTATGAAGCATTGTATGGGAGGCGGTGTAGGACTTCATTGTGTTGGTACGAATCAGGCTAGAGTGTTGTGCTCGGACCTGAGATTGTACAAGAGATGAAGAAAAAGATTAAGATGATTTGGGAGAGAATGAAAACCTCTCAAAGTCGTCAAAAGAGATACCATGATAAAAGGAGGAAAGCACTTGAATTTCAAGAGGGAGATCATGTGTTCTTGAGGGTTACTCCAGTGACTGGTGTCGGGCGAGCTTTGAAGTCCAGAAAGCTCGCTTTGTGTTTCATTGGACCGTATCAGATTTCGAAGAGGGTCAGAGAGGTGGCATATCGGATTGCGTTACCACTGTCACTTACGAATTTGCATGATGTGTTTCATGTGTCCTAGTTGAGGAAATACATTGCAGATTCATTGCATGTGATTCAGATGGATGATGTTCGAGTAAGAGATAATTTGACTGTAGAGGTTTCTCCAGTGCGAATACATGGTAGAGAAATGAAGTGATTAAGAGGTAAAGAGATTGCCTTAGTGAAGTTATTGTGGGGTGGACCAATTGGTGATAGTTGGACTTGGGAGCGAGAAGATCAGACGAAAGAGTCGTATCCGATGTTGTTCGCTTCAGGTACATTTTCGAGGACGAAAATTCTTAAGTGGGGAGAGTTGTAACACCCCAAAGTCGATTTTAATTATATTGATGTGTTTTCTTGTGAATTTTGATGTTTATGAGGTTATTTGATGTTTTGTGAAGTTCGAGAGTAGCTTAATATTTTAATAATAATTAGAATAATTAAGTATATGGAGTTTAGAGTATTATTTGAGATTAAATTGAGACAAAATAAAAGGAATTAAAGGATAAGGGCATTGTGGTCTTTTGGTTGAGGATAAGTGAGGGTTTTATGGGGAAAGACTAAAAGAGGTCCTAGGGGAAAGAGTGACAAAAGAGGGAAAAGTTGGAGATTACGATCATTTGGAACGATTGCGCTTTTGGGAAAAGAGCTCTGGAGAATAAGAGAAGTTAGGGCTTGAAGGTTAGAGAGAATTACGAAGAGTTTATCGAAAGCTTACGGAAATTAAGGTATGGGGAGTATTTTCCTTTCGATATTATAATATGGGAATGGAATTTGGGGTTTTGTGATGTAGTTTAGGGAATAAGGTTTTAATTTATGATTTTGTGTTTTGATGATGATTTCATGATGATTTTGATGAATACAATGATGTACATGATGTAGATGATGTTATTATACTGGATGTTGATGTTAATGAGGTTATCTGATGTAATGCTATTAAATTGTGGGTTTTGGAGGGGTTTTATCGCAGAAGGAGAAGACTGAAATCGCAGAAAAATTCTGCAGAATCGTGAAGCTCGCTTAGCGAGCTACAACTCGCTTAACGAGAAGAGTCAGTGAATTGGGCGCTTAGCTAGCGTGATGTCTCGCTTAGCGAGCCCTGAGAAACTTGGAAAAATGTTTTAATTTTGAAAACTATTTTTAAGGTAGTATGTTCTAGGTTGCTATAATGTTATAGAGTTGTCATATGATGTGTCTTGGAGGCTATAGAGTAAAGTTAGTAATTAAGTGATGTATGATGAATTATTTGATTTTCTTCGAGTTATGATGTATGATTTCATGATGTAGAGATATGATGTAGGATGAGTGTGTTGTATGATATCCCATGAGTATGTACGTGATGTTATGAGTGAGTATGAGGAATAATTGATTAATAATGAATGCAGATGCAATGTTATGATGTTTTGAGGATGATGTATGTATATTGTGTCTTGCATTCATGGAATTGAATTTATGAAGGGACTTCGGTCCATTGGTAGCTTCAATCATATTGTGTGGATTGAAGTGATATGATGTTTATGATTTGCTCCCTTAGGGGAGGGTTGATGGCCCAATGCCCATCACATTAGGATATTTTGGTACCACATGCATTAGTAAGAGGTTGCATTTCATTATAACTGTCATAGCATGAGTGCATTGATGTTTTGTGTAATGATGAGACGTATTTGATGATGTGTATTGTCGTACCCCGAAAAATACGACCTTACGTGATCCGAAAGGACGGAGTCACGCGCCAGACGGACTGAAGAGTCGCCACATAATTCTATTTATTCCCGAAGAGGGAAAGGGGAGATATAGATACAACCCGGGGAGAGAAGGATGAGGAAAAAGGTCAACGAAACCATTGCCTGGGTTCGGGAGTCGGTTATGCAGGGGGGAGGTATTAGCACCCCCTACATCCATCGTACTCGATGGGAACCATCTAAGAGTTAGCGTGCGCGAATGGATGTTTATGCTTAAACGAATTGCTTGCTAGAGGGAAATGAGTTGAATTATAAGTTAGATTGAACCTAGGTGCTCGGCAAGGATTGAGATCCTCGTGCCTACGTACTCCCGTGTGCAATGGGAAAGTCAGAGCCTCGTAGTTCGGCCTACTACTGGTAATGGTTGTTTGATTTTATTACCTTTCTTCGACGAAAGGGTTTAGGAGTTGAAATGTACTAAAGACTATGGATAGTTTATCTCGTCCACCAAGACAAGCGTCTTGCGCCGAAATAATCGGAGCGAGTAACGAGAGCTCGTTATCCTCCTTTCTACCGCTTAAGGCTCGTGGCGTACAGATCTTCTCGTTTTATTAAAGTGTCTTATTTCCTAAGACCGCTTGACGTTGGATCAAGGGTTTGGATCTAATCGAAACGTTTTGGTTTTTTGAGGTTAAAGGGTAAATGCAAGTGGGGGTTTATTTTGTAGTCTGTTAGCGAGGCACGAAGCGCTCGACTCGCAAAGAGAGGTGGATCCTAATAAACGAAATGATAACTGGAAAATAAAGTGCAAGTGTGCCAGTGAAATCGCTTGGCGTTGGACCAAGGATTCGGAATTAAATAAAATGCGGAAAATAAAAATGCGTACAAAGTAATGGGAGAGGGATACAAAATAAATACAGGGGATTGCGAGAAATAAAGAGGTATCATTGTAGTTCGCCCAAGAGGAAGCATGTGTGCAGTGTTTTGAACGATTCGAAGGCGTTCGGCCTTTTTGATCGGGACACAACTATTCGAAGGTGTTGGACCTTTTTAATCGAGAAACAACTATTCGAAGGCGTTGGACCTTTTTGGGACCCATCGAAATTTACTTCGTTTACTTCCTTAGAGCCGGTTTAAATAAACCGTTCTATGAGGAGTCGAAACATAATTTGAAATGCGAAATTAAATAAAATTAAATTAAATTGCTAGAATTAAATTAAAATAAAATAATGAATAATAAATAAATCAAATAATATCACGAATAATGAAATAAATTAAATTAATTTACATGTTTGTTTGTCGAAATAATAAAATAATAAAAAATTAATTACAAGGAGGACCTCATATTGACCAAATATCACCGATTAAAATCGGGCGAAAAATTGACCTTTTATTAGATCATTGGCCCTATAAGAAGATTAAAAACAAGAATGAAACTTTAATACATATAAGAGTTTACTAAACTATAGACATAAAAGGGTTTAATAAATCTATAAAAAAAACTTCACAAAAACATAAAAAACTAATATTATGAAATAATAAAATAAATGAACGACATCAAGGATGGTGCACCGTGTGATAATTGGTGTGCATTTGATGAATTGGTAATCTAAATGGGCTACCTAAGCCCAACAATTAATGGCAATAATAAATTCAAAAGATATTCAGTCAGAGCAAATAATAAAAAAAAAAGGCAAAATATACTAAATATTAAAATAAAATCAGCAACATATTGAAACATGCTACTAGTTTTCAAACACAGAGCCACAACATTTTTCTTTACTTCTTTTTTTTATTTGTTAAATGGATAAACTATTAATTACTAATAATCTAAATAACTAATAATAATAAAGAAAAATTTAAGGAATTGAAAAAAAAGAAAATAAATAAACATAAAGAGGCTTAAAACAACAGAACAGCAATGTCCCTCTTCTCTCCCAAAAAACACGCTAAAAGCAAAAACCCTACCTTTACTATGGTGTCAAAGGCGGCCGGCGGGACTCACAATCGCGGCTGATCAAGCTCTAAACCGCATTCCGCTCTTCTTCTGATCTTCGGTCCGATTCTCTTTCTCTCTCCCGAAGGATCTCGATTTCACCACGGTTCAGTCGGTTCTGTAGATTATCGCGGAGGTTTACATGGATTCAAGTGGGTTTCGTCCCAGTTTCGGCCGGTTGAGGCTCAGAGTGCTTCGACGGGATTCGAACGGCGGCTCTGAGTGTTCTTCGGCGGTGGTTGAGGCTTTCGCGCGGCGGAGATATGCGCGACTGTGTGGATATGGCGGCGGTGAGTTTGGGTATGCGGATGGATTGCGGTGATGGCTTCAAAGGGTCAGTTACGATTTTGTTGAGTTTTCGTCGGATTGTTTTGCGATTCAAATTGTTTGGTGTTTCTCAGTTTTTTGGTTTTCTGGTTTTTTTTTGCCGTGGTTGTGATTTTAGAGGATGAAGGTGAAGTGGTGGTTTGCGTTGCTCTTGGTGAGGTGATGGTCGAAGCAGTGTTAGTGGGGGTTGTGTGAAGTGTGTTTTCGGAATGATTTCTGCATACAGGTGGTGAACGGATTTCGCGGTGAGGTTTCGATGTTAAGTTGTTGAAGGAGGGTTGGCCGAGTGTTTTTGCGTTTCTGTGTTCTTAATTTTTTTCAGGAGAATGAAATATGAAGGCTACAGAATGTTTATGGTTTCATGGTTATGAAGAGAGTTTGAAAAAGGTGAAGAAGAAGATGAGTGAATTTGTTATGAGTTGAAAGTATGAAGGCTGAGGAAGAGTGTTTGAAATAATGAGTTTGTGAGAACTGTGTATGAAAAAAAAATGTTGCTAAGGAGGAGATAATTAAGGAGTTTCTTTTCTTTCTTTTTTCTTTTTAGAAGAGTTGCATTGCGGATTGAGTTTTTAATATGAAATTCAATTTGCATTGTTGGCTTGTGTAGTGGAAAGAATATTCGTACAAGATTGCAACAAGAAATTTTGTGAGTGGAAATGGTGGAATTGGTTTTGTATGCAAGAGTTGTACAATTTCTGTTATGATTTGAACGTGGGCCAGGCAAGTTGTACCAAGGCTGAAAATTTGTGTAAAAGAAATGACGTGTGGCTGTGAGAAGAAAGAAAAAAAACTTGATGGATGAGTGTAAGTTTTGTGAATAAGCTGGAAAAGAAATAGAGTGGTGGGGTCATGTGATGTACGAGCTCTTTATTTTTTATGAGAATTTGGAAATGCTAATGATAATAATAATAATAAACATAAGGATAACCATAGCAATAATAATAAAATAAGAAAGATTTATAATAATAAAATAACAACAATAAAAGTGATAATAATAAGAAGAAGAATAAAGTGAAAGGTCAAGGTTTAATAAAATAATAATAAAAAAAATAATTATTATTATAATAATAACAAAGAAAATACTAATAGGATTAAAAATAATAATGATAGTAAAAATAAAGAATAACGATTATAGCGAAAACAATTTCTAGAAATAATAATAATGATGAAAAATAATAAACTAATAATAAATATAATGGAATGATAATAAATAATGGTAAATGAAAAGTAAAAAATTAATGCTTCTTTTTTGTAATTTTTGGGATGAATTATTGGATTTAAAAGAAGAAAAAATGATAATGTTTTTTTTGAAATGAAAATAAAAAGATAATGGGATGGATATAGATAACGAAAACTGATAATCGGATAAAAGACCTCCACACAACACACTAATTTTTTAAAAGCAACATCACACATAAACACCGACAATCTCGAAATGAACTTCGATTTCTCGCTCAAACTTGGGAAAAAAAGACCTATTTTTTTATTTTTCGAATATCAGACAGAAAAATAAAGTAGTACATATTTTTTTGAATCGTTAAATCATGATTCGACGGTAAAATGGTGTGGGTAGGACAAATTTGGGGTATGACAGATGCCCCTATCGAATTGGCTTAGACCGAGTAAGATGAATTGGCTTGCGTTCAATCTTTCAGGGTATAAGATAATTAGATATTGATAGACTCCAAATTTGTCCGACAAAGAAAGAAATTTGTGAAAATGGCAAATGAAATAAACTGGAAATAATGAGTGACACAGCAAGAAACAAATTGACAAAATAAATCACTTATCACCAGAGGATGATAAGGCAAATAACTGAAAATAAAATCACTTATCAACAGAGGATGATAAGGCAAATAACTGAAAATAAAATCACTTACCACCAGAGGATGATAAGGCAAATAACTGAAAATAAAATCACTTATCACCAGAGGATGATAAGGAAATAGACTGAAAAATAAAATCACTTATCATCAGAGGATGATAAGGCAAAAGACTGAAAATAAAATCACTTATCACCAGAGGATGATAAGGCAATAAACTGAAAGTAAAATCAACTTATCACCAGAGGATGATAAGGCAAATAACTGAAAAATAAAATCAACTTATCACCAGAGGATGATAAGGCAAATAACTGAAAATAAACTCACTTATCAACAGAGGATGATAAGGCAACAGACTGAAAATAAAATCACTTATCACCAGAGGATGATAAGGCAATAAACTGAAAAATAAAATCACTTATCACCAGAGGATGATAAGGCAAATAACTGAAAAATAAAATCAACTTATCACCAGAGGATGATAAGGCAAATAACTGAAAATAAACTCACTTATCAACAGAGGATGATAAGGCAACAAACTGAAAATAAAATCACTTATCACCAGAGGATGATAAGGCAATAAACTGAAAAATAAAATCACTTATCACTAGAGGATGATAAGGCAAATAACTGAAAAATAAAATCAACTTATCACCAGAGGATGATAAGGCAAATGAAATTTAAACACGGCCATTGAATCCGCCAAGAGGATGCCTGGAATCTTTGCTTGATATGATCCTGACTTCCGCTGGGGAAAGGACTGGAAACTTGTGCTGATCCTGGATCCTGAACCATGCAACTATGCTGGATTTCTTTTTGAAATGGTATTCCATAATGATGGAGATACGATGCAAATGTTTATGCATTGAGATGTAAGTTAAAATTGTTAGAGAAAAAGTCTGATTTATTTATGTAGGCAAATGATGCGTATGTTGGAAATGATTGATGTAAATGATGCATATGACGTTAATGATGCATAATGATGCATATGAGCGATTGAAAGGTGCCAGCTTGGTGGACTTTTGGTTTGGTAGTTGCCAATAACAATTGGACTTCGGGTGGGTGGAGGGCTCGATTCCCCGACACTCGATCTTCGACGATGTATGATCAGAAGATGGATCTTGAAAGCTCCAAGCTTGATTATCTGCTGATGAGCGAAGCGACTTAATTGACACAGGAAGACTGATTTTGCTTTGAACGGTTGCCAATGTCTAGCAAGATCTAGTTGTCCAGCTGGGGAAAAGAGAGGAAGATTTTCTCCTGTATCTGGATTTGATAGACGTCTGCCCCTGGTTGAGTTGTTTGAAGATAATTTTCCCCTGATTGGGTTGTTGAAGATGATTTTTCCCCTGATTGAGCTAATTTTGAAGAAGTATTGATTCAAATTCCTCTTTTGATTGCCCCTTATTGGGATTGCACTGATGTCAAGCACTGATTTGCAATTAAATTGTTCATACACGAATGGTAGTGTTAATGTAAAATTCATGTAAGTTTTGAAAAAGTCAGTTTATTTGAATGATTGTGATAGTGTGACGAATGGACTGTTAGCCCAAACGAGGTGTTGATTTATAAAGTGCGTGAAAGATGCAGCAAGAATAATGTGTAATCGAGATTTGAAGATTAGCAAATATATGGGAGTCAATTTACGCAACCTTGTTGGTAGCATGCTTTCAGAATAAACCCTGCCTCAATTAGGACTTTCGAGGGTTGTAACGTGGCCTGGTTAATAGTTTGAGAAACAAAGGTATAAGGCTCGAAGTTTGATTTGTACCCATCCCTTCTTCGTATTTTTCTCCTGTCCTATGTTCAGTTAACTCTACACATGCATTTGTTTTGACGTTGCAAGAGTGAAGATGAAGCTTCAAAGTTTGCTTTAAGACGACAGTCATCTATTTTGTTGGTGACCCTTTGATTCTTGATTTGGTGGTCACTGATATTTGTTTTGCTTTTGCTGAGGATTTGAGTTCCTCTTTTGATTTTTTTGACTAAGTCTCCCTTTGGGTGCTCAACTTAGTGGTTTTTTCCTTTTCTTTTTTCTTTTTTTTTTGTTTGAATGTTGTGACTGCCAAGTCATTTGCTGATGGTCCTCTGATGGGATGTCTCATCTTGCAATTCGAAGGTGTAGCCAGGCTAACTGAACAACTACCCTGCCTCGGGTTAAATGTAAGGGTTTGTATCCGAAAGAAACTTCTACTTCTAGGCTCGAAGTGGTTGAATAGGGATTAACTCCTTGTATCTCCAGTGTTTGGGGATTTGAAAGAATGCATGTACATCATTGACGAGGTTTTATCCGAAAGCATACTGCAACAGTTATGGGTATTTCATTTTCATCATCCTCCCTCAAATATTTGCTAAGGTGAAGTGAGGAAATATTTTGTGATAAATGATAAATATGAGCGAATGCGAATAGATTAATTCAAAACACGCATAAACATAACATTAACATAACCAAGTACAAACGATAACAATGTTCAGAGCAAATAGTACTTAAACAAACATTACAAAACAACAGGAATGCAGAAATAATAAATGACATTGGCTGCCTTGATTTGAGGAATGAACTTCTCTTGATTGAATACTTCAAAGTTGGAGACTACTCATCTTTGGTCTTCAACAGTTTCTTCAAAAGCATTCGTTGAGGGGCCACTTGCGGAGACACTGGATTGCTCTGGACATTCAGACCCTTCTGAGTAAAGGTGAGATCCTAAGAGTTGATTAGGTCCTGAACTTTGTGCTTGAATGATTTGCAATTCTTGATCGTGTGACCTGGAGCACCCTTGTGATATTCACAGCGGGCATTGGCATCATAGTTTCGGGCGGTACCAGTTTGTGGTGGCAAGTCTTTTAAAACAAGATTTCCCTTTGCCATCAACCCGTTAAAGATTTCTCCATATGATAAAGGCAGTGGATCAAAGTGTCTCTCCGATCCTCTTTGTTGATATGGTGGGCACTGTTGAGGAGCGTGTTGTTGTTGTTGACCGGGCTGTTGTTGATAAGCCGGTTGCTGGTATGGATAAGCCGGTTGCTGGTATGGTCTAGGTGCATATTGCGCAACTGCACCCAGAGGATAAGGACATGTTTGATAAGCCATCGGAGGCGGAAGTAGAGCTTGAATAGCTGGATGAAAAGGCATGGAAGGAACAGGCTGATGAGACACAACCATCCTGGCCAAGGCTTGCATGGCCTCATGAATACGATCAATCTTGCTCTTGATTGAGTCAATCTCTCCCCTCATAGCAGCTTGTTCTTGTCGAATCTGATCCATCAGTCCTCTAGTGTTGGCTCGAGTTAAGTATGAGCGTCTAGCACGATACGGGCGTCAGGAAACCAGCTTGATTTACTGAAGATGGAGGAACATGAAATGATTTTTAGGATTTTGGAATGAAACGCAATATGAATAAATAATGCAAATGGGATGATATGCAATGTCAGAATCCAGGATCACAAGATCAGGGTCTCACAAGTCCAAGGTACAGATGGAGGATACTCTGATCAGGAACTCACTGGGTAGACTCTAAAGTTTTAGGGATCCCAAAGTTACCAATTCATATGATTGTTCATCACACACGCCATAAGCATGACGGTTGATTGACTCCACCATATGAATCTATTTTGGGTGAGATCTTCGTATCGACACCCACGAGAGAAAATTTTCTCGGGAGCCTATACTACGTGATCACCGACACAAGGTTTAAAACAAAGTCCTGGAGTTATGGAACTTTCACAACTGTTTGATGCACGTGTCAAATTCATACATTCTTGACAGTCAATCAACTCCATTGAGTAAGTCTATTCCAAGTGAGGTTTTCGTATCGAGCCACGCGAGGGTGAACCCTGGTGCCCTATACTACGTAACCATCAACCGATGTTTTAACCAAAAGGTTCTAAAGGTCCTCGGAATTAATGATCCTAATGAAAGCAACTGAGCACACACGTAAAGGACTTGACGGTTGTCAGTATTCTCATCAGAATCTACTCCAAGTGAGGTTTTCTTATCGACAACCCACGAGAGTGATTCGATCGGGAGCCCATACTACACAACCTCGCTAAATTATGTTTGCACTCGTAAGCCCGGGTATAGAGCCTTTCCCTCAAGTTTCTTTTGATCAAGTATCGATCCAAATCATAGTACCAAGGAGCCACAAGATATATAAGATGGAATGCGATAAAGAAAGCGATAAAAATAAACAAGCAAAGCATAAAAGAAAACATCCAAACAAACGCAAAAAACCTAGACTAGGCTTGACTCGCATAGGGGTGAACCAGTCCCCAGCAGAGTCGCCAACTGTCGTACCCCTAAAAATACGACCTTACGTGATCCGAAAGGACGGAGTCACGCGCCGGACGGACTGAAGAGTCGCCACCTAATTCTATTTATTCCCGAAGAGGGAAAAGGGAGATATAGATACAACCCGGGGAGAGAAGGATGAGGACAAAGGTCAACGGAACCATTGCCTGGGTTCGGGAGTCGATTATGCAGGGGGAAGGTATTAGCACCCCCTACATCCATCGTACTCGATGGGAACCATCTAAGTTATCGCACGCGAAAGGATGTCTATGCTTAAACGAATTGCTTGCTAGAGGGAAATGAGTTGAATTATAAGTTAGATTGAACCTAGGTGCTCGGCAAGGATTGAGATCCTCGTGCCTACGTACTCCCGTGTGCAATGGGAAAGTCAGAGCATCGTAGTTCGGCCTACTACTGGTAATGGTTGTTTGATTTTATTACCTTTCTTCGACGAAAGGGTTTAGGAGTTGAAATGTACTAAAGATTATGGATAGTTTATCTCGTCCAACAAGACGAGCGTCTTGCGTCGAAATAATCGGAGCGAGTAACGAGAGCTCGTTATCCTCCTTTCTACCGCTTAAGGCTTGTGGCGTACAGATCTTCTCGTTTTATTAAAGTGTTTTATTTCCTAAGACCGCTTGACGTTGGATCAAGGGTTTGGATCTAATCGAAACGTTTTGGTTTTTTGAGGTTAAAGGGTAAATGCAAGTGGGGGTTTATTTTGTAGTTTGTTAGCGAGGCACGAAGCGCTCGGCTCGCAAGGAGAGGTGGATCCTAATAAACGAAATGATAACTGGAAAATAAAGTGAAAGTGTGCCAGTGAGATCGCTTGGCGTTGGACCAAGGATTCGGAATTAAATAAAATGCGGAAAATAAAAATGCGTACAAAGTAATGGGAGAAGGATACAAAATAAATACAGGGGATTGCGAGAAATAAAGAGGTATCATTGTAGTTCTCCCAAGAGGAAGCATGTGTGCAGTGTTTTGAATGGTTCGAAGGCGTTCGGCCTTTTTGATCGGGACACAACTATTCGAAGGCGTTGGACCTTTTTGGGACGCGTCTAAATTTACTTCGTTTACTTCCTTAGAGATGGTTTAAAGAAACCGTTCTATGAGGAGTCGAAACATAATTTGAAATGCGAAATTAAATAAAATTAAATAAAATTGCTAGAATTAAATTAAAATAAAATAATGAATAATAAATAAATCAAATAATATTACGAATAATGAAATAAATTAAATTAATTTACATGTTTGTTTTTCGAAATAATAAAATAATAAAAAATTAATTACAAGGAGGGCCTCATATTGACCAAATATCACCGATTAAAATCGGGCAAAAAATTGGCCTTTTATTAGATCATTGGCCCTATAAGAAGATTAAAAACAAGAATGAAACTTTAATACATATAAGAGTTTACTAAACTATAGACATAAAAGGGTTTAATAAATCTATAAAAAAAAACTTCACAAAAACATAAAAAACTAATATTATGAAATAATAAAATAAATGAACGACATCAAGGATGGTGCACCGTGTGATAATTGGTGTGAATTTGATGAATTGGTAATCTAAATGGGCTACCTAAGCCCAACAATTAATGGCAATAATAAATTCAAAAGATATTCAGTCAGAGCAAATAATAAAAAAAAAAGGCAAAATATACTAAATATTAAAATAAAATCAGCAACATATTGAAACATGCTACTAGTTTTCAAACACAGAGCCACAATATTTTTCTTTACTTCTTTTTTTTATTTGTTAAATGGATAACCTATTAATTACTAATAATCTAAATAACTAAAATAATAATAAAGAAAAATTTAAGGAATTGAAAAAAAAGAAAATAAATAAACATAAAGAGGCTTAAAACACCAGAACAGCATTGTCCCTCTTCTCTCCCAAAAAACACGCTAAGAGCAAAAACCCTACCTTTACTATGGTGTCAAAGGCGGCCGGCGGGACTCACAATCGCGGCTGTTCAAGCTCTAAACCGCATTCTGCTCTTTTTCTGATCTTCGGTCCGATTCTTTTTCTCTCTCCCGGAGGATCTCAATTTCACCACGGTTCAGTCGGTTCTGTAGATTCTCGCGGAGGTTTACACGGATTCAAGTGGGTTTCGTCCCATTTTCGGCCGGTTGAGGCTCAGAGTGCTTCGACGGGATTCGAATGGCGGCTCTGAGTGTTCTTCGGCGGTGGTTGAGGCTTTCGCGCGGCGGAGATGTGCGCGGCTGTGTGGATATGGCGGCGGTGAGTTTGGGTGTGCGGATGGATTGCGGTGATGGCTTCAAAGGGTCAGTCATGATTTTGGTGAGTTTTCGTCGGATTGTTTTGCGATTCAAATTGTTTGGTGTTTCTCAGTTTTTTGGTTTTCTGGTTATTTTTGCCGTGGTTGTGATTTTAGAGGTTGAAGGTGAAGTGGTGGTTTGCGTTGCTCTTGGTGAGGTGATGGTCGAAGCAGTGTTGGTGGGGGTTGTGTGTAGTGTGTTTTCGAAATGATTTCTGCATACAGGTGGTGAACGGATTTCGCGGTGAGGTTTCGATGTTAAGTTGTTGAAGGAGGGTTGGCCGAGTGTTTTTGCGTTTCTGTGTTCTTAATTTTTTTCAGGAGAATGAAATATGAAGGCTACAGAATGTTTATGGTTTCATGGTTATGAAGAGAGTTTGAAAAAGGTGAAGAAGAAGATGAGTGAATTTGTTATGAGTTGAAAGTATGAAGGATGAGGAAGAGTGTTTGAAATAATGAGTTTGTGAGAACTGTGTATGAAAAAAAAATGTTGCTAAGGAGGAGATAATTAAGGAGTTTCTTTTCTTTCTTTTTTCTTTTTAGAAGAGTTGCACTGCGGATTGAGTTTTTAATATGAAATTCAATTTGCATTGTTGGCTTGTGTAGTGGAAAGAATATTCGTACAAGATTGCAACAAGAAATTTTGTGAGTGGAAATGGTGGAATTGGTTTTGTATGCAAGAGTTGTACAATTTCTGTTATGATTTGAACGTGGGTCAGGCAAGTTGTACCAAGGCTGAAAATTTGTGTAAGGAAATGACGTGTGGCTGTGAGAAGAAAGAAAAAAAACTTGATGGATGAGTGTAAGTTTTGTGAATAAGCTGGAAAAGAAATAGAGTGGTGGGGTCATGTGATGTACAAGCTCTTTATTTTTTATGAGAATTTGGAAATGCTAATGATAATAATAATAAACATAAGGATAACCATAGAAATAATAATAAAATAAGAAAGATTTATAATAATAAAATAACAACAATAAAAGTGATAATAATAAGAAGAAGAATAAAGTGAAAGGTCAAGGTTTCATAAAATAATAATAATAAAAATTATTATTATTATTATTATAATAACAAAGAAAATACTAATAGGATTAAAAATAATAATGATAGTAAAAATAAAGAATAACGATTATAGCGAAAACAATTTCTAGAAATAATAATAATGATGAAAAATAATAAACTAAAGGTAATAATAAATATAATGGAATGATAATAAATAATGGTAAATGAAAAGTAAAAAAAAAATAATGCTTCTTTTTTGTAATTTTTGGGATGAATTATTGGATTTAAAAGAAGAAAAAATGATAATGTTTTTTTTTTGAAATGAAAATAAAAAGATAATGGGATGGATATAGATAACGAAAACTGATAATCGGATAAAAGACCTCCACACAACACACTAATTTTTTAAAAGCAACATCACACATAAACACCGACAATCTCGAAATGAACTTCGATTTCTCGCTCAAACTTGGGGAAAAAAAGACCTATTTTTTTATTTTTCGAATATCAGACAGAAAAATAAAGTAGTACATATTTTTTTGAATCGTTAAATCATGATTCGACGGTAAAATGGTGCGGGTAGGACAAATTTGGAGTATGACATGTATTAAATGAGCATGGTGAATATTTCTATGACGTGATGATGATGATATGTATAAATGAGCTATAAATGAATTGTGTTGTTGCTGATCGTTTTAAATTCTTATTTCTATATTATATTATGGAATGTGAATTTACTCTCCCTGCCTGCCTTCTAGTGATGGTCTATTATGCAATCCTGCAGATAATCAAGGTTAGCTCGGTGCGTGCTTAACTCGAAGGTAGTGAGTCGTCGAGTTAGTTAGAAGTAGAGTCCTGCTCTGTGTCCAGTAACATCGGGATGGGTTCGCTTGAATGTTATGTTTTATTTGGATTAGAATGCTGAAATATTGTTTTAAGTATTTGATAAAAATGTTATTTTAGAACGAGTTATTAGTTTGTTTTGTTAAAGATGATTTTATGACTTATTCTTTTTTCCGCTGCATATTTACGAAGAAAAGATTCGAGTTTTTTTTCATGATTTTATGAACCCGTGTTACGGGATAGAACTATATGTGATGTTATGATTTTTGGTTTTAAGAAGTAATGTGATGCCCTTTTTATGAGTTGTACTCTGATATATGATTTAAATTGTCTATTTTGTGATACGGTAGAAAGGGTGTTAAACCTAAAGCAAGACAACCCTCTTTCAAGCCTAGTGGCGAAGTTCCCAAAGACAAATGGATCAAGCCTGTCGACACCAAAGTAAAAGGGAAATCGAAATGGACCAACTTTGATGTAGAGAGAGGTTCTTCGATGGACTATAGGAAGGAGTATATGTCATCAAAAAAAAGCTTATGTCTCTGAGAGTTACAAGGGTAAGAACCCTATGTCGAGGTCACAATGGCGAATGGAACAAAGGCGAAGGAAGGCGCAAAGGGATGCCTTAGTGAAAGATCAAGCTCAATCTAGTACCAACATGCTAGCAGGCAATATGGGAGGTATTGAAGTCAAGACAAATAACAAGGTTCTTGTGGGGGGAAATTGTTCGACAAAGAGGAGGCTAAGCTAAAATCTGAAGATGAGAATATGACAAACAACTTCGACTAAGATTCAGAAGCCTTCCTCGACGTGATAGTGAATGTGGTCTCAGTCATGCCTAGAGAGTACGACAAGATAACTGACGTCGAAAATGTGGATGCTAACACTGAAGCTGAGATGGCAGCACATAAACTAGTGTGCTACTATGTGATTAACAATGGTTGCATCGAAGAGTAGAATGCTTTCTTTGAAAGGCCAACTGACGCCATGAGGGGGTATCTAAAACCTCTTTATATCACTAGAAAAGTGGAAAATGTGGTTGTCAACAAGATATTAGTATATTGTGGTGCAACTGTTAACCTGATGCCACATTATTTGCTGGCAAAGATTGGCAAGTTCAACACCGATCTGAAGCCTCATAATATGGTTCTTTCCAATTATGAAGGCAAAATTGACGCTACTTTGGGAGTCCTATAGGTCGACTTGACTTTTGGGACAGTGATTAGGCCCACCTTATTTATGGTGGTCACAAGCAAGGCCAATTACAACCTTCTGCTAGGAAGGGAATAAATCCATGGCATTGGGGCAGTGTCTTCCTCGATGCACCAAAAGGTAACCATATAGAGGCCTAATGGGATAGTGGAGAATATTGAAGGAGATCAAGGCTACTTCAAAGTACTTATGAATCACGTTGATGAAGTTGAATTCTATAATAACTTGGCACATATTGCGCCATGTACCCCAACATAATTTGAATTTACCCCTGACGGTCATGTATTTTGCTCATTGTACCTGTAGATGTTTAGAATTGGCAGAATTTTTGACCAACAAGAAGTGTTGAACTTAGTTCAGGATGTCACATCAGATGTTGTGACATTATCAAACAGAGTATAAGTAAATGAACTTAATTCAGGATGTCACACCAGATGTTGTGACATTGTATCAGTTAATGAAGTAAGTTCAGTTTACAGGATGTCACACCAGATGTTGTGACATTGTATCAGTTAATGAAGTAAGTTCAGTTTTCAGGATGTCACACCAGATGTTGTGACATCTCAAACCTGCTACCAGAATTAATTAATGCTTAACAGAACTGAGTAAATTCAGGGAATTTATCTGGAATTAATTATGGATGGATAAAACAGAAGAAGGCGCATCTGTAGGGAGATTGGTTATATGATTTCAGTATAAACAGAAGAACTGACTCACCTAGAATCAAGGAAGTAACAAACCTTAATTCAAGGTGTTAGCAGCATGCGTATCAGGATTGGATAACCTACAGAAAGCCCAAAATCCAAGCATCTATTTAAGCAACAGAAACTCTCAGAATAAAGGACGAAATTAAGAAGACTAAATAGGGTGTTTGTGTTTTAATAGCAGGTTGTATATGTGTATCACTTTATGAGCTTTTAAGCAAAAGTGTATTTGTGTCTTGATTGAAACTGTGAAGTAAGATCAAGCTGTTTTGTTTGAAGTATGACTTCAATTTTATTAAACTTGTAAACATATCACTGTGTGATTGAGGGGGAGTGAGTTGGTACTCATATCTAAGTTGTGTCTTAGGTAGAAATTGCCTTGGGTAGATATTAAGTGATAGATTAAACTGTGTGGTTTAAGTCTAGAATTAATATTACTTATATTGGATTTCCTTCCTGGCTTGGTAGCCCCCAGATGTAAGTGTGGTTATACACTGAACTGGGTTAACAATTTCCTGTGTTGTTTAATTTTCCTGCACTTTAAATTTTGTTCAAGGCTTCAAGTGTTTAAACATCTCATTCGACATCACGTACCTGATCACAGAATTTCAATTGGCATCAGAGCAGGCACCCTGCCTGTTTAACTGGGTGAGATCTAGGGACTGCAAATTCTGGAAACATGGACAGAGATGTAGGATCTGTAAATAGACCACCTATATTGGATGGATCTAATTATGACTACTGGAAGCCAAGAATGGTAGAATTCTTAAGATCACTTGACAATAGGGCCTGGAAAGCAGTCAACAAAGGATGGGAGCACCCTGTCCAAGACAACAAAGATGGAGCAAAAGTGTTGAAACCTGAAGAAGAATGGAGTAAGGAGGAAGAAGATTCAGCACTTGGCAATTCCAAGGCCTTAAATGCTTTATTCAATGGCATTGATAGGAACATCTTCAGACTTGTGCTTCACTGTGAGCTGGCCAAAGATGTTTGGGACACTCTCAAAACAACTCATGAAGGAACATCAAAGGTGAAGATGTCAAGACTTCAACTTCTCACCACCAAGTTTGAAAACTTGAGAATGAAGGAAGATGAGACAATTCATGAGTTCTACATGAACATCTTAGAAATAGCCAATACTTCTGGTGCTTTGGGAGAAAAGATGACTGATGAAAAGCTTGTAAGAAAGATTCTCAGACCTTTTCCAAAAAGATTTGACATGAAGGTCACAGCAATAGAAGAAGCTCAAGACATATGCACAATGAAGGTTGAAGAGCTCATTGGTTCCCTTCAAACATTTGAGATGGGAATGAATGACACGATTGTAAAGAAGAACAAAAGCATAGCCTTGGTGTCAAATACTGATAAAGAAGAAGAAAATAATGAAGCAGAACCTGAAGAAAATTTATCAGAAACCATTGCTATGCTTGGAAGACAATTCAAAAAGATTCTCAGAAAGATGGATGACAAGTCCAGACCAAGTGGAAGATACTCAAGCTTTTCTGAGAATAAAAGACCTTATGATGCTAATAGAAGGTCAAATTATGATGAAAAGACCAATCAAGAAAAAGGGATTAAATGTCATGGATGTGAAGGATATGGATACATCAGAAATGAATGCCCTACCTATTTAAAAAGGCAGAAGAAAGGTATCTCTGTAACCTGGTCTGATGAAGACTCAGGATGTGATTCAGAAGAAGAATCAGCAAAGCATATCACTGCTCTAGCTGGATTATGTGAATCTGAAAGTGGATCCAGTGATGAGGAGCTTACTTTTGAAGAGCTTGAACAATCATACAGAGAACTGGTTAAAAGGAGCACTGAAATATGCATGGAGAGTATAAAGCAGAAGAAGCAGATTGAGGCACTAAAGGATGAAAAAACAAGTGATCTAGAGATCATTGACACTTTGAAAAGTGAAGTAAGCCTTCTCAACTCCAAGTTGGAGCATATGTCCAAATCTGTTAGAATGTTGAACAGTAGCTCAAACACACTGGATGTTATTCTCAACAACAATAAGCATTCAGGAGATAGAACTGGACTAGGATTTAACAAAGTTCATAAGGTTGAGGCTAGCACTAGCAAAACTACTTCAAATTCCATAAAGTCAAACAAGATGTCCCAACAGATGCTTCAACATCATGAAAAGAACACAAAGTCAAACATATTGTTCCAACAGATGTCTCAACATCATGAAAAGAACATAATGAAGAAGAAGTATCAAAGATGGAGATGTCATCATTGTGGAAGGTTTGGACACATCAAACCTCATTGCTACAAGTTGCATGGATATCCAAATCAGATGTATCAGCAAACCCATAAGCAGAAGATAGAGGTTACCAAGAAAGTGCTGCATAGACATCAACATCAAAGATATCAGCAACCCCCTAAGCAGAAGACAGAGGTCATCAAGAAAGTATGGGTACCTAAAGCTAGTCTTCATGCTGATCAAAACTACATGCCCAAGAACAAGTTCAACAAACAACCTTGGAGCTCTACAAATGGACACTACACAGGGCAGAGGCATCAAAGGAAACCTCAATACAAATGTTCAAAGAAGGGTGTTGCATATATAGCTCATACATCTCTAAGAGTATCAGCTAAAGAAGACTGGTACTTTGACAGTGGATGTTCAAGGCACATGACTGGATTGAAGAATCTGCTAGTAGACTTAAAGTCATATTCATCTAGATATGTAACCTTTGGAGATGGAGCTAAAGGAGAAATCAAGGGAGTTGGGACCTTGGACTGTCCAGATGTACCAAGACTAGATGATGTGATGCTGGTAAAAGGATTGACTGCTAACTTGATCAGCATAAGTCAATTATGTTATCAAGGTTACATTGTAAACTTTACCAAAACTGAATGCATAGTGTCTAATAAAGAACAGAAGGTTGTCATGAGGGGAGCCAGATCTAAAGACAACTGTTATATGTGGGAACCTCAAGATCTCAGTCTCACTTCAACTTGCTCTTTAGCCAAAGAAGAAGAAGTGAAACTATGGCACCAAAGACTGGGTAAACTTCATTTCAGAGGTATAAAGAAAATCATATCTATGGAAGCTGTGAGAGGTATTCCTAAACTGAAGATTGATGATGGCAAAATATGTGGTGAATGTCAAATAGGCAAGCAAACCAAGATGTCCCATCCAAAGCTCCAACATCTGACAACTTCCAAAGTTTTGGAATTATTGCATATGGATCTTATGGGACCTATGCAGGTTGAAAGCCTTGGTGGTAAGAGGTATGCCTATGTGGTGGTTGATGACTTTTCAAGGTATACATGGATAAATTTTATCAAAGAAAAGTCTGATGTATTTGATGTATTCAAAGATTTATGCCACAGAATACAAAGAGAAAAGGCAAACTGTGTGGTCAGAATAAGAAGTGACCATGGAAAGGAGTTTGAGAATCAAAAATTCTCAGATTTCTGTTCTTCAGAAGGAATCAATCATGAATACTCTTCACCTATCACCCCTCAACAGAATGGGATTGTTGAGAGGAAGAACAGAACTATCCAAGAATCAGCAAGAGCTATGATCCATGCTAAAAAGTTACCATTGTACTTCTGGGTTGAAGCTATGAACACAACTTGTTACATTCATAATAGAGTCACTCTAAGGAAAGGAACCTTGTCCACAATCTATGAAGTCTGGAAGGGAAGAAAACCCACAGTTAAGTACTTCCATGTGTTTGGAAGTAATTGTTATATTCTGGCTGATAGGGAGCAAAGAAGAAAAATGGATCCTAAAAGTGATGAAGGGATTTTCCTTGGATACTATAAACAGCAGAGCCTATAGAGTATTTAACTCTATAACCAAGGTTATCATGGAGTCCATAAATGTGATAATTGATGATGCCCCTGCAGATGTTATAGAAGATGTTGGAACATCTGATGATAGTCAGACTGAAGCTGAAGTAAAGAGTGATCATCCTGACTTCACTCAAACTGATGCAAGGACAGAACAATCTAGCAAACCTCCCTCCATCAGAATCCAGAAGGATCATCCCAAAGATTTGATAATTGGGGATCCCAATAGAGGTGTAAGCACTAGATCAAGAGAGGTGATTTCAGGTTCTTGTTTTGTCTCAAAAATAGAACCTAAAAACATCAAGGAAGCTCTTACTGATGAGTACTGGATTTGTGCTATGCAAGAAGAATTAGGTCAGTTCACAAGGAATGAAGTGTGGGATCTTGTTCCTAGACCTGATGACATAAATGTGATTGGCACTAAATGGGTGTATAAGAACAAGTCAAATGAGCAGGGAGTTGTTACAAAGAACAAAGCTAGACTTGTAGCTCAAGGATACACACAAATTGAGGGAGTAGACTTTGATGAAACCTTTGCACCAGTAGCAAGGCTTGAATCAATCAGACTACTTTTAGGAATTACTTGTATCCTGAATTTCAAGCTATTTCAAATGGATGTGAAAAGTGCCTTTCTAAATGGATATCTTAATGAAGAGGTATATGTAGAACAGCCTAAGGGATTTGTTGATCCAAGCTGTCCAAACCATGTGTACAAACTAAGGAAGGCTCTTTATGGACTGAAGCAAGCTCCAAGAGCATGGTATGAAAGGCTGACTACTTTTCTTATCAAGCAAGGGTACAGGAAAGGTGGAATAGACAAAACCTTGTTTGTTAAGGATGAAGAAGGAAATTTCATGATTGCTCAAATATATGTAGATGACATTGTCTTTGGTGGGATGTCAGACAGGATGGTTAAACATTTTGTCACTCAAATGGAATCTGAATTTGAGATGAGCCTAGTAGGAGAACTAACCTACTTTCTTGGACTGCAAATAAAGCAAATGGAGGACTCCATGTTCATTTCCCAAAGCAAGTATGCTAAGAACATTGTCAAGAAATTTGGGATGGACAATGCTACTCATAAAAGAACTCCTGCCCCCACTCATTTAAAGCTGACAAAGGATGACAAGGGTGAGAATGTAGACCAAAGCCTATACAGAAGTATGATTGGGAGCTTATTACATCTGACTGCTAGCAGACCAGACATAGCCTTTGCAGTAGGTGTATGTGCAAGATATCAGGCTGAGCCAAAAGTAAGTCATCTAAACCAGGTTAAGAGAATTCTGAAATATGTCAATGGTACTTGTGACTATGGCATAATGTATTCCCATGGATGTAAACCAATTCTTACTGGCTTCTGTGATGCTGATTGGGCTGGAAGTGCTGATGATAGAAAGAGCACATCAGGAGGATGCTTCTTTCTAGGAAACAATTTGATTTCTTGGTTCAGTAAGAAACAAAATTGTGTATCCTTATCTACTGCTGAAGCTGAATATATTGTAGCTGGAAGCAGTTGTTCATAGTTGGTTTGGATGAAGCAAATGCTCACAGAGTACAATGTCCCACAAGATGTCATGACATTGTACTATGACAACTTAAGTGCTATTAACATATCAAAGAATCCTATCCAACATAGCAGGACCAAGCATATTGATATCAGGCATCATTTCATCAGAGATCTTATGGAAGAGAAAGTGATTTCATTGGAACATGTTGCCACAGATCTGCAATTGGCTAATATATTCACAAAAGCTTTGGATGCTACCCAATTTGAAAACCTAAGGGGCAAATTGGGAATCTGCTTATGTGAAATATAACAGTTATGGAGAAGTGCCAACATGTCCTATGACATCATGTGGCATGATCACCAGATGGCAACACCAGTCTGGTCAAGAACTCTGTGTATTCCACTCCTTAAAATTCTCCAAGTAACGGCTCTTATAAAAATACCAGCTTGCTCTCAGCTATTCATCTTCTCATCATTCTCTCGAAAAAAATTGCATGCTATAGTTGACTTTCAGAGCTTATCAAACTCAATCAATCTTAACCTCTTTCTCCAACACATTCAAAAATGTCTCAACATCAAAACCCTAACCTCTCTGATGAAATCCTCAATCAAGAAGATGTGGTGCATGCAACCCCCATCTCTATGGTACCTATGGATTCAACACCAATGGACGAAATCAGAGGAAGTGTTCCTCTTGCTCAAAAGCCTAGAACTCCAACAGTGAGAAGAGCAAAGGAACCTGTATTCAGCAAAGCCAAAGGGATGCCTTCATTCTCAAACACCAATCCTAAAGCCTCTGAATATGTGGATGCTTCTATTAAGGAGCTTGTGAACAAGATTTTGTCTGAGCAAAGAGTTGTGAGTGGCATATCTATCCCCCTGAACACCATGCCACCTCCACAAGAAGAACAACCAAATCAGGTTGAAGAGGACACTCCTGTCCAACAGGATGTTCCAATAGATGTTGAAACATCTAGGGAACAGCAGAAGGCCTCCACTGATGATGATGATGAAACATCTGAGGACCAGCACAAGGCCTCCACTGATGATCAAGCATCTGTTGATCCACCTGCTGAAGAGGAGACTACTCAACCTCCTCCTGTTGTTGACATAGAGCATGATTCTGACACAGAAATCATTGCCTCTGTGAACCCTAGCATAGCCAAAAGGCTCAGAACTAGGAAGGAAAAGAAAACTGCAGGACATGCAACTCCTGAGAAGAAGCAGCCTACACCAAATAAGGACAAAGCTAAAGTTTCTTTTGGTCCTACCAAACAATGGAGCAAGGTGAATACACAAAAGAGGAAAGCTGTCACTCCTCCAGATTCAGATGTTGAAGAGGATGTCCCAACATCCCCACCAAAGAAGAAACCAGCACCTTCAAGGTCCTCCTCTGATGTTCCAGAAGCTCCTCTGGACAACATTTCATTCCATCATGTGTCAAGTGTGAGCAGATGGAAATTTGTCTACCAAAGAAGGGTAGCACTTGAAAGAGAGCTGAGCAGCAATGCACTTGAGGGCACTGAGGTAATTGATCTCATCTCTTCTGCTGGCTTATTCAAAACAGTGTCAAACTTCTCTCCTTGCTATGAGCTGCTAGTCAAGGAATTTATTGTCAACCTTCAAGAGGACTGTGCTGATGGTAAGTCAGCTGACTTCAGAAAGGTGTATGTAAGAGGGAGATGTGTAGAATTCTCTCCTAGGGTTATCAACCACTATCTAGGAAGAGAATCTGATGGACCTAATGAGCTGGGGAAGACTGATAACCAGGTTTGCAAGGTCATCACTGCCAATCAAGTCAAAACTTGGCCAGTCAAGGGCAAACTTTTTGTTAGCTTGCTAACAAGGAAGTATGCAATGCTTCATAGGATTGGCACTGCAAACTGGGTCCCTACCAACCATACTTCTTCAATAGCAACTGGATTGGGCAGATTTATATATGCTGTAGGTACCCAAACAAAGCTGGACTTTGGGTCTTACATTTTTTATCAGACATTGAAACATGCTGGGACATCTGCAACAAAGCTGCCTATTGCCTTCCCTTCTTTGCTGTGTGGAATAATCCTTAGCCAGTATCCAGGTATCCTCACTGAGAAGGATTCAATCTGCAAAAGAGAGAGTCCCCTGGCCTTCCACTACAAGATGTTCTTAAGTCATCATGCAGCTGATGTTGAAGCTCCCTCTGGGACATCTGCTGGACCTTCAAAGGCAAAGTCTCCAATATCCAAAGCTGCTTTGATTGCTGAGCTGAAGAACACATGCAAAGAACTGGATGCCAGGAAGCAGAAGCTTGAGGAGATTATCCAAAGGCTGGAAATCGAAGAGAGTGCTCAGAAGGCTGCTGATTCTGATGAGGAAACTGAAGAAGAGGAAGACACTGAATATGAAGATTCTGAGTGAAAAATGTATGTGAGGAATATGTAATGTCTGCTTCAGCATTGTATTTTGAATTAGTAATTTTGTAATTCTCTCTGTCAATGTAAAATTTGGCCCCAATTTATGTCTAACAAGGGGGAGAAGAGAAGAGAACTCAACAACAACAACAATGTATGTTGCAGCTTACTAATTAATGAAAAATGACTTATGTTTGCTTCTGAACTAAAGCTGTGTTTTTAATGAAAAATTTCTGTTGAAACAAGTCAGAACACATATAGGTTTGAGGGGGAGTAAACTCACACATGACTCAACAGAAAAGAACTGTTGTACTCTGATAAAAGAAACTCTGCTGCACTCTGATAAACCAGAAGATTATGTTAGCCAAAAATTAGCCAAATGGGGAGTTTGTAGATGTTTAGAATTGGCAGAATTTTTGACCAACAAGAAGTGTTGAACTTAGTTCAGGATGTCACATCAGATGTTGTGACATTATCAAACAGAGTATAAGTAAATGAACTTAATTCAGGATGTCACACCAGATGTTGTGACATTGTATCAGTTAATGAAGTAAGTTTAGTTTACAGGATGTCACACCAGATGTTGTGACATTGTATCAGTTAATGAAGTAAGTTCAGTTTTCAGGATGTCACACCAGATGTTGTGACATCTCAAACCTGCTACTAGAATTAATTAATGCTTAACAGAACTGAGTAAATTCAGGGAATTTATCTGGAATTAATTATGGATGGATAAAACAGAAGAAGGCGCATCTGTAGGGAGATTGGTTATATGATTTCAGTATAAACAGAAGAACTGACTCACCTAGAATCAAGGAAGTAACAAACCCTAATTCAAGGTGTTAGCAGCATGCGTATCAGGATTGGATAACCTACAGAAAGCCCAAAATCCAAGCATCTATTTAAGCAACAGAAACTCTCAAAATAGAGGACGAAATTAAGAAGACTAAATAGGGTGTTTGTGTTTTAATAGCAGGTTGTATATGTGTATCACTTTATGAGCTTTTAAGCAAAAGTGTATTTGTGTCTTGATTGAAACTGTGAAGTAAGATCAAGCTGTTTTGTTTGAAGTATGACTTCAATTTTATTAAACTTGTAAACATATCACTGTGTGATTGAGGGGGAGTGAGTTGGTACTCATATCTAAGTTGTGTCTTGGGTAGAAATTGGCTTGGGTAGATATTAAGTGATAGATTAAACTGTGTGGTTTAAGTCTAGAATTAATATTACTTATATTGGATTTCCTTCCTGGCTTGGTAGCCCCCAGATGTAAGTGTGGTTATACACTGAACTGGGTTAACAATTTCCTGTGCTGTTTAATTTTCCTGCACTTTAAGTTTTGTTCAAGGCTTCAAGTGTTTAAACATCTCATTCGACATCACGTACCTGATCACAGAATTTCAGTACCTGCATCCTATGGAGGGATTTTGATGGGATAGAGAGGTTGTAGGGGATGAAGACAATTTCCCACCTTACTTTGGGGAGCCACAGATACTCCCCACATGCTGGGGAAGCGATGGGAAGTAATAATGACTGAACTCGAAGAACTACAAATAATTTCGGCCTATGTGGCTGAAACTAAGTTACAAGCAGCCTTGGAGGTTGCGCGAAATTACATGGTTGTCGAGGCTAATACAAAATTTATCAAAAAGAGGTCCTGGTAAAGACTTCGACCTTGAACCACCTGATAAAACTCTAATCGAAGAAAAAGACCAAAGGCTTGATGCAATCTATGACAATGAGCCTTTAGGTTTTGAGAAGGATCCTTTGTCGGACAACATCATAATGTTGGCTCAAGATCCTTTGTAAGAAATCGATTTAGGAGAGGTTGAGGTTAAAAGGCCTACATACATCAGTGTCAACCTCGACCCACAACTCAAAGTTGAAATATTCCAGTTACTGAAGGAGTTCAAATACTGTTTCACCTAGGATTATGACGAAATGCCTGGTTTGAAAAGAGATCTTGTCGAACATAAACTGCCGATCGAGCATGTGAAGAAGCCTGTCAAGCAGAATCCAAGAAGGTTCGCCCTAACAATCCTCTCTAAAATAAAGGAGGAAAATGAAAGGCTACTTCAATGCAAGTTCATCCGTACGACCAGGTACATCAAGTGGGTAACTAATATTGTACCAGTTATAAAAAGTAATGGCTCTTTAAGGGTTTGTATTGATTTTAGAGATTTAAATTTTGCAACCCCCAAAGATGAGTATTATATGCCGGTAGCAGAAATATTGGTCGACTCTGCTACAGGGCATGAATATCTTAGCATGTTGGATGGCTATTCTGGGTACAATCAAATATTCATTACTGAAAAAGATGTCCCAAAGACTGATTTTTGATGTCCAGGATCCTTAGACACCTATGAATAGGTAATGATGCCTTTTGGTTTAAAAAATGTTGGGGAAAATTATAAAAGGGAAATGAATTCGATCTTCCAGGATTTTATATACACTTATTCAAATTTATATTGATTATATTGTTGTTAAGTCTATTTTAGGGAAAGATCACATAGACCATCTTCAGCATTCCTTTGAAAGGATGAGAAAGCATGGTCTCAAAATGAATCCTTTTAAGTGTGATTTTTGTGTACAGACTGGGGACTTTCTAGGCTTTGTGGTCCACAATAAGGGGATCAAAATCAACCAAAATAAGACCAAAGCCATTATGGAAGCGAAAGCGCCATCAACAAAGAAGGAGTTGCAAGCACTGCTATGGAAGATTAATTTCTTGAGGAGATTCATATCCAACCTAAGTGGAAAAACGCAAGCCTTCTCACATTTGCTTCGAATCAATAGAGAAGGATTAGAGTGGGCGCAAGCACAATAGGAAGCCTTCAACAAGATCAAGGAATACCTGAGTCACTTTCTTATTCTCTCAGCACATTGTAGGAGGAAGAGCATGAGATTGCACATAGTTGCATCGAACAAGACTTTAGGGAGCATGTTAGCTCAAGAGGATGATGATGGCATCGAAAGGGCCATTTATTACCTTAGCAGAGTTTTAAAAGACGCAGAAACTAGGTGTAACACAATAGAAAAATTGTGTTTATGCTTATACTATTCATGTACAAAATTGAAACAATATATAAAACCAGTTGATGTTTATGTTTCTTCTTGTTTCGATGTTATTAAACATATGTTATCTAAGCCTATCTTACACAGTCGAATTGTTAAATGGGCATTGGCATTAACTGAATATTCTTTAACATATAGGCCTTTAAAGGCAGTTAAATGACAAGTAGTGGCCGACTTTATTGTCGACCGCTCTGTTAACGAAAATGAATTGAGCTATCTTGAGGTCGAACCTTGGACGTTATACTTTGATGGGTCTAGCCATTAAGATGGGACAAGCATATGGGTACTTGTTATTTCTCCTCACAAAATTCCAACAACAATCAAGTATAAAATCGAAGGTTATTGTTCAAACAATGAGGCTGAATATGAGGCTTTAATACCTGGACTTGAGATATTGTTGGAATTGGGGGCAACTCATGTCGAAATAATGAGAGATTATGGTTTTGTTATAAAACAAGTTACCAAAGAATACAAGTGCATAAAAGAAAATATGATCATGTACTTTGTAGTAGTGAATCGCCTGCTTAAGAATTTTGAAGCAGTTAGTCTTCGACACATCCCAAGATTGGAAAACCAAGTTGCAAATGACTTTGCTCAGATTGCATCAGGATACAAAATTTCGAAGGAAAAATTGCAAGATGCAATCGAAGTCAAAGGGAAAGTAGTATCAGTTGGGTTAGCCCCATCATACTTAGAAGCAACAAAGCTTGGATATGTTGACAAAAACAACTTCACCATTCTAGCAGTCGACGTCCTAACAGACAAAGATTGCAGGAAACCTATAGTAGAATATCTCAAAAATCTAACATCCTCGACAGATCGAAAGGTTAGGTATTAAGCTTTAAGTTATGTCTTGTTAGGTAATGAATTGTTTAAAAATACTCCCGAGGGGGTGTTGCTCAAGTGCCTTAGTGAGTCAGAAGCATATTTTGACCTTTCGACTGTACATAGTGGGGCATGTGGGGAACATCAAGTAGGTCACAAAATAAAATGGATTGGCCTACTATGTTAGAAGATTTTATCGAATTTGCCAAGGGCTTTCAAGAGTGCCAAATTAATGTTGGCATCCAACATATCCCTTCAAGTGAACTACATTCTATTGTGAAACCATGGCCTTTTAGAGGTTGGGCTTTGCATTTGGTTGGAGAAATTTAAACAACATCTTCTAAGAACCAAAAATAAATTTTAGTAGGTATTGATTATTTCACCAAATGGGTTGAAGCAATACCTTTTCCAAATGTTGACTAGGAAAATGGAATTGAGTTTATTCAAAAGCATATCATTTATAGGTTTGGAATCCCAGAAACTATCACAACTGATCAGGGGTTAGTTTTCACTAGTCGAAAGATGCAAGAATTTGCTATGGAAATGGGTTTCAAACTTCTAACCTTTACGCCTTATTATGCTCAGGCAAATGTCCAAGTCAGGGCAACAAATAAGGTGGTTATTGGATTGATAAAAAACTATGTGAGGAAAAAGCCAAAGAATTGGCATAAGACATTGGACCAAATTTTGTGGGCATGTCGAACCTCCTTTAAAGAGGAAACCAATACCACCCCATTTCGACTTACATTTGGCAACGCTGACAAAGTATCGGGGAAAATCCAACCCAATATCTTTCTTCCTGGAAGAACTGTCGGGCGGTTCCCCCAACTCCAGCATCCCTTTGCTAATAAGGGACGGGATGGCACGCTTCGACGTTCGACGCATCTTGGTCGACCAAGGCAGTTCAGTGGACATCATGTACGTCCACCTATTCAAGACCCTCAAGCTGGACAAAACCAATTTAGCCCCGTATGTTGGATCTGACCTTCAAGGATTCAACGGAGCCACCACGAGACCGTGGGGGTATGTCAAACTCCTCGTCACATTCGGGGAGCAAGAAACAGCTGGGGAAGTCAAAGTCCAATTCCTGGTGATTGAATGCCCATTCCTCTACAACTGCATCCCCGGTCGCCCAACTCTGGCCGAATTAACTGCGGTCCCCTCCACCGTCCACCTGAAGATGAAATACTACACCAAGCTAGGTCATTTAGTCACAGTCCACGGCGACATCGAAGCCGCTCGAAGATGTTACGATGTTGCAGTAAAAGGACAGACCATAATTAACACCAAGAACAGCAAGATGCCCAGTGTCGAAGAACAGCCTCCCCCAGGGAATCAACGCCATCTACCTCGACAGCCGCATCGGCAAAGACGACACCAAAGAACAGGAGCCCATCCACGGGCGAGCCCCGACACATCCATTCCGCCCGGTCCCCACCGGGGAGTTCGAGCCCGTCCCCCTGGGTGACAACCCCGACAGAGCTGTGAAGATAGGCCCGGGGCTGCCCGCTGAAACAAGGGAGCGACTCGCAATCTGGCTCAAGGAGAACGCATACCTCTACGCCTGGAATGCCGCAGAAATTCCCGGGCTCGACCCTGAGGTTTCCTGTCATCAGTTAGCTTTAGACCGGGCAGTTAAGCCCGTAGAACAGTGTAGGCGCAAACAGACTCCCGAGAAAGTGGAGGCTGATGAACGAGCTGTAAAAGACCTCTTAGAGGCAAATTTTATTTATGAAGCCCAATACAAAACCTGGCTCTCTAATGTAGTCCTTGTTAAGAAAAATAATGGAAAATGGCGTATGTGTGTTGACTATACTGATCTCAATAGGGCTTGTCCCAAAGATGCTTTTCCTCTCCTTAACATAGATAAACTGGTCGACAACTCTGCAGGTTTCAAACTCTTTTCTTTTATGGACGCATATAGTGGATACAACCAGATCCCTATGTCGGACACAGACAAGAGGCACACGGCCTTCATGACCCCGACAGGCAACTACTATTACAACGTAATGCCCTTCGGGCTAAAGAACGCTGGAGCCACATACCAACGGATGATGAACAAGATCTTCTGAGGAGAGATCGGGGACATGCTCGAAGTATACATGGATGACATGATCGTGAAATCAGACGAGGAGATCGACCATGCTCAACACCTCCGCAAGGTTTTCGAGCAGGCGACAAAATGCAAAATGAGGTTTAACCCTAAAAAGTGCACATTCGGTGTCCGGGCAGGGAAGTTCCTCGGTTTCTATCTCATCGAGCGCGGGATTGAGGCCAACCCCGACAAATGTTGGGCGTTTTCGGAGTTTCCAACCCCAAAGTCGAAAAAATCCATTTAGTCCCTCAACAACATGCTCGCTTCCTTGTCCCGCTTCGTCGACAATTCCTCCCAACACGCCTTGCCTTTCTTCAAACTGCTAAGAAAGGAGGCCACCTTCGAATGGACCGAAGAGTGCGAGCAGGCATTACTCCACCTGAAAAAGCGCTCTCCGAACCCCCGATCTTGTCCCGACCACTAGAAAAGGAGACCCTGTACCTATACTTGTCCATAGGGACCGAATCCGTTAGCACCCTTCTCATCCGAGAAACCATCGAGGGGCAGAAACCTATCTATTTCACGAGCAAAGCTCTCCAAGGCCCCGAGCTCAGATACCAGAAAATCGAGAAAGTCGCCTTAGCTTTGATAAACGCCGCGATGAGACTATAACATTACTTCCTTGCCCATACGATTAAAGTGAGAACCGACCAACCGATAAAGCAACTCCTCGACCGACCAGACATGGTCGGTCGAATGCTGAAATGGTCGCTGGAACTCTCATAATTTGACATCCAATACGAAAGCAGGAAAGCCCTGAAAGCTCAGGTCCTATCCAACTTTGTCGCAAAAATGATGCATAACCCAAACCCCACCGACGACACCCACAGATGGACGATCTTCGTCGATGGTGCCTTTAGCTCAGCGGGAAGCGGCGCAGGAATCACCCTCGAAAACAAGGACGATATTTTGATCGAGGTCTCATTGGCGTTAGCTTTCCTGACCTCCAATAACCAAGCCGAGTATCAAGCTTTCCTCACAGGGCTAAGATTAGCCGAGGACTTAGGGGCGAAGGAAGTAAAAATATCAATAGACTCTTAACATGTGGCATCGTAAGTACAAGGAGAATATCAAGCTAAGAACGACAACCTCATTAAATACTTAACCTTGGTGAGAGAAAAACTCGAAAAATTTGAAACATAGGAGGTCCAATACGTACCCCGTGAGCACAAAACGCGAGCTGACATCATATCCAAACCTGCAAGCACAAGGAAGAAGGGCTGAAACAAGTCAGTGATCCAAGAGATCCTTCCCCGTCCAAGTACCGAACGACCATCTCCCCCGCTCTAAGTAAACACAATTGGCGACACTCACTGCTGGATGACGCCCATCTACAACTACCTCACGAAGAACGAACTCCCTGCAGACCCCAAAGTGGTGACCACAACCAAAAGAAGAGTGTGCTCCTACGTTCTCCTCGAGGGAAAACTCTACCGAAAGGGATTCTCCATTCCATTACTCAAATGGGTCGAGGAGGAAAAGGTCCCCAACATACTGGGAGAAATACACCGGGGGATCAACGCCCAGCATCTCGGTGGAAGGTCGTTAGCACGCAAAACCTTGCGAGCAGGCTATTACTGGCCGACAATGCAACACGACTCCAAAGAACACATCAAAAAATGCGACAAATGTCAAAAGCACGCCGACATGCATCTCACATCCCCCAACGAACTGAAGATGCTCTCCTCCCCGTGGCCCTTCTCCCGGTGGGGAATGGACATCCTCGGTCCCTTCGTGACCGGCTCCTACCAAAACAAATACCTCATTGTGGGAGTGGACTACTTTACCAAATGGATCGAAGCAGAAGCCCTGGCCAAAATAACAGCACAAAACATTCTCTAAATCTTCAAAAGAAACATTCTCGCACGGTTTGGCGTACCCCAGGTCCTCGTCACCGACAACGGAGCATAATTCATGGACGGAGGATTCCAAGACTTCATCGCCAGTTTAGGCACGAAACAACACTTCACGTCTGTTGAGAACCCTCAAACTAACGGGCAAGCCGAGACGGCCAACAGAGTCATCCTACACGGACTGAAACGACGGCTCGGCAAGGCGAAGAAGGCATGGGTCGAGGAACTGCACAACTTCCTTTGGGCATATCGCACAACACCATATTCCACGACGGGGGAAACCCCGTTCAGGTTAACATACAGTACCGAGGTGGTCATCCCGGTAGAGATCCGGGAGCCAACGAGGCGCACAGAAGCACCCCTCGACGAGGAGCTGAACGACGAAGAACTACGAGTCGAGTTGGACCTCGTCGAGGAAATCTGCTCTGAGGCAGCCCTAAGGGAAGCTTCCCTTAAACAGAAAATAAATTTACGCCACGATGAGAAATTCATAAAAAGAGAATTCCAAGTAGGCAGCCTGGTCCTCATGCGGAATCAGAAAAACCCACGAGAAGGCAAGCTAGCCGCCAACTAGGAAGGCCCGTACCATGTTCGGGATAAAACGGGCAACGGGGCCTACTATCTGGAAAACTTACAAGGTGAAGAACTTGCTCGACCATGGAACACAGAAAAACTTAAGCAATACTATAGCTAAAAGACAATCTGAGGAGGCGTGGAAGGTACGACCACGACCTTCGTCACCAAACGAAAGGGAGGATAATGCCCACATGAGGCAAGCACAACCCTCCCTGAGGTCAGACATCTCGAGCGAGCCTCAATGTCGTAGTACCACGTCGGCAGGGCACCCAGCTTGAGATGGGAAGGGCCAAGCCCCGAGATTAGGGTATCCAACCGCAACCCTAATCCCGACTCACGGCGGACGTAAAACCCGCCACCTCGCCGGTTCCCTAAACCGACGAGTCCAACCAAGTCGAGCACAAAAAGTTCAAAATAAATAAACAATTTTAAGTAACTGAACACTGAAATAACACAAACAGCATAGTATTTAAAACCGGCCAAAATCAGACACCAAAGTACATGAGAGGGGCACATAGGCCATTACAACAAAAAAAAAGCACGCAGTCCAATACAAAGGCACGCAGGCCAGAAATTCAAAAAGGGTCTCCTCCCAGAGCTACACCTCTTCGTTGTCGTCGTCGTCTTGCCATTCCAGCTCCTCCACAGCAGCGGAGGGGCAAATGATTTCACCATCGGCCACACAGTAGTTGTGAGTCGTCCCTTCAGTTACGAGCCTCGGGTTCACGACCTTGAGCTGGTCGGTGGCATTGTCAAATCCATCCTTGAACATCACGACCAGCTTCTTGCAAAGCTCACGGACCTAGCCGATCAAATCACCCCGAGTACAGAGGGTCAGCTCTTCTTCGGTCTCGTCATCAAGAGGACGGACCGCACCCTCTAGTAATGCCAGTCGGGCCCGAAGGTTCACATTCTCTTTGGCCGCCTTCTTGAGCTCGACCGCCTGCTCCTTCAGACTTTGGTTCTCCTCCTTCAGGGTGTCCCTCTCAAGCTTGACCGTCTCCAATTACGAGCTCAACCCCTCTTGGAGCTTATGCTCCTCCTTGTAGTCGGACAGGTCCTTAGAGAGTTTATCTTTCTCAGCCCTCGCGGTCTCAAGAGCTTCCTCCAACACAGTCGTGGAGACAACAGTGTCGGACAACACCAAAGCTGTCTCCATGACACGGATAACAGCGGAAATATCCCCGGCCAGATCTTCCCGTCTAGAAGTTGCATCCAAGTCGAGCAAGGCCTTCGCCTCGGGCACCGCCACCACGACAGAATCCTCAGATTTGAAGAAGTCCCTCTCCAAGTAGCAAGGAGGCAGCAAGTAACTCCCATGTTCGCTTGAGTTCATGCCACCCACGGCTACCAAACGAGTGAGGGACCCGTCCATCCGTTTTCGCTTTGAAAGAGGAGAGGCAGAGGGGGGATAGCCTGGGGAGAGTCAGTGGTCAAGCTAGGGGTACCAGAACTACTTACCCCGTGCTCGGTAGCTACCTCCTAGACACGGTTGGCCATTTTCTTCTTCTTCTTCGGGACCCTGTTCGGCCCCCCTGCCTGATTGGCTAGTTTCAAGACGCATTCTCGGTGCGCGGGCATAGTTCCTGCATAACAAAAACAACTGAACATCAGCTAACAGATATAAAACATCAGAGGGGGGAAAGTAGAAAAACATACGCAATAACTGAACAGCCTTTTCATCTGTGTCACACTCGAGCAGAGCCTTTGTGTTTATAAGACGAGTTTCTAAGATGGGCACCCCATCGTCGTCTAGATAATGATGGTCCATCCGGTCCACGCAGACCGCCAAGTTGAAGCTTTGGACATAGTCTACTAGTTTTTGGAAAGACAACCAATCCTTGGCCCCCAGACTTGAATGTCGGACTCGATAACCTCAGAGGAATCTTCGACATCAGCTTCTCCTTGCCATTCGCATTCCGTTTGAGATAATAAAGACTGTCAAGAGCATGTTGGGTGATCGGTTTCACCAAGTACCACCTCCCTTTAAAATGGCGAGCTGAGTCGACATACATCTTGAAAAACCTCGAAGGTTGCTTGAAGGTCACCCAGTTGTGACGCCCTCCTGCGCCCGACCGTTGCAGGTGGAACATGCAAAAGAAAAGGGGCAACGTGCAATCGATCCCAATCTGGAATTCACTAAAGGGGAGACGCATCCTCGCCTCTCGAAAGGCGAATTCGTACATCGCGAACTGTTTTCCTCGGAAACGCGAACATATCCGATCTTCCTCTGTAGGGGCATAGCATTTCCAGTTCGGTACATCCTCAGGGCCTATGTCCTTGACTACCGCGTACGCGGTGATATTTTTGTCCGTGAAATAAGACTCTTCTTCCAAAGATTCGTCGACAACCCACGACAGATCGCCCTGGTCGGATGAAGAGGCGACCATATTTCCTTCCTCGGTTCGCCTCCGGTCGGTTATACCTGAAAAGCAGAAGAAGAAAGTGAATTCGACTTTGCATCAAATTCACCCTTCCACCGCAGTTCAAGTGAAAGGGCGAAGAGTTGAACGCTCCTAGTTCTCTAAACGTCACCCTAATCAATAAGGGGACGACGAGGATCTCTCGTGCGCCCGTGAAACGCCTAAACAATTCTTAAGGAAAGCAAAGGGATTCTCGCCCAGTGAACACGTAGAGTTCCCGCGACCTTCATCGAACATATGAAGGTTCTGGCCGACTCATTCACAAAGATATGAATAAATCACCTGACCCATGCAGGTCGTGCCCGGGATATTCATACTTAAACCCTAGAAACTAGCCTAAGAACAGTGATCTACCTACTCTAAATGGAAAAATTACGAGTTTTGATGCCTACTAAGCGTAAAATGATCAAAAAAGAAAGATCAGAAAGCTTACCAGACATGACGATGACAGGGAGATGATGGTGGCGCGTGAGGAGTTAACGGTGGGGAGCGGCGTCGACGATTGATTTTTAGAGAAATTCCAGTAAAACGTAGGAGCGAAAAAAAGGAAATGAAGTGGTTCCTCCACCTTATATAATAAGGGAGCGCGTGAAGGTGTAACACGGTGGGAGAACTGACTTTAGTTAAATGTTGCGGATAGCAAGAGTCGCCACCGACTTTTATTTTATCCAAAAGGAAAGGACATAAAAGAACAGGAAAAACCTTAAAAAGATTTTGAGTTCGGGGGGTAGGTTATACAAAGGGAAGGTGTTAGCACCCTTTATATCCATGGTTATCCATGGGCTCTTAGTTACTTAGCTCACTTTAAACTGTTTTGAGAAAGGTGTAGTGTGTGTTTAAAATTTTTCTAAGTACTTTATAATGATCCTCGTATGGATGTATATAAAGACTTTGTTTTGAAAATTTGTTTGAAATGTGAAGTGTAAAAGAGTATTTTTGAAAAGGTGAGCAAGTACTTAAGAGGAACCTACCCTATACTAAGTCTTTATTGTTCTTATATGTTATTTCAATAGTAAGAATATCCCTATTATTAAGGAATAGGTAGTCATTACCTTGGATGTATTAAGGGACATGTGAAGGGACATCTGTATTTAGGCAACTGTAAGGTGTCTTTAACAATTCGTAGGGACTTATCATCTTTTATTCGAAGGGACGAGATCATTATTTCGTAGGCAACCTCGAAGGGACTTGATCTTATAAACTTAAAGGGACTTGATGATGTTAATGGAGGAACTTTGCTTTAAGACACCTTACTTGACCTTAGAATTAGGCAACATGAGGAGTAACCCTAGAAAGTGTGAGATGGCGATCAAAGATCGACTTACGTGTGTGAGTGTTTGTATTCATATATTTATCTTGTTTAAATTAGTTATTCTACGTTATTTTAATCACACATAGTTATTCACACCCTATAGTTAATAACCATGGCAATAAAAATATTTATAAACATAAAATAGAAACAAGAATAAACCTACGACTATTACATGGCTTTCGCAATTACATAAATATAGAAACAATTGAATGATAATTATATAATAAATAAATAATAATTAAAAGGGTTAGTAATAATAATAATCATAAGAAAAAGAGGTTAGCACAAATATAAAGAATATAAAATTTTAAGAGAATATTTTTTAAGTTAAATAAATAATTTTAAAGAATTTTTAAAAGAAAATAGGATAATTATAATAATAATAAACAATATAATAATTATTTACATCAAAATGATTAACTATTTAATTATATATTAGAACAAAAATTAATTAAATTAAATGTTAAAGTTAATGAAAATTAGGGTAAATAAAAATTAGGGTTTTGTGTTTTAATTAAGAAAAAATTAGGGTTAGGATTTTAGGGTTAATCAAATTAATATAAATCTAATTATTTAATTTATTTACAAACATATGTACATAATAATAATATAAATATATTACAAAATAAATATAAAACAATTTTACATTTTAGGAAAATAAATTATAAATTTTTTAAGAACATAAAGAAAATAGTAAAATGTCATTTAGAAATTAGTTTTTTTATAATTTATAAGTACTAAAATAAATAAAATAGAATTAATTAAGAAAATATATTAAAAATAAGAAAAACAAAGATAATGGCCAAAAAGTAAGGACCTGAGATTTGAACTCAGGTCCTCTCACCTCACATGCGTAACACAAAACCAACCAGGCCAGCGCGCGCTGGTGATATCCATATGACTCCCAATTATTAAATAATAAGCCTGCAAAAGAAAACAATTGTAAAAAAAAATTTGGTGAACCTGGGATTCGAACCCAGGTACTGAGTTTGCCAGCATCACAGCCTTTACCAACTGAACCAAGCGCGCGCTTGTGATAACCTAATGAAACAAATAATATATAAAAACAAAACAAAATTTGAAATTAGTTTTTCGCGCCAGGTTCATCTTCTTCCTTCAAACTTACGCATTTACCTGCGAATTTATCCACAGAGTTTCCTGCGAATTTACCTGCACACGAATTTTACAGAAAACCTAGATTTTTGAAACACCATGAAAATCATACCAATCTTAACAATTAACAACCCAGATCAATCATTCATAGTTCATACATTCTTGCCATGGTCTTATAATTCATTTAAATTAAGTAATTGGCAAAACCCCAATTTAAAGGTTCAAACCCTAACAATGGCCATTCAAGCGTTTGGTCACGAACCTGCAAGATTTTTATCCAGAAACAATCTACACACTATCACAAACAATATTACAAAGTCAAAAAAACAACAATACTGCATGAATTTAGTGAATCGAAAATTTGAAAAATCAAGAGAATATTGATTCGGTTATAGCATATGAGCATGATTCAAATGCTTTTGAAGGTTGGGATAGATTCAGGGATGTCCAAGGATCATCTCTATGTTTTCAAAATACCTTTAACTGCCCTCTAAATGTTAATCCGAATTTTGAATTTTCAATGGATTTTTGAATGTCAAGAATGCTCTTAGAGGCTGCAAAATTCGTGTCCAATGCTTGTCTTATGTTATATGTATATAGGTGAGTGAAATTAGGTCCAAAAAAATGATAGCTTTTTGGGCTTTTTGGATGGTTAGAGATTGAAAAAGATTCACTTTCAAAGATTGAAATTTTTTGATATAACCTTGCTATTTTTGTATGATCTGATTTTGTATAGTTTCAATCACTTCTAAATAACCATTAAGACTTTCTAGAACCAAAATCAAATCAAATATTCACACTTTTATATTTTATTTTGATTTAAAATGATTTTTAATGTAAAAAATCATAATAAATAAAATAAAATGAATAAAAATTTGAATAAATAATTTTTAATCATGCATGATGTCATGGAAGTGTTTGGATCATAAAAAATCAAGCCCATTTGGAGAAATTTGGTTCTAAGATCCCATTTGCTTCATAAACCTCTCAAACATTTCCCAACTTTGCAAGGACACAAATATCTCAATTTTAAGGCTATGAAGGTGTTCTTGGACATTTTGGAAAGCTTAGAGAGTCCTATAACCAACCTCTTTGGTCTCATGTCCATATCTTTTACCATTCTCAAGTTATGCCCTTTGGAAGTTGTTGACTTTTTGTTGACTTTTGAAATGACCTATAATGTCTTAGCTCATACCTTCCAAATGAAGCATTTTTGGGCTTGGCTTGTGAGACACAAAGTTGTAGAGAATTCAATTTCCTTCAAAATGAGCTTTGGATGGAAATATTTTGATGAAGCATGTGAAAGTTATGGCTGGTCAAAGTTCAGTTGACTTTTCCTATGAAAACCCTGATTTAGAAACTCTTGATTCTTGATGATCTGAAATCTCCTTGATGAATCATGATCAACCCTTGATCAAATGATGAATTTTACTTCATATACTTGATTTTGGCAAAAAAATCATGAATTTTGACTTTGGTTTGACCACAGTTGACCTCAGTTTGACTTTTTTACTACTTTGACTGATTTTAGCCTATCTGATCATCTGACTGAGCAAATCTTTTGGGAAAGTCTTGAAACTTGACATGGGGATTCTTTAACACATATAAGGTGTCATGAAGCTCACTTGAAGTCTTAGAAGTCCATTTAGCCTGATGAAAGTCAAAACCCTAGTTTAGGATGCCTTACTTAGGAGGATGCATTGTCTGAGGGAATTGTCAAACTTTCTGACTAATTGTGAACCTTGTGAATCTTGTGAACCTCTTGAGATACCTTGTGAACCTTGTGAACCTCTAGGGATACCTTAGTACACAATGTTCTATCTTGGTGAGGGCAAATTTTGGGGTGCAACAGCTGCCCCTATTCAATTTTCTGAAACCTGAGGGGTTAGATTGGTATATGTGCCAATCGTGACCTGGAAGGTTGAAGGGGATTGAACACAAAAGCCCAAAAATTTGCACTCGCCGGTGCGTAAAGTAACACTGATGATTAGCTGTATATGCTTAAGTGGGCTTGAATATGCCACTTGGAAGAACTGGAGATGGGCTTATAGATGCCATCCATACTATCAGGAAGTGATAATATCTTGATGTTGATACTGGATATCAGTACTAGGTCTTCGTATAGGCCGTCTCTGAATTGTTTATGCAACATGGTTTGAATTGAATGCTAGCACTAGATCTTCGTATAGATCGTCTCTGCATTGTCTCTAGGGAAAAAGAATATCCTTCATTAAGTGTCAGGGCTTAGATCTTCGTATAGATCGTCTCTGAACTATTTTTAAGAACATACTTTAATTTAAGTGTCAGAACCAAATCTTTGTGGCAGTTTTTTTTCTGAATTAAGTATCAGCACTAGATCTTCGTATAGATCGTCTCTGAACTGTTTTGAATTGCTGAATAGACCAGTAGAAATAAATCTTCGTGACGATTATCTCTTCTGGAAATATCCTGGATTAGAGAATAGATCTTTTATAGACCGTTTGCCTACTATCCAGGGACAAAAGAATATCAGGATTAAATCTTCTGAAAATATCCTGGACTAGGGAATAGATCTTCGTATAGACTGTTTTCCTACTATCTAAGGACAAAATAATATCAGGATTAAATCTTCGTGGCGATTATATCCCTTGAAAATATCTTGGATTAGGGAATAGATCTTTGTATAGACCGTTTGCCTACTATCCAAGGACAAAAGAATATCAGGATTAAATCTACTGAAAATATCCTGGACTAGGGAATAGATCTTCATATAGACCATTTGCCTACTATCCAAGGATAAAAAGAGTATCGGAATTAAATATTCGTGACGATTACATCCTTTGAAAATATCCTGGATTAGGGAATAGATCTTCGTATAGACCGTTTGCCTATTATCCAAGGGCGTCTTGAATAATGATTAAGTATCAGCACTAGACCTTCGTATAGATCGTTTCTGACCTGTCGTGAATTGTTGATAGTATTTTATCTGTATATAACCATCCTGCAAGGAAAAGGTTAGTTTATGCAATATGTATGCATGCATGACATGGTGCATCTAAGTAAATGTATTATGCATTTATGGATATGCTATGGTATGATGTAAATGATGTATGTATGACTCATGCAGCCTGAAGCGTCTGGATATCTTCGTATAACAACTGCTGGCTTAGGGAAAATAAATCCTGATTCGTTACTGAAGAATATGAGGATCTCGTTCCCGTTTCGTTTGATAGTATAACTTCCCGTCTTCGCTCGTCGTACCTCTATTGAAGGAATAAGTTCCTGAGTATCCCGACTGAGGATAAAAGAGATGGACATAAATTCAAGGGGAGATGTAACTCTAAGTATCTATAAAGATAGATTTGCTCTACTGAGGATTTGTAGTTGTCTTATGGGGATGAACCGGCGAAGCTTCGTTGAACTCCTACCTTCGTTTGTCCTTAGTAAATACTATTACTGCATTTTATGCATTTCTGGTAAACATCAATCATATTCAAAAGCATACATACATTCAAACACAACCAATGGAAGTTTTCGTTTATGTAAATAGGGTAAAAGTAAATCTGGATTCAAAGATGGAATTTTATTTATATTACAAAGTATCAGCACTAGACCTTCATATAGATCGTTTCTGACCTGTCGTGAATTGTTGATAGTATTTTATCTGTATATAACCATCCTGCAAGGAAAAGGTTAGTTTATGCAATATGTATGCATGCATGACATGGTGCATCTAAGTAAATGTATTATGCATTTATGGATATGCTATGGTATGATGTAAATGATGTATGTATGACTCATGCAGCCTGAAGCGTCTGGATATCTTCGTATAACAACTGCTGGCTTAGGGAAAATAAATCCCGATTCGTTACTGAAGAATATGAGGATCTCGTTCCCGTTTCGTTTGATAGTATAACTTCCCGTCTTCGCTCGTCGTACCTCTATTGAAGGAATAAGTTCCTGAGTATCCCGACTGAGGATAAAAGAGATGGACATAAATTCAAGGGGAGATGTAACTCGAAGTATCTATAAAGATAGATTTGCTCTACTGAGGATTTGTAGTTGTCTTGTGGGGATGAACCGGCGAAGCTTCGTTGAACTCCTACCTTCGTTCGTCCTTAGTAAATACTATTACTGCATTTTATGCATTTCTGGTAAACATCAATCATATTCAAAAGCATACATACATTCAAACACAACCAATGGAAGTTTTCGTTTATGTAAATAGGGTAAAAGTAAATCTGGATTCAAAGATGGAATTTTATTTATATTACAAAGTATCAGCACTAGACCTTCATATAGATCGTTTCTGACCTGTCGTGAATTGTTGATAGTATTTTATCTGTATATAACCATCCTGCAAGGAAAGGTTAGTTTATGCAATATGTATGCATGCATGACATGGTGCATCTAAGTAAATGTATTATGCATTTATGGATATGCTATGGTATGATGTAAATGATGTATGTATGACTCATGCAGCCTGAAGCGTCTGGATATCTTCGTATAACAACTGTTGGCTTAGGGAAAATAAATCCCGATTCGTTACTGAAGAATATGAGGATCTCGTTCCCGTTTCGTTTGATAGTATAACTTCCCGTCTTCGCTCGTCGTACCTCTATTGAAGGAATAAGTTCCTGAGTATCCCGACTGAGGATAAAAGAGATGGACATAAATTCAAGGGGAGATGTAACTCGGAGTATCTATAAAGATAGATTTGCTCTACTGAGGATTTGTAGTTGTCTTGTGGGGATGAACCGGCGAAGCTTCGTTGAACTCCTACCTTCGTTCGTCCTTAGTAAATACTATTACTGCATTTTATGCATTTCTGGTAAACATCAATCATATTCAAAAGCATACATACATTCATACACAACCAATGGAAGTTTTCGTTTATGTAAATAGGGTAAAAGTAAATCTGGATTCAAAGATGGAATTTTATTTATATTACAAAGTATCAGCACTAGACCTTCGTATAGATCGTTTCTGACCTGTCGTGAATTGTTGATAGTATTTTATCTGTATATAACCATCCTGCAAGGAAAAGGTTAGTTTATGCAATATGTATGCATGCATGACATGGTGCATCTAAGTAAATGTATTATGAATTTATGGATATGCTATGGTATGATGTAAATGATGTATGTATGACTCATGCAGCCTGAAGCGTCTGGATATCTTCGTATAACAACTGCTGGCTTAGGGAAAATAAATCCCGATTCGTTACTGAAGAATATGAGGATCTCGTTCCCGTTTCGTTTGATAGTATAACTTCCTGTCTTCGCTCGTCGTACCTCTATTGAAGGAATAAGTTCCTGAGTATCCCGACTGAGGATAAAAGAGATGGACATAAATTCAAGGGGAGATGTAACTCGAAGTATCTATAAAGATAGATTTGCTCTACTGAGGATTTGTAGTTGTCTTGTGGGGATGAACCGACGAAGCTTCGTTGAACTCCTACCTTCGTTCGTCCTTAGTAAATACTATTACTGCATTTTATGCATTTCTGGTAAACATCAATCATATTCAAAAGCATACATACATTCAAACACGACCAATGGAAGTTTTTGTTTATGTAAATAGGGTAAAAGTAAATCTGGATTCAAAGATGGAATTTTATTTATATTACAAAGTATCAGCACTAGACCTTCGTATAGATCGTTTCTGACCTGTCGTGAATTGTTGATAGTATTTTATCTGTATATAACCATCCTGCAAGGAAAAGGTTAGTTTATGCAATATGTATGCATGCATGACATGGTGCATCTAAGTAAATGTATTATGCATTTATGGATATGCTATGGTATGATGTAAATGATGTATGTATGACTCATGCAGCCTGAAGCGTCTGGATATCTTCGTATAACAACTGTTGGCTTAGGGAAAATAAATCCTGATTCGTTACTGAAGAATATGAGGATCTCGTTCCCGTTTCGTTTGATAGTATAACTTCTCGTCTTCGCTCGTCGTACCTCTATTGAAGGAATAAGTTCCTGAGTATCCCGACTGAGGATAAAAGAGATGGACATAAATTCAAGGGGAGATGTAACTCGAAGTATCTATAAAGATAGATTTGCTCTACTGAGGATTTGTAGTTGTCTTGTGGGGATGAACCGGCGAAGCTTCGTTGAACTCCTACCTTCGTTCGTCCTTAGTAAATACTATTACTGCATTTTATGCATTTCTGGTAAACATCAATCATATTCAAAAGCATACATACATTCAAACACAACCAATGGAAGTTTTCGTTTATGTAAATAGGGTAAAAGTAAATCTGGATTCAAAGATGGAATTTTATTTATATTACAAAGTGACCTATACATAGGCAAGTTTGTACAAGGAGACAAAAATCCTAGTAAGAGGAATTCGTCGTAAAAATTTTACAAAACAAAGAAAACATCTATGTGAGAAATAATCCTATTGAGTTTCAATTCCACTATTTCCATTATCTTCAAGTATCTCATCTTCTGCCGTTGAGACGGAAACGATTGGATTGATCTTTATCTGTTCGAGCTTGAGTTAAGTAGCACAAACAGTTGGAGTTACATGAGTGATCCAAACGAGAATAGTCATACGCTTTAATCCCTAACTTTTGCCTGGATTGCCTTTTCAGGTTTTCAATCCACCGGGATACCCTTTTTTGCCCAAGCCGCCTTTTCAGGTTTTCGACTTGCCGGGTGTACACTTTTATTTTATATATATCCCTAATTTTTGCCCGAATACTTTTGGTTCGCCGGGATGCCCTTATTTTTGCCTAGGCCAGTCAACCTAGTGGGTCTCTTTTTATGCGTAGTATTTTTTAACTATGTTTGCGTTTACGGGTTGTGGGAAGTCTTCACCATCCATAGTAGTAAGCATCATGGCACCTCCTGAGAATACCCTCTTGACTACAAATGGTCCTTCATATGTGGGAGTCCACTTTCCCCTAGGATCACCATGTGGTAATATGATACGCTTTATTACCAAGTCACCAACCTGATATACCTTTTGCTTAACCTTCTTATTAAAAGCTTTGATCATCCTTTTCTGGTACATCTGACCGTGAGAAACAGCTGCTAGCCTTTTTTCATCAATCAAATTTATCTGGTCCAGTCGAGTCTGAATCCACTCATCTTCATCTAATCCTGCATCCTTCATGATTCTTAAGGAGGGGATCTGAACTTCAATGGGAAGAACTGCTTCCATACCATAGACTAAGGAGAATGGGGTTGCCCCTGTTGAAGTACGTATTGTAGTACGATAACCATGAAGAGCAAATGGTAACATCTCGTGCCAATCTTTATAAGTAACAGTCGTCTTCTGTAGAATCTTCTTAATGTTCTTGTTAGCAGCTTCTACTGCCCCATTCATCTTTGGACGATACGGAGAAGAGTTGTGATGCTTAATCTTGAACTGCATGCAGAGATCAGTAATCATGGTATTGTTCAAATTCGAACCATTATCTGTGATAATCCTTTCAGGGATGCCATACCTACATATGAGATTATTCTTAATGAATCAAGCTACCACATTCTTAGTAACAGATGCAAATGAAGCTGCCTCCACCCACTTAGTAAAGTAATCAATAGCAACCAAGATGAAACGATGCCTATTAGAAGCAGTAGGCTTGATCTCACCAATCATATCAATGCCCCACATGGCAAAAGGCCAAGGAGCAGTCAACACATTCAATGGAGTTGGAGGTATATGCACCTTATCAACATAAATCTGACATTTGTGACATGTTTTGGAATGTTGATAGCAGTCAGCTTCCATGGTAGACCAATAGTAACATGCTCTCAATATTTTCTTTGCCATGGTATGACCACTAGAATGAGTGCCAAAGATCCCATCATGCATGTCTTCCATAATCTTTGTTGCTTCCTTCTTATCCACACAACGAAGCAAAGTTGAATCATGATTGCGCTTGTACAAAATTCCATTACTCAAGAGGAACTTAGCGGAAAACCTCCTCAGAAACTTCTTATCTTTAACAGATGCCCCTTCAGGAAACTCTTGAACTTCAAGGTATCTTTTCACTTCATAGAACCAAGGCTTTTCCTCTCCTCCTTTAGTGTCAATTTCATTGCAGTATGCAGGCTTCTCAAATCTATCAATAGTAATCTTGGGAGCTTCATCATCCCAGCTAATCTCAAACATAGATGCCATGGTGGCTAATGCATCTGCCAACTGATTCTCTCCTCGTGGAATATGTCCAAAGGTAATCTCTTCAAAATATGGGATCAAAGACAACACATGCTCTCTGTAAGGAATGAGATTTTCATGCTTGGTATCCCAATATCCTTTAATCTGACTCACTACTAGGGCTGAATCTCCATATACGTTCAGGAACTGAATCTTCATGTCAATGGCAGCTTTGATGCCCAGGATACATGCCTCATACTCATCCATGTTATTGGTACAATAGAAACAAGGTCTTGCAGTAATTGGGGTATGACAACCTTCAGGGGAAATGATCACAACACCAACACCATTACCAAGTGCATTAGAAGCTCCATCAAAAACCATAGTCAATCGGGATCCTTGTTCAGGTCCGTCATATTGTCCAGGTTCTTTGGTAATAATCATAATGTCTTCATCAGGGAACTCAAAACTCATTTACTGATAATCATCCACTGCTTGATGAGCCAAATGATCAGCTACCACACTACCCTTAATGGCCTTCTGAGTAGTGTATTATATGTCATATTCTGTTAAGATCATTTGCCATCTTGCTATTCGTCCTGAGAGAGCAGGGTTCTCGAATATGTACTTGATTGGATCCATTTTTGAAATCCACAAGGTGGTATGAGTCAACATATACTGTCTTAGTCGGCGAGCAGCCCATGCCAAAGCACAACAAGTTTTCTCGAGCTGTGAGTATCTTGTTTCACAGTCGGTAAACTTTTTGCTAAGGTAGTATATTGCCTACTCATTTCGACCAGACTCGTCATGTTGCCCCAACACACATCCCATTGAGTTGTCTAACACTATTAAGTACATAATCAAGGGTCTTCCATCAACTGGTGGCATCAAAATTGGAGGTTCTAGGAGATATCTTTTGATTTCATCAAAGGCTATCTGGCACTCATCATTCCATTCCATCACTTGATCTTTCTTCAACAACTTGAAAATTGGCTCACAGGTAGCAGTCAATTGGGAAATAAATCTTGCAATGTAATTCAGTCGTCCCAAGAAACCTCTAACTTCCTTCTCCGTACGGGGAGCTGGCATCTCTTGTATAGCTTTCACTTTTGCGGGATCTACTTCAATACCTTTTCCACTGACAATGAAACTCAGGAGTTTACCAGATCTAACTCCAAAAGTACATTTTTTTGGGTTCAATCTTAACTTGTATTTCTTCAACCTTTCAAACAGTTTATGCAGATGATCAAGGTGTTGTTCTTCATTCTGGGACCTGGCTATCATATCATCCACATATACCTCTATCTCATGATGAATCATATCATGAAACAAAGCTACCATAGCACGCTGATATGTTGCCCCGACATTCTTCAAACCAAATAGCATCACTTTATAACAAAAGGTGCCCCACTGTGTAACAAACGTAGTCTTATCCATATCTTCAGGTGCCATCTTGATTTGATTGTAACTAGAGAAACCATCCATGAAGGAGAATACCTTGTGCTGAGCAGTGTTGTCTACCAGAACATCAATATGAGGAAGTGGAAAGTCATATTTAGGGCTAGCCTTGTTCAAATCCCTGTAATCTACATACATACGTACCTTACCATCTTTCTTAGGTACCGGTACCACATTTGCAACCCATTGAGGATAAGAAGTCACAGATAAGAACCCTGCATCAAACTACTTCATCACTTCTGCTTTAATCTTTTCTGACATTTCAGGATGCATGCAACTAACCTTCTGCTTCTTTGGACAACAATCTTCTTTTACCGGCAAACGGTGAACCACAATGTATGTATCCAACCCTGGCATATCTTCATAAGACCAAGCAAAGATTTCCACATAATCACGTAACATCTGAATTAATCTTCTCTTAACACCATCCTCTAATTCAGCCCATATCTTGACCTCTTTCCTGTTTTCTTCAGTTCCCAGATTCACAACTTCGATTGGCTCTTCATGTGGCTGTATAGCTTTCTCTTCTTGTTGTAACAACCTAGCAAGCTCTACAGGTACTTCACAATCTTCCTCCTTTCCATCTTCAGCCTGATAGATCAGATTCTCGAAATTATAATTGGCAATAGTAGAATTGTTATCAACAGGATCCAGAGTGGATGAGGATCTGCATTTAGTGATGTGGGTGTGTGTAAGAACACATAGCTGATAAAACAAAAAAAATAAAAGAAAGACAAGGAACACAATATTTACGAAAACGAAACGTCCATTGATCTTTATTGAATGAAGTATGCAAATGAAATGACATCCCGTAACAAGCATACCATTGTGCCCCGGGTAAGACACAAGGCTTAAAAGTTTAATTGTTCAAAATTACAAACTTAAAAATAACAACACAGTAATAGTATTTACTCCTGACTAAAGGAGATAGGAATAACGTCTTCGGTCTTCCAGTTGTTGAGCCCATCACCCACAGTAGGATAGATCCAATCATCCAGGTTGTAGTCTTTACTATAGTCACCCACAACATTGATTTAATCTCTCATGACCCCTTGATTGGTGATACGAACAGCACGAGCACGACGAACAACTTTCTGGGACTCTGCAGTGAAACCCAAACCAAACTTGTCAGACTTGTAAGGAATGTCAGGAAGCTGACCCCAAATAGTACAACCACCTTCTTCAACCACAGCTCTAGCATCTTTGAGAGAGGCCATTGTAGGAGGTACTCTAGTAACCATATGAACTCTTTTAACAACAGGGGGAGCTTCAGTAGCAGGAACGACCCAAGGAACTACCTCAAATGTCTGGCAATGAGTCTCAACATATTCACCTTCCACTTCAACATACTTAAAAGTATTTATGTGACTGACCATATATTCTTCCTCTCCATAAACAGTGACGATCTTTCCCTTCACCGGATATTTCAACTTCTGATGTAGAGTGGAGGTCACAACACCTGCCCCATGGATCCAGGGGCACCCAAGAAAACAGGAGTACGCAGGACAAATATCCATTACATAGAAAGTAGAGTCAAAGACTTGAGAGCCTACTTTGATCGGGAGATCTATTTCTCCATGTACCACTCTTCTTGAGCCCTCAAAGGCCCTTACTACTACATTACTTGGTCTTAATACAACATCTTCAGGACTGAGCTTGTTCAGAACTTCTTTGGGGAGTACATTTAATGAAGAACCATTGTCCACCAGCACATGAGACAATGCAGTGCCCCTACATTCAATGGAGATATGCAAAGCTCTGTTATGGTTTCTCTTGGCAGGAGTTAAGTAAGCATTAGAAAAGCCTAATCCATTATCATAAGTCAGATGTGCAACACAATTCTCAAATTGATCCATAGAAATCTCATTTGGCACATGAGCAGTCTTCAAGAACTTGATTAAGGCTTTAGCATGAGCCTCAGAACACAGCAACAAAGATAACATGGAGATTTTGGAGGGAGTATACCCCAATTGGTCAACAATATCATAATCACTCTTGCGAATGATCTTCAGCACTTCTTCCATCTGTTTAGAGAGATTTTCAGCAGTCGGTGCTTCAGCTTGCACAAGTTCAACCACAGGACCTTTGCCCCGAGCGTCAGTACTTGGTTCAGAAGTGGAGGTAGTGGTTGGAGTCACTGCATTCTTGGAGGTAGCCTGAGGAGAGAAAATTCTTCCACTTCTGGTGATCTTACTAGATCCAGCAATATTATCCACATCAAGGTTATCATCAGTAACAGGTGTGTCAGTCAAAGGTTCCTGTTTGACGCCATGGATATAAACATCAGAACCGTAATTCCAGGGTATAACTTTATCAGAAGTATAAGGAATAGGGCCAGGAGTTGTAATAATCATGGGAGCCACTCTAGCTTCAGCAACAGTCTTCACAGGGCCTTCAACAGTAATCTTGATAGGTCATTTATGAGTGATCTTGACAGGACCCTTGAAGGTAATCTTCACTGGCACTTTATCAACCATGGCCATATCTTCAACCTTCGTACCTCGAGTTAGATGTTCAAACATACTTTCCACAGAAGGTGTCTTCTCAAACAATATAGTATAATTGTCCATGAGGCGTTGAATACCATCTTTCAACTTCCAGCAGCTATCAGGTTTGTAGGCACAATAAAAATAGTCTTCATTACAACCTAGAAAGAATCCAGCCCGCACCAGCGTCTTCTTGATAATGGATAAGAGAGTAGTCACATCTGCTACTGAGGAAACATATGAAACTTCATCAACAGCATTAACAGTCTTCTCATGATTGGGCATGGGAGCAGTGATCACATTTGGAGTCCCTGGAGGGTCAAATTCAATTTCCCCAGCTTCAATCATATCTTGAATCTTGTTTTTCAACACCCAGCAGTTGTTGGTGTCATGTCCCGGACAATTATAATGATAGGCACATCGTGCATTAGGGTTGTATCGAGGAGAGGAAGTATTAGGATTCTGAGGAGGGTCCTTCAAAGTAATGAGTTCCCCTTTCAACATGTGTTGCAAGGCTTAGGCCAGTGACATGTTGATCTTGGTGAATTGTCTTCAAGGCTTCTGTTGATTGTTTTGTGGTAGCTCTGGTGCTGCAGGAGTAGGATTGGAAATGTGAACTGCTCCCACAGATTGGTGACTTCTGTTATGACTAGGTTGACCATACACAGCATTAGACTCCTTCTTTCCACTAGGGGGCTTCTTAGCAGTGCTTGATGAAGAGGCACCCACTTGTATCTTACCACTTCTTATACCACTCTCCACACGTTCTCCAGTCATTATCAGCTCGGTGAAACCAGATGATGAGCTTCCAATGAGGTGACTATAGAAAGGACCATTCAGCGTACTCATAAACATATCCACTAGCTCCCTGTCAGTCAGAGGAGGTTGAACTCTGCCAGCCAGGTCTCTCCATTTCTGGGCATACTCCTTGAAACTCTCTTTAGCACCCATAGACATGCCTTGGAGCTGCATACGAATAGGTGCTAAATCAGCATTGTATTGGTATTGCCTGTAGAAGGTCTCAGCAAGATCATTCCAATCACGAATATTGACACTTTCCAGTTGATAGTACCATTCCAATTGAGCTCCAGACAAGCTCTCTTGGAAGAAATGAATCCATAACTTCTTATCCGCAGTATGTGGTTGAATCCTCCGGACATAGGATCTCAGATGCAACTTAGGACATGAAACACCATCGTATACCACAAAAGCAGGAACCTTGAGGCCAATAGGTATAACCACTCCAGATACTAAACTCAGATCTTCAAAATCCAGCCCAAAAGATTTTTGTAGCTCCATAGCATTCATTTTATCCACCAGCATCTTGTACTTATCCTCACTAGGGTCATGATAATAATTTGCTTCAGAATCAGAATCTCCCACAGTATCATGAAGACTACCTCCCTCTTTCTCAGAATTTTCAGACTTAGAATCCTCACTTTGTTCCTTTGTCTTGATAGGACCTTTGAATCTTCTTCCCAGATTGATGACGCCCCCTGATCTTCTAGTCTTCTTCTTCTTCTTAGCCAGCAGTGTCTTCAACTCATCTTGTCCCTTGGACAAGTTCATAATCAACTCTTGGAACTGTGAATTCTGAGCCTGGAGATCTTTGACAGTCTGTTCAAGAGCCATTTATGCTGAAATAAACAGGGAGAAGATAAGATACCTGTACATAAGAAACCTGTGATGCAATGATATGGTGTGTAAATGCGTATGCAATGTTTTCAAGGACCGTAGGATTTAAATTTATTTAAACGACCAAAAAGTAAATTTTTATTAGTAATAAACTTGTTTGCCCCTTGGGCTTACAATAAAAATGAAATGAATACAAAAAATGGGGTTTTAAGTCTCCCATGGACGTTTCCTCTTTGTGTTGAGGTATGAGTTGAGACTCCGCTCCTCGTGAAGTTGTTTTGTTAGCTCCAGGATTATTTCTTGACTTGCTTTGTAATAAGTCTCAAAAGTGTCTCTTTTCTCCTTCAACTAGATCCAGGACCTTTGTAACTCCTTCATGTCAGTGGGCATGTCTGGATGAAGAATGATATAAGAAGTATCTCCTTCAGCCACAGGCTCCATGGTAACTGGAAGGATGGCAGGATATGGCATCATAAGAGTCTGAGCACGAGATCGCACCCATCTGAGATAAGATTCCATAGGAATGGTGTACTTGGGTTCCAGAGTCTTGCTGTCAACCTTGTTCACTTTACCCCATGCTCGTATAAACCTTTGACGGTAACTTTGCAGATCATTGTCATAGTCGAACACAATACTCTGAATCAACATGTCATGAGAACCATCACTCCGAGCGTAACCAAACTGATGTAGAGCTAAATAAGGATTGTAAGTAATGCCCCCTCTTATGCCAAGGAGTGGCACATTAGGGAACTCCCCACAACGGTCAATGATAGTAACATTCTCCATAGATCTAGAACACTGTAAACACCCCAAATTTGCCCTCACTTATTTCACAATTGGCTTGTGATCTTTTCATATGCATAATTCAATAATAGCATCTCATACCACATTTTTGATTCACTGCATTGCTTCTAAGTCATCTGCATCTAGGGTTTGTGATCTGAGTTATCCAAGAGCCATTTGAGCCACTCCAAAGGTCTCCAATCACTTCAAAGGGGTCCATGTATATTCAAGCATCATATTATATCCTCTCAAGATCAAAGAAGTCAAAAAATCACAGGAACTGAGAATGGCATGGAAGCAGAGCCAGGTTTAACTGCACAGATGACCTAAAATTAGGGTTTTGGTTTCAGAGGCCATAACTCCAATTTTTTTTGGTCATTCTGGTTTCTATTGGTCTCTATATGTTATAAGGATCATGCATATCAAGTTTCATGAAGAAATTCCATGAGGAGGGCATCTAATCAAGAGTTGACTTCTTGAGCAAGTCAGTGTAAAATCAGGGCATCTGAGGCCTCCAATGACCCAACCAAAAGGTGTTCTCCATCATTTTGAATGTGTATGATCTTTGTTTGATCATAGAATATGTTAGAAGTTCACAAAATTGAAGAATTTCAAGCCATTTGCAAAATTGCCTTTTTGGGAAAATGACTTGTAATGGAAACTTGCCATTTTGGGAAACTTTTTCAACCCTTTCTTTTTGATTCAAAAATGCTTCAAATGAGAAAACTTTGGTCATGAGAGTTGTAGAATGGATCATTCCCTTTTCAAAAAGTACAAGAACTCATTCTAATTCATTTTGGATCAAAAGTTATGGCTTGTCAAAGTTGGGAAAAATCACATAATTTCAAGTTATGCACCAAAGAGGCAAAGTTGCAAAATCCCTTGCCAAGGAAAAATGAGACCTCAAAGTGACTTCTAATCCTTGCACAAACATAAACCCTTGTCTAAAAATCAGTTTGGCCCAAAGAATTTCCCATTTCTATGCCTTGTTTTTCAAGTAACCATAAGCCATTCTTCATGAAAGTGCAAAGAGGGATTTCTTGCAAATTGATTCTCAAAGGGTTTGTTTGACCTCTAGCTGGTTTCAAAACTTTGCCATGACCTAATGAAGCATGCCACACCAAAAATTCAGCAAGATTTCTCACATACACATAGCCAAAAGTCATGAGATGTAACAAGTTGTCAAGTTGCAAAAACCCTTCCAACTTATGATCCAAATGCTGCAGTCCTTCATGAACCATCCAAGGGCCATCCTTGACTCAAGTTGAGGCAGGACAAGCCTCTAGATTGCCTCTGACCCGAGCCATGCCTAGGGTACACAATATCTTAACTTTTTGCATAAAGACCCATACCAATCCCACAGTGACAAACCTACTCTCTGCCCAACCAGAGCTTGATATGTGGACATCAAGCAATCCAAAACCAGACCATACACAAGCTGAATCCTCCCACATTGCAGCATCCAACAAAATATGTCAAAACCTTTCCCTCTTCAAAACACACAACACAGCCATCAAACTTCAATAATTCCTTCACCAATCAACCAAAAATCATCCATAGAACAGATCCCACCCCTCACAATGATCTAAAACACAACACACAAGAACTTCATTTCCTGCTACACCAGAACCAAACAGTCACAACCAGCCACTCTCAAAGCATTCTAAGCTCCATTCCATCATCAGGAGGATCAAGGGAGAAGGATTGCGCAAAGCTTGAGGCCAGAAAGCTCAAAATCAGAGAAGCTCCATCTCAGGTAACATGAAGAACTTTTTTCCCAGAAACTGATTTTTAAGTTCTTTTATGATGCTATGTCTTCCCCTGATCATGAATATGTGTTTAGTTTTTAAAATGGTGAAGAAACCAGCATGTATGGTATCTCTGAATATTTGCCCGTGTTTCATACTTTGCTTCGATTCAGGCTTGTGAGTGAAAATAAATGAATTTTGGATGAGGGGTTAGGTTTAGATTGAGGAGAAGATCATTTTGGTGGAAGAAATTTCATGATTCGTAACCTGTAGCAAAATCTAGGGTTTATGCTCGTCGGAGAAGATGACCGGAACCACTGTTTCGGTCACCTGAAACTCATTAGCCCTAATTGTGTCATTAATGCAACTTTGAATGTAGGTCGTGGATTGGGTTGACTGGGGTTGACTCCCGCGTGAACGAATGGCCTGTATTTGTCATTAAAACCCTAACCTTTGATTAATTAATTAAAATCTTGTTTAATTAATTTATAAAACAAATTGGCCAGATTTGAATCTGGGCCTTTGGATCTGGCGCGCAGTCAACCAGTCCAAGCCCAGATCAAATCCTGGCCATCCTTTTGAATTACTTTCATTATTTTCATTTTTTATTTCATTTTCTTTTCATTTTATTTATACATTTTATTTAAAATAGCAAAATACCTTTAAAAATTATGAAATTTTTTGTCAAAGATTTCATTAATTTTTAAAACCCAAAAATATTTTTATTTTTATTTTTTGCACTAAAAATTATTTTTAAATCATTTAAATGTTTGTTTTTAATTAATTAATGGAAATTAATTAATTAAAAATGCATTTAGGTATTTAAAAATCACAAAAAATTCACATAGCATTTAAAAACATTTAGAAACATTGTCCAACTCTCAAACCAAATTTCGTTTTTGTTCTTGATACCTTTTGATCATTTTCATTGGATTTAATTTCATTTTTAGGCAATATTTTGTTTCAAACTTCAAAAATTCACTACCGCCTAACCATTGAGAGTTGGATGATGATTCTTTTGGCATTAAATCTTGCATAGCATGTAGTTTATAGGATAAATTTGATTTGAATTGATCTTGAATTTTCAATTTGTTTAGCATTTTTCTTGGTGAGGTACCTTAAAACCCTAGCAATCTTAGGAAATTCTTAACTTTCACTAGGTTAAGAGTTAGATCCTCTCCTTTGGGCAGTGAACTTGTATAGGATTAGGGTATCTTTGATTGCATTTTCAAATTTTTATCATGTTGTTTGCTTCTGGTTTAGGATTTTTGCTTTGCATGAGGCATGAAACCCTAATTTGTGCCTTCTTTTGCATCCATTTCTCATTTGCTTGCATCCATTGATTTTCCATGACATTTTGTGCACTATTTTGATTCATAGTACATCTTAGGATATATTAGAACCATTTTTGATCATTGCATCTTTCATTTTCCATGTTATATGTCCATTGCATTTCATAACTTTTCATGAACATTCATGGTTCAAAGCATGCCTCATTTGCATCCTTATGCTTGTGTGATCATTCTCATCTCTTGTCATGTGTTTGCATCATCTCTTAGCATCATTAACATCATGTTTATGCTTCTGGTTTTGGTTTTCATCATGGTATTGCATCTCATTCCCATTGTATTTCATTTTCTTATGCTAACATTTCAGGTGGTAAGTTGTTTGAGAAGTGAATTTCCCTTCACTTCTCACAATCTCTTTTCATCTCTTTCATACTTACTTTGCTGCATTTTGTATGTGCTTTAGAGTGAGCTTGCCCATTCATGCTCTTCTCCTCTTTATTTCTTCAAGCAACTTGTCTCCTTAAGTGGAGCAAGTTGTTTTGCCTCTCTTTGCTTCTTGTTCCTTTCATCTGCTTCTCCCCTGGTGGTTTCTCTGAAGATCTTCTTGCAAACCTCATTAACCCTAGGATCTCCAAGCATGATAACAATTAGGGTTTGATTAATCCCCCATTTAGCTTTTACCTTTGTGTCATCATTGAGTCTTCTCTTCTCACCTCATAATCAAGGACTAAACCCTAAAGGCTTTAAGGCTTTGTGATTAAGCTTATGCCTGCCTCCTTCTATTAGGATGGAGTGTATAACTTTAATCCTAAGTGTTAAACCCTTAATGTGTTTAAATCCTTTAATCAATCCATCTAATAATCATCAAGACGTCAAGCTTGTAACTTGGGTCTTGCATTAGGTTTCTAATTCTTCCTTAATTGGTTAAGAAGGACTAACCCTCGTGTTAATGGACAAGTCCCCCTCAAGTTTTCTTGCAAACCATAAAAATAATTTCTTCATCTTACCATTAACTAAAATCCATTTAATAAAGGCTTTGTTTTGTCATGAGGTTAATCCCTAACCATGTATTAAGTTGAGGAGCTTTCCACAGCTTAAATGTTCTCATCTATTATCCTTCTATTAGGATGGTGTAATGAGTCCATTAAATCCTTGATTATGGCTTAATCTCATTACTCAACACTAAACAAAAACCACAAAAACATCTAAATAATTGCAAGTAGGTTAATGATCTTAATCCTACATCATGGTGATTAAGTGTGAAGTGTTTACTTCATGCTTTAGGTATTCTCATTACCCCTAATCAGAGGGAGGATGTGATGAGTTTACTAACCTTTGGTTTAGGTTTAAGCTCATTTTCTTATGACAAACACAAAAAGCAATAAAAGATTAAAAACACAAAAACAAACAATAATCGTCTCCTACGGGATTCTTTTCTCATCATCTTCACTCACAAACGAGAACTCGCTTCTTCCGTCTAATGCAAGACAGTTAGCACCTGAGCTAGACAGGTCATACACTTGAGCATAGACAAGTAAGCAGTTCGCAAGTCAATTTACCTTTCAGTCTCTTTGGGTCGAACTACGGTGTTCTGACTTCCTCATTGCACGAGAGGATACGTAGGCATAACTTAACAGTTATCGAACAAAAGTCTCTGTACATTCCCCTTTCTTCTAGTATTATTTCTTTGAGCCTCAATATCTTGAGCATTTCACTTTGATTCTTACACTGACACTTCTCTTATACACTCCACTTCCTTTTTACACTGACACTTGCATTCTTTCCAGCTTTGATGCACAGATAGCACTGACACTACCCCTTTAAAACACAAATCTTTTAAGTGTGGATCCCGTCGAGTACGACGGACAATCTGGGTGCTAATACCTTCCTAGGTTGTAACCAACCCCCTTTCTCAGTCTCTCTGGTTCGCAACCGTCTTATCCATATCTTTCTAGGTCTATGCAGCATTACCTTTCCTCCGGGATAAAAATGCCTAGCTGGCGACTCTTTTCTCCTGAGTTCACCCTTGTGTGTTCTCTTCCTCTTTCGCCGACCGTTCGCGTCTGTACCCCTCTTGACCTAGCCTCATTTGGTGGGAGCGACAGCTTGGCGACTCTACTGGGGACCCTTATACTGTAACCAGGGCTTCTGGTTCTTTTTGTGGGTTCCTCATAGCGCTTGTTTGATTTGTGTTTATTGGGGTGTTATGTGCTTATTGTGTTTGTATATTTGTATTTATTTTTGCTTTATGTACAGTTATTTATTGCTTTCTTCTCAGCTTTATACATCATACTGTCATATTGTCACCTGGCTGGATCTGGTTTTTGTTTTGGTGGGTGGGGTTCTATTGAGAGTTTAAGGTCCTATACCTGGGACCTGAGTGACACCTAGGCTAGAGTGGTTCATGTTCTTTCCCATTCCATTTTGGTCTGGTGCGGGAATATGAAACACGGTTCAGATGTGGGTTTCTTCTTGAGAACTCTGTGCTACAGATTTCCTGTAGTGCTAGGGCTATCTGGGAAGCCTGCTAAGTCTGGATGACCTTTATTATGACCTTCAGAAACTGAGGTGAATTAGAGGAGGATCTTTTATGGTTATTGTAAACACTGTACCTCCGGGTTAGAAGTGTTTACACTTCTCATAACTGATCCAAGTCTGAGGATCCTTGTTTTAGAACACCACCTGTGAGGGGGTTGGGCTGTTTACAGGTTTGCAGGTACCCTTGACCACATCATACCCTGATACTTTGTTTTGATTAAGAGTACTCCATTTTCGGACAGTTCTTGTGATTTGAACCCTGGACATGTGACTCTTTATTTGAGTCCTCCACCTTGGTTACTGGACTTCTGAACCTCCATCTGGACTTCTTAGACATACATAGACTTATATCAAGGCAGTAATCAGATCCAGCTTGATCACAAACCCTTGCATACCATTTGCATACTCATCATTTGCATCATTTAACATTTGTTTATTTGTTTTTCAGGGTATCCACATATTATCTGGCTTGGTTTTGACCCCTTTCATCTGCATAGACCCCTGTTGCCTGCTTCAGCTACTTTTATCACCAGCCTCAGCCTATCAGTGGCTCATCTCCAGTGTCAGTCTTCATCATCAGCATTTGTTTCAACTCTTCATCAGCAGTCATGGCACCCAAGAAGAGCAACATTTCATACCATTTCTTTGAGCTTGTGCTGACTGGCATCAGGCAGGTCCAGGCACTTATCACTCCAGACCACATCCCATTATTCAGAGAGCATTATGGAGGCATCCTTGATATGGTTATGAACCTGGACCCTTCTCAGAGGAGTTTGATCCACACCTGCCTACAGTTCTATGACCCTCCCTTGAGATGTTTCACTTTCCAGAACTTCCAGCTAGGACCTCTCTTGGAGGAGTTTTCATCATTGAATGGAGTGCCTGTCAGGGGTGGTGTCCCCTTCAACCCTGAAATGACTTCTCCCAGCAATGAAGAAGTGGCAAAAGCACTGTACTTGGAACCTATTTTGATTGAGCAGAACATGACAACAAAGGCTGGGATCCCTGGCCTACACTTAGACTTTTTGACTTCTCAGGCCATCCTGAAGGCCTCTTTGGGAGAATAGAGGGCAGTTTGTGCACTGTTAGCCCTCAGTATATATGGGGTTATACTATTTGCAGATGAGCCCAAGTTTATCAGCAAGAATGCCATTCATCTTTTCCTTCTGAGGAACCCAGTGCCCACGTTGCTGGGAGATTTCTATTATTCTGTTCACCAAAGAAATGAGAAGCAAAGAGGAAAGTTAGTGAGATGCTGTGCTCCTCTATTTCATACCTGGATGCTCAAACACTTACCCAAGACTGATGCCTTCCTAAATCCCCACCAACAGAAGAATTGGGCTAAAAGACTTATTGCTTTGACTTCAGATGACATCAGATGGTGCACCCAAAGCACCAAAGGCAGGGACATAATTACTAGCTGTGGACAGTTCCCCAATGTACCTCTGATAGGAGTGAAGGGTTGCATCAACTACAACCCTTTGCTGTTTAAGAGACAGTTGGACTATGCTTTGGTTCACCCTCCTAGAGTGCAAGACTTGGCTGAAACCCTGTATTGTGAGATAAAACCTAATCTAGCTGTTGTCAGACAAGCATCATGGGCTTGGGACAACATCCAGACCAAAGGGATGGCCATTCTTGGGAGATGCAACAATGTGGCTTCAGCTCTGTATTATGAATGGTCTCATGCTAGGGCTCAGCTTTCTGGGATGCCTTTCACCATTGAGGATACACCTGGACCATCCACAGCACCACCTCCAGCCACTGTCAGCCTGGAAGAATTTGAGAAACTGAAGGAGAGGAATGAGAACCTGTCTCAAGCTCTGAAGAAGACCATCTGGGAGAGGAGTGATGGTCGTATAGACATTGAGAGGTTGGAAAAGCTTAAGGTGGAGCATCTATCCAAGATTGAGAAAGCAGAGGACTACATCAAGAAATCAAGAGCTGGGGAGCAAATTTTGAAGAATGCCTGTAAAGAGGCCCAGATTCAGAAGGCTAAGACTGATCTCTATCTGAAAGAAAGTCAAGCTAGGTGGGTCAGGATCACTAAAGCTCGTACTCAAGAAGATAAGAGAACTCAAGCCAGGATTGAGCAATTGGAGGCCAATGAAAAGAATCAACAAGAGGCTCTGCTAGCAGCCCAGAAGGAGATTTCAGAGTTGAAGCTTAGGGCTGGTGTGAAGAGGTCAAAGGACCAAGACAGGCACAAGAAGCTGACCACTGCTATTGCCACCAGAAACCTTCTTATCAGAAACATTACAGAGCATCCGGCTGGTCCTGTAACTGAAGCACTTCTGAAGGAGGTTAAGGAGGATGAGTTTGGATTAGATGTTTGACTTCTTTGCTTGTTGTTATTTCCATTTCATGTACTTTTATTTTTATGTTGTATTTTGAACCCTCAGGGGCATGTGTTGTAAAAAACAAACTATGTATGATCCACCATTGGTAATGTATTTGTCAGTTTGTTTCATTTGAGTTTCCTTTCTCAAGCAACATCAAAGCATATTCCTCAGGATCTGGAAAGGTCAAAACCAAGAGCCAAGCCGGATACCTTGGAAAATAAATAAGCATACTGCATTGCATACTAACTCTTGTTTTGTTTTGTAGGATTTTGTTTTGTTTGTTACTAACTCTGTTGTGATTCAGGAAATATTGCTCGCAGAAGAGTGTTTCCCGTCAACCGTGCACATCGGTATCCTACACGCAACAACCTTCCGGGTATTATAATGGAGCAAGTACAGCAAGACCTGACCGAGGTCAGAACCCAAATGGCTAATGAAAGGGTGGAGATGAGAAACCAAATGACCCAATTCATGGAAGTAATGAATGGCTTGGCCCAAAGTCAAGAAAGGTTGAGGGCATTAGTAGAAAGACAAACCCCGGAAGAACCCCATCTGGGAACTGGAGGAACAAGTAACAACGAGAGGGGTTAGCCTCATGTTAATCCACCAATATATGGGCCTCATCTACATCCGGAAGTCAATATCCCGGGTAATGTGCAAGGAAATACTACTGCAGGCAGGATCTTGCAAGAAGATCCTCAAGAGGAGTAGTTTACAGTGATGGGAGCTGGGGATGAAGTCTATGATAGGAGGTTTGATGAAATTGCTGAGAAGTTGAGATCTCTGGAGTCTCAAAATTCCCTGGGTTTTGATGTCATGGATATGGGGTTAGTGGATGGGGTAAGAATCCCCCATAAGTTTAAACCCCCTTGCTTCGAGAAGTACAATGGGACTTCCTGTCCACGAACTCACTTGCAGTCCTTTCTGGGAAGACTTAAAGCGTACACAATGGATGAAAAACTGTGGATGTTTTACTTTGAAGACAGTTTGACTGGGGCTTCAAGGGAGTGGTACTCACACTTAACCAGAGCACTATCAGGTGCTGGAAGGACCTAGCTGAGGCCTTCATCAGGCAGTACCAATACAATCTGGACATGGCTCCTAACAGGACCCTTTTGATGGGAATGTCTCAATCCTCCAGAGAGAGCTTCAGGGAATATGCCCAGAGGTGGAGACAGCTTGCTGCTGCTGTCCAGCCACCCATGTCGGAAAGAGAAATGGCCGACATGTTTATGAATACGCTGCAAGGAACATATATTGATAGTCTAGCTGCCTTTTCTTCCACCAGCTTCGCTGACGTAGTTATAGCTGGAGAAAGAATTGAGAGCCTTCTGAAGATGGGTAAGATTTCTGATAATGGTGCAAGTTCGTCCAGTAATCCCAGGAAGCCTTTTGTGGGACCTAGAAAAACTGGTGAGACAAATGCCATCCATGCCAGCAGGGGCAGACCTCAGTATGTCCACAGATCAGTAGCAGTTGTCACTATTCCAGCTCCGATTCCTCAGCAACCAGCATATCAACCACAACAACAACCCCACTATCAACAGCAAGTTCAGTATCCGCCACAAAGGACCTATAACAACAATAATAACAATCAACAGCAAAGACCTTTTCAGCAAAGACCATCACAGGCAAATAGGGTGATTGATCCTATCCCTATGCCCTATGCTGCCTTATTGCCACAACTCCTGAAACTCAACTTGGTTGAATTAAGGACATTGGCACCACCAGATCCCTCCAATCTTCCAAGAAATTATGATGTCAACGCCAGATGTGCTTTCCATTCCAATGCACCTGGCCACAATACGGAGAAGTGCAGGGCTTTACAAATGAAGGTACAAGATCTGGTGGATTCTAAAGCCCTCAACTTTGCACCCCCTCCAAGTGTCACCAAGAATCCCATGCCCAATCATTGAGGGCCAAGAATCAATGCCATTGAAGAAGACAAGCCATCTTTCTTAATCACCAGTGTGGGACAGATTCGAACACCTCTAGTCGAAATTAAAGCTCAGCTTCTAGAGTGCCAGATGTTCCCCGGGTGTGAGCTCGGTTGTGGGTATTGCAACATTTCGGTCAACGGGTGTGATAATTTGAGAAGCGGCATAGATGGTCTTATCAAAAGTGGTATACTTCAGATCTCAACAACGGCGCCTACAAATCCAGCAATCCCTTTGACAACAATTCCCGACTCTTCTACAACTGCAACAGCAATCACTCCGACCAATTCATCAATATCATCAACAATGGCTTCATCTATCACTTCAACAAATCAAATGTCAACAACCATTTCTTCTATAACATCAGCATCCCTTTATTCAGCAGAATCTTCTACCACAACAACAGAAATTAATGAAAATGTCTCAGCAGTCACCATTTACTATGATCCATCAGATGTTCCTCCAAACAACAACTTTCAGCAACAAACAGTGGCACCTCCTGCCAGGTCACCAGTCACCATTTACTACGATCCACACACCATTTCAGTACCCTCCTCTGCTGCAGTCAGTCCAGTTACCATCACGGTACCTGGGCCAGTTCCATATGAAAGCAGTAATGCCATACCTTGGCATTATGGCTCCGATATTTACTGCAATGGGGAGAAAATCACCTTGGACTCTTCAACTTCTTCTCCACAGATTGATAATGTTGGGGGAGGCGGAGGCTTCACCAGAAACGGACGCCTTTTTGCCTCACAATTACAAAGACCTAATGTCGAAGCAGAAGCTGCTGCCAAAGCAAAGGGGAAGAGTGTGATATCTGAAGAACCAGTTGTCAAAGAAACTCAGAAGACATCTTTTGAGCAAGATGTAGATGAGTTTATGAGAATTATAAAGAGAAGTGATTACAAGGTGGTGGATCAGCTTCACCAAACTCCCTCAAAAATCTCCATATTATCCCTATTGATGTGTTCCGAAGCCCACAGGAATGCATTACTGAAAGTCTTGCACGCAGCATACGTGCCAGAGGAGATCACCGTTAATCAGCTAGAAACTGTGGTGGCAAATGTCAACACCAGTCATGGACTGGGCTTTACCAATGCTGACCTAACATCTGAGGGACGTAACCACAATAAGGCTTTACACATCACTCTAGAATGCAAGGGTGTTGTTCTATCCCATGTACTGGTGGACACTGGGTCTTCACTCAATGTTCTACCAAAGAAAGCCTTGGTGAAGCTGGAGTACGATGGCTTGGCATTGCGTCCAAGTAATTTGGTGGTGAGAGTATTTGATGGCTCTAAAAGATCAGTGCTTGGGGAGATTGATCTGCCTGTGATGATTGGCCCGCAGACTTTAATAATTACCTTCTATGTGATGGACATTCAGCCGGCCTACAGTTGTTTGTTGGGTAGACCTTGGATCCATGCCGCTGGCGCTGTTACGTCTACCCTTCACCAGAAGCTGAAATTCGAGTGGGAAGGCCAGATCATCACCATCTGTGGTGAAGAAGATATCTTTGTTAGCCATCTGGCTACGTATAAGTATATTGAGATGGATGGAGAGATCCATGAAACCATGAGCCAGGGATTTGAAGCCCTGAACATAAATGAAGCATCTGTTGTACTGGGAACTTCCATAACGTCGTATCAGCAAGCCCGGAAGGTTGTTGAAGAGGGTACTGCCCAAGGCTGGGGCAAGCTGCTGCCCGTGGAGAAGAAAGAAGACAGATTTGGGTTGGGTTACAAACCAACTCAACAAGATCAACCAGAGGCTGCCAAAGAGCCCAATTTTGTCAGCGGGGGAATGCTCACCCCGGATGTAGTTAACAACTTGGAAGACGAGGAGGAAAGCGACCGCAACCTGGAGAGCTGGATACGTCCAAGAATCCCGGGGAGCCAAGTCCTTAATTGGTCTTCCCAGGAAATTATATGGGTTACTCCTGCAGAGTAATTATTATTTCCTGTATTTTAAAGCATGCATCAAGTCTTGCATCTTGCCCAAGATGTCAAGACTCATTTTGTAATCGGGCCATCTTGTAATTTTGTGCAAACAGATCAATCAATGAATATCGGACATCTTTTGCAAATGAGTCTTTTCCTTTTTTCGCTCACTGTTTTTCATTTTTCTTTTTGTACAAAAATAAAATGGCAATGTTTTCAAAATGATAAACTTCATTTCACTTTTTTCTAAACAAGATTAAAAATGATCACTAAAATTAACAATCTAAACCCTTGCAGAGAGTGCCCTTCAGACTGCACCGACAACAACACTGCTATGACTTCGTATGACTTTGACAATCCAATCAATCAAGCTGATGAAGGGGTTGAGGAAGACTATGAGCTGCCTGAAGAGCTAGCCAGGTTGTTAAGGCAAGAGGAGAAGGTTATCACTCCTCATCAGGAGGAAGTCGAAACGGTTAATCTTGGTACGGAAGAAGATGTGAAAGAAGTTAAGATCGGGGCCTGCTTACAAGACTCGATGAAAGAGCAACTGGTTGATATGCTTCGAGAGTATGTGGATGTTTTCGCTTGGTCTTATCAGGATATGCCAGAGTTGGACACCGATATTGTCATGCACAAGCTGCCTTTAAAAGAAGACTGCCCGCCAGTAAAACAGAAGTTGCGCCGTACTCGCCCAGATATGGCAATGAAGATTAAGGAAGAGGTACAAAAACAGTGGGACGCCGGTTTCCTTGTTGTGACTAGCTATCCGCCATGGGTTGCTAATATTGTACCTGTGCCTAAGAAAGACGGCAAAGTGAGAATGTGTGTAGACTACCGGGATCTGAACAGAGCCAACCCGAAAGATGATTTCCCATTACCTCACATTGATGTATTGGTGGATAATACGGCTCAGTTCTCGGTATTCTCCTTCATGGACGGATTTTCAGGATACAATCAGATCAAGATGTCACCTGAAGACATGGAGAAGACAACTTTCATCACACCCTGGGGCACGTTCTGTTATAAGGTGATGCCATTCGGATTGAAGAATGCTGGTGCCACTTATCAACGGGCTATGGTAACACTATTCCACGACCTGATCCATAAAGAAATTGAATGTTATGTGGATGACATGATTGCCAAATCCCTCACAGAAGAAGACCACCTGGTGAATCTGTTGAAGTTATTCAAGCGTCTGAGGAAATACCAACTGAAGTTAAACCCCAACAAGTGCACATTCGGGGTACGATCTGGTAAGCTGCTGGGATTTATTGTAAGTGAGAAGGGGATTGAAGTTGACCCTGATAAAGTCAAAGCCATTCAAGAAATGCCTGCACCGAAGACTGAGAAAGAAGTTTGGGGGTTTCTAGGTAGATTGAACTACATTTCACGGTTCATATCTCACCTTACAGCAACCTGTGAACCCTTGTTCAAACTGTTAAGAAAAGAACAAACGGTCAGGTGGAACGAAGACTGCCAGAGGGCTTTTGACAAAATCAAGGAATACTTACAAGAACCACCAATCCTTATGCCTCCAGTTGAGGGAAGACCTCTGATAATGTACTTGACAGTATTAGAAGAGTCAATGGGGTGTGTGATGGGCCAGCGTGACGAGTCTGGTCGAAAAGAGTATGCAATATACTACCTAAGCAAAAAGTTTACCGACTGTGAACAACGTTATTCACTGCTCGAGAAAACTTGCTGTGCTTTAGCGTGGGCTGCTCGCCGATTAAGGCAGTATATGTTGACCCACACTACTTTGTTGATATCAAAGATGGACCCAGTTAAGTACATTTTTGAGAAGCCAGCACTCACCGGACGGGTTGCAAGATGGCAAATGATCCTCACAGAATATGACATTCAGTACACATCTCAAAAAGCCATCAAGGGCAGTGTATTGTCTGATTATCTTGCTGAGCAACCTATTGATGATTACCAGCCTATGAGATTTGACTTCCCCGATGAAGACATCATGTTCATAAAAGCAAAAGACCATGAAGAGCCTATTCACACTGAAGGGCCTGACCCGAAAGAAGAATGGACTATGATGTTTGATGGGGCTGTTAATATGAATGGTCGTGGTGTTGGTGCAGTACTCATTACACCTAAGGGAGTTCACATGCCTTTCTCGGCAAAACTCACTTTCAACTGCACTAACAACGAAGCTGAATACGAAGCTTGTATTATGGGTCTTGAGGAAGCCATTGACCTCAGGATCAAGACTTTGACAGTATTCGGAGATTCAGCTCTGGTAGTTAATCAAACCAACGGTAAATGGTACACACACCAGGATCATCTGATACCTTACAGGGATTATACAAGGAGGTTATTGACTTTCTTTACAACGGTCAAGCTTGAGTATATCCCTCGGGACGAGAATCAATTTGCAGATGCTCTGGCTACCATTTCATCCATGATCAAAGTTCAAGCTGCCAACTTTGTACCTCGGATTTCAGTGTCCAGACTTGACAGACCAGCATATGTATTTGCAGCAGACGTTGTAAAAAATGATAAGCCTTGGTTCCATGATATCAAATGCTTCTTGGAGGATCAAACATACCCACCTGGGGCATCTTCCAATGACAAGAAGACATTAAGAAGGCTAGCTGGTAGTTTCTTCTTGAATACTGATGGTTCCCTGTACAAGAGAAACTTTGATATGGTACTTCTCCGGTGCGTTGATAGAACAGAAGCAGACTTGTTGATGCACGAAGTGCACGAAGGATCCTTCGGTACCCATGCAGGAGGGCATGCCATGGCCAAGAAGTTGCTAAGATCAGGTTATTACTGGATCACAATGGATGCTGACTGTTGTGCTTATGCCAGGAAGTGCCATAAATGCCAGATTTATGCGGATAAAGTGCATGTGCCTCCCAATCCTCTGAATGTGATGTCTTCACCCTGGCCCTTCGCCATGTGGGGCATTGATATGATTGGCAAGATTGAACCGACTGCTTCAAATGGCCACAGATTCATCCTGGTAGCCATTGACTATTTCACCAAGTGGGTTGAAGCAGCTTCCTATGCAAATGTCACAAGGCAAGTGGTGGCCCGATTTCTAAAGAGAGACATCATCTGTCGGTATGGAGTGCCCGAGCGAATCATTACTGATAATGGTTCCAATTTGAACAACAAAATGATGGCAGAATTATGTCGGGACTTCAAGATCCAACACCACAACTCTTCTCCTTACAGGCCAAAAATGAATGGCGCTGTGGAGGCAGCTAACAAGAATATCAAGAAGATTGTGCAAAAGATGGTGGTTACCTACAAAGATTGGCATGAAATGCTACCATTTGCCTTGCATGGGTACCGTACGTCAATCAGAACATCTACTGGGGCAACGCCATATCAGCTTGTGTATGGTATGGAGGCAGTCCTACCTGTTGAAGTTGAATTACCCTCCCTACGGGTACTGATGGATGTTAAGCTGAACGAAGCAGAATGGGTCCGATCCCGATACGAACAATTGAGTCTGATTGAAGAAAAGAGATTAGCTGCAATCTGTCATGGGCAGCTGTATCAGAAAAGGATGAAGAAGGCCTTCGATCAGAAAGTCAGGCTCCGAGAGTACCAAGTAGGAGATCTTGTGCTGAAAAGACTCCTCCCTCCTCATACAGACCACAGGGGCAAATGGACTCCGAACTATGAAGGGCCATTCGTAGTAAAGAAAGTTTTCTCTGGTGGAGCACTGATGCTCAACACTATGGATGGTGAAGACTTCCCGTCCCCTGTGAATTCAGATGCAGTTAAAAAATACTTCGCATAAAATGACCCGCTGGACATAAAAACGGAATGTAAGTCCAGGCAAAAATAGGGCATCCCGGCGAGTCAAAAACAGAATAAAAGACTCGGGCAAAAATAAGGGAAAATAAATATATAAAAAAATGTGTACACCCGCTGAGTCGAAAAGCCGCATTGGACGAATCAGGCAAAAATGGGTATCCCGGTGGATTGAAAACCCGAAAGGGCGATCCATGCAAAATAAGGGAATAAGCGAACAACTGTACTCTGAATTCATCTGTATCGTTTACAACTTGGGAAGCTTCGAAAGGATCAAGCTTCTTTCAGAATCAGCCTCCTTCAGAAAGCAAGACGAGAAGAACGGCAAATGTCATACGAGTCATAGCAAAGGGGAGCTCCCTGAAGCGTCATCGACATTGCCAACATCTTTTTTCTCAATTTGTAACAATCTCCTCATTCTAGGGGACTTGTTTCTTTAACTGTATCTTGCCAATTCAGGGCACACGAATTAATAAAATCAGATTTTCAGTCATGTTTCGTCTCGTACATTTTATTTTTGTTTGCAAAGAATGTCCGATGTCTTTAAGATACTGATTGCATAAATACAGATGCTTTTCTTCTAAAAATACGTGCTTGCAGGAAATATACTTACTTCCGGGAGTGTCTAAACTTTTAGGATGGGATCCGATAAGGGATACCTCGGGACTACTTGTGCGTTTCTATGCCTTTTCAGGATTGCAGGTTTTCAAAGCACAATATGGGGCATGAAAACTTCACCCCAGCAAGCTGGCAAATCATCATCAACTCAGACTCAGCACCGGAGGTGTTTTCTCCCCAGCTGAGTTGCCATTTGTCATTTCCTCCTCAGCCAAGTTCCAACCAAGGAACCATCTCCCCATGGAGTGTCAACCTCTATCCATAAGAGCAACGCGCGAAGGAATCACAACAGAGTGAAGGAAGCTTCTACAAACCCAGCTGGGTCCCCCATCACAAGGATATGTCTACCAATGACCTATTCCCCAAGCAAAGTCATACATGACAGATCTACCAGTAATTTCCTCCCCAGCTGGGATATTCTTCAAGCAGATCATCCAGAGATCTTCACGGCAGCGGGATCCGAATCCCGAGTCATTATCTTTGCATAATCATAGCATTCGCATCATATTTTCCCCATAGAGCGTAGCATTCCGTCTAATACGGAGCATTACGGCAAAAATCAAACATATTGCATAATCATAAGCCATAGTCTAAATCAAACACTTGTAAATACTAACAATCCATCAACGATGTACAGAAAACTCCCCAGGTTCCCCGGCAGAGAGCCGAGGCACTTTCCTCAAAGATACAGATACTCCCTGACACCCGTCCGTGTCATATCCCCAGTAGAAAGCCAAAGCGTCCCCTTTGCACTCAGAGATACACATATATACAATTTCTTGACACCTGTCTGTGTCACCTTCCCAGCATAGTTACCTAAATACTTTGTAGGTCATATATTTGTTTATAATGCACTTTTTCAGATAGACACTCGTCCGTGTCTTACCCGTACCTTTACTCATACAGATACTCGTCCGTATCTTGTATACACCATTTATACCCCCTCAGAATCAACACTCGTCCGTGTTCTTTGTTAACCAGTTGGTACTCGTCCGTATCATCATCTCTGAACATGCGTCAGCGTTGTTTCTACTGATACTCGTCCGTATCATAGTCTTAAGGATGCTCGTCCGCACCTTTAATCTATGCACCGTGTCAAACACTTAGGTCTTCTTGAATTTAGACACTCGTCTGTGTCTATTATTCCCCAGAAGAGTCCCCTTAAGATCCGACACTCGTCTGTGTTCTTTGTTAACCAGTTGATACTCGTCTGTATCATCATCTCTGAACATGTGTCAGCGTTTGTTTCTACCCGATACTCGTCCGTATCATAGTCTTAAGGATGCTCGTCCGCATCTTTAATCTATACACAGTGCCCGAACAATTATACCTCTCATTCCTTGGATATAGACACTCGTCCGTGTTTACTATTCCCCAGCAAAGTCCCCAACAAAACTTGTTGAACTATTCCCTTTCATCGGACATTCACCCTATGTCATGATACCTTTTCGGCAGCCGTACCCTGCCAGGTGATCGTCCTTCACCTTTTTGATGATCGTCCTTCATCATTCCCAGTGGAGTCTCTACTCGTTAGAACCCATTCCTATCCGACATTCGTCCTATGTCGTGATATTCTCAGCAGCCGTCCCCTACTAGGTGATCGTCCTTCACCTCTTGATGATCGTCCTTCATCATTTTATCCGATGGTCGTCCCCATCGTTGATCTTGTTATCTGGCATTCGTCATATGTCATGATAAAACCTGAAAGCAGCCGTACCCTGCTAGGTGATCGCCCTTCACCTCTTGATGATCGTCCTTCATCATGCTCGTCTGATGGCCGTCCCCATCGTCGACCTTTTTCATTTGACATTCGTCCTATCTCGTGATACTTCCGGCTGCCGTACCCTGCCAGGTGATCGTCCTTCACCTTAGATGACCGTCCCTCATCTTATCCCCAACAGAGCAGCCGTTTCCTGCTAGGTGATCGTCCTTCACCTTTGATGACCGTACCTCATCATTTATTTCATTTACCTATAATCCCCAGAAAGTCTTATATCTTTACTTGATGGTCGTCCCCGTCATAATCTCTTATATCCCCAGCATGTCGGTCGTCCCCGTCATTGCTCTTTCCCCAGCAGTCGTCCTCTGCTCGACGGTCGTTCTCCGTCGCCCGCACTTTATAATTACACTTTATTTTCCTTTACAATATATATCCCTTTTCTTCTTCATTCTGTGAGCGCAAATTTTGGACTGTCTTTGGTATTCAACCACAAGTTATCTTGTTTGCCTGATAAGCCGTCGCTTACATCCTGCACAGCTAACTCATGTTTGAATAGGAGCAGCTGTAAACACCCAAAATTTGCCCTCACTCATTTCACAATTGGCTTGTGATCTTTTCATATGCATAATTCAATCATAGCATCTCATACCACATTTTTGATTCACTGCATTGCCTCTAAGTCATCTGCATCTAGGGTTTGTGATCTGAGCTATCCAAGAGCCATTTGAGCCACTCCAAAGGTCTCCAATCACTTCAAAGGGGTCCATGTATATTCAAGCATCATATTATATCCTCTCAAGATCAAAGAAGTCAAAAAATCACAGGAACTGAGAATGGCATGGAAGCAGAGCCAGGTTTAACTGCACAGATGACCTAAAATTAGGGTTTTGGTTTCAGAGGCCATAACTCCAATTTTTTTGGTCATTCTGGTTTCTATTGGTCTCTATATGTTATAAGGATCATGCATATCAAGTTTCATGAAGAAATTCCATGAGGAGGGCATCTAATCAAGAGTTGACTTCTTGAGCAAGTCAGTGTAAAATCAGGGCATCTGAGGCCTCCAATGACCCAACCAAAAGGTGTTCTCCATCATTTTGAATGTGTATGATCTTTGTCTGATCATAGAAGATGTTAGAAGTTCACAAAATTGAAGAATTTCAAGCCATTTGCAAAATTGCCTTTATGGGAAAATGACTTGTAATGGAAACTTGCCATTTTGGGAAACTTTTTCAACCCTTTCTTTTTGATTCAAAAATGCTTCAAATGAGAAAACTTTGGTCATGAAAGTTGTAGAATGGATCATTGCCTTTTCAAAAAGTACAAGAACTCATTCTAATTCATTTTGGATCAAAAGTTATGGCTTGTCAAAGTTGGGAAAAATCACATAATTTCAAGTTATGCACCAAAGAGGCAAAGTTGCAAAATCCCTTGCCAAGGCAAAATGAGACCTCAAAGTGACTTCTAATCCTTGCACAAACATAAACCCTTGTCTAAAAATCAGTTTGGCCCAAAGAATTTCCCATTTCTATGCCTTGTTTTTCAAGTAACCATAAGTCATTCTTCATGAAAGTGCAAAGAGGGATTTCTTGCAAATTGATTCTCAAAGGGTTTGTTTGACCTCTAGCTGGTTTCAAAACTTTGCCATGACCTAATGAAGCATGCCACACCAAAAATTCAGCAAGATTTCTCACATACACATAGCCAAAAGTCATGAGATGTAACAAGTTGTCAAGTTGCAAAAACCCTTCCAACTTATGATCCAAATGCTGCAGTCCTTCATGAACCATCCAAGGGCCATCCTTGACTTAAGCTGAGGCAGGACAAGCCTCTAGATTGCCTCTGACCCGAGCCATGCCTAGGGTACACAATATCTTGACTTTTTGCATAAAGACCCATACCAATCCCACAGTGACACACCTACTCTCTGCCCAACCAGAGCTTGATATGTGGACATCAAGCAATCCAAAACCAGACCATACACAAGCTGAATCCTCCCACATTGCAGCATCCAACAAAATCTTTCAAAACCTTTCCCTCTTCAAAACACACAACACAGCCATCAAACTTCAATAATTCCTTCACCAATCAACCAAAAATCATCCATAGAACAGATCCCACCCCTCACAATGATCTAAAACACAACACACAAGAACTTCATTTCCTGCTACACCAGAACCAAACAGTCACAACCAGCCACTTTCAAAGCATTCTAAGCTCCATTCCATCATCAGGAGGATCAAGGGAGAAGGATTGCGCAAAGCTTGAGGCCAGAAAGCTCAAAATCAGAGAAGCTCCATCTCAGGTAACATGAAGAACTTTTTTCCCAGAAACTGATTTTTAAGTTCTTTTATGATGCTATGTCTTCCCCTGATCATGAATATATGTTTAGTTTTTAAAATGGTGAAGAAACCAGCATGTATGGTATCTCTGAATATATGCCCGTGTTTCATACTTTGCTTCGATTCAGGCTTGTGAGTGAAAATAAATGAATTTTGGATGAGGGGTTAGGTTTAGATTGAGGAGAAGATCATTTTGGTGGAAGAAATTTCATGATTCGTAACCTGTAGCAAAATCTAGGGTTTATGCTCGCTGGAGAAGATGACCGGAACCACTGTTCCGGTCACCTGAAACTCATTAGCCCTAATTGTGTCATTAATGCAACTTTGAATGTAGGCTGTGGATTGGGTTGACTGGGGTTGACTCCCGCGTGAACGAATGACCTGGATTTGTCATTAAAACCCTAACCTTTGATTAATTAATTAAAATCCTGTTTAATTAATTTATAAAACAAATTGGCCAGATTTGAATCTGGGCCTTTGGATCTGGCGCGCAGTCAACCAGTCCAAGCCCAGATCAAATCCTGGCCATCCTTTTGAATTACTTTCATTATTTTCATTTTTTATTTCATTTTCTTTTCATTTTATTTATACATTTTATTTAAAATAGCAAAATACCTTTAAAAATTATGAAGTTTTTTGTCAAAGATTTCATTAATTTTAAAACCCAAAAATATTTTTATTTTTATTTTTTGCACTGAAAATTATTTTTAAATCATTTAAATGTTTATTTTTAATTAATTAATGGAAATTAATTAATTAAAAATGCATTTAGGTATTTAAAAATCACAAAAAATTCACATAGCATTTAAAAACATTTAGAAACATTGTCCAACTCTCAAACCAAATTTCTTTTTTGTTCTTGATACCTTTTGATCATTTTCATTGGATTTAATTTCATTTTTAGGCAATATTTTGTTTCAAACTTCAAAAATTTACTACTGCCTAACCATTGAGAGTTGGATGATGATTCTTTTGGCATTGCATCTTGCATAGCATGTAGTTTATAGGATAAATTTGATTTGAATTGATCTTGCATTTTCAATTTGTTTAGTATTTTTCTTGGTGAGGTACCTTAAAACCCTAGCAATATTAGGAAATTCTTAACTTTCACTAGGTTAAGAGTTGGATCCTCTCCTTTGGGCAGTGAACTTGTATAGGTTTAGGGTATCTTTGATTGCATTTTCAAATTTTTATCATGTTGTTTGCTTCTGGTTTTGGATTTTTGCTTTGCATGAGGCATGAAACCCTAATTTGTGCCTTCTTTTGCATCCATTTCTCATTTGCTTGCATCCATTGACTTGCCATGACATTTTGTGCACTCTTTTGATTCATAGTACATCTTAGGATATATTAGAACCATGTTTGATCATTGCATCTTTCATTTGCCATGTTATATGTCCATTGCATTTCATAACTTTTCATGAACATTCTCATCTCTTATGCTTGTGTGATCATTCTCATCTCTTGTCATGTGTTTGCATCATCTCTTAGCATCATTAACATCATGTTTATGCTTCTGGTTTTGGTTTGCATCATGGCATTGCATCTCATTCCCATTGTATTTCATTTTCTTATGCTAACATTTCAGGTGGTAAGTTGTTTGAGAAGTGAATTTGCCTTCACTTCCCACAATCTCTTTTCATCTCTTTCATACTTACTTTGATGCATTTTGTATGTGCTTTAGAGTGAGCTTGCCCATTCATGCTCTTCTCCTCTTTCTTTCTTCAAGCAACTTGTCTCCTTAAGTGGAGCAAGTTGTTTTGCCTCTCTTTGCTTCTTGTTCCTTTCATCTGCTTCTCCCCTGGTGGTTTCTCTGAAGATCTTCTTGCAAACCTCATTAACCCTAGGATCTCCAAGAATGATAACAATTAGGGTTTGATTAGTCCCCCATTTAGCTTTTACCTTTGTGTCATCATTGAGTCTTCTCTTCTCACCTCATATTCAAGGAATAAACCCTAAAGGCTTTAAGGCTTTGTGATTAAGCCTATGCCTGCATCCTTCTATTAGGATGGAGTGTATAACTTTAATCCTAAGTGTTAAACCCTTAATGTGTTTAAATCCTTTAATCAATCCATCTAATAATCATCAAGACGTCAAGCTTGTAACTTGGACCTTGCATTAGGTTTCTAATTCTTCCTTAATTGGTTAAGAAGGACTAACCCTCGTGTTAATGGACAAGTCCCCCTCAAGTTGTCTTGCAAACCATAAAAATCATTTCTTCATCTTACCATTAACTAAAATCCATTTAATAAAGGCTTTGTTTTGTCATGAGGTTAATCCCTAACCATGGATTAAGTTGAGGAGCTTTCCTCAGCTTAAATGTTCTCATCTATTATCCTTCTATTAGGATGGTGTAATGAGTCCATTAAATCCTTGATTATGGCTTAATCTCATTACTCAACACTAAACAAAAACCACAAAAACATCTAAATAATTGCAAGTAGGTTAATGATCTTAATCCTACATCATGGTGATTAAGTGTGAAGTGTTTATTTCATGCTTTAGGTATTCTCATTACCCCTAATCAGAGGGAGGATGTGATGAGTTTACTAACCTTTGGTTTAGGTTTAAGCTCATTTTCTTATGACAAACACAAAAAGCAATAAAAGATTAAAAACACAAAAACAAACAATAATCGTCTCCTACGGGATTCTTTTCTCATCATCTTCACTCACAAACGAGAACTCGCTTCTTCCGTCTAATGCAAGACAGTTAGCACCTGAGCCAGACAGGTCATACACTTGAGCATAGACAAGTAAGCAGTTCGCAAGTCAATTTACCTTTCAGTCTCTTTGGGTCGAACTACGGTGTTCTGACTTCCTCATTAGATGAGAGGATACGTAGGCATAACTTAACAGTTATCGAACAAAAGTCTCTGTTCATTCCCCTTTCTTCCAGTATTATTTCTTTGAGCCTCAATATCTTGAGCATTTCACTTTGATTCTTACACTGACACTTCTCTTATACACTCCACTTCCTTTTTACACTGACACTTGCATTCTTTCCAGCTTTGATGCACAGATAGCACTGACACTACCCCTTTAAAACACAAATCTTTTAAGCGTGGATCCCGTCGAGTACGACGGACAATCTGGGTGCTAATACCTTCCCAGGTTGTAACCAACCCCCTTTCTCAGTCTCTCTGGTTCGCAACCGTCTTATCCATATCTTTCTAGGTCTATGCAGCATTACCTTTCCTCCGGGATAAAAATGCCTAGCTGGCGACTCTTTTCTCCTGAGTTTACCCTTGTGTGTTCTCTTCCTCTTTCGCCGACCGTTCGCGTCTGTACCCCTCTTGACCTAGCCTCATTTGGTGGGAGCGACAAACACCAATGAATATCTGAATGTGAAAGTGACATAATCCTCTTGGACCACCTGAACCTTGTTCATTCTTCATCACTGATTGAGGAAGGTGAGAAATAAAACACCTAGACAATAGAGGTACACAACACATCAGAGTTCCTCGTACCTTCGTAGTACGGGTATGAAGAGAGTGTAAGATGTCTCCAAGTAATGTAGGCACTGGATTGCGAGTCAGAAATATGCTGATGGCGTGCACGTCTATGAACTGGTCTGGATTGGGGAACAACACTAAGCCATAGATCAATAGGGCTAAGATCTCCTCAAAAGCATCATAAGCCATAGCCTTCAGGAACACTTGAGCTTTCTCCATCAATACCTTAGCAAGGATACCCTTAACTCCACTCCTTGTTTCTAGGACAATGTCTGGTTTCTTCAAATGTAGGGCTGCAGCAATGACTTCAGGTTTAGGCTCTTTTTCCAAGCCTGTGAAGGGTTTCTGATCAAGGATAGGTATACCCAACAATTTGGAGAACTCCTCCATTGTAGGAACCAACTGATAGTCGGGGAATGTGAAGCAATGATGTTTAGGATCAAAGAACTGAAACAGAACACTCATCATGTCTTTATTGAACCCTGAAGTGACTAGATCCAGTAGGTGACCATGCTTCTTGATGAACTGGGAGTTTTCAGAAACTTGAGAGACCAATTCCTTAAGCTTAGGAGGTATTCCTACAAAGTTGATCCGGATAGTATTCCTACGAGCAGAAGCCATGACCTGCAACAAAGAACAAAGATAAATCATTTGGTCCTTGAAATGGTTAGTGAAAATGCTATGCTTATGATGCATGATGATACTATGATGTTATGCTCAATCACAAACATGTGGCACACACAAACAAGTCACACAATAGCCCTAGGTTTGAAGTCTTGCATGAGGTTTAAAGGTAAATACCCTCCTCTGAAGTTTAGATGGTTCATCATGTCCTATGAAGTAACCAGGTTCTAAGGGATCTCAATATCATTGATCCTTCACAAGGGTGGTTGTTCAGTGGGCAACTTACTTGTCAACCAAAACCCTCCAAGTTTAAGATCTCAATGAGTGTAGCATCGAGTATCAACCAACTTCAGTCTTCACCAAAGCCGATTATCTCACTACTTTCTAAAGGCCAAGATGGGATGACTAGGGTTCTAAAAGTTAGTTAGTGTATTGACAACATATGGCAGCCTCATATTATCCTCAACTTTACTTAAGGAACATAAGCACCAACCAAGAAGTCACACTAACTATGGCCACCAGATCAACCATATCGGTATACGCCGTACAGTTTCCTTGGTCTATTTCCATTTACCTAAGGTACACTAGATCCGGGTTAGGATCTTTCACACATAAGAGCACCCAACAAGTAAAGTAAAGCAAACAAAGCAAACAAGTTTAAAGTGATCTAATTCCTAAGGGTACCCCTCTTTTATTAAATCCCCAGCAGAGTCGTCAGTTCTGTAACACGGTGGGAGAAATGACTTTAGTTAAATGTTGCGGATAGCAAGAGTCGCCACCAACTTTTATTTTATCCAAAAGGAAAGGACATAAAAGAACAGGAAATACCTTAAAAAGATTTTGAGTTCGGGGGGTAGGTTATACAAAGGGAAGGTGTTAGCACCCTTTATATCCATGGTTATCCATGGGCTCTTAGTTACTTAGCTCACTTTAAACTGTTTTGAGAAAGGTGTAGTGTGTGTTTAAAAATTTTCTAAGTACTTTATAATGATCCTCGTATGGATGTATATAAAGACTTTGTTTTGAAAATTTGTTTGAAATGTGAAGTGTAAAAGAGTATTTTTGAAAAGGTGAGCAAGTACTTAAAAGGAACCTACCCTATACTAAGTCTTTATTGTTCTTATATGTTCTTTCAATAGTAAGACTATCCCTATTATTAAGGAATAGGTAGTCATTACCTTGGATGTATTAAGGGACATGTGAAGGGACATCTGTATTTAGGCAACTGTAAGGTGTCTTTAGCAATTCGTAGGGACTTATCATCTTTTATTCGAAGGGACAAGATCATTATTTCGTAGGAAACCTCGAAGGGACTTGATCTTATAAACTTAAAGGGACTTGATGATGTTAATGGAGAGACTTTTCTTTAAGACACCTTACTTGACCTTAGAATTAGGCAACATGAGGAGTAACCCTAGAAAGTGTGAGATGGCGATCAAAGATCGACTTACGTGTGTGAGTGTTTGTATTCATATATTTATCTTGTTTAAATTAGTTATTCTACGTTATTTTAATTACACATAGATATTCACACCCTATAGTTACTAACCATGGCAATACAAATATTTATAAACATAAAATAGAAACAAGAATAAACCTACGACTATTACATGGCTTTCGCAATTACATAAATATAGAAACAATTGAATGATAAATATATAATAAATAAATAATAATTAAAAGGGTTAGTAATAATAATAATCATAAGAAAAAGAGGTTAGCACAAATATAAAGAATATAAAATTTTAAGAGAATATTTTTTAAGTTAAATAAAGAATTTTAAAGAATTTTTAAAAGAAAATAGGATAATTATAATAATAATAAACTATATAATAATTATTTACAACAAAATGATTAACTATTTAATTATATATTAGAACAAAAATTAATTAAATTAAATGTTAAAGTTAATGAAAATTAGGGTAAATAAAAATTAGGGTTTTGTGTTTTAATTAAGAAAAAATTAGGGTTAGGATTTTAGGGTTAATCAAATTAATATAAATCTAATTATTTAATTTATTTACAAACATATGTACATAATAATAATATAAATATATTACAAATAAATATAAAACAATTTTACATTTTAGGAAAATAAATTATAAATTTTTTAAGAACATAAAGAAAATAGTATAATGTCATTTAGAAATTAGTTTTTTATAATTTATAAGTACTAAAATAAATAAAATAGAACTAATTAAGAAAATATATTAAAAATAAGAAAAACAAAGATAATGGCCAAAAAGTAAGGACCTGGGATTTGAACCCAGGTCCTCTCACCTCACATGCGTAACACAAAACCAACCAGGCCAGCGCGCGCTGGTGATATCCATATGACTCTCAATTATTAAATAATAAGCCTGCAAAAGAAAACAATTGTAAAAAAAAATTGGGTGAACCTGGGATTCGAACCCAGGTACTGAGTTTGCCATTATCACAACCTTTACCAACTGAACCAAGCGCGCGCTTGTGATAACCTAATGAAACAAATAATATATAAAAACAAAACAAAATTTGAAATTAGTTTTTCGCGCCAGGTTCATCTTCTTCCTTCAGACTTACGCATTTACCTGCGAATTTATCCACAGAGTTTCTTGCGAATTTACCTGCACACGAATTTTACAGAAAACCTAGATTTTTGAAACACCATGAAAATCGTACCAATCTTAACAATTAACAAACCAGATCAATCATTCATAGTTCATACATTCTTGCCATGTTCTTATAATTCATTTAAATTAAGTAATTGGCAAAACCCCAATTTAAAGGTTCAAACCCTAACAATGGCCATTCACGCATTTGGTCACAAACCTGCTAGATTTTTATCCAGAAACAATCTACACACTATCACAAACAATATTTCAAAGTCAAAAAACAACAATACTACATGAATTTAGTGAATCGAAAATTTGAAAAATCAAGAGAATATTGATTCGGTTATAGCATATGAGCATGATTCAAATGCTTTTGAAGGTTGGGATAGATTCAGGGATGTCCAAGGATCATCTCTATGTTTTCAAAATACCTTTAACTGCCCTCTAAATGTGAATCCGAATTTTGAATTTTCAATGGATTTTTGAATGTCAAGAATGCTCTTAGAGGCTGCAAAATTCGTGTTCAATGCTTGTCTTATGTTCTATGTATATAGGTGAGTGAAATTAGGTCCAAAAAAATGATAGCATTTTGGGCTTTTTGGATGGTTAGAGATTGAAAAATATTCACTTTCAAAGATTGAAATTTTTTGATATAACCTTGCTATTTTTGTATGATATAATTTTGTATAGTTTCAATCACTTCTAAATAACCATTAAGACTTTCTAGAACCAAAATCAAATCAAATATTCACACTTTTATATTTTATTTTGATTTAAAATGATTTTTAATGTAAAAAATCATAATAAATAAAATAAAATGAATAAAAATTTGAATAAATAATTTTTAATTCGTGCATTATGTCATGGAAGTGTTTGGATCATAAAAAAGCAAGCCCATTTGGAGAAATTTGGTTCTAAGATCCCATTTGCTTCATAAATCTCTAAAAAATTTCCCAACTTTGCAAGGACACAAATCCCTCAATTTTAAGGCTATAAAGGTGTTCTTGGACATTTTGGAAATCTTAGAGAGTCCTCTAACCAACCTCTTTGGTCTCATGTTCATATCTTTTACCATTCTCAAGTTATGCCCTTTGGAAGTTGTTGACTTTTTGTTGACTTTTGAAATGACCTATAATGTCTTAGCTCATACCTTCCAAATGAAGCATTTTTGGGCTTGGCTTGTGAGACATAAAGTTGTAGAGAATTAAATTTCCTTCAAAATGAGCTTTGGATGGAAATTTTTTGATGAAGCATGTGAAAGTTATGGCTGGTCAAAGTTCAGTTGACTTTTTCTATGAAAACCCTAATTTAGAAACTCCTGATTCTTGATGATCTGAAATCTCCTTGATGAATCATGATCAACCCTTGATCAAATGATGAATTTTACTTCATATACTTGATGTTGGCAAAAAATCATGAAGTTTGACTTTGGTTTGACCACAGTTGACCTCAGTTTGACTTTTTGACTGCTTTGACTGATTTTAGCCTATCTGATCATCTGACTGAGCAAATCTTTTGGGAAAGTCTTGAAACTTGACATGGGGATTCTTGAACACATATAAGGTGTCATGAAGCTCACTTGAAGTCTTAGAAGTCCATTTAGCCTGATGAAAGTCAAAACCCTAGTTTAGGATGCCTTGCTTAGGAGGATGCATTGTCTGAGGGAATTGTCAAACTTTCTGACTAATTGTGAACCTTGTGAATCTTGTGAACCTCTTGAGATACCTTGTGAACCTTGTGAACCTTGTGAACCTCTAGGTATACCTTAGTACACAATGTTCTATCTTGGTGAGGGCAAATTTTGGGGTGCAACAGAAGGGACGCACTAGGCAATCATTACCTAGACCCCTAGGTCGGCGGTAGCACAGAAAACAAAGAGACGCGTCTTTGATTCCTAGGACACGTCAGTTTGAAGAATTCTGAACAACGGTGGGCAACCGCATGTCTCCTCGACTCTACTGAAACGTCCTTGACTCCTGAGAAATTCACGTGCCCAACGACTTGAAAGGTGCCCTCCTTAACATCCCAAGCAACTCGAATATATCAAACTTTGACACGGGCAAGTATATGCACGGTGCGGCTCCTTCCTCGACACGAAGATATGCCCGACTTCTTAACTCATCGATCCAGCTTGGAGACTCGACTTAGGGGGCTCATGTTCTAGACTGGGCCTTCAGAGACTACATTGGGTTGTGGCCCAATGAGTCGGGCAGGTGCCCGTCCACTCGGGCAAGCATATTATGTGGTCGAGCAGACGCTCCATGCGTCGAGCATATATTTGATACGTCGGGCAAGGAATATGTCCACTATCCCACTTGCCACGTCACCCAACTGCCCCCTACTATCTCCTGAAAGATAGGTGCGGTTGGACCAAGGACAAGAATACTTGCTAGGTCTACACGCTCCTGACGCGTACCTTGGCAGTTCTTCCTTGGGCCTCGCTAATTCAGCCCAAGAAAGGACCTTGGCCCAGCGCTGGGGGCTCACTATAAATACCCTTTTTCACTAAAGGATCAGGTATTCTGAAATACTTCTTGCCTACCGTTCTTTTTGTACCTCTTACTTACTTTAGCATCGGAGTACCTTGCAGGTACACCCCCTCTTTCCATTCCAACCATCCTTGTTGTTCGCGTTCAGTTACTAGAAGCCCCTTCTGATCAGGTAAGATCAAAATCTATCTTCAGTCTACAAGATTTTAAAGACATCATAAGATTCCTTTTGAAACTTATTGGAACATGATGTTAGATGAGCTAGTAGACCTAAATGAGGAAAGGCTCCATGCTTTGGAGTTGCTCAAAAGGCAAAAGAAGAGGGTAGAAAAGTCTTACAATAAAAAGTGAAGGTCAAAAACTTTTCGATTGGGGAATTGGTATGGAAAGTCATCTTACCTATAAATTGAAAGACCAAATCTCTAGGGAAATGGTCCCCAAAATGGGAAGGCCCTTTTGAGGTTATCAACACCTTTACCAACAATGCATATGAGATTCAGGAATTTGATGTTGATCAAAGAGTCTTAAAAGTAAATGGCAAATATTTGAATAAATATAGGCCTATTTTACAAGAGATTCATATTAAAGCATAACTTTATTATTAGAAGAGGCCAAATTAGGCTAAACTGGAACACATAAGCTTCAAAGAAATAAAGATGCGTAAAACACATGGAAGATAAATTATTCATGTCTCTTCCAGTGTTTGGAACGAAGATAGTTCATCTAGTTCTTATCAGGCTCACCATAAAATTCCTCCTTTTTTATATGAGAGTCTTCTTTTTTGACACGACTTTTAGAAGTACCTACTTTGTTACCGGGTTTTTTTGCTGGTTGCAGTAGACTCTATGGATGTATTCGTCCTAGAGGATGACATGATAGAGACGTTAACACTTGTCTTCTTCTCTTCCACTTTCATAGCCTTCTTGTTGGTAGAAAATTTGGTGGAAATGCTCATGTTGAATGTTAAAGGTGATGAGTAAATGCCTAGTTGAGAGGGTTTTTTTATAGAGAATTTCAGGGTCATAAATACTGGTCAAATTGGACCTTTGAAACATGTGGAATTTTTTTCTAGAAATTTTTTCCAAGACTTTGCAATTGATATTCCCCAAAACATGGAGACTTGTTTCGTTTGAGCACATGAATATTAAAACAAAATATGTTTTACAAATTAAAGTTTGGATGAGAGAAGAGTGTCAAAACTTTGCAGAAATATCAAAAATGCAGATCGAAGGTTAAGAATATATGGACAAGTAAATAAAAGGCACAAAGAGCACCAATATTGTCATAATTACATAAAAGACCACTGAAGGGTCGTCATAAATTGTTCTTAAATGCAAAAGGATGATAAATGAGCAGTTAAAAAGGAAGATTCACCTTTAGACTTCGGAAAGCTGTCTTTTGAGTCTGAAGGCGCATTTTGACCAACTTTTTTTCTAGCCTTATTGTGACAAGCTCTTTTTCCAGACGTTGGGCTTCATTGACGTACCACATGGCTCGCCCCATTTCCTGGTCCAGCTCCGTGTCAGGCGACTCCTTCAGCTCTTCGATCCTTTTCTCAGCTCTGGATATATTAGTCTTTAATTATTCGATTTGTAGCTTCCAAGCATTAATATCCTTTCTGAGAGAAGTCCGTTTTTGCATGCCCTTCATCCTTGGCTTTCACCATCTTCTCCATAGTATCACAGGACTCAGTTGCCCTCGACCAAGATGAAGCCTCAAGCCCATAAGTGGCCTCAATGGATTTTTGAATATTGGTCATCTTCTTGAGGTCCTCAGTCAGCTGATTCACGACTAAGGTTAGCTCCAGCAGGAAGCTTGAGGCGATAGGTGCAATGGTTGAGAGGTCGAATTTCTGAAGGGCGCCCTTTAGGAAAAGATGGGCAGTTCGATCAGACTCCAAAATTTTGATAATGTCCTCCTTAAAGAATTTCTTCTTGATTGTTTGAAGGATGGGACTAACAAAGTCATCAGAAGTTAGAGCTTCAGAATTGGTTGAACCACTCACAGTTTTTCAGAAGAGCTCCCTCTCCTTGCAAACACCAATCTAATAAACTCTATGGGATTGGAAATTCTAAGGTTTTATAATTGAGTATCAATCATGGTGCCTGAAGGAATCGAAATCATATCAGTTATTGGAGGATGGAGTTTATTGTCAACATTCTCAGGGGGCTTTTGCTAGTCCTCTTCGGCATCACTTTCACCTTTTTCATCTTCCCCATCATTCTCAGCATCCTCTCCTTGGTCATCTTCAAGTTCAGACTGAAGTTGAGGCTCCCCTTCACCATCCATGAAATCTTCCAGAGGCTGATTGACAATGGAATCATAAGGGGAATGTTCATCCTCAACAAGAGTATGCACTTGTTCCATGTGAGTGGGTTCTTTTACCAAAGGGTCTTGCTTATCTTGGAGAGTTTCCCTTTCATGGTCAGACCCAGCAGTGTGGGATTGTTCAATGGAAGTCTTGGCAGATGAGCCTCGATGCACCACTTGAGGAGAGGTAATTGAAACAAAATCAGGTTTGTTAATCTCATTCAAAGAGCTTCACCCAAAACCTGGATCAGATTTGGGGTGATAAGTGGGTTCACCTCCAATATTCAGAAGAACAGTCGGAGTAGTGGTTGTTGGTTGTGGTGGAGTGGAGCCACCAATATTGGCTTGAAATAGTAAATCAAATGATTAGGCCAATGAGCAGTCAAAAAAAGAGTTCATATAGAAAGTAACACAAGAAGCAAGATTTACCTGAGTGCCATCAGAATCAAGGCTTGAATTGTTGATTTCGTTTGGGCCAACGGTCGCCTTCGACGTGGCCCCAGGAGTTTGTCTTTCAACACCCTGAGGATAAGGTGTCTTCTCTAAAACATTGAATATCTTAGAGGAAGATTGGCCAGCAGTGTCAGGAGCTTTGACAAGCTTCTTTTTCTTCTTGATGAGTTTACCCTCTTCAGGGGAGACATGTCCTCACCATCATCCTCATGGATGGTCAGTTTGGCACCCCTCTTTAGCTTTCTTGTTGGAGTGGGAAGAGGCTTTTGAGTGGCTTAAGGAGTTTCAGGAGCAGCCTTCATAGTGGTGCTCTTCGACAAACCAGTCTTCTTGGACACTACTGAATTTAAAACATAAACATGGATTAGTAAAGAAGTGGTTAAGTAGAGATTACTCAATCGAATGCCCTAAAATTTCATATATTTCGGATTTGATGTGAACATCTTCAATCCCTATATGAAGGTGCCTTCAGAATAGTCCAACGTGTGTTTAGTTGCAACCACCCTTTAAGCTTTGGGTTGAGACTGTTGTGGAAGGATTTTAATAGAATCCCCACAGACAAACCAGTCTGGAAATGGAGGGACAAAAGCCACTCCAAACTCAGTAGTAGGAAGTCGAGGAACTTTGAGAGGAAAAAGTTTAAAGGCTAGTTCATAGAATTTCTTAGGGGCAATATTGGAAGGAAGTTTCAATTTCTCCATTTTTTATAAAAATTTCTCCTTCAAAGTGACAACAGTCTCACTAACAGTTTGACTAAGATCATCTGGTCAATAGACAGTTTCAAAGTATTTTTGGAAAGCTTGAATCTATTTGACATGAGTAGAGTTACCTTTCTTGACCTTCTCCTGCACATTAACAAAATATTGGTTAAGTAATTGGGAAAAGGTAGAAGCATAAAAGAATTGCTCTTGATAGTACTTCGACCACCATTGATAGAATTCTTGTGTGCAAAGTAAATTGAGGTCGAAGTGGACCAAAGAAAGATGGGTTGGACTAACGATCCGAGCAAGTTGGAGAGAGGTGGCTTCTTCGTCAAAGATAGCATCAAAGAGGCTGATTTGTCTTTTCTTGTCATATAGACACTTAGGATAAATTTGAGCCAACCCAAATTATCTAGAGACTAGATTGGGTTGGTAGGAAATTAAAGATGACGCTCCTCTTTGATGGTTCAGTTTGTGGACAAACAACCTAGGAACTGAAAAGGCTTCCCAAATTGCTTTCGAATCCTCTTGCAGATTTTTAGATGTTGGAGGAAATTACCTAGTGAACCATTTTGGTCCATATTTACTCCTAGCAAAGGGAGCCATGGAGGGACTGAAGTCGTACCTCTTGGTAAACATCATAATGTAGCCAGAGAAGGACTCTTGAATGGATCTTCCCTCGTTAGAAGGGGTTAGTTGTGCTAAGCGAGTCCCATTCGACTCTTTTGTTCTTGATTTCATCGGAGTCTTCATTAATAACTCCTTTGATGGGTAGATTTTCCACGAAAGTGGCATTGATCCATAGTTGAAGTAACCAGAGAGGTCCAGCCAATTGGAGAGCCCCAGTCAAACCTATGTTCTTTAGGACAGTAGCACTCTCACCGATTGACTCGTAAAGTGAAGTCAAAATCACTTCATTGAGGCACACTCCTGCGTTGTTATGTAGTTGGTTGGCCAAAGGCAAATATTTCCTGGCCACCTACAGGGATTTAGAGCAGAAAACATATTTATAGAGCCACATGGTTAAAAAGGAAATGTGTTTCTCGTCTGAAATGGTTTCGACTGAAGTTTGGAAATGATACTTCATGAAGTTTCCGTAAGTGGGTTTGCATGAAGCAAAACCTATAATGTCTTCATTATCAATCTCTGGGTCATAGGTGTAACCATTAGATTTAAGCCATATGATAGCGGCTATGTCGAAAAGCGTGGGAGTCACCATCCCACAAGTTATATGGAAGGTATAATGGGTGTTGTCCCAGAAGTAAAGGGAAGTCATCAGCATGTTTAAGCAATAGAGGGAACTAGTCTTCGACAACATCAGAAGGTCATAAATCCCCATCCTTTTTCCATTCTTCAGCCTTGACCTTTTCCACCTTGGCCAACCAACGGTTGAAACCTGGGAAGGAAGAAACAACTTTTGCCAGTCAAGTGTTTCCATTCAGAAATGAAAAATCTAGGGCAAATGGCTCAGTTGAGGGTACGCCTTCGGTAGTCTTGGTCTTTTTCCATAAAGATTTGGTCATATGGTAAGATGGAAAGAACTCACCCAACTTGGTATCATCAGCAAGAAAGTTGGACAAAGGCCCAGAAATAACAGTTTGTTTATCATAAATGATGAGAGGAATAATTACCTGGGACTCGTAAATGTGTCTCTTCTCTTCCTAAAGAGGTTCCAGTATAAATTGTTGGTTCCTCACTAGCTTAGGTCCAGTAATTTGGGTCAAATGAGGCAATGGAATAGTGTTTGAAGAGCTTTTGTTCTTTGGGGTATTTTTGTTTTGGGAAGTTGTTTGGTTGGAAGCCATTGAAGAAATATTGGGAAGCTGGAAGATTTTCCGAGTTCTTGAAGTTTTGGGAGAAGAAGAATAAGTTTTCAAAAGTTTGGAAGCGTAAAAGTTCTCAAGTGTGGAAAGTGGGGGTATATATAAGCTTTTAGAAGACTAATAATGTTCAAATCACCATTAAGACAAAGTGTGTTAATGGGAAGCGTGTCTTCTTGAGGTGTGTCTCTGGACGGTGGCAGTTATGATGTGACTGCAGAGGTATGATTTCAAGAGAAAAACGCAATGATGGCTAGTAATAGAGTGACTTTTGAAGAGAAGTTTATAAAAACCATTATGACGTTACATCATGAGCGTGGTTGGTGGAAACTGAATAGTTTCTTGATTGTGGGTTGGTCAGTTATGACCATACTTTTGTGCCGTCGAAAGATTGGTGTCGAAAGTTATGATAAAAAATGACATTTATGTCTGCTAGGTCGAAAGGACATTTTTGGGGGGCAATTTGTTAGCTCCTAATTTCAACACCTAGTTGACTTGAGAAAACATTGACTTTAGCATCTTGTTTTGGTAGAAAGGAAAATGCTTCGACTAAAGTAAAACTGAGGGGGCCTAAGTCGAAGGCGTAAGGAAATATAAGGACGTGGACTTATAATATTTTCTAAATATAAGAGAATCATCTTCGACCGCGTTTCCTTGGGATGGCAAGCGTGTAAAAATTTACATTAGAGGGAAAGTTATACTCCTTTCAAATTTGAATAAAGACAAATGATGCTCAATGGAAGTTAAAGGACATACAAAGTGCCAAGTGGCACGTTTTTAGGAGTAAACTGCCAATAGCGGTTACTTTCGACTAGTATAAATAAAGTAGTTCTAGTGTTAGAATTTGGTGTGAATCATATTGTACAAGTTACTTCATAAACACTCATATTACCTATGTGTAGAGAAACAAGTGAATGCGAGAATGTGCGTGATGGAATCAACACCTTTTTTCATATCAATGCAATTCATATTCAAGTTTTTACTTTGAAGTCTTTTTATCCTGCATTTCCTTTACTCTCAAGCAAGTTTATCATTCAGCCTTTTTTATAGTCTTTTTTACTTGATTTATCTACATTTCCTTGTCATTTACACTTTATTGCACTATACTTTTTACTTCGACTGTTTTGAGTCTTGTTTATTTCTATTTTCTCTTTTTTTACCAAAAACATTTCATAAATTCTATCTAAGAGTTTATGACATTATTCCTGAAAAACCAATTTAAACATATTTATAGTACATGTCCTAGGATCAATCTGGTCGATCTTGTGAGTGATTGAGAACATTGTGTTATTTTTATAGGACCAGCGGTTGTTTACAATTTCCAGGGTAAACAAAGGGATATGACAAAAACACGAATTTTTGTCCCTCACGAAACCATGAGACAACTTTTTGTCCCAAACACAAATTATCAAAAAATATCAAAATAAATATTTTAATATCTCTCTATTTAATATTTTGATTTATAAATATAATATAAATATTTTATTTATTAATAAAAATTATTATAATAAAAGTATATTATTTGTTTCTGATACATAAACATATCAAATAAAATTGAATAAATTTTTTTTCTCTTCATCTTCTTTTTTCTTCTTATCATTATTTAATATTTGATATAATTAGTCTCCAAGTCCCGTAAATTAATTATGAGTTGCGATTTAGTCTCTCAATAAAAAATTGTTTCAGTTTGATCCTATAATATTACTTCCGTTAACATATTTGATCCCTTCGGTTAGTTTAGATGTTAAAACGTTAGTAAATATCAACGTGACGTGCCAATTGTGTAATGACTCAGAAAAAAATAAATAAATCATTATTTTATATAGTGAGTCAGCAATTTTATCGAGGAATTAAATTGAAATCTTATAATTATTTAAGGGACCAAAATTAAAAAAGTTAATCAATCTTCGGTTCCAGTACATTTGTAACAATTTCATAAGATTAATAAAACATTTGATATCAACATAATCTTAAATTTAATGACATTAAACCATTATCTTGTCAATTATTGATTCACACCAAAAGTATGATTTTATGCATAAATAAACATAATTATATGTTTTGATTCTAATTACTGAACAAATATTTTCTCAAATCTAACTATATTACTTCCTAAAAAAAGCATATGTCAATCTTCATCAAAATCTGGATGAACTCACTCCTTAATCTTTGCAAATAAACTGGGTTATTTCATCTCTTGTTATTTTAGTAATGGTCTCAATTGCATCCCAATGCAAAATTGATTACCCAACATTAGATTTACAGATTTCATATCACAATAATTCATATACTAATTACAAATTTGCAGGGTGTATTTAACCATAAATCCCAAACATTATTTTAAGGAAATGACTCATAATAACCAAATATTATTATCTGGTATAGTCTTTTCTTGAAACCATGACTCATAATAATCAAACATTCATCGTTTAACTTCATCTAACATCATAACACAAATAAGATAAGTATAAAATTATCCTAATCTAACACTAACAACGTAGCCGCCGTTACCATCGCTGTTACCACCACCGCGAGTGACATCTCAGTCACTCCAACAATCCCACATAATTTTCCCATGCCATCGAATGCTCCACTCTCTCACCACTCTCCGCCGCCACTACCCAAACCTCCTCTCTTCTCTACACCACCTCACCACCAAAACAACAACCACTCCTCCCCTTTCAAACAACTCACACCTGAACCCTTCTTTCAAACACCACCTTCTTGAACTTTCCACCGTTATCCCTGATATCACGCGCCAATTTTGGAGGGTTCCAATTTTGAAACCCCAACACGTCCTGCAAATTTTACTTGGTTTTCAATCAGAGTGTATCAAAGTTGGTATTCGTGTTGAAAAGGTTCGATCTTTGTACGAAATTTTCAAATGGGGTGTTGAGAAAAATAACACCCATTTTTCACAATCTTATGAGGTTATGTCATTGCTTCTTGTTCATGCTGGGTTGTATACAGAAGCTGAGAATTTGATTACTTTATTAGAGGGTAATGGGGTTCCGTTAGGGGAAATTGGTACTGGGATTTTCGATAAACTAATTGAAGGTTATGTTAGTAAGAAGGAATTGGAAAAAGCGGTTTTTGTGTATGAGGGAATGAAGGAACGAAAAATGGTTCCTTCGAGGTTGTGTTACCGGGTTCTGCTTGATTACTTGGTGAAGATGAAGAGAACACATACTGCGTTTCGTGTGGCATTTGATTTGGTGGAATTGGGTGAGTCTTTGCGTGGTGATGAGATGAAAAATGTAGAGGATGTTATGGTTTTGCTTTGTATCGACGGGAAGATTCAAGAAGCGAGAAGTTTGATTCGGAAAGTGTTGCATTTGGAATACTACGAGGTTAGTAGATTGGTTTTTGATGAAATTGCGTTTGGGTATTGTGAGAAGAAGGACTTTAAAGATTTGATTAGTTTCTTTGTCGAAGTAAATTGTGTTCCTAGTGTGATAGCTGGTAATAGAGTTATGAATTCTATGTGCGAAAGCTATGATGTAGAAAGAGCGAGTTTGTTTTTGAAGGAACTCGAAAGTGTAGGTTTCTGTTCTAATGAAGTAACCTATGGGATATTAATTGGTTGGAGTTGTTATGAAGGGAAAATGAAGAATGCTTTGAGTTATTTATCGGTTATGCTTTCGAAAAGCTTTGTGCCGCGTTTATGTACTTATAATGCTCTTATAAGTGGATTGTTTAAAGTAGGTGTGTTAGAGAATGCTAAGGATATTCTTGATGAGATGATTGATAGGGGAATGGTACCTGATATTTCGACTTTTAGGGTTCTTATAGCAGGGTATTGTAAGTCAAGACGGTTTGATAAAGTGAAAAGTTTGGTTTGTGAAATGGAGAGCCGTGGTTTGGTTAACCTTTCTTCAACGGAGAGTCCACTTTCCAAGGCGTTTCAAATTTTGGGCTTGAACCCTTTGAATGTTAGGTTGAAACGAGACAATAACAAGAAACTTTTCAAAGCAGAGTTCTTCGACGAAATGGGGAATGGACTTTATTTAGATACAGATGTTGATGAATTTGAGAATCACGTTGCTTCGGTTCTTGAAGAATCCGTGTTACCGAACTTCAGTTCATCTGTTAGGAAGGAATGCAGCAGCAATAACGTAAAACATGCATTGGTTTTGGTTGAAGAGATGCTTTGTTGGGGCCAAGAATTGCTTTTGCCTGAATACTCGAAATTAGTGAGACAACTTTGTTCATCTCGCTCACAAATCTCATCAGTGGTCAAGCTTTTGGAGAAAATGCCACGGTCTGCCCGTAAACTCGATCATGAAACCCTCAATTTGGTTGTACAAGCATACTGCAAGAAGGGATTACTTTCCCGAGCAAAAACTATACTCGATGAAATGCTTCAAAACAACTTTTCTATCGAGAACTCGACGTATACCTCCTTACTGGTACCTTTATGTAAAAAAGGAAACACAAAGGACTTCAATTATTACTGGAACATTGCTCGTAGAAATAGATGGTTACCGAAGTTGGAGGAGTTTAAACATCTTCTTGGTCATATCTGCCATCAGGAAATGCTTCCCGAAGCATTACAGTTTCTTGAAATCATGCTTTTAGCATACCCTCTTCAAAGGTTAGATATATATCATATATTTCTCGAAGTACTTTCATCTAAGGGTCTTACCGATACTGCACTTGCAATTTTAAAACAACTACAATTTTATTCATTCTTCGATCGCGCTGGTTATAATAATCTTATGAGGGGCTTATGCAATGAGGGAAAATTTTCGCTAGCTTTTACGATATTGGATGATATGCTACATAGAAATTTGGCACCTTGTTTGGATGTTTCAGTCTTGTTAATTCCTCAACTGTGCAAGGCTCGTAAATACGACAAAGCTATTGCATTAAAAGATATCATTTTGAAAGAACAGCCTTCGGTTTCTCATTCTGCTGATTGTGCTTTGATATGCGGATTTTGTTATTCGGGTAACATTGAGAAAGCGGATTCTCTGTTCCGAGATATATCATCTAAAGGTTTAATTCTAGATGATGAGCTTTGTAACATGCTCATTCAGGGCCACTGCAAAACTAATGACTTGAGAATAGTGGGAGAGCTACTCGGTGTTGCAATAAGAAAGAGCTGGGAGCTGTCTCTCTCAAGTTACAGAAATTTGGTGCGATCGATGTGTATGAAGGGCAGAGTCCCGTTCGCACTGAGCTTAAAGAACCTTATGCTTGCACGATGTTCACTTGATGACGTTATCATATATAATATTCTTATTTTCTATCTTTTGTCTAGTGGAAACCGTTCAGTTGTTAATAAGATACTAACTGAAATGGAAGAGAAGAAGGTTATACTCAACGAAGTTGGTCAAAATTATCTTGTTTATGGTTTTTTGCAATGTAAAGATTTATCCGGTTCTTTGCATTATCTGACTACCATGATTTCGACGGGACACAAACCGAGCAGCCGCAGCTTAAGGAAGGTAATAAGCAGTCTGTGTGACATTGGAGAGCTGCAAAAAGCTGTGGAATTGAGTCGAGAAATGGGATTAAGAGGATGGATACATGATTCAATTATCCAAACAAGAATTGTGAAAAGCCTTCTTTCTCATGGTTTGGTAAAAGAAGCGGAAAGTTTTTTGGACAGGATGGAAGAGGAATCTCTAACTCCAGATAATATCAATTACGATGACTTGATTAAGCGTTTCTGCCAACACGGAAGATTGAAAACCGCAGTTCATCTTCTGAACATAATGCTAAAGAAATCCAACACTCCGATTTCCACCAGCTATGATTTTCTCATTCATGGATTCTGTGCAGAAAATGAATTAGACATGGCTTCAAATTTTTATTCTGAGATGCAAAACTGGAATCTCAAACCAAGAATCAACACAGTGGAAACACTCGTGTTTAGCTTCTGCAAACATGGGAGGACAGAACAAGCAGAACAGTTCTTAGTGGACATGATTCGCGGAGGCGAAACGCCAACGAGAAAAATGTATTGCACCGTGATTAAAAATTATCACATGGAAAAGAATCTTAAGAAGGCTTCGGAGCTCGTGCAAGCCATGCAGGAAAAGGGCTACCAGCCTGACTTTGACATACATTGGTCTCTGATAAGCAACTTAAGCAATGCCAAAGAGAAGGATACAGATAATGGTAAGAAGGGATTTTTATCAAGGCTTCTTTCTAAAACTGGTTTTCTTCAAAAGAGATGATTCAACTCCAAAGAGATCTTTTTGTTGCATTGATGTTCTTATTTTGTTACAAACCTGTTTGCGCTAGAAAATAGTAATGCCTTTGTTGGAAGAAAATAGGGAACATTCGGTAGCATGGTTTCAAACTGCAGTTGCAGTTGCGCCGTAAACCTTTACATTGCGGATAAATGTGTCCGATGATGTTGAAAGTGTGATTACAAAACCATTGCTGAAACCTCAAAATCCTTTATTTTGTGGCAGCCATTATAGTTGCAGACTGCAATTTAAAGGTGTGTTTAGTTGTGACATTAACCTCAACAGTTACATTTACCATGGAATGGTAACATTCTTTGATCATATTCTGAGTCAGTTTAATTCTTTTGGTGTAGTATTAAATTTAGAATAATTTTAAATAATAAATAAATTGCAATTCTTAAACTAATTAACTGTATATTAATAACATCATACTTTTTATATAGTTTTCATTTTATTTGCTCGGCTAAATAAATTGATAGTTTTAGTGCAACACTGAGGTGTTATAAGTTAAATGGTAAGAGTTTAATTTCAAAATATATAGTTCAATTTTTTTAGGATAGTTGTAGAATGGTATAAATTCTTTGGCAAATTCTTTTTATTAATTTTCTTTAGGTATAAATGGGATTTTTGCTTCGTTTGAGCGTTTCAAACAATTAGTTCCTCTGCCATGCGATTCTGATCCCTTATTTTTTATGGTTTTTGGATTTTTTTTTGTCACATCCACTTTTGTATCCGTAGCATGACTAGGATAATTAATTAATTAATATTTTTTTAAATAATAAATATATAATTAATTATTTTAATTAATATTTTTAAAATTTTATTATTTAAAATTTTGAAAATAATTACTAGACCTAAGCCCAATTCATAATAGCATCCATTTTAAACTTGTGTCCAAGAAGACATTGGATACTTTTATAAACACTAAAATTATTGTGAATTTCTTAATTCACCCCTTAAGTCTCTTAGTCATCCGTTGTATTTTCAATTTTGTCCTCTGTTTCCATTTATAAACTTTCGGATGTTTTATTTTTTTTATTTTTTATTTTTTACGCTGATTACTTTCGGGGATGCATTTGCTAAAATAGTTTCGTATATGTATCTCAGACATTTTAGCATAACAATTTTTTATAGGTAAAACCAGTTTTGTTAGTCGGATATGCATATACAATACTACAAACATAAATAAAGTAATATGATCGAAAAATGCGGGAAGATCCAGACCTGAATGTAATAAAAATACTATGTCAATGTCATCATAAAAAAACTACATGAATGTCATAAAAATAATATACATCAAAATAGACACCATCAAAATAACTAATGTGTGCGGGAGTACATCTGCACCATCTCCTCGTCAGTGTCATCATAAAAAAAACTACATGTCAAAATAGACACCATTAAAATAACTAATGTGTGTGTGGGAGTACATCTGCACCATCTCCTCTACCTCTATCTCCTCGTCTGGCTCTACCGCCTAGTCTGCGGTCTCCGCCGTCGATCCCATTCGTCCTGACACGATGTTTGCGGTACATAAGCGCCCCGTGCCACAGTAAGAATCTCAACCAATATACGCCTCTGGCCAAACCCCTTTGGGAATAAACCAACATCAATGTGTGACTGACCAATTCTAACTATGTCACGACATCAAGGGAGCACATCTTGAGTGTGATCCGGATGAGACTGCTCCTTCTCTAATATCTCCTGATGAGTTGGTCTGGGAGGTGATCCATCTGCAGTGGACACCATGTCTGGATGTGAGACTCTAAAGAACCACCTGATGTAGTCATTGACGCAACTCCAGTCTTTCTCAGCTCTGATCGCCCGAGCCTCGTCTGGTACCAGATGGTTCTGAAAGTCAGTAAATATCTCGTCTATCACCCTACGGCTCAGGCCGAGAGGAGCGGACTCAGAAGGGTGCTTATGAATGGTTCTGAGCATAGTCGAACTGCCCAATGACACACTCATGAAGATATGGTGCAGTGATGGTCGAACTGCATTTCAACCATTCGCTGAACAATGAGATCTCATCAAAAGTTCACGTTTGACGGTGATCTGCATATACGTCGTATCTAACATCCTCAACAACCATGCGGTCCAGATATACTTTATAGTGGTCTACCGCCTGGTTCCTTCTCAGCGGGACAAAGGCACGTGCCCGCAACCACTCTTCTGTGTACTCAGTCACACTCCCCCAACCAGCTATTATCGAAAAATGTTGGAAGATCCAGGTCTGAAATGAAAATTAAAAACATTGGTATCAAGCTTTATCACGATAATATAATGAAAATTTTGAAGGGTATAAGATTGTTACCATAGAGTGTACAACTGTCTGCAACAGTCCTGGTCTTCCACAGACATTCCTCCAAGAGTCTTGAGTATGTGTAAGCCAACATAGCCGCACCCCAGTTGTACTCATGGATCCGTGCGGGATCCAAGAAGTACCTGAGGTAAGCTACATTTGTATAATCCATCAAACAATACCTACATTGTCTCTAAACTATGTTTATAAACTTATCTAATGATTTCTACACCTAAATATCTCTTCTAAATCGATTACGGAGAAAAACTAAAAAAAACTTCAAAACTCATAAACTCGAAAACTTACCGATTGAAATGAGCTACAAATGATTAGGAGTTTGTTGATCGTTGCAGATGATCCTCTGTGTCAAACTAGAGTGAAAACAATGTGTTTCAGTGATTTTTTGGAAGTTGAGAGAAATGGAGAGAGTCTTGGAAGAGAGGAAGATGAAAAGTTAAAATGAGAGAGAAAGAGGGTCTGGCGCGAAATATATTAAAATATATTACGAAGATACATAATATGAAGCCTTCCCCGCGTATGTATCTACGGAACAAACGAAAATTGGACACAAAAAAGGTATCGCCGGGGATACATCAGCGGAAGCAGGAAGGCAAAATTAGAAACGCACATGGTGCGTGAGACACCCAAACGGTGAGGTAAGAAATTTTCAAAATATTTATGAAAAAGATAACGTGGGACTCCAATATAATTATAAGTTTGTACCTATGGTTGTTTTCGGTCCGGTCCGAATATTTACTATCCCGAGAACTGGACCAAAATAGTAATCGGGTAAACCGGGACACCAAAATAGTAATGAACAATTTTTTTGACCGAAACCGGACTGATATTTCGGATATCCAACAAAAGTTTTTAACGTAATATCCATTTTCGGTATCGGATAACAAAATTATCCATTCCCGGATCGAGTAGCATTTCATTCGATCCATAGGTCCGATTCTATTGGATTGGTTCCCGAGTGGATCTCGGGTAAACCGGTCCAAAAACAGTCCCACTTGTACCATTTCATCACTCCTCTCCAACTACTGTAATCTGTGTTTTCTTCATACCAATGACTCAAAATGTTTTCTGGGTCTTGTACAAAAGATTTTTTTCACTTTCAAAAGCACTCTCAAAGTTGTTTCTTTATATAAATTTTCTCGACCAAGTACTAGAATTGAACACACAAGAAAAAAAACTACTATAAGAAATGTTGAAATACTCATTATATCTAACACTCACAATACAAATCCTCATCATAAGTTATAGTGTGAGAAATTGAGAATAGAAAAGGAATAGTTGTAACTGATTTGCTTGGTTGGAGTAAACATTTGCAACTGCTGGATCCAAAAGGCTGCCAGCATATTAAATTGCATGATTGATACTGTTCCATTCGTTCATCTGGGTCTTCCAATCGGGGAAAACCCGAGAAGTATTAGAACTTGGCAGCCTGTGATTGAAGCGGTAAAAAGCAGACTGTCAAAGTGGAAGCAGAACAATCTGTCAATAGCTGGTCGAGTTACCATCCTAAAATCGGTCTTGTCAGCGGTCCAAGTAATGTAAGTAGTTCTGCTTGGTGGAAAACTATATGCCATATGAACGTACATGTCGGAGTAGTTACGGGACAGTATTCTGTCTGAGAGAATTATAAGGAGTTGATGGAAGTGAACAGGATGAACACAAACTTCTCATGGAAAATAATATGGCACAAGTCCATACCGCCGAAGGTAGCCTATCTGGTATGGAGGTTAATCCATAACAGACTTCCTACCAAAGATAATTTAGTTAGGAGAGGAGTTATTCGGCAAGAAAGTTGCCTATGCGCCGGGGGTTGTGGAGTAAATGAAACAGTCTCACATCTTTTCCTTGAGTGTCCTCTATTTGCAGGGCTGTGGTATAGGATCAACAGGTGGATCGGAATTAATTGCGTACTCCAAAGTTGCAGCCAGACGCATATGGAGCAGTTCGTAGGAGCCTGTAGCTATAAGGCAGCAGTCGCAAATCAAGTGGCAGTAATTTGGTTCGCAAGCATTTGGTGCATTTGGAAAACAAGGAACGATGTAATTTTTCAGAGGAAGGTGGCCAAGTTAGAGCAAATGGTGGAAATAGTGCAACGGAATTCATGGAACTGGCTGAACATAAAACACAAGAGTCTGAGTTGATGCACAAATCAATGGTTCAGAAATCCCTTATTATGCCTAGAGATTTCAGTTAAGGGTTGAAGCGGGGAGCGAGTCTAGATATCATAAGGGCGCTTCACCTGGTCTCATCACTGTCCCGAGTCTGCAGTGGGAGGACGTCTCAAACTGGCATATCGTCAATGTATTTTTCAGAGATTTTATCACTGCAGGAACTTGTGGTTTTGGTTATGGCTATCCAATGGATAGCGAAATTCCGAAACTTTATTGTGGTGGAGGCAGAAGATTATATCAACACAAAGGGATGGAAGATCGTAAACAGTGTCTACATTCCGAAAATAGTGGTGAAGGTCTGCCAAGATTAATTGTAGGAGTTTGTTGGTGGAAGGTCGGGGCCCAACAGGTGGACTTGAAATAGGCGGCATCAGGCGGAAAACAGGATTTTTGGCTCAGTATATATATACATAGCGTCAGTTTTGTTTACAATGCATTAAAAGGGTTTGTCTTGCTGTGCTGTAGTTTATTTTCCTATGTTGGGGTGATAAGGAGTTGCTAGTAGTGGTTTTTTATTTGTATGTCTGTGGTAGCAGAAGTCAGTAAGACTTCTCTTGCTTTTGGCTTGTAATTGACTCTAGGCATTCCTTATGCCTCCTTGTCTCTAATGCAGGTTTCTTTGCCTTTTTTCAAAAAAAAGAAAAGTGTCAGTAGCTGAATATGAATGAGAAAGTGAGCAGTTCAATAACCATTTCTAAACTAGTTCATTAGTCAATGTAGCATACGCAAGCAAGTTAATTTAAGTTCCAATTAATCCTGCTTAGAAGAAACTTTGTTTCTCTGTGTTAATAGGACCCAAAAAAAAGCAATTCTTTTTATGAGTTATTTTTGGTTTGAGTTACCAAACCTTATGTCTTTTTGCACTATTTAATATTTCTAAATGGGTGCATGAAACTACTTTGAGAGTGCTTTTGGAAGTGAAAAATCTTTTGTACAAGATCCAGAAAATGTTTTGAGTGATTGGTCTGAAGAAAACATATTGGAAAGGTGTTTCATGTGGTTTGAACTCATTGGTTGATGACTCTGTGCATGTGTTTAATAAGAGTAAGTTGGAAGATGAAGCCAAGAAAGAAGGTGAAATGGTACAAGTTTATGATTGTATTGGAGTCTCACATTGTTTTTTTTCTTTATAAACAATTTTTCTTTCTTTTTGGTTTTTCACCCTATGGTTCCTAAGGGAAAGGGGCTCTAATAGTCTAGAGTTTGTGCCGAGAGGTCATGATACTGGCCAAACATTGTTCCCACCAGAAATCAAACTCGGTATTCCCTGAATTTTCGTTCCTTAGAAGAAGCTCGTTTACCACTTGAGCTCAAATACTTAATTTCTTTATAAACAATTTTAATGTTTATAAAAGTATCCAATGTCTTCTTTAATATTTTATTTGGAACACCAGTTCCAATCCAATGGGTTTGGGTCACTAAAAAGGGATTATTTCTCGATCATTTACTCTTGTGAAAAAAATGTCTTTAAAATTCATAATTATATTTTTAGACGTCGTTGCACCCTCAAAATTTCCCTCACATCTTCAAGACAATTTGTGTCAAAAGGGTATCTTCCACCCAAGTCTTAATCCTTGCTTCATAAGTTTGCTCAGTCAATTGCTCAAATAATCAACATGAAGTTATAAAGGATGTCTTGAGGTTTCCAAAAAAATCCAGGATCACCTTCATATAACAAAAATTGAAAGAGTTGTGATTGGTGCAAGTTGGACAATTTTTGAAAAAATGCATGAAGCCACTTTGAGCAAAACTTGAAAATTTGAACTAATGAACCAAAGTTTTAAGGTCTAAGCATGTTCATGTCATCTTGAAGGATCTCATTATTTATATATTTTTATTTATTTGCATTTTATTTCATTGAACTTCGATTTTATTTATAAAAATTCAAAATAAAATAAAATTGAATAAAATAAATGACAAGGATAATGGGGGCGCCCTATTGTGGGCTTCTAGAAGCAAGATCAATACATTCAAAGCTCCATGATACCTCATCAAACCATGATCTTCATGCAAGGAACGTTTTTTGAAAAATTATAGAAATAATCTTTCCCTTCGATTGCCATGAAACACACTTGTTTCTTCCCATCTACATCACACCCTCATCTCCTATAAATAGGAGGCCAAACTAAGCCTTAGAGGAGAAAAAAAAAAGATATGCTGGAATAACCATAAGAAACAAGAGTTTGATCACAAAAAGTTCTCAAAGGAGGTGCAATTTCCTATCTCAAGTTCCAGTCGGTTCTAAGTCCATACTATCGTCCAAATATCTTCCTGAGACGTCCAAAGGTAAGTACATATAGTTTTTTTTATACTCATCCATGCTTGAAATAATCATATGCATTATCCCCGATTTTATGAATTTTCCATCATTCGTATTTTCAATTTCCTCCAATCTTATTGATTACTAACCATATAAATTTGTGTATGTGCTTATTTAGAAGAGGTAGAATGCGTTCCATGGAATTCGTAGCGTAAAGTTCATAATCTGACATCGATGAACTGGGTGATATACCTTTTTTTACGAAACTCGAAAAAACCAATAAAAATTTAGACATAGGTTTATTTTAAAATTTTGGGATTTTCTCTTATTGAGCTAAATTATTTTATAATCAACCAAGTAAATAATTTCTTAAAACCATTAATTTATTTTTTTTAAAGAAAAATACGTAAATAAAAGGTAGTTTTTTCTAATCGATTTTTTTTATCAAATTAATTTAGGCTCGGGATTTCCTATTAATTAATTTTGTAAAATAAACTAGAACTTATGTTAATTAATTATTAATAACACCTAGAATTAAATCATAAAAAAAATACAAAAAACATTAATTTAGACTTTAGGACTTTAAAAATATTTCTTTTTTTCTTCTAACATTGTTCTTAGGATTGCACAAACTATGTAATAGCGTAGATTTATTTTCTCGTAATTTTTCCCTATTATGTAATTGCCCATAAGCCATGTAATAGTCTAGGTTTTACATTCTCGCATTTCTTACACTTATGTATCTCTCCCAAAGCGATGTAATAGTTTAGGATTTATTTTTCTCGCACTTTATGCTTATCTATAACTGTTAGATGTATGCTAATAGGCTTGTATGGCAAGATAAAAATAATCGGTAGATAACCCTAACCTCCAAGATAAATATAACTAAATTGAACACACTGTGCATACTCACACCTCTAGGGTAACCTCTCTTGGCGCCTTTTGACAAATTGGTCATGTCCCTCGAACGTAGGGGTATCTTAGCAAAAAAAACTTACGAATAAATCATCATAGTTGCCTACGAAAAAAGATCATAGTCCCTCGATGACCCTTCAAGTTGCCTACGAAAAAATGATCTCGTCCCTCGATGACCCTACAGAAAAATTATGATAGTCCCTTCAAATTGCTAAGGTATCCTTACATGTTGCCTTCTATGACCATTCGATGACCCTTCGATGTCCTTCCACATCCAATAGATAGGACTATCTATCCACAAATGGTATGGATAGTACTATCTCTAATGGAAAACGATAAGTACAAGAAAGACCTTACAGTAAGGGTAAGTAACTTTTAAATGCTCGATCGCAATTAAAAAAAACAAATACTTTTTGCACCTCACACTTTCAAATATTAAAAAAAAAACACTTTTGTATATATTCATACGAGAATCATTACAAAGTTAAACTTTTATTTTACGAAATATTTTCTAAACACGCAACACATTTCAAAAAGCAAATTAAAGTGAGCAAGCAATTAAGAGCCCATGGATAACCATGGATACAAAGGGTGCTAACACCTTCCCTTTGTATAATTACCTCCCGGACCCAAATTTTTTTTTTAAAAAGGTCTTTCTTGTTCTAATATGCCTTTCCTAATAAAATTGGATAAAATAAAAGTCGGTGGCGACTCTTGCTAACCGCAACATTTTTTACAAAATCAAAACTAAAAAAGTCAGATCTCCCACCGTGTTACAGAAGTGGTGACTCTGTTGGGGAAGTAATAATAAAAGAGGGGTTACCTTAAAATTAGCCCACTTTATAGTTTTATTGCTTGAATTGTATGCTTTACTTTTAAGGGCATTTGTTTTGGGAGATACTTGTGTGAAAGATCCTATACCCAGATCTAATGTACCTTAGGTAAGTAGCAAAAGATTATGAAGACTATATGGAGTCGACCAATATGGTTCAAATGATGGCTACAATTAGTGTGACACTTTGGGTTGTACCAATGTTCCTTGAGGCTTGTGTCAAGGATAACAGTTGGGCTCCCGCGTGGTGTCATTATCGCTAATTTGCTTTTAGAACCCTAGTTAACTCATCTTTGGCCATTAGAAAGTAGTGAGGTGGCTGACTTTGGTTTCGAGCAAAGTTGGTGGATACTCGAAACTACACTCATTGAGATCCGACTTTCGGGATGTTTTCGGTTGGCGATAAAGTTGCCGAGCTGAAATAATGCCTTCGAGAAAGATCCGTGATATGAGATTCCTAGAACCCAGTTACTATTCTAGGACAGGTTGAACCAACTAAACTTCAGTGGGGAGGGTACTTACCCACGGACTTCATGCAAACCTTTAAACATAAGGCTCTTGTGTGACTTGTTTTTCCATTACTCACTTTATATATGAACATAACATCATAGCATCATTACATCATAAACATAGCATTTTTCACTAACCATTTCAAGGATCTAGGAATTTATCTTTGATCTTTGTTGCAGATTATGGCTTCCGCTCGTAGAAACACTATCCGAGTCCACTTTGTAAGCATACCTTATCAGCTTAAATAATTGGTCTCAAACATTCCCGAGGGTTCTCGATTCACTGAAAAACATGGTTATCTTCTCAGCTTGGTTACCTCAGGATTTGATGAAGAAATGATAAGTGTTCTATTCCAGTTCTTTGATCCAAAGCATCACTATTTCACCTTCCCTGATTACAAATTGGTACCTACTATGCAGGAGTTCTCTATACTGCTTGGCATACCTATCCTTGATCGGGTACCTTTCACTGATCTAGAGAATGCTCCAAATCCTGAGGTTATTGTTCCAGCCTTGCATCTGAAGAATTCATACATTGCATCTAATTGGGAAACAAAGAGTGGAGTCAAATGCTTTCTGATTAAGTTCTTATTTGAGAAAGCCCAACTGTCCTTGAAGGCTAGGAATTTTTCTACTTTCGAGGAGATTTTGGCTTTGTTGATCTATGGCTTGGTATTATTCCCTAACCCAAACCAATTCATAGATGTGCACGTTATCCAGGTATTTCTAACTCGCAATCCCGTACCTACTTTGTTGGGAGATATTCTGCATTCTCTCCACACTCGTACTATGAAGAAGCGAGTGACTCTCGTGTGTTGCATACCCTTACTATCAAAGTGGTTTATTTCACACCTTCCCCGATCAGTGATGAAAAACGAGCGAGGATTAAAATGGTGTCAAAGAGTAATTTCATTATCTCATTCAGATATTTATTGGTGTCCCCAGTCCCAGGAGGATATCATTATCATTGACCGTTATGGAAAATTCCCTAATATGCCACTCCTAGGTATAATGGGAGGTATCACTTATAATCCTTCATTAGCTCTACGTCAATTCGGTTATGCTATGAGAGACGATCCTCACGATATGATTATTCAGGGTATTATATTCAATTATGAAGATGATCCCCAAGGTTTTTGTCAAAAATTTATACGTACTTGGGGCATGGTGAACAAAATTAATAGCAAGAATTTAGGACAGAAGAACTCTACTCCTTTAAGCCTTATCTCAGACGGGTGCGAACTCGTGCTCAGAATCTCGTAATGCATTATAAGGCCATTCTACCAGTGATTATTGAACCTGAATTCGAAGGAGACGATCCTCAGATTATTCTTCATCTAGACATGCCTACAGATCTCGAAGAGCTACAGAAGTCCTGGATTCAAATAAAAGAAGAAATGGATACTTTTGAGACCCAATTCTATGCTAGTGAGAAGAAAGTGTTAGAGTTAACCAAGCTACTTCATGAGGAGTAGGGCATTAATGCCTACATTGGCACAAAGAGGAAACTTTGTGAGAGACCTAAGGTGCTTTTATTAATTGTTATTTGTTTTTGTATTTCTTTTCTTGTAAGCCCGAGTGGCAAATAATAAATCATAACTTGATATCTACTAATAAAAGTTTCTTGTGTCTTTTGGTTTAAACAAATTTAAATTCTCAAGGTCCTTTAAATCATTGCATCTTCATACCATTTATAGCATTGCATAACAGGTTTCTACAAACAGGTATCTCATTTTCTCGCTGTTTATTTCAGCAGAAAATGGCATTAGAACAAATCATCAAGGATCTCCAAGCTCAGAACACCTAATTCCAAGCAATGATCACGAGCTTGGCCAAGGGGCAGGAGGAACTGAAAGTGCTCCCGACGAAGAAAGATAAGAAGGGGAAGAAGAATCTTGGCTTCATCAACATGGGAAGGAGGTTCAAAGGTGTCACTAAGGCTGTTAAGGAGGTGGTAATTCTAGAAGACGATGTAAAACTAGATTCTGAACAGGAAGAAGGTAGCCACCATAACACTAATGAGGCTTCTAATCAAGATGACGACTATTACTATGACTCTGCCGATGATGACAAATATAAGTCGTTGGAAGACCTCTTGAATGATATGGAGGTCCAGAGGATACTTGGTCTAGATTTTGAGGATTTGGGTTTGGTCTCAGGAGTTGTTATTCCCCCAAATTCAAGGTGCCTACTTTTTCTAAATATGACGGTGTCTCATGTCCAAAGCTACATTTAAGATCTTATGTTCGGAAAATCCAGCCACACATTGCTGATAAAAAGTTGTGGATGCATTTCTTCCAAGAGAGCTTGTCTGGAACTCAATTGGAGTGGTACGATCAACTTGAGAGTACCAATGTTCGTACTTGGAATGATCTTGTTGAAGCCTTCTACAGGAAGTACCAGTATAACTCCGATTTGGCGCCGACTCGGATGCAACTCCAAAGCATGTCAATGGGGTCTGGAGAGAGCTTCAAAGAATATGCCCAAAAGTGGGGGGATTTAGCCGGAAGAGTCCAACCTCCTTTATCTAATAGGGAGATGGTGGATATGTTCATTGTAACACCCTTATTTCTACCCGACGATTATATTAAAATCAGAGTATTAAAATTTCAACCAACAAGTACACAAAACACGATGCTACATTTTTTAACTTATAAAGGCTTCATTTAATTTCATGAGAATTAATACATAACACTTTCGGTTCATAAGAAACTAAAAACAACAACTTTTATTCATTTATGAAAACAAATTCAACTTTTACAACTACGCAGTGAATTTTCAACTTATTCAACTAAACATGGTATAACATGTTATTCAACTTAAAACAACCTAGTAACAACATATTTAAACTAAAATAACTTGAAAACCACACAAAACAACTAAGCGTCCATTCCTCGAGAATTACGTATCAGAGCACCGACACCGGCTCGAACTATTGAAGATAATCTTCTTCCTTCAAGCTACCTGCATGCTACCAACATAGGGGTAACATTCAAACAGAAGGGGTGAGATATCGATAATTATAAACGATATATGATTAACAATACTTAGATAAGGATCATAAACAATTCACCACTTCACAACATCAGCCAAAACAACAACTTAACAATCATCCACCTTTTATCAACTTATTTTACTACTTATTATATCCATCAATATTCCCTCGTAAACCGCATAATCATATATTCAACACGAACTACTTAATCAGCCTAATCAACATAATTCACTCAATTAACTCGAAAACAACATAAACAACTTATCAACTTGAACGACATACACACTTATCAACTTGAACAACATAAACAACATAAACAACATAATCGACATAAATAGCACAACTCAGATATGACTCGACTATGCAAATGCATGTGGTACCATTCAGAGTAAATCTCCCAACTTAAAATTTTTGCCAAGTTATCAAGGCAATCAAGGCATATAAGCCTTCAACTTTCAACTTGGTGCCAATCCAGGCCAACATGGTGTGAGCAACGACTCCGACATAAAAATGCATATGATTTATATAACATGCACGACTTTACAACATAACAACATACAACATCAAAGAGCACAACCAACTTATACAACTTGAACAACTTAAATTAACGTTGGCTATTAAGCATCCAACTTGAACAACATAACAACTTCGACAACACAAACAACTTAGACAACATGAGCAACTCAAAAAACTTGAGAAACTTAAAAAGCGTCAACAAGCAACACAAACAACTTATACAACGTGAACGACATAAATTCAACATTGGCTTGTAAGGCCTCCCACAAAATCAACTTAGAACGTTCCGTAAACCGAAACGACTTACCAACTCAACCAATGCCCGCAACTCGACTTTACAACATATTTTCAACAAAACAACGCAACAAAAATCAACTATTAAACTACCCGACTTACCCCGACAAATTTCGTTAAATTCCGGGCAACTAAGATTTTCGCCTAATTCGGCTAAACCGACTAACTGACATTGTTTTTATCATTCTACGATTATTGCCGACTTATTCTGTAATTTCTGTCAAAAATATTATTTCTAGTAAACTACCACTATCAGGGAAAACACAGGTTTATAACTATTTTTGCTAAATTTCCAAAACTCAATTTTCTGTCAAAAGTTCCCAAACAGGATTTACTGTTAAATACTATTTTGTTTCTTATTCTCAACTGATACTTTTTCTTGTCTCTGAATTCTAAACTTTTAATGTTCCTTATGATTTTCAATAAAACAATATTCATAAAATTAGTATTTGTTTATAATTAGATTACCAAAATAATGAAACATGTTTAACTGGTTTATTATAATAAAATACTACATAGTGAAATTTAGTGTCACCTTCCGATTATAGGGTGGCTTGCGCCACCCATGATATAACTAACATAAGTGGCCAGCGCCACTCTCTTTAAGATGGTGGCCACACAAAAGTGGCACTCATCACAAGAATCTATGGCTTGCGCCATATTATGCCAATCAATGTGGCTCCTGCCACTTTATGAAGTGGCTTGCGCCACTTTCCCATGTGGCACCCACCACATGGTTGCTTCTTCCTTTGGGTGGCCGAAGCCACCCCCACTTAGGTGACCTGCGCCACCCGTGCACTTCTACACCAGGTTCAACATCCCCAATCCGAATTTTTCAAAAAATACAAAATCACAACATAAATAAAATCGACACTATACGAAACAACTCATGAACAACTTAAAATCATCAAGCAATCAACAAATATACAGAATCGGTCAACAAAATATTAACACAACAAAAATACAGGAATCAACATAATTCGACATATAACATCAACAAAACACAGTACATACAACCATCCAAATCCAGTATCATTTATCAAACTCAGTTATATGGATCGAACCCCACCCTTACCTTAGATTAACGATTACTCTAATAATTTTCCGGTTAGTCTCCAAAGTTCTCCGAGCGAATTTCCAACCCTTTACGTCTATGACTCTTTTCCTCTCCTCTTTCATCCATGGAGATTAGAAATACAAATATGTTGCCATTGAGTCCCTATCTTGACCAAAATTCATCCTCCATCATCATCAATCTCGTAACTACTATTTTACCAATTTCCAGCATGAACTTACAAACTTCAAATGTGTTTTTATCCTTCAATACCAAACTTATTGATAAGAAATCATATATAAAATTAAAGGGAATTTCATAAGCTTTCCAGAAATTCAAGAATCAATTTAATCGGAATTACGAGTTAAAAGTTATCATCTGTTTAGTGGAGATTGTGCCGTAAGTGCGAAAATGGAGATATGATCATGAGTTCTTCTTTCTCCTTCTTTGCTCCAAGCTATTTTCTCTCTTCTAAAACCCTTATTCTTCTTAATACTTTTTCCTCTGTAACTTTCATGTCCTATTCTCTTGCTACCAATTAACCTAATTTTCTTATCATATAATTCTATTATATTGGGCCTAAGTCATACACCCTCTTAATTGTTAATTCCGACGCAATCCAAGCCCATTAACCAACATGCTCCAATAATCGATAATATCACTTATAATATTATTTCCTCGACTTTCCGACTATTAATCCGACTTAACGACTTAATTCTTCACAATATAAAATCAACCGAATAATAATTCACGACTAACTACTTACTCCCGACTTAATAGATTAACTTCTGATTATCAACCAAATGGTCCAAACATTCCAATCAACATATCCAACAACAAACGGAGAATAATCCATATCGTTTCCCACAACTTATATCGACTTAAATAATTAAATTAGACTCAAACCAACTTATAACCATCAACATAATATTCCGATAAATTCGGCCATCAACACGAATCGACATAATTCCACACAAAGCAACTCAAATCGACAAATATACTCAAATCAACGCAAATTACCACAACATACCACAATTATATTTAATTAAATAAACGGGCATTACAACTCTTCCCCACTTAGAATATTTTCGTCCTCAAAATTTCATCCAATTCAACTACTCCAACTTATTTCCTCCGACTAATCAACTTTCATCTCCGAAGGTAACCTACACATACTATAAACAATAATACACAACTTCGATGGCAACAAAAACACGAAGAACCCTCAAGAAATACTCTTGACAACTATCAACACGACACAATGAGTAACCAACTTAAAAAATCAAAACACATCAATACAAGAACACACAACTTAAACACAACATCAACTCAATCAACTATCAACATCTTTGTCATTCACATAAGAAGAACTGCACTACACCACGCATTCGCTGCGCACTCCGATTACTTGAAAAATAACAAGTTTACTGAGTTTTAGTCCAACTTACAATCACCAAAATCGACATATCAACAAATCCTCCGACTTAATCCTTTGGAATTCCGTTCCAATAGGTATTCTAACTCTTGTAGTTACCAAATAGTTCCAACTTAGATCCATAAGATAACGCCTCTGAACGTTCAACACAATTACAACTGTGACTACTTCCAAATCCTTGGATAAAATATACTTATACTTCCGGATTATCCTCAACATAACTACAACTTTACTATCTTTTAATAACACGTCCTTCAAAAACCATCTTAAACATGCAACATTATTACAACAACATATGGTACATGGGTCCAACGAATTCCCACAAGATAACTTATATTCTTCCCTTCTAACTAATTCAATATACTAAATCCTCGATTCGTACTCATACCGACACAACCCTTCATAAATTCTTATCTGAATCGACACAACCAAACAACTCTTCTTGTTCTAAACAAAAATCGCACTTTAATAAACCAACTTATAGTTTCACTTCTCCTAATACTTTACAACTTAACTTTGTCCGAAATTCTTGTCAAATCATCATTTTACATTTCAACCTAGTTTCCTCTCTAATCATCTCGAGAAAGCTTTAAGTCTCAAGCTACTTAATTCATCACTAAACAACATTCCAATTATCCAGAATCCAACTATGAGTTTCTTTATTACTATTCAATCCAAATGCAACTTCATACTATCATCTTTAAATCCAACTAATTTTCTTATGTACGAATCACCATCGACAAATTAAACAATCCTCAAGCGCTTGGCTTGACTTCAACCAATTCGACGTACATATATACTAGTTGGTATGACACATCTATCCATCAATTATGATTCCGTCTACTATCAACAATTGATTAAGGGTGATCAGTTTCTCAATTTGTCAATAGACATCCGACAATCATAACGGTGGCATAAATCATCACTACACATACAATAACGTACTTTAACTTGTGCCTGAAGTCCATAAGCATAAAACTCCGCCAACTCTCTAAGGCTTACCAACGTCTTCTTAATTTTCTTAGTTCCTACTTCATCAATTATACCAAATCCTCTAACATCCAATACACCATCTCTTATATACACTCGTAGCATAATACAACTTTAAATATTCTTCTAACACCGGAGATGCTACAATACCGAGTACAATCCAATTTAAAATTCTTAGCAACACAAATCAAACATCCGTCTTCCTCTCAACATTACCATCATCTAACATCGAAACTTTAACCATACTCATTCGACATAAATCTCATCTCTATTAATTCCTTCTAAGACCATCATTTCATTCATTATCAACATTTCACACTCGTCTTCATCTTTCCAAAAATTTCAGCAATAAACGCTCAACTTCGAACATAATTATCTCTTCCATTAAAGACCTCCAAATCACAAAATTATATTCTAACATGAAGATAATTTTGTGCAGATTCCAGAACTTCAAAAATTGCTTGAATCCAACTCACGAGTAAAAAGTTATCCTCCTTGCAATGCGACTGGTCAACAATTCCCGTATGCAGAATTTCCAAAATTCAGCAGCAGATCCAACTATTAAAACACACTTATCTCCCTCTTCACAAACCTCCTAAAGGCAAACCTTATATGCAAACTATAGGGAATTTCGTAAGCTTTCCAAACATTCCAGAATCGCCTCCATCAGAATCACGAGTAAAACGTTATGCTTCTTCTCGTGACAGCTGCTCCAAGATTGCAAAAACCAGAATTTTGAGATTGATGAATATAAGTTCCATCTCTCGCTCTTGATTCTAAAATCTACCAAGAATCTATGTTTTTCATTCAACTACGAAAATTACTCGTCTTTAATCCAACTATACTCAAGGAATAGTAATCTACCGACTTGGTCCACCACTTATCATTTACTTTGGGTTAATTCCTTATTCTCAATCAACTCATCATCCATCATCTACGCACATCTCTAACTCGGCCGATATGAATTCATGAGTCCATACTCTCTCCGGTCCGCAACAACATCGCTTCAACAACCTTGCACTCTCGCAATCAATATCAACTTTGAACCAGCTTCAACATTCTAACAACAGTCCGGGAGCAAGCCTCTCCCCCACTTAAAATTCCAAACCAACACCTGCAGACCACGACTAAAAACCAACAAACAAGTACAGACAGTGTTTCACACAGATGTCGAGTACTAAGGAATAAATAATATTAAAAACATTGGCCGGACGGACCGACCTGCTATGATACCACTAATGTAACACCCCTATTTCTACCCCGTAATTATATTAAAATCAGAGTATTAAAATTTCAACCAACAAGTACACAAAACATGATGCTCCATTTTTCAACTTATAAAGACTTCATTTAATTTCATGATAATTGATACATAACACTTTCAGCTCGTAAGAAACTAAAAATAACAACTTTTATTCATTTATGAAAACAAATTCAACTTTTACAACTACGCAACGGATTTTCAACTTATTCAACAAAACATGGTATAACATGTTATTCAACTTAAAACAACCTAGTAACAACATATTTAAACTAAAACAACTTGAAAACCACACAAAACAACTAAGTGTCCATTCCCCGAGTGTTACGTATCAGAGCACCGACACCGACTCAAACTAGTGAAGATAATCATCTTCCTTCAAGCTACATGCACAATACCAACATAGTGGTAACATAAAAACAGAAGGGGTGAGATATCGATAATTATAAATAATATATGATTAACAATAATTAGATAAGGATCATAAACAATTCACCACTTCACAACATCAACCAAAACAACAACTTAACAATCATCCACCTTTTATCAACTTATTTTACTACTTATTATATCCATCAACATTCCCTCGTTAACCGCATAAACATATATTCAACACGAACTACTTAATCAGCCTAATCAACATAATTCACTCAATTAAATCGAAAACAACATAAATAACTTATCAACTTGAACAACATAAACAACATAATCGACATAAATAGCGCAACTCATATACGACTCGACTATGCAAATGCATGTGGTACCATTCGGAGTAAAACTCCCAACTTAAAATTATTGCCAGGTTATCGAGGCAATCAAGGCATAAGCCTTCAACTTTCAACTTGGTGCCAATCCAGGCTAACGTGGTGTGAGCAACGACTCCGACATAAAAATGCATATGATCTACATAACATGCACGACTTTACAACATAATAACATACAACATCAAAGAGCACAACCAGCTTATACAACTTGAACAACTTAAATCAACGTTGGCTATTAGCCTCCAACTTGAACAACATAACAACTTCGACAACACAAACAACTTAGACAACATGAGCAACTCAAACAACTTGAGCAACTTAAACAACGTTAACAAGCAACAAAAACAACTGATACAATGTGAACGACATAAATTCAACATTGGCTTGTAAGGCCTCCCACAAAATCAACTTAGAACGTTTTGTAAACCGAAACGACTTACCAACTCAACCAGTGCCCGCAACTTGACTTTACATCATCTTTTCAACAAAATAACACAACAAAAATAAACTATTAAACTACCTGACTTACCCCGACAATTTTCGTTAAACTCCGGGCAACTAAGATTTTCGCCTAATTCGGTTAAATCGACTAACTGACATTGTTTTTATCATTCTTCAATTATTGTCAACTTATTCTGAAAATTCTGTCAAAACTATTATTTCTAGTAAACTACCACTGTCATGGAAAACACAGGCTTATAATTGTTTCTACTAAATTTCCAAAACTCAGTTTTCTGTCAAAAGTTCCCAAACAGGATTTACTGTTAAATACTATTTTGTTTCTTATTCTCAACTGATACTTTTTCTTGTATCTGAATTCTAAAGTTTTAATATTCCTTCTGATTTTCAAAAAAACAATGTTCATAAAATTAGTATTTGTTTATAATTATATTACCAAAATAATGAAACATGTTTAACTGGTTTATTATGATAAAATACTACAAAGTGAAATTTAGTGTCACATTCCGGTTATAAGGTGGCTTGCGCCACCCATGATATAACTAACCTAAATGGCCAGCGCCACTCTCTTTAAGATGGTGGCCACACAAAAGTGGCACTCACCTCAAGAATCTATGGCTTGTGCCATATTATGGCAATCAATGTGGTTCCTGCCACTTTATGAAGTGGCTTGCGCCACTTTCCCATATGGCACCCACCACATGGTTGCTTCTTCCTTTGGGTGGCCGGCGCCACCCCCACTTGGGTGGCCTGCGCCAGAAAATACAAAATCGACACTATACATAACAACTTATGAACAACTTAAAATCATCAAGCAATCAACAAATATACAGAATCAGTCAATAAAATATTAACACAACAAAAATACAAGAATCAACGTAATTCGACATCAGCATCAACAAAACACATCATATACCACCATCCAAATCCAGCATTATTTATCAAACCCGGTGTTATACCCCAAAATTTATCCTCCCATATTCAAGACAATGTGTCTCAATAGATCTCCTAATAGTCACAAGATTCACAATTGCTCACAAGGATTTCATATTTCATCAGACAAAGCTTCCTCATAAACAATTGATCTAAAACTAGGGTTTTGAACTTTAAAAGGAAAAATGAATTCCAAAGCCTCAAGTGGACTTCATGATATCCCATATACCTCAAAGAATCCTCATGTCAAGTTTCAAGGCTTTCCCTACAAGTTTGGTCAGTCAGATGCTCAGATACTTAAAAATCAATTAACTTGGTCAACAAGTCAACTGTGGTCAACATAAAGTCAAACTTCAAGATATTTGGTCAACATCAAGATTATGAGGAGAAATTCATCATTTGATTAAGGGTTGATCATGATTCATCAAGGAAACCTCAGAATCATCAAGAATCAGGAGTTACTATATTAGAGTTTTGTGTAAGAAAAGTCAACTGTACTTTGACCAGCCATAACTTTCACATACTTCATAAATTTTTTCCATTCAAAGCTCATTTGTGTCTCACAAGCCATGGCAAAAAATGTTTCATTTGAGAGATATGAGCCAAGACATTAAAGGTCCTTTTAAAAGTCAACAAAAAGTCAACTTTTTCCAAAGCCCATAACTTAAAAATGGAATATCAAATGGACATGAGACCAAACGGAGTAGCTAGAGGACACTCTAAGCTTTCCAAAAATTCCTAGAACACTTTCATGGAATAAAAATTGAGGTAGTTATGCATTGATAAATTTGGGCAATTTTGAGGAGGTGTATGAAGCAAAAAAGGTCAAAACTCAAGTTTTCTTCAAATGGACTCATAATATTTCAACCCAAACTCAAATATGAGACCATTCACGACCCATTGATCATATTTTCTGATTTTTATTATTTATTTTATATTATATTGAATTTAAATCATTTAAATCCATTTTTAATTAAAATAAATCATAAGAAATCAAATATTTGATCTAAAAATTATTTTGGGATCAAATATTTGATAGTTAAGTTGATTGATCATGTCTAAATTCGTGAAATACCAAATAAGTATGATTTTATGTGATTTTTGGACAAAATTGGAAACCATCTTTCTTCACACTCAAGCAACCCAAGAATCCTTCATCAAGGCCCAAAGTTTTGACCTAAATTACACTACTATATAAGCATAACATGATCACAATACAATGGACGAAAAAAATCAGAGCAAAAGACCACTTTCAAACTTCAAATTTTTCCAAGAAAATTGACCATTCGGTTTTGTCATTCTAGTATTTTTTTCAAAGGTTTGAAAGGTTCCTTTACATTCCTTGATGTATTCTGAAGCTATTACAATCATCACCATCATCAAAAACCTCATGAATCATGCAAATCGAATTCACATTATTGTCTTATTTTGATTTTTTTCGATTTCATTGATTCATGCACTTTTAATTGATTTTGACCATCTAACATTGTTTGTTTCATTGTATAGAAGCTTTTTGGGCAATTAGATTCGAGTTTCACTGCAGGAATCATAAAACGCCATAGCTAGGGTTTGGAGTTTGAAATTGGGGATTCTTGATTGAGACGATTTCAAGACGATTTGATGGGATATTTAGACTCCTAACATCATTTGCAACTGATTGGAATGCTTAGATTTAATTGATTTTGTGTATATGTGATGTTTTGTTAAACGCATGTCTTTTAGCTACGAAGAGTTTGTAGCAAAAACATAGTCAACTCGTAGAAAACTTCAAGTAGCTAGATGAGGAAGACGACATGGATGCGCGCGTTTTCATAATTTGAATATTTGACTTCTCTTATAATTTATTTGTTCTCTATTTCTAACACTTGCGTGCAGGTAGCCCAGTGGAGGAAGGATATGTATATGAGGCAAAGGGTGTGGGTTCAAACCCTACCTCCATCAATTTTTACAGTCTGGTCACTTTTTCTATTATTTTCTTAGTTTTCTATTGTTTTTCTTAATTATTTTAATTAACCATGATTAATCACAATTAACTTTAAACCAATTTAAACTAATTACCACCATTAACTTTATAAATAATCCTTAATAATTTTTCTTATATAATATTTTTTCATAAAAAAAATAGTTTAATAATTTTTTTTAATTAAAATTGTAAATCAATTTAATTAATTAGATTTAGATTAATTTTGTTAACCCTAATTTAACAAACCCTGGTTTTTTTTAATCAACCCTAATTTTCAAACCCTAATTTTTCATAAAAACAATTTCTTTTCTAATTTAATTTTTATTTGTCTTATTTATTTTATTTAGAAAAATTGTATAGGTCGCACTCTTATGTAATTTAATTTCTCGCTTTATTCCCGATTATGTAACTGCTTCTCCTATGTAATAGCTTAGGTTTAATTTTCCGTATTTTATTTTCCGCAATCCCCCTAAAAGACAAATGTACCCCCTCCCCTAATGTAATAGCGTAGGACTTTAATTTCCGTTTTTAATTTCTGCAAATATAACTGCATGGTTAGTAATTTAGGGAGTGCAAAGGTTGTATGATAAATAAATTGGACTTATCCCACTAATTACAAGACAAATAACTGAAACTGATATTCACACACGTAAGTTGATCGTTTTACAATTGCCATATGCACCTCCTAGGGTTTCCTCTCTTGGTTGCCTTACAATAAACATGGTCAAGTCCCTCGAACATAGGGGTATCTTAGTAAAGTTGCCTACGAACTATATCATCAAGTCCCTTCAAGATAAAAGATCATAGTCCCTTCGAGTTTCCTACGAATAAATGATATCGTCCCTCGATGACCCTACGAAAATGATGATAGTCCCTTTGAATTAATAAGACACCACTACAGGTTGCCTTCTATGACCATATGATGACCTAACACACGTCCCTTATAACATCCAAGGTAAAGACTACTTACTCACTTATAGTAAGGACAAACTTACCCCTTAAAGGAAATAAATAAGAAGAAAGACCAACTTAGGGTAGGTAGCTCTTAAATACTTGCTCACTCTTTCAAAAACACTTCTTACACTCCACTTTTTTCAAAATATTTCTCAAAGCTAAACACTTTGTATATATCCATACGAGGATCATTACAAAGTTAAAGACTTATGAAAATATTTTCTAAACACACTACACATTTTTCAAACAAAGTCAAGTGAGCTAAGTAGTTAAGAGCCCATGGATAACCATGGATATAAAGGGTGCTAACACCTTCCCTTTATATAACCTACCCCCCGAACTCAAATATTTTTAAGAAGGTATTTCCTATTCTCTTATTCCTTTTCCTGTTGGATAAAATAAAAGTCGGCGGCGACTCTTGCTATCCACACATGATTTTTGTTAAACAAAAACGCCCAAGTCAGTTCTCCCACCGTGTTATAGAACTGGCGACTCTGCTAGGGACTACTAAGTATAAGAGGGGTTACCTTAGGATTAGATCACTATACTTGTTTGAATTGCTTGATTTATCTTTAAGGGCTTGTTGTAGGGTTACTGTGAGAAAGATCCTAACCCGGATCTAGTGTACCTTAGGTAAGTGGCAATAGACCAAAGAAACTGTACGGCGTATACCGATATGGTTGATCTGGTGGCTACAGTTAGTGTGACTTCTTGGTTGGTTCTTATGTTCCTTAAGTAAGTTAAGGATAACATGAGGCTGCCATATGTTGTCATTAACACTAACTACCCTTTAGAACCCTAATTGACCCATCTTGGCCATTAGAAAGTAGTGAGATAACCGGCTTTGGTGAAGGCTAAAGTTGGTTGATACTCGATGCTACGCTCATTGAGATTCTAATCTTGGGGAGTTTTGGTTGGCAAGTCAGTTTCCTACTGAAAAACAACCCTTGATAAGGATCAGTGATATTAAGATTCCTTAGAACCCGGTTACTATTGATAGGACAGAATGAACCAACTAAACTTCAGTGGGGAGGGTACTTACCTATGGACTCCATGCAAGCCTTTAAACCTAAGGCTATTATGTGACTTGTTTGTGTGTGCCACTTGTTTGTGTATGAACATACATCATAACATCATGACATCATAACATAGCATTCTCACTAACCATTTCAAGGACCAAAGGATTTATCTTTGTTCTTTGTTGCAGGTTATGGCCTCCGCCCGTAGGAATACTATCCGGATCAACTTTGTAGGGATACCCCCCAAGCTTAAAGAATTGGTTTCTAAAATTCCTTAGAGCTCTCAATTCATCAAGGAGCATGGTCATCTACTTGATTTGGTTATTTCAGGGTTTGATGAAAATATGATGAGTGTTTTGTTCCAGTTCTTTGATCCTAAACATCACTACTTCACATTTCCCGATTATCAGCTGGTACCCACAATAGAAGAATTCTCCAAATTGCTTCGTGTGCCTATCTCCTCTGTTGTTGTTGGGTGGATTTCCCTGGGCATCCAGAGTAACCACCGGAGGGTCTGTTTGGGGAGGAGTAAGCCCCTGTATGGTATTTCTCAACTCTTGTTGCCCTAGGGCCATGCCCTGCATCATCGTCACAAACTCTCCCATTCGGGTGCGGAGTTTGTTGAGCTCTGTCTGCATAATATCCATGAAGTGCCTTTGATTTCTACGGGTAGCGCACCGGTGAGGAATATCTTGTCTGAGGTGACGAGTCCTGGCTGCTCTTGCAATCTTTTCCCTGTAAATAGATAAGTTAAGTAATCTAGATGACCTGCAAAAAGAAAGAAAATGCAAGTGCTATGAATGCATGCAATGCTGTGTTCTTTCCATTCTTAAGGTTTTTTACTTTCCCGTTTCAGTATTAAGAAAATAGCCTTTGGAAGAAGACCCCGTATGATGTTCAGATAAGGTGACAGCCGTGGAGAATTGGTGCTTATTACCCAGTGTCAGTGCAAAAGATAACAACCAGAGATTCAACTCAAGTCAATCATATAAACTGAAATATGAAACAACAAAGTCCCCGAAGGGTGCCAATTCATACATCAAAAGAAAAACAAAGTACATCAATAAAAAGGAATCCCACAACAGGCTTGTGGGTAATCCAGGTATAAGAGCATAAAACTAAACCCTATGAAGTTCTATATCTTGCAACCTCCAGCTAAGGCGCTTGACGTCCTGGAACAAATGAGCTATGTCCAGATGATTTGGATCCTGGATGAGCCTCTGGATGAGAAGATCCCTTAGATCAAAGGAAGCATGCAACTCTTCAATCTGCTGTAGGAACACCTTCTCACTTTCTTTGCTTGGACCTAACTCAGTCTTCGCTTTCTTAACATCAGCTCGAAGCTTCAGCTCTTCTACTTCCTTCTGGATATCTTCAGTTGTTTGTTGACTCTTTGCCATATTCTGAAGGTAATCTTTTTGTTGCTCGTGGGCCATTTGAAGCAGCTCTCCCTATTCATCCAGAGTATCTTAAAGGCTTTTTATCTTCAGTTTGTACTCGATCTCTACCTCCTTCTGTTTTCTCAGATGATCATCCCACTTATCCTGCAAGAGGGTCACAACTTCATTAGCTTCATCCAAGTATTTCTTATCTTTCCGGTGTTGACTCGCCTTATGGATCTCAGCTAATCCCCTTTTCTTGAAGTAGAGCTCTCGTTCTTCGAAGTCTTTCTGTTTGAGTAGGACTGTCTCTTCGGCTTGGTGAGCTCTTTCCTCCAGTTATTGGTTCTGAATCATCAGTTTCTGACAAAAGTTGTGGGCCTCCTGATTTTCAACTCTAAGTTGTTTAACCAAAGCCTCCAATTTTTGGTAATCCTCTAATGGCATAGTTGCAAGAGGTGGAGTTGGTATAAAAAAAGGGATTAGAGCCACTTGAGCCACCTCCCTTATCCAGGCTTCGAACTCAGGGAACATCTGATTATTGCTCTTGCCCAGGAATGATGTACCCTTTCTTCTGATCAATTTCCAAGAGCCTGCAACTTTCCTGACCAACGGAAGATTATCCTTTACCGAGAAATAGAAAGTTTGGAATAACTCTGATTCATTGGGAATCTCTTTGAGTGCATACCCCAGCTAACTAGATACTCCAGAGGAAAACCAAGTACCCTTGATTTGGTGGTAGCCAGATTTGCAGATACTTCATATGAGCTCAAATAAAGAGTTTTGGCGATGTTAGAATGAGTTGGTCTAATCATCTCTGAATTGAAGGGAATCTGATCTTTGATTGGCACTCCCAGAATCTCAGCATACTCTTCCAGTAAAGGACCTAACTGAAAGTCATGAAAGGTGAAACACCTGAGTCGTGGGTTGTAATACTGCAATAAAGTATGAATGGTGCTTCTTTGAGAGCTGTCCAGATTGAATACCAAATCCAGAATGTCGCCATATTTCTCCTTGAAGTATCCCAGATGACCCGAGGTAATAAGAGACACCATTTGGTTGATCAAATCTACATTGGTATCAAAGAATTTGTAGTGCATAGTCCTTTTTCTGACGTCTTCCATTCTGAAGTAATAATATGACCAGGAACTGGGAATAGTATAAACCCTGGGAATGAAAAAAAACACAAATGGTTAATGATGTTATGATGCTTATGCAAGGCAAGGCATGCAATCAGTGACGTGTCTGTGGTGTGTCAATCATATAATCACGTGTCGGTGCAAGGTCACAACATCAACATATCACAATAACAATCCCTCTGATCCGGGATCCATATCTCATAATCAAGGTACAAGAGAACCAAATCACAAAATTGAACCATATTGGCAAAGCGAGTATGTTGAAGGTCTTAGGGTTCCTACAAACCTATAAACCCCTCCCATCTCACAGGTGTGCTACTCGGGTCAACATCACAGACTCTTAAAGCCGAATAGAAATAAAACGTTCACCATTTCTGAGAAATGGCTCATGATCAAATCAGGGAATCAGTTTGGCATTATGTACTACTCAGGGAGGTCTCAGATAAGTCCGAAAGAAACAAGCATCCCTCATAGGTTCCTAGCTTCAAGCACTGAATCGAGAAACAATAGTACATTCAGCCCTTGGGATACAGTACTATCGTCATACGAACAATTTGCCTTAACTTGGTTCCTATGAGAGAACCAGGCCATCCTATGCGAGTTCCCAGTGGGCCCTTGGATACGAGTGGGTTTTCCAACAAATGTGGTTTGCCACTGTCATCACTAGAGAGGGTTGTTTCCACTAAGGTCCTCGAAGATCGGTCACCAAATGCACATAATTATCGAGATCGTACCCTGAAGTGGGGAATAACCCCCACACATAATAGTTCCAAGACGGTCGCAGTCTAGGTGTGGAACACATCTCCACTCATCTTGTAACCATGAAAGTATAATGTCTGTCCATGCTAATCCTATGGTGCACTCAAGCCGGGTATTTGGCTTATCTCACAGTAACTCCCATCCCGAAGAAAAAGTGAAAACCACTACAGCCAGACAGTCCAGTATATATGATGCATGGAAAATAAATACTGAAAGCAGTAAATAAATGTTGTAAAGTAAACTGTAAATGAAAATAGTAAATAAACACACAACAACACACACATAAACACCCAAAGAAACAAAATCAAACTGGCACTAGGATTGACTCTCAAAGGGGAAACCAAAGATTTCGGGTTCTGTCCCCAGCAGAGTCGCCAACTGTCGCTCCCGAAATTTTCATCCTAGTACAAACACGAAAGTGGTGCGGAAAAGGTAGAGTCGCTAGCTAGGCATTTTTATCCCGAATGAATGGGAAAGGTAATGCTGCACAAACCTAGGAGAAAAGGAAAGGACAAGGTCCTACGAACCAAAGATCTGGGTTTGGGAGTCGGTTACGACCTGGGAAGGTATTAGCACCCCAGACCGACCGTCGTACCCGAAGGGATCCATGCTTCTTTGTCTATTTCAAAGGGTGAGAAATAAGATGCTGCTGAACAAAAGCCGCTGACTGGAACTGGAATTAGAAAGGGAACTGGAAAAGAAAATGGAGGGGGAAATATAGGGAAAATAATGAATGTGCTCAAATGGGCCCTACCCCGCTGCCTACGTACCTCATCGCGAAAATGAGGATCAGAGTCGATGTAGTTTGCCTAACTAAGGCGAGAACTATTTGTTTGTGTTTTTTAAGAGTTGAACTGCTTATGTCTATGCTCAGGTGTTGTAGGCCCGCCTTGAACAAGTGCGTTTACCGTTTTGAAAATGAGACATGTCGAAGCGAGTTCGCGTTGTGAGTGAATGAGATGAGAAGATAATCCCCGCAGGAAAAGACGCTTATTGTTTGTTGTTTGTCTTTTATTAGAAGTGTTTTGAATTTGTTTGTGAACATTCTCAAACTAAGACTTATCCATCGCGGTAGATAACTTACACCTCGCCCCGAAACAGGACGTGTATAAGTACTCCACAACAAAGTCTCATGTCGTATGAGAACATTCAACCTTTATTAGGTATTTTATTATTTTCTTTATGAGATGAGAAATAATGACTCAAGCTGAAAAAGGACAAACTAAGGGGACTAAGACACAACCCTAAGTTATTTATTATATGCAAAAGGTGATCCTAATGGTTTATGTGGCTTTCTAATCCTAATGAGAAAAGAAAAAGAAGAAAAGGGAATTAGAACTTAACTTACTTCCTAAGGAAGTTAAGTTGTTTCTAAAGAAGGGGAAGACTATACAAGTAGAGTACAAACACTAAGGCACAACTTGAAAGCATAAAGAGATGAAGGAATAAGTTATAGGTGACTTACCTCACCCTCCCTACAAAACAAAGGTTAGTTTCATTGCATATTAAACACATAAAGCAAATACAAACTAAACAAGTCAAGGAAACACACTAAGGGATTCCTAAACCTAAGTCCTAAAACTAAGGGATCTTAAATGATAACAAGCTTCTAAATTCAGTAGCTAAACCATATTAAGGTATTCTAAGATCCTAAGATCAAACCTAATCAAACTATGTCCTAATGCAACCATAAAACCCTAATGTTCAAGGTGAAATTACATGGAAAAGTTAAGTGCAATCAAGGCTCTAAAAAATAACAATGGTCCTGGAAAAATTGTGAAATTAATTCTCTAAAGTCACCAACCAGAAGCTAATTTTGTGTTAAAAAGTCTCCTAAAAATTCACAATCTAGCTATACCAAATAATCACCTAAATCTACTTAAGAATTATTCATAAACTTGCGCAAAAAATACTAACAAAACAGTGGATAAAATGGAATTAAAAATACAAAAAATAATTTCCAGGTGCCTTTATGAGTCCTCTAAAAATAGCAAAAAGAATGGGGCAGAAAAGTTACTGGAAGTGGAAGAAACAAATTGTACAAATTGAAGTGTTCATGTGGAGATTCCATGAAAAAAGAAATTAAGTGGAAAATCAAAATAAAATTGAAAAGTCACTAAAATAAGAAAGTAAAATTATGGAAAAATTCTAAATTGAGTTAGGATGTCACTGTAATTTTTGGGGAATTTTATCATGAGTTTTGATATTTTTTATGGATTTAAATTGAAAGCTATGCAAAACAGAAAAATAAAAAAATAAAGAAATTGAAGGGGGTGAGAAAGAAGTAATTCTTAGTTAAAATGACAATTGGGCTTGTAAAGTGTGGTGTGAATAGCAAGAGCTTAAGGCCCAAAGGCACATAGTCTTCTGAGGGTGCATGTTATGGACTTAGTCAACATTGTTGACTCAATGAGGACCACTGATCTCGCAGACTCCTAGAGTATTCTCATCAAACGGATCACAAGCGAATGAACATAGTAACTATGGCGGATGACATGCACATGATCAGCCGTGAGAGGAGCCTATCGGACGGTGACAAGTGTCACCGCCGGTATGGCTGAAATTCCAAAAAATCTCCCTTATCCTAATCTTATGGAGAATCCGAAACAGATTAAATGGATTTTAATCAATCTTTATTATTCTTTTAATATTCCATTAATATTTTCAATATCCTTTACAATTAAAACTTATAAAAATCAAAACAAACTAAAATCTGACTGAATAAGAACAAATGAAACCCTAAGTATATCCTCCTTCTCTTCTCACCGCCGCAGTGCCCCTTTCCTCCTCAATCATTACCCGCCGCCACAAGTACTTATTGAAGGAGACGACCAAACAAAACCACACCTCAAATCTCTTCTCATCAACCTAAACCACCACTTTCCACCGCGATTTCTACCTCAACCTAACTGAAACTTACATCTCACCCCTAATCCAAAACTAGAACCTCAATTCTCAACTCAAAATGAACATTACATAAATCGCCACTACGCAAGAACAATAATCCTCAAACATTATGCAAGAATCAGAGTAGGAGAGCTTCATACCTTACGAATTCGCCGATGCCGAAGGTACGGATCATTTCAACTTGCTGAAGAAGCCGCTTGGAGATCACGACGCAGATACCGGTGTCGTTCTTACACTGCAATGATTCGGTGTTCCGTTCAGGTAAGTTTCGGAAATCCGCTCAAATCGACTCTCTCCATGACTTCTTCTCCTTGAATCCGTGCAAGCTACCTCTGATATGGTTTTGTTGTTGTTGCGGTGGCGTTCGATCTCATCAATTTGCAAGTTTGAAACGTTCGAATGAACGGTGATGATGGATCGTTATCGAAGAAAGATTAATGATGCATTCTGGTGACGAAGTTCGATGCGGCTTCTGGAAATTGGTGAAGGGTTGCGATGAAGATGATGGCCACATGTCGTACCTCAAAAAAATACGATCCTAAAACAAACAACAGAGTCGCCACCCAATTCTATTTATTCTACTTAAAGAAAAGGGAGATATAGATACAACCTAATAAAGGATAAGAAATGGTATACGAAACTAAATTCTAAGTTCGGGGGTCGGTTACGCAAGGGGAAGGTATTAGCACCCCTCACGTCCGTTGTACTCAACGGGAACCTCTTAGCTAACTATGTGATTAAATGTTTGATCTTAAGTCTTTGTCTTCTAAATGATTGTTAATATGTTTGTTTAAAGTTGTAAATTATTATTATTAAGACGGAGAAAAGATTAAATGTTTTTAATATTGTGCTTCAAACGGAGAAATAATTAAATTTTTTATTAGGATGCTCGCGAAGGATAAAAATCCATGTGCCTACGTATTCCCTTGTGCAATGGGAAAGTCAGAGCTTCGTAGTTCGTGCTACTACGATTTGTGATTTTTAAATTGAACGATTGTTTAAAACACATTCTACTGCTAAGCGTTGGCTTATACTCGCGGTGGAGGCTGAAGCGCTAGCTTGTTTGTGAGACAGAATGATTTAAGCAATGTTCGTTTAGATAAAAGGTTTGACCTTTATTAAGGTGTTTTAAACGAGAGGGCGAATGAACCACGTCGCGTGGGGCTAGCCCAGGAGTGATTGCATTCCAAAACGTGCGGAGTGCTAGACTCCAGAGTTCTGTTCTTTCGCTGATTAATTTGAAAATGATTTAAATTGGTTGGTAAGTTTTAAGTTGCTTAGGTACGAAAGAGCGGATGAATCACGTCGCGTGGGGCTAGCCTAGGAGTGATTGCATTTCAAAACGTGCGGAGTGCTAGACTCCGGAGTTCTGTTTTTTCGTATTTAAATTTATATGATTAAGATTAACGTATTTTAGTAATGAAGAAGTGAACGAAAAATTACGCGTGGGTCTAGCCCAGGTGTGATTCGTTCTTAGAACGTGCAAAATGCTAGACTCCGAAGCTCTGTTCCTTGTTAAATTAATTAAGGCGCGTAGAAGTCGTGCAGACGGCGATCACTTGGTGACCGACATACGTGTGTGCAAATGTAGGCGTATGAACTATTTACTTGGCGCTGGACTAAGAAATTTACTTATCATTATTTGAAACAATTATTCTTATTTACAAATATTTCGCTCATGTCTTACTTAACGATTTACAGTCGGAAAACGAGAATGAGATTCACGTTTATACTAATCATGCATTATCATCATACAAATTAAATAAGGAAGTAAACAAATACTTACAAATATAAACAAAAATAAATAAGATGAATAACCAACTAAATTAAATATAAAATTACTCAATAAGAAATAAAGAGTAATTATTATTTAACTTAATTAACACACATGTTTTTTTAGTTTAGTTCTTTTTTTATTTTTAGAAAATATGTTAGAAATCTAAAAAGAGGAAAGACTAAAAAGAAAAAAAAAAAACAAGAATATAAAAGGAACAGGTTCAGAAACTAATAAAGGGTGTGGGAACAGCCCAAAATGTGGGCTCCCTGTGGACCGAATCGGGTCCAACCCGCAAAAGGAAAGGATGACTTACTCCCCACAAACCCTAGTCGCAGGGTATTATGGTCAATCCGGAAAAATAAATAAATCCATCAATCAAGAACAAGTGAGCTAAGGACACATGGCAATGGTGGAGAGTTAATATGGAATTCAAAATGGAAAGGACAATAAAGATTAATTAATTATTTTAAAGTGGAAATCATAATAAATCGCCTGGGGGCTATATGTTTTAACACCAAAAAGAAACGTCACAAAAAACTCATCTTCCCCAAATCTCTCTGCTCTCAAGTTTCGTTCATGGTTTTTTTTAATCAATTAACAACAACAACAAACAACAAATATTATGACGGTAAGAAAAACAAATTGCTTCAAAAAGCGAACACGAAAGAGTTACACGCGGTGAAGGGATGGATTCGAAAACGGTTTTAAGTACGATGATTTCCGTGGTTCGCTCGGCGTTCACTCACGACAACTCTCCGGATTCTCGATGCGCGATCTCATCTCAGTTGATCGGATTTGTCCTCAATGGGTTTTCGCAAATCAACCTCTCAATGGTGGTTCTGCATTTATGAAGATCAGGTTCGTGGCGGTGTCGTTTCGGGATTTTTGAGCGGTGTTTGTGAAAAGAGGTCTTTGGTGATGTTGAAGGTAACGTTTCAAAGTAATTCTCCTGTTTTGAAAAATGAACTCTCACAAATTTTGTTTATTTTGTGCAAGTTTTTTTCTTTCTGTTCACCGATGAATTTCGGTTTGCCAAGGGTTTCTTTTGGTTGTGAAACAAACTGTTATACTTTTTTTGAATTTTGTTATTGCTGTGTTTTTAGTGTTTTTATCCACCTCCTCCCTTGTGTTATGAATTTCGCCCTCTTTTTATAGGGGTGGAATTAGGGTTTGGCCTGAGTTTTAAATTGATAGCTGTAACACGGTGGGAGAACTGACTTTAGTTATGTTGCGGATAGCAAGAGTCGCCACCGACTTTTATTTTATCCAAAAGGAAAGGACATAAAAGAACAGGAAAGACCTTAAAAGATTTTTGGGTTCGGGGGGTAGGTTATGTAAAGGGAAGGTGTTAGCACCCTTTACATCCAAGGTTATCCATGGGCTCTTAGTTACTTAGCTCACTTTAAAATGTTTTTGAGAAGTGTAGTGTGTGATTAGAAATTTTCTTAAGTACTTTATAATGATCCATGTACGGATATATATAAAGCCTTTGTTTTGAAAATTGTTTGAAAATGTGAAGTGTTTTGAAATGTTTTGAAAAGGTGAGCAAGTACATAAGACGAACCTACCCTAAGTTAAATCTTTTCTGTTCTTAAATATCCTTTAAGTGGTAAGACTATCCCTATTATTAAGGAATAGGTAGTCATTACCTTGGATGTATGAGGGACAAGTGAAGGGACAACTGTGATTAGGCAATTGTAAGGTGTATTTAGCAATTCGAAGGGACTTATCATCTTTATTCGAAAGGGACAAGATCATTTACGAAGGCAACCATGAAGGGACTTGATCTTTTTATCTTTTAAGGGACTAGATGATATGAGAGAAGGGACTTTGCTTTACACCTTACTTGACCTTTTGATTTAGGCAACATGAGAGGTATCCTTAAGAATGTGAGATGGCGATCCAAGATCGACTTACGTGTGTGCATGTACAAATTCATATATTTATCTTGAGATTAGTGATCTAAATTCAATTTTAAATACAAACATGTTTACACTCCCTATTTTACTAACCATGGCAATTTAAAATAAATAAAATAATTCTACAAATATTACATAGTGGATACAATTACATAATAATAATTAAAATAATTAAAATAAATAAGTATATAATAAATAAATAAGTAAATTGGTTAGTAATAATAAACAAAAAATAAATATAAGAAGGTTAGTATAACAATATAATATAGAAACAAATAAAAAGTTCAAGATTAAATAAATAATTATTTTTAAGAATTTTAATAAAAAAATAAATAATAAATATTATATCCTAATAAATATGACTAATAATCCTAATAATTTAATTTTATATACATATTATAAAAATATTTGTTAATTATAATTAAGTAAGCATATAAAAATAATAAATTAAATTCATAAAATAAAGTTAGGGTTTTTAATTGTTTAGAAATATAAATTAGGGTTAACTACTTAATTAAATTATTATATATATATATATATATATATATATATATATATATATATATATATATATATATATATATATATATATACAAACAAACTACATATAATAAAATATATATAATTAAAATTTACAAACAAATAAATTAAGATTTACAATATAATTAGGGTTTATAAAAATATTAGGTTTTATATAAAATATTAGGGTTTATGAGTTAATCTAAATATAATTAATTTATTTATACAAAACATATAATATTAATAATATACAATAAAATAAATATTAGATAATTTTATTAATAAAATTTGAGATTTAAAATATAAGTTTTTTTTAAATTATATACAAGAAATAATATAACAATTTTATTTTAAACATTTATCATTAATTAAATTAATTATAATATAAACAAAAATTAAATAAAACAAGAAAAAGTGAGAAAAAGAACTTACCTGGGTCTGGGATTCGAACCCAGGCCCTAGGCTTTGCATCTCTAAGACCAGCAAGCTCTCCACCAGGCCAGCGCGCGTTTGGTGATAGTGAATGGGTACGAATCATTATATTTTAAACCTGGAAAATAAATGGATAAAACACAAAAAATTGGTGAAGCTGGGATTTGATCTTTTGACCTTTGCCTCACACGCGCATGACTCCTACCACTGGGCCAATTGCTTTCTTTGTGATTATGAGGGAAATCAAACATAATAAAATAAGACAAAATTTAAAATTCCAAATTCGCGCGCAGCCTTCATCTTCTACCTCTGGATATGCGAATTTTGCTGCGAATTTTATTACAAAATTTCCTGCGAATTTAAGTTTGTAGCAAAACCTACGAATCTCAATCATCATCAAAACAGTAAAATTTCATCAAATTAAAAGTACAAACAAGATACAGAGGTTGATTAGAATTGATCTATGGTTTTAGATTTCATTTATCATTGATGAATCGTGAAACCCTAAACCTTGGCCGAAACCCTAAAAATGGTGGATCACTCATTCTGTACCAAAACTCCAATCAAAGCATCCAGAAACAATTGTTAGTTTACCACAAACAAGAATCAACAATCAAATGCAATTTATTTTACACCTATGTATGAAAACGAAAAACTCATGAATGTCAAAATATTTTGATTCGGTTCGGCCAATTCATGGGCTTTTAGATGCATATGATCATTGGTATATGTTCAGTGATGTTCAAGGAAGAGATTGATGTCCTTATTTCACCTGAAAAACCACAAAAAGTTAGAATTCAAATTTCAAATTTTTGATGAATTTTGAAAGTTTGAAACTTATCCTTGAGGCTGCCATTTTTCGTCCCCTTTGTTGTTATATGTTCCTTGTATATATATGAATGATATTAGGTCAAAAAATTGTATGATTATTTGGATTTTTGGATCACTTGAATATTGAAAAAGATTATGTCTTAAAACTTGATTTTTATTTGATCCAACCTTGCTATTTTGGGACAATCATCATAATTTGTATATCAATCTGATCCAAACAATGTTTATGACTTTCTAGAAGCAATATCCCCTTTTAAATATTTGATTTCATATTTTATTTTAATTTAAATGATATTTTAATGAATAAAATTCAAATAAATATGAAATAAAAAATAAAAATTCAGAAAATAAGTGGGTTGGGTCGGGCTTGGTGTTTTTATAAAGATGGGGATGGCAATTTGGTGGGCTCATTTAGCAAAAATTTGATTTTAGGCCTTATTTGCTTCATAAACTTCCCTAAAATTTCCCAACTTTGCAAGGGCACAAATCCTTCAATTTTAATGATATGAGGGTGTTATTGGACATTTTGGAAAGCTTAAAGAGTCCTCTAACCAACCCCATTGGTTTCATGTCCATATCTTTTATCATTCTCAAGTTATGCTCTTTTGAAGTTGTTGACTTTTTGTTGACTTTCAAAAGGACCTATAATGTCTTAGCTCATACCTTCCAAATGAAGCATTTTTGGGCTTGGCTTGTGAGACACAAAGTTGTAGAGAATTCAATTTAATTCAAAATGAGCTTTGGATGGGAAAAATTTGATGAAGCATGTGAAAGTTATGGCTGGTCAAAGTTCAGTTGACTTTTCCTGAGGAAACCCTAATTTAGAAACTCCTGATTCTTGATGATCTGAAATCTCCTTGATGAATCATGATAAACCTTTGATCAAATGATGAATTTTACTTCATATACTTGATGTTGGCAAAAAATAATGAATTTTGACTTTGGTTTGACCACAGTTGACCTCAGTTTGACTTTTTAACTGCTTTGACTGATTTTGACCTATCTGATCATCTGACTGAGCAAACCTTTGGGAAAAGTCTTGAAACTTGTCATGGGGATTCTTGAACACATGTAAGATGTTATGAAGCTCTCTTGAAGTCTTGGAAGTCCATTTAGCCTGATTAAAGACAAAACCCTAGTTTAGGATGCATTGCTTAGGAGGATGCATTGTTTGGGGGAAATGTCAAATCTTCTGACTAATTGTGAACTTTGTGAACCTTGTGAACCTCATGAGATGTCTTGTGAACCTTGTGAGCCTCTTATTACACAATTACTTGTCTTGTGGAGGGCAAATTTTGGGGTGCAACAGCTGCCCCTGTTCAATTTTCTGAAACCTGAGGGGTTAGATTGGTATATGTGCCATTCGTGACCTGGAAGGTTGAAGGGGATTGAACACAAAAGCCCCAAAATTTGCACTCACCGGTACATGATTAGTTGTATATGCTTGAGTGGGCTTAAAGATTCCACTTGGAAGAACTGGAGATGGGCTTAGAGATGCCATCAGGATGACCTGGAGATGGGCTTAGAGATGCCATCTAAAGTATCAAGATGCGATGATGTCTTTATGTTGATATTGGATATCAGTACTAGGTCTTTGTATAGGCCGTCTCTGAATCATTTATGCAACATGATTTGAGTTGTTGAATGGACCAGTAGAAATAAATCTTGTGATGATTATCTCTTCTGGAGGTATCTTGAATTAGGGAATGGATCTTTGTACAGACTGTTTGCCTTCTTTCCAAGGTTAGAAGAACGCCAGGATTAGTTCTTCTGAAAAATATCTTGAACCAGGGAATGGATCTTTTTACAGATCGTTTGCCTGCTATTCAAGGGGCCAAAAGAACGTCAGGATTTGTTCTTAAGGGTCAAAAGAACGTCAGGATTTGTTCTTCTGAAAAAAGTCTTGAACAAGGGGCCAAAAGAGCGTCAGGATTTGCTCTTAAGGGTCAAAAGAACGTCAGGATTTGTTCTTCTGAAAGATGTCTTGAACAAGGGGCCAAAAGAACGTCAGGATTTGTTCTTAAGGGTCAAAAGAACGTCAGGATTTGTTCTTCTGAAAAAAGTCTTGGACAAGGGGCCAAAAGAGCGTCAGAATTTGCGCTTAAGGGTCAAAAGAACGTCAGGATTTGTTCTTCTGAAAGAGTCTTGAACAAGAGGCCAAAAGAGCGTCAGGATTTGCTCTTAAGGGTCAAAAGAACGTCAGGATTTGTTCTTCTGAAAAAAGTCTTGAACAAGGGGCCAAAAGAGCGTCAGTATTTGCTCTTAAGGGTCAAAAGAACGTCAGGATTTGTTCTTCTGAAAAAGTCTTGAACAAGGGGCCAAAAGAGCGTCAGGATTTGCTCTTCTGAAAAAGTCTTGAAAGATATCTTGAACCAGAGAATGGATCTTTTTACGGACCGTTTTCCTGCTATTCAAGGACATCTTGAGTAGTGTATGGATCATTTCTGACCCGTTGTAAGTTGTTGATATTGTTTTACCTGCATATAACTATCCTGCAAGGAAAATATTAGTTTATGCATTATGTATGCATGCATAGTATGATGCACTTAAGTAATGTATTATGTACTTATGGATATGTATGTTGTGGTATGATGTATATGATGTATGTATGCATCATGTAGCCTGAAGCGTCTGGATATCTTCGTATAACAACTGCTGGCCAGGGAAAATAAATCCCGATTTGTTGCTGAAGAATATGAGGAACTCGTTCCCATCTCGTTTGATAATATAGTGAAGAATATGAGGAACTTGTTCCCGTCTCATAGTATTCATAACCTCTCGTCTTCGTTCGATAGTATGATATCCAATACCTCCCGTCTTTGTTCGTCGTACTCCTATTGAAAGAATAAATTCCCGACTATCCGTCTGAGGATAAAAGAGATGGATATAAATTCCAGGGGAGATGTGACTCGAAGTACTTATGAAGATGTATTTGCCCTACTTGGGGACTTGTATCTGTCTGGTGGGGATGAACCGGCGAAGCTTCGTTGAATTCCTTCCCTCGTTCGTCTTTAGTAAATACTATTACTGCATTTTCATGCATTTCTGGTAAACATCAATCATATTAAAGCATTTTATGCATTTCTGGTAAACATCAATCATATTCAAAAGCATACATACATTCAAACACAACCAATGGACGTTTCGCTTATGTAAATAGGGTAAAAGTAAATCTGGATTCAAAAATGGAATTTTATTTATATCACAAAGTGACCTATACATAGGTAAGTTTGTACAAGGAGACAGAAATCCTAGTAAGAGGAATTTGTCATAAATTTTTTTACAAAACAAAGAAAATCAACTATGTGGGAAATAATCCTATTGAGTTTCAATTCTACTATTGCCATTATCTTCAAGTATCTCATCTTCTGCTGTCGAGACAGAAATGATTGGATTGATCTTTATCTGTTCGAACTTGGGTTAAGTAGCACAACTGGTTGGAGTTACATGGGTGATCCAAACGAGACATAATCATATGCTTTAATCCCTAACTTTTGCCTGGATTGCCCTTTCAGGTTTTCAATCCACTGGGATACCCTTTTTTGCCCAAGCCGCCTTTTCAGGTTTTCGACTTGCCGGGTGTACATTTTATATATATATATATATATATATATATATATATATATATATATATATATCCCTAATTTTTGCCCGAACCCTTTTGGTTCGCCGGGATGCCCTTATTTTTGCCTAGGCCAGTCAACCTAGCGGGTCTCTTTTTATGCGTAGTATTTTTTAACTATGTCTGCGTTTACAGGCTGTGGGAAGTCTTCACCATCCATAGTAGTAAGTATCATGGCACCTCCTGAGAATATTGTTTTGACCACAAATGGTCCTTCATATGTAGGAGTCCACTTGCCCCTAGGATCACCCTGTGGTAATATGATACGCTTGATTACCAAGTCACTAGTCTGATATACCTTTGGCTTAACCTTCTTGTTGAAAGCTTTGATCATCCGTTTCTGGTACATCTGGCCATGACAAACAGCTGCTAACCTCTTATCATCAATCAAATTTATCTGGTCAAGTCGAGTCTGAATCCACTCATCTTCCTCCAAGCCTGCATCCTTCATAATTCTTAAGGAGGGAATCTGAACTTCGATGGGCAGAACTGCTTCCATACCATATACTAAGGAGAATGGGATTTCCCCTGTTGAAGTACGTATTGTAGTACGATAACCATGAAGAGCAAATGGTAACATCTCATGCCAATCCTTATAAGTGACAGTCATCTTCTGTATAATCTTCTTGATATTCTTGTTAGCAGCTTCAACTGCCCCATTCATCTTTGGACGATACGGAGAAGAGTTGTGATGCTTAATCCTGAACTGCGTGCAGAGATCAATAATCATAGTGTTGTTCAAATTAGAGCCATTGTCAGTAATAATCCATTTCGGGATGCCATACCTACATATGAGATTATTCTTAATGAATCGAGCCACCACATTCTTAGTAACAGTTGCAAATGAAGCTGCCTCTACCCACTTGGTAAAGTAATCAATAGCAACCAAGATGAAACGATGCCCATTAGAAGCAGTAGGTTTGATCTCACCAATCATATCAATGCCCCACATGGCAAAAGGCCAAGGAGCAGTCAACACATTCAATGGTGATGGAGGTATATGCACTTTATCAGCATAAATTTGACATTTGTGACATGTTCTGGAATGTTGATAGCAGTCAGCTTCCATGGTAGACCAATAGTAACCTGCTCTCAATATCTTCTTTGCCATAGTATGACCATTAGAATGAGTGCCAAAGATCCCATCATGCATGTCTTCCATAATCTCACTTGCTTCTTTCTTATCCACACAACGAAGCAGAGTTGAATCATGATTGCGCTTGTACAACATTCCATTACTTAAGAAAAACTTAGGAGAAAACCTCCTCAGAAACTTCTTATCTTTGACAGATGCCCCTTCAGGGAACTCCTGAGCTTCAAGATATCTTTTCACTTCATAGAACCAAGGCTTCTCCTCTGCTTCTTCAGTGTCAATCTCATTGCAGTATGCAGGCTTTTCAAATCTATCAATAGTAATCTTGGGAGCTTCATCATCCCAGCTAATCTCAAACATAGATGCCATGGTGGCTAGTGCATCTGCCAACTGATTTTCTTTTCGTGGAATATGTCCAAAGGTAATCTCTTTAAAGTGTGGGATCAAAGACAACACATGCTCTCTGTAAGGAATGAGATTATCATGCTTGGTATCCCAATCTCCTTTAATCTGACTTACTACCAGGGCTGAATCTCCATACACGTCAAGGAACTGAATCTTCATATCAATGGCAGCTTTGATACCCAGGATACATGCCTCATACTCAGCCATATTATTAGTACAATAGAAACAAAGTCTGGCAGTAATCGGGGTATGACAACCTTCAGGGGAACTGATCACAACACCAACACCAATACCAAGTGCATTAGAAGCTCCATCAAAAACCATAGTCCATCGGGATCCTTGTTCAGGTCCGTCATATTGTCCAGGTTCTTTGGTAATAATCATAATGTCTTCATCGGGGAAATCAAAACTTATTGACTGATAATCATCCACTGCTTGATGAGCCAAATGATCAGCCACAACACTTCCTTTAATGGCCTTCTGAGTAGTGTACTGTATATCATATTCTGTTAAGATCATTTGCCATCTAGCTATTCTCCCGGAGAGAGCAGGTTTCTCGAATATGTACTTGATTGGATCCATCTTTGAAATCAATAAGGTAGTATGAGTCAACATATACTGTCTTAGTCGGCGAGCAGCCAATGCCAAAGCGCAACAAGTTTTCTCGAGCAGTGAGTATCTTGTTTCACAGTCGGTAAACTTTTTGCTAAGGTAGTATATTGCCTGCTCTTTTCGACCAGACTCGTCATGTTGCCCCAACACACACCCCATTGAGTTGTCTAACACTGTTAAGTACATGATCAAGGGTCTTCCATCAACTGGTGGCATCAAAATTGGAGGTTTTAGGAGATATTTCTTAATTTCATCAAAGGCAATCTGGAACTCATCATTCCATTCCATCACCTGATCTTTCTTCAACAACTTGAAGATTGGCTCACAGGTGGCAGTTAATTGGGAAATAAATCTTGCAATGTAATTCAATCGTCCCAAGAAACCTCTTACTTCCTTCTCAGTACGGGGAGCTGGCATCTCTTGTATAGCTTTCACTTTTGCAGGATCTACTTCAATACCTTTTCCACTGACAATGAAACCCAAGAGCTTACCAGATCTAACTCCAAAAGTACACTTGTTCGGGTTCAATCTCAACTTGTACTTCTTCAATCTCTCAAACAACTTATGCAGATGATCAAGATGTTGCTCTTCATTCTGGGACTTGGCTATCATATCATCCACATATACCTCTATCTCATGATGAATCATATCGTGAAACAAAGCCACTATAGCACGCTGATATGTTGCCCCTGCATTCTTCAAACCAAATGGCGTCACCTTATAGCAAAAGGTGCCCCACTGTGTAACAAATGTTGTCTACTCCATATCTTCGGGTTCCATCTTGATTTGATTGTAACCAGAGAAACCATCCATAAAAGAGAATACCTTGTGCTGAGCAGTGTTGTCTACCAGAACGTCGATATGAGGAAGTGGAAAGTCATCTTTGGGGCTGGCCTTGTTCAAATCCATGTAGTCTACACACATACGTACCTTACCATCTTTCTTAGGTACCGGTACCACATTTTCAACCCACTGAGGATAAGAAGTCACAGCTAAGAACCCTGCATCAAACTGTTTCATCACCTCTGCCTTAATCTTCTCTGACATTTCAGGACGCATGCGACGAACCTTCTGCTTCTTTGGACGACAATCTTCTTTTACCGGTAAACGGTGAACCACAATGTCTGTATCCAACCCTGGCATATCTTCATAGGACCAAGCAAAGATCTCCACATAATCATGTAACATCTGAATCAGCCTACTCTTGACACTATCCTCTAATTCAGCCCCTATCTTGACCTCTTTCCTGTTTTCTTCAGTTCCCAGATTCACAACTTCGATTGGCTCTTCATGTGGCTGTATAGCTTTCTCTTCTTGTTGTAACAACCTAGAAAGCTCTACAGGTACTTCACAATCGTCCTCATTTCCATCTTCAGCTTGATAGATCGGATTCTCGAAATTATAATTGGCAATAGTAGAACTGTTATCAACAGGATTCAGAGGGGATAAGGATCTGCATTTTAGTGATGTGGGTGTGTGTAAGAACACATAGCTGATAAAACAAAAATAAAAGAAAAGAAAGACAAGGAACACAATATTTACGAAAACGAAACGTCCACTGATTTTTATTGAATGAAGTATGCAAATGAAATGACATCCCGAAACAAGCACACCATTGTGCCCCGGGTAAGGCACAAGGCTTAAGAGTTTAATTGTTCAAAAATTACAAACTTAAAAGTAACAACACAGTAATAGTATTTACTCCTGACTAAAGGAGATAGGAATAACATCTTCAGCTTTCCAATTATTGAGCCCAACACCCACAGTAGGAAAAATCCAAGCATCCAAGTTGTAATCTTCATCATAGTCACCCACAACATTGATCTGATCTTTCATAATCCCCTGATTGGTGATACGAACAGCACGAGCACGACGAACAGCCTTCTGGGACTCTGCAGTGAAACCCAAACCAAATTTGTCAGACTTGTATGGAATGTCAGGAAGCTGACCCCAAATAGTACAACCACCTTCATCCACCACAGCTCTAGCATCCTTGAGGGAGGCCATCGTAGGAGGTACTCTAGTGACCACAAGAACTTTCTTGACAACAGGAGGAGCTTCATAATTATTAACAACCCAAGGAACCACTTCGAACGTCTGACACGGAGTTTCAACATATTCACCTTCCACTTCAAGATATTTAAAGGTGTTCACATGGCTAACTATATATCCTTCCTCTCCGTAAATAGTGACAACTTTTCCTTCTACTGGATATCTCAGCTTCTGATGCAAAGTGGAGGTTACAGCACCTGCCCCATGGATCCAGGGACGCCCAAGCAAACAAGAATACGACGGACGAATATCCATTACATAAAAAGTAGCATTGAAGACCTGAGAACCTACTTTGATTGGGAGATCAATTTCTCCATGCACCACTCTTCTCGAGCCATCAAAAGCTTTCACCACTATATTACTGGGCTTCAACACAGCATCTTCAGGACTAAGTTTATTCAGGACTTCTTTGGGCAACACATTCAGTGAGGAACCATTGTCTATTAGCACATGTGACAGGGTAGTGCCCCTACATTCAATAGAGATATGCAGAGCCCTGTTATGATCCCTCTTGGCCGGAGTCAAATCAGCATTGGAGAAACCTAACCCATTATCATAGGTCAAGTGTGCAACACAATTTTCAAACTGGTCTACAGAAATCTCATTTGGTACGTGAGCAGTCTTCAAAAATTTAATCAAGGCCTTGGCATGAGCCTCAGAACACAACAATAAAGACAGCATGGAAATCTTGGAGGGAGTATGCCCCAATTGGTCAACAATGTCATAATCACTCTTGCGAATGATCTTCAATACTTCTTCCATATGCTTAGAAAGGTCATCAGCAGCTGGCACATCAGTTTGTATAGGTTCAATAACAGGACCTTTGCCCCGAGCATCAGTAGTGGAGGTAGTAGCTGGAGTAACTGTATTCTTGGAGGTAACTGGAGGAGAGAAAACTCTTCCACTTCGTGTGATCTTACTAGATCCAGCAATATTATCAACATCCAGATTTTCATCAACAATAGGTGCATCAGCCAAGGATTCCTACTTAACACCATGAATATAAACATCGGACCCATAATGCCAAGGCACAACTTTATTAGAAGTGTACGGAATAGGACCAGGAGTGGTAATGATCATAGGAGCCACTCTAGCTTCAGCAACAATCTTCACAGGGCCTTCAGCAGTAATCTTAATTGGACCCTTATGAGTGATTTTGACAGGACCCTTGGAAGTAATCCTCACCGGCACTTTATCAATCATATCTACCTCTTCGACCTTCGCACCTTTAGTTATATGATCAACCATACTTTCCACAGAAGGTGGTATCCTCTCAAACACTATGGTGTAATTATTCATGAGGCGTTGAATTCCGTCCTTCAACCTCCAGCAGCTATCCGGCTTATAAGCACAATATAAACAATCTTCACGACAACCTGGAAAGAACCCAGCTTGTACCAACTTCTTCTTAATAACAGACAATGGTGTAGTCAACTCTGCAACTGAGGAAATATGTGAAACTTCATCAATGGCATTGACAGTCTTCTCGTGATTTGGCATGGGAGCAGTAATCACATTTGGAGTACCCGGAGGGTCAAACTCAATCTCTCCAGCATCAATCATATCCTGAATTTTATTCTTCAATACCCAGCAACTATTGGTATCATGTCCCTGACAATTTGAATGATATGCACATCGTGCATTAGGATTGTACCTGGGAGAGGTAACATTGGGATTCTGAGGAGGATCCCTCAAAGTGATAAGTTCACCCTTCAACAAGTGTTGCAAGGCTTGGGCCAGTGACATGTTGATCTTAGTGAACTGTCTTCTAGCCCTCTGTTGATTTCCCTGTGGTGGCTCTGGTGTTGCAGGAGTTGGATTGGAGATATGAACTGCACTCATAGACTGATGCCTCCTATTACGATCAGGTTGACCATAAACAACATTTGACTCTTTCTTCCCACTAGGGAGCTTCTTAGTAGTACTGGATGAAGAAGCACCCACTTGGATCTTGCCACTCCTTATACCACTTTCTACGCGCTCTCCTGTCATTATCAACTCAGTGAAGCCAGATGATGAGCTTCCAATGAGATGACTGTAAAAGGGACCATTCAACGTACACATGAACATATCAACTAACTCCCTGTCAGTTAGAGGGGGTTGCACTCTTCCAGCCAAGTCTCTCCACTTCTGGGCATACTCCTTGAAATTTTCTATAGCACCCATGGACATGCTTTGAAGCTGCATGCGAGTAGGGGCTAGGTCAGCATTGTACTGATATTGCTTGTAAAAGGCTTCAGCAAGATCATTCCAATCACGGATGTTGACACTCTCCAACTGATAGTACCATTCCAATTGAGCTCCAGATAAGCTCTCTTGGAAGAAATGGATCCACAACTTCTTATCAGCAGTATGGGGTTGGATTCTCCGGACATAAGACCTCAGATGCAGCTTGGGACAAGAGACACCATCATAATCTACGAAAGTAGGAACCTTGAAACCAATGGGTATAACTACCCCAGATATCAAACTCAGGTCTTCAAAATCCAGCCCAGAAGACTTTTGCAATTCCATAGCATCCATTCTATCCACCAGCATCTTGAACTTATCTTCATTAGGCTCATGATAGTAGTTAGCTTCAGAATCAGAGTCCCCCATTGTATTATGGAGACTGCCTCCCTCTTTCTCAGACTCTTCAGACTCATAATCTTCAACCTGTTCCTTGGTCTTGACAGGACCTTTGAACCTTCTTCCCATGTTGATCAGGCCTCCTGACCTTCTAGTCTTCTTAGTCTTCTTGGCCAGCAGTGTCTTCAATTCATCTTGCCCCTTGGACAAGTTCAGGATCAGCTCTTGGAACTGTGCATTTTGTGTCTGGAGATCTTTAACTGTTTGTTCGAGAGCCATTGCTGAAATAAACAGCGAGAAGATAAGAAACCTGTGCACAAGAAACCTGTGATGCAGTGATATGATATGTGAATGCGTATGCAATGTTTTCAAGGACCGCAGGATTTAAATTTGCTTAAACAATCAAGAAAGTAAACTTTTATTAGTAATAAATTTGTTTTCCCTTTGGGCTTACAAAATGAAATGAGATAAATACAAAAGATGGGGTTTTAAGTCTCCCATGGACGTTTCCTCTTTGTGTTGAGGTATGAGTTGAGATTCCACTCCTCGTGAAGTTGCTTTGTTAGTTCCAGGATTCTTTCTTGACTTGCTTTGTAATGAGTCTCAAAAGTATCCCTTTGCTCTTTCAACTGGATCCAGGATCTCTGTAAGTCTTCCATGTCAGTGGGCATGTCTGGGTGAAGGATGGTATAAGAGGTATCCCCTTCAGCAACAGGTTCCATAGTAATTGGCAGGATGGCAGTATATGGCATCATGAGAGTCTGAGCACGAGATCACACCCATCTGAGGTAAGCTTCCATAGGAATAGTGTACTTGGGCTCCAGAGTCTTGCTGTCAACCTTGTTCACTTTTCCCCATGCTCGTATGAACCTCTGACGGTAACCTTGTAGATCGTTGTCGTAGTCAAACACAATACCCTGAATCAACATGTCATGTGGACCATCACTCCGAGCATAACCAAACTGTCGTAAAGCTAAGGAAGGGTTGTAAGTAATGCCTCCTCTTATGCCTAGAAGTGTCACATTAGGGAATTCTCCACAACGGTCAATGATAGTAACATTCTCCATAGATCTGGAGCACCAATGGATATCTGAATGAGAGAGTGACATGATCCTTTTAGACCACCTGAACCCTTGTTCATTCTTCATCACTGAGCGAGGAAGGTGAGAAATAAACTACCTAGATAGCAAAGGTATGCAACACATCAGAGTTCCTCGTGTCTTTGTAGTACGAGTATGAAGAGAATGCAGAATGTCTCCAAGTAATGTAGGCACTGAATTGTGACTCAGAAATATATTGATGGCATGAACGTCTATGAACTGATATGGATTGGGGAATAACACTAAGCCATAAATCAACAAGGCTAAGATCTCCTCAAAAGCATCATAGCTCATAGCCTTCAAGAACACTTGAGCTTTATCCATTAATACCTTAGCAAGAATACCCTTAACTCCACTTCTCGTTTCTAGAACAATGTCAGACTTCTTCAGATGTAAAGCTGCAGCAATAACTTCAGGTTTAGGCTCTTTTACCAAGCCTGTGAAGGCTCTTTGATCAAGAACAGGTATACCCAGAAGTTTAGAGAACTCTTCCATTGTAGGAACCAGCTGATAGTCGGGGAATGTGAAGCAATGGTGCTTTGGATCAAAGAACTGAAACAGGACACTCATCATGTCTTCATTGAACCCTGAAGTGACTAGATCCAATAGGTGACCGTGTCTCTTGATGAACTGGGAGTTTTCAGACACTTGAGAGACCAATTCTTTAAGCTTAGGAGGTATGCCTACAAAGTTGATCCTGATAGTGTTTCTACGAGCAGAAGCCATGACCTGCAACAAAGAACAAAGATAAATCCTTTGGTCCTTGAAATGGTTAGTGAAAATGCTATGCTTATGATGCATGATGATGCTATGATGTTATGCTCAATCACAAACATGTGGCACACACAAACAAGTCACACAATAGCCCTAGGTTTGAAGGCTTGCATGAGGTTCAAAGGTAAGTACCCTCCCCTGAAGTTTAGATGGTTCATCCTGTTCTACAAAAGTAACCAGGTTCTAAGGGATCTCAATATCATTGATCCTTCACAAGGGTGGTTGTTCAGTAGGCAACTTACTTGCCAATTAAAACCTTCCAAATTTAGAATCTCAATGAGCGTAGTATCGAGTATCAACCAACTTCAGTCTTCACCAAAGCCGGTTATCTCACTACTTTTCTAAAGGCCAAGATGGGATAACTAGGGTTCTAAAAGTTAGTTAGTGCATTGACAACATATGGCAGCCTCATATTATCCTCAACTTGACTTAAGGAACATAAGCACCAACCAAGAAGTCACACTAACTATGGCCACCAGATCAACCATATCGGTATACGCCGTACAGTTTCCTTGGTCTATTGCCATTTACCTAAGGTACACTAGATCCGGGTTAGGATCTTTCACACATAAGAGCACCCAACAAGATAAGTATAAATCAAACAAGGCAAACAATTTTAAAGTGATCTAATTCCTAAGGGTACCCCTCTTTTATTAAATCCCCAGCAGAGTCGCCAGTTCTGTAACACGGTGGGAGAACTGACTTTAGTTATGTTGCGGATAGCAAGAGTCGCCACCGACTTTTATTTTATCCAAAAGGAAAGGACATAAAAGAACAAGAAAGACCTTAAAAGATTTTTGGGTTCGGGGGGTAGGTTATGTAAAGGGAATGTGTTAGCACCCTTTACATCCATGGTTATCCATGGGCTCTTAGTTACTTAGCTCACTTTAAAATGTTTTTGAGAAGTGTAGTGTGTGATTAGAAATTTTCTTAAGTACTTTATAATGATCCATGTACGGATATATATAAAGCCTTTGTTTTGAAAATTGTTTGAAAATGTGAAGTGTTTTGAAATGTTTTGAAAAGGTGAGCAAGTACATAAGAGGAACCTACCCTAAGTTAAATCTTTTCTGTTCTTAAATATCCTTTAAGTGGTAAGACTATCCCTATTATTAAGGAATAGGTAGTCATTACCTTGGATGTATGAGAGACAAGTGAAGGGACAACTGTGATTAGGCAATTGTAAGGTGTATTTAGCAATTCGAAGGGACTTATCATCTTTATTCGAAAGGGACAAGATCATTTACAAAGGCAACCATGAAGGGACTTGATCTTTTTATCTTTTAAGGGACTAGATGATATGAGAGAAGGGACTTTGCTTTACACCTTACTTGACCTTTTGATTTAGGCAACATGAGAGGTATCCTTAAGAATGTGAGATGGCGATCCAAGATCGACTTACGTGTGTGCATGTACAAATTCATATATTTATCTTGAGATTAGTGATCTAAATTCAATTTTAAATACAAACATGTTTACACTCCCTATTTTACTAACCATGGCAATTTAAAATAAATAAAATAATTCTACAACTATTACATAGTGGATACAATTACATAATAATAATTAAAATAATTAAAATAAATAAGTATATAATAAATAAATAAGTAAATTGGTTAGTAATAATAAACAAAAAATAAATATAAGAAGGTTAGTATAACAATATAATATAGAAACAAATAAAAAGTTCAAGATTAAATAAATAATTATTTTTAAGAATTTTAATAAAAAAATAAATAATAAGTATTATATCCTAATAAATATGACTAATAATCCTAATAATTTAATTTTATATAAATATTATAAAAATATTTGTTAATTATAATTAAGTAAGCATATAAAAATAATAAATTAAATTCATAAAATAAAGTTAGGGTTTTTAATTGTTTAGAAAAATAAATTAGGGTTAACTACTTAATTAAATTATTTATATATATATATATATATACAAACAAACTACATATAATAAAATATATATAATTAAAATTTACAAACAAATAAATTAAGATTTACAATATAATTAGGGTTTATAAAAATATTAGGTTTTATATAAAATATTAGGGTTTATGAGTTAATCTAAATATAATTAATTTATTTATACAAAACATATAATATTAATAATATACAATAAAATAAATATTAGATAATTTTATTAATAAAATTTGAGATTTAAAATATAAGTTTTTTTTGAATTATATACAAGAAATAATATAACAATTTCATTTTAAACATTTATCATTAATTAAATTAATTATAATATAAACAAAAATTAAATAAAACAAGAAAAAGTGAGAAAAAGAACTTACCTGGGTCTGGGATTCGAACCCAGGCCCTAGGCTTTGCATCTCTAAGACCAGCAAGCTCTCCACCAGGCCAGCGCGCGTTTGGTGATAGTGAATGGGTACGAATCATTATATTTTAAACCTGGAAAATAAATGGATAAAACACAAAAAATTGGTGAAGCTGGGATTTGATCTCTTGACCTTTGCCTCACACGCGCATGACTCCTACCACTGGGCCAATTGCTTTCTTTATGATTATGAGGGAAATCAAACATAATAAAATAAGACAAAATTTAAAATTCCAAATTCGCGCGCAGCCTTCATCTTCTACCTCTGGATATGCGAATTTTGCTGCGAATTTTATTACAAACTTTTCTGCGAATTTAAGTTTGTAGCAAAACCTACGAATCTCAATCATCATCAAAACAGTAAAATTTCATCAAATTAAAAGTACAAACAAGATACAGAGGTTGATTAGAATTGATCTATGGTTTTAGATTTCATTTATCATTGATGAATCGTGAAACCCTAAACCTTGGCCGAAACCCTAAAAATGGTGGATCACTCATTTTGTACCAAAACTCCAATCAAAGCATCCAGAAACAATTGTTAGTTTACCACAAACAAGAATCAACAATCAAATGCAATTTATTTTACACCTATGTATGAAAATGAAAAACTCATGAATGTCAAAATAATTTGATTCGGTTCGGCCAATTCATGGGCTTTTAGATGCATATGATCATTGGTATATGTTCAGTGATGTTCAAGGAAGAGATTGATGTCCTTATTTCACCTGAAAAACCACAAAAAGTTAGAATCCGAATTTCAAATTTTTGATGAATTTTGAAAGTTTGAAACTTATCCTTGAGGCTGCCATTTTTCGTCCCCTTTGTTGTGATATGTTCCTTGTATATATATGAATGATATTAGGTCAAAAAATTGTATGATTATTTGGATTTTTGGATCACTTGAATATTGAAAAAGATTATGTCTTAAAACTTGATTTTTATTTGATCCAACTTTGCTATTTTGGGACAATCATCATAATTTGTATATCAATCTGATCCAAACAATGTTTATGACTTTCTAGAAGCAATATCCCCTTTTAAATATTTGATTTCATATTTTATTTTAATTTAAATGATATTTTAATGAATAAAATTCAAATAAATATGAAATAAAAAATAAAAATTCAGAAAATAAGTGGGTTGGGTCGTGCTTGGTGTTTTTATAAAGATGGGATGGCAATTTGGTGGGCTCATTTAGCAAAAATTTGATTTTAGGCCTTATTTGCTTCATAAACTTCCCTAAAATTTCCCAACTTTGCAAGGGCACAAATCCTTCAATTTTAATGCTATGAGGGTGTTATTGGACATTTTGGAAAGCTTAAAGAGTCCTCTAACCAACCCCATTGGTTTCATGTCCATATCTTTTACCATTCTCAAGTTATGCTCTTTTGAAGTTGTTGACTTTTTGTTGACTTTCAAAAGGACCTATAATGTCTTAGCTCATACCTTCCAAATGAAGCATTTTTGGGCTTGGCTTGTGAGACACAAAGTTGTAGAGAATTCAATTTACTTCAAAATGAGCTTTAGATGGGAAATATTTGATGAAGCATGTGAAAGTTATGGCTGGTCAAAGTTCAGTTGACTTTTCCTGAGGAAACCCTAATTTAGAAACTCCTGATTCTTGATGATCTGAAATCTCCTTGATGAATCATGATCAACCTTTGATCAAATGATGAATTTTACTTCATATACTTGATGTTGGCAAAAAATCATGAAGTTTGACTTTGTTTTGACCACAGTTGACCTCAGTTTGACTTTTTAACTGCTTTGACTGATTTTGACCTATTTGATCATCTGACTGAGCAAACCTTTGGGAAAAGTCTTGAAACTTGTCATGGGGATTCTTGAACACATGTAAGATGTTATGAAGCTCTCTTGAAGTCTTGGAAGTCCATTTAGCCTGATTAAAGTCAAAACCCTAGTTTAGGATGCATTGCTTAGGAGGATGCATTGTCTGGGGGAAATGTCAAATCTTCTGACTAATTGTGAACTTTGTGAACCTTGTGAACCTCATGAGATGTCTTGTGAACCTTGTGAGCCTCTTAGTACACAATGACTTGTCTTGTGGAGGGCAAATTTTGGGGTGCAACAATAGCTCGTTAGAGACGTTTTTGATGTCAGTTTTTTGTTTGATGCTTGTGTCCTGCCTCTTTCAACCTACAGGCCTGGCTCATGGGAGGGAGTCTTTCACAATTTTGGCAAAACTAAAGCTGCAGATCTCTTGTTGCAGACTGACAGGTTCTATTTTGGTGTTTAACAAAAGCTTTGACTTGTTGGAACTTCCTTGGCTATAACACAATTCAGGTAACCAGACTAGCCTTTGTACTTCATCAGAAATGTCCTTTCTTTATGTAGTCTTGGTACAAGCATAGTAATAGACTAGATGTTCATAATTTTGGAAAGCTCTTGTGCAGGCTAGGGAGAGTCTGAAACCGCAACATACCTATTATCATCATTCTGCATTTTGTCTGGTATGAACTCCATGGCTCTTTACTGACTTTGTTGTACTGTCTTTGGATATTTGCTTTTTCCCCCTTCTCTTTTTTTTAAAAAAAACTTGTTAATGCTGCTGCCTTCCTATAATTATTTTTTGGCATAACAACAGGTATTTGTCCATGGGTGGCAAGGATCTATCAGGTACTTGTTGCTTTGAAAGTAAACTCAAAAAAGGAAAATGCAGCAGGATGAATATCACTTAGAGAAATACAAGGTGCTGACATCCCAAGGGATTTCTGCCCCTTTAGAAACTTGCTGAAATTATGGCTTTCTTCTTGAGTAGCGGGTGAGCCATTGTTGTGTTATTTTTCATCTTTTTGAAAATTCCAATGAGGGTTAGAACTTAGGAGATTCTGCAGAATCGTATTTGGACTTGCCTATGTCAATGTATGTGTCTGGTTTCTGAGTCATGTTTGGTTGATGTAATAAATTTCGTGGAAATATCATAACCTTTTTTACTTTAAGTTGCCCCTTCTTGTGTTTGTTATGAACTGTGTTTCAAACTCACTTGCTGACCTGCGGCTTACGCTTTATTTCTGTGATTTTTGTCTCAATTTAATGTTTACCGCGGTTGGAGTTTGGGGATTGGGGAACCGGCGAATACTTGGATGGATGAGCTGGTATGAAGGAAACATTTGCAAACCGTTTGGGAACTAGAAAAAAAAATCATGGATGGCAGCGATACACAACTGCGTCAGGAGGTTAACCGTCAAAGCATTGCATGTCGTGACTTTGTAATAACGTAATTGTAACAATGTTATTGTAATAATTAAATCTTGTTTGTTATTTTGGCTTTAAATTCATCACATGTAATGAACATGTATTTCCCTAAGCTAAATTTGGTGTAAACAGGGAATGATAGACTTTAGAAATGACTCTTGAAAAGATAATGAATGATAAAGAAACCTTAAAAGGAAGAAAAAAACAAGAAAGAAAATTGAATTAGAACTCAAAGTTTGGAAAGAATTTTATGGGTTTGACAAAGCACTTGAAATTGACTTTAAAATAAATTTGGAAATTGTAACTGAACTTGAGATTTTTTTTTTAAGAAAGAGATGTAATTGGAATTTGAGGATAGAAACTGAGATTAAGTTTGGACTAAGATAAATACACGTAATGCAAATGGGGTTGGAAAAAAATGGCCTTGAACTTAAAATAAAAATGGGAATAAATTCAATGGAATCTTGAATAGTAAATTTGAAATTGAGATTGGAGTTAAACTTATAATAAAACTCAAAATTGGATTAGAAGATTGAAATTGAAATTTGGATTGTAACTTAAAGATAAATTAATGGGATATTTGAAATTTGACAAAGAATTTGTGGCTAATGACTTGGAGTGGAGTTCGAACTTGCAATTTGGCAATGACTTAGAAACTATGAGTTAAACTTGCAGCTGGCTCGAATTTTCGGACTTGAAATGGGAAACTGACACTCTGGGATCAATGGGATCAACAAAAGCGAATACATTTATTCCAAATTCTCTTAGCGAAGAAACAAAGATTCAAAGTCCTCATGACCCTGTCAAAAGCCCAACTTCAAGATTCATTTTCCTTCTCCTAAATTGACAACCAAGATTCGTTTCACGAGGAAATAAATCATGATCCAACTTTGAAATCCCTACTCCAACACTTATGAGATCAATCCACCAATCTAAATTCCCAAGCACAAAACCCTAGTTTCTTAAACCAAATCAAACCTCCAATACTTGTTGCGAAAACAACAAAAACTTCCAGACACCCCCTCTTATGAGTCAGACATGATCAATATGCGCAATAATATGCAAAAAGTGAGATGAACGAATGTTAGGGGTAAAATTAGGGGTGTGACACCACAACTCTCTTGATGCGAATGTGTGAGGTTGTAGAAAGCTCTGTTTTGATGAGAGAAGAGTGATGAAGATCACAAGAGGGTGATTGAAGATTGTTTGAGAATGAAGAAAATACATAATGAAATTGGTGGAATGATTGAAGATTTTTTGAAACTCAGAAAATCCCGCCCCTAAAGAATCTGCAGCCACACCTCTTTATAGAAGATCAGAGTGGTGTTTTGGTGAATTCCCAAGTAATCGGTTAGAGTTTGTTAAGAAATCGGTTATGAAGTTAGTTGGATTTCAGTTATTGTTCTGTTAGTTTGGTTATAATTTTTGTTATAACTCTGTTCAATAGGTTAGTAGAATGGAGTTAGTTTTTATCCGGTTAGCCGTTGGTCATGACTGTAACCGTTTTTCTCTTCCTTTTTATTGTGCAACTTAATCAGGTGATATTTTGCAGGTGGATTTGGTGAAGGTTTTGATCTCTGATGATGGAGTTACTGAAGATTGAAGTTTTTATGGAAGATCGATGTTGAAGGCTACGATGGAAGAAGAGTGATGATGAGCGTTGTAGATCGTTGTTGATGAAGGATGTCGCTTCAAGATGACGGTGGAGATTGGAGATCATGTTGTTAGATTTCTGTTTTTATCATATGCAAGTTTTTTAGAGATTCCATGATTTGTTAGGATTCTCAAAATCAGTTAGAGTGTGGATCTTCTTTGTGTTGATTTTCTGTTAAGTTTCTGCAGAACCCTGTTATGGTTTTTTTTCTCCTGATAATTATCTCCTTTTTTCCTCTGTTATCTCACTCTGTTATCCATTATTGTATTATCATTGTAACCAATTTTTCCTTCTGATAGAAGTTGATTCCTCTTTGTTAGAATTTTCTGGTGTACCCTATAACTGAATTTTTGATCCTTTTGTAAGTGACTTTTGCAACTGAACTTTTGCGAATTTCCGCTATAATAATACCATGCAATGAGTTTTTTTTACTTTTGTTATACCAACCTTTCTAACTGAATTTGATGATGCTCTCCACTGATTTTTCCGTTATGAATGGTATTCAAATCGATTTTGTTATGGTGTGAGATTTTGTAATAAAAAGGCAACTAAAAATGGCGGGCTAGCCATCTACATGGGCTGCTATCCTAATTTTGTTTATGATTCGAAATTGGAAAATTAAAGACTTGGATATATAGAAAAACAAGGTTTTAGAGAATGTGGATTGGAAAACAAATGGACTAACAAGATTAATGATTTTTTATGTGGAATAATAAAAATGGAATAAAGAAAGGTAATTTGAGACATCACATGAATTAATAGACTTTTGGAACAAAAATGGTTTTGGAAATGACATTAAAAGTGGAATTAGTTTGAACTAAAAAGATAGTAGCCATAGAAACTGGAAGTGAATTTGATTGACTCAAATGAACATGGTTTTAATGGACCCGTCTCTTGACATCCAAATAGCCCACACAAACAACCATCAATCGAGAAGACAATAATGCCTTGATTACAACTTGAGTCCACAACTTGGTCTTATTTTGGGCTTTAATGCTTTGTCACTTAATTAACAGATATATTGCCCTCAAGACCAATGATCCTTAACATGTAACCCTAGTTTTGTGACCTTCAACAGAGGAGTAAAAACCTAAGTCCTTGAATACACCTGACCATAATAAGGAGAGAGCAGCCTGAGATACTGAAAAGAGATAAACCCTTAGTTCACGCCAATATCATCCTGATCCAATGCCTTTGATGAAACCTCTGAATAGGGAGAAACTTGGAATTTGATGAACCTCTGAATAGGAATAGGCTCCTGATGATGAACGTTCCACTCTTGTTCAATGTTGAACATAACGGTCAGATAAATCAACTCTGAATAAGAAAGTTTCCAATCACAAGAATATGCTTCGATCTCATGTCCTAGGAGCCAATGAAAATGAATGATTGTGATGTTAATGACCTAATGGGTAATGTAGATGAATGTGAAGCATAAATCCAGTTAGCCGATTATAAATATGAGGGCACATTTTGGGGTGTTACAAGATGTAACACTCGAATGGAGCAAGGTGTTGTCTTCCCAATTGACCCTTCTTTTTCTGATGAACTGCATGCCAAGAATGAGCAATCCTTTTCTTCATTTCCACATGATCTGCACCATTAAGAAAGAAGAAATTGGATAAGGAAAGGTTGCTTGGTATGTCCTTCAAGCAATATCCCAACTGTCTCCTAGCAAGAATAGGGATGTAGCTAATTCCCTCACGCGTACCAAGAAGAGGTATGTTAGGAAATTCTCTACAACTGTCAATAAGCACTCCAGTATCATAATATGAACAATACCAAGTCATATTCTTATGAGAAAGAGACATAATCCTTTGAGACCATCTTCGCTTCTCTCTATTATCCTTGAAGACATCGTACTTTGGTAGGTGCGAAATAAACCACCTATAGATAAGAGGCACATAACACACAATATATCCATCACCTTTGGAAGTCCTATAGTGAAAGGCATGATACATGTCTCCTAGCAAGGTAGGTATCAGATTCCTCTTCAAGAAAATATGAATGGCACTCTAGTCTACAATACCATCTAAGTTAGGAAACAAGACAATACCATAAATAAGCAAAGCAAAAATAGCCTCAAATGCATCCTTATGACCCAAATTAAGAGAAGTAGAAGCTTTCCCCATCAAGAACTTGGCATTAATACCACATACATTCCCTTTTGGAAGAAACTTCCCATTAAGATCAGACTCCTTGAGAAAAAGGGCTTTGGTGATGACTTTGGTCGTAAGCTCATTCTCTAAACCACTAAAAATAAATTCCTTGTCAAAAATAGGTAAACCCATCCAATGAGAGTACTCCTCCAAGGTCGGCACAATTTGATAATCAGGAAAGGTGAAACAATGATGCAACGGGTCATAAAACTGACCCAAGGTAGGGAGAATCCCCTCTGGTACATCGGTATCCAAAATAAACAAGAGCTTTCCATGACATTTCTAGAACTCATGGGTATCAACCACCAATTCTCCTAGCTTTCTCAGCTCTACTAGAATAAGATTCTTGAAGTTGTACTTATTTGTGTTTCTCCTTTCAAAATTCATAACCATAGACATCTGAAAATTTTCAAAAGTTCCTTATGAGTCCCTTGAAATATCAAAAACAATGCTCATGAATGCATGAGTGCATGTATGCAACAACCACAAACAAGATCACACAAAGCACACAGGTCTAGGTTCTGAGTCACGAGCATGAAGTCAAGGTAACAGAACACCAACCCACACAGGTAAGTACTAAGGTTTTGTCTTCATTGTACCTGCAGAAAACCAAAAGGGTGCTAACAAAGGTGCCCAAAGTTAACATTCATCTTTAGAATATCATCGGTACGTTGGATTACTCCCCAACCAAAAACATTCTTAAAATAGACCTCGTCCAAGTGTAGTATCGCGTGACAACCACCTTAGGTTTACACCTGGATGGTTTTCGCACTACGTTCCTAAATTGGTTTGGATGGGTTAAGGGTTCTACGGTACTCAATATGATCAGCTCAAGGTCGAAAAATAATGTCACGTATAATTACTCATCATGACATTGATAATCCAAGAGAGCCTAACCGAGTGGAGATTATCAAATTGATATAGCTTTGGACTACTCCATCGGTTATCGCTTCGAATATCGGCGTCCTATCATAAGTTCAACTCAGATCCGGGTTAGAATCTATCTCACTCACAGAGGATCACCAAAACCGAAACATAACAAACAAATCAAACCAAAGCAGTAAATAAATCAAAGTAGGTCGAATTCACTTAGAGATCTTTCCCCAGCAGAGTCGCTATTTTTCTGTAGCGGTAAAATCATGAGTGTAAGCTATTAGTTAACTTAACTCAAAGTAAACAGAGTCGCCACCGCGCTTTTATTTTATTCCAAGAGGAAAAGGAAAAAAGAGCGAATAAATCCTAATGAATCTAAAAGAAAAAAAAGCTAAAGAAACACAACAGAGAAATAGGTAAGGGGATAGGTTACACAATAGGAAGATTTTACGCACCCAAAATATCTGTGGTACTCCATGGGAGTCATTTGAAAAATTTACTACTTTTGGTTTGAAAGAGGTTTGTTAAATGAGAGTGGAGGGATGAGAAAAGAATTATTTTTTTTATATTTTTGTGTTTGGAGAGGTTTACCACCTCATGCCCACGTACCCACAAAGTGCAATGCAAGATCAAAACCCCGTAGTTCGTGGTACAAATAGTGAAAAGGGTTGGTTGTCATTGATTTTATTAAGTGAAGAGAATTTGTCATCTTCAAGTGGATGACCAAAAAAACTACCATGAGAATGAAGGCATGAACTCATACATCATTATGGAGAGGGCGCCAACTCAGATAAAATCAACGAGTATGCCACTAAACCCCCACAAATGACAAGAGACTCAATTACATCAAACTACAACCATGGAGATTGAAAGACTTGCACCTGACTAAAGAATAATGACTCATAATCGACACTTTTTTTAAAGAAAATAAACAAAAGTGCACAAAGAAGTGGTGATGATTTAAAAAGAATGAATCCTTTGAAAAAGGGAGAAGATTTTGAAAATTAAAGAAGGGGAGGAGATGAAGGGACTACCCTAAAAAAAGAACATAAGGAGATAAGGGAAAAAAGATCTAACCAAACTTGATGATACTTCAAATTATTAGCATACGAGTTCCATCCTTATAAGCTAGCAAATAGCCAAATAAAGGTAAATTCCAACTTCATGAAAATCAAAGCAAAGGGAGATGGATCCTAAAATCTAAGTCCAAAATCTCCATTCCAATGCCAAAGATAGTAACCAAAAGTCTACAAATTAAAGTCACAAGTTTTTTAGAAGTTTAATCCTTTATTAATATTTTTGTGTCCAAATGGACAAATGGAAAATCAACATCAAAAATAAGAGGGAATAATAAACATGATATGGATGAATAAAGTATAATAAAGCAAGATAAAATAAAACAAACAATAAAAGTGCAAGAAATTAAATGTTAATAGCAAAAGAAATTAAAGTGCAAAAATCTAAAATATTAATAGTATAATAATATTTACATAATAATGCTATGGTGAACTTAATCAACCACAACCAAAAGAGTAACCAAAATAGAAAGGCCACTGAATCCGCTTAGCATCTTACACTATAGCGATTAATCAAGGAAAATCGAACCGAATTCAATGAAATTTGAAAGGAGATTGGGAGACCCAAAGCACATACGCATTAAACATTCATAAGTCTCGATTCTTAATGCAATATGATTAACCACTTTGAGATTACGCTACCAAAAAGAGGTCCGGTCCACGAAAGTGCAAGTACCCGATTAGATTTTTATTTCGAATTTAGGGACAAATTTAGGTCTATGTTAAGCAATCGTCGAGTAATTTACGAAGTAATTACCCTACAAATGAGGCCGGCCACCACCAATTAAGGTGCATAATGTTAGTGCTAATATATGCGAGATAAATGATATGTAAATTGCTATCCGAACGCAATACCGCACAAAACTAAAGGTGAATACCAAATTGAGCTGCATTCATGGTATTCTTCCATCCTTAAGTTCAATCACTCATCTCGGTGGATTCAAGCATGAAAATGTATCACTAACACAAAGTACCTTAAATGAATTGAATAATCCACTTAAAGGTAGTTTTGAATTAATGAACATTAACCACTCTAATCTACACCCAAAGTTCATTGAAATTAAGGAGAAATCACTCCCAAAAGTGCTTCCCAAGGTAAAAATAAAAAGGAGGAAGAAGAAGAAGAAGAAAGAGGAACCAAAAAGGGGCTTAAAACAAGCCAAAAAGTCCATTCTGACTTGTGTTAACCGGTTAACCAAATTGGTTAACAGGTTAACGCAAGCAAAACATGTGCAGTTTTAAAGATGGTTAACCGGTTAACCAATTTACACTGTAAATGGTTAACCGGTTAACACTGAACCAGAAGCAGAAAAATGCAGAAAATTCAGCATGATCCATTTTAAAACCTTTTCTCAAACATTTGATGATCATGATCTGAATTTGCACGAATTTTAAAACCAAAATACAGTGAAATCCCTGCAATCAAACAACAAATAAAGATCCAAAGGATCTAGAAACAAATGCACCAAAGATCTACATCTTGAATGTTGATGGTGAATATGGGTTTATGGAGAGAGATGAATTACCAAAAGCACTTCTTCAAATTCGACCAAAGCAAGCTAGATCTACTGAAATTGATGAACAAGAAAGAGTAGGATGAAGGTTTAGCTCAAGTTAGTCAAAAATTCATTGTGAATTCTTGATAACTTCAAAAGGAGAGAAAGAGCTTTAATGCGATTTTTGGTTTTGGGAGAATGTTTTCCAATGGGTTTTTTGGCTCTCAAAAGCTTGGTGAATGAATGAAATTATGGTCCTATTTAAAGACTTTAGGTATGGGAATTTTGTGGAATGGAGCTTGCTTTGGTAATTAAAATTAGGCTTGGTAATTGGAAATTTGGTGGGAAATGGAAAGGAGTGGTGATTAGTGAGGGTTTATGGTAGGAAATGATCAAAGTGATATAGAGAAATCAGAGACCAATGGATCTAGAATATTTCAATCATATCAATAATTTAATGGTGCTGAATTTGAATAAAATATTCAAATTTCCCATTGGTTAACCAGTTAACGCATATGGTTAACTGGTTAACCAAGCCAAAATTTGAATATTTTATTCAAACGTGATTGCTTGGTTGTTGTGGCCCGATTCTTTTTTGTACGCCGAAGAAGGCATGGAAATAAATACATAAACCTTGGAATTCCCTGAATGAATCAATTAATTTGGGAAATCCTTGATCAGATAAATTTGAATTGTTTGCGGATCAACTTCGACTTTTATTTGTGAAATTTCACTCAAGCTGCAGGACTGCTATTTTTGGCATTTTCAATGGTTCCTCTTCCTGAAAAAGGTTAGTAAAAGGAAATAAAATATTTTTGGATTTTGATTAATGGTTAGTAAACATAAACAAATAAAGTAATTAAAGACAACAGTGATCCCCTTGTGAGGCATAAACCTAACCCGAGAAGAACCGAGCAACCAATGCAATCTTGTTCGTATGCAAGATGCATATGAAATACGAAGGAAACTTAGGGCAAAAATTAGGGTGCTACAACTAGCATAAGTAGAAGGGCCAAAATGTAGTTCCAAAGCCTTAATAAATGAATGCCAATTAATCAATAAATGACTTTGATACATCCATTTATACCAACATAAAGCATCACCTTTCATATAAAAAGACATCATAGAAAGTCTATTTTCAGGAGGTAATTGGTAAAAATCAAAGTATTGTTCAGCTTGAAACAACCATTCCAAGGGATTGGATCCATCAAACATGGGTAATTCAAGGTTGGGGGTGCGAAAAGGTGGTAAAGGGGTGGAATGTGGGATTTGGGAAAAAGAATGAGATGGAAACATTGGGATATTATAGTTAGGCGTGGGATGAAGTGTGCTGGTTTGTGTGGGAAATGGAGATGTAAAAAATCTGGGAATATAGGTGGGGGTTGGTCTGATAGGTGTTGTTGTATGTGAGGGGGAAGATATGGTACTATAGTGAGTTATGGAGTGGAGGGGGTTGGTATAAGCATTCTGCATTTGGGGGGAGTTGGGATTAAAGAAATTAGGGTTAAGATGGGTTGTGAGCATGGGAGAAGAGTGAGCAATACCTGAGTTTGCTGCAGTATGAACAGTAACCAGAGTAAAAGTGTTGGATGCATGAACAGTACCAACTCCGTGAACAGTATCGGTCCGATGAACATTAACGGAAGACTGAATAGTAGATTTATGTTGTTGTTCTTGTTGAGTGGTGATTTTAGTGAGAAATCCAACAATATTTTCATATCGTGAATCAAAAATTTGTTTTTCGTTGTCCATACGAGATTGAATAAGCTCCAAATCTGAATTTATTTTATCAAATCTCTCATCCATGATTTGTTGGTTTTCACTCATTGGAAGATCAAGACGAGTGTTGGTTGTTTGGACAGCTTCCTCAATGATTTCTCTATGGTTGAGGGGTTTGGGAGGGGCCATGAATACAAAAGATGAAAGCACCAATTTGATAAAGAGTTTTCAAGCAACTATATGATCTAAGAATTTTCTCTCAAAGGATAAGCACAATAAGAAAGAAACAAGATAATAAAATTCTAAAAATTGTTCTCCTTGACTCAAGAAGCTAACATTATCTTAAATACAAGAAAACCCTAATGGGTCAAGCAAATGGGTCAAGCCCAAAACGAAAATCATTTATAAAACTAAAACAAATTAATAAAATATTTTCATTAATTTGTATTAAAATCTTTCAGCCAAGTGGGTTTGGTCCTGTTGCGTCTGGGCCTGCCATCACATACTCTCCCTTTGAGAATTATCTTTATCTTATATATACAGTATTACTCTTATTTACCTCGTAACATCTCTTAGGATTCGAATTCTCTCATCACCATAATCTCTCTCAGCAATACACAGATTCAACAACGAAATAAGGAGTAGAAGATCAACGCGTTGAGTTTGGGATTAAAGTTATTACTTCATTTGAAGATCTTTTGTGTTCCCCTCTTCGAGCAATCCAAGAATCTCTGGAGCAAGAAGGTAGGTTTCTTCTTTCTCTCGTAATCACCTTCACCTTGTTGCCGCTGGTACTTTTAACAATAGGAAGTTATAACTTGTGCTTGTGGATCCAAATTTTCTTGGTCATCGTTTAATCTTAATTTAGGAATTTAGAAAAGACCATTGGCGGCAGAGCAGTGGTTCCGACAAGAGCTTTTTATTTGAGAGAGATGTGAGTATATAAAACAATGAAAATAGGAAAATGGAAATGGGTTTCAGTTGGGTTCAAAAAGTGATAGGCCCGTGGACCTTTCTATCCACGCCTCTGAATTGCTTAACACACATTCCATTGAGTACCACAAGCAACACCAATCATGGGCCTCCATTATGTGCCCCTGCGCCAACATCCAGACCATACTCCCTCCTTTCTGCACTACACTCATGCCTCACTCTCTTTCTCTCTTTTTTGTTTTTTGTTTTTATAATTTTTTTTAATGTTATTGTTGCTTAAATGCCATTTTTAGAGCTATTTTAAGCCCATTTTAACATGAAAACACCTTTGAAAAAATATTTGGAAAATAGTATTTAGATGTGATTCATCATTTTGTTTTTTACTCTTCCTGTATATAATTAATGAAAATAGTCAGTGGTAACTTTTTTATATTTTTAGATGACCGAGGAGGATTGTTACTTGTGTTTGGTCTCGTTCCAAACTTTCAAGAGGCTTTTGGTGCACCTGTATGCGGTATATGCTGCTCATTCATTCCAAGTATACATGTTGTAAGTGTAAACATATTTACCTCACAAAGAAGAAAAACAACACCATATGGATCGTGAAAGGTACTCATTACAAGTATAAATGTTCTAAGTGTAAACGTATTTACCCCACAAAGAAGAAAAACAACACCATACATATGGATCATGAAAGATGTACAAAAAGATCTTGAAACTTTGTGGTGTAGATTATTGGTGTTGTATTACATGTTACACTCACAAGATGTACATAAATACTCTCTTTGTTTTCTCACAAATTTTTTTACTAAACAGTTGTTTTAGTAGTAAAAAAAGTAATGATAGTTCAATCGATTGCCAGCAACTCACAGTATTGCATGTGCTTTAACTCACAATATATTAAACATTTGATAAAATATATTTTAACAAATGTATCAATATATTTTAACATTTGATAAAATATATTTAACATTTTATTAATATATTATTAAATAAATATATTAATATTTTATTAAACAAATATATTTAATATAAAATATATTTGTTTAAATTTTGTTATTTAATGTTTAATATATTTGTTTAATATTATAAAATGTTAATAATAAAATATTAATATTATAAAATGTTAATAATAAAACATTAATATTATAATATGTTAATCATAGAATATTAAATATTAAAAGTTAAAATATATTTAAAAAATATCAATATAATAAATTAATAATAATATAATAGTAAATTATTTTAATATGTTAATTATTTTAATTTATTAAATTTTATGTACGACTCATTTATATATATTAATAACTCTTTATAACCAATAGACGTGGACTACAGTTTTCATTTTCTTTACTTGTTTCCCACCACACAACAATTAGTTCTGTTGTAATCTGAGTTATTGATTTTTTTCTTCTTTCTATTTTTCACTTAAGCCTTCATATACCATATTGCAAAACTCATATAATCAAGGTCACATGTTTGGATGAATCCTACTGTCTTGGATTTAAATCAACTGACCATTCATACCGAGAAAGAAAGAGGTTACAATTTAGTTATGTGTACTCCAATATCTCCAATATAAATCATCATCACATATGAAAAAAAAAATATGGTTGCTCATTCAGAAAGTGTCTGGATGTTTCGTTACCAATCACCATTCATAATGAAAACATGTTTAATTCATTGATTGATTGTGTATTAGAATTAAGAATCCAAACCACCAACCAATCGATAACAAATGTTTGGTGATAGAGCCGTGGCTGCTTTGAGAAGTGAGAACACATTAAAATAGATAAGATTTCCCTGCAACTATATATAACATATCAAAGAGACCATCGATATGCTTACTCGCATGTGATATAATTATAATAATAGAAGCTTTTAGAGAAAATTAATAAATAGAAAGATAGAAAATAAGTAGATAAATCTTAGACACATATGGCTTCCACCTAAGTATGATTGTATAAGTAAAACAAAGTATATGAATACAAATTTATCTAAAAAAACCAAAATCATATATTAGAGATGAATTGAAGAGAATATAAATTATAATATAATAAGTCATGTGTTCTAAGTAAATTAAGTCCATATATTCAAGCAAAGAAGATGAAGGAGGATTGTCTTAAGTAAAGTGCATCTACATTTGGATCTGGAATGCGAAAATGGTATGGTGGTGTTGAAAAGTTGTTCTTTCAATAAAATACCACAAGTCCCACATTGAAAATGTTTAAACAAATGAAATTGTTTATAAACACTTTTCACACATAACTATTCAAATGGTTAGGTATTGGGCTTTAAACAAAACAATTGAAAATAAAATGGTCTATTGCTAAATATTGATTTTAATAATTTAATATTAGAGTTTTTATATTAGTCATTATTTTCTCTATTTTTTATTAAACTTATATGGTCATTAATATAAAAATAACTATTATCACTTTAGAAAAACTCAATATTGTTATATTTGAGAAATTAGATATATTATTGTTTGTTTTTATTTATTTGTTTGAAATAATATAAATAATATAGTAATGAAATATATTAATGTAGTAAAAAGAGTGTTGTGTTTTCTATCCTCTTTTAATATAAACTAAGAGTGACTTATATTTAAAAATGGTGTTATCATCATTTCTTTTCTCTCATTTATATTATTGAAAAAATATAAATAGTGTTTTTAAAGTATACAAAATAATATATATATATATATATATATATATATATATATATATATATATATATATATATATATATATATATATATATATATATATATATATATATATATATATATATATATATCAAAGTTAGTAAATAGTTGTTAGGTTAATTTATAGTTGTTAGGTTTGAACTTTGAACTCATGATCTCCGGTAGATAATACATATGATTTTTGTGTATGTGAGAAATAAAGAAGAGTTTTGGGATATGTCATATCAAATTATGAGTTATGTGAAACAAACTTAATTTTTTTTTTAATTTAAAATATTTTTTTCTTTACGGGGGTTCGAACCCATAATCTCCGATAAATAATATATATGAGTTTTGGGCATATAAAAAATAAATAAGAGTCATGAGATGTGTCACATATGATTATGAATTATGTGAAATAAACTTTGTAAATTATTAAATTAATAAATTTTTGTATAAACTTTGTAAATTATTAAATTAATAAATTTTTGTATTTGTGGGGTTTGAACCCATGACCTCTATTAGATAATAGATATGATTTTTTGTTCATATGAGAAATAAAGAAGAGTTTTGAGACATGTCACATATGATTATGGATTATGTGATTCATAAATAGATGAAGTGTTCACATGATATTGTGCGTTTCATATTTAATATATTAATTAATAATATATTAAGACTCGTGCAATGCGCGAGCTGAAATGAGTTTTTTTAGATAGTATTATAAAATATAAATTTTGATTTTGTTTATTATAATTTTTTTTTTTGTAATTAAGACGATAAGATGAAGATGATTAAAAGAGAGTAAAATTTTAAATGAAAAGAAATATGTTTGAATTATAGAAATGCAAATAATACTTCACAATTTAATTTTAAAATGTGAAATAAATGTAAAAAAAATTCAAATTTTTTTAATCATTTTTTCCAACATCGCTAAGAATGTTTATTCCTCATTATTTCACGGATGAAAGACGTTTCACATTCAAACGACTCAAACTCTATCTAACCATGTAATACAATCAACACAAAAATCTTAGATAAAACTCTATATTTTACTATATCATTAATTTGCAACATTTATAATTGATTTAATTTAATTGAATTAACTATCTGAATTCAATTATTTATAATTTATCAATACATTATAGGACATTTTTATGTAAAGAATTATAAATTATAGATGAAAATTTAGTTTAATTTTGTAATACTTACCTGTAATTATAATTTTAAAGTTTAATAGTTTGAGTTTTGATCAAGGTGAATATATAACTTGTATGTGTATATTAGTTATAATAATATGTGTTTTTATGTAATATTATATATGAAATGAAGGTGCAAAGGAAATAAATCAATAGATGTTGTAACACCCCAAAATTTGTCGTCTCATTTCATGGTATTTATCATATCACATTGCATACATACTTCCACATCCTTGCATAAAAATTGAAGCATAACACTCTTGGCTAGAGATAGTGCATATGGTCAATGACGAATGAAATTTATGATCATCCGAAGGCAATGAAAGGGTCACATGGCTTCCCAACAATGTTCAAATGGTTCTTAACATCCAACAAGATCTCAAATGATTCCTCAAGTCTTAGAAATAGGTGGATTGATCAAAGAGTTCAAGTAGTGAAACACCTCATAGCAAAAAGGACTGAAATTAAGGTTTCTGATTAATAGGGCTTCCCAGTGAAATTTTGATTCAAACTTGATCTCATTGTTTTCCACATGATGTCAAGTGTCTAGGGTTTAAAAACCATCCATTGAATCATTTCAGAAGGTTTTCAATTGATTAGTTACTTGAAAATCAAGAAATTGGGGAAAAGTCAATTGTGCAGAGGAAAAAGTCAACTCCTGACTTTTTGAGATCAAAATCATGAAATTGATGTTACAAGGAGTCAATGGACAAAATTTGGTCAAGAAATGATGAAGGAATCATCAAGAATCAAGAAAATCAAAAATTACCATTTTTGGAAATTTAGGGTTTCTTAAAATGGCAAGTTTTGACCATTTTTCAGTCATGTTCAAGAGAGGCATTCTCCCAAAATAAAAGTCAAACAAAAATTCCACTTTGACTGTTTGAAATAGGGCATCCTAAGCTTTAAATTCATAGGTGGAACATGTTCATGGGATTAAAATTGAAGAAGTTATGATCAATCAAAGTTTGATCAAACTAGGGCAAAATTCAAGTCATGGCCAGTCAGGGCAAGGCCTCATGCGCGCGCCAGGCAAAGCATTTTTACAAACATGTGGTGTGCAAAATGTAGGGCCAATTTTCTCCATCAAGAAGGCCTCAAATTAATTTTTTCCAAACATCAAAGTTGTTCATTGTTGTATTCTCTACAACTTTCATGTTTGGAGATTTTTGATTTGATCAAAGGTTTGAGAGTTATGGTGTCTCAAAATCATGTCCTAATCCTGATCAAACCATAGGCCATTTGCACAAGGCAAGCCCATTCCATGCAGGCCCAAACATGCAGTTTTGATCTCTTGCATTCAATGACAAGTTTGAGGTACTTAGAGGCATTGTCTCATTTTGGAATGAACCCTGTCGCGGTCGGCTTGGTTGTTGGAGGTTGGGAAGGATAATGCCAATGAGACCTCGATCAGGATTTCGTCCTCGTTTTCGAGGATCATTCCTACACCGCTTCCATCCGAGCTAGAGGCACCGTCGACGAAGATCGTCCATTTGTGGGCGCCGTCCGCTGGCTTTGGGCTGTGCGTCATTTCTGCGACGAAGTCGGCCAGGGCTTGGGCCTTCATAGCTTTCCTATTTTCGTATTGGATGTCGAATTCAGAGAGTTCCAACGACCATTTCAACATTCTGTCGGCCATGTCTGGTCGACCAAGGAGTTGTTTTATTGGTTGATCGGTTCTCACCTTGACCGTGTGGGCGAGGAAGTAGTGACGTAATCTTCTCGCGGCGTTTATGAGGGCTAGTGCGACCTTTTCTATTTGTTGGTATCTGAGCTCGGGGCATTGAAGTGCTTTGCTCGTGAAGTATATGGGCTTTTGTCCCTCGTCGGTTTCTCTGATGAGAGCGGCGCTGACGGCCTCGGTTGCCACAGACATGTATAGGTATAGGATCTCCCTTTCCAGTGGTCGGGACAGGACTGGAGGTTCGGAGAGTGCCTTCTTCAGATGGAGCAGTGCCCGTTCGCATTCGTCGGTCCACTCGAAGTTGGCCTCTTTCCGGAGGAGTTTAAAGAAAGGTAAAACGTGCTGAGCGGATTTAGCGATGAAACGGGAGAGCGATGCGAGCACCCCGTTGAGGGATTGAATGAATTTTTTAGACTTCGGGGTCGGGAACTCCGAGAATGCCCGACATTTGTCGGGATTGGCCTCGATTCCCCGCTCAGTGAGGTAGAAACCTAGGAATTTTCCTGCCCGGACGCCGAACGTGCATTTCTCAGGGTTAAACCTCATTTTGCATTGCCTCGCCTGCTCGAAAACCTTGCGGAGGTGTCGTGTGTGGTCGGTCTCCTCGTGTGATTTGACGATCATTTCATCTGTGTATACCTCGAGCATGTCCCCGATTTCTCCTCGGAAGACTTTGTTCATCATGCACTGGTACGTGGCCCCGACATTCTTTAGCCCGAAGGGCATTACGTTGTAATAGTAATTGCCGGTCGGGGTCATGAATGCCGTGTGTTTTTTGTCCATGTCCGACATATGGATTTGATTGTATCCGCTGTATGCGTCCATGAAGGACAAGAGTTTGAAACCTGCAGAATTGTCGATGAGTTTATCTATGTTAGGGAGAGGAAAATCATCTTTGGGGCCAGCCCTATTAAGATCAGTATAATCAACACACATGCGCCATTTTCCATTATTTTTCTTAACGAATACTACATTAGAGAGCCAGGTTGTGTACTGGGCTTCAGAAATGAAATTTGCCTCTAAGAGGTCTTTTACAGCTCGCTCGGCAGCCTCCGCTTTCTCGGGGGACTGCTTGTGCCTACGTTGTGCTACAGGCTTGATCACCCGGTCTAAAGCTAATTAGTGACATGCGACCTCAAGGTCTAGGCCGGGCATCTCTGCGGCGTTCCATGCGAAGAGGTCAGCGTTCTCCTTGAGGCATATCGCGAGCTGTTTCCTTGTTTCCTCGGGCAGGCCTGTGCCTATCTTTACTGCCCTGTCGGGGTTATCGCCCAGCGGGATGAGTTCGAAATCTCCGTCTGGGACTGGGCGGAATGGGTGAGTGGGAGCTTGTCCCTCGATGGATCTCTGTTCTTCAGCTTCGTCCTCGCCGATGCGGAAATCGAGGTTGATGGCGTTGATTCCCTGGGGGGGAGGCTCTTCGACCCTGGGCTTCTTGATATTTTTTGTTTTGATTGTGGCATGTCCTTTTACTGCGGTATCGTAACACCTTCGGGCGACCTTGATGTCGTCGTGGATTGTGACCACGCGACCCAGTTTGGTGTAGTACTTCATCTTTAGGTGAACGGTGGATGGGGCCGCCTGTCCCCGTTACGACGGGGAATGTTCGTGTCCTCGCACTTGGGATGGTCGGTTTCTCCGGCGTTACGACTACTGCGAGCGTTGTGGGCGACCTGTTTTTCTTCATATCTAATGTAAGCCTAGGCTTTATGCAGGAGGTCATTCAGGGTGCGGGGAGGCTCTATCCCGACTGCCCTGCCAAATTCACTTCCGGGCAAGAGTCCCCTCTCGAGGAGGTATTTCTTCATGTGTTCTGTGGTGTCCACCTTGATAGCCTCTTGATTGAATCGCTCGATATACGAGCGCAATGTTTCATTCTTCCTTTGCACTATGGCTTCGAGGGTCGCCTCGGTCTTGGGATGGCGTCGGGAGGTTGTAAAATGCCTCGTGAATATGGATCTCATGACTCTCCAGGATGTGATGGATTCTAGGGCTAAGCTTTTGTACTAGGCCATGGCTCATTTTCTGAAAGTTGTCGAGAACAACCTGCATTTAAGATGCCCGGTGATGTCGTTGCGGTAGTCGAGCATCGCGTTAACGTTGTCGACGTGATCGTCGGGGTCGGTGGTCCCGTCGTAGATGGCCAAATTTGGGGGTTTCTCCATGCCCTTGGGGAGTGGGGCCTCCATTATCGCCCGCGAGAGGGGGCAATGCGGGTCTTCCTCGTCACTCCTTGGTGGGGAGAGTTCATTATTACCAGGGCTCCAGTCGCGCCTTGGCGAGGTCTCTGATCGGCCAGAATCATGGCGTGCTCGTGACCTGCTCTTGTTGGGTTTCGGGGAGCGTCGCCCCTGTTTCTTCGTCGCTTCTGGTCGTTGTTGCGTCCTTCTTTCTTGCTGAGGTCGGCTCTCCTGTCGGTCAGCCTCTAGGGCCATGATTCTTTCGTGCTGTTGGTAGAGCATGGAGCTGGCCTGATTAAGGGTGTTCACCATAGCAATCATGGTGGCATCCCCCTCGACAGGCACGGGGATGGGTTGGAATGTGTTGATCGCCTGGTCCTAAATCTGAGGTTGGTTCCCATTGTCCTCGGGTTCAGGGGACGGGGTGGAAGGGCGCCAATCTCGGGCGTCAGATTCATGGTAGTTCAAATTGTCCTCTATCGTGTAGTCGACGAGGGGACGGTTGCGGTCGTTGAGCTATTCTCCGGACATGGTGAAAGGATGAAGTATTTGAGCTTTGATATTCTGCTGTGGAAGAAGGGGAAACTAGTTTCCCATAGACGGCGCCACTGATCTTACCTAATCAGGAGGACCTTCCAGCAATTGGGCGCAACAACAAGTGGATGGAGAGAAAGGGGGTGTACCTACAAGGCGCTCCGATGCCAAAGTTAATAGAGGTACAATAAGTAGGTGAGTTAGCAGAGTGAATTAGAATACCTGACCCTTTAACGAAAAAGAGTATTTATAAAGAGCCCCCAGCGCTGGGCCAAAGTCCTTCCTTGGGCTGGATCAGCTAGGCCCAAGGAAGAACTGCCAAGGAATGCGTGAGAAGCGTGAAGACCTAGCTGAGTGATCTGGTCCTTGGTTCAACTGCCCCTATCTTTCAGGAGATAATGGGGGACAGTTGGGTGACGTGACAAATGAACTGACAGACGTGTTCCTTGCCCGTTCTGAGTGCATGCCCGAAGGTATGGGATATTTGCCCGACAGTTAAACGCCCCTATCCATCTGTCAGGCGTGCCTGCCCGAGCATCTGAGCCTCTGCTCGACATATTGGATCGTAGCCCAATACATCATGGAGGCTCAGTCCGGAACACATAATAATTCAGCTTTTTTTTTGTGGACAGAAAAGTCCTTATTTGTAAGTGTAATTAAGATCTTTTAAAAATAATTTAATGAATAAACAACAGGTTTAGTTTTTAATAGTTAGATATTAGATTAATAAATATTAATTATTAATAAATATAAAAAGAGTAATACTATGTTTACAATTTTTTTCATACACTGTATTTTACACCGTAAAATTTAACAAAAGCAATTTTCTTATGCACAAAAATCAAGACAAGATAAACTATTAAAAATTAAAAGATTGCAATATTGATATACATATACGGTAATAAATGGGTGTAACTTTATCATTTCCCATTTCAGAAATATCCTTTTTCTTCCCGGGCTTAATATGGTTGGCCGAATGAATATGACCAATATTATCTTCTCCCATCTTAACGGTACCCACTGCATCCAAAAGGTCCACTAGAGCCAACTCATCGCCTATAAACTAGGTAGCACTTTCTCTCAGATTATGAATTTTCTGCAAATGTTTTGCACATCTACCAAAGACTCAGATGATTTGATAGAAGCATAGCCCTTTGACTTGTTAATTGACACCAAAGTGGAATTTTTTTATTGATATGCCACACTCCCCAAAAATATATACTAAAATGTCATTATTTGAAAAAAATATACTGAAATGTCACACAAGTACATGGGTTTGTCCACCCTATGTACAAACCAGGTTCGCCCACCTAAATGATAAACCCTATTTTTTCTGATAGTTTTGTAACGGTTCGTCCATACCAAAGACTTACCTATTATTTTCTTCAATGGTTCGTCATGTAATGAACGTACCCCATTTGTGTCTTTTTTTTCCAATTTTAATAATACATAAATTAATTATTACATTAATAATAATAAAAATAATTCTTACACTTTAATAATACAATAATTAATTCTTTTAATTAAATTCAACATTTTAAAATAAAAAAATAACATAATACACAAATATAATTCAAAATAATATTATATTAATTTAAAATAATATTTGACCATTAAATTTGTAAGTACAATTTGACCATTGAAACTCACTGTATCATTCCATTAAATTCATTAGTATGTTCCAATTAAAATCTTGAAAAAGAAATATGTCTTTTAAAATTCTATTTTTTTATTAATGGATTGTCTTTATTATTAAAGAATTTAGAAACAATGTTTAAAGAGGTTGTTTCTATTTATTTATTTTTGCAACAATTGAAAAAATATTAACCAATATTTATATCTATCAGCTTTATTTGTTTATAATATTTTTTTAAAATATTTAATATATTAATTACAAAGATGTGACATTTATCACGGTTAATGAAATTGATATCAGAATAATTATTGTTATTTAATGAATTTATTTTATAACTGGAAATGATATTTAACAGAAGTTAAGCCATATTCTTAAAAATAACATATAAAGTTAAACCATATTCTTAAAATAACTTCATTATATAATATTAATATATATTATTTATATATGTTGGATTATATAATATATATTAATATTATATAATGAAATTATTTTAATAATATGGTTTAACTTTATATGTTATTTTTAAGAATATGGTTTAACTTTTTTAACGTTAAATATCATTTCTAATTATAAAATAAATTCAATAAATAATAATTATTATTTTGATATCAATTTCATTAACCGTGTGTAATTAATATATTTAATATTTTAAAAAAATATTATAAACAAATAAAGCTGATAGATATAAATATTGGTTAATATTTTTTCAATTGTTGCAAAAATAAATAAATAGAAACAAATTCTTTAAACATTGTTTCTAAATTCTTTAATAATAAAGACGATCCATTAATAAAAAAAATAGAATTTTAAAAGGTATATTTCTTCTTCAAGATTTTAATTGGAACATACTAATTTAGATTAATTGAAAAATAATAATAATAATAATAATAATAATAAGAATAATAATAATATTTGAGGTACAATGGAATGATATAGTAAGATTTAATGGTCAAATTGTGTTTACAATGGTCAAATATTATTTTAAATTAATGTAATATTATTTTGAATTATATTTGTATATTATGTTATTTTTTTATTTTAATAAAAATGTTGAATTTAATTAAAAAAATTAATTATTGTATTATTAAAGTGTAAGAATTATTTTTTGTATTAATAATGTAATAATTAATTTATGTATTATTAAAATTGGAAAAAGAAAAAACACAAATGGGGTAAGTCCATTACATGGATGAACCATTGAAGAAAATAATAAGTAAGTCATTGGTATGGACGAACCATTGCAAAACTGTCGGAAAAATAGAATTTGTCAGGAGAAACTGTTAAGGTTATATATGGGGTGGACGAACCCATGTATTTTATATGACATTTCAATATATTTTTTTCAAATAGTAACATTTTAGTATATATTTTTGGGGAGTGTGGCGTTACCGTAAAAAATTCACCAAAGTATTGTATTTCACCAAATCAGTATTGCCACCCAACACCTTTCCACCTACCTCTACAACCACATCCTCAAAAGTATCATGCATCCCCTCCCCATTTAATTCTCTGCTGCCAATTGTGTGAGTTCCCAGATCAGTCTTGCCACCCAACACCTTTCAATATATTACTAGATTAAAACACACACGATGCATGAGGCTGAAATGAGTTTTTTAAATAGTATTATAAAATGTAGAATTTGATTTTGTTTATCTTTTTTTTTAATTGAGACGATAAGATGGAAATGAATAAAAGAGAATAAAATTTTAAATTAAAATAATTTTTTTTGAATCATAGAAATACAAATAATACATTACAATTTAGTTTGAAAATATGAAATAACTTTAAACAAAATTCAATTCTTTTTTATATTTCTTTTTAATTTTTTCCAATATTTCTAAGAATGTTTGTTCTTAATATTTTGTGGATGAAAGACATTTCACATTCAAACGATTTGTACATGATAATCAACATTAAAATTCTAGACGAATCACTCTATTTTGCATTGAATTTATAGTATAAAAGATAGTGAATATGATTGTTGAATGAGTATCTATGGACTGGACTATAACTTGAGGATTTAAATATGTCCTGTGTTTTTTTATCATTTGTTTTTCTTTTACTATACCATTAAGTTGCAAAAATTACAATTTATTTAATTCAATTGAATTAGCCATTCAAATTCAATAATTAAAATTTATCAATATAATATAAGATTTTTTTATATAAAGAATGATAGACGATAAATAAAAATTTATGGTTTAATTTTGCAATATTTATTTGCAATTATAATTCAAAATAATATTTTTGAAATAATTTGAAGCATAACTTAGAAACAATTTGAAGCATTTGTTTGTCTATTTTAAAATTAAAACTTAATTTTGAAAGAATGGTTTGATAATTTTTTAAAGCATTGTAATGAGATTTAATATTTAAAGTTAAATTTTGTAACATGTAACTGCATTTATAATAAACAATTATATTTTTAAAAGAATATTCAACTATTTGTTTTGTTTATTCTAAAGTATTGTTAGACCATTTATTTTAAACAATGAAATGTCAATTTTTTTCATTGTTATATTTTAAAAAGAATATTGAAGTATTTGTTTTGTTTATTTGAAAGTATTTTTTGACCACTTTATTTTAAACGTTGAAATATCTTGTTTTTTCATTGTTATTATGGTTTTAAAATTGATACACTGAATGAATTTTTTCAAAATAATTTTTTTGAGTTTTTAAAAAATTGATTAATTTAATTTTTTAAGAGTTAATTCATATCTTATAGTTTTTTAATCAAGTTATTTGAAAATTGATTAATTTAGTTTTTTTATCGACTTATTTGAATATTGATTAATTTAGTTTTTCTTATTGAATTATTTGAAAATTAATTAAATTATCTTTTTTTTATAGGTAATAAGTGTTTGTAATAGAAAATAGAATTAAATTTTAATAGTTTGAGTTTTGATTGATGATTGAGATATAATTTGTATGTACGTAACTTATGTGCCTCGATGCAACATTACATATGAAATGAAGATGAAAAGAAAATAAATCAAAGGATATACATGATTTTAAGTTAGAGGAATACAAGGAGATGAATCATGGAATATGAAAATAAAAGTAATTTAATGAAATGAGATTTATAAATGAGATATTACACTTCTTTCTCAAATGAATAAATAAGAACAAATCAATAAAAAAAATTAGATTGTTACAATTTTGAAGTGTGTCACATCATATTGAAAAATGATGTGGCAAATTAAAAAAAAAATCGTAAAAGCAATAGTTTGTGACTTTGTTTTAATATATTATAATACTCCTTTGTCTATTAACTCAATTGAAAAGTCACTTGAACCATCTTTTACTCTTCCTATATATAATTAATGAAAATACTTAGGATTGCCACTTGTGTTTGGCCTCGTTCCATACTTTCAAGAAGCTTTTGGTGCACCTGCATGTAGTACATGCTACTCATGCCAACAAATGTTGTAAGTGTCAACTATTTACCCTAAAAAGAAGAAAAACAACACCATATGGATCGTGAAAGATGTACAAAAAGATCTTAAAATTGTAGTACATGCTACACTCATGGAAGATATACAAAGAGATCTTAAAATTGTGATAGAGTTTTTTTGGTTTTGTAGTACTTAGTTCTGATTAAAATATACTCTCTTTGTTTTCTCATAAGAAAAATGTACTAAATAGTAGTTTCAATAGTAAAAAAAAAAAAACAGTAATGGTAATTTAATCGATGGCCAGCAACTCACAATATTACATGTTCTTTAACTCACAGTATATTAAACATTTTATAAAATATATTTTAACATTTTATCAATATATTTATCATTTTATTAATACATTATTAAACAAATATATTTAAATATATTAATATTTTATTATACAAATATATTTAATATAAAATATATTAGTTTAAATTTAGCTATTTAAGGTTTAATATATTTGTTTAATACTATAAAATGTAATAAATAAAATATTAATATTATAAAATATTAATATTATAATATTACAATTATATATATATATATATATATATATATATATATATATATATATATATATATATATATATATATATATATATATATATATATATATATATATATATATATATATATATATATATATATATATATATATATATATATATATATATTTGATGCATACAAATAATCAACAAAAGTAACTAACTCAATGGTTGGGCTGCCCCTTTCAATGGTTAATATTAATATATACTAGATTGAGCTCCGCACAATCTGTCTGGGTGTAAATTAGTTATATTTATTTCGAATTGAATTTTAATTATATTTAAAATTATTTTTAAATAAATATGATTAATAATTAATATATAATAATTTATCATTAATTTTAATTAGTCATAGATAAAAATATATATTTTATTTGCAAAGAAAAATATATAATTGTAAATTGAAAGAGACAATTATGAATTAATACATATACATACAAAGGAAGAAGTGTCTACCTTCTAATCTTGACACAAGATGGATTTAGCTATCCATAGATATAATAACTTCACAAACAAGAAATGAGAGAAGAGGACAAAGCATCAATGACGATCTCCTGACTATTGATGCGTCAAATCTTCAAAACCTAGATGCTGCAGTGCTTACAATATTTTTTCTCTAAGAAAATATCAAGGATCCACTCACAAAAGCTAAAATGTTCTATTTAAAGGGTTTTGAAAATCGTAGGGTGAGCTGTCATTAAATGCTAAATTGCCTTAGACCGTGCTTAGCGGGCTTCAGACCGCGCTAAGCACGCAAGCTCTTGTGTTTTTCTCTTGTTGTGGGCTTGGAGCGCGCTAAGCACTCTTGTAACATGCTTCAAAAAATGAAATTTCTTCAAAAAGCTTCCCAAGATCCTTCCATACTTCAAGTTTCTCTTTCTAATGGTAAAACCTATAATTATAAACACAAAAGTTAAATAACTAAGTCTATAAATGCATTAAAACTAAACTACGAATAATTACCAAAAACAACGGGAAAAAGCATCGATTATCAATTAAAGAACTTGAAAAGTGCCAAAAACTAAACTATATATTAACACATTCTAGCACCTAACAACTCTCCCCAACTGCTTTTTTGTTTCTCCTCAAGCAAAGGTAAGATAAAACAGAAACAAGATGAAAACGGGTAAAACAACACAATCAAAAATCGATGGTTAAAACTAAATTAATGCGCTTGCAAGTAATATCCAACTTCAACACAGAATCAAAAATGTTCATGAACTAACTTCTAAGCACAAATGACAAGCAACTCAACACAAACAATCAAATGTTCAAACAGGAATCAACTACTTTACTCAGATGAGTCATGATCAATATCTACATGGGACAAAACACTCTCATAAGCAATTGTGCCAACATCCAGAATAATCCATGCATTCATCTATCAAATTCTACAAGGAAATCAAGGAAACAAAGATCTCATAAGGATATCTACAAGTTGTAGTTTGGCAAAGGTTAACAAGAAAGGAATATATGTATAAAAGGCTAATGAAACAAAGTGGCTATAAAAATTTTCAAAAAAATTTGAAGAACATGCCGACTTAATAAAACCTCAAATGTAACGCCCCAAATTTTATTTAATTATATTTTATTAGATTGTGGTGTTTTTGTTGTATGGAAGAATATTTTATTATTGAGTATAATATTAATTTAACGAAATTATATTATATTGAATAATATTATTATTGGATAAAACAAAATAATTGGAAAATAAAGAGTCAAGAGTAAGGTGGTCATTTGGTGGAAATAGTAAGGGTAAAAGTGGAAGATTATAGGTTGGGTCTTAGGGGTTATGTTGGAATTAAGGAAAAGAGGAAAAAGGGAATCATGTTTGTGAAAACAAAGAACGATTGTGAAAAAATGAGAAGGGAGAAGAGAAAGGGCTAGGGCGTGAAGAAGATTTTGAGACCGAGGAAGAGAATTCTCGTCAAAATCAAGGTAAGGGTAAGATTCTTCCGTCTCTTAAGGGTTCTATAATGAGAATTAGGTTGTATTTTTTGTTAGAGGTTTGTGGGTTGAGTGAAATTGGATGAATAATTGTGGTAGATTGATAATAGTTGATGTTTATGAGTTAATTGTGTGAATTGTTGGTGTTATGATGTTAATTCTGTGATTGTACTGCTGGAAAATTGGTTTTTGATGCATAATCTCGTAGCAGGTGGTGTCAGAACGCAGAAGGGAGAACTGCGAAAATCGTAGAGCTCGCTTAGCGAGTAGGTCGAATCTTGGAAGAGTGAAAATACTGAGAGTTGATTGCTTAGCGAGCAAGCTCTCCCGCTTAGCGAGACCTGGAGTGAAAAATGTCATAATTTAATTCTGAAAAATTCTCTAAAATTACATAAATTATATAGTAATGATTAGGAATCAAAGTGGTGTGGTTTAAGGCATTGAGAGGTGTAACTCACTGTTTATTTAATTAATTATTTAATTAAATATCTTCGTATTATTTGTGTTGATTGTCAAAATTGTGTTGTGTTGAGTTGCTATATTGATTTTAGTCGAATTAATTTAATTAAGTTGATTTAAGTTGTGTTATGATTAGTCGAATTAATTGAGTTGATTAGTTGTGGAAAAGTCGATTTAAGTTGTGTTGTTGCTAGTTGAGTGAATTAATTGATTAAGTCGAAGAAATAGTGTTGGCATGATACTAGTATTTTTAGTGGGCTTGTTGGTGAATAAAAGTAGTAAAGAGTGGGGATGCAGGAATTAGGCCCAAATGAGAATTATTAAACAAATAAAATTATAAGTTGGATTATAAGAAAATAGGTTATCAATACAAGACAAACAAGAATTGGGAGAAGATACATGAAATTGGATAGAAGAGGAAAAGAGAAAAAAGCTTCAATTGGAGAGTTAGAGCAACCTCCAATCTAAGGTAAGGGTGGGGTTCTAACTCTATAATCGGGTTAATGATGAAAACATGTGGGATTGAGTTTTACAAAATTACTTTTGTTATCATGTTGAATTGTTAGGGTTGAATAACGAAATTGATAAATGTTGTCGAATTAATCGTAGAAGAATCAATCTAAGTTGTTTGTGTATAGTTTTGTTAATTGTTGTTGGAATGTAATGAGAAGATTGGAATAATGGATCTGAGATGGAAAAGAGAAGAAAAATATGGTTGCAGAGGAACTGAGACGAACAAAATTGGGAGGTCTGTTTCAGTTTGTTGCGTCTTCGCTTTTGGTCGCTACGCAAACTGACTTCGTTGCGTCTTTGCTTTTGGTCTCTACATGAAATGACTTCATCGTGTCTTCGCTTTTTGTCACTACGTGAACTGACTTCGCTACCTCTTCGCTATGCGAACTAGCTGAGACAGGTTTTATGAGAGAATGGTCTAGGAGGTCAGTGAGGAACCAATAACATAAGTTACCCCATGAAGTTGCTAGAATAGTCCTAATAATAATAATGCAAAGTAGGAATGGTAGAAATCCTAGTAAGAGAATAGTGATGCGGTTTGGTTGCAGTATAGTTGGTGGATCCTTTATGTTGTGCTCCTTGTTGGAAGTTATGAACCTTGTTGTATTGCCTTATTAGTGACAATAATTAAGTTATAGGCCTTTGGCCAATGTTGATTTTTTGTTAAGATGTAGGAACTTGGCCAATGTGGATGTGTTGTTGTTGTGAAGTCATAGGCCTACGACCAACGTTAACTTGTTATTGTTAAGTTGTGAAAGTATGTTGTTTTTGTTAAGTTGTTGTTAAGTTGTTGTGGTATGTTGTTGTTACTAAGTTGTGATAGTATGGTGTGGTTATATGACTATTATTGTTTTTATTTTGATATTTATGTTGTGGCATACATTACATTTATAAGTTGGAGCTGATGTTCACCATGTTGGCCTGAATTGGCAAAGTTATTAAGTTGAAGGCTTATGCCTTGCAGATGCCTCAATAACCTAGCATATTTTAAGTTGGGAGTTTTACTCTGAATGGTACCACATGCATGTGCATTGTCAAAGTTGCATTCTAAGTTATATAATTATGTTGTCGGGTTGTACCTAATGTTGGTAGACGCTGTTTGTAAGTTGTGAAGTGGTAATTTATGTAATATAATCTAATATGTTATTTATTACGCATCTGATTATACTATTAGATATCTCACCCATTCTGTTTGAATGTTACCCCTATGTTGGTAATGTGCAGGTTAGCTTGAAGTAATATTGTTTACCTTCGTTAGTTCAAGTCGGTGTCGTTTCTCTAATACGTAACACTCGGGGGGGGGGGGGGGAGGGGGGGTTGACGCTTGTTATATCGTTGTCATTTTCCTTTGTAGTTGTTGTATTTAAAAGTCGAGGTTGAATAAATGAATAATTTGTTATAAGTTGTTTTATAATTGAATAAAGTTGTTATGTCAACAAAGTTAAAATTATGAAGTTGTTGTAAAGATATTTTGGTTTAAATAATAAATAAAGTTTTTATTGTCTCCCGATGTTTAAGTGTTATGTATCCATGTTGATATGCGATAATTGTTGTTATTTTTAAAGTTGAAAATGTGACATCCTATATTATGTTGAATTTTGAGAACTCTGCTTTATGAATTTCCACCGAGTAGAAGTGGGGTGTTACAAAAGGGGAGTTATACTTGTAATTATAGGGATAATTAGTATAACTTGAAAATGAACATAGATTGGTATTTTTGTTGGTTTTGTTGTTGATGTTGTTGTTATTGTTATGTGTTGTAATTGTTGCTATGACTATATGGTATTGTTGTCGATGTGTGTTGATGTAGTAAGTGGAAGTATGTTACATTGTTGTATATATCCTCGTTGAAGTTGACTTATGTTATTTCATGTAAAAATATGTATGATGTTGATGATGTTGTTGTTGTGGTAAGAGGTTGTATATTAGTTATTGATGTTGATTTGTACAAGATAGTTGTTGCATATATGCATGTATGTCATTGAAATTGCATGACATGTGAATGGTTGGGACATCATACCAAGGTGGGGTATGTTCGTTGGATCCGAGTGGGATCATTGTGACGTTGGTGCAGTCATGAAATAGGGATTATACGTGGCCATGAATTAGGGTCGAGGGTGTGATCATGAAATAAGGATCATATTGGACCACAAAAGAGGAGTTGAGAGTTCCGACTGGAACCGAATCTTGAAATAGAGATCGGATTATGGTACCACATGCAAATAGTCAAGTAGAGTCTCATTGCATAATTGTCGTTGTTGTGTGTGATTTTGAAGTGTGTGTCGCAATGTGAAAATCAACCAGCGGAAAATAGAAGAGCCACCATCAATACGTTTTTTATCCCGAAGAGTGAAAGGAGAACAATCAAAGAAAATCTGAGGGAAAAGGAAAAGACAAGGTCATCGCAACCAAGTCTGGGATCGGGAGTCGGTTACACAAAGAGAAGGTATTAGCACCCCTTCGTGTCCATCGTACTCGATGGGATCCACGCTCGCTGCTCTGCTCAAAGGGTGTAGTCATTTGAAGCTCCATCTGCTGCTAAACCGGAAAGGACAGGAAAGGAAAGGAACGAGAACGAAAAATGGAAAAACAAAACCGAATGGGTGATAGAAAGAAACAGACTTGAGAGGGCATCACACACCAGCCTGATGTATCTCATCGCAATGAGAATCAGAGTCCACGTGGTTCTGAACAGAACGAGAATTGGGTCGACAAGCATCGTGCTTGTGCCTACGTATCTCCTGATGAGAATCAGACCGTCGTAGTTCGGCTAACTACTGGTGCCCATAGTCTTTTTGTGTTTTTTAGATTGACATTGTCAAGTGCGCATTCCAGCAGTTAGGTGTTGCCACTCAGGCGTTTTACCTGTTTGCGGTAGAACGGACTTAACATGTCTTGCGCCTGCACCAGAATAAGATGAGAAGAGAATTCCCGCAGGAAAAGACGACTGAATCTTGCTTCAAGTCTTTTAAAGAAATATTTTTGTTGTTTTGTTTGCTGTACTTATTGAGTGTTTTTAGATTTTCTTTATGAGGAAGAAAAGAAAAACTTAAAGGTTTAAAAGAAAAACACTAAGGGGGACTCAATCCTAAAAGTTGTAATGCAATGATTGATCCTATAGTTGAGGTTTTTATCCTATTCCAACTTAATTCAAAATTAAGTTAGATTAGGCACCTAAAGGAAGACTTGTGAACTAGGCACAGGTGAACCAACAGTTAAACAAAACATGAATGCAAACTCAAGATTTAAGCAAATCTCGAATTAAAAGAAAATAGAAATGAGATGAATAAGAAATGAGTATGCAAGAAGAAATGCAACAAGTATGAGAGGATAATGCAACATGAAGTATGTAATACCTAAAAAATTTCTCTCTCATTTTCATGCATTTAGCATATCACATTTCATACTCAAATTCATAGCATGACCTAAAGCATTGCATCATAACCATCAGGGTTGAGGCATAAGGTTTGTGATCAATGGTTGAAGCAGTTGATAACTATCCAAAGACAATAAAAAGGCAATATCACTTCTCAACATTGTGCAAAGGGTTCACAACATCCCACAAGTCTTCATTTGAGGCCACAAGTCCTAGAAGGAAGTGGATTGATCAAAGGGTTCAAGCAGTGCAACATCTCCTAGAAAAAAAGGGCCAAATTAGGGTTTATGATTAACTGAGCTTCCCAAATGAGTTTTAATCCAAACTTGATTTCATTGTTTTCTACATGATATTGGGTACCTAGGGTTGAAGTTTCATCCATGAAATCATTTTGGAAGGTCTTCAATTGTTCAGATGATTGAAAATCAGGGAATTGATAAAAAGTCAACCATGATAAGTACAAAGTCAACTCTTGACTTTTTGAGATCAAATTCATGAAATCAAGGTCACAAGGAGCATATGGACCAAATTTGATCAAGAGATGATGGAGGAATCATGAAAAATCAAGAAAACCAAAACTTACCATTTTTGGAAAATTAGGGTTTCCAAAAATGGCAAGTTTTGGCCATTTTGCAGTCAACTTCAAGAGAGGCTTTCTCCCAAAATAAAAGTCAAATGAAAATTCCACTTGGTCTGTTTGAAAGAGGGCATCTTGAGCTTAAAATCCATAGGTGGAACATGTCCATATCATTAAAATTGAAGAAGTTATGATCATGTAAAGATTGGACAAATCAATGCAAAAACTAGGTCCTGGGCAAGGCAAGACAGGTCAGGCGCGCGTGACTTGCCAGGAAATTTATCCAACATGTGGAGGGCAAGATGTGTGGGCATGTTTCTTCAACAATATGACCTTAAATGAAAATTTGTCCAACATGAAAGTTGTTCCTTGCCATGTTTCCTATAGCTTTCATGTTTGGCAAATTTTCATTTTGATCAATATTTTTGGGACATATGAGAGGTCAAAGTGGTAAGGTTCACACTGATTCACCATAGGCAAATGGCACAGGGCAAGGCAATGATATGCAGGCCAATTATGCCACGTCATGCCATGAGTTTTAATGACTATATTAAGGTACTTATAGGCCTTGTTCCATGATTGATTGAACTACAAACTTGTTGAGTGAAGCATATCTTTCAATGTGAGTACAAGAAATTCATGGAATGATGGCTTGATCTTGAAGAAACATCTATTGGAATATCATAACATGTCATCTGGTTTACTTGCAGTATAAGGCAGTGTATTTCATGCAGTTTCTCACTTCAATTCAGTGTGCATACTTCATTCACTATGTTATATGCACCAAGGTGCATTATTTAGAGTGCAAGGTATCTCATGGGGCATGATCACCATAGTTTCCATGCATCTCTTTTGGAAAATGTAAGCAAAACAAGAAAATTCCATAGCATTGCATGATCTGCATTGATATGATCTCAGCTTCATTGCACTTCACTACAACTCACCATAACAAGCATGTTCAACATCACATGGGATCAAATTCGAGCAATGGAAGGTTCTAGGGATTTCAGCTTGCGTAACCAACTTACACTCACTTAACTAACTTGACTCATCTCTAACTAAATCAACTCAGTTAACCATGGTTCTAACTGTTGACTAGAAGAGTTAAAACCACTATAAAAGGCCAAAGATCTAGTTGAATGGGACCTTCTTCTTCATTTTTGCTCGAATCACATCACAAAGTTCATCATTTTGCTATACTCTCTCTCTCTGCAATTTTAGTGAATCTAGCTTCATCTCTCATCAACATTCTTTATCTCCTTCATGGAGCATCATCATCATCACTTCTGAACACCATTTCCATGGTTGTATTCAATTGAACCTTCGACATTGCACCAATGCACAATTCTGCAATCTTGTTGAGTTTCTCTTAATCCAACGCTTGTGAGATTGCCAGCGCATTAGTGAATGTGTGACTTGCATGTGCCATTTTTGTGAAAACCCTAGGCATAGATTGATATTCACGCCCCCTTTCTAAAAGCCCAATCCAATTCAGTGCATTTCTTTTCTTATTGCACCCCTACGCAACTTTCTTTTTCTCTTTATTTTCCATTCTTTTTCTTATTCAATTTTAATTTCTAAAAAAACATCAAACTTCATCTAAAAATTCCTAATTAATTCACACATAATCTTCTACATTTTTACAAATTTTCCACAATTTTTAATTCCATTTTTCCATTTAATTTCTTTTATACTTTCTCCTTTTTTAACACATTGCCTTGTCCATTTTCTTTCTTCCAAACCAAAATAGGTATAGGTCCCATTACCTTTGCTATATCCTGAGGACACCCTAGGGATCCTAAAAACAATTTTCACATAATTTTTAGGTCATGTTTAATCCCTTTTTGAACCTTTCCTTTTGACATAATCAGCATAAACCCTAATTTTCTTTGAACTGCCTTTTGAGTGGGTAAAAATGGGAATTTGGGGAATAATTTTTAGAGGTATGCTTGTCTCTGATTTGTGATCTTATATGTTCATTTTCATATATTTTCAAAGCCATTTGATATTTTTTCAAGTATCTTGAGTCACAAGTTACATTTTGGTCCCTTTTTCTACTTCCTTCTCCTTTCATTTTGGTAAGGAATTTATGTGATTCACTTAAGGTCCTCAACTTGACTCTTTTAGGTCCTAATAGAAGTCTCTAATTGATTTGTATCCATTTTAGGTCCTTGTGTTTGGGATTTGTAGGTCATTTGGTCCATAAGTCACATATATGCTCATTTTCCCTAATTTCTCTTCTCCTTACATCCTCACACTTCTAAATCCACCTTACAAGTATGTCAACCATGTTATATAATTGTTATACATCCTATAAGTGTTCCATAATCATTTTCATGTATTCACTTCAAGCCATGAGCCCTTGTGCTCCTTTTAGTGTCATAGGGTGTTTTAAGACTTCTAAATCAAACATTTTGGTGCCCTAACCCTAATGTCATTCACTCTAACTCATGTGTGTCTAATTCTTTGAGTTTTAAATCCATTTTAATATTTCATCCAGCCCCTGGTTTTTGTATGAGAAGTTCATGTTTGACTTTTTCTTTTAAGTCTCTGTCCTACTTTAAAAGTCATATATCCATGTTCATTATTTCATCTTTCATTCTAATGTTTGAACTTCTTTCACTTGAATCTCTTCCTTCCCATTTGATTTCATATCTTAAAACACTTTCATTTAGTGTTAGGCCCTGGTCTTAACATTCATCTTTGACCTCATGCAAGTTTACTATGCTTAACCACTTAAGTTTTTTCATGTGACTTCACCTTAACTCCTATTAGGGTTTAGCCCCTTTTTAGGGTATAGTTTGAAGTTGTTCATCCTTATGACATTAGAATAATTTAATAGGGTTTAGCTACTGACTTTAGAAGTCCTTTTATCATTTAGGATCCTTTAGATCTAGGTCTTAACTCTAGGAAGTCCTTAGTGCTTTTCTTTAGCTAGTGTGAGCTTTAATTAAGCTTTTGCCATGCTTTATGTTTTCAATATGCTTTGTAAAGCTAACCTTTGTTTTGTAGTGGAGGAATATTGAGGTAAGTATTACTTCTTTCCCATCTTTTATGCATTCTAAATGTGTTTGCCTTAGCACTTTGTGCTTTGCGTATAGGCTTTCCCTTTGTTTTTAGAAACAACTTAACTTCCTTAGGAAGTAAGTTGAGTTCTAAGTTCTTTTTCCTCTTCTTTTCCTTTTTCTCATTAGGATTAGAAGATCACACTAACCATAGGACATCCCATGCAATAAACAACTTAGGATGAGTCTTAGTTCCCCTAGTTTTCTCCTTTTTCAACTTGAGTCATTCTTTCTCATCTCATAAAGAAAAACCAAAAGACACTTAATAAAGGTTTGAAGTAGTCTCTTGTGTATAGCCTTATTCCATGAGGAACTCATATTCATTCCATCTTGGAATAGTGTGGGCTTGTCTAGCATGATGTACAAGTCTAATCATGAGACCATTTTCACAAAGAAAACATAAAAGACATTTCTTCACAAGCTACAAAAACATGTAATAAGTTCAACAAGCTAGTGAACTTAGGCCCTAATCCTTGGAAACAAGTCTTGGATAAATTCTCCTTACTTGGTGTGCTTGTTCTATTATTCCATCTTGGAATGTAGTAGCAAGTACACATTCCATGGAAAAGAGTTTGAATTCACTTCCTTGTGCCAAATTTATATAAAACTCTTAATAAGCCAACAACAAACAATAATCGACTTTCCTGCAGGAACTTCTTTTCTCATCTCATTCATTCTCAACGCGAACTTGCGACAACTTTTCTCATTTGCAAGACGGTAAACACACTCGTACCAGACGAGCCTGCAACACCTGAGCATAGACATAAGCAATTCCAACGCATAAAACACACAAACAAATTTCCCGCCTGGTTAGGCGAACTATGTATACTCTGATCCTCATTTTCCTGATGAGGTACGTACGCAGTGGGGTAAGGCCCGTGCGAGCACATTCTTTATTTTCCCTACATTTTCCCCATTCTTTCTTTCCATTTTCTTTTCCAGTCCCTTTTCTCATTTCAGTCCCATTCCAGTCAGCGATTTTTGTGCATCAACTTTATTTTCTCACCCTTTGAAACAGGCAAACAAACGTGGATCCCGTCGGGTACGGCGGACGGTCTGGGGTGCTAATACCTTCCTAGGTCGTAACCGACTCCCGAACCCAGATCTTTGGTTCGTAGGACCTTGTCATTTCCTTCTTCCTCAGGTTTGTGCAGCATTACCTTTCCCATTCATTCGGGATAAAAATGTCTGGCTGGCGACTCTCCCTTTTCCGCGCCACTTACGCGTTTGTACTAGGATGAAAATCCCGGGAGCGACAGTTGGCGACTCTGCTGGGGATTGAACCCAGAATCTCTGGTTTCCCTTGTAGAGTCAATCCTAGTGCCTGCTTGATTTTGTTTCTTTGGGTGTTTATGTGTGTGTTGTTGTGTGTTTATTTACTGTTTTTATTTACATTTTTTACTTTACGGCCTTTATTTACCACTTTCAGTATTTATTTTCACATGCATCATATATACTGTCTGTGCCGGTTTGGTTTTTTCTGCAGGATGGGGTTACTGTGAGATGAGCTCGTAAACAGGGCTCGAGTGCACCCTAGGACTTAGATTAGTTCCACTTTGGCTTCATGGCATCTTGTTATGTTAGTAGTAGTGAGTTCCACACCCAGACTTGCGACCTTCTTGGAAATGTATTGATACCGGAATCTTTCTGGGGTAATACACAACCTTGATAGTTATGTGCAATCAGGGGACCGATCATTGAGAACCTTTGTGGAAAAATCCCTCTCCAGTTATGACAGTGGCATACCACATTTGTTGGAAAACCCACTCGCATCCGAGGGCCCACTGGGAATTCGCATAGGATGGCCTGGTTCTCTCATAGGAATCCAGTTAAGGCAAATTGTTCGTATGACGATAGTATTGTACCCTTCAGGATAAATGTACTATTGTTTCTCGATTCAGTGCTTGAAGTTGGGGACTTATGAGGGATTCTTGTTTCCTTGGACTCAGCTGAGACCTCCCTAAGTAGTATATAATGCCAAACCGATTTGGTCATGAGCCATTTCTCGGAAATGGTGAACTTATTATTGCTATTCGGCTTTAAGAGTCCGTGATGTTGACCCGAGTAGCACACCTGTGAGATTGGGAGGGGTTTACAGGTTTGCAGGAACCTTAATCTTCAACACACCCACTGTGCCAGTATGATTCAGTATTGTGATCTATTCTCTTACGCGTTGATTCTGAGATTTGAACTTTTGATCAGAGAAATTATTATTATGATGTGGTGATGTTGTGACCCTACACAAACACTTGCTTATATGATTGACACTACACAGACACCTCATTGATCACATGCCTTGTCATGCATAAGCATCATGACATCATTAATCATATGTGTTCTTTTTATTATCAGGGTTCATATTACTCCCAATTCCCAGTTGCATTGCTATTTCAAGATGGAAAATCTAAGGAAGAAGAATGTTCACTACGCTTTTCCGCAACCAGAGACAGAGGGTATTCAGAATTTGATCGGCCTAATGAATGACAAAGTTGTGGATGACTTCAAGAGAGAGTATGGAAAGATCTTGGAGTACGTGAATAAACCCACAGTTGATCAAAGGGACAGCCTGCACTCCTTGCTGCAATTTTATGATCCACAACTACGAGTCTTTGTGTTTCCAGATTACATTTTGGCACCTACCTTGGAAGAGGTATCCAGCATCCTGAATGTTCACATCAGAGAAGGTATGCCTTATTATGCTTTAGAGAGGATAACCCCCTATGAAGACATAACTGGTTCCTGTGACTTGAGTATGCTCAGATTCAAGATGGAGCTAGAAGCTAACAAGGGTAATGGGATTTCCTTGGAGTTTCTCATCACAGAAGCTCATGTTATGGCATTGGGAAACAAGTGGGTAGAATTCAGGGTATTGCTAGCTATGATGATATATGTGATAAGTTTGTTCCCATGAGAGAAAGGGTTAATCAGCATGGAGGCTATTACTATCTTTGTCAAGAGAAATCCAGTGCCTACATTGCTGGGTGATTTCTACTATGGGGTCCATTACAGGAATGAGAAGAGGAAGGGGTATGTGGACTGTTGTGGTCCTTTGTTTGCTGACTGGTTTGTAAGGCAACTCCCAAAATTAGGACCTTTCCTAGACTTGAAACAAGCTTGGAAGTGGTCCAAAAGATTGATTGGCTTAACCTCAGATAACATATCTTGTGGGGTACAATAGGGACCTATTAGGTAAAGAGATTATTGTTAGCTGTGACACTTTCCCCAATGTACCTTTGCTGGGAAGAAAATGGGGAATAAACTACTATCATTCATTGTCAAGAAAACAATTTGGTTATCCTATGAAGGTTCCACCATCAGCTGAAGAGGTATTTGAGTCATTGTATTTCTCAACAAAAGGAAATATGGAGTTGTGTGTACAAGTAACCCAAGCTTGGGAGGTCATGACAAGGAAAGGAAAGAAAGATTTTGGGAAGGTGGGCCCAAAACCATATGATCCTTTTGCTACATGGTTGAAAGATCATGTAGAAGTCTTACTTCTCCTGTTCTCTATGGAGTCCCCTTTATACCTTAAGGAAGAATTACCCTTAGATTCAGTACCTCTCAAAGACTACCAGAAGTTGGAGGCCTTGGTTAAGCATCTAGAATGGAGAATCAAGAGGCCAACAATTCGTGCCAAAAGTTGAAGATTCAGAATCAGAAGTTGGAAGAAAAAGTTCACCAGGCTGAAGAGATGGTCAGGCTCAAGTAATAGGACATCTTGGAGAGAGAACTCTACTTCAAGAAAAGAGGGTTGGCTTAAACTCACAAGACGAGCCAGCGCCAAAAAGATAAGAAAGATTTGAATGAAGCTAATGAAGCTATAACTTTGTGGCAGGAGAAATGGGAAGGTAACTTGAAGAAGCTGAAATAGTTGGAGGCCAAATACAAACTAGAGATCAAAGGCCTTCAAGATTCCTTAACTGAGCAAGGAGAGCTTCTCCAAAAGGCCCACGAACAACAAAAGAATTACCTTCATGATATGGCAAAGAATCAGTGGACAAGTGGAAGACGCTCAGAAAGAGATAAAAGACTTAAAGCTTCGGGCTGATGTTAAGAAGACCAAGACCGGGTCAAGTACAAGCAAAGAAAGTGAGAAGGTGTTCCTACAGCAAATTGAGGAGTTGCATGATTCTTTTGATCTCAGGGATCTCCTTATCCAGAAGCTCATACAGGAGCCAGATCATCCAGACATAGCCCAGTTGCTCCAAGGTGTCAAGCGCCTTAGCTGGAGGTTGCATGATGTAGAATTTCCTAGGCTTTAGTCTTGTATTCACATGTATGGATTACCCACATGCCTGTTGTGGGATTCCTCTCGTATTGATGTACTTTGCCTTTTGATGTGTGAACTGGCACCCTACGGGGACTTTGTTATTTCAGATTTCATTGACTTGTCTTGGATATTTGGTTGTTACCTTTTGCACAGACACGGGATAATAAATACTACCTCTTCACATCTGAATGTCACACGAGGTCTTCCTTTAAAGGCTATTCTCTTAATACCGGAATGGGAAAGTAAAACAAAACCCTTGAGGATAAATGGAACACATCATTGCATACATATCATTTGCATTTTCTTTCTTTTGCAGGTTTCTTCAGCGTTCTTAACTTATCCATTTTCAGGGAAAGATTGCGAGAGCAACCAGGACCCTTCATCCCAGACAAAGTATTCCTCACGGGTACGTTACCCGCAACAATCAAAGAAACATCATGGACACTATGCAGACAGAACTCAACGAACTCCGCACCCAAATGGGAGAGTTTATGGTTATGATGCAGGGCATGGCCCAAGGGCAACAAGAGTGGAGAAGTGCTATTCAAAGGCTTACTCCTCCCCAAACTGACCCTCCAGTGGTTACTCCAGATGCTCAGTGAAATCCGCCCAAAAACAACAGAGGAGATGGACCTCTAGGTCCAAAAACTGGCATACCTACTCTTATCCCCATGGAAGATCGCCAGGAGGATCAATTCCCTCCTACCAATGATGATATGGGTTTTGGCATGGGTGGAAACTTTCATGATTTTATTTTGATGGCCGAGAAGTTTAAGTCCCTTGAATGTAGGGACACTCTTGGAATTGATGTATCAGATATGGGTTTGGTTTCCGGAGTGGTTATCCCTCCTAAATTTAGACCTCCGAGCTTTGACAAGTACAATGGCAATTCTTTCCCCAAGACACATTTACATGCTTTTTACCGCAAGATAGCCGATCACACTAGAGATGAAAAACTCTAGATGTACTACTTCCAGGACAACCTCTCTGGGGGCTCACTGGAATGGTATATGAAGCTAGAAAAGAACTTTGTCCGAAACTGGAAAGAGCTTGGGGAGGCCTTCCTTAAGCAGTATCAGTATAATATTGATACGGCGCCTAGCCGTACTCAACTCCAGAGCTTATCTCAGAAGAATTCAGAAAGCTTCAAGGACTATGCCAAAGATGGCGTGAGGTTGCCTCCAGGGTACAACCACCTTTGTTGGAAAGAGAAATGGTGGATCTTTTCATGGATACCCTTTCAGGGAATTTCATGGAAAGATTAGCAGGTTGTTCATCTAGTGGGTTTTCGGACATTATCCTGACAGGTGAGAGAATAAAAAGCTGGATGAAGCAAGGCAAAATCCAGAATAGCGGAGCGTCAACCTCCAATGTAAAGAAACCATTTGTGAAACGCCGAGAAGGAGAAACGGGGGTTGTATACACTCAGAACAGAAGAGGGAATCAGAATATGTATCATCAAGCAGCTCCAGTTACCATTGCTGCTCCAGCAAACCAACCACAGGTTCAACAACAACAACGTCAACCAAATTACCAACAACAAAGGGCTCCTAGGACATATTATCCTCCCCGAACAAAAGACATGCATCTTGAGACGCCACCCATGTCATATTCCCAACTCCTCCAGAATCTTCTACAACTGCAGATGGTCCAGTTAAGGACTCTACAACCTCCAAGACCATGGCAAATCCCTGAAGGGTATGATGCCAATGCTCGCTGTGAGTTCCATTTTGGGGCTCCTGGTCACAACACGGAGAATTGTAAAGCCTTGAAGCACGTTGTCCAGGACTTGATTAACTCTAAGGCAATTAACTTCGGTCCTACTCCGAATGTAATCCAGAACCCTATGCCTCCTCATGGAAGGACCGTGGGTGCCGTTGATAGCGGTGAAGGTTAAAATCTTGCTTGGCCAAGAAAGACATATTCTCGGGTTGTGGAGAAAATTGCCCAGATTGTGTTAGTTCCCTTGATGGTTGCGATCAGCTGAGATCGGGGATACATAGGATGATTAATGAAGGCAGCATGTACTTCAATAAAGTTGTGAAGAGTGATGATATATCAACTGTTACGATCTATTACAACCCAACACAGGTTCCTACTGCAACAAGAGTGGCACCCATAACCATTACCACTGTTGGTCCTGTCCCATACCAAAGTGACAGGGCCATTCCCTGGAGTTATGGGGGTGAAGTGTACTATAATGGCCAAAAACAAGACATAACGGCATCCACTTCCTCTCCGTGCCAAATTGAAAATATTGGAGTTGGAGGGTTTACCAGAAGCGGTAGGTTATTCACGCCAGAAACTCTGAGGGGTAGTGCATTGCCACCAAAAGATACCACCGAGGCTCAAGCGAAAGCCAGGGGCAAACAACCTATGACTAATGATACATCTGCACCTTTAGCAGATCCTGACATCACTTTTGATAAGGATGCGGAGGAATTCTTAAGAATCATCAAGAAAAGTGACTACAATATCGTAGACCATTTACAACAGACTCCCTCGAAAATCTCGATCTTATCCTTATTAATGTGTTCAGATTCACATAGAAAAGCCCTATTGAAGATTCTGAACAACGCATATGTACCGCAGCATATATCAGTGAAGCAGCTGGAAATAATGGTGTCGAGTGTAAACTCTAGCTATGGCTTGGGCTTCACAAATATGGATTTAACATCTGAGGGACGCAATCGTAACCGTGCCTTGCATATCTCCATGGAATGCAAGGGGGTTGTACTCTCCCACGTGCTGGTTGACACTGGATCATCATTGAATGTATTGCCAAATAAAGCCCTCATGAAGTTGAATTATGATGGGGTCATGTTGAGGCCAAGCGACTTAGTTGTACGAGCATTCGATGGCTCAAGGAGGTCAGTGTTCGGAGAAGTGGAGTTGCCTATCAAGGTGGGACCACAAGTCTTCAATGCTACTTTCTAAGTGATGGACATTCAGCCTGCTTATAGTTGTTTGTTGGGGAGACCATGGATCCATTCAACAGGGGAAGTATCCTCCACTCTTCATCAAAAGCTAAAATTCGTGTGGGAATGGCAAATTGTAATAGTGTCAGGAGAAGAAGGCATTTTCATTAACCACCTATCCTCATTCAAATATGTGGAAATGGATGGAGAAATCGTCGAGACTCCCTGCCAAGCCTTTGAGCCCGTCAAATCTGAGATTGTATTAGTTGCTTCATCTGAAGACCCGAGGAAAGGAGCTTCTATAGCTTCTTATAAACAGGCCCTGGATGTGGTAGAATCAGGTGCGAAAGAAGGATGGGGCAGGACAATTGAGATCCCAGAAAAGAAAGACATGTATGGAGTTAGCTACCAGCCTGGTCAGTCAACGCTTGGACAAAGTGCTAGAGGTCAGAAAGGCCCAATTACCTTCACCAGTGTTTGGTGGGTTGATCATGGAAACGTCTGTGTTGTGCAAGAGGATATGACTGGCAGTGAATGAAATATTGATGAATGGGTTAAGCCTTGTGCTCCAGGGACACAACTAAGCAACTGGTCTTCGGAAAAGCTCATCTCTGTCACTCGGCTTGAAGAGTAATAGTTTTTTGTTTTTTGTTTTCCTGTATTCAAGCCCTACGCCTTACCCAGGGCGTAGGGACTCATTGTAAGGGTTCTTTTGTTCATGATGTGATCTCATAATCATCAATAAAGCGGACGTTTTTTGCATTCATGACATGTTGCTCCTTGTCTTTCATTTTCATTTTTATTTTTGTTTTGGAAAATACAAATTTCATTCAAAATAAATGGAAATCTTTTTCATGGCTCAAACCATCTCTTAAATCTAGCATGAATCATCATTCATGCAGATGCTCCTCCTCGGGTCTCATCAACGACGACCTTGCTATGGCTCAGTATGACTTTGACAATCCAATTTATCTAGCCGACGAGAAAGGTGAAGAAGATTGTGAACTACCCGAAGAGCTAGCCAGGTTGCTTAAACAAGAGGAGAAGATGATTCAACCACATGAGGAGGCTATTGAAGTGATAAATCTGGGTACTGAAGAAGACAAGAGAGAGGTAAAGATCGGGGATGTGTTAGAAGAATCTATCAAGAGTCGTCTAATTACCTTGCTTCGAGAGTATGTTGATGTCTTCGCCTGGTCGTATCAGGACATTCCTAGATTGGACACTGATATCGTGATTCACAAACTACCTCTAAGGGAAGAGTGCACACATGTAAAGAAAAATTTGAGACGTACACGCCCTGACATGGCCATTAAAATTAAAGAAGAGGTGCAAAAGCAGTTTGACGCCGGATTCTTGGTCGTAACAAGTTATCCCCCATGGGTCGCAAATATTGTACCAGTCCCTAAAAAGGGTGGTAAGGTCAGAATGTGCGTAGACTATAGGGATTTGAATCGGGTCAGCCCTAAAGATGATTTCCCTTTGCCTCACATTGACGTGCTAGTTAACAACACCGCTCAGGTTTCCGTATTCTCTTTCATGGATGGCTTCTCGGGCTATAATCAGATTAAAATGGCGCCAGAGGACATGGAAAAGACTACGTTCATTACACCCTGGGGCACCTTCTGTTATAAAGTTATGTTGTTTGGTTTGAAGAATGCTGGAGCAACCTACCAACGTGCGATAATGACATTATTCCATGATATGATTCATCACGAGATTGAGGTCTATGTTGATGACATGATTGCGAAGTCACAGACGGAAGAAGAGCGTCTAGTCAACTTAGCCAAGCTGTTTGACAGACTTCGGAAATTTAGACTAAGGTTGAATCCAAACAAATGCACCTTCGGGGTACATTCCGGTAAGCTGCTTGGCTTCATTGTCAGTGAACGTGGAATCGAGGTCGACCCTGCAAAGGTAAGAGCCATCCAAGAGATGCCTGAACCAAGAATTGAAAAATAAGTACGCGGTTTCTTAGGGAGGTTGAACTACATTGCACGGTTCATCTGGCACCTAACAGCCACATGTGAGCCTATTTTCAAACTTCTGAGGAAGAATCGGGCTATCAAATGGAATGATGATTGCCAACAGGCCTTCGACCGAATCAAGGAGTACTTACAAGAACCTCTGATTATCATGCCTCCAGTGCCAGGGAGACCATTAATCATGTACCTTACCGTACTCGAAGGATCAATGGGATGTGTGATGGGTCATCAGGGCGAGTCTGGTCGAAAAGAGAATGCCATTTATTACCTTAGCAAATGGTTTACCGACTGTGAGACACGTTACTCACTACTCGAGAAAACTTGTTGCGCTTTGCCATGGGCTGCTCGCCGGCTAAGTCAGTACATGCTGACTCACACCACTTTCCTAATTTCCAAGATGGACCCTATAAAGTATATCTTCGAGAAGCCGGCTCTAACAGGAAGAGTAGCCCGATGGCAGATGATTTTGACAGAATATGATATCCAATACACGTCACAAAAATCCATCAAGGGGAGTGTATTATCAGAGTATCTGGCCCAACAGTCAGTCGATGAATATCAGCCCATGAAATTTGAGTTTCCGGATGAGGACATCATGTTCCTCAAGTCTAAGGACTATGAAGAACCACTTCCGGAGGATGGGCCAGACCCCGAATCCAAATGGAAATTGATGTTTGACGGAGCTGTGAACATAAACGGAAGAGGAGTAGGTGTTGTCATTATATCACTAGAGGGGGTCCATATGCCTTTCACTGCTCGGCTGACATTCGAATGTACCAACAACGAAGTAGATATGAAGCTTGCATTATGGGATTCGAGGAGGCAATCAACTTGTGAATCAAGAACCTCGAGATCTTCGGAGATTCTGCTCTGGTCTTGAACCAAGTTAATGGAAAGTGGTTAGTTCATCAACCTCACTTGATTCCTTACAGGGACTATACCAGGAGGTTGCTAACTTTCTTCACCAAGGTCAAGCTGCATTATATACCACGAGATGAGAATCAATTTGCTGATGCTCTGGCAACTTTATCATCCATGATCAAAGTTTTTCAAGAGAACTACGTGCCTCGAATCATGGTCTCTCATCTCGAAAAACCTGCCTACGTCTTTGCAATTGACGGTGTTGAAGATGATAAACCTTGGTATCATGATATCAAGCAATTCCTGAAGTCTAAAGAATACCCGACTGAGGCATCCAGTAAAGAAAAGAAGACTCTCAGAAGACTAGTAAGTGGATTCTTCTTGAATCAAGACGATGTGCTATACAAGCGGAACTTCGACATGGTCCTGCTCAGATGCGTGGATAGACACGAAACAGACCTATTAATGCAAGAGGTTCATGAAGGCTCCTTCAGTACCCATGCTGGAGGGCATGCTATGGCAAATAAGTTGTTAAGGTCGGGATATTATTGGATCACCATGGAATCCGATAGCTGTAAATATTCTCGCAAGTGCCACAAGTGCAACAAGTGCCAGATCTATGCTGATAAGGTCCATGTACCTCCAAATCCATTGAGCATCATGTCTTCACCTTGGTCATTCTCCATGTGGGGCATTGACATGATTGGCAAGATTGAGCCAACAGCTTCCAACGGTCACCGCTTTATCCTGGTTGCTATAAACTACTTCACAAAGTGGGTTGAAGCTGCATCTTATGTGAGGAACTCTAGTTTTGAATGATTATAAATTTTAGGTGTTTGTGCTTTCATCATATGCTTCATATTAAGACAAAATGCTAGCCTTTAAATCTTTTGTCTCATTTTTAATAATGTCTTTGTTTTTTTGAAAATACGCAAAATGAATCGATTCATTCCATCATGCATCGATTCATGCTGTTGAAATGATTATGGAAATTCGCAAAATGAATCGATTCATCTCATCATGCATCGATTCATGTTGTGAGAATGGTTCTGGAATTTCTTCTATGAATCGACACATACAAACATGCATCAATTCATTGCTTGTTTAATTCTCTGTTTTTATTCATCTGTTTAGTATGTATCGATTCATACTAATATGTATTGATACATAACAGTATAAATACTATTATGTATCGATTCATTCGTGTCTTGAATCGATTCATTTGTCTGTTTTACTTCTAACAGAATCTGTATATATATGTTGTTTAGTGTTTCATTTAGTGAAGAGAACACAAAAATTGCAGACGAATTTCAGAGTGAAAGATCATTGAAGAACACATCAAGAAAAGGAATTTTGAGTGTGGACAATTCAATGTCGAGCAGGATTGAAACCTAGAATCAAATTCATCTTCATCATCTTCTCAAATACCTTAATTCAAGAACATCAACAAGGAATTAAGTGATGTTCTGTGAATTGAAGGTTTATGAGATAACGTTCAGTGGTACGATCAGAGATCCAGCTGAGTTGAAGATTGATAGAAGGTTTCAAGGAAAAACCAGTTGGGTTTTCCTTCAAGAACGGGCGTGTTCTTGAGGGTTTGTTAGTCACTTTTACAAGACAGATTCAGCCGCAGCGTAAGATTTGGAAATCGGGGGATTTCGCAAATAGATCGTGGAACCGGTGAATTGCTTGTATTACTTGCAGGGAATCTTGATTGGGCTCAAATCAAGTGAAGGTTGATACAATAGGAAGATCTAGGTGTATAGATTTCTGGTGTTTGTATAGCAACCTTGTAATCGACGATTTCAACAATATTGATATAAAAGTTCTCAATTTCGGTTTGAAATTGAGAGGGAGACGTACCCACACGCGAGGACGAACGTGGGGAACTTCCTTACCAAATCTCTGCGTATTGTATTCCTTCTCTATCTCTATTTACGTTTTCAATCGTTTTTGATTCATTGGAAATAGCTTTTGTGATATGTGCATTCAACTGTTTTACAACTTGTGTGTTTTATTCTTTATCATCTCATTCGTAAATCCAGCATGTTATCACATGTCCGGTCTTCTAGTGGCTGGTCCAGAATAGACGCTTGTATATTTGGGACAGTTGTTTCCGTTAATCTTTGAAAACTCTGAAAAATCTTTTAAATCCTTGTAAACAAGGAGGTGATCCATTCACCCCCCTCTAGATCACTAGCCACAGCGTCTAACAAGTGGTATCAGAGCATCGGTTCGCTGGTGCTTTGTGGCTGCCTGTAACATTATGGATTCTGAACCAAAGGGGGCGTATAATAGAGCTTCTGTTTTCAATGGTGAAAATTATGGCTACTGGAAAGACTGCATGTGAGTTCACATAAATTCTGTGGATAGGCGCGTATGGGCTGCCATTCAAAATGGTCCTTTTTAAATTACCATGATGAATGAGGCAGGTGCCATAGTACCTAAACCAGAAGATGATTGGGATGAAAAAGATGAGAAAAAGTGGTCAAGTGATTGGAGAGCTCGAAATATGCTAATTTCAGCACTTAGTGCAGATGAGTATTGTCGAGTTTCCCATTGCTCGACAGCTAAAGAAATGTGGGATGCTTTAGAAATTGCACATGAAGGTACAACTGAAGTAAAACAGTCCCGCATTAACACACTTAATCAAGAGTTCGAACTCTTTCGCATGAAATAAGGAGAATCTATTCCCGACATGCAAAAGAGATTTGTTCATCTCATTATTCATTTGAATGCACTTGAAAAACCTGTTTCCAATGATATTGCTACTAATAAAATTATGAGATGTGTTAGCAGGGAATGGCAACCTAAAGTAACAGCTATCAAGGAAGCCAACGATCTAACGACACTCACAATGACTACTTTGTTTGGAAAGCTGGAGGAACATCAGCAAGAACTAGAAAGTCTAGAAAAGTTTGAGAACAAAAGTAAAAAGGGAAAAGAGAAGAATAAAGACAAAGAGGGTGAGAAGAGGCCTATAGCTCTTGTGGCTTCTAACTCAAAGTCCTCACAAAAAGAGCTAAGCAACAATGAGTCAAGTAGTGACGAAGACTCCGATGACGAAGAAATGGGACTTTTTGTTAGGAGATATAATAGATTCATTCGAAAGAATGGAATCAAGCATTCCGACAAAAATCTCATAAAGTTTAGAAGACAATCTATAGATTCAAAACAGGAAGAGATTAAGAAGAATAGAGAAAGAGGTTCTTGCTTTAATTGTGGCAAGTCCGGACATTATAAAACGGATTATCCTTTAAAGAAAAAGGATAAAGGAAAAGCTCCACCAAAAAGGTATAATAAGCAAAGAAGAGCTTACATTGCTTGGGAAAGTGATAGTGATTCATCAAGTACATAATGCTCAAGTGATAGCGATGAAATCGCAAATTTGTGTCTTATGGCTCACACCAAAAATCAGTCCCACCACAAGAAGAAAAGTGATGATAAAAAGGTAAAACAAGCTTACTATAACAATTTCTCTTCTATGTCCTTTTCTAAATTGAAAATAGCTTTTGAAAAACTGCATAATGAAGCTATAGAAGCATTTAAAAGATTATCTTCCGATAAATTTTTTTTTTTATACTTGGAAGGTAAAGTACAACATGCTGAAAAAGATTTAGAATACTTGAAAGCTAGCATTGTAGAAAATTCAAAAGCTATTGATATTGATGGTTGTAGTAAAATAAGGCATTGTGAAGGTTGTCACATTTGGCAACAAGAGGTTATTTCTCTTAAAGTCAAATTGGAAAAAGCCTTGCAACCTAAGATTACTTATGCCATTGATACTAGGTTGTTCAAAAAGTCATTAAATCCTCCATATGCAAAAAATTCTTTTGTTCCAAAGGATTTAAAGACCAATCATAAACAACAACATTATCGTAGTGTTTGTCATTATTGTTGTCATGCTGGCCATACCATTGAAAAATGCAAATTTAGAAGATTTCTAGTGCCTAAAGGCATTTATCAATGGAAGCCTAAAGACAACCATGTTACCACTTACCCACTTGGACCCAATAAAAATTGGGTACCTACCTCTCTCTTTTGATATTGTAGGATGAGTGTCTTGCATCCATGGAAAGAAGATGGTTTCTGGACAGCGGGTGTTCAAGGCACATGACGGGTGACATATCACTTTTTATTGACTTCAAAGCAAAGAAGAAGGGGTATGTTACTTATGGAGACAATAACAAAGGAGCTATACTTGGTAAAGGTAGTGTAGGTAATCCCTCTACCACTACTATTTCTGATGTCCATCTTGTAGAGGGACTTAAACACAATTTGTTAAGTATAAGTCAACTATGCGACAAAGGATATAAAGTTTCTTTCACAAAAACTTGTTGCAAAATTGAACATACCGAACATAATGTTGTGTTTAAGGGTGTAAGAGTAAACAACATATATATGCATGATCTTTTGAGTGTATCTTTAACAAGCACTAAATGTCTAGTAACCCTAAATGATGATTCATGGCTATGGCATAGACGCTTAGCGCATGTTAATTTCGATTTGCTTAATAAGGTTGTATCCAAGGATCTAGTAGTAGGTCTTCCAAAAATTAAATTTTCAAAAGACCACCTATGTGATGCTTTCCAAATGGGGAAACAAACAAGGGTCACCTTTAAATCTAAAAACTTAATTTCAACTTCAAGACCCCTTGAGCTTCTCCATATGGACCTCTTTGGACCATCTAGGACAAAGAGCTTAGGTGGAAACTATTATGGTTTCGTAATAGTAGATGACTACTCTAGATTCACTTGGACTATATTCCTTCATAGCAAAGATGAAACTTTTTCTGCTTTTAAAAGTTTTGCAAAGCTGTCCCAAAATAAAATGAATTCTAAAATAGTTACAATCCGAAGCGATCATGGAGGTGAATTTCAAAACCATCTCTTTGATAAGTATTGTGACAAGTATGGCATTGAGCACAACTTTTCAGCTCCTCGAACTCCACAACAAAACGGTGTTGTGGAACGCAAAAATCGAGTTTTAGAGGAATTGGCAAGAACAATGCTCAATGAGGGTGGATTACCAAAATATTTTTGGGCTGATGCAATTAGCACAGCTTGTTATGTTCTGAACAGGATTTTAATTCGTCCTATTTTGAATAAAACCCCTTATGAAATTTTAAAAGGTAGAAAGCCAAACTTGTCTCATCTTCATGTGTTCGGTTGTAAATGTTTTGTTTTGAATAACGGTAAAGAAAATCTTGGGAAGTTTGATGCCAAAGCTGATGAAGGTATTTTTCTTGGATACTTTCAATCAAGCAAATCATATAGAGTGTATAATAGGCGTTTACTTTCTGTTGAAGAATCTGTCCATGTTTCTTTTGATGAGTCTTACCCAAAAATTGTCGGAAAAGGTATCTCTTTTGATGACGCAGGTGTATCTACAGAAGACATACTCAAAGAAGCTGTTTCGGAAATTGATCAATCTGAAACGGTTGATATTGAGAAGGAGGAAGATACTAGTCATGAAAAAGATAAAGAGGAAGGAACATCTGAAGTGAAGGACCTTCCACCAGCTTGGAAATCCTCTAAAGACCACCCTATAGACAATATATTGGGAGATATTTCAAAGGGAGTGTTGACTCGTTCTAAGATAAGTAACGTTTGTTCTCACTTCGCTTTTGTATCACAAGTGGAACCTAAAAATGCTAAAGAGGCCTTGATTGATGAATTTTGGCTATTGGCCATGCAAGAAGAGCTTAATAAATTTAAAAGAAATGACGTTTGGGAACTTGTCCCTCGTCCGCGAGATCATCACATCATAGGTACTAAATGGGTTTTTAGGAATAAACTTGATGAAAGCGGAGTGATAACTAGAAACAAGGCACGCTTGGTAGCACAAGGGTATAACCAAGAGGAGGGCATAGATTATAAGGAGACTTATGCTCCGGTGGCTCGCCTTGAAGCTATACGTCTTTTGCTTGCTTATGCGTGTTCTATGAATTTCAAGCTTTACCAAATGGACGTAAAGAGTGCGTTTTTAAATGGTGTCATAAATGAAGAAGTATATGTTTCACAACCTCCCGGTTTTGAAAATTCTGAATATCTAGATCATGTTTACAAATTAAAGCGTGCTTTATATGGTCTTAAGCAAGCACCCCGTGTGTGGTACGAAAGACTTAGCAAATTTCTACTTGATCATGGATATTCTAGAGGTAAAGTGGATAATACACTCTTCATTAAACACAAAGGAAAACACATTCTTTTAGTTCAAGTTTATGTAGACGATATAATTTTTGGTTCAACTAACATACACTTGGTCGAAGAATTTTCTAATGTTATGCAGGGTGAGTTTGAGATGAGTCTCATGGGGGAGTTGAACTACTTCTTAGGCCTCCAAATAAAGAAACTCGATGAAGGTACGACAGTATGTCAAACAAAATACTGCAGAGAGCTGCTCAAGCGTTTTGGAATGAATAATTCTAAATCAATTGACACTCCCATGCCTACCAACGGAAACTTGGACAAAGATGAACATGGTAAGTGTGTTGATGTCAAAAGGTATAGAGGTATGATTGGGTCTCTCTTGTATCTTACTGCTTCTAGACCGGACATCATGTTTAGTGTGTGTATGTGTGCAAGATATCAATCAAATCCTAAGGAATCTCACTTAAAATCAGTCAAGCGTATATTTAGGTATCTTAATGGAACACCTAAATATGGACTTTGGTATTCCAAAGGAAGCGATTGCAGCTTAGTAGGTTACTCTGATTCTGATTTTGCTGGCTGCAAATCAGATAGGAAAAGCACTAGTGGCACATGTCATCTGTTTTCAAATTCTTTAATAAGTTGGCATAGTAAAAAGCAAGTATCCGTAGCTTTGTCTACTGCAGAGGCTGAGTATGTTGCAGCCGGTAGCTGTTGTGCTCAAATTTTGTGGCTTAGACAACAACTACAAGATTTTGACATTGAACTTAAACGCATTCCAATTAAGTGTGACAACACTAGTGCCATTAATCTCACTAAGAATCCTGTTTTACACTCACGCACCAAACATATTGAGATTAGACATCACTTCCTTCGCGATCATGTTGAAAAAGGAGATGTTGTTTTTGAGCATGTTGATACTAAAAATCAACTTGCTGACATTTTCACTACACCTTTGGCAATTGAACTATTCTTCAACATTCGTTGCGAATTAGGGATTCTTGATCTCTCCGCATTGGTGTCTTAAGTTTGGTTGATGTAGTTTCTATTTATCTCATCGTGTTTAATAAGTTCTGATTGTAGTCTTCACTCGTACCTCATAAGAATACTACGACGGAGGTAATATTGTTCCTCTCTTCACTTTGTTGATATTGTATGATCAATGTATGTTTGAGCAATGATTTCTCGTTTACATGTACTTCTTTACATATGAATGTTTGAACATTGATGTTTTGTTTGTAAAGTATTCTTAAGCATCCATACAATGTTATGATTCATTCTGCATTTTGCATATTGTTTGTTTTGCATATTCATTTTTGTGTCAATTCTTGCAAAATTTCTTTTATCACTGTCAAAATAATTACAGTATGTATTGATACATAGTGGCTTGTATCGATACATATCCACTTGAATTTCAAAAATTTCGCATTATGAATCGATCACAGCCATATTGAATCGATTCATGTTTGTTTCCTTTTAAATCTGTCAAAATAGTTACAGTATGTATCGATACATTCGTGGTTTGTATCGATACATAGCAACCTGATTTTTAAAAAATTTCGTCAAATGAATCGATTCATAAGGTCATGAATCGACGCATACTGTTTTAAATTCAGTTTATTTTTTATGAATCGACACATCAGCAACTGCTATGACATGTCCATCGGTTTTTAAAACTCCATTATGTCTTCCTCATCCTCCCATTTGCATCATTTTCGTTTCTAAACCCTAACTATCACAAAAATCCCTCTTCTCTCAAAACCCTAATCTCATCATTATGCCTCCAAGAGTCATGCTTCCAAGAGAAAAAGGAAAACGTAAAGGCAAAGAACCCGTTGGGTCTTCCCATCAGGCTCCTTCTGTTCCTGAAATTCCTCCATCTGGGCTGCAATTCTTCATCCTGCCATTGTTGAAGAATTTGAGGTTTCTTTTAAAACGAGGTTAGTCATGAAACCACATGTTTTCAATACTAGTGATGTACGTACTCTTTGTTTAGAAGAAGTTGCGGATTTAATCGACGCACAAAATCTTGGGTCCTTTTTAACTGCTAAAGATGAGTATCATGAAGACTTTATTCGTGCTTTTTATGCTGGTGTGAAAACTGGAAAAGGCTACATGTTCAAGTGTTCAATTGGAACCAGAACTTACCGTTTTGAGGCTGATGATTGGCCCAAAGTGTTCAATCCGCCATCTCTGTTGCCTGAATTGCAGATGTGGCATGATCAGAACTTTGAAACACAGTTTAAGTTGAAGGAATATTGTGCATCCATTCTTAAATTGGAAAGACCTCTTGTTGATGATGAGCCTCTGACTTCTGGTATGATTAAAAGTGTTCCAAGAATTCTGCATTGGATTCTTTCACATATCTTGCGTCCAAGGTCCGGTGGGCACTCTCGATTGGACAAGCCGGACATCCATCTATTGTATATTCTGCAGAAGAAGATACCATTAAACTGGCCCAATTACTTTGTCAAGCGTATCTTTCTTACGCGGAATAGCTCCAAAAACATCACTCTTGCATATGCTGCCCAGATTATGCGGATTCTTAAGTTTTGGAAAGTGGTTTTCCATCATGTGCCTCTCTTATCCTCTTCTAGTGTTCAAGAATTCACCAATGCCACTCTCTCTCATATGGGTTATCGGTGGGACATCGAGCGTCGCTGATATTACTTCTTTGAACGCAGCACTAGAACCCGCATCTACAACTTTGATATTCCTTCTGAACATGTTTATGTTGAAGAACAAAGGGATGAAGACATGGAGGATGCAGAAAATCCTCCTGATGCAAATGCCAACACTGGTTGGGGTGAGTGGGTACCACAAAGGTGGTCTCCTACAAACTATGAACCGACTCCTTCATCGGCTCCACCGACTTCATCTACTGCTGCTCCGGCCTATCTTACTCAAATGTTTGCGCAATTGGAAATTGCAAACAATGCCCGGCATGAAGAAGCCCGTGCGTGGCATGTCCAGCAAACGAAATGGCATAAAGAGCACCGAGAATGGCATGATGAGCATACTCGAATGTATCATAATCAACATTCATGGCATACCGAATTGGTTAAGTGGCATCAAGTTTTCTATAATGAGATGTCTGGATTTATGGATGATTGTCGTTCGCATCCGGGGATTATGGAAAGATTTCAAAGCACAGAGGTTCAGAGACGGTTTAGGAGTTACGCCTTCATGGGGCAGAATCCTGATGAAATGCCTCCTCCACCTCCTCCTCCAAGCTTCCGAGACCCCGACATAAATGATGCAGAGTCTTGTGGTGGCCATTTTCCTCATTGAGCCTGCATTTCATTTTGCATATCATCATTGTTTCTTGCTTAAGTTTCTTTGTTTTTTATGTTTAAACATTTTATGGTTTGGTTTGTTTCTGTAATTCGCAACTCTATTTGACAATTTCACTGCCCATGATTATTTGCTTTTGTCTAAATTGTTTGCCCTTTATGTGCAATTCTTTGTGAGTGAATTCTTGGTATTGCTGATTTTGTTTCTTCACCTATGCATTCTTTCTTGATGTTGACAAAGGGGGAGAAAGGCAAGGCAAGTGTGAAAAATGACAGGCACAAACTCAGGGGGAGAAATTCTCACACTTCAAAAAAAATTTGTCATCATCAAAAAGGGGGAGTTTGTGAGCAACTCTAGTTTTGAATGATTATAAATTTTAGGTGTTTGTGCTTTCATCATATGCTTCATATTAAGACAAAATGCTAGCCTTTAAATCTTTTGTCTCATTTTTAATAATGTCTTTGTTTTTTTGAAAATACGCAAAATGAATCGATTCATTCCATCATGCATCGATTCATGCTGTTAAATGATTCTGGAAATTCGCAAAATGAATCGATTCATCTCATCATGCATCGATTCATGCTGTAAGAATGGTTCTGGAATTTCTTCTATGAATCGACACATACATACATGCATCGATTCATTGCTTGTTTAATTCTCTGTTTTTATTCATCTGTTCAGTATGTATCGATTCATACTAATATGTATTGATACATAACAGTATAAATATTATTATGTATCGATTCATTCGTGTCTTGAATCGATTCATTTATTTGTTTTACTTCTAACAGAATCTGCATATATATGTTGTTTAGTGTTTCATTTAGTGAAGAGAAAACAGAAATTGCAGACGAATTTCAGAGTGGAAGATCATTGAAGAACACATCAAGAAAAGGAATTTTGAGTGTGGACAATTAAATGTCGAGCAGGATTGAAACCTAGAATCAAATTCATCTTCATCATCTTCTCAAATACCTTAATTCAAGAACATCAACAAGGAATTAAGTGTTGTTCTGTGAATTGAAGGTTTATGAGATAACGTTCAGTGGTACGATCGGAGATCCAGCTGAGTTGAAGATTGATAGAAGGTTTCAAGGAAAAACAAGCTGGGTTTTCCTTCAAGAACGAGCGTGTTCTTGAGGGTTTGTTAGTCACGTTTACAAGACAGATTCAGCCGCAACGTAAGATTTGGAAATCGGGGGATTTCGCAAATAGATCGTGGAACCGATGAATTGCTTGTATTACTTGCAGGGAATCTTGATTTGGCTCAGATCAAGTGAAGGTGTATACAATAGGAAGATCTAGGTGTATAGATTTCTGGTGTTTGTATAGCAACCTTGTAATCGACGATTTCAGCAATATTGATATAAAAGTTCTCAATTTCGGTTTGAAATTGAGAGGGAGACGTACCCACACGCGAGGACGAACGTGGGGAACTTCCTTACCAAATCTCTGCGTATTGTATTCCTTCTCCATCTCTATTTACGTTTTCAATCGTTTTTGATTCATTGGAAATAGCTTTTGTGATAGGTGCATTCAACTGTTTTACAGCTTGTGTGTTTTATTCTTTATCATCTCAATCGTAAATCCAGCATGTTATCACATGTCCGGTCTTCTAGTGGCTGGTCCAGAATAGACGCTTGTATATTTGGGACCGTTGTTTCCGTTAATCTTTGAAAACTCTGAAAAATCTTTTAAATCCTTGTAAACAAGGAGGTGATCCATTCACCCCCCTCTAGATCACTAGCCACAACGTCTAACATCTTATGCCAATGTCACCAAGCAAGTGGTCGCCCAATTTATCAAAAGAGATATCATTTGCCGTAATGGAATTCCCGAGAGGATCATTACTGATAATGGTTCTAACCTCAATAACAAGATGATGGCTGACTTGTGCCGGGATTTCAAAATAGTGCACCACAACTCTTCGTCGTACCGCTCGAAGATGAATGACGCCGTCGAGGCGGCCAACAAGAATATCAATAAAATCGTTCAGAAGATGGTTGTGACATATAAATATTGGCATGATATGCTACCGTTTGCACTACATGGGTACCAGATGTCTGTGCGCACCTCGACAGGGGCAACCCCATTCTCACTGGTGTATGGTATGGAGCCAGTCCTACCGGTCGAAGTCGAGATCCTCTCGATGAGAATAATGATGGATGTCAAGCTAGATGAATCTGAATTGCTCCGAGCCAGGTACAACCAACTGAGCCTCATTGAAGAAAAACGCCTAACAGCTCTATGTCATGGACAGTTGTATCAACGACGAATGAAATAGGCTTTCGACAAGAAAGTATGGCCTCAACGGTACATACCAGGTGACCTGGTGTTGAAAAGGATTCTTCCTCCTGACAACAATCACAAGGGAAAGTGGACACCCAATTATGAAGGTTCGTTCGTGGTTAAAAAGGTCTTCTCGGGCGGAGCCTTGATGCTAACAACCATGGATGGCGAAGACTTTCAATCCACTGTCAACGCGGACGCAGTAAGAAAATACTTCATGTAAAAAGATCCGCTGGATAAAAATAGAATAAAGATCCAGGAAAAAATAGGCATCCCGGCGAGCCAAAAAAAGAATAAAAGGCTCGGGAAAAAATTAGGGAAATATTGAAAAAATGTACACCCGCTGAGCTGAAAAGCCACATTGGACAACTCAGGCAAAAAAGGGTATCCCGGTGGATCGAAAACCCGAAAGGGCTATCCATGCAAAAGAGGGATTAACACGAATGACTGCGGTCTGCGAGGTTTGTGATCCATATGCAACTAAGGGCACCCTAAGGGTTGAAGATCAATTCAATCACTTTCCTCAAAGACGAAGCAAGCGGAGAGTCGTGAAGATATATGAGTCATAGTCGGGTCGGATCTTGATGAGATCCATTTTTCTCATTGCCAATAGGATAGATTATTTTCCTTTTTTGGCAATTTCCTCTTTCCAGGGATTTCTTCCTAATGTAATGCCTATTCAGGGCCATTTACCAATTAATAAAATTCAATTTCAGTCAAATTTGTGACCATATGTTTTTGTTTTTCATCTAACATTGACTGATTGCAAAAACTTCCAGCAAATTGTGATGAAAGTTGCATTATGAACATCTGAATGCTTTCTAACTCATGCAGGAAGACATAATCATTTAATGCAACTCTAAAAGCGTTGAGTGACCGGGATGGTGATTCAGACCATAAGCTCGGGGCATATAGGCCAAACTAACTCTCCATGTTGCAAGTACTATCAGTTGTGTTTATGCAGGTGCAAGTACAGGTGTTGCTAGAAGAACTAGAACAGACTTTCAGGTGGAATCACTCAACAGATTCTTGAACATAATCCTTTAACAAGCGTCTTCCTAAATGTCTTATATTATCCCCAGTAGAGTGGAAATTGAAACCTTCCCCAACAGTGGTGAAAGAAGACTGATAGTCTCCCCAAGCATAGATTTTCTTTCAACACAGGAGCACTCCCCAGTAGCAGAAGGAGTTCCTTCATACCCAACAGATTCTTCCTCAACAGAGCATCAACACATACATCTGATTCCCCAGCTGAGTCAGAAGGTTGTCACTTCCCCAACAAAGTTCAACGGGTAGCGTACCTCACAAGATGAGTTCATTCCCAACAGGATCCTGGATCTCCAATCTCAAAGTCCAATTTATTTTTGGAAAGGGAGGCAATTCAGAGCCGATGTATCATTAGCAATATCCCCCTCAGAGTTGCTTTCTCCTCACAAGGATTAACCAGATCAGTGCAGTGATCGTCATTTCCCCAGTTAAGCTACCTGGGATACCTGTTATCTCCTTATCAGGAGATCTCTTCGTATTCACATTCGCATGTGCATAATCATCATTCCATTTGCATCCTCAAACACATAGCATTTCCATCATCATGGAACATTACGCCATAACAAAAGCCAAGCATGTGCATGCCAGCATGGGCCAGTTTTGGGGGGTATATTACATAAAGACCCATAACATCTTTTCAACCTGAAGTACTCCCCACAGAGAATACCAAATTTATTTTCCAAACATCATTGTCCTTCCAAGTCAATGTTTGTCATCCATAGTGAGTCTTGTTTCAGTACAACGGTCTTATTGTTTCCACGTCTCCGTTTAAGTACAACGGTCACGTCTCGGGCTTTCGTTTAAGTACAACGATCCCTCTCCTTTCGGGTGTTCTGTTTAAGTACAATGGTTCCCCAGTTGAGTCTCGTTTAAGTACAACGGTCTTATCTTTTCGCGTCTCATTTCAGTACAACGGTCGCATCGTAGGTCATTGTTTAAGTACAACGAACTTGTCCTTATGACTTCATCTAAGTACGATGATTTCATTTCTACGACTCCGTTTGAGTACAATGGTTTCGTATTCATTGAGTTTCCATTTAAGTACAATGGTCTCATCTTTGAGTCTTATTTAGGTACAACAGGCTCAATTTTCACGTCTCGTTTCAGTACAACGGTGTCGTGTTGGGTTTCCGTTTAAGTACAACGGTCATATTTCTTTGATTTCATCTAAGTACGATGATTTCAACCCCTCGATTTCATTTAAGTACAATGGTTTCGTGCTTGAGTCTTGTTTAAGTACAATAGTCTCATTTCCTCGCGTCTTGTTTAAGTACAGCAGTCGCGTCGTGGGTATTCGTTTAAGTACAACGATCCCGTTCATTTCGAGTTTCCATTTAATTACAACAGTCTCGTATCCGAGTTTTGTTTGAGTACAACAAGCTCACCTTTCCGCGTATTTGATTCATTACAATGGTTGCGTCATGGGTAATCATTTAAGTATAATGATCCCATTCCTTCTGATTCCATTTCAGTACAATGGTTTCATCCTCGAGTTCGTCTAAGTACGATGGTCTTGTGCTCTTTGAGTTATCATCTAAGTATGATGAGCTCATTTCTTTTTGTCCTGTCAAAGGTCAGCAAAAAATAATAAAAAAGAAAGAGAAAGAGAAAGGAAACAAAATGGAATTCTCACTGTCCCACAGAGTACAAATTTTCAGGTTTTTATTCGAGTATTAAATTACTGCATGCCTTGAATGTCCAAATGTCGTTGCTATTATTCATTCAGGTCTGCAGATGATTGAATAGGGGCAATTGTAATACCTCAAAATTTACCCTCTCATTTTTATGTCATTTAGCATATCACATTGCATACTCAAATTCATAGCATGACCTAAAGCATTACATCATAACCATCAGGGTTGAGGCATAAGGTTTGTGATCAATGGTTGAAGCAGTTGATGACCATCCAAAGACAATCAAAGGGAAATATGACTTCTCAAAATTATGCAAAGGGTTCACAACATCCCACAAGTCTTCATTTTAGGCCACAAGTCCTATAAGGAAGTGGATTGATCAAAGGGTTCAAGCAGTGCAACATCTCCTAGCAAAAAGGGGCCAAATTAGGGTTTCTGATTAACTGAGCTTCCCAAAGGAGTTTTGATCCAAACTTGATTTCATTATTTTCTACATGAAATCAGGTACCTAGGGTTGAAGTTTCATCCATGAAATCATTTTGGAAGGTCTTCAATTGTTCAGATGATTGAAAATCAGGGAATTGGGGAAAAGACAACCATGCTGAGTAAAAAGTCAACTCCTGACTTTTTGTGATCAAATTCATGAAATCAAGGTCACAAGGAGCTTATGTACCAAATTTGATCAAGAGAAGATGGAGGAATCATGAAAAATCAAGAAAACCAAAACTTACCATTTTTGGAAAATTAGGATTTCCAAAAATGGAAGTTTTGACCATTTTGCAGTTAACTTCAAGAGAGGCCTTCTCCCAAAATAAAAGTCAAATGAAAATTCCACTTGGGCTGTTTGAAAGAGGGCATCTTGAGCTTCAAATCCATAGGTGGAACATGTCTATAGCATTAAAATTGAAGAAGTTATGATCATTCAAAGATTGGACAAATCAAGGCAAGAACTAGGTCATGGGCAAGGCAAGGCAGGCCAGGCGCGCGTGACTTGACAGGAAATTTATCAAACATGTGGAGGCCAAGATGTGTGGGAATTTTTCTTCAACAAGATGACCTCAAATGAAAATTTTTCCAACATGAAAGTTGTTTCTTGCCATGTTTCCTACAACTTTCATGTTTGGCAAATTTTCATTTGATCAATATGTTTGGGACATATGAGAGGTCAAAGTGGTAAGGTTCACACTGATCCACCATAGGAAAATGGCATAGGGAAAGGAAATGATATGCAGGCCAAGTATGCCACTTCATGCCATGAGTTTTAATGACTATCTTAAGGTACTTAGAGGCCTTGTTCCATGATTGATTGAACTACAAACTTGTTGAGTGAAGCATATCTTTCAATGTGAGTACAAGAACTTCATGGAATGATGGCTTGAGCTTGAAGAAACATCCATTGGAATATCATAACATGTCATCTGGTTTACTTGCAGTATAAGGCACTGTATTTCATGCAGTTTCTCACTTCAATTTAGTGTGCATACTTCATTCACTATGTTATGTGCGCCAAGGTGCATTATTTAGAGTGCAAGGTATCTCATGGGGCATGATCACCATAGCTTCCATGCATCTCTTTTGGAAAATGTAAGCAAAACAAGAAAATTCTATAGCATTGCATGATCTGCATTGATATGATCTCAAGTTCACTGCACTTCACTACAACTCACCATAACAAGCATGTTCAACATCACATGGGATCAAATTCAAGCAATGGAAGGTTCTAGGGATTTCAGATTGCATAACCAACTTACACTCACTTAACTAACTTGACTCGGCTCTAACTGAATCAACTCAGTTAACCATGGTCCTAACCATGGTTCTAACTATTGACTAGAGGAGTTAAGACCACTATAAAAGGCCAATGATCTAGTTGAATGTGACATTCTTCTTCATGTTTGCTCGAATCACATCACAAAGTTCATCATTTTGCTCTGCTCTGCTCTCTCTCTCTCTGCAATTTCAGTGCAATTTGAGTGAATCTAGCTTCATCTCTCATCAGCATTTTTCATCTCCTTCATGGAACATCATCATCATCACTTATGAACACCATTTCCATGGATGTATTCAACTGAACCTTCCACATTGCACCAGTGCACAATTCTACAATCTTGTTGAGTTTCTCTTAGATCTTCATCCACAACATTGCAATTCTCATCAAGTCATCATCCGCACCATGTTTTGCACAAGTTTCATGGATCAAGTGGTTTGAAAGCATCAAGATCTCATCTCTGCAACATCAATACATTGATCCAATTTTCTCCAAGGTACTACACCAATTGAGTGTTTATTTCACTCTGGAAGGACTCAGGATCAAGCATCAAGGAGATTGGAAGCAAGACCTCTGGATTTCTTCAACTTAGAACATCTCTGCAACTCAAGTCTCTTCTCAATTTCCACCTGCACGATTTCAGTTTATTTAGCTTGTTTTATGTTGGTTAAAGCTTACTAGAAGCAATGCAAACCCTGGCTAGTTGATAGGCCTCTTAGAGGCATAGTTGCAGTTTTAGGTGTGGATTTGTTTGCTTCGATCTTGCTTATCCTTGCATGAAAAATAAAATATAAAGTTGGATTATTGATGTACTCAGTGAGACAATTGTTTCTATGGTCTTAGATTTCTTTTTAGTGGAGTTTGAGCAATGCCCTAACCGGAATGTGATCAGAGAAGACCATAAATAGGATGTGATACCCTAATTATTATAAAACTCTTGATTCCATGTCTTAGAAGCTTATGTAAATGAATGAATGCAAGGTTACGACCTAATGGAGATGCAGATGAATGTGACATAAAAGGAAGATAAAGTTGAAAAACCAGAGGGAAAATTTTGGGGTGCAATAACTTCCCCTATTTAAACAGCTTAAACCAGAGAGGTTGAAGAGCCACGACTTTCAGAATTTCAAGGTAAAAGATGGTTGAATACTAAAAGAACCAGAAAATTTGCACTCTGTGGGTAAGAGAAAATATGATGGAAATGCTTGATGGAAGCTGTAAAGAGATGACTCTACTGGGGATAAGACAAGAAAGAAGATCGATCGCGAACGGACTATCGGGGAATGAATGTTGACCTCGATCAACAAACACCAGGAAATACAAAAGAAACAAGACCGACCTCATATGAACTTGGAAAAGAATACCATCCTCGAATGATAAACTCGAAATAAACGAAACTGACCTCAGACGGATTTAAAATGGTGTGTTAACCTCGGAAGACAACCAAAAGGGGACAAATACTGACCTCAATCAGACCCTGCAGGGAGAAATATTGACCTCGATTAATAAACTCAAAATGGTCTACTATCCTCAAATGATAGCCAAAGACAACAAGACCAACCTCGAAGGACTTAAAAGAGAGTGTCATCCTCGAATGACAACTCAAAATAAAAAAAACTGGCCTTAAACATAATCGAAATGGTGTATCGGCCTCAGTCGATAACCAAAAGATATAAAGACTGACCTCAACCAGACTTTGAAAACAAGAAATATTGACCTCAATCAATAAACTCAAAATGGTCTAACATCCTCGAATGATATCTAAAACAACAAGATCAACCTCGGAAGGACTTGAAGGAAGAATGTCACCCTTGACTGACAAACTTCAAAATAAGATCCTCGGATCTAACACGAAACCACCCTCGAATGGAATCGAAAGAGAATATCACCCTCTGCTGATAACTCAAATAAACGCTCTCCACAAGGGAACAAGCCAAAAGACTCGGCTGAGAATAAACATAAGGCACCCAAAAGATCCACAGATCTTCGCACCTGAATATTGATTGAAAAGAAGCTGATGAGGAATGAAGTGAACAAACACTTGGGGATGTCACTGTCTTATTAAAGAATGATTCGAACTTTTGGTGTATGGAACCAAAACGGACTTATGCTTCGCATGTATGTTTGAATTTTTGTGTGGCATAATGCTCCATGTCAAATGGAAATGCTACGCATTTTGAGGATGAAATGCAATGATGATTACTATATGAAAAATGCAAAGAGAATCTCTTGCAGGGGAAGATGACAAGCAACTCTGATGGGGAAAGAATCACCGATCTAATCTTTCAGATCTCTGCAGGGACTAATACCTCTGTTGGGGAGAATGTTAACAACACATGGGCTCTGAACTTCCAAAATAATGATGACCTTGTTGGGGAAGCATAATCTGAATCAATTCTGCTTGGGGAAGAACTATAACCATAAAAATTCGCTAGGGAAATGACAATGTTGTTACTTGGCCGGGGAAAGGATATGTCACTACTCTACTTAGGAGAAAGCTCTGTTGGAGAATTAGAGATCAAAATAAGCCTCCTATCGGGGAAGACCTCTGAATATCATACATGCTGATCAAGTCGAACCAAATTATGCCTCGGGTGTAGTATGACAACTGTGTTGGGAAGATATGCCAATAAAGACCGGACTTTAACTGTGGAAAATCACCAACTCCTCATGAAGAAAACTTATCATCTGAAGAAATATTTTATTCTCGGGGAAGTATAAACTTCCAATACCCTGTTGGGAAATAAATGTCAGCCATGCATCTTGAGAGTTGACTCGGTGCTTCAAGCTTCTGAGCTCAACAATTGCATACTGATTATCATAAGCAGACAATAAATCCTTTACTCCTCAAATTGTGCCCCAGACTGCATACTCTATGAAAAGATTGTCTCCAGAGGATTTTACAGAAAATCTGACATCCAATGTGCCACAATGTCTTCAAAATCTTGGAGTGATTCATCAGATCTCAAGATAATTTCCCCAAATTGTGTCTTGTACCGATTTTCCCCACATTAGATATGAAAATCCTATGCATTCTGGAGATGCAATGAAAATGATGAAAGATGTCGATGTATGCTCGGGATACTGAGGATATGAATATGTGAGCCAAAGGAGATGATTGGAACAAGGATGGTTGGGCGTTAGGGCCAAGTTGATAGTGATTGATTTTTCTTTTTGGTTTCCAAACAAATGGACTTTGAAGGTGAATTACCATACGAGAGTCAGTTTATTGAAGGTAGGCTAATAGACGAGAACTGATGGGCAGAGAATAAGTCGACAAACGAGAACTAACTCCGAAAAAGAATGACTACTGTAACACGGTGGGAGAACTGACTTTAGTTAAATGTTGCGGATAGCAAGAGTCGCCACCGACTTTTATTTTATCCAAAGGAAAGGGCATAAAAGAACAGGAAAGACCTTAAGAGATGTTTGGGTTCGGGGGGTAGGTTATGTAAATGGAAGGTGTTAGCACCCTTTACATCCATGGTTATCCATGGGCTCTTAGTTACTTAGCTCACTTTAAAATGTTTTTGAAAAGTGTAGTGTGTGATTAGAAATTTTCTTAAGTACTTTATAATGATCCATGTACGGATATATATAAAGCCTTTGTTTTGAAAATTGTTTGAAATGTGAAGTATTTTGAAATGTTTTTGAAAAGGTGAGCAAGTACATAAGAGAAACCTACCCTAAGTTAAATCTTTTATGTTCTTAAATGTCCTTTAATTGGTAAGACTATCCCTATTATTAAGGAATAGGTAGTCATTACCTTGGATGTATGAGGGACAAATGAAGGGACAACTGTGATTAGGCAACTGTAAGGTGTATTTTAGCAATTCGAAGGGACTTATCATCTTTATTCGAAAGGGACAAGATCATTTACGAAGGAAACCATGAAGGGACTTGATCTTATAATCTTTAAAGGGACTAGATGATATGAGAGAAGGGACTTTGCTTTACACCTTACTTGACCTTTTCTTTAGGCAACATGAGTGGTATCCTTAAGAATGTGAGATGGCGATCCAGGATCGACTTACGTGTGTGCGTGTACAAATTCAAGTATTTATCTTACAAATTAGTGATCTAAATTCAATTTTAAATACAAACATGTTTTACACTCCCTATTTTACTAACCATGGCAATTTAAATAAATAATAAAAATAATTCTACAACTATTACATAATTGGTACAATTACATTATAATAATAATTTAAATAAATAAGCATGTAAATCAATAAATAATTAGATTGGTTAGTAATAATAATAATAATAAAATAAATTAAATAAATAATCACATAATAAATAAATAAATAAAGAGGTTAGTAATAATAATAATAAAATAACTATAAGAAGAAGAAATTAACATAATAATATAATAATAAATTAAAAGTTCAATAAATAATTTTTTTTTTTAAGAATTTAAGAAAAAAGAGATAAATAATAAATATTATATACTAATAAATATGACTAATAATTTTAATAGTTTAATTTTATATACATATTATAAAAAAATATTTGTTAATTATAATTAGGTAAACATAAAAAATTAGAAATTAAACTCATAAAATAAAGTTAGGTTTTTTAATTGTTTAGAAAAAATAAATTAGGGTTTACTACTTAATCTAATCCTAATTACATTATTTCTATAAAAATACATATAATAATAATATAAACAAATTATAAATAAATATATACAATTAAAATTTTCAAACAAACGTAATTAGGGTTTATGAAGTAAATTAGGGTTTATAAGTTAACCTAAATATAATTAATTTATTTATACAAAACAAATAATATTAATAATATATAGTAAAATAAATATTAAACAATTCTAAGAATAAAGTTTGAAATTTTTTAGAAAATATAAATTCTTTGAATTATACACAAGAAAATAATATAAACATTTTTTATTTTAACATTTATTCATTTATTAAATTAATTAAAATATAAACAAAATAAAAAAAAAGTAAGAAAAAGTGAGAAAAACTTACCTGGGGCTGGGATTCGAACCCAGGCCCTAGGCTTCAATCCTTCAGTCCCACAACCACAACCACCAGGCAAAGCGTGTCTTGATGTCAACGTATTGCCTTCATATGCTTTTGTTCATATCCTGAAAAAATCAAATAAAAAAGCAGCAAAGCAAAAAAGGGCCTGGGGGGAATCGAACCCAGGTCATGCGCCTCTCATCACCAATGCTCTTACCAGCTGAGCCATCAACGCGTTGTGAAACATATATGAAACCAATAAATAATAAAATAAGCATAAAATTTGAATTTAAAATTCGCGCCATTCAAATCATCTTCTTCCTTGGAATTTCGCAGGTTTTCCTGCGAATTTTGCTGGGAAATCTCCTGCGAATCTTCATGCATTTTCAACCCGCGATTTTCAAACACCACATAACCAGTACAATTACATCAAATTAAAGACATCTTTAGACTCCTTGTGACCCGTACAATCCAATTATGTCATCAAGAATCATTTATATTAGGCGAATCGAAGAACCCTAATTTGAAGCTTGAAACCCTAAGTATGGTGTTTTCATGATTCGGCCATGGTTTTTCACAAAAACAATCCAGAAACCATCTATGAGCAACAACAAACATTAATACATAGCCAAAATTCATTATAAACAAACAAATTCAGTGAATCGAAGAAAAATATATCAAGGGCATATATGCTTCGGGTTATGCAAATGAGGATGAATCATAGGCATGTAAGGGTTGGTTTCGATTCAGGGAAGCTTAAGGAAGCTTGTGGTGTCCTTAGAATACCTTGAAACCTCTTCTATGAATGAAACCGAAAATTGATTTTTGAAGTATTTTGTGAAATTTGAAATATGTCTTAGAGGCTGCCAAAAATTCGTCCTCATAATTGTAATGTGTTCATGTATATGTAGTGGATGAAATTAGGTCAAAAAATGTTGTCATACTTTGGATATTTTGATCATTTGAGATTGAAAAAGATCATGCCATAAAACTTGAATATTCTTTGATATATCATTGCTATTTTAGGACAATCATCATAATTTGTATATCAATCTGATCCAAACAATGTTTATGACTTTCTAGAAGCAATATCCCCTTTTAAATATTTGATTTCATATTTGATTTTAATTTAAATGATATTTTAATGAATAAAATTCAAATAAATAAATAATAAAAAATAAAAATTCAGAAAATAAGTGGGTTGGGTTGTGCTTGGTGTTTTCATAAAGATGGGATGGCAATTTGGTGGGCTTATTTAGCAAAAATTTGATTTTAAGCCTTACTTGCTTCATAAACTTCCCTAAAATTTCCCAACTTTTCAAGGGCACAAATCCTTCAATTTTAATGCTATGTGGGTGTTCTTGGACATTTTGGAAAGCTTAAAGAGTCCTATAACCAACCCCATTGGTTTCATGTCCATATCTTTTACCATTCTCAAGTTATGCTCTTTTGAAGTTGTTGACTTTTTGTTGACTTTCAAAAGGACCTATAATGTCTTAGCTCATACCTTCCAAATGAAGCATTTTTGGGCTTAGCTTGTGAGACACAAAGTTGTAGAGAATTCAATTTCCTTAAAAATGAGATTTGGATGGAAAATTCTTGATGAAGCATGTGAAAGTTATGGCTGGTCAAAGTTCAGTTGACTTTTCCTGTGAAAACCCTAATTTAGAAACTCTTGATTCTTGATGATCTGAAATCTCCTTGATGAATCATGATCAACCCTTGATCAAATGATGAATTTTACTTCATATACTTAATGTTGGCAAAAAATCATGAAGTTTTACTTTGGTTTGACCACAGTTGACCTCAATTTGACTTTTTAACTGCTTTGACTGATTTTGACCTATCTGATCATCTGACTGAGCAAACCTTTGGGAAAAGTCTTGAAACTTGACATGGGGATTCTTGAACTCATATAGGATGCTATGAAGCTCACTTGAAGTCTTGGAAGTCCATTTGGCCTGATGAAAGTCAAAACCCTAGTTTAAGATGCATTGCTTAGGAGGATGCATTGTCTGAGGGAGTTGTCAAACTTTCTGACTAATTGTGAACTTTGTGAACCTTGTGAACCTCATGAGATGTCTTGTGAACTTTGTGAATCTTGTGAGCCTCTTAGTACACAATTACTTGTCTTGTGAGGGCAAATTTTGGGGTGCAACAACTACCAGACGAGAACAGGAGTTCAACAAGGCTAAATGAAAAGGTAACCAGACAAGAACTAGTTAAAAGCTTCGCCTACCAGACGAGAACTGGTATTTGAAGTTGGTTTTCCAGACAAGAACTAGACTTTGAATTGTTAGGGAATATGGGGTTATGTGGCCCTTTGGTGTGAGATTCAAATTATGGGGTTGTGTCCAATGAATGGCATGATATGCACAACTCTATAGTTAAGCGAAGCGGCATGAACAATGTATGTAAATGATTCATGCAATGATTATGAAAAAAACCAGAAATTCCCCTGAGGTGGGAAGAAGGTATTTTGTGGCAAGGCTTCATGTTGAGAAGGGTGACATGTTGAGGGTAGGTAGCATGATTTCCCAAAACTCATCTTGAACTCGGAGATCACTGATATACCTTGCTCTGTGTAGCTAAAGTTGCCCCAGTATGGTGAGTCTTTGAACAGACTGCCCCTGATTATCCAATTCTTGGAATGGTAGATTTAGATGTTCTCTTGAGGAGAGTTGCACTTAATGAGCTCTGGAAGTGTCTTGCCCCAACATGAGCGTGGAAACGACTTGAATCAATTTGACTGAGCATTGGAAGAATTCACCCTTAGTCAAAAGAAACTCTGGGTGTTCTGTCCCTGTTTGGTAAAGTCTTCTGATCAACTGCCTCTTGAAGGATTTCCCCTCAATCAACTGATGTTTGGGAACTTGCTTTATCCCGAATGATTCCTTGACCAATAAAACTACTAGATAACATGCCTTTTATTCATACACCTACAAGATGCTCTTGATTTTGGTCCACAACTGAATGATCAAGTCCTCTCCTGATTTCTACTTGTAGGAACTCCCCTGATGTCATAAGCTGACTTGCAATTAAAATTGTTCATTCACAAATGGTAATTTAATGCGATACTTATGCAAGTTTTGAAAAGTTATTCTAGAAACCCTAACTTAATTCAACTAACTCCAAGCCTAATTTCAAACCTCTTTCTCCTAACCTAATGCCAAACCTAATTCCTAACCCAAGCCTCATGCCAAGCCTAGATTCTATATAAGCTTAATTTATTCCAAACCTCACAACTTCAACTTCATTCTCCAAATTTCACTTCATCTCTCTCATTTTTTCTCAACGTTTTCTCCCTTTTTCACCAAATTCACCAAAAGCTTCTCCATAGAAGTTCTTCAAGTTTTCCATTGAAACTTGAAGAACTTGAAGCTAAACCTCCATTAATCATCAATGCCATGGATTATTGAATAAGGTGCAGCTGTTTTTGGATTGGTTTTAGCTTTTTGGAAGTGATATTGTAAGATCGACATCAACTGCATTTATTTTGCGTATTCACAGAAGCACAAAGGAATCTCCGGTTTTCTTCTTCATTCGCGTTTCGATCGACATAGCAACACTCACCAAAGCAATCCTCCGCTTTGTAGGTTGGTGATCTGAAACAACTTTTCACTTTTAACTTATTCTCTTCATCCAGCCTTTCGGCATTCTCCGCTTTTCTCGTTTTTGTGATTATTGATGCTTTAATCGATTAATCATTATAAGCTATATTGGTGATATGTGTTTTGGTGCCATTAGGTGTTAGATTATGGCCTTTAGGTGTAAAATTTGTGCTCATTAGATAATGGTTGTGTTAGGAGCTTTAGGAAATAAGTCGATTGCAAGAAGTGCTTTTTTCCTCTTGATTTGCTGCATTCTGATCAGTGTTAACCAGTTAACTCTATGGGTTAACCGGTTAACACATGTATTTTGGCATCTGGAACTGATGTTTTAAAACATTTAATCGGTTAACCTATACCATTAACCGGTTAACGCAGAGCTGAATTGGGAAAATGTGATTGTTTCATGGCCTTTTGTGCATATCTCTTCTTTTAGTCCCCATAGATTGATAGGTCTCGATTTTAGGGAATTTTTAGGATCATTTTAGGTGCATGATTCTGTAGCTTTGGTAGCTTTCGACATGAGTTTCGTTAGTTTTTGTTTTTGTGCGTAAATGTTGCATATATGTTCATGGCATTTTGTGACCATTGTTTGCATAGTTTTGCATCATTTATAGCCTCATAATAAGTAGCATGCTTTTGTATTTTTCATTGCATTATGAAGTTGTTTGTATTTGGTTAAATCATGTGCATATTTGAAAACTTGCACAATGTTAAAAAACCAGAAAAGATCATTTAATTCACATCACTTAATTGCATGATAATTTTTGCATGACATCATTGATAATCCATTGCATTTTGTGGCATTAAATCTTGCATAAAAGTTTACATTCCATTTTGTGCATCAAAAACCATTTTGTGCATAATTGAAAAAGGATCCAAATCTGCCTTGCATTCCATAGCTGCATTCTGAAATAAGAGCAGTAAAAAGTGTTACATTCATGTTTTTTTAAACCTGTTTACACCTGTTTTGCATGCTGATTGTTAGCTGTAAAAAGATGCTTGTTTTGTACATTGCATTTCATTGTTGTTTGTGTTTTAGGATTTGTAGTAGCTGCTGGATTTTTGCTTTGCATTGTTTTTAGGTTCTTAAACTTAAGATTGATTCTAGTTTAAGTCCTAGATCTCTTAGGAATTGTTTGGTAATTGTTTACCTCATTTCTTATTCATGTTTATACAACTAACCATTGTTTTGTAGGGAGGGGAAGGTAAGTTCTCAAACACCTTTATCCTTTTTAATTCATTTTATGCTTTCAAAGTGTATTTGTTTTAGCATTACGTGCTTGTATTTCACTACTTCATGCTAATTCCCCTTTGGAATCAACTTAACTTCATTAGGAAGTAAGTTGCTTTCTACTTCCTTCTTCTTCTTTTCCTTTTACTCCTTAGGATTAGAAAGTCACACTAACCTAGGTTCATCCATGCATGACAACACTTAGGATAATTAGTCTCCCCTTATACTCTTACCTTTAGTTCGCTTTGCTTTCTTTCTCATCTCAAAGAAAATAATAAAAAGCACCTAATAAAGGTTGAGCTTCTCATACGACATGAGACTTTGTTGTGGGTTACTTATGCACGTTCCATTTCGGGGCGAGGTATAAGGCATATACCACGATGAACAAGTCTTAGTATGAGAATGCTTCACAAAAAAATAAGCAAAACACTTCTCTTAAAATACAATAAACAAAGACTCCATGTTTTCTCTTCTCATCTCCCCACTCTTTGCGGACGATCACGACTTGCCTCGACAATTCAAACAACGATACGGGAACGCCCTCGATTCAATGAGCCGGCAACACTTGAGTTAGAGCTATGGCAACGTCATCCTAAAAATCACAAAATAGTTCCTGCCTTAGTTAGGCGAACTACGTCGACTATGATCCTTATTTTCCTGATGAGGTACGTAGGCAGTGGCGTAGGGCCCGTTCGAGCACAATCTTTATCTTCCCTACAATTTCCCCCTTTCTTTCCATTTTATTTTCCAATTCCCTTTCTCATTTCCATTCAAGTTAGCTGTTTTATTTAGAAGTATTCTTATTTCTCACCCTTTAAAACAAACAAACAAGTGTGGATCTCGTCGGGTACGTCGGATGATCTGGGGTGCTAATACCTTCCCAGGTCGTAACCGACTTCCGGATCCAGATCTTTGGTTCGCAGGACCTCGTCCTTTTCCTTCTTCCCCAGGTTTGTGCATCATTACCTTTCCCGTTCCTTCAGGATAAAAATGCCTGGCTGGAGACTCTGACCTTTTCCGCGCTACTTTCGCATTTGTACTAGGATGAAAATCCCGGGAGCGGCAACTGGCGATGTTGCTGGGGATCGAACCCAGAATCTCTGGTTTCCCCCTTTGAGAGTCAATCCTAGCGCCTGTTTCTTTTTGTTTATTCGGATGTTTATCTATTTACTGCTACGTGCTTTAGTTTAGCTTTATTGTTTTCATTTTACAGTCTTTACAACTTTACTTTACAACATTTATTTACCGCTTTCAGTATTTATTTTCCATGCATCATATATATTGGACTGCGCTGGTTTCCATTTTTTTCGGTGGGATGGGGTTACTGTGAGATAAGCCAAATACCCGACTTGAGTGCACCCTAAGATTAACATGAACACTTTGTACTCGCATGTGGCATGATGAGTGGCGATGTGTTCCACATCCAGACAGCGGCCGTCTTGGAAATATCTTGTGTGGAGATTTCCTCCACATCGGGATAGGACCTTGATAGTTATGTGCATCTGGGGACCGATATTCGAGGACCTTAATGGAAACAACCCTTTCCAGCGATGACAGTGGCAGACTACATTTGTTGGCAAACCCACTCGCAGTCGAGGTCCCGCTAGGAACTCACATAGGATGGCCCGGTTCTCTCATAGGAACTCGGTTAAAGCGGATTGTTCATATGACAATAGTATTGTACCCTTCGGGATGAATGTATTATTGTTTCTCGATTTAGTGCTTGAAACTGGGGACTTATGAGGGATGCTTTTTTCTCGGACTCAGTTGAGACCTCCCTGAGTAGTACATAATGCCAAACTGATTTCCTGATTTGGTCATGAGCCATTTCTCGAAAATGGTGAACGTATTATTGCTATCCGGCTTTGAGAGTCCGTGATGTTGAATCAGAGTAGCACACCCGTGAGATGGGAGGGATTTACAGGTTTGCAGGAACCCTGAACCTTCCAACAAACCCATTTTTCCAGCATGGTTCAATATTATGATTGATTCTACATGGTTCTTTGGTTCTGAGATCCAGGATTTTAGTTGTACTGTTATTATGACTCTTCACTAGCACGTGATTGTCTTCTCAGCTCCAACATCATACCATTGATCAACAGACCGGTGATCACATGCCAGTGCATTGCATAACATCATTTGCATGCTTACATTCCTAACACATGTTTACCTATTTGCAGGGTCGCATGTCACATCCTCATGGACACATCATACTCATTCATTTCATGATTTCCATATTTCGCATTTTGACAGATTATCTGAACTTCCTAATTTATTCAACTACAGGAAGTATAATTGGTCAACGCCTTCACCTGTATCCAACTTGCAAAAATCGAGTAAGAATGGTTGAGCGAATGCATAACGATCTTAACGAGCTCCAACAGAGAATGAATCAGTTCATGGAAATGATAACTGGCATGGCCCAGAACCAAGAGCGCCTCAGATTGATGGTTGACCAACCCCGGGTGAATGATAATACTGGAACACCTGCTGGGACTGTGGATCCGAACGCCGCCCATAACAAAGGGCCAAATCCAAATGGGACTGCAACCTGCAATGTGGATTTAGAAGACACACCAGAAGACCAGTTCACTATGCTGGATGCTGATGTGGGTAACATGAGCAAGATCAATAATCGGAGGTATGAAGAGCTCGCTGAAAAGGTTAAGGCCATGGAATGTCAAAATTCCCTAGGCATTGATGTAACCAGTCTTGGTTTGGTACCTGGTGTCCGAATCCCTCCTAAGTTCAAGGTGCCATCATTTGACAAGTACAACGGCAGCACGTGCCCTAGAACTCACGTTCACGCCTATTTTAGAAGAATCTCGTCTCACACTGATGACGAGAAACTTTGGATGCATTTATTTCAAGATAGTCTATCTGGAGCTTCGTTGAGCTGGTACATGAAACTAAGAAGGGTCTCTATCCAAAGCAGGAAAGATTTAGTTGAATTCTTTCTCAAGTAGTATCAATATAATATTGATATGGCTCCGAATCACACTCAGATACAGAACCTGTCTCAAGGACCTAAGGAAAGTTTTATGCAATATGCCCAGAGGTGGCGTGAGCTGGCTGCACAGGTTCAACCTCCGTTGCTAGACAGGGAAATGGCCGACATGTTTATGGGCACCTTTCAAGGTGCATTCTTAGATCGTCTGGCCGCTTGCCCGTCCATCGGTTTTGCTAATATCGTCATTGTAACGCCCCGATTTGATTATTTCCCATTTTTGTTGAGTCTTTTATTTAAATTGAATGATAACTATTTTAATGATGAGGTTGGTGTGTTTATGTGATATGTTGATGTGTTATATTATTTTACCGTTTTTGAGAATTTTCGGGTAAAATTAGATTGGAGGGTATTTTAGACTTTTTTTAATTAGTGATGAGTTAGAAATTAGGTAGAATTATATTTTGTGAGAGAAATGATATTTTGTAGAAATAGAAAAATAGATAGAAAGTTATAAGAGTGGAAAAAGAAAAGAAAAAGATAGAAAGAAATAGAAGAGAAAGAAAAGGAGGAGAAGAGAAAAGAAGAGAAAAGAGGAAAAGTTGGAAAATCATCAAGATTGCTCCTAGGAATCGAAACAATAGGGTAAGGGTATGAAATATTGTTATCTTAACCCTGTGTATGATTATGTATGTGTTAGATTGATTGGGTTTTTGTTTTGGAAGAGTTTAGAGAATGTTAGGTTTTAGGGTTTTTGATGAAAATCTAAGAAATTGGTAGATTAATCGGTTAGAACTTGATATAATCGAAGTATGATAATGAATACATGTTAATGACCATGTTTATGGAGGTTTGGTTGAGTTTTGGAGGTGTTTGGGCTGACTGTTGCGTAGCTGAGATGTTGCTGAAATCGCAGCTCTCGCTCAACGTGCAATCCCTTGCTCAGTGAGTTTTCCAGAGATTTTTTTGCTCAGCGAGCGAGCCTGAGAGTTTTTGGTTTGGTGTTTTTGATTCCTAACTTGAGTTTCGGTTATCTGTTTTTAGTGTTCTTTATATCGATTCAAAGCTAAAAACATGTAGAATCTAATGATGCTAAAATATGTTGTTTTTAGCCGACTTTTACCCGACTTTTCCGAAAAAAACGTAATGGTGATTAGTTAAGGAATTCTGGGATTGATTTTGGTATGGTGGTCGTTTGGCAAATAAATGCATTTCGTGAAGTGAATAGGAATGCATGTTGATAGTGAGAGAGTTTGTGGCCGTTTGGCGTAATTGATGCAAATGTGTATAGTTTGTTTGTAATTGTATGAGATGAATGCATAATTATATTGTGAATATGTATGCATTTTCAAGAATGGTGTGTGCCATTTTGCATGTGAAGCATAATGTATGCATTCTTGTGTTGTGGGGTTCTATGTGAATTTGTTGTAACATCGTTGTCGCTCCCACCAAATGACACCCGGTCAGAAGGGGTACAGACGCGAACGGTCGGCGAAAGGGGAAGAGAACAAACAGGGGTGAACTCAGAAAGACAAGAGTCGCCAGCTAGGCATTTTTATCCCGGAGGAAAGGTAATGCTGCATAGATCTAGAAAGATATGGATAAGACGGTTGCGAACCAGAGAGACTGAGAAAGGGGGTTGGTTACAACCTGGGAAGGTATTAGCACCCAGATTGTCCGCCGTATTCGACGGGATCCACGCTTAAAAGATTTGTGTTTTAAAGGGGTAGTGTCAGTGCAATTTGTGTATCAAAGCTGGAAAAAAGAATGCAAGTGTCTGTGTAAAAGAAGTGTAAAGTGTATAAGAGAAGTGTCAGTGTAAGAACAGGAGTGAAATGCTCAAGATCATGAGGCTAAAAGTATGATGCTGGAAAGAGGGGGAATATACAGAGACTTTTGTTCGATAACCGTTAAGTTATGCCTACGTATCCTCTCGTGCAATGAGGAAGTCAGAACACCGTAGTTCGACTCAAAGAGACTGAAAAGATAAATTTACTAATGAACTGCTTACTTGTCTATGCTCAAGTGTATGACCTGTCTGGCTCAGGTGCAAACTGTCTTGCATTTGACGGAAGAAGCAAGTTCTCGTTTGTGAGTGAAGGTGATGAGAAAAGAATCCCGAAGGAGACGATTATTGTTTGTTTTTTGAGTTTTCAGTCTTTTATTGCTTTTTGTGTTTGTCATAAGTCAATGAGCTTAAGCCTAAACCAAGGGTTAGTAGACTCATCACATCTTCCCTCTGATTAGGGGTAATGAGAATACCTTAAGTGTGAAGTCAGCATCTCACACTTAATCACCATGGTGTAGGATTAAGATCATTAACCTACTTGTGATTATTTAGATGTTTTTGTTGTTTTTGTTTAGTGTTAAGTAATGAGATTAAGCCATAATCAAGGATTTAATGGATTCATTACACCATCCTAATAGAAGGATAATAGATGAGAGCATTTAAGCTGAGGAAGATGCCTCAACTTAATACATGATTAGGGATTAACCTCATGACAAAACAAAGCCTTTATTAAAGTGGATTTTAGTTAATGATAAGATGAAGAAGTGATTTTTATGGTTTGTAAGACAACTTGAGGGGGACTTGTCCATTAACACTAGGGTTAGTCCTTCTTAACCAATTAAGGAAGAATTAGAACCCTAATGCAAGGCCCAAGTTACAAGCTTGATGTCTTGATGATTATTAGGTGAATTGATTAAAGGATTTAAACACATTGAGGGTTTAACACTTAGGATTAAAGTTATACACTCCATCCTAATAGAAGGATGCAGGCATAAGCTTAATCACAAAGCCTTAAAGCCTTTAGGGTTTAGTCCCTGATTATGAGATGAGAAGAGAAGACTCAAAGATGACACAAAGGCAAAACTAAATGGGGGACTAATCAAACCCTAATTGTTATCATGCTTGGTTGTTCCTAGGGTTTATGAGGCTCAAGAGAGAAAGATCTTCAGAGAAACCACCAGGAAAGAAGCAGATGAAAAGGGCAAGAATCAAAAAGAAGCAAAACAACTTGCTTCACTTAAGAAGACAAGTTGCTTGAAGAAAGAAAGAGGAGAAGAGCATGAATGAGCAAGATCACTCTAAAACACATACAAAATGCAGCAAAGAAAGTATGAAAGAGATGAAAAGAGATTGTGAGAAGTGAAGGCAAATTCACTTCTCAAGCAACTTACCACCTGAAATGTTAGCATAAGAAAATGAAACACAATGAGAATGAGATGCAATGCCATGATGCAAACCAAAACCAGAAGCATAATCTTGATGTTAATGATGCTAAGAGATGATGCAAACACATGACAAGAGATGAGAATGATCATACAAGCATAGGGATGCAAATGAGGCATGTTTTGAACCATGAATGTACATGAAAAGTTATGAAATGTTATGGACATACAACATGGCAAATGAAAGATGCAATGATCAAACATGATTCTAATGTGTCCTAAGATGTATCATGAATCAAATGAATGCACAAAATGTCATGGAAAATCAATGGATGCAAGCAAATGAGAAATGGATGCAAAGGAAGGCACAAATTAGGGTTACATGCATCATGCAAAGCAAAAATCCAAAACCAGAAGCAAATGACTTGATAAAAATTTGAAAATGCAATCAAAGATACCCTAAACCTATACAAACTCACTTCCCAAAGGAGGGGATCCAACTCTTAACCTAGTGAAAGTTATGAATTTCCTAAGATTGCTAGGGTTTTTATGCACCTCACCAAGAAAAATGCTAAACAAATTGAAAATGCAAGATCAATTCAAAACAAATTTATCCTATAATCTACATGCTATGCAAGATACAATGCCAAAAGAATCATCATCCAACTCTCAATGGTTAGGCAGAAAGGAATTTTTGAAGATTGAAACAAAATATTGCCTTAAAATGAAATTAAATCCAATGAAAATGATCAAAAAGCATCAAGAACAAAAAAGAAATTTGGTTTGAGAGTTGGACAATATTTCTAAATGTTTTTAAATGCTATGTGAATTTTTTGGTGATTTTTAAATACCTAAATGTATTTTTAATTAATTAATTTCCATTAATTAATTAAAAATAAACATTTAAATGATTTAAAAATAATTTTCAATGCAAAAAATAAAATAAAAATCATTTTCTGATTAAGAAAAAATATTGGAAACAAAAATGCAAAGGGAAATATTTTTAGGATTTTTCTAACTATTTTAAAATAAATGACAAAGAAAAAGGGATTAAAATGAAATTAAAAATGATTTAAATGGGAAGTAATCAGATCTGAGGGCCAAGATTCAAAGCTAAGACGCGGGAGTTGACTGCGCGCCAGATCTTGTGGCTGGAATTCAAACTGGGCCAATTAAATTAAACTGGATTAATTAAATTAATTAAGTGAGATTAGGGTTTTAATGAGAGATCCAGGCCTTCCATTCGCGCGGGAGTCAACAAAAGTCCACAAGATCAAAGGTCCACATTCAAACCAAACCCTAATCGTAATTAACAACTTAATGACATTCCGGTGGCCAGAAATGACCTCCGGTCATATTCTCCGGCCACCTCCTTCCCTGAAAATTGCTAACTCACTCCCTAGGTCACTAAAACTTGATCTCTGTGCCCAGAATCCAACCCCATGCATCATACAACAAGAATCATCAATCAAAACACATTTATTTTTCGTATCAAAGCTGAATCGAATCAAAAGGTTTTTAGGTCAAAAAATTTCAGAAGCTTCATACATACTCAATACTTAACCATTTGCAAAACTAAACATATCAGCATGATCAACACATCTCATAGATTCATTTAGGAACTTAAAAATGCATTTCTGGAAAAAAAGTTCTTGAGCTCACCTGAAATGGAGCTTTCAGTCCAGGAGCTTTCTGCTTGCCTCTTTGCTTCAAAATGGTCCCAATGATCCTCTTGATGAAGTTATGAAGCTTGGTTGGAGTTTAGAATGGCTGATTTGTGAGTTTGAAGAGGTTCTGTTCAGAGAGGGGAGGGAATCGTGTTTTGATTTCAGGGAGTTTCAGGGCAAGGTGAAGGGTCAGGGATGATCAGTGAGACATGCTGAGATGTTCTATGGAGTTTGGTTTTATGTTTGATGCTTGTGTGATGTGTTTCGAATGAAAATGCATAAGAGGGCAAAGCTTAGTGCTATGGCTTGGAGAGTGTTTCAGGCTTGTGTGTGTTATGAAAATGAACCCTTGGAGTGTGTTAGTAAGGTCTGGATTGTGCAGAGAGTGGGTGGTGGACTGTTGTGATTGGTATGGGTGTTTTTGCCAAAAAGTCAAAAGTGTTGTACTTGAGGTATGGGCAATGGTGTAGCTAGCTCATTGGCTTGTCCTAGCTCAGCTGAGATTAAGGATGTCCATGGAATTGGTTTTGAGACAATTCAGCAAGTTGAGTGAAGTTTATGTAGTGTTTTGCAAATTTGTGAACTTTTGGCCCTTTTGGAATTTCTTAATGCACAAGTCATGAATTTGGACAAATCTTTGGTGCATTCTGATCTTTAGACATTGGTTCATGTTTGTGCAAGGATTAGAAGTCACTTTGAGGTCTTATTTTACCTTGGCAAGGGATTTTGCAACTTTGCCTCTTTGGTGCATAACTTGAAATTTTGTGATTTTGTCCAATTTTGACAAGCCATAACTTTTGATCCAAAATGAATTAGAATGAGTTCTTGTACTTTTTGAAAAGGGAATGATCCATTCTACAACTTTCATGACCAAAGTTTTCCCATTTGAAGCATTTTTGAATCAAAAAGAAAGGTTTGAAAAAGTTTCCCAAAATGGCAAGTTTCCATTACAAGTCATTTTCCCAAAAAGGCAACTTTGCAAATGGCTTGAAATTCTTCAATTTTGTGAACTTCTAACATCTTCTATGATCAAATAAAGATCATACACATTCAAAATGATGAAGAACACCCTTTGGTTGGGTCATTGGGGGCCTCAGATGCCCTGATTTTGCACTGACTTGCTCAAGAAGTCAACTCTTGGTTAGATGCCTTCCCCAGGGAATTTCTTCATGAAAATTGATATGCATGATCCTTATAACATATAGAGACCAATATAAACAAGAATGACCAAAAATTTGGAGTTATGGCCTTTGAAACTAAAACCCTAATTTTAGGTCATCTGTGCAGTTAAGCTTGGCTCTGCTTCCATGCCTTTCTCAGTTCTTGTGATTTTATGACTTCTTTGATCTTGGGAGGATATAATATGATGTTTGAAAATACATGTACCCTCTTGAGATGATTGAAGACCTTTGGAGTGGCTCAAGTGGCTCTTGGATAGCTCAGATCACAAACCCTAGATGCAGATGACTTAGAAGCAATGCAGTGAATCAAAAATGTGGTATGAGATGCTATGATTGAATTTATGCATATGAAAAGATCACAAGCCATGGTGTGAATGAGTGAGGGAAAATTTGGGGTGTTTACAGCTGCCCCTATTCAAACATGAGTTAGCTGTGCAGGATGTAAGCGACGGCTTATCAGGCAAACAAGATAACTTGTGGTTGAATACCAAAGACAGTCCAAAATTTGCACTCACAAAATGAAGAAGAAAAGGGATATAGATTGTAAAGGAAAATAAAGTATGATTATAAAGTGCGGGCGACGGAGGACGACCATCGAGCAGAGGACGACTGCTGGGGAAAGAGCAATGACGGGGACGACCGACATGATGGGGAAGATGCGGGAAATAAAGCTATGACGGGGACGGCCGACAAGCTGGGGATATGAGAGATTGTGATGGGGACGACCATCAGATAAAGCTATAAGACTCTCTGGGGATTATAGGTAAATGAAATAAATGATGAGGTACGGTCATCAAAGGTGAAGGACGATCATCTAGCAGGGGACGGCTGCTCCATTTGGGGATAAGATGAGGGACGGTCATCTAAGGTGAAGGACGATCACCGGGCAAGGTACGATTACCAAAAGTATCGCGACATAGGACGAATGCCGGATAAAAAGGTCGACGATGGGGACGGCCATCGGATAAGCATGATGAAGGACGATCATCAAGAGGTGAAGGACGATCACCTAGCAGGGTACGGCTGCTCTCAGGGTTTATCATGACATAGGATGAATGTCAGATAACAAGATCAACGATGGGGACGACCATCGGATAAAATGATGAAGGACGATCATCAAGAGGTGAAGGATGATCACCTAGCAGAGGACGACTGCCAAGAATATCACGACATAGGACGAATGTCGGATAAGAAGGGGTTCTAATGAATAGAGACTCCACTGGGAATGATGAAGGACGATCATCAAAAAGGTGAAGGACGATCACCTGGCAGGGTACGGCTGCCGAAAAGGTATCATGACATAGGACGAATGCCAGATAAAAAGGAAACAGTTCAACAAGCTTTGTTGGGGACTTTGCTGGGGAATAGTAAACACGGACGAGTGTTTATATCCAAGGAATGAGAGGTATAATTGTTCGGGCACTATGTATAGATTAAAGATGCGGACGAGCATCCTTAAGACTATGATACGGACGAGTATCGGGTAGAAACAAACACTGACACATGTTCAGAGATGATGATACGGACGAGTACCAACTGGTTAACAAAGAACACAGACGAGTGTCGAATCTGAGGGGATATAAGTGGTATATATAGGATACAGACGAGTATCTGTATGAGTAAGTATGAGTAACAAGTACGAGTGGTGTATAGACGGGTATTTAACTTGCTGGGGAGAGTGACACGGACGAGTGTCAAGAAAGGGAAAAGTGTAATAGAAACAAATGTATGTGTACCAAGGAAGTTGTGTATAAGTATCTGTGAGTGCAAAGGGGAATGCTTTTGGCTTTCTACCGGGGTTATGACACAGACGGGTGTTAGGAAGTATCTGTATCTTTTAGGGAAAGTGCCTTGACTCTCTGCCGGGGAATCTGGGGAGTTTTCTGTATATCTTTGATGGATTGTCAGTATTTACAAGTGTTTGATTCAGAATATGGCTTATGATTATGCAATATGTTTGATTTTTTGCCGTAATGCTCCGTATTAGACGGAATGCTACGCTCTGCGGGGGAAATATGATGCGAATGCTATGTTTACGCAAAGATACCGATCCGAGGTCCGGATCCCATTGCTGTGAAGATCTCTGGCTGATCTGCTTGAAGAATACCCCCAGCTGGGGAGGAGATCACTGGTAGATCTGTCATGTATGGCTTTGCTTGGGGGAATAGGTCATTGATAGACATATCCTTGTAATGAGGGACCCAGCTGGGGGTTTGTAGAAGCTTCCTTCACTCTGTTGTGATTCCTTCGCGCGTTGCTCTCCTGGATAGAGGTTGACACTCTGTGGGGAGATGGTTCCCTGACTTTTGTACTTGGCTGAGGAGGAATAATAAATGGCAACTCAGCTGGGGAGGAAGCACCTCCGGTGCTAAGACTGAGTAGATAATGATTTTCCAGCTTGCTGGGGTGAAGCTTTCATGCCCCATGTTGTGCTCTGAATACCTGCAATCCTGAAAAGACAGAGAAGCGCACAAGTAATCCCGAGGTGTCCCTTATCGGATCCCATCCTAAGAGTTTAGACACTCCCGGGAGTAAGTATATTTCCTGCGAGCACGTATTTTTTAGAAGAAAAGCATATGTATTTATGCAATCAGTATCTTAAAGACATCGGACATTCTTGCAAATGAAAATAAAACGCACGAGGCGAAACATGACTGAAAATCTGATTTTATTAATTCATGTGCCCTGAATTGGCAAGATACAATCAAAGGAACAAATCCCCTAAAATGAGGAGATTGTTACAAATTGAGAAACAAAAGATGTTGGCAATGTTGACGACGCTTCAAGGAGCTTCCCTTTGCTATGACTCGTATGACATTTGCCGTTCTTCTCGTCTTGCTTTCTGAAGGAGGCTGATTCTGAAAGAAGCTTGATCCTTTCGAAGCTTACCAAGTTGTAAGTGATACAGACGAATTCAGAATACGGTTGTTCGCTGATTCCCCTATTTTGCATGGATCTCCCTTTCTGGTTTTCAATCCATCGGGATACCCTTTTTTGCATGAGTCGTCCAATGCGGCTTTTTGACTCAGCGGGTGTACATTTTTTTATTTATTTTCCTTTATTTTTGCCCGAGTCTTTTATTCTGTTTTTGACTCGCCGGGACGCCCTATTTTTGCCTGGACTTACATTCTGTTTTTATATCCAGCGGGTCATTTTATGCGAAGTATTTTTTAACTGCATCTGAATTCACAGGGGACGGGAAGTCTTCACCATCCATAGTGCTGAGCATCAGTGCTCCACCGGAGAAAACTTTCTTTACTACGAATGGCCCTTCATAGTTCGGAGTCCATTGCCCCTGTGGTCCGTATGAGGAGGGAGGAGTCTTTTCAGCACAAGATCTCCTACTTGGTACTCTCGGAGCCTAACTTTTTGATCGAAGGCTTTCTTTATTCTTTTCTGATACAGCTGCCCATGACAGATTGCAGCCAATCTCTTCTCTTCAATCAGATTCAGTTGTTCATATCGAGACCGGACCCATTCTGCTTCATTCAGTTTAACATCCATCAGTACCCGCAGGGAGGGTAATTCAACTTCAACAGGTAGGACTGCCTCCATACCATACACAAGCTGATACGGTGTTGCCCCAGTGGACGTTCTGATTGACGTACGGTACCCATGCAAGGCAAATGGTAGCATTTCATGCCAGTCTTTATAGGTAACTACCATCTTTTGCACAATCTTCTTGATATTCTTGTTAGCTGCCTCTACAGCACCATTCATCTTTGGCCTGTAAGGAGAAGAATTGTGGTGTTGGATCTTGAAGTCCCGACATAGCTCTGCCATCATTTTGTTGTTTAAATTGGAACCATTATCAGTAATGATTCGCTCGGGCACTCCATACCGACAGATGATATCTCTCTTCAGAAATCGGGCTACCACCTGCCTTGTAACATTTGCGTAAGAAGCTGCTTCAACCCACTTGGTAAAATAGTCAATGGCTACCAGGATGAATCTGTGGCCATTTGAAGCAGTTGGTTCAATCTTGCCAATCATATCAATGCCCCACATAGCAAAAGGCCAAGGTGAAGACATCACATTCAGAGGATTGGGAGGCACATGCACTTTATCCGCGTAAATCTGGCATTTATGGCATTTTCTAGCATACGCACAACAGTCGGCATCCATTGTGATCCAGTAATAGCCTGATCTTAGCAACTTTTTGGCCATTGCATATCCTCCAGCATGGGTACCAAAGGATCCTTCGTGCACCTCGTGTATCAACAAGTCTGCTTTTGTTCTATCAACGCATCTGAGGAGTACCATATCAAAGTTTCTCTTGTACAGGGAACCATCAGTATTCAGGAAGAAACTACCAGCAAGCCTTCTTAATGTCTTCTTATCATTGGAAGATGCCCCAGGTGGGTATGTTTGTTCCTCCAAGAAGCATTTGATATCATGGAACCAAGGCTTATTATCTTTAACAACATCTGCTGAGAACACATATGCTGGTCTATCAAGTCTGGATACTGAGATTCGAGGCACAAAGTTGGCAGCTTGAACTTTGATCATGGATGAAATAGTAGCCAGAGCATCTGCAAACTGATTCTCGTCCCGAGGGATATACTCAAGCTTGACCGTTGTAAAGAAAGTCAACAACCTCCTTGTATAGTCCCGATAAGGTATCAGATGATCCTGGTGTGTGTACCACTTGCCGTTGGTTTGATTAACTACCAAAGCTGAATCTCCGAACACAGTCAAAGTCTTGATCCTGAGGTCAATGGCTTCCTCGAGACCCATAATACAAGCTTCGTATTCAGCTTCGTTGTTAGTGCAGTTGAAAGTGAGTTTTTCCGAGAAAGGCATGTGAACTCCCTTAGGCGTAATGAGTACTGCACCAACACCACGACCATTCACGTTAACAGCCCCATCAAACATCATAGTCCATTCTTCTTCCGGGTCAGGCCCTTCAGTGTGAACAAGCTCTTCGTGATCTTTTGCTTTTATGAACATGATGTCTTCATCAGGGAAGTCAAATCTCATAGGCTGGTAATCATCAATGGGTTGCTCAGCAAGATAATCGGACAATACACTGCCCTTGATGGCTTTTTGAGAGGTGTACTGGATGTCATATTCTGTGAGGATCATTTGCCATCTGGCAACCCGTCCGGTAAGTGCTGGCTTCTCAAAAATGTACTTAACTGGGTCCATCTTTGATATCAATAAAGTAGTGTGGGTCAACATATATTGCCTTAGTCGGCGAGCAGCCCACGCTAAAGCACCACAAGTTTTCTCGAGCAGTGAATAACGTTGTTCACAGTCGGTAAAATTTTTGCTTAGGTAGTAAATTGCATACTCTTTTCGACCAGACTCGTCATGCTGGCCCAACACACACCCCATTGACTCTTCTAATACTGTCAAGTACATTATCAGAGGTTTTCCTTCAACTGGAGGCATAAGGATTGGAGGCTCTTGCAATTATTCCTTGATTTTGTCAAAAGCCCTCTGGCAGTCTTCATTCCACCTGATCATTTGTTCTTTTCTTAACAGCTTGAACAAAGGCTCACAAGTTGCTGTAAGGTGAGATATGAACCGTGAAATGTAGTTCAATCTACCTAGAAACCCCCGAACCTCTTTTTCTGTCTTCAGTGCAGGCATTTCTTGAATGGCTTTAACTTTATCAGGGTCAACCTCAATCCCTTTCTCGCTTACAATAAATCCTAGCAGCTTACCGGATCGCACCCCGAATGTGCACTTGTTGGGATTTAGCTTCAATTGGTATTTCCTCAGACGCTTGAATAGCTTCAACAAATTTACCAGGTGGTCTTCTTCTGTGAGGGACTTGGCAATCATGTCATCCACATAACATTCAATTTCTTTATGGATCATGTCGTGGAATAATGTCACCATAGCCCGTTGATAAGTTGCACCAGCATTCTTCAGTCCGAATGGCATCACCTTATAACAGAACGTGCCCCAGGGTGTGATGAAAGTTGTCTTCTCCATGTCTTCAGGTGACATCTTGATCTGATTGTATCCTGAAAATCCGTCCATGAAGGAGAATACCGAGAACTGAGCCGTATTATCCACCAATACATCAATGTGAGGTAATGGGAAATCATCTTTCGGGCTGGCTCTGTTCAGATCCCGGTAGTCTACACACATTCTCACTTTTCTGTCTTTCTTAGGCACAGGTACAATATTAGCGACCCACGGTGGATAACTAGTCACAGCAAGGAAACCGGAATCCCACTGCTTTTGTACTTCTTCCTTTATCTTCATTGCCATGTCTGGGCGAGTACGGCGTAGCTTCTGCTTTACTGGTGGGAAATCTTCTTTTAAAGGCAGCTTGTGCATGACAATATCGGTGTCCAACCCTGGCATATCCTGATAAGACCAAGCAAAGACATCCACATACTCCCGAAGCATATCAATCAGTTGCTCTTTTACTGAATCTTGTAGGCAAGCCCCGACCTTAACCTCTTTCACGTCTTCTTCTGTACCAAGATTAACCGTTTCGACTTCCTCCTGATGAGGAGTGATAACCTTCTCCTCTTGCCTTAACAACCTGGCTAGCTCTTCAGGCAGCTCATAGTCTTCCTCAACCCCTTCATCAGCTTGATTGATTGGATTGTCAAAGTCATACGAAGCCATAGCAGTGTTGTTGTCGGTGCAGTCTGAAAGGCACTCTCTGCAAGGTTTTAGATTGTTCATTTTAGTGATTGATTTTAATCTTGTTTAGAAAAAAGTGAAATGAAGTTTATCATTTTGGAAAACATTGCCATTTTATTTTTGTACAAAAAGAAAAAATGAAAAACAGTGAGTGGAAAAGAAGAAGACTCATTTGCAAAAGATGTCCGATATTCATTGATTGATCTGTTTGCACAAAATTACAAGATGGCCCGATTACAAAATGAGTCTTGTCATCTTGGGAAAGATGCAAGACTTGATGCATGCTTAAAAAATACAGGAAATAATAATTACTCTGCAGGAGTAACCCTTATAATTTCCTGGGAAGACCAGTTAAGGACTTGGCTCCCCGGGATCCTTGGACGTATCCAGCTCTCCAGGTTGCGATCGCTTTCTTCCTCGTCTTCCAAGTTGTTCACTGCATCAGGGGTGAGCATTCCCCCGCTGACAAAACTGGGCTTCTTGGCAGCCTCTGATTGATCTTGTTGAGTTGGTCTGTAACCCAACCCAAATCTGTCCTCCTTCTTCTCCATGGGCAGCAGCTTGCCCCAGCCTTGGGCAGTCCCCTCTTCAACAACCTTCCTGGCTTGCTGATAAGACGTCATGGAGGTTCCCAGTACAGCAGATGCTTCATTAATGTTCAAGGCCTCAAACCCCTGGCTCCTGGTTTCATGGATTTCTCCATCCATCTCAATGTACTTGTACGTAGCCAGATGGCTAACAAAGATGTCTTCTTCACCACAGATGGTGATGATCTGGCCTTCCCACTCGAATTTCAGCTTCTGGTGAAGGGTAGACGTAACAGCGCCAGCGGCATGGATCCAAGGTCTACCCAACAAACAGCTGTAGGCCGGCTGAATGTCCATCACATAGAAGGTAATTTTAAAAGTCTGCGGGCCAATCATCACAGGCAGATCAATCTCCCCAAGCACTGATCTTTTAGAGCCATCAAATGCTCTCACCACCAAATTACTTGGACGCAATGCCAGGCCATCGTACTCCAGCTTCACCAAGGCTTTCTTTGGTAGAACATTGAGTGAAGACCCAGTGTCCACCAGTACATGGGATAGAACAGCACCCTTGCATTCTAGAGTGATGTGTAAAGCCTTGTTGTGGTTACGCCCCTCAGTTGTTAAGTCAGCATTGGTGAAGCCCAGTCCATGACTGGTGTTGACATTTGCCACCACAGTTTCTAGCTGATTAACGGTAATCTCCTCTGGCACGTATGCTGCGTGCAAGACTTTCAATAATGCATTCCTGTGAGCTTCAGAACACATCAAGAGGGATAATATGGAGATTTTTGAGGGAGTTTGGTGAAGCTGATCCACCACCTTATAATCACTTCTCTTTATGATTCTCATAAACTCGTCTACATCTTGTTCAAAAGATGTCTTCTGAGTTTCTTTGATAATTGGTTCTTCAAGTATCACACTCTTCCCCTTTGCTTTGGCAGCAGCTTCTGCTTCGGCATTAGGTCTTTGCAATTGTGAGGCAAAAAGGCGTCCGCTTCTGGTGAAGCCTCCGCCTCCCCCAACATTATCAATTTGTGGAGAAGAAGTTGAAGAATCCAAAGTGATTTTCTCCCCGTTGCAGTAGAGATCAGAGCCATAATGCCAAGGTATGGCATTACTGCTTTCATATGGAACTGGTCCAGGCACCGTGATGGTAACTGGACTGACTGCTGCAGAGGAGGGTACTGAAATGGTGTGCGGGTCGTAGTAGATGGTGACTGGTGACCTGGCAGGAAGTGCCACTGTTTGTTGCTGAAAGTTGTTGTTTGGAGGAACATCTGATGGATCATAGTAGATGGTGACTGCTGAGATATCTTCATTAATTTCTGTTGGCGTTGTAGAAGATTCTGCTGAATAAATGGATGCTGATGTTGTAGAAGAAATGGTTGTTGACATCTGGTTCGTTGAAGTGGTAGATGAAGCCATTGTTGATGATATTGATGAATTGGTTGGAATGATCGTTGTGGCAGTTGTAGAAGAATCAGGAATTGTTGTCAAAGGATTTGCTGGATTTGTAGGCACCGTTGTTGAGATCTGAAGTATACCACTTTTGATAAGACCATCTATGTCGCTTCTCAAATTATCACACCCGTTGACCGAAATGTTGCAATACCCACAACCGAGCTCACACCCGGGGAACATCTGGCATTCTAGAAGCTGAGCTTTAATTTCGACCAGAGGTGTTCGAATCTGTCCAACACTGGTGATTAAGAAAGATGGCTTATCCTCCTCAATGGCATTAATTCTTGGTCCTCCATGATTGGGCATGGGATTATTGGTGACACTTGGAGGGGGTGCAAAGTTGAGGGCTTTAGAATCCACCATATCTTGTACCTTCATTTGCAAAGCCCTACATTTCTCAGTATTGTGGCCAGGTGCATTAGAGTGGAAAGCACATCTGGCATTGACATCATAATTTCTTGGAAGATTGGAGGGATCTGGTGGTGCCAATGTCCTTAATTCGACCAAGTTGAGTTTCAAGAGTTGTGGCAATAAGGCAGCATAAGGCATAGGGATAGGGTCAATCACCCTATTTGCCTGTGATGGTCTTTGCTGAAAAGGTCTTTGTTGTTGATTGTTGTTATTGTTGTTGTAGGTCCTCTGTGGCGGGTACTGAACTTGCTGCTGATAGTGTGGTTGTTGTTGTGGTTGATATGCTGGTTGCTGAGGAATCGGAGTTGGAATAGTGACAGCTGCTACCGATCTGTGGACATACTGAGGTCTGCCCCTGCTAGCATGAATGGCATTTGTCTCACCGGTCCTTCTAGGTCCCACAAAAGGCTTCCTGGGATTACTGGACGAACTTGCACCATTATCAGAAATCTTACCCATCTTCAGAAGGCACTCAATTCTTTCTCCAGCTATAACTACGTCAGCGAAGCTGGTGGAAGAAAAGGCAGCTAGCCTATCAATATATGTTCCTTGCAGAGTATTCATAAACATGTCGGCCATTTCTCTTTCCGACATGGGTGGCTGGACAGCAGCAGCAAGCTGTCTCCACCTCTGGGCATATTCCCTGAAGCTCTCTCTGGAGGACTGAGACATTCCCATCAAAAGGGTCCTGTTAGGAGCCATGTCCAGATTGTATTGGTATTGTCTGATGAAGGCTTCAGCTAGGTCCTTCCAGCACCTGATAGTAGCTCTGGTTAAGTATGAGTACCACTCCCTTGAAGCCCCAGTCAAACTGTCTTCAAAGTAAAACATCCACAGTTTTTCATCCATTGTGTACGCTTTAAGTCTTCCCAGAAAGGACTGCAAGTGAGTTCGTGGACAGGAAGTTCCATTGTACTTCTCGAAGCAAGGGGGTTTAAACTTATGGGGAATCCTTACCCCATCCACTAACCCCATATCCATGACATCAAAACCTAGGGAATTTTGAGACTCCATAGATCTCAACTTCTCAGCAATTTCATCAAACCTCCTATCATAGACTTCATCCCCAGCTCCCATTACAGTGAACTGCTCCTCTTGAGGATCTTCTTGCAAGATCCTGCCTGCAGTAGTATTTCCTTGAACATTACCCGGGATATTGACTTCCGGATGTAGATGAGGCCCATATACTGGTGGATTAACATGAGGCTGACCCCTTTCATTGTTACTTGTTCCTCCAGTTCCCAGATGGGGTTCTTCCGGGGTTTGTCTTTCTACTAATGCCCTCAACCTTTCCTGACTTTGGGCCAAGCCATTCATTACTTCCATGAATTGGGTCATTTGGTTTCTCATCTCCAGCCTTTCATTAGCCATCTGAGTTCTGACCTCGGTCAGATCTTGCTGAACTTGATCCATTTGGATACCAGGAAGATTGTTGCGAGTAGGATACCGGTGCGGACGGTTGAGAGGGAACACCCGACGGCGAGCAATAATTCCTGAACCATAACAGAGTTAGTAACAAACAAAACAAAATCCTACAAAACAAAACAAGAGTTAGTATGCAATGCAGTATGCTTATTTATTTTCCAAGGTATCCGGCTTGGCTCTCGGTTTTGACCTTTCCAGACCCTGAGGAAGATGCTTTGATGTTGCTCGAGAAAAGAAACTCAAATGAAACAAACTGACAAATACATTACAAATGATGGATCATACATAGTTTGTTTTTTACAACACATGCCCCTGAGGGGTCAAAATACAACATAAAAAGAAAAGTACATGAAATGGAAATAACAACAAGCAAAGAAGTCAAACATCTAGTCCAAACTCATCCTCCTTAACCTCCTTCAGAAGTGCTTCAGTTACAGGACCAGCCGGATGCTCTGTAATGTTTCTGATAAGAAGGTTTCTGGTGGCAATAGCAGTGGTCAGCTTCTTGTGCCTGTCTTGGTCCTTTGACCTCTTCACACCAGCCCTAAGTTTCAACTCTGAAATCTCCTTCTGAGCTGCTAGCAGAGCCTCCTGTTGTTTCTTTTCATTGGCCTCCAATTGCTCAATCCTGGCTTGAGTTCTCTTATCTTCTTGAGTACGAGCTTCAGTGATCCTGACCCACCTAGCTTGATGTAGTCCTCTGCTTTCTCAATCCCGGCCAGATGCTCCACTTTAAGCTTCTCCAACCTCTCGATGTCTAAACGACCATCACTCCTCTCCCAGAGGGTCTTCTTTAGAGCTTGAGATAGATTCTCATTCCTTTCTTTCAGCTTCTCAAATTCTTCCAGGCTGACAGTGGCTGGAGGTGGTACTGTGGATGGTCCAGGTGTATCCTCAATGGTGAAAGGCATCCCAGAAATCTGAGCCCTAGCATGAGACCATTCATAATACTGAGCTGAAGCCACATTGTTGCACCTCCCAAGAATGGCCATCCCCTTGGTCTGGATGTTGTCCCAAGCCCAGGATGCTTGTCTGACAACAACTAGATTAGGTTTTATCTCACAGTACAGGGTTTCAGCCAAGTCTTGCACTCTAGGAGGGTGAACCAAAGCATAACCCAACTGTCTCTTAAACAACAAAGGGTTGTAGTTGATGCAACCCTTCACTCCTATTAGAGGTACATTGGGGAACTGTCCACAGCTAGTAATTATGTCCCTGCCTTTGGTACTTTGGGTGCACCATCTGATGTCATCTGAAGTCAAAGCAATAAGTCTTTTAGCCCAATTCTTCTGTTGGTGAGGATTCAGGAAGGCATCAGTCTTGGGTAAATGTTTAAGCAGCCAGGTATGAAACAGGGGAGCACAGCATCTCACCAACTTCCCTCTTTGCTTCTCATTTCTTTGGTGAACAGAATAATAGAAATCTCCCAGCAATGTGGGCACTGGGTTCCTCAGAAGGAAAAGATGAATGGCATTCTTGCTGATAAACTTGGGCTCATCTGCAAATAGTATAACCCCATATATACTGAGGGCTAACAATGCACAAACTGCCCTCCATTCTCCCAAGGAGGCCTTCAGGATGGCCTGAGAAGTCAAAAAGTCTAAGTGTAGGCCAGGGATCCCAGCCTTTGTTGTCATGTTCTGCTCAATCAAAATAGGCTCCAGGCACAGTGCTTTTGCCACTTCTCCATTGCTGGGAGAAGTCATCTCTGGGTTGAAGGGGATATCACCCTTGACAGGTATTCCAATCAATGATGAGAACTCCTCCAGCAAAGGTCCCAACTGAAAGTTCTGGAAAGTGAAGCATCTCAAAGGAGGATCATAAAACTGTAGGCAAGTGTGGATCAAACTCCTCTGAGAAGGGTCTAGGTCCATAACCATATCAAGGATGCCTCCATAATGCTCTCTGAACAGTGGGATGTGGTCTGGAGTGATAAGTGCCTGGACCTGCCTGATGCCAGTCAGTACAGGCTCAAAGAAATGGTATGAAATGTTGCTCTTCTTGGGTGCCATGACTGTTGATGAAGAGCTGAAAAACAAGTGCTGATGATGAAGACTGATACTGGAGATGAGCCACTGATAGGCTGAAGCTGGTGGTAAAAGTAGCTGAAGCAGGCAACTGATGAAGATAGTTGAAGTAGATAACTGATGCACAGGGGTCTATGCAGATGAAGGGGTCAAAACCAAGCCAAATATGATGTGGATACCCTGAAAAACAAATAAACAAATGTTAAATGATGAAAATGATGAGTATGCAAATGAAATTCAAGGGTTTGTGATCAAGCTGGATCTGATTTATCTGTCTTGATATAAAGGTCCATGTATGTTCAAGAAATCCAGATGGAGGTTAGAAGTCCAGTAACCAAGGTGGGGGACTCAAATAAAGAGTCACATGTCCAGGGTTAAATCACAAGAACTGTCCAAAGTGAGGTACTCTTAAACCAAAACAAAGTATCAGGGTATGATGTGGCCAATGGTTCCTGCAAACCTGCAAACAGCCCAACCCCCTCACAGGTGGTGTTCTAAAACAAGGATCCTCGGACTTGGATCAGTTATGAGAAGTGTAAACACTTCTAACCCGGAGGTACAGTGTTTACAATAACCATAAAAGATCCTCCTCTAATTCACCTTAGTTTCTGAAGGTCATAATAAAGGTCATCCAGACTTAGCAGGCTTCCCGGATAGCCCTAGCACTACAGGAAATCTGTAGCACAGAGTTCTCAAGAAGAAACCCACATCTGAACCGTGTTTCATATTCCCGCACCAGACCGAAATGGAATGGGAAAGAACATGAACCACTCTAGCCTAGGTGTCACTCAGGTCCCAGGTATAGGACCTTAAACTCTCAATAGAACCCCACCCACCAAAACAAAAACCAGATCCAGCCAGATGACAATATGACAGTATTATGTATAAAGCTGTAAAGAAAGCAATAAATAACTGTACATAAAGCAGTAAATAAAGCAAATATACAAACAAAATTAGTACATAACACCCCAGTAAACACAAATCAAACAAGCGTAGGAGGAACCCACAAAAAGAACCAGAAGCCCTGGTTACAGTATAAGGGTCCCCAGCAGAGTCGCCAAGTTGTCGCTCCCACCAAATGACACCCGGTCAGAAGGGGTACAGACGCGAACGGTCGGCGAAAGGGGAAGAGAACACACAGGGGTGAAATCAGAAAGACAAGAGTCGCCAGCTAGGCATTTTTATCCCGGAGGAAAGGTAATGCTGCATAGACCTAGAAAGATGTGGATAAGACGGTTGCGAACCAGAGAGACTGAGAAAGGGGGTTGGTTACAACCTGGGAAGGTATTAGCACCCAGATTGTCCGCCGTATTCGACGGGATCCACGCTTAAAAGATTTGTGTTTTAAAGGGGTAGTGTCAGTGCAATTTGTGTATCAAAGCTGGAAAAAAGAATGCAAGTGTCTGTGTAAAAGAAGTGTAAAGTGTATAAGAGAAGTGTCAGTGTAAGAACAGGAGTGAAATGCTCAAGATCATGAGGCTAAAAGAATGATGCTGGAAAGAGGGGGAATATACAGAGACTTTTGTTCGATAACCGTTAAGTTATGCCTACGTATCCTCTCGTGCAATGAGGAAGTCAGAACACCGTAGTTCGACTCAAAGAGACTGAAAAGATAAATTGACTGATGAAATGCTTACTTGTCTATGCTCAAGTGTATGACCTGTCTGGCTCAGGTGCAAACTGTCTTGCATTTGACGGAAGAAGCAAGTTCTCGTTTGTGAGTGAAGGTGATGAGAAAAGAATCCCGAAGGAGACGATTATTGTTTGTTTTTTGAGTTTTCAGTCTTTTATTGCTTTTTGTGTTTGTCATAAGTCAATGAGCTTAAGCCTAAACCAAGGGTTAGTAGACTCATCACATCTTCCCTCTGATTAGGGGTAATGAGAATACCTTAAGTGTGAAGTCAGCATCTCACACTTAATCACCATGGTGTAGGATTAAGATCATTAACCTACTTGTGATTATTTAGATGTTTTTGTTGTTTTTGTTTAGTGTTAAGTAATGAGATTAAGCCATAATCAAGGATTTAATGGACTCATTACACCATCCTAATAGAAGGATAATAGATGAGAGCATTTAAGCTGAGGAAGATGCCTCAACTTAATCCATGATTAGGGATTAACCTCATGACAAAACAAAGCCTTTATTAAAGTGGATTTTAGTTAATGATAAGATGAAGAAGTGATTTTTATGGTTTGTAAGACAACTTGATGGGGACTTGTCCATTAACACTAGGGTTAGTCCTTCTTAACCAATTAAGGAAGAATTAGAACCCTAATGCAAGGCCCAAGTTACAAGCTTGATGTCTTGATGATTATTAGGTGAATTGATTAAAGGATTTAAACACATTGAGGGTTTAACACTTAGGATTAAAGTTATACACTCCATCCTAATAGAAGGATGCAGGCATAAGCTTAATCACAAAGCCTTAAAGCCTTTAGGGTTTAGTCCCTGATTATGAGATGAGAAGAGAAGACTCAAAGATGACACAAAGGCAAAACTAAATGGGGGACTAATCAAACCCTAATTGTTATCATGCTTGGTTGTTCCTAGGGTTTATGAGGCTCAAGAGAGAAAGATCTTCAGAGAAACCACCAGGAAAGAAGCAGATGAAAAGAGCAAGAATAAAAAAGAAGCAAAATAACTTGCTTCACTTAAGAAGACAAGTTGCTTGAAGAAAGAAAGAGGAGAAGAGCATGAATGAGCAAGCTCACTCTAAAACACATACAAAATGCAGCAAAGAAAGTATGAAAGAGATGAAAAGAGATTGTGAGAAGTGAAGGCAAATTCACTTCTCAAGCAACTTACCACCTGAAATGTTAGCATAAGAAAATGAAACACAATGAGAATGAGATGCAATGCCATGATGCAAACCAAAACCAGAAACATAATCTTGATGTTAATGATGCTAAGAGATGATGCAAACACATGACAAGAGATGAGAATGATCATACAAGCATAGGGATGCAAATGAGGCATGTTTTGAACCATGAATGTACATGAAAAGTTATGAAATGTTATGGACATACAACATGGCAAATGAAAGATGCAATGATCAAACATGATTCTAATGTGTCCTAAGATGTATCATGAATCAAATGAATGCACAAAATGTCATGGCAAATCAATGGATGCAAGCAAATGAGAAATGGATGCAAAGGAAGGCACAAATTAGGGTTACATGCATCATGCAAAGCAAAAATCCAAAACCAGAAGCAAATGACTTGATAAAAATTTGAAAATGCAATCAAAGATACCCTAAACCTATACAAACTCACTGCCCAAAGGAGGGGATCCAACTCTTAACCTAGTGAAAGTTATGAATTTCCTAAGATTGCTAGGGTTTTAATGCACCTCACCAAGAAAAATGCTAAACAAATTGAAAATGCAAGATCAATTCAAAACAAATTTATCCTATAATCTACATGCTATGCAAGATGCAATGCCAAAAGAATCATCATCCAACTCTCAATGGTTAGGCAGAAAGGAATTTTTGAAGATTAAAACAAAATATTGCCTTAAAATGAAATTAAATCCAATGAAAATGATCAAAAAGCATCAAGAACAAAAAAGAAATTTGGTTTGAGAGTTGGACAATGTTACTAAATGTTTTTAAATGCTATGTGAATTTTTTGGTGATTTTTAAATACCTAAATGTATTTTTAATTAATTAATTTCCATTAATTAATTAAAAATAAACATTTAAATGATTTAAAAATAATTTTCAATGCAAAAAATAAAATAAAAATTATTTTCTGATTAAGAAAAAATATTGGAAACAAAAATGCAAAGGGAAATATTTTTAGGATTTTTCTAACTATTTTAAAATAAATGACAAAGAAAAAGGGATTAAAATGAAATTAAAAATGATTTAAATGGGAAGTAATCAGATCTGAGGGCCAAGATTCAAAGCTGAGACGCGGGAGTTGACTGCGCGCCAGATCTTGTGGCTGGAATTCAAACTGGGCCAATTAAATTAAACTGGATTAATTAAATTAATTAAGTGAGATTAGGGTTTTAATGAGAGATCCAGGCCTTCCATTCGCGCGGGAGTCAACAAAAGTCCACAAGATCAAAGGTCCACATTCAAACCAAACCCTAATCGTAATTAACAACTTAATGACATTCAGGTGGCCGGAAATGACCTCCGGTCATCTTCTCCGGCCACCTCCTTCCCTGAAAATTGCTAACTCACTCCCTAGGTCACTAAAACTTGATCTCTCTGTCCAGAATCCAACCCCATGCATCATACAACAAGAATCATCAATCAAAACACATTTATTTTTCGTATCAAAGCTGAATCGAATCAAAAGGTTTTTAGGTCAAAAAATTTCAGAAGCTTCATACATACTCAATACTTAACCATTTGCAAAACTAAACATATCAGCATGATCAGCACATCACATAGATTCATTTAGGAACTTAAAAATGCATTTCTGGAAAAAAAGTTCTTGAGCTCACCTGAAATGGAGCTTTCAGTCCAGGAGCTTTCTGCTTGCCTCTTTGCTTCAAAATGGTCCCAATGATCCTCTTGATGAAGTTATGAAGCTTGGTTGGAGTTTAGAATGGTTGATTTGTGAGTTTGAAGAGGTTCTGTTCAGAGAGGGGAGGGAATCATGTTTTGATTTCAGGGAGTTTCAGGGCAAGGTGAAGGGTCAGGGATGATCAGTGAGACATGCTGAGATGTTCTATGGAGTTTGTTTTTATGTTTGATGCTTGTGTGATGTGTTTCGAATGAAAATGCATAAGAGGGAAAAGCTTGGTGCTATGGCTTGGAGAGTGTTTCAGGCTTGTGTGTGTTATGAAAATGAACCCTTGGAGTGTGTTTGTAAGGTCTGGATTGGGCAGAGAGTGGGTGGTGGACTGTTGTGATTGGTATGGGTGTTTTTGCCAAAAAGTCAAAAGTGTTGTACTTGAGGTATGGGCAATGGTGTAGCTAGCTCATTGGCTTGTCCTAGCTCAGCTGAGATTAAGGATGTCCATGGAATTGGTTTTGAGACAATTCAGCAAGTTGAGTGAAGTTTATGTAGTGTTTTGCTAATTTGTGAACTTTTGGCCCTTTTGGAATTTCTTAATGCACAAGTCATGAATTTGGACAAATCTTTGGTGCATTCTAATCTTTAGACATTGGTTCATGTTTGTGCAAGGATTAGAAGTCACTTTGAGGTCTTATTTTACCTTGGCAAGGGATTTTGCAACTTTGCCTCTTTGGTGCATAACTTGAAATTATGTGATTTTGTCCAATTTTGACAAGCCATAACTTTTGATCCAAAATGAATTAGAATGAGTTCTTGTACTTTTTGAAAAGGGAATGATCCATTCTACAACTTTCATGACCAAAGTTTTCCCATTTGAAGCATTTTTGAATCAAAAAGAAAGGTTTGAAAAAGTTTCCCAAAATGGCAAGTTTCCATTACAAGTCATTTTCCCAAAAAGGCAACTTTGCAAATGGCTTGAAATTCTTCAATTTTGTGAACTTCTAACATCTTCTATGATAAAATAAAGATCATACACATTCAAAATGATGAAGAACACCCTTTGGTTGGGTCATTGGGGGCCTCAGATGCCCTGATTTTGCACTGACTTGCTCAAGAAGTCAACTCTTGGTTAGATGCCTTCCCCAGGGAATTTCTTCATGAAAATTGATATGCATGATCCTTATAACATATAGAGACCAATAGAAACAAGAAATACCAAAAATTTGGAGTTATGGCCTTTGAAACTAAAACCCTAATTTTAGGTCATCTGTGCAGTTAAGCTTGGCTCTGCTTCCATGCCTTTCTCAGTTCTTGTGATTTTCTGACTTCTTTGATCTTGGGAGGATATAATATGATGTTTGAACATACATGTACCCTATTGAGATGATTGAAGACCTTTGGAGTGGCTCAAGTGGCTCTTGGATAGATCAGATCACAAACCCTAGATGCAGATGACTTAGAAGCAATGCAGTGAATCAAAAATGTGGTATGAGATGCTATGATTGAATTTATGCATATGAAAAGATCACAAGCCATGGTGTGAATGGGTGAGGGAAAATTTGGGGTGTTTACAATCGTGTGCCCATGTGGGGTGTGAGCGATGATTAAAACACGATTGTGTGCCCATGTGGGGTGTGAGTAATCAGATTGTATGCCCGTGTGGGGTGTGAGCAATCCATAAACATTGTGTGCCCGTGAAGGGTGTGAGCAATGGGTAATTTAATCACAAATGATTATGTGCCCGTGTGGGGTGTGAGAAATCAGATTGTGTGCCCGTGTGGGGTGTGAGCAATCCATAAACATTGTGTGCCCATGTGGGTGTCGCTCCCTGGATTTTCATCCTAGTATAAACGCGAAAGTGGCGCGGAAAAGTTAGAGTCGCCAGCCAGACATTTTTATCCCGAAGGAATGGGAAAGGTAATGTTTCACAAACCTAAGGAAGAAGGAAAAGGACGAGGTCTTGTGAACCAAAGATTTGGGTCCGGAAGTCGGTTACGAATTGGGAAGGTATTAGCACCCCAATCCGTCCGCCGTACCCGACGGGATCCACGCTTATAAGTCTGTTTTCAAAGGGTGAGAAATAATATGTTGTTTGAATAAAGGAATGACTATCTGGAATGGAATGAAAATGAAAAAGGAAATGGAATTGAAAACTGGAAAGAAAAGGGAAAAATGTAGGGAAAATAAAGATTGTGCTCGAATGGGCCCTACCCCACTGCCTACGTACCTCATCGGGATAAATGAGGATCAGAGACGCCGTAGTTCGTCTAACTAAGGCTGACACTTGTTTGTGATTTTTAGGATGACGTTGCCATAGCTCTAGCTCAGGTGTTACCGGCTCTAACTCGAGGGTGTTTACCGTATCGCTGTTTGAACTGTCGAGACAAGTCATGTTCGTCCGCAAAGAGTATGAGATGAGATGAGAAGACGTGACTTCTTGGTTTGTTGTATTTTATAAGAAGTGTTTCGAATTTGTGTTTTTCGTATGTACAACACTAAAGACTATGACACAGGAGCGAATACTTTCCAAGATCGCCCCAAATGGAACGTTTGTAAAGCATCCTAGAAGAGTGAAGGAGACCTCCACTAATCATTTCCCGTATAGCTTAAGGCTCGTGGCGCATTGTACACCTTTTCCTTTATTAAGTGTTTTTGATTTTATTTTGAAGATGAGGAGTGAGACTCAAGTTGTCAAAGGAAAAACTCTAAGGGAAACTAGACTTACCCTAAGTTAGTTGAGTTTGAAGATAACCTATGGTTAGTGAGGTTTGAAAGATTAAATCTACCTAAGAGATATTAAACTAGGAATGAAAGCATAAAAGGCAATAATGAACAATATGGTCCTCCTAATTCATGGTGGGTAAAAACGTGAATGAAACATAAATGGGATGAAACGATGGATCGGGTGGGTCGATTGTGTGGTGCTGAGACGCACGACTTATGGTGTGCAACATACAAGGCTTGCTTTTGGGTGTGATGGAGTGGAACGATGGTAATCTAGGAATCCTAAAGTCACATGAAACTTTATTTATTTACTTGAAAATTTACTCGACGTTGGATCGAGTATCTTATTTTGCTTTTTGAGATTTTGGTTTTCTATCGATTCGTTTTATCTTTCCTATCCTAATTATAGAAATTATACAAGCATACAAGTTCTAAGCTATTACATCACAAAGTACACAAAATATAATCGAGGCATGACAAAACATAGTCCAAATCCATAAGCAAATCCTCGAAAAATACCTTGCACAAAAGGAAATTGTTAGTAAATGAAATGAACATGAATATGCATAATATGATGGAAATGAATTTAAATGACAAAAATATCAAAAGTCAAGGAAAAAATGTGAAATTAATTCCCTAGGGTCTCTAACCTGATTATAACATTGAGTTAAAAAATCTCCTAAAAATTCAAAGTCTAACTATGTCAAATGGTCCTTTAAATCTATCTAAGATTCAATCCTAAATTTTCACAAATCACACTACCAAAACAGTGGATAAAATGACCTAAAAAATACACCAAAAATATTCTAGGTACTATTATTTGTCCTCTAACCATAGCAAAACAAATGGGCCAAAAATGTTACAGGAAGTGAGAGAAATAAAATGTACAAATTTATGTTTTTATGAAGGAATTCAATATAAATCAATTAAAAAGGAAAAATCGAATTTAAAATGAAAAATGCAAAAATTAAGAAAGTAAAAATTGGGAAGGTTTCTAAATTGAATTAATATCCTACTATAAGTTTTGGGGATTTTTATTATTCTTTTTAATATTTTTTGTAGAATTAATTGAAAACTATATAGAAATAGAAATTAAAAGAGAAGAAAAAGAAAGGGGGCGAGGAAAGAAATGTTTCCAAGTAAAAAGTACAAATGGGCTCGTAAAGGTGGTGCGAATAGCAAAATAAATAGGCCCAAAGGCGCAGGAATCTTGAGGGTGGAAATAGCAATTTTTATCATTTAAATTTCTGGTGGACCTGGTGAATAGGGGTGCGGATAGCAAGTCTGAAGCCCATTTTGCAAGGAAGGAGAGGATAAGATCACAACAAAATCGGTCCAACCGGACGGTGACACGTGTCACCGCCGGATTGAACCCAAAATCCACCTTATCCCCACAGAATTGATAGGGGCGGTGGAGGATTAATTCGTTTTATGGATTTAATGATCCTTTAATGGTTTTAAACGATGCATTAGGAGTTTTTGACACTCTTAAATTTCCAAATCAAAATAAATTAATTCCTAATTAAAGATCCATTACTTATAATCAAAACAAAATAACCAAAACAATATTTCTTTCTCTCTCTCCCAAGACACGCATCCCTTCTCTCTCACCTGGGTTCTTCTTCAATGGAAACCCCACAAAAAAACCCTAGCCGCCGCCGTATGACGCTTCCTCCCTCCGATCATCCGAAACAACCATTACCTACACTACACTAAATCCTTTTCTCATCCCTCTTTCAAATCCGAAACAATCCTTTCCTAAGTTCAACAAAACGTCTGAATCAAAGTACGTATAGAAACAAAAGAGAACAAGAACTTCAGAAACAAGATCAAGATTCACGCACCTACACTCAATAATGCGTGACGGATGACGTTTGCTCGCGAATCCAAGCCGTCGCGGTTCGTTGTGGTTATTCGGCGACGAAGTAGCTGTGCGATGAGGACGACGGTGCTGACCTTAATAGAGGCGGTGGCCGTTGAAGACGCCGATTCGGTCGGGATTGCGAGGATAGCTCAACGATTAGGATGTTTAGTATGCATGAGAGCTATAATGTTGACACGACGTTTTTGGCGAAGACGCGAATTGAGGTATGCTAATTATGATCTCCGCTCAATATCTCTTTCTTAGGCTTCAACTGATTCCTCTTCCACTTCTCTTTCTGTGCGATTGTCTGAGTTATTATTGATGAATTATTGTTAATCGATCGCAGGTGCTTGATGAAAGAAGAGTGATAAAGGATACAGAAGGTGAAGTAATGGAAATGGAGGAATGAATATGGTTAGAGCTAAAGATGAATGAGATGGAGAGGGGAAAAATGGAGGAGGGATGAAGAAAAGTGAGGTTGAATGAAGAAGAATCAACTTTCTGTTAGGGATTGAAGAAGAAGGATGAAAAAGAATGATGAATTTGAGGAAGAAGAATCGAAAAATTGAGAGAGCCCAATATGCAGCAAGTTTCTGGTTTTTATAGAAGATGGATTGAAGGAACTCAAGGGGAATTTCAGGTAAAAAAATGGTTATGAATTCAGTTACATTTTCTGTTATGGATTTCTGAGTTGGTTGAATTGGTTATGATTTTCTGTTGTGTGATCTTTGAAATGGAGTTCCTTTTTTTATATGATTTGCAGGTATTTATTTATACTAAACTAGTTAAAGGTTAGTTGGCCAATGCAAGTTGCTTGATGAGAGTTTTTATGATGATTTTCGGATCGATTCGGGAATGAAGATTGATGAGGGGAAGGGCTTGAAGAAAGATTGGAGAGAGTTCTGAGTTTTTTCATAGAATAAGTTATCAGTTTTTTTTTCTGCTATCGATCCCCCTTTTTCTTTTTTAGTTGTGTCTGTGAGTTTTTCTGATAAATCCCCTGTTATGCATTTATGTTATCAAGTAGTAACTGAATCCTCATGAAGCTGTAACTGATTTTTCCCCTTTGGATTTGTTAACAGGTTCTAGTTATATTGAAGATTGATAGTGAGGTCTTTAAGAAGATTGAAGATGACTATGGAAGGATGAATTGAGAAGAGGGATAGAAAGAGCGGCGTGAATCAGATTGAAGCCCGAAAAGAACCCCTGTTGTCCGGAACTTAACTTTCTTTCTTCTTCTTTTTTTCGTGTAAAATTCTGTTATCTTGGCTATGTGATTGACCCTGTACTTGACTTGTTATATTAATGGAAGACTTTTTTTTTCTGTTAACAAACTTTGTTACCTTTTATTTTATGCTATGAACTGAAAAAATGGTTAGTTTATCAACTCACATCCCACTACCGTAAAGCCAAAAGTCAGCCTACTACTTAAAACCAACTTTCAGAAATATAATAGTCTGGCACTTTATGGAACCATTCTTCCGCTTGCATTTTGAACTCACAAATTAGCACAGCCAAGTTTTACCCAATGTGCGGCTGATTTGAAACAACATATGCAAAATTTAGAGAATAATTTATTGATCTTGGAAAACTTGTAATCATCCCCTTTAATGTCTGACCTAAAATCGAAGCAAAATTCTTAAGACCCTGAGGGGCACCCTTGAAAGAAATGACATAAACAAATGGAATAATTACAACCCATGTAGAACTGATAATGGCTTCAAAACTTTTTTTTAGCGCGTCGAAGAATGTCCCTTGGTGATGACCCAACAAGCTTAAGACCAAATTCAATGTACTTTGAAGTAATTGCATAATTGATGTCGTGATACTAGACTATTTATGCACAACATTTTTTCTCGAAGATATCTATCAAGGAAATCCCCTCCCATGAGAAAAGTTCCTATTGCGACGTAGTGTAATGGATCTTAGATGTCTTGAATTGGTCTTGGATAAATGAATGAATATGCCTTTCTTTTGCACTTGTGACTTGTCGGTTGTCTTCCACATAGATGAACCTTTAACGAACAAAAGATTATGCCTTAAGACTCTTGGGACCAAATCCTGAACTCGATGCACCCCGACTTTGATTCAATTCCTCGATGCAAATCAAACTCGTATTTCAAGTAGCAAACAAATAATAGTCTTAACCAACACGAATCCTCAAGTCATATCTTATATTATGGCTCGCCCTTTTATAGCACATCAAACCACAAAAATCACTAATCCTGAACCTGACGATCGAGTGAAAATGATATGAATGACTGCGAACATGGCTTAATGCAATGCATATGAATGTGAAGCACAAATCTAGTTAGTGATAATAAATTAAGAGGGCAAATTTTGGGGTGTTACAGTGGGGTGTGAGAAATGGGTGAACATTGTATGCCCGACGGGGAGTTACTTTAGGTAACGAGCGATGGTTCTAATAGTTCCTGAGTGAACTTGAGATGATTGAGTCGGTACCGCATTGCATTTGCATAGAGTCGTGAGTCGGTCTCTATGATTTTCATTTATCATCTATAATTGAGAATTGGTGAATAAACATTAATATATATGTTTATGTGAGATAATGGTGAAATTGTGCATGATGAATATGCTTGGTTGACATATATATATATATATATATATATATATATATATATATATATATATATATATATACATTGTGATGTATATGTGTGATGAGTGATGAATTGTGGTGAGAAATGTATATGTGTAATTTTATGTTAAGATATATAATTATATGCAGTGTTATTATGATAATATTTCTCACCCTTCTGTTGTTTTATGATGCTCTATGAGGCATTGCAGAGTAGATCTGCTGGAGGTCTTTTTGTGAAGTGTGTCTTCATTCTTTTAGTCGGTCGGCTCTGATATGTATCACCGGGTAGCTAGGGTCGGCTTGATGCATTTTGTGATACATTTTGTATATGTATTTTGGTGATGAATGTTTATGTAAACATGAATTATTGGTGATTCAAACTTGATATATATATATATATATATGTGTGTGTGTGTGTGTGTGTGTATATATATATATATATATATGTATATGTATATATGTTTGATGTTGATTAATGTTTAGTTTCCGCTGTTATTTTAATGTTGAATATGGGTGTAAGGATTAAATTCCTCTGTTGCAAGATACCCCATTGTTGCATATCGTTATATGAGCAGGTGTTGTATGTTTTAATTTCACGGATAATGAGGCATGCCTCTTTTATACCATGTTTTAATCATACTCCGATGGAAATTTTAATATGTGATTAATTGATTATTTAGGGTATAGAAAGGGGGTGTTACAATCATCGCTGGAGAAAGGATAGAAAACTTTCTGAAATTAGGAATGATTCAGGATGCAAGCAGTGCTAGTTCCTCTAGTGTGAAAAAGCCTTTTGGCAACGGCCAAAGAAGAAAATAAGGAGATACCAATGTTGTGTATAGGGGGCGAGACAGAGGTCGTTCTCAAGGTTACCACCAAACATCTGCAGTGACTATTATGCCACAGGTTCACCAACAACCTCAGGGTCAGCCACAACAGGAACAAAGACCACTTCAGCAAAGAGCAAGAGCGAGGGACTGCATAATCGACCCCATCCCATGTTCGCATGATGTATTGCTTCCAGAGCTGCTTAAGTTGAACATGGTCGAGCTCCGTACCATGATGGCTCCTTCTCCTGACAATCTACCTCCTAATTTCGATACAAACGCCATATGCGAATTCCATTCAGGTGCCCAGGGGCATAATATTGAGAAATGATGGGCTTTTCAGAACAAGGTACATGACCTAATTGACTCCAAGGCGATCAATTTCGCTCCTCACCCAAATGTACTCCAAAATTCACTGCCTAATCACGGTGTAGCCGGTGTCACGACCGTTCTACCAGATGGTCCGCATTAATTCAAAATCTTCAGGTTGCAGGGGTATTCATGAAGCGAATAAAGCTAGCAGTATTCAAATACTCTCGGGAATGGAAATTGTGATTTGTCTTTTTTCAATGCATTGTTTTCCCTATTGAGGGGAACTACGTCGCTCTGATTCTTCATTGGTCATGGGACAATGGAGATACATAGGCAGAATATCGCCAGGTCTTTCCGAGAAACCTTATGGGGCAACTTTAATCCCCAGCGTTACTATTTCCTCTGAGACATCTCGTATCAGAGCCTCAAGGTCAGGATAACTGAGTGAAGACTAATAGGTCCAGACGGAGTCAAGCCTCCTTAACAATGGCAATTTTCAGCTTCTTTACTGCATTTTCATTTGTAGCTTCTTTTATTTTGCTAAACATTTGTATACATGTATGAAAGTTGTTTACTTTTGAATGATAATCATAATAAAACTCACGTGTTTTCTTGAAGTAATTCATTTGTATTCATTTATAATTTTGTATGTGTGCATTTCAATACCAACAGTTGAGCTTAAACTCTATGAGGGAGAATGATGAAACAAAAACGCAAGAATCTCTAATTGTGTGCTCTTGAATAAGACCCTGTTGACAATGTACATGCTTTGTTTCAAATCCATAAACACCGGAGATGTAAGGGAGATAGACCCTCGCTAACCCCTTTGAGCCTTGAAGTAGGAGTTTCTTTTCGCATGAAAAATCCTCGCATTTAACCCAGGGGCAGGGTAGGTGTCAGCTAGTTGGACCAAGCGTTCATACTTTCATAAAGGAGTGTACCTGAGGATTCATTACATTCTATTATCCTAATCGAGAGGTCCAAAGACCATAAACCACAATGGTTATCCAAATCAAGAAGTCCAAAGACTAGAAACCAAAATGGTTATCCTTCAGCGACCAAAGAATGAGGCAGTCACAACCCTCGCAAAGAAATTAAGATAAACAGTGTCACACGATTTATTCAAAAAGAAAAGAATCGAAAAAAAGAGGAGAAATGAAAAGCCCACTAAGTTGAAACTTGAAAACAAATTGCTTAGACAAAAACTGGGGCATCCAGCTAGACTTCGTAATCAAAGATTCACAAGAATCAGTCCAGGCAAAAGTTAGGGATAAGCAAAATAACGCAAAAGCGAAAGACGAAAAGGATTATGGAAGAAAGATCCTTAAACAAGAACAAAGTCTGTTAGAACAAGATTTTTGATTCTACTTCTCTTTTATAGTTTTGATGATAACAATATTTTATAAGAACAAATTAAAGCACTAAATCTGTCTCTATGTGCAGGATAAAAGTTCTCAAGAAAAGGATGTTTCTCAGATTGATTAACATCTTCTAATGGTACTCAAGCCAAGCGCATCTTCTTTAGAAGATCTAATGATAGAAAGAAGTTCTCATCATATAAGCCTTCATTGCTATGCAATTTCAAACACACTTTGATGGGAATTTATTTTATTCTGATTCTCATAATAAAGGATAATCAAGAGGGAATCAAGAATAACGGATGGGAACATAATCTTTATTTTTGGAAGGACTTTATGGCTCTTTACTATCATCCAAATGTGGCATCAGATGTTCCCAACGGATCTCATATTCAAACGCCTATATAAAGGAGATATCTTGAAGAAATTGAAGCTCTAACACACACGCGCGTAAACTCTAATCAATTTCTTACTTTGTGCTTAAGTTCTGTAAAAACTATCACCTAGTGATAATAGCTTTTTGAAGCAATTACTGTTACAACATTTTGTAAACTCTTTGTGATTTCCTTGAGTGACTAGTGTAGTCAGTAGACTCAAGAAGGCTTTGACTATAGGTCTTAGTGATTGTATTCATAGTTTTTGAATAGTGGATTAAGACCTCGTTGAGAGAGGCAAAATCACCTTGGCGGGTGGACTGGATGTAGTTTGAGTTCAAACGAACCAGGATAAATCAAAGTGTCTTTTACAGTCATTGTTTTTATAAAACCCAATTACAACCCCCCTTCCTTGTGTTTTTCGCTCCTTCAATTGGCATCAGAGCACTAGGTTCTGAGAAATACACTTAATCATGTCAGTAGAAGATCCAGAAAACAAACACAATGGCAGATTCAGTCAACAACAACAGTGATTATCAAAATGACAAGATCAACGGAAAACCTCCAGTGTTCAATGGCAACAACTTTGACTACTGGAAGGATGTTCTGGAGAGTTTCTTTCTGGCTCTGGATGGAGATCTCTGGGATATGGTGACAGATGAATACATTCATCCTGTTGGAGCAGATGGTCAGAAGATCGAAAGAAAGAATATGTCAGCTCAATAGAAGAAGGAATTCAAAAACCATCACAAGGCCAGAACCATACTTCTGAGTGTTATTTCCTACATAGAATATGAAAAGATAACTAACAGAGAATCAACCAAACACATGTTTGATTCTATGAGGATGACACACAAAGGCAACACTCAAGTCAAAGAGATAAAAGCTTTGGCCCTCATCCAAAAGTATGAAGCTTTCAAGATGGAAGAATATGAAACAATTGAGAAAATGTTTTCAAGGTTTCAAATTATGGTTGTTGGACTAAAAGTTCTGGACAAAGGCTACTCAACAGCAGATCATGTGAAAAAGATCATTAGAAGCTTGCCAAAGGCTTGGAGACCCATGGTCACTGCTTTGAAGCTATCAAAGAATCTGAATAAGATATCTCTTGAAGAATTGATTAGCTCACTGAGAAGTCATGAGATAGAACTAGAAGAAGATGAACCTCAGAAGAAAGGTAAGTTTGATGCTCTTAAATCTAACAAATCTGATTCTAAAGCTTTGCATGCAGAAGAAGAAGAAAATTCTGGAGGCTCATCAGAAGAAGACGAATTATCTCTTTTATCCAGAAGAGTTCAACAACTCTAGAAGAATCGTCAAAAGAAGTTCAAAAATCCCAGAAGATCAAGCAATCATTCAGAATCATCCTCTGGTCACAGGAAACCCAGAAGCAAAGAAGTAGTATGATGTGAATGCCAGGAACCTGGACACTACAAGAGTGAATGCCCAAAAATTCAGAAAGAGAAGCCTAGAAAGAAATTCAACAAAGATAAGAACAAAAGTCTCATGGCAACATGGGATGAATCAAAATCTTCTGAAGTAGATTCAGACTCAGAAGATGAACATGCCAACATTGCATTAATGGCAAAGATACCAGAAGAAGTCAACTCATCAGAATCAGAATCAGACTCTGACACAAAAGAGGTATTCTCTAAACTTACTAGATCTCAATTAGAAGATAGTCTCTTAGAAATTCTTGAAATATATCAGAAACTTCAATTCAAATACAAAGACATAAAACAAAGTCTAGTATTTGAATCGGGGGAAGTTAGAAAATTGAGGTCAGAAAACTCTGAGTTAAAAGAAAGTATTTTAAAATGCAAAATTCCCTTGAAAAATTTAGAACTCAGAAGGAATCTGAATCAGAAATTCTACCCAGTTCTGATAATATAGTAAAGTAATATGATTACAGTTTTCAAAAATTTCTAGCTAAGAACATAGATAGAAGCAAAATTGCCTCAATGATCTATGGAGTTAGCAGAAACGGTAGAAGAGGTATAGGTTATGTGAAAACTAAATGAGAAGAACCTCTGAAGTTTAAACAAGTTGATGACATGACTATAAAAGTTAATACTCCTTTAAGTTCTCATTTCACCTATGGTTATAATCATGATCTGAAATATACAAGTGAGTCATCATGTTCTACCAGTTCTAATGAGAAATTCAAACTCAATCAGAAATTTTTAAAATCTAACAAACAAGGACCCATAAAGATATTGGTACCCAAAGATAAAATTGTGTATGTTGCAGATGTCTTTGACAGCCAGACTGAAACACCAATCTTGGTACCTGGACTCTGGATGCTCATGACACATGACGGGAAGAAATCATATGTTCCAAAGTCTTGAGCTAAAAGCTGGAGGATTCGTAGGCTTTAGAGGTAATCAAAAAGGAAAGATTATTGGCTCTAGAACTATTGGTAATGGTACACTTCACTCTATCTATAATGTTTTGTTAGTAGAAGGATTAATGCATAATCTGTTATCCATAAGTCAATTAAGTGATAATGGTTACGACGTAATCTTCAATCAAAAGTTCTGTAAGGTTGTTAGTCAGAAAGATAGAACAATCCTATTTAGTGGAAAGAGAAAGAACAACATATATAAAACAAAACTTTATGAACTGAAAAAGTCAGAATGTAAAATGCCTAATGTCTGTGGACACTGAGCAATGAGTCTGGCACAGAATATTGAGACATGTTAATATGAGAAGATTGTCTCAGATTAACAAACTCAATTTGGTCAGAGGACTTCCCAACTTGAAGTTCAACTCAGAAGCTTTGTGTGAAGCATGTCAGAAAGGAAAATTTTCTAAACTTGCTTTTAAACCTAAAAATGTTGTCTCTTCCTCTAGACCACTAGAACTTCTACACATTGATTAATTTGGTCCAGTAAAACTTGCCTCTATCAGTGGTAAGAAGTATGGATTAGTGATCGTAAATGACTATAGAAGATAGACATGGGTAAAGTTTCTTAGACACAAGGATGAGTCAATTGTTGTATTTTCAAACTTCTGCAAACAAGTTCAAAATGAAAAGGAGTTTAGAATTGTTAAAATCAGAAGTGATCATGGTGGAGAATTTGAAAACAAAAAATTGGAATTATTTGTTAATGAAAATGGCATATCTCATAATTTCTCTTGCCCTAGAACTCCACAACAAAATGGTGTTGTAGAACGTAAGAACATAACATTACAAGAGATGGCCAAAACCATGATCAATGAGACAAACATGGCTAAACACTTTTGGGCAGAAGCAGTAAATACAACATGCTACATTCATAATAGAATCTCTGTAAGATCTATTCTGGAGAAGACTCCTTATGAATTGTGGAAGAACAGAAAGCCCAACATTTCTTACTTTCATCCATTTGGATGCACTTGTTTTATTCTGAATACTAACGATCCTATGAACAAGTTTCATTCTAAGGCACAAAAATGTTATATGTTAGGATACTCTGAACGTTCGAAAGGATACAGAGTATACAACACAGAAACACAAATTGTGATAGAATCCATCTATGTCAGATTTTATGATAAGCTTGGTTCTGAAAAACCAAAGCAGAATGAATCTCTTGCAGATATAGAAGTTAAAATCATTGAAGACGGAACATCTGAAGATAAACCAGCCATAGAACAAGATAAGACAATCACCTCTACTAATACTGAAGAACCCATTCAGAAGAAACAATTTAGAAGCACGTTGAATCATCCAGAAGATAAGATTCTGGGAAAGAAGGATGATCCAATCAGAACAAGGTCATTATTCAGAAACTCTGAAGAATCTCTAATGGGATTAGTCTCTCTGATTGAACCAACCTCTATAGAAGAATCTCTTTCAAAAAATATTTGGATACTTGCAATGCAAGAAGAACTAAATCAATTCACAAGAAACGACGTATGAGATTTAGTTCCCAGACCAAAAGGATTCAACATTATTGGCACAAAATGGGTATTCAGAAACAAGCTCAATGAATAAGGTGAAGTCGTCAGAAACAAAGCACGGTTGGTTGCACAAGGTTATAGTCAACAAGAAGGAATAAACTACACAGAAACCTTTGCACCAGTCGCAAGGTTAGAATCAATTAGACTCTTAATCTCATTTGTTGTTAATCATGACATCATTCTTTATTAGATGGATGTCAAGAGTGCATTTTTGAATGGTTATATTGATGAAGAAGTTTATGTACACCAACCCCCTGGCTTTGAAAATACCAAATTTCCAGAACATGTTTAAAAACTTAAAAAATCTTTATACGGTCTGAAACAAGCTCCCAGAGCTTGGTATGAAAGACTAAGTAATTTTCTTCTGGAAAATAATTTTATCAGAGGGAAAGTGGACATAACTCTCTTCTGCAAAACCTTTAAAAATTATATTCTAATTTGTCAAATATATGTAGATGATATTATTTTTGGTTCCACTAAAAGTGATTTGGGAAAGGAATTTGCTAAGTCTATGCAGGAAGAATTTGAAATGAGTATGATGGGAGAATTAAAGTTCTTTCTGGGAATACAAATTAATCAAACACCAGAAGGAACACATATACATCAAAGCAAATATGTCAAGGAACTTCTGAAAAAATTTGATATGTCAGATAGTAAGATTTCCAAAACTCCTATGCACCCCACATGTATTCTGGAAAAGGAAGAGGTAAGTAAGAAAGTAGATCAGAAGATCTATAGAGGTATGATTGGCTATCTTCTCTATTTAACTACCTCAAGACCATATATTACGTTTAGCGTATGTTTATGTGCTAGATTCCAATCAGATCCTAGAGAAACTCACTTAACAGTAGTTAAGAGAATCTTTAGATATCTAAAAGGTACTACTAATCTTGGTTTATGCTACAGAAAGTCCAAAATTACAAACTCGTAGGATACTATGACGCTGATTTTGCTGGAGATAGAACAGAAAAAAAGAGTACTTCTGGAAGTTGTCAATTTATGGGAGACAATTTAATATCTTGGTCTAGCAAAAGACAATCAACCATAGCACTATCAACTAATGAGGCTGAATACATAGCAGCAGCTGGATGCAACACTCAGATGCTCTGGATGAAAAACCAGCTTGAGGACTTTAATATTTATGAGAGTAAATTTCCCATCCTCTGTGATAATACTTATGCTATCTGTCTTTCTAAAAACCCTATCTTACACTCTAGAGCTAAACACATAGAAGTTAAACATCATTTTATTAGGGACTATACTCAGAAGGGGATTTTGTTTTTAAAATTTATAGATACAAATCACCAATGGGCTGATATTTTTACAAAACCCCTGGCCGAAGATAGATTTAATTTAATTCTGACTAATCTCGGTATGGAATTATGTCCAGAATGAAAAAGTTTAAATTTATGCATTTAACTCTCAGAAGTTCTGTATAATTTCTTTTAGAAGTATTTTTTTATCTGATTTTTTACTTCTCAGACTTTTGTGTTAAAAGAATAACATGCAGATCATAACATCAACATGTGTCAATGAAACTCTGAGGAATCCTAAAGAATCAGAATATGTGTTCATGCTCTGAAGATGGACAAAACATGCATTTGGACAATTGTCCTCTGCAGAAGAATACATGTTCAAGTTCTGGGAAACTAAAAGGGTTGAAAAGACACAATTGAGGCGCAAGTCATTGGTAACTGTTCCAAAATCTTTATGCCACTCCCTTGTCAGAACTCATTAAATGCAAATTAATCATGATGTTTTATGCATTAAAGATTTCCACTAATTGTGTGTTTCTTTTACTGCTTATTAATTCTATATAAATGTATGTTTTCACCTCACAAACACTTTTCACTTTTCACTTTTAACTTTTCACTCTTCACCTCTTGTTACTATTTTTTCTCTGCACCTGTGCTCAAACCCTAATCTTGGTAACCAATGGCCTCTTCATCTCACAACATTCATCAAGCTACTTCTGCTCAGCAAACTCAACAAGATCAAACTTGAGAAGAACTCCATATCTCTCCAGTCAGAATCCTTCTTACTCCTGTAGATAAGCTAGAAGTTCTCTGTGAACTTTTTGTTGACTTTGACAGTTTGAAGGAAAATGGGTTTAATCTTACACTTGCAGTAAAGGCTCAAGGCTGGGAGAAATACTTTGATCCTCTGATGGGTCCAGTTTTTCCTAAGCTAGTCAAAGAATTTTGGATTTTTGCAAGTGTTTCTAACTCTCATGTAACTTCTTACATTCTGGGTAAGAGGATCATCATTACTGAAGAACACGTTGCAAAGTTGATACAATCTAATGGAAATGGGATCAAGTGCAGTGAGATGGATAAGCTTTCTGATACCTCACTTGTTTCTAAAGAAATATTCTCAAATGGGAAACACTCCAACAAGATTAAAGATCTGAAGGATCATCTGAGAATTTGGGCAAAAAATATTTTAGGTTGCATCAGTCATAGAAAAGCAACAAATTCCCCAGGTTACATCAATGTGGATTAGAAATTTCTACTATACTTCATCTCCAAGAACAAAAAGGTCAATCTTGCTCATTCACTTTTCAATCATCTGAAGAACATCATCAGAGAAACCAGAGAAGATGAGAAAACCAAAAGAGATAGGATCCCTCTAGGAAGACTCATCTCTGACATTCAGACTAAAAACAAATTGGTGGATCATCTGATGGAAGCTCAACAATTTGAACTTTTGAAAGCAGAAGTTGGGAAGCCTCTGAATGCTAAGAATCTGAAGAAGATGAAATTCATATAAACCCTCAAGAAGGATCCAGTTTTGTATTCTAGAGAAGTCATCACCACCAGGAAAACTTCTCCGAAGGACTTTCCTATGTTCTCTGTTGACACACCACCAGAAGTTGTGGTCAGATACTTGGAATCATGCAAGCTGGATGGTGTTGATCCTCTGTTCAATCCTGAAGAAAACAAGAAGAGGAAAGCCTTTGAAGAAACTTCATAGAAGGCTCCAAAGAAAATCAGAAAGAAAGGTACTTCCTCTTCTATATCTAAGTTTATTTCTATTGTAGAATATGTGGCAGTGGTCACATCTGAAAATCCTTCCTCTGATACCATTCCCTTTGTTATTCCTGCACCCTCAAACCCCATCTCTTCTGAAATACCTCCTCCATCTTCACCTCCACCTTAAATTTAACCTGAAAACACTACCTCACCACCAAACATATCAGAACATCACTTTCCTTAAACTCTAGAAGATTTTGACATGCCAATAGATCCAACACCTCCCTTTGATCTGAACACATCAACCTTTATTGAAACTCATTCAGAACTTTAACAAGTTCTGTCTGATATTGATGTTTTTCCAAATTTCGTTGCTGCTTCTGAAACTCAGTCCTCTAATCCTCCTTCTCAACAAACACGTGGCTTTAACCCTCCTTTACACTCTGACTTTCATAGAGTTGTTTTTGACCTATCCCCCATTCGTGAAGTCTCCCTATCATCTTATGAATCCACTCCACACAAAAATCCATCTTACATTACCATTCCAGATAGTCCCTCCCCTACAAATGAACCCGAAGATCCCCTTAAAACATCTATTGATATAGAAGCCCTACAAAAACTATCTTCTGTCACAAACAAAACTGCCATACCAATACCTAAACCAAAACCAACCAAATCAGATGTTGGTCCACTGTTGCTAGCATTCGAAGTAGAAATGAAACTCAGGCTGGAAGATCTGAAGGTTGCCTGTGCAGAAATTCCTGATCCTGCAGCTTCTGATTCTCTTTGGACTTCCTTCAAAAAGTGGTTTTCCATTGAGACCAAGAAGCTGAAAGATATATGTTATGATATTGCTCAGTATAACTTCTATGAAAGTATGAAAAAAGTGGTCACTAGTCTTGAGAAGAAGAAAACTCACCTTCTAGATGACAAGCCTTTGAGAGAATCTGAACCAAATGAATCTTCTTCTGCATTTCAGCTGATGATAGTTCCTTTTGCTGAAGACAAGGGAAAAGAAACTGTTGAATTACCTTCTGCTGAAGAATCATCTGGGGAACCCTCCACTCAAGCTGCTGCAACCGTTGAAGACTCACTTCCAACATCCTTGGTGCTGAAAAATCTGAATGAGCTTAAAATAGAAAATGAAACTGTTAAGCAGAGGTTGGACAAGCAAGATGAGACTAATGCTGAACTCAAATCTATGATTGGACAAAAATTTGAATCAACTTCTCAAATCAAGTCTCTTCTGGAAGCCTTAGTTACCGGGATTAACCCCCAACCCTGATTTTGTTTCTTGTTTTTTCGTTTGTTTGTCTTTTTTTGTTTTTTTCTGGTATTTCAATGTTTTGTTAAATGTTATATTTGATTATCTGATTAATGAAGATCCTTTCTTTTGACTCTGCTTATTTATTTCTTTACATGTTTTTTGAGTAATGACAAAAAGAGGGAGAAACGTAAATGATTTTGATCCATAACATTTTATCAAAACTAAGCCTCTAACATATTAATACTCTGATCAAACTGTTTAAATTGTTTTTAAAAAGAACAGGATAAGTAATTAACTCAGGGGGAGCACAAAATGAAGAAATTCTTAGAGCACAAAATGATGAAATTCTTATTAAGCATAAGTTAAAGAACTTCTTATGGAAAACTCTGAAAGAATTTATCACCATCTAAAGGGAGTTTTCTCATCCTTAAAATTTTGTCCTTAATCAAAATAAATGTTTTATCATCATCAAAAAGGGGGAGATTGTTAGAACAAGATTTTCATTCTACTTCTCTTATATAGTTTTGATGATAACAATATTTTATAAGAACAAATTAAAGCACTAAATTTGTCTCTATGTGCAGGATAGATGTTTCTCAGATTGATTAGCACCTTCTAATGGTACTCAAGCCAAGCGCATCTTCTTTAGAAGATCTGATGATAGAAAGAAGTTCTCATCATATAAGCTTTCATTGTTGCACAATTTCAAACACACTCTGATGGGAATTTATTTTATTCTGATTCTCATAATAAAGGATAATCAAGAGGGAATCAAGAATAACGGCTGGGAACATAATCTTTATTTTTGGAAGGACTTTATGGCTCTTTACTATCATCCAAATATGGAATCAAATGTTCCCAACGAATCTCATATTCAAACGCCTATATAAAGGAGATATCTTGAAGAAATTGAAGCTCTAACACACACGTGCATAAACTCTAATCACTTTCTTACTTTGTGCTTAAGTTCTGTAAAAACTATCACCTAGTGATAATAGCTTTCTGAAGCAATTACTGTTACAACATTTTGTAAACTCTTTCTGATTTCCTTGAGTGACTAGTTTAGTCAGTAGACTCAAGAAGACTTTGACTATAGGTCTTAGTGATTGTATTCATAGTTTTTGAATAGTGTATTAAGACCTCGTTGAGAGAGGTAAAATCACCTTGGCGGGTGGACTGGATGTAGTTTGAGTTCAAATGAACTAGGATAAATCAAAGTGTCTTTTACAGTCATTGTTTTTATAAGACCCAATTCCAACCCCCCTTCCTTGTATTTTTTTGCTCCTTCAAAGTTGTGTGACACAGGCACGAAAGACACAGGGGTGACTAACTCCAAATAACAACCTGATTGGTGCTTGAACCATTAGTGTCAATGGTTCCTCAACCAACACGAAACCCTTATGAAAGGTGAGCGCTTGTGAAAGCTAGTTGAACATAGGAATGGATGACATCATGAAGAGGGGTGGGTGAAAATAAACTTCGAGCCTATATCCTTTGTTTCTATAACCGTGAACCAGGCCACGATACAACCCTTGAAAGTCCTAACTGAAACAGGGTTAATTCGAGAGTGTACTACCATGAGATAGCGTTCCTAACTCCTATGAGTTGTGCTAAAACTTCCTTGTTGGTATTGCAGATGCATGCTTTCTTTTATCCAAAAATAATGTTGTATCTTAACCAGTGATTCGCTCACAAAGGTTTGCGACACCTTTTCAATAAAGACTTCAAGATTAACATGTGTGTTGAATTAGAATAATTGTTCTCAGAATAAACATTTTCTGCTTGCATACATTTGTTTGACATCATAAAAAATTTCACATAAGGAAATTCAATCCAGAAGATTAATCTTGCCAAGTTGAGAAGTCTGAAACTTCTGAAAGACAATCAAGTCAAGGCGCGCTTTTCTGAGAAAACTCCATTGAGTAGGGACTCTCCCAACCAGTTGTGGTAAGAGCCAACCAATCCGGGGAAATCATGTCAGGCAATCTCTTCAAAGTTCAGTCAAACTGGGGCAATCACTTCAAGATTCAAAACTCTCCAAGAGCATCCATCCTGAGTATTCCCCCAAAGATTAGTCAGGAAAGCGCAAAAATATTAAGTGACTCGTACTGGGGCAGACCACCCCAATAGCACGAGAATTCATTCTTTCCCGAAGACAAACAATCGGAAGCATCTATCCATAGTTCAAAATATCGAGACAACTATGTCTACCTCCCCAACAAGATTATTACGTCAATTTATGATACCTAAGAGTTTAAAGACACTAATTCTTTTGTAAAATCCTCTTAAGGTAAAGTCCAGGGAAAAGAAAATGATCGCCAACATGAGACTACTCGGAATCTTTCCTCCTCAGCAGGACGTGTTTCGGTTTTGTTATCCCCAGCAGAAAAATGGAAGTTATCCCCAGTAAAGTCGCCAAACTTTTTCAGCAGGTTTCCTTGACCTGTTTCCTCAGTAGATCTTAGGAGGCTTCCATTCCCAGAAGATCTCAAACAAATCCTTATTTTCCCTAGCAGGGCAATAAGGATTGATGAACCTAAATATAAAGTCGTCTTCCCACGGTGAAGCATTTCTTACAGGAATTCGAGTACTCCCGGCAACTAGCTAAGCGATTCCCTTCCCCATAGAGGTTCGAAAAATCCGGGTAGACAAAGAGTTCTCCGCAGCAGAGCCTTGATAAGACTTTTCCCCAGCTCAGTCAAAAAGTTGCAAATCCCCAAGCGGAGTTATGGATAAGATTTAATTCCCAGCAATTGAGGTATCCCCTGGCAGGGCCTTCAAATCTAAAGCCCGGTTTATTTTTGGCAAAGGTGATAAGTCGAGACAGATTGATCACACTATTCTCCAACAGAGATGTTATCCCCACAAGACTTCTCGAGATCGAATCAACAAACATTTGCATTTCCCCACAGAGTCAGCAAGAACTTGTTATTTCTGCGTTAGGAATTCCTTTTGTACTTGCATCAGTACATTGACATACTTTGGAAACAATATCCCCAGTGTCATGGGGCACCATGTCGTGCAATTCAACAAACGCATACCCAATATAATCCAAGTTTGATATCTTGCAAAGTCCAACCGTAGATTGGAAAAATTCCATCCTCAGGGTGGAAAATCTCCAAAGTCTCCCGCAGGGAGCAAAAGTCTCATGTAGCAAGCAAAAGTCCCCTGCAGTGGGAAAAAGACTCCTGTAGTGAGCAGAGAGCCCTCGTAGTGTGGAAAAATAATGAAATCCAACCGCATATTGGCAAATGTCCACCCGCAGTGTGGCAATCTAGAAGTCCCCCGTAGTGTGGCAAAAATCTCCCACAGTGAGCAGAAGTCTCCCCTAATGAGCAAAAGTCCGTCGTAGTGTGGCAAAAGTTCCCCATAGTGTGGCGAGTCAGTAGTCGTCTAACCTTAATCTAAAAGACATCTCTGAAGTCCAACCGCAAATTGGCCAAAGTCCATCCTCGTGGTGGCAAAGCATAGAAAGTTCACCTTCAATGTGACAAATTATTCTTAAAGTCCAACTGCAGATTGGCGAAAGTCCGTCCTCAGGATGGAAAAATACCCAAAAGTCCACCCGCTGTGTGGCACATCATTAATTGCTCAAAGTTCACATGTAGCGTGACAAATCAGTAGACTCTCGGTGTTATTCTAAAGCATTCACCAGTTTTCTATTCTTCACATCAGAGCTCTCCCCAAGCATATTTCAGATGGTTGGGTTTATTTCCCTTTCCTTCCTCCACGGAGCGTAAATTTTCTGGTTGTTTCTAGTATTCAATCCTTGCATACTTCAAACGTCTGAAAACAACATCTATCATCCATTCAAGTCTACAATGATTGAATAGGGGCAGCTGTAACACCCCAAAATTTTCCCTCTCATTTATTATCAACCTCCAACATCTCACGCTTCATTTCCACTTCATTCTACATATCATTGCATCGCATTCGAAAAATAAATAAATAAATAAATCATCATCATTTGCATATGCATGAGGCATGTGATCAATCAAGGCTTGTCAATCATTGGAGCTCAAGAGGAAAATAGGATCACAAAAATAATACAAACCGTTTCTGAGTTAACCAACCAAAGAAATGAAGAATTTACATTTTTCATCCGTTAACCGGTTAACGCCTAGGGCTAACCGGTTAACGGGCCTGAAATTTGAATAAACACTTCAAAAATTGGTTGTTTTCACCATTTCCCTCCACTTTTTCGCTTCCTTCTTTCTACCTTGTTCCACACTCCACTTACATTTCATTTTCCCTTGGAAGTTTCCACCACCTTCTAGACCTATCCACACTCTTCCAAGGAATATTCTAGAAATCCTAACTAACTTCAACTAACTCCAAGTCTAATTCCAAACCTCTTTATCCTAACCAAATTCTAAACCTAATTCCTAACCCAAGCCTTATGCCAAGCCTAACTTCTATATATGCTTAATTCATTCCAAACCTTACAACTTTAACTTCATTCTCCAAATTTCACTTCATCTCTCTCATTTTTTCTCAACTTTTTCTCCCATTTTCCCCAAATTCACCAAAACCTTCTCCATAGAAGCTCTTCAAGTTTTCCATTGAAACTTGAAGAAGTTGAAGCTAAACCTCAATAAATCATCAATGTCATGGATTATTGAATAATGTTGCAGCTGATTTTGGATTGGTTTTAGCTTCTTGGAAGTGATTTTGCAAGATTGACATCAACCGCATTTATTTTGCGCATTCGCGGAAGCACAAAGGAATCTCCGGTTTTCTTCTTCATTCGTGTCTCGATCGACATAGCAACACTCACCAAAGCAATCCTCCGCTTTGTAGGTTGGTGATCCGAAACCACTTTTCGCTTTTAAATTATTCTCTTCATCTCGCCATTCAGCATTCTCCACGTTTATCTTTTTTGTACTTATTGATGCTTTAATCGATTAATCATTATAAGCTAGAATGGTGATATGTGTTTTGGTGCCATTAGGTGTTAGATTATGGCCTTTAGGTGTAAAATTTGTGCTCATTAGATAATGGTTACGTTAGGAGTTTTAGGAAATAAGTCGATTGCAAGAAGTGCTTTTTTCCTCTTGATTTGTTTCATGGCCTTTTATGCATATCCCTTCTTTTAATCCCCATAGATTGATAGGTCTCGATTTTAGGGAATTTATAGGATCATTTTAGGTGCATGATTTTGTAGCTTTGGTAGCTTTCGACATGAGTTTCGTTAGTTTCCGTTTTTGTGTGTAAATGTTGCATATATGTTCATGGCATTTTGTGACCATTGTTTGCATAGTTTTGCATCATTCATAGCCTCATAATAAGTAGCATGCTTTTGTATTTTGCATTGCATTATGAAGTCGTTTGCATTTGGTTAAATCATGTGCATATTTGAAAACTTGCACAATGTTAAAAAACCACAAAAGATCATTTAATTCACATCACTTAATTGCATGATAATTTTTGCATGTCATCATTGATAATTCATTGCATTTTGTGGCATTAAATCTTGCATAAAATTTTACATTCCATTTTGTGCATCAAAAATCATTTTGTGCATAATTGAAAAAGGATCCAAATCTGCCTTGCATTCCATAGATGCATTATGAAATAGGAGTTGTAAAAAGTGTTGCATTCATGCTTTTTTTAACCTTTTTACACTTATTTTGCATGTTGATTTTTAAGTGTAAAAAGCTTCTTGTTTTGTACATTGCATTTCATTGTTGTTTGTGTTTTAGGAGTTGTAGTAGCTACTGGATTTTTGCTTTTCATTGTTTTTAGGTCCTTAAACTTAAGATTCAGTCTAGTTTAGGTCCTAGATCTCGTAGGAATTGTTTGGTAATTGTTTACCTCATTTATTATTCATGTTTATACTACTAACCATTGTTTTATATGGATGGAAAGGTAAGTTCTCACAAACCTTTATCCTTTTTAATTCTTTTTATGCTTTCAAAGTGTATTTGTTTTAGCTTTACGTGTTTGTATTTCACTACTTCATTTTAATTCCCCTTTGGAATTAACTTAACTTCATTAGGAAGTAAGTTGCATTCTACTTCCTTCTTCTTCTTTTCCTTTTGCTCCTTAGGATTTGAAAGATGCATTAACCTAGGTTCATCCATGCATGACAACACTTAGGATAATTAGTCTCCCCTTAGACTCTTACCTTTAGTTCGCTTTGCTTTCTTTCTCATCTCAAAGAAAATAATAAAAATCACCTAATAAAGGTTGAGCTTCTCATACGACATGAGACTTTGTCGTGGCTTACTTATGCACGTTCCATTTCGGGGCGAGGTATAAGGCATATACCACGATGAACAAGTCTTAGTACGAGAATGCTTCACAAACAAATAAGCAAAACACTTCTCTTAAAAGAAAATAAACAAAGACTCCACGTGTTCTCTTCTCATCTCCCCACTCTTTACGGATGATCACGACTTGCCTCGACAGTTCAAACAACGATACAGTAACGCCCTCAGTTCAGCGAGCCGACAACACCTGAGTTAGATCTATGGCAACGTCATCCTAAAAAACACAAAATAGTTCCCGCCTTAGTTAGGCGAACTACGTCGACTATGATCCTTATTTTCCCGATGAGGTACGTAGGCAGCGGGGTAGGGCCCGTTCGAGCATAATCTTTATCTTCCCTACAATTTCCCCCTTTATTTCCATTTTCTTTTCCAATTCCCTTTCTCATTTCCATTCCAGTTAGCGGTTTTATTCAGCAGTATTCTTATTTCTCACCCTTTGAAACAAACAAACAAGAGTGGATCCCGTCGGGTACGATGGACGATCTGGGGTGCTAATATCTTCCCAGGTCGTAACCGACTTCCGTACCCAGATCTTCGGTTCCCAGGACCTCGTCCTTTTCCTTCTTCCTCAAGTTTGTGCAGCATTACCTTTCCCGTTACTTCAGGATAAAAATGTCTGGCTGGCGACTCTGACCTTTTCCGCGCCACTTTCGTGTTTGTACTAGGATGAAAATCCCGGGAGTGACAGATGATGTGATAATGTATGAGGAATGGACCATTAGTCCAAACATAATGATGATTTAGAAAAAAATTAGGAGTCCGTTTACGCAACCTTGTCATAGTATGCTTTCAGAATTGACCCTGCTTCAATTAGGACTTTCAAGGGTTATGACGTGGTCTGGTTCACGGTTTTAGAAAGAAGGATTTATGACCCAAAATTCATCTTCCCACCCATTCTCCTTGATGTTCTCCAGTCCTACGTTTAACTAATTTGGCCTAAGCGCTAACCTCTCGAAAGGGTTTTGTAATGGTTGAGTAACCAATGACACTGATGGTTTAAGACCCAATGATGTTTTTGGAGTAACAGTCCCTCATTTGTCTTTGTATATTGTCACGCGAATTTGTTCTTATTGATGTTTTTTCTTTTGATCCTTTCCCTTTTTTATTTCCCTGATTTTGCCTGGACAGGTTCTTTTTGAATTTTTTTCGATTTTGAAGTCCAATGAGATGCCCTAACTTTTTCCTAAGTCATTTGTTTTCGATCAATTTTTTTTCGACTTAGCAGCTTTCTATTTTTTTTCCTTTTTTTTTTTGATATTTTTTTTGTTGAACAAATCATGTGAAACTGGTTGTCTGACTTGCTTGAAAGGGTTGTGACTGCCTCATTCCTTTGTTGGTGAGGGATAACCATTATGGTTTCATGTCTCTTGACCTCTTGAGGTGTAATTAATATAAGGTAATGGATCCTCGGATGCACACTCCTTTGGAAATTTGAACGCTCGGTCAAATTACTGACGACTACCCTACCCCAGTTTGAATGTGAGGGTTTTTTTCGCTCAGAAAAAAAACTCCTACTTCAAGGCTCAAAGGGGTTGACGAGGGTCCATCTCCCTTATATCTCCGGTGTTTGGGAATTAAAGCAATGCATGTACATCGCCAACAGGTTCTACTCCGAAAGCATACTTTCAACAATTATAGGTATTCAATTTTCATTATCCTCCCTCAAGTCTCTATTAAATAACAGCGAAATAAACGGGAGGTATATGTATGCATTTTTTTTGTTTTTTTCAATGCAAAGGAAGAAAAATTAGAGAATGCGACATAATTGATTCAAAAATTGCATGATCACTTCATTATCATTACCATTAAAAACAACAATGTTTAAAAGACAAGTAGCAATTAACAGGAAAGAAACTAGTATGCAAATGATAGAAAGGACACGATGATCTCCAATTTTGCTGATGTATTCTTACCTGAACCACTGAAATTTGGAGACGCTCCTTCGAAATCCTTGAACTCAATCAGGTGAAAGGTTGACGTGCACAACCTAGTTTCCTTCTGGAAAAGATATGTACCCCTTGTCGATCAACTGTTGTACTTTTGCCTAAAAAGCTCTGCAATCTTTAGTTGAATGCCCCATTGATCCACCATGATACTCATACTGCTCATGAGGATTATACTCTGGAGGATAAGGCTCTGGAAACGTCTTGAGAGACTTAGGAAACACCAATGATCTCTGAGTTAGATGTGGCAAGAGTTCACTGTACGCCATGGGAACTGGATGAAGAGGAGCATTCCTTCTTTCCATATTTTTGCGAGGCCTATGTTGGATCTGATGTTGATTCTAAAGTCTTCGACCATGAGCTTGTATATTTGGACGAGGTGGAATCCAGGGTTTCAGATATGGTGCTCTGAGCATTGTCGATTTCCAAAATGAGGATCTCTGAGAAGATGATGGTCCAGAATATTCAATATTGGCCATGATTGCACTGATGTCATACTCCACTTCCCCTTGGGAGCTACCAGCAAATTCACCTTCACTAGCTGAGATGTTCAAAGAGTCTTGGATCTTTCCACTTTTAAGTAGGCTCTCAATACACTATCCATCTATTATCAAATCAGAGAAGTTTGATGTCCCAATGTTACTCATTCTTTCCAAGTACGGACCTTGTAAGGTGTCCATAAACAGGTCAACTAATTCTCTGTCCAAAAGTGGTGGTTGCACTTGGGCTGTCAATTCTCTCCACCACTGTGCATATTCTCTGAAAGATTCATTACTCCTCTGAGATAGGCTTTGCAAATGCGTGCGACTGGGCGCCATGTCCAAGTTGTGCTGGTATTGCTTTAGGAAAGCTCTAGATAAATCATTCCATGACTGGATACGACTACTCTCCAAATCCATATACCAACTTAAGGATGCACCGCTTAAACTATGCTGAAAAAAGTGAATCATCAACTCATCGTTGCGGGCATAGGAAGTCATTTTTCTGTAGAACATCACCAGATGACACTTCGGGCAACTGACACCAGCGTAATTCTCGAACTTTAGTGTTTTGAAATTTGGAGGTATGACAAGACCGGACACCAAACACAGGTTCAAAGCATTAAAACTAAAATTATCACGACCCTCTAAGGCTTTGAGTTTCTCTTCCAACACACGAAACCTTTCAGCAGGCTCAATTGCTCGTGGATCCTTGGTTTTCATCACATGGATTTCCCCTTGGAAGTTCGGCATAGGGAAAGCAAAACTCTGATAATCTGTAGCATTATAAGAAGATGAAGGTCCACCTCAGACAATAGAACACCCTAATTCACGATCGGGCTCTACGTAGGCTGAACTTGATAAGGTTGTTCACTTGTGGAAGATCCTCATCAGGAGAAAGACCATACAAGGGATTGGTCATCAAAGTGAAAACAGGTGGAAGATCAACATTCTGAAGGTCGTTCCTCGACATAACTGCCAACGTCTTCCAATCTGACTTTTTACCTCTTGACACTGCTCAATCTTGCCTTAAACAAAATGTCGTCTTCCAACAATTACCACTTGTTCAAACAGGGTATCGGTAAATCAATTGGCTGGTCATGGACAAAGGAGGAATGATGAGCTTTCTGGAAAATGATATGCTATGCTGATGAATGCAAATTCAATACGATGATGCTAAAGAAGCAAAGACATGGGACCAATGTTGCGACAAATGTTGGATAACTGCTGCACTGATAATGGAACTGGCTGAATATAGCATGATCAAAACTCTGTCGTTGTAAGAAGACTAGAAAACTGGGTATGATGGAGTGTTGTACCCCAAAATTTTCCCTCACATATTCAAGACAATATGTCTCAAGAGGTCTCCTAATGATCACAAGATTCTTAATTGCTCAAAGGGATTCAAGGATTCATCAGACAAAGCCTCCTCCTAAGCAATGGATCTTAAATTAGGGTTTTGAGTTTCTCAAAGAAAATTGGACTTCCAAAGCGTCAAGTGGACTTCATGGTGTCCCACATCCTTCAGAGAATCCTCATGTCAAGTTTTAAGGCATACCCTACAAGTTTGGTCAGTCAGATGCTAAGATAATAAAAAATCGGATAACTTGGTCAAAAAGTCAATTGTGGTCAACATACAGTCGAATTTCAATATTTATGGTCAACATCAAGATTATGAGGTGAAATTCATCATTTGATCAAGGGTTGATCATGGTTCATCAAGGAAACCTCAAGTTCATCAAGAATCAGAAGTTACTAAATTAGGATTTTTATAGGAAAAGTCAACTATACTTTGACCAGCCATAACTTTCATATGCTTCATCCAAAATTTCTCATCCAAAGCTCATTTTGATGGAAATTCAATTCCCTACAACTTTGTGTCTCACAAGACAAGGCCATAAATGCTTCATTTGAGAGATATGAGCCAAGACATTACAGGTCCTTTAAAAAGTCAACAAAAAGTCAACTTTTTCAAAAGCTCATAACTTGAACATGGAAGACTAAATGGACATGGGACCAAAATTAGTAATTAGAGGGCATTCTAAGCTTTCTAAAAAGTCCAAGAACACATCCATGGGATAAAAATTGAGAGAGTTATGCATTGTTGAAGTTAGGAAAATGAGGAGGTGTATAAGGCAAATAATGACCAAAACTTAAGATTTTGCCAAATGGGCCCATATTTTTATAATCCAAACTTAATCATGAGATAATCCATGACCCATAAATCATATATTCTGATTTTTTATGTTTAATTTATATTTTATTGGATTTAATTTATTTAAATTCAATTTTAATTAGAATAAATATTGAAAAATCAAATATTTGATCTTAGGATTATTTTGGGATCAAATTTTGAGGTTTATTATCATTATATGGATCCAAAATTCGTGCAAGACCAAAGTGGAAGTGTATCATAATCAAATATGCAAAAATAGAATGATTGAAATTACCATTGAATAGCAAATCAAATATTCTTCACTCAAACCCAAAATCTGACCTAAATTACACCCTCTATAAATACTTATCATCTCCACAAGTCAAGAGGACGACATTTTTTATCAAAGAGAGCATACAAAACATCAAAAAACTCAAGAGTAAGTTGGATTCGGTTTTAGGGTTGCAGTCATTCTCAAGGAGGTTTGAAGGTCCAAAAACATTTCTTAAACTCTTCTGAAGGTGTACCAATCATCACATGCTCCAAAACCTCAAAAAACGCCATACCCGAATTTGCTTTTTTTGTTTCTTTCAATTTTTTGATTTCATATTTATACGCATGATACATCTAAAATCTTTGCATATTTGTGTTTTGAATGATGTGAGCAAGCTATCTGGGCGATCGAATTGAAGTTTATGGCACTATGGAGAACTAAATTGTTGGTTAATCTGTCGTAATCTGTTTTCACCGATACTTTGAAGGTTGCAGTAGTGATAATAATTCCAGTTTGACAGGTAAGTCAGGTAAGTGCTACTGTTTCTAAAAGATTTTGACCCTCAAAATCGCAAATTCCTCTTTTTTTCTATTTTATTTGGTTTATTTTCTATTTCCATATTCTCAAAAAAATCTGGAAAACAATTATGCGCTCTTTATTTGATTTTATTAAATTTTTAGCATCGTTTTAATATTTTTTAGATTTTATTTTAATCGCTTTTCTTATTTTCCATTATTTTAAAATATGAAGTGATTTTATTTAATTATGTTTATTTTTATTTCTTTTATTTCTTTTTAATCAAACTTTTTCTTTTTTAATCAAACTTTTTTTTTATAATAAAAATCAATTAATCAAAATCTAAGACTTTTACTTCCTTTATATTTTCTTCTTGATTTTATTTTATTTAGAATCGTTGTATATGATGCACAAATCTTGTAATATTTAGATTTATTTTCCTTGCCCGATTTTATTTTTTTTCAAATAATGTAACTGCTAAAGCCTTGTAATAGTTTTAGTTTTTATTTTCCGCACTTTACGTTTTCTGTCAGGTTTTTATTTAAGTATCTCTCCCGAAGCCCTATAATAGTTTAAATTAGGTTTTATTTTCCGCACTATAAACTGTTAGATGTGTGCTTAATAGGATTATATGGCAAGACTAAAATCAACTGTTAGCTAACCCTAATTTTAAAGACTAAAATAATTGAATTGAATACACTTGCACACTCACACCTCTAGGGTAACCTCTCTTTGTTGCCTTACAATAAATGGTCAAGTCCCTCGAACGTGGGGGTATCTTAGCAAAAGTTGCCAAAATAAAAATCATCAAGTCCCTTCGAATAAAAGACCATAGTCCCTCGATGACCCTTCGAGTTGCCTACGAATAAATGATCTTGTCCCTCGATGACCCTACGAAAAATGATGGTCGTCCCTTCGAATTGCTAAGATACCTCTATAAGGTTGTCTTCTATAACCATACGATGACCCTACGCTTGTCCCTCCAAATCCAAGGATAAGACTACTTACTAACTAATAGTAAGGACAGTTCTATCCCTAAGGAAACGAAAATGACAAGAAAGACCTTACAACTTAGGGTAAGTAACTCTTAAATGCTTGCTCACAACTTTCAAAATAAATACTTTTACACCCCACTCTCTTTTTTAAAATACTTTCAAACAAGTAAACACTTTGTATACATTCATACGAGAATCATTACAAAGTTAAATCTTTAAGAAAATATTTTAATCACACACTACACTTTTCAAACAAAACAAATATAGTGAGGTAAGCAATTAAGAGCCCATGGATAACCATGGATACAAGGGGTGCTAATACCTTCCCTTTGTATAACTTACCCCCCAAACTCAACATCTTTTAAAGGTCTTTCCTGTTCTTTTATGCCTTTCCTAATTGGCGACTCTTGCTTACCGCAACATATTTTGCGACAAAAAACTAAAAGTCAGTTCTCCCACCATGTTACAGAATTGGCGACTCTGCTGGGGACTACTATTTAAAAGAGGGGTTACCTTAGAGTTAGGACACTTAACGTGTTTGAATTGATTGCTTTATTTTTAAGGGTACTTGTTGTGGGGTTACTGTGAGAAAGATCCTAACCCTGATCTAGTGTACCTTAGGTAAGTAGAAATAGACCAAGGAAATTGTACGGTGTATACCGATATGGTTGATCTGGTGGCTACATTTATTATGACATCTCGGTTAGTTCTGATGTTCTTCAAGTCAGTTGAGGATAACATCAGGCTACCATATGTTGTCATTAACACTAAATTCCCTTTAGAACCCTAATTGACCCATCTTGGCCATTAGAAAGTAGTGAGATAACCGGCTTTGGTGAAGTCTAAAGTTGGTTGATACTCGATGTTATGCACATTGAGATTCTAATCTTGGGATGTTTTGGTTGGCAAGTCAGTTGCCATACTGAACTATAGCCCTTGAGAAGAATCAGTGATATTAAGACTTAGAACCCGATTACTATTTCTAGGACATGATAAACCAACTAAACTTCGGTGGGGAGGGTACTTACTTATGAACTTCATGCAAGCCTTTAAACCTAAGGCTATTGTGTGACTTGTTTGTGTTTTCTATCTGCTTGTTTTGAACATAACATCATGACATCATAACATAGCATTTTCACTAACCATTTCAAGGACCAAAGGATTTATCTTTGTTCTTTGTTGCAGGTTATGCCTTCCACTCGTAGAAACACTATCTGAGTCAATTTTTCAAGGATACTTTCCAAGCTTAAAGGAATTAATCTCCAATGTTTTCCTTGTAACTTTTTCTTGCTTCTACTTCCTTGTAAGCCCAAGGGGCAATTATATTTTAAACTTACTAATAAAAGTTTTGTTTTTATTTTCCTTTAACAATTTTAAATCCTATGTGGTCCTTGAAAACATTGCATATGCATCTACATACCATACCATTGCATAGCAGGTTTCCGTGATAAGTTTCTTATCTCCTCGCTGTTTATTTCAGTTGAGATGGCTCTTGAACAGACTGCCAAAGATCTCCAAACCTAGAATGCTCAATTTCAAGAAGTGATCCTGAATTTGTCCAAGGGGCAAGAAGAGTTGAAAGCCTTCCTCAATAAGGACAAGAAAAAGAAGAATCTTGAAGACAACAAGGATGATCAGTTTGAACAACTGCGAGCTGAGATGGCAAAAATGAGAATTCAGATGAATGGTCATGTGGCTCTTATCCAAAACTTAGCCCAGGGGCAAGAAGAGATGAGAATCTTCGTCAATAAACTTCAAGACAACGGAGTCGGGAATCTAATCATCAGTCAACCTTTGATGAAACAAGTTGACTTGGCTGAAAAGAAGATGGGGATAAGAGAAGGAAAGAGACAGACTACTACTGATAATCTTCCAACTAAAGGAAGAAGGCCTTATAGAATTAATCTGCCTCAACACAAGGAACATAAAAGAAAGTTTATCAAAATCAACATGCCAATGTTGCAAACTTTGCAATGCTTATTCGAGATGAAGTTGATTACCTTGAAAGACCCTCCTCAGAATCCCAATACTTCCTCTCCTTGTTATAACCCCAATGCAAGGTGTGCATATCATTCCAATAGTCCTGGACATGACACTAATAACTATTGGGCATTGAGGAATAAGATTCAAGACCCGGTTGACGAAGGAGTCCTCGAGTTTACGCCAGAAGACCAGATTGAATTCCCCTATCGTCCATCAAACATCGAAGCTTTTAGACATCAGGCGTGACAAGTTTAGAGGATGAAGCTTTGAGAACGTTTGAATTTTCATTTGTAATTTCTTTTGTCGACTTAAACACTTACTATTATGTCAAACTTTTGTTTTCACGATAATGCATTGCATATGCTTCTTTTGAATTAATCCATCGTTTCACTATATTTAAACTATGCTTCTTACTTCTCTTTTGTGATATTTAACTCTTGTTAAAGTTATAAGCCCTTAGAGGGAGAATGACAAAGACGATACCATAATTTCATATAGTATACTTTTGAACAAACTATGTTGACGATGTGCATGCATTGTTTCGATTCCTAAATAGTGGAGATATAAGGAAATTAATCCCTAGTCAACCCTTTTGAGCCTATGAAGTAGGAGTTTTCATTCTCATGCAAATTAAAACCCTTAATCATAACCTGGGGCAGGGTAGTTCCTCGGTTAACTCAATTATGCCAGTTGTCCTTTTGTACACAACTAATGAAGGTTCCCTATAATCGTTAAGTCCGATAGTCAATGTCTAGAAAAAGAAAAGCTCACTAAGTCAAAACCTATGAAAAAGACTTAGTAAAAATTGAGACATCACTGCTGATTGTAATCTTGAAACAAACAGTTCAGGCAAAAAGAAGGGATAACAAAGTCAATCGAAAAAAAAGGTCATTACAAATCCTCAACAAAAAAAAAGATGACTGACTTTTTAAATAAACTGATGTCAGTGTTACAATTCCAAACTCCTTTGGAGCCTCAATGCATAAGTTAATTGAACATAGGACTGAAGAACATCACGAAGGATGGGTTGGGTACAAATAAAATTTGAGCCTTTAACCTTTGTTTCTTAAACCGTGAACCAGGCCACGTTATAACCCTTTAAAAGTCCTAACTGAAGCATGGTTAGTTCGAAAGTGTACTGCTACAAAAAGGTATCCTGACTCATTTAGGGCTTATTATAAATCTTGAGTTAATATCACAGTTTTTACAAACATTGTTTTGCTAAAATAATTATTTTTCAAAACTTCAAGACAAACATAAGCGTTGCATTTTGAATATCATTGTTTGCACATGACTAAGTGTTTAATAGTAGAGAAGCTTACATGATGAACATTCAATAAACCAAAGTCCTTCCGACAGACAAAGTTGCTTCCTGGGCCTTACTCAGTTGGATCAAAGCCAATGTATACAAGGGGTACGATCAATATGTTCCAATACAGGGGCATGCCATGTTATTGTCCAATTCATCTGAGGCAGTCAGGTCAAGATTCAACGATGCTTAATAGCCAGGGGCATGTCTCCTCATCTGAATTTCCAGAGGTAACATTACCGAGTTAATGATGCCAGGGGCATATTATTATGGGGCATCTCGTTTATTTCTCTCGAGGCAGCTCCTTTCGAATACTTCCATTATGGGACAGATCATCCTTACTTATGGGCAACGCTCTCTTTTAAAATCTAATCAGATCAAATTCAGTTGCAAGCTCCTTAACCATTACCCAGGGCATACACGATTCACCGCAGTCTGAAAACACATTCCTCTCATTACATTGTCTTGATATTGGGTTTCAGAAAAAGCCATTATGGAAATTAATTGTCTGTGCCAATAGTATCAGATGGTGTCAGTATCATGTCTTCGGATTCAGTCATGATAATTCCTAGAAAATTACTCGGGGAAGTGGAGAATATCAGAAGTTCTGAATCCCTTGGTTATTTTGAATGAATGTATGCTTTTGAATATGATTGATGTTTACCAAAAATTATATACATATAAAATTACAATAATAGCATTTACTAAGGACTCTTGGAGGTTATAATCCCCAACAGAGCTCATGTCCAACAGATCTCCATAGGCTCATCCCCACAGAGTAATCTCTACAGAGTTGTTCCAGCAAATCATTTCAAGTAGTCTCTTCCCCAACAGATATTGTATTTCCAACACTACAAAGCCCCGACAAGATTCTCTTCTCCAACGAAATTCAATTAAGCCTGCTATCCCCCAGAAGGGTTGACACCTGGTCAGATAGTACATCGAAGGAATGTCCATCTCTTTTATCCCCAGTCAGGGTATTTAGAAACTTAATCCTTCAATAAAAATCATGACAAACAATCGACTCTCCTCGACTGAGATTTGAAGTAATGTCTACATCATCCCCAGCAATGAACAGGGATCTATTTTCCCCGGCTAGCAGTTGTTACACGAAACTACTGATGTTCTTCAACTACATAATTTGTCCATACATCATCTACATAATATCATGGCATACGCATCCATAACACATACGACATTCTCATTTACATTAAGAAAGTCATGCTATGCATTACATGCATCAAATGATCTTGCATAAAACTAACTTTTCCTATTCAGGATAGTTCGCGATCAAAGGAACATTGTTGAATCCTAGAGACAGTATAGAGATGATCGAGACGAAGATCTGGTTCTGATACTTAGTTCAAGATACTTTCCAGAGACAGTACAGAGACGATCAAGACGAAGATCTAGTTCTGATATTTTCCCAAGATAGTTCAGAGATGATCGAGACGAAGATCTAGTTCTGATACTTAGTTCATGATATCTTTTTCTAGAGATAGTTCAGAGACGATCAAGACGAAGATCTAGTTCTGATACTTAGTTCAGGATATTTTCCAGAAACAGTTTGAAGACGATCGAAACGAAGATCTAGTTCTGATACTTAGTTCAGTATATTTTTCCAGAGACAATACAGAGACGATCGAGACAAAGATCTAGTTCTGATACTTAGTTCAGGATTTTTTTTCCAGAGACGGTCAAGACGAAGATCTAGTTCTGATACTTAGTCCTGATATTTTCCCGAGACAATTTAGAGACGATCAAGACAAAGATCTAGTTCTAATATTTTCCCGAGACAGTTCAGAGATGATCAAGACGAAGATCTAGTTCGGATACTTAGTTCTGACATTTTCCAGAGACAATTCAGAGATGATCGAAACGAAGATCTAGTTCTGATACTTAGTTTAGGATGTATTTCAGAGACGGTTCAGAGACGATCAAAGCAAAGATCTAGTTATGATACTTAGTTCAGGATATTTTACAGAGACAATTCATAAACAATCGAAGCGAAGATCTAGTTCTGATACTTAGTTCAGTAACGACATTCAGATATAGTCAAACATAGACACATTCTGATACTCCTATCAACAGACACTTTGGATGACATCTATAAGCCAATCTCTAATTACTCTGAATGGCATCTTTAAGCCCATTCAAGCAATACAATCAACCAACAGTGTTACTCCGCATCGGCGAGTGGAAATTTTTGGGCTTTAAGTGTTTAATCCTTTTCCACGTTCAGGTAACGAATGGCGTGAATGCCAATCTAACTCCTCGGGTTTCAGAAAATTGAACAGGGGAAGTTGTTGTACCCCAAAGTTTCCCCTCATATATTTAAGACAATATGTCTCAAAAGGTCTCCTAATGGTCATAAGATTCTCAATTGCTCAAAGGGATTACAGGTTTCATTAGACAAAGCCTCCTCCTAAGCAATGGATCTTAAATTAGGGTTTTTAGTTTCTCAAAGAAAAATGGACTTCCAAAGCTTCAATTGGACTTCATGGTGCCCCACATACTTCAAAGAATCCTCATGCCAAGTTTCAAGGCTTGCCCTACAAGTTTGGTCAGTCAGATGCTCAGATAATAAAAAATCGGTTAACTTGGTCAAAAAGTCAACTGTGGTCAACATACAATCAAATTTCAAAACTTTTGGTCAACATCAAGATTATGAGGTGAAATTCATCATTTGATCAAGGGTTGATCATGATTCATCAAGGAAACCTCAAATTCATCAAGAATCAGAAGTTACTAAATTAGGGTTTTTGCAGGAAAAGTCAACTATACTTTGACCAGCCATAACTTTCACATGCTTCATCAGAAATTTCCCATCCAAAGCTCATTTTGAAGGAAATTCAATTCCCTGTACTTTGTGTCTTACAAGCCAAGTCCAGAAATGCTTCATTTGAGAGATATGAGCCAAGACATTACAGGTCCTTTAAAAAGTCAACAAAACGTCAACTTTTTCAAAAGCTCATAACTTGAACATGGAAGACTAAATGGACATGGGACCAAATTTAGTAATTAGAGGACATTATAAGCTTACTAAAAAGTTCATGAACACATCCATGGGATGCAAATTGAGAGAGTTATGCATTGTTGAAGTTGGGAAAATTTGAGGAGGTGTATAAGGCAAATAATGACCAAAACTTAAGTTTTTGCCAAATGGGCCCTATTTTTATAATACAAACTTAATCATGAGATAATCCACGACCCATAAATCATATATTCTGATTTTTTATGTTTAATTTATATTTTATTGGATTTAATTTTTTTTAAATTCAATTTTAATTAGAATAAATATTGAAAAACAAATATTTGATCTTAGGATTATTTTGGGATCAGATTTTGATGTTTATTATCATTATATGGATCCAAAATGCGTGTAAGACCAAAGTGGAATTGTATCATATATACAAAAATAAAATGATTGAAATTACCATTGAATAGTAAATCAAATATTTTTCACCCAAGCCCAAAATCTGACCTAAATTACACCCTCTATAAATACTTTTCATCTCCACAAATAAAGAGGACGATTTTTTTAATCAAAAAGAGCATTCAAAACTTCAAAAAACTCAAGAGTAAGTTGGATTCGGTTTTAGGGTTACAACCATTCTCAAGGAAGTTTAAAGGTCCAAAAATATTCCTAAGACTCTTCTGAAGGTGTACCAATCATCACATTGTTCCAAAACCTCATAAAACGCCATACCTGAATTTTCTTTTTTTGGTTTCTTTCAATTTTTCAATTTAATATTTATACGCATGATACATCTAATCTATTTGCATATTTGTGTTTTGTATGATGTGAGCAAGCTATTTGGGCGATCGAATTGAAGTTTATGGCACCATGGAGAACTAAACTGTTGGTTAATCTGCGGTAATCTGTTTCCGCCGTTACTTAGAAGGCTGCAGTAGTGATAATAATTCCAGTCTGACAGGTAAGTCAGGTAAGTGCTACTGTTTCGAATTACTCCAAATTGTTTCCAGAAGTTCAGAAAAAATTGAAGAACAATACTCTTTTAGAATTAAATTCTAAAATATTTTGACCCTAAAAATCGCAAATTCCTCTTTTTTCTATTTTATTTGATTTATTTTCTATTTCCATATTCTCAAAAAAATCTGAAAAAAATTGTGCGCTCTTTATTTGATTTTATTAGATTTTTAGCATCGTTTTAATATTTTAGATTTTAGTTTAATCGCTTTTCTTATTTTCCATTATTTTAAAATCTACAGTGATTTTATTTAATTCTGTTTATTTATTTTTATTCTTCTAATAGTAAACATAAACAAATATTTACTTTTTCATAATTAATTTAAATTAAATTTCATCAAATTATTTCTTTTTAATAAAAAAATTTATATAATAAAAATCAATTAATCAAAATCTAAGACTTTTACTTCCTATTTATTTTCTTCTTGATTTTATTTATTTTAGAATCGTTGTATAGGATACACAAATCTTGTAATATTTAGATTTATTTTCCTTGCCCGATTTTATTTTTTCAAATAATGTAACTGCTAAAGCCTTGTAATAGTTTTAGATTTTATTTCCGCACTTTACGATTTATGTCAGGTTTTTATTTATGTATCTCTCCCGAAATCATGTAATAGTTTAAATTAGGTTTTATTTTCCGCACTATAAACTGTTAGATGTATGCTTAATAGGATTTTATGGCAAGACTAAAATCAACCATTAGCTAACACTAATTTTCAAGACTAAAATAATTGAATTAAATACACTTACACACTCACACCTATAGGGTAACCTCTCTTTGTTTCCTTACAATAAATGGTCAAGTCCCTCGAACATGGGGGTATCTTAGCAAAAGTTGCCTAAGTAAAAATCATCAAGTCCCTTCGAATAAAAGATCATAGTCCCTCGATAACCCTTCAAGTTGCCTACGAATAAATGATCTTGTCCCTCGATGACCCTACGGAAAATGATGGTCGTCCCTTCGAATTGCTAAGATACCTCTATAAGGTTGCCTTCTATGACCCTACGCTTGTCCTTCCAAATCAAAGGATAAGACTACTTACTAACTAATAGTAAGGACAGTTTTATCCCTAAGGAAACGAAAATGACAAGAAAGACCTTATAACTTAGGGTAAGTAACTCTTAAATGCTTGCTCACAACTTTCAAAATAAATACTTTTACACCCCACTCTCTTTTTTAAAATACTTTCAAACAAGTAAACACTTTGTATACATTCATACGAGAATCATTACAAAGTTAAATCTTTACGAAAATATTTTAATCACACACTACACTTTTCAAACAAAAATAAAGTGAAATAAGCAATTAAGAACTCATGGATAACCATGGATACAAGGGGTGCTAATACCTTCCCTTTGTATAACTTACCACCCTAACTCAACATCTTTTAAAGGTCTTTCCTGTTCTTTTATGCCTTTCCTAATTGGATAAAATAAAGGTCGGTGGCGACTCTTGCTTACCGCAACATATTTTGCGACAAAAAACTAAAAGTCAGTTCTCCCACTGTGTTACATGGAGGTTATGTTATCCTGTCAAAAATCCTTCCCTCTCACAGGTGTGCTACTACGGGTCAACATCACAAACTCTCAAAGCTGAGCAGTGATAATACGTTCACCATCTTTGAGAAATGGTTCTTTACCAAATCAAGGAATCAGATAAGCATTATATTCTACTCACGGAGGTCTCAGCAGAGTCCGGGAAAAACAAGCATCCCCCATAAGTTCCCAACTTCAAGCACTGAAATTGATAAACCATAGTACATTCATCCCGAAGGGTATAATACTATTTTCATACGACCAATTGCCTTAACTGAGTTCCTACGAGAGAACCAGGCCATCTAATGCGAGTTCCCAGTGGGCCCTCGGGTGCGAGTGGGTTTGCCAACAAATGTGGTATGCCACTATCACCACTAGAGAGGGTTGTTTCCACAAAGCTCCCCAGATGCACATAACTATCAAGGTCATATCCTAAAGTGGAGGAGATCTCCACACAGAATATTTCCAAGACGACCGCAGTCTGGGTGTGGAACACACCGCCACTCATCATGATGAAATACCATGTGATTATAATGTTTGTCCATGCTAATCTCTAGGGTGCACTCGAGCCTTGGTATTGAGTTCATCTCACAGTAACTACCCAACCAGCAAAACTGAAAAACCAACATAGTCCAATCCAGCACAATATATGGAAGTAGTGCAAATGCAATAAAGTAAGTGCAATAAACGTAAATGCCCAAAAGCAAATAAATAAAGCACATAAAGCAAATAAAAGCAGACAAATACACAACAAAGAACAGAAACACACAAGCGCTAGGATTGACTCGCATAGGGAACCAGAGAAACTCTGGTTAGGAGATCCCCAACTGAGTCGCCAAGCTATCCCAATGCGAAAATCAACCGACGAAAAATAGAAGAGTCGCCATCGATACGTTTTTTATCCTGACGAGGGAAAGGAGAACAATTGAAGAAAACCTGAGGGAAAAGGAAAAGACGAGGTCATCGTAACCAAGTCTAGGCTCGGGAATCGGTTACACGAAGATAAGGTATTAGCACCCCTTCGTGTCCATCGTACTCGATGGGATCCATGCTCGCTGCTCTGCTCAAAGGGTGTAGTCGTCTGAAGCTCCATCTACTGCTAAAACGAAAAGGACGGGAAAGGAAAGGAACGAGAACGAAAAACGAAAAAACAAAACCGAATGGGTGATAGAAAGAAACAGACTCGAGAGGGCATCGCACCCCAGCCTGACGTATCTCATTGCAATGAGAATCAGTCCACATAATTCTGAACAGAACGGGAATTGGATCGACAAGCATCGCTCTTATGCCTATGTATCTCCTAATTAGAATTAGACCACCATAGTTCGACTAACTACTAGTGACCATAGTCTTTTTTTTTTGTTTTTTAGATTGACAGTGTCAAGTGCACGTTCCAGCAGTTAGGTGTTGCCACTCAGGCGTTTTACCTGTTTGTGGTAGAACAGACTTAACAAGTCTTGCGTCTGCACCAGAATAAGATGAGAAGAGAATTCTCGTGGGAAAAGACGATTGAAGCTTGGTTCAAGTCTTTTAAGGAAATATTTTTGTTGTTTTGTTTGTTGTACTTATTGAGTGTTTTTGGATTTTCTTTATGAGGAAGAAAAGAAAGACTCAAAGGTTTAAAAGAAAAATACTAAGGGGGACTCGATCCTAAAAGTTATCATGAAATGATTGATCCTATAATTGAGGTTTCTATCATATTCCAACTTAATTCAAAATTAAGTTGGATTAGGAGCCTAAAGGAAGACTTGTGAACTAGGCACAGGTGAACCAACAGATAAACCAAACATGTATACAAACTCAAGATTTAAGAAAATCTCGAATAAAAAGAAAATAGAAATGAGATGGAGAAGAAATGAGTATGCAAGAAGAAATGCAACAAGTATGAGAGGAGAATGCAACATGAAGTAATTGAACAATGCACAAAGAGAGCCTACACAAGTAGGGCTTTAGATGCAACAACATGCTTCCAACATGGAATCAAGGCTGAAATGAGGCATGAAAATTGAGTTTCAGTGGTACCTGATGGAGAAGGTCTGTTGCCTCTTCAATACACGCAGAAAAACTCAAGAATATTTTTCATGAGCTTCATCATTAATCAACCAAATTAATCCTCAAATACTCAGTATCAGAAATTGACAAAGTTGGCTCAATCAAAATTCTCGCAAGTGAATTCAACAAAGTTAACAAGAAATTAATAAAAGAAAGTCAATTAAAATTTTAATAAAAAAATAAAATGCAATTGATATCTATTCGCAGAGTTTGATTAAAAAAAATCAACACAAATTGTTAGCACTGAAAATTTAATAAAAAGTTAGTCATAAAAATAAATCTAATCAGATTAATCAATTTTTAACTAAACTAATCAAGAATTGGCAAAAATATCTATGTAAAACTCTATCAACAATTAACACAAAACTTAATCATGATTCTAATACTAAGGAACTAATCATAAATTATAATAAAGAGAAAGAGGATATTGTCTTTAAAACCTTAATAAAAGATCTAAAAAAACTAGCCAAATAAATAATTAAATAAGAGAACAATCATAAAGAGATAGACAGGGGTGAGGCGCTGGAAATTAAGGTGTTGTGAAGAGAAATACATGGGCTCAATGCAACCTAGCCCATCAGACAACAACAAAATAAATTAAACAAAGAAACATGGAAAAAAAGGGATCATAATATAAAAATCAAAAGTTTTTTAAAAGGGTATTATAATCAATAAAAGGTTTTTAAGAAGAAAATTAAAACATAATATCAGTTAAAGGTTTCACAATCACAAAAGTAAAAGAAACTAAAAGAAATCACGGTATCCTTCACAACAAAATGGTCAATCAACTCCACTTCTCAAATCAGCATCCATCGGAGTAGACGCATCTCTTCACCGTCCCCCACAAATACGATGAAGGCCACAAAATCGCCGGAAGAATAACCCCCGTCGTCAATCCCTCTTCATCTAGATCTCGCTCGCGTCTCACTCTCACGGTATCGATCTATTTCGTTCGTGATTTGGTTTGAAGGCTTGGGTGTGAGTTCGGTTTGTATCATATCTCGGTATTGCTCTCTGATTTTAGTGTCGGTCGGAACTACTCAGAGATTCGCCACCGCGAATGCCTCTGTCTCAATGTTTTTGCGATTCAAACTTCTTCGTCACGGTTTGTACTTTGTTCTTCTACAACAACTCATTTTCTTGTTTTGGATCTGTGTTTCTCTCTTCTACTCTGTTTCTGATTCGGTGATGTTTGGCGATTTGAAGTGATGTTTGTGAATGTGTAATGCGGATTTTGTTTGTCGCAGATGGGTGTATTGTGAGGGTGTTTGGAGTGGCGATGGTATTGAAGTGCAAAAATGGAAAGAGAGAAAGCTGATGGTTTAAGGGATTATTGAGGTGAGGTTAAGTTGAAGGGAATAGATATGGGTTGAGGTTTGTTGGTTCTGAAGATGAGGTTGAATGCAGAGTGAAGAAACATGAAGGTTTTTATGTGTTTATGGTTGCAGCAGGTTAAATGAAGAGGATTAAAGGGGTAGTGAGTGAAAGTAGTTTCTGTATTTATACAGGATTGTTTTAATGATGTGGGAGTTTTTTTGTGTGTTAATGAAGTTGAATGAAAAATAGAGACGTTTGGTGTTGTTTGTTTGAAACAGAAGCAAGATGAATTTGTAATTTTGGTTTACTGATTGAAGAAACGCACAATGTTGTGAGTAAAACCAAAGATGAGAGAGAGAGTGAAGGACTTTATTTATAGAGTTGGAATGAGAATGAAATCGTGATGCAGCTCTGTGTTTTGCTTTTGCGAATCTGTGGAATCGTTGGTGTGTATGTACGGAGGAGAGTGTTGCAAGGCATTATTGTTGTGAGTGATGTAAGGTTTTGGCCTTGTGAGAATTTGCGAGAAAAATGAAAAGTTGTGGGGGTATCACGTGAGTGAAGGCTGAGAAGAGTGTAAAATTATGTGGGGTCTCACTTGGAATTTGGAAGAATTACAACTTGTGCTGAAAATGGAATCTACATGTTAGTTGTATGATAAAAAGTGGAATTTCTTTATGTATTATTCTTTTGCGATTTTGTTGTAACGAGTTTATCATCTTTTGGATCATTATTTTGTGATGTGTGAATTTGGGAATGAAATGGGATCACTTTGTAGTAATTGTAAATGGGCTTAAGAAAGTATGAAAAAAAGAATTTGATTTATTGTGGAATTTGGACAATGATAGTGAAAAGGATTATTTGATTTGAAATGGTTTAATTGGTTTGAATTATGTATAATAATAAAAATGGACTTTTAATGAAATATGACTAGTAAAAAAATTGGGTGAATGGATAGGAAATATTGGATATGGATATGAATATGAACCAATATCAAAAGCCATTGATGCACATAATACACCTGAGTTTAATCCGACAACCACGCTTGAAACTCTTCTAGTTAAAATGAAACTCCAGAGCCATTGAATAAATTGTCATTGAAACAATACAATCCTCTGAACTAAACATCTTCTGAACTTCTGACCAAATAAATCACGAATTACTTTAAATCTGTCTGAAAACTCTGGGAAAATAAATCCACAGAAGAAACACACTTTGAACTGATGAATCATGATGAATTTGATTTTGAAATTAAACTCATACAAACCATAACTTGACCACCCGAAGAATTCCACACACCACAATTTGATCTTGGACGCGCAATGACTAAGAAATAGTCCACTGAGACAAATAATATGAATTGAAACAAACTTCTGATAACTTGACCAAGATTAGGTCAAACATCCATATGAACCGGATATCTTCTGAATGATCACATGCTTGAACTGAAACCGAAGCTTTTGAGATGTTGAGATAGAAAAATAGTGTTATACTTGATGAAGAAAAGACCCTTAATTCAAACTTCATTGCTAATGATGTGCCAAATGCACCCGTGAATAGTCTTTGCAAATGAAATCCTTGAATACCACTTAATCGGGGAAATAAACCCTAATCAAGTGACAAAAGAAATAAGAAAATTATGCCATTGAAGATTGTATAGCCAAAACCTTTAATTCCTCTGATGACCATAAATAGGATGTGATACCCTAATTCTTCAGAAACTCTTGATCCCATGTCTTAGAAGCTTATGCAAATAAATGCAAGGTTACGACCTAATGGAGATGCAGATGAATGCGACATAAAAGGAAGTTAAAGTTGGAAAACTAGAGGGAAAATTTTGGGGTGCAATAGTGTGTATGATGTGATTGTGTAGTTGTTGTTGAGAAGTGGTGTCTAATTACGATACTTGCTTATTTTTATTATATTTCTCTTTTGTGATGTAAGTATCTCACCCCTTTTGTTTGAATGTTACCCTTATGTTGGTAACATGCAGGTGATCAGGATAAGTCGAGTGGTGGTCAGTGAAGTCGGTGTACTTCGCGTCTTTAGGATTTGGCTCTGATACGTCTCTTTGGGTGTCGGGACGATGTTTACTTTCATTTAGTTTTTTTTTCAATTTTTTTTTTGTAATTGAGATATTACTCTTCATGTTATTTGAAGTTTTCCGCTACGTGTTGAACAAATTTCGTAAAACATATCACTTGAGCCATGTGTGGTTGTTGAATTGTGACACTCAAATATTTTTGGTGAAATTAATCTAATTTTCACTATAAACTCGTGGGGTAATTTGGATGTTACAAAGTGGTATCAGAGCAGGTCCGTCCGTCCGACCAAGTAGTTGAGTCATTGAGTTGTTGTGTTGTTGTTGAGTGTTAAATGTTGTTTTTGTTGTTGACTTCTAAATCATTGTCTGGATTGTTGTTGTGTGACATATTTAGAATGGTTGGGAGAAACGATCTGCTATGCCAGCGATGGCACAAGCTGTGCAAAATCCGATGAATGTTGGGAATCGCGAAAGTGATGAGTTCAGGAAGAATGATCCGCCTACATTCAAGGGGAAGTATGAACCTGATGGAGCACAGGATTGGCTTAAGGAGATCGAGAAGCTATTCAGGGTGATGGAATGTTCGGAAGGAAGTAAGGTGCGGTTGGGTGCACACAAATTGGTAGTTGAAGTTGATGATTGGATGCATCTAGTGAGGCAGTCACCTGGGTTGTGTTTAGAGGAGAATTTTTGAGGAAGTATTTTCCTAAATATGTTCATGGAAAGAAATAAATCGAGTTTTTGGAGCTGAAAGTGGGAAATATGTCTGTGACCGAGTATGCTGCTAAGTTTACTAAGCTGGCGAAGTTTTATTCGCATTATAGCGAACGATTGCTGAGTTCTTGAAATGTGTCAAGTTCGAGAATGGATTGAGGTCTGAGATTAAGTAGGTGATTGGCTATCCGAGGATCCGAAGATTTCTGGATTTGGTGGATTGTTGTAGGATCTTTGAGGAGGACAACAAGGCTCGATCTGAGCATTTCAAGGGTTTAGCTGAGAGAAGAGGAAAACAACAGATGCATCGTGGGAAACCTTATACAGCTCCTGATGATAAGGGTAAATAGAAACAAAATGAGGGAAAAAGGCCAAGTAGGGGAGGTGCTCCTGCTTTGTTGAAGTGTTATAGATGTGGTGAGTTGGGTCATTGTATCAGTGAGTTCACGAGTGACGTGAAGAAATGTTTCAAGTATGGTCAACTTGGACACTTGATTGTTGAGTGTAAAACTAATCTGGTTACTTGTTGTAATTGTGGGGAGCAAGGTCACATCAGTACTCATTGCCAGAAGCCGAAGAAAGCTGCAACTGGAGGAAAGGTGTTCGCTTTGACAGGGACACAAACTTCCAGTGAGGATCGTTTGATCAGAGGTATTTATTATATTAATAGTATACCGTTCATTGCTATGATTGACATAGGTGCGACACACTATTTTATTTTTATTGATTATGTGAGGAGATTAGGACTTGTTGTTTCCCCTATGAAAGGAGATATGGTTATCGAGACTCCTGCTGATGGGTCGTTAACTACTTCTCTCGTGTGTGTGAATTGTATGTTATTGATTTATGGTAAGGACTTTAGTGTGGATTTGATTTGCTTGCCGTTGGGAGGTTTAGCCGTGATTCTAGGTATGAATTAGTTGGAGTACAACCATGTTCATATTAATTGTTTCAGTAAGTCGGTTCGGTTTCTTACTCCTGATGAAGAGGAATAAGAAGCTGGTTATCTGTCTGCTCGAGAGTTGAAAAAGCTTATGAATGAAGAAGTGCATATTTTGGAGTTGTTTGCATCTTTATCAGTGGAGAATGACATGGAAATTAGTGAATTTCAAGTGGTGAGAGATTTTCCGGAAGTGATTCCAGATGATGTTGTGGATGTGCCGCCAGAGAGAGAGGTGGAGTTCAGTGTTGATATTATGCCAGAAACAAGAACTATTTCGATGGCACTGTATCGTATGTCGGCTTTTGAGTTATATGAATTGAAGAAACGGTTAGATGAACTGTTAGAAAAGAAATTTGTGAGACCGAGTGTGTTGCCATGGGGAGCACCGGTATTGTTGGTGAAGAAGAAAGATGGTAGCATGAGGTTGTGTATTGACTACAAGCAACTGAATAAGGTGACAATTAAGAACATATATCCGCTTCCAAGGATAGATTATCTGATGGATCAGTTGGTTGGTGCTCGTGTGTTTAGTAAGATTGATTTGCAATCGGGTTATCATCAGATATGAGTGAAAGATGAAGATATTCATAAAATCTCTTTTAGGACTCGGTATGGACACTATGAATATGTAGTGATGCCATATGGAGTTACTAATGCACCTGGTGTATTCATGGAATATATGAATCGGATTTTCCATGATTATTTGGATCAATTTTTTGTTGTTTTTATAAATGATATTCTGATTTACTCTAAGTCAGAAGAAGAGCATGCAAAACATTTGTGGATAGTGTTACAAGTGTTGAAAGAGAAGAAGTTGTATGCTAAATTGTTGAATTGTGAATTCTGGGTGAAAGAGGTAAGCTTTCTTGGTCATGTGATTTCAGAAAGAGGGATTGATGTGGATTTATCTAAGGTAGATGCAGTGCTACAATGGGAGACTCTGAAGTCAGTGACATAAATCAGAAGTTTCTTGGGATTAACTGGTTACTATCGAAGATTTATTGAAGGATTTTCGAAGTTGTCACTTCCGTTGACCCAATTGACTTGTAAAAATAAAACGTTTGTATGGAATTCCCAGTGTGAGAAGAACTTCAATGAGCTAAAGAATAAGTTGACTACTACTCCAGTTTTGATTTTGCCAAAAGCAGATGAACCGTTTGTGGTTTATTGTGATGCTTCTTTGATGGGCTTAGGTGGAGTATTGATGGAAGATGGTCAGGTTGTGGCGTATGCTTCGCGTCAGTTGAGAATTCATAAGGGGAATTATCCTACTCCCGATTTGGAGTTAGCAGTTGTGGTTTTTGTATTAAATATTTGGAGCCATTATTTATATGGTTCGAGATTCGAGATTTGAAGCAGAAAGAGTTGAATATGATGCATAAACGTTGGTTGGAATTTCTGAAGGATTATAACTTTAGTTTGAATTATCATCCCGCAAAAGCTAATGTTGTAGTTGATGCCTTAAGTCGGAAGACATTGCATATGTCGGTTATGATGGCTAGAGAGTTGGAGTTGATTGAACAATTTAGAGATATGAGTTTGGTTTGTTAACATACACCTCATAGTGTGATGCTGGGTATGCTAAAGATTAATAAAGATTTTCTTGATCATGTTCGGGAGAGTCAGAAGTTAGATGTGAAACTGGTGGAGTTAATGGTTAATGATGAGCGAATTGGAAATAATGAGTTTCGGGTTGATGAACTGGGAGTATTTAGATTTCGGGATCGTATTTGTGTTCCTGATGATCTTGAATTGAAGAGAGTGATTCTCTAAGAAGGGCATAGAAGTGGTTTGAGTATTCATCCAAGAGCGACGAAAATGTATCAGGATTTGAAGAAGATATTTTGGTGGCCCAATATGAAGCGAGATGTGGCTCAATTTGTTTATGCATGTTTGACTTGTTAGAAGTTGAAATTGGAACATCAGAAACTTTTTGGGTTGATGCAACAGTTGGATATTCCTGAGTGGAAGTGGGATAGTATATCGATGGACTTTGTTACGAGGTTATGTAATACCCCAAAATTTTCCCTCTCATTTCATGGCCATTAGCATATCATCCTGCACATCCACCCATACATTGCATAATAAAAACAATCATAGAAAGCATACATCATTGGCTGAGGCGCAGAGCATGTGATCAAGGGTTTGGAGGCTATTGGGTCTCAGAAGGAAAATAATCTCAGAAAATATGACCAAGACCAGATATCCAAGGTTTCCCACCAAAAAGATAAAAATTCAAATTTTGGTTAAAGTAACCGGTTACCTCATAGGTAGTAACCGATTACCTGTTGAAATTTGAAAGAAAAAGCCCAGTTTATACATTGGTAATCGGTTACCTTAAAGGTAGTAACCGGTTACTTCGCCCAGATTTTCAAAATTTCAAAATTTAGTTGGTTGCTTCCCTCCACTTTCCATTTTCCACTTTGCTTTGTGTTTCTATCAAACTCTAGAACATTCCACACTCTTCCAAAGGAATATTCCCAGAATATTCCAAGGAATATTCCAAGAATATGTCATGGAATAATCTAGGAATATTCCCTACCTACCCTTAGCTTAGGACCCAAGCCTCGCGTCCAAGCCTTGCACCAAACCTAGACCTCACTCCAAAGCTACCTCTTATATAAACATTGATCATCAAGCCAAAAAGGGGTTAGAGCCACATTTTCACAAGCTTCAGCATTTTCACCATCTTAATTCTCTCAATTCTCTCCATTTTTTCAAACTCACACCAAAGCTTCATCATCAAGATTCTTCATGTTTCACATTGAAACTCGAAGAATCGGAAGCTAAACCTCCATCATCTTCACTGATTCAGCGGATAATCGAAGGATTTGTCACGGTTGCGGTGTTTATTTCACCGTTTGGAAGAATTTCGGATAATTCTCATTGATTTCATTTATTTTGCACACTCATGGATCAATGTTTCGGATCTCCGGTATTCTATTCGTTCGTGCATTGATCAACATCACAACAATAACCAAAGCAAGCCTCTTCTTTGTAGGTTGGTGAATCCAAAATCGTTTCTCATTTTAACTTAATTCTCTTCATCTCGCCTCGTTCATTCTTCGCTTTTTCTTGATTTGTTGATACTTTGATTGGTTTGATCATTAGGAGCTAGAATTGTGGTGTGATTATGGTGTCAATAGGTGTTAGAATGTTGCATCTAGGAGTGATTTTCGTGCTAGTTTGGTAGGCCTTAAATTAGAGCTTATTTGGATAAGTTGCTACTGGTTTTTGCATGAAAATGCAGAAATTTTTTATTCTGGTTGCAGAGTAACCGGTTACCACATAGGTAGTAACCGGTTACTTGTGTTAATTTGGCAGAAAATCCAGTTTTTGGAACTGGTAACCGGTTACTGCATAGGTAGTAACCGGTTACCACTGAACCAGAATGAAAAATTCTTGCATTTTCTTGAATTTTTTATATTCATTCCCCCTCCAATCATCATGGATCCTTAGGACATAATTTTAGAAAGTTTTTTGAAGCTGATTTAAAGCACGCGTGTATAGTTTTGATAGCTTTCGACATGCTTTTCATTAGGTTCCGATTTTTGGCATAAGTGTTGCACGTAGGTTCATAGCTTGTTATGATTATCATTTGCATGATTTAACATCATATGTAGCCTGTTAATAAGTGTTCTTGGTTCTGTTCTGCATCATATTTGTGATCCACTCATGTTTAGGTTGATTGCGCACGAATTTGAGAAAAATTGTATATTGTTTAAAACCATAACTCATCTAGTTTGCATCCATTGATTGTATAATTATATGTTACATTCCATTGTTAGAGATCTATTTCATATTGCTGCATAACTTGCATGATTATGGCATTCCATTGTGTGCATTAAAATTCATTTTTGCATTGAAAAATAATTGAAAATTTGCCTTGTTTTCACCACTGCATTTTGAAACAGGAGTTGTAAAAACATGCTACAGTATTCTATTTTAGGTCTTTTACACCAATTTTCATGTTGATTGGTAGTTGTAATAGGTTGTTTGTGTTGTGCATTGCATTTTGTAGTTATTTGTGCAATAGGAAGTTGTAGTAGCTGCTGAATTTCTTTGCTTAGGTTTTAAGGTCCTTAGACTTAGGATTGAGTCTAGTTTAGGCCATAGTTGTATTTGGATATGTGTGGTACTTTTTTACCTCTTTCCTTTTATCGCTTTTGTTTTATCCTACTAACCTTTGTTTTGTAGGGAGGTTGAGGTAAGCATGTTCACACAACTTCTTCCTTTTATATTCTTTACGCTTTCTAAGTGTGTTTGCCTTAGCACTTTGTGCCTTGTTTTTATAGGCTTCCCTTTTTTTAAAAACAACTTAACTTCCTCAGGAAGTAAGTTGAGTTCTAAGCTTCCTTTTCTATTCTTTTTTTCTCATTAGGATTAGAAAGCCACACAAACCATTAGGATATCCTTTTGCATGCAATAAATAACTTAGGGTTATGTCTTAGTTCCCTTAGTTTTTTCCCTTTCTCGATTTGAGTCTCTCTTTCTCATCTCATAAAGAAAATAACAAAATATCTAATAAAGGTTGATCTTCTCGTACGCCAGGAGACTTTGTCGTGGGTTACTTACACACGTCCCATTTTGGGGAGAGGTGTAATACATCTACCACGATGAACAAGTCTTAGTATGAGAATAATTCACAAACAACAAACTCAGAAAACACTTCTTTAAAAGACAGTAAACAAACAACACTCATCTTTTCCTGCGGGAATTCTTTTCTCATCTCATTCACTCACAACGAGAACTTGCTACGACTTGTCTCTTTGTAAGACGGTAAACACACTCGTACCATCCTTGTACTAAGTATCAGCACTATATCTTCGTATAGATCGTCTCTGAACTGTCTCAAGGAAAGTAAAGCATCATGTATAAAGTATCAGCACTAGATCTTCGTATAGACCGTCTCTGAACTATCTCAGGGAGAAACGATATTCATGTACTAAGTATCAGTACTATATCTTCGTATAGATTGTCTCTGAATTGTCTCAGGGAGTTGGTAATGTTTTATCTGACTGCGAACTATCCTGAAAAGGAAAGGTTAGTCTTATGCAAGATTATTTGATGTATACATACATGACATGACGTTCTTAATGTAAATGAGAATTTCGCATGCATTATGGGTGTGTATGCCATGATATGATGTAAATGGTGTATGTATGAATTATGTAGTCGAAGCTCATTAGTAGCTTCGTGTAATAACTGCTAGTTGGGGAACTTAAATCCCGATTCGTTGTTGAAGATATCGTTCTCATCTCGTTTCGGAATGTTGTACTTATGACCTTCTGTTTCCTGTTCGTCGTACTTCTTATTGAAATATTAGATTCCTAAATATCCTGATTGGGGATAAAAAAGACAGACATTCCCCTGAGAGACTTATCCGGCTAAGTGTCAACTCTTGAGAAAAATCTGCTTGGGGATCTCGTAGAGTTGGAAGCACCAGAGATTACTTGGAGCATTTTGTTAAAATATACCCGTAAAGATTACTCTGTGGGGATGAACCGGAGAAGATTCGTTGGATTCCTATCCCCGATCGTCCTTAATAAATGTTATTATTGTATTTTATGCATTTATGGTAAACATCAATCATATTCAAACGCATATATGCATTCAAAGTAACCAATGGGTTCAGAACTTCTGATATTCTCGACTTTCCCAAGTAATTTTCTAGGAATTATTATGACTGAATTCGAAGACATGATACTGACACCATCTGATACTATTTGTAACACCCTCTTTCTATACCCCCAAATAATCAATTAATCGCATATTAAAATTTCCATCAGAGTATAATTAAAACATGGTATAAAAGAGGCATGTCACATTATACTTGAAATTAAAACATACAACACCTGCTCATATAACGATATGCAACGATGGGGTAACTTGCAACATAAGGATTTAATCCTTACACATATATCCAAAATTAAAATAACAGCGGAAACTAAACATTAATCAACATCAAACACACACACACACACACACACACACACACACACACATATATATATATATATATATATATATATATATATATATATATATATATATATATATATATATATATATATATATATAATCAAGTTTAATTCACCAATAAATCATGATTACATAAACATTCATCGCCAAGATACATATACAAATGCATCCCAAAAAGGCATCAAGCCAACCCTAGCTACCTGATGCTACATATCAGAGTCGACCGACCAAAATAATGAAGACACGCTTCACAAAAAGACCTCCAGCAAACCTACCTGCCATGCCTCATAAAGCATTATAAAACAGCAGAAGGGTGAGAAATATTATAATAATAACAATGCATATAATTATATATCTTAACATAAAAATACACATACACATATTCTCACCATAATTCATTACTCATCATACATATACATCACAATGTATATAAACAAACCAAGCATATTCATCATGCACGATTTCACCATTTCACATCATTCTTCATAAACATATATATTCATGTTTATTCACTAAATTCTATCACTCTGCATAAACATACATTATTCATGTTTATTCACCAATTCTTAATTATAGATGATAAATGCAAATCATAGAGACCGACTCACGACTCTATGCAAATGCAATGCGGTACCGACTCAATCATCTCAAGTTCACCCAGGAATTTATTGGAACCATCGCTCGTTACCTAAAGTAACTCCCCGTCGGGCATACGATGTTCACTCATTGCTCACACCCCACATGGGCACACAATGTTTATGGATTGCTCACACCCCACACGGGCACACAATCTGATTTCTCACACCCCACACGGGCACACAATCATTTGTGATTAAATCACCCATTGCTCACACCCACATGGGCACACAATATTTATGGATTGCTCACACCCTACACGGGCACACAATTTGATTGCTCACACTCCACACGAGCACACAATCATTTTGTAATCATCGCTCACACCCCACATGGGCACACGATGTTACAACGGATTCACATGGAATCCCACAACACAAGAATGCATACATTATGCTTCACATGCAAAATGACATACAACATTCTTGAAAATGCATACATATTCACAATATAATTATGCAATCATCTCATACAATCACAAACAAACCATACACATTCGCATCAATTACGTCAAACGGCAACGAACTCTTTCACTATCAACATGCATTCCTATTCATTCCACGCAATGCATTTATTTTCCAAACGGCCACTATACCACAATCAATCCCACAATTTCTTAACTAACATAATTACGTTTTATCGGAAAAGTCGGGTAAAAGTCGGCTAAAAACTACATATTTTAGCATCATCAATTTATATATGTTTCTAGCTTCGAATCGATATGTGGAACACTTAAAACAGATACTTGGATCAAAAATTATGAATTAAAACACAAGTTCCAACTTCCAGGTCTCGCTGAGCGAGGAGCATGCTCGCTAAGCGAAAAAAGTTCTGGAAAGCTCGCTGAGCGAGAACTGCGATTTCAGCAGCAGCTCAGTCACGCAACAGTCATGCTAAAACCTTTTAAAACCCAACCAAACTCCCACAAACATGATCATTAACATGTATTCATTATCATACTTCAATTATATCAAGTTTCAACCGATTAATCTACTAATTTTCTTAGATTTTCATCAAAATCCTAAAACCTAACATTCTATAAACTTCTCCAAAACAAAAACTCAATCTATCTAACACATACATAATCATACACAAGGTTAAGATAACAATATTTCACACTCTTACCCGATTGTTTCGATTCCTAGGAGCAATCTTGAAGAATTTCCAAGTTTTCCTTTTTTTCTCCTCTTTTGTCTTCTCTTCCTTTTCTTTCTCTTCTCTTTCTTTCTATTCTCTCTTTTCTTTCTCTTTCCACTCTTATAAATTTCTATTTATTTCTAATTTATTTTCTATTTTCCACCAAATATCATTTTTCTCACAAGATTATAATTCTACCTATTTTCTATCTTAACATTAATTGGGAAATGTCTAAAATACCCTCCAATCTAATTTTACCCGAAAATTCTCAAAACGGTAAAATAATATAACACATCAACATATCACATAAACACACCAATTTAATAATTAAAACAATTATCATCCAATTTAATTAAAAGACTTAACAAAATGGAATAATCGAATCGGGACGTTACACTATTGGCACAGACAATTAGTTTCTATAATGGCTTCTGCTTGAAACCTAGTACCAAGTCAACGTAATGAGAAGAATGTATTTTCAGATTGCAGTGGATTGTGTACGCCCCGGGTAATGGTTTAAGGAGCTTGCGACTGAATTAGATTTGAAAAGAGAGCGTTGCCCCTAGTTGAGGATGATTTGTCCCATAATGGAAATGTTTGAAAATAGCTACCTCAAGAAAAAATGCTCCACCATAATATGCTCATGGCATCGTGAACTTGGTAATGTTACTTTTGGCAATTCAGATGAGGAGACTTGCTCCTGGCTTTTAAGCATCGTTAAATCTTGACTTGACTGTCCCCAAATGAATTGGACAATAACATGGCATGCCCCTTTGAGTGGAAGATAGTGATCATGTCTCTTGTATACATTGGTTTTGATCCAGGAAGCAACTTTGTCAGAGGGGGAGTGAGAAGTGTCTCATATCTTAGTGTTTCTTAGATAAGAAGTTGCATTGGGTAGGAATTACGTGAAGGGTGTAAACTGTTAGGTTTAACTCTGAATTAATACTGCTTATAGTGGATTTCCTCCTAGCTTGGTGGCGTCCAGATGTAGGTGTGTTGCACCAAACTGGATTAACAATTGCTTGTGTCTTTTATAGTTGTTTTGTGATTACTTATTCATATTTAAATCTGACAGATATTACTGTCGCAACATCTCATTTGACATCTCATTTTTGGTTCCAGAATTTCATTAGCTAATTCAAAACTTAATATACATGTTATGATTTCTGCAGTGAAAGATCTTTTAAAGCAAGCACCATTAAAAATAAGGTGTGGCATGATAAGAAATTCAAAAAGTAATGTTTTTTTTTTTTACCTTTTGTAAATTTTCGTTCATGTATTATAGAGAGTAAACTTTGTATTATTGCAGGTGATGCTCATTATCGATGCTTATGCATTTCTTGAACTCTTCTACTTAGGTTGGTTTAACATCATTTATTATGTTACTTAAATCTTCTATTTGCAAGAAATTTGATTGGTTCTATAAGATTATCGGTTAACATTGTTGTTAACTTCACATGATTATTGTGTTAAAGTATTTGTTAACGTGTTTATGAACATATGTCAGTTGCTTTCATTCTTGACTTCCCACTTCCACTTTAATGCAAGAACACATGTTTATGTCCTTATTAATTCCAGATTGTTAAGCATCAGTTTTCGATTTAAAATTGACTATATTTTATCTTTATAATCATTATGTTTTAAAACAATTTTTAGATTTAAATTTGATTGTATTTTATCTTTATAAACAATATTTGTAAATATGAATTTATATATATATATATATATATATATATATATATATATATATATATATATATATATATATATATATATATATTAAGCATAAGTTATTTAATAATTATATTTCTAAATACGTATAAAATTATTAAACAACTTATGATATGTGTATGGATTGTTTTGAGCCATTTTTTTTTGTTTATACATGAAATTGAATGAATGCTCATGTTTAATGTTGTTGAATTTTACTTGAAAGTGGTATGTTATCATGTGGTTATGTGATCATATATTAATGATATTAATGTTGAATTTATGTGATCATATATTAATGATATTAATGTTGAATTTATGTGATCATATATTAATGATATTAATGTTGAATTTTTTTATCATGTTTGTGCAGAATTTTACTATGCCAATGCAGAATTTTTTATCATGTTTATGCAGAATTTTAAATAATTTTTAGTGCACAAATTTTACACAATGTTTGATCAGAATTTTTATTGTTTTGATGCATAATTTTAATCTGTTTGGATTCAGGAAATTTTCATAGGTAAAGGATGGAATATGCAAACACATGAATGATGTATCAAACTTCAAAGATTGGAAGCTTGAAAGGCTTGAAAGATTGGAACATGATGGCATTCATGATGTTATATATTAAATACTTCATATATGAATCTAAAAAGTAATATTATATGAATTGAGAAAATATTTTTTTAGAGCTGTAGTTTTAGAATTAATTCATATAGATTCAATTGGGTTTTGGTAATTACTTGAATTGATTATTTTTTGATCAAGTATATTAATTGAAGTTGATGGCTTGGCTGATGATGAAGAGATTTTTCAAATTTCAACATTTTTATTAAGTTGCTCTATGAAAAATGAAAAGTTGTTTTTAATTTTTACAACAAAAAAAACGAGTTATGCAATTATTAGTTGTGCTAAAAATATAAACAAAAGATTTTTGGTGGTTGAATTAAACGGATTAATATCTTAAAAGTAGTATTATTTGAATTGGAAAAATTATTTTTTTCAGAGTTGTAGTTTTAAAATTTATTCATCCGAATTCATTTGGGTTTTGGTAATTATTGAAATTGTAGGCATAATTCATGGGTATATGTGAATGTATCTATGAGATACCAACTATAGACTTATCATTTTAATGTCCATCTTTTAAATCTATCTTTTGCTACCGTTTTATATAGTTGAAGTTAGAAAAACTGTTGTATGGTTTATTATAAATACTCATCAATGTTTAAAAGTAGGTGTATAATATTAGTAGATATTTGAACATATGTGAATATTTATGGACTGCAAAATAATTTCATAATTGACAAATGAGAATAAGAAACATGAAATGTGAATCCAGACGGAACTCGTGCAATAGCACGTGTTTCTTACTAGTTATTATTAATCAAGAAGATGTTACAATTATGCATTATTCTCATAAGTTAACAGATGCACGGTAAAGATTACAACTCTTAGACTACATCGGGATGAAAACCACCTCTTTTGAGGAAGTTCATTTTGTCCTCGTCATCATTTGATCCATAGTCATCAACTGGATCCTTCCTCTTCTAGGGCTTATTCATCTTGGAGACTGAAGTCCTTCCAACAATAGAATATCCTACATATGAACCTAGTTGTGGCTTTACACTTTCAATATTCTTAATCTTACCATCCGTGTATTTCTTTCCTTCAACATTTCCGATAGCATTGTCAATTTCCTGTGAAGAGCTCTCTTAAGAGTTCTTGGAAGATTTGCTCATTTTATCAGTTATGAGAAGAGATGAATGAAAAGGAATGTGACTTTGTTGGTAATATAAGATAGTTTATATAGAGAGTTTGGAATAAAGCAGAATCAGTGTTGATTATTGTGGATCAACGGACTTCTGAAAGACTTATATTCTTGGTCTTCAAGCACATCTCCCCGACTTTGACTGCTTTATTTCTATCAAATGCTTAGTTGTCAGAACTAGCTTTGACCATCTCGAGAATTAAAGAGTGATTTCCCAACCATTCTAGCCAGTTTTCAATCACTGTCTCAAAACTTATTTTTTAAAATAATTTTTTACAAAGGGAAAAACGAAATATGATTTTAAGTTATTTTTATTCAGATATGTTGAATCCCAAACATCTTTTATCTATTAATTTTCTTATCATATTTTTGTGCCTCAGACAAATATTCTTTGGTTGAATAAATTTGTTTTTCTTAAGTATATTTTCTATTTCCTTTTTTCTTGTTGATGATAAAAGGGGAGTAGATATAGAAGTATTTAAGAACATCAAATATGTCTGTTATTATTCTTGCTTAAGTTTTGAAGATTTATTATTATGATTTAAATATTTAAATTTAATTAATTTGGATATGACTTAAGGGGAGCTTACAAACATCACCCTTTGGATTATTAGACTCATGAGGAGCTTACAAACCTTAGACCCTGAAGTCAACTTATTAATTAAATTAACATCCATTATTCTTAAATACTTATGTTTTTCATCATCAAAAAGGTAGAGATTATTAGAACAAAATTGGCTTGTCCCATCTCCCTTAGGATTTGATGATAACAAATTATTTAAAGAATGATTGGGTATACTAATATTTGTTCAAGTGTGTAGGATCATAGACTAAAATTTCATGAATAATCCAAGTATTGATTCCAACTATGAACATCTAAAGAGAAGCTTAAAGACCAGAATCTGATGGATCAGAAGCTGAAGACCAGACTTTTGAATAGGTCAACGTCTAAAGGTCAGAGTCTGAAAGAGTCAGCTTCTGAAGACTAGACTTTAAAGAAGTCTTCTTCTGAAGATCAGAACCTGAGTTAATCAAAGTGCAAGGTCCAAAGTGACTTTGATTGGCCATTGTTAACCTCTGAGCCTACTTTGTCATATGAAGACCTAAGCTTTATTTTCTCATAGAGTCAGTTGGGATGCAACTGGTAATTTTTTTGTAGCAAGGGGATTTCAAGTAAGTTTTCAACGACCTTAACTATTTGAAGAAACATCTCAATGTCTCTATTTTAGCTTCTCAAAAACTATCTTGTGCAAGTTCTCCGACAAATCTTTTCCTTCTCTATTTAAGTAGTTGAAGACTTGAAGAACAAAAAAAAAGACCCATTGATATTCAAGGAGAAGTTACTTTGTCAAAACAAAAGCACAAACAAAACTTAGGATTTCTTATCCTTATATATCTTAGAAATCCTTGAGTCTTATAGATTTTATTTGCAATGTATTCTTTCTACACCTCTGATTGTATATCAAGTGTATTATCCCAAATAATCTTTTATCTGTTTGATAGATTGCTAGATGTCTTTTACTAAGTATTTGAGAATTGAAATCTCTTGCTTTTGTGTTGGAGTATATAAGTTTATTGCTTGTGTGCTTGAGCATCAGAAGTATCTTGATTGTGTGCTTGAGCATCTTACCTAAGTGTATGAGCATTAAAAGTTTCTTGTTTGTGGACTTGAGCAAATTGTAATCGTGTGTGATTATAGTGAAAATTTCTTATAAGTATAAAGGGTCTGGATTACTCTCGAGTTGTGAGAGAAACTAGAATAACTCTGCGTATCTCTCTTCTTTCTTATATTGTGTATCTGTTGTCTATTTCTTACCTCTGATTCAAATTTTACACTATGTGTTTAGAATCTAAACAAGAGTTCATAAAATAGAAAGAAAAAAAATCAACACAATTCAAACTCTTGATTGTCAACAGGATTAACTACATAAAAATTCATTGATTATCATTTAACCATTGAATACAAATCAAGAAAAGAGAATGTAGCAACATATGACCTTTCTAGAATATGTTTAATGGCTTGGTCTGAACAAGAGTTTCCTTAGTTGAGGAATTGAGAAAATACACTGATCGTGAGAGATAAGAAATTGTAAGCAGTGTTTTAAAAATCGGACCGGTCGAACCGGGAACCGGTCTGGTTCAAATGTTGGATCGCTTATGTCATTGAACCGATGTGAACCGGTGTAAATCGGGAAAATCAGAAAAATCATGGTTTAATTACATTTTTTAAAAATTAATTAATTTTTAATTAAAAAATTAAATTAAAAAATTAAATTAAAAAATGAAATAAAAATTAAAAATAAAATTAAAATTAAAATATAAAATGAAATAAATGAAATAAAAAATAAAAAAAGATTTAAAAAATAAAAAATAAAACAAAGTAATAATATCATTGACGAGTAAACCGTTGCGGATGCGATTTTCACTGTAGATTATTTTAATACTAAAGAAGAATATTCCAACATTGAAATAATTTTTCCTCCTTTGAACTAAGTTTGATAAACATTGAAATTATTTTGTTATAAACTATTTAATTAAATTATGTTGCAATTTGACTTTGTTTGCAATTAGATTTTGTAATTTTATATTATTGTTATGTATGATACTTTTTTATTTAAATTATAAATTTAGATTATGAACTTGTGAATTTATAATATGATATTTTAAAAAATTTAAGTGTTAGCTATATTTTGTAGAAACTGAATCATTCGGTTCGACCAGTTTTATATCTATATATGTTTTCTATAAAGACCGGTCTATTTAACCGAGTTATTCGGTTTAATTCAATTTAATCATGCGGTTCAATCAGTGATCCAGTGGTCCAACTATTAAACCAATAACCCAGTACCCTCACCAGTTTGATGACCGATCTAATTTTTATAACACTGATTGGAAGCCTTAATTCATACACATAAAGGGACACAAGAAAATCCTGTCATTTCAGAGAACGCCTGGTATATTCCAAAAATAGAATTGTGGTGATGTTCAGCAACTTAAGCAACCAAAATTGTTGGAGTTTCATGCAACTTCATTTAGTTGATTATTTATAGGAATTGGATTGAGAACGTGAGTCATGGATGATTTGTGAGAAAACTTTATTCTCTTCTTCGTTACTCTAAGGTTCTCTTTTATACTCTTATACTTCATTCATCAACTATAATTTTCCAATTCGATTGAGAACATGAGTCATAGATGATTTTTGAGAAAACCTTGTTCTCTTCTTTCTTACTCTAGAGTTATAATTTATACTCATACTTTCATTCATCAATAATAATTTTCCAATTCACTTTTAATCCATGCACTGAAAATTGTCATAAATAAATCATTTTCTCAACTGAAATTGTCACTTCATTATATTGTGTGACTGTTGCATTTGCATTTATAGGTAACACGATGTTGATAGCGAGCGTATTATTATTTAACTCATGGTGTGTTGTTACTTTGCCAGATCTGACTCCAATAAAAAATTAAAAAAGAATAAATTGAACGAATAATCTTTTTAAGAGTCCTTTATTCAAGGAGATAGGAATAGCTTAAATTTTAGACTATCTTATACATAATATATCCTTTTCATTTAATCTGTATAGCTTAAATTAATTCAAAATTCACATCAATATGATAGATAATGAATATGATTGTGAGGAACTTCAAAATAAACATGAATCTATGCTGATGTGTAGTTATAGCACATACTCAGCATAAACGAAATATGTGTGGCCTAAAATATAATTACCCATCATTCATATTATAGCATTACAATTTATGAAGGATTGGTATTCAAAACCATTTCACCTTTAATTTAAAAACTTTAATTTAAAAACTACTGTGCATGCAAAACGCTAAGAAACTAAATTCATAAAACATCAAACATAGTATGTGTGCAAGTAAAAAGCTAAGAAACTCTAAATTCATAAAACATCAAGGCGATGAAACAAAATTTGAGGTCAAAAATACTGCAGCCACATGCTGTTTAACGATTTGCCTTAGCTACTCTTTCAATTTCATCTTTTTTCTTGATCGCATAACTGAAACAAAGTATAATATTTCTCAGCAAGTTGCATAATAAAATAAACAACACAAAATAGATAGATTAAATTAATCAAAATAAAGGCTTATCACTAAATAGAATTTTAATAACACACCTGTTGGAAGAACCTTTTGCTGCATTAATAAGTTCATCAGCCAGACACTCAGCAATTGTCTTAATATTTCTGAAAGCAGCTTCCCGTGCTCCGGTAACTAGAAGATAGATGGCTTGATTAACACGGCGAAGGGGTGAGATATCCACCGCCTGTCTTCTAACAACTCCAGCAGAACCAATACGGGTTGCATCTTCACGAGGACCACTGAAAAGAGCAGTACATACACAACAGATCAGATTTAAAAAATTGTATTTCATTCATAAAAATGCATTTCAACACTAACTTAAATAACAACCTTTTTGACAGTAAGTAGATAATAACCAATACAGAAAAAATAACATATCATACTGAAGCAACAATGCAACAAGCCCTTTCGAGCTCTATAGCACCAACACACCTTTTTGGAAAAATGTGTTTGATTGTACGTATCTCAAACCGACACTTGTGATTACATTTAATTTATACAATATTTTAAATAGTTATCGGTGTCGTCGACACTTGTGATTACATTTACAAATATTCTCACTACATCCTCCATGCTAAACCAAATAACCAGATATAAAAACATTATTCCAAAAATTGCAAATGTTTCATTACAATTACAGCTTAACTAGATTTACAATTATTTCTTCTCAATCATGTTATAAGCAAACAACAAACTCATAACAAACTTGAGTTTGAAGAAAGAATGGTAAATGATTCTTGTGAATTGATCATATAACATAACGTATCTAATTAGCTATATTTGTCATACATATTTAACAATATCAAACAAAATCTAACAAGCCATCAAAACCACAAACAAACAAATAAATCTTAATTCACAGCAAACCCTACCTGTTGATAACAGCATCAACAATAACCTGAATCGGGTTCTGATCAGTGAGCAAGTGAATAATCTCCATGGCATGCTTCATGATTCCAACCGTCTTAAGCTTTTTTCCATTGTTCCTCCCGTGCATCATGAGAGTGTTTGCAAGCCTCTCAACAATGGGACACTGCGCTTTCCGGAACCTTTTCACAGAATATCTACCAGCAGTATGTGGAACATATGTCGCATGCTTCGACGCCGAAACTCCAATGTAATCACTCAGAGACACGTCAGAAACCTAACGCATCAAAAATAATAAAATTACAACAAATTTGAATAACGCTGATTAATGATTAATTTATCATCCATAGTTCATAGCTAAAACAAACAGAAACAAATTCACTCAAATTGTTCAAACTACGCAATTGCATAATCTAAATATAAATTTGAAAGTGAAATTGAAAGGAAAAAATTAAATAAAACCTGAATGTCATCAAAGCTCCAGCGGTTAAAGAGTTTAACTTCGATGAGGGAAGGATCTGAAACTACGACAGGTTCTTGAACAACTTCAGCCATGGCTGAAAAAACAAACAACTAAATTAGTTATCGAAATCGAAAGAGGAAAAGATAAGGATAATTAACGAAATTCAGCTATGGCTGCAAAAAAAAAAAAAAAAAATTAGTTACCGAAATCGAAAGAGCAATGGATACAGATGAGGAAGAATGCTGGGAAGAGCAAGGAAATTGGTGTGTGAGAACAGTGTGGCTATGGAGGAAACAAAATCAATTTGCAGAAGAAGAGAAGTGTGTCACAACCCTAACCTTCGTGTTCATCGATCAATTTAAAATAAAAGTTTAAACCCTAAGAGAGATAAATCTATGGGCCGGCCCATTAGTTTTCAATCAATCAATTACGGAAATTATTCCTTGTACTCTACAATTATTCTTTATCCTTATATCTCTACATAATTATTTAATTTCAGTTTTTTCTTTTTAATATTTAAATAAAAAATTTAAATTTTAACCGTAAAATCAGAGTAAAAAAATAATATTTTTTAAATTTGGATTAGACGAACCGGATGTACAATGGGTAAGTAATTCGGTTAAGAAAATTACAAACCGAAAGTGTTACGTTTTCCGGTTTAGAAAATTTCTAAACCGAAGTAGTACACATATGTTATTGTAACTTTCTTAACAGGAAGTAACAGGGTTGGGTTATCCGTTTCGTATTTTATTTTTTTATTTTTTTATTTTTTTTATTTATAAATTTTCAATTTTTTTCAATTTTCATTTTTTAATTTTTTTATTTTCAATTTTTTTTATTTATAAATTTTTAAAAAAAAAATTTCCGATATAAATGTCCAAAGTTAACTTCTTACCAAATAAAATTAAATACATTGAACTTATTTCAAATAAATAATAAGCAATATAAAAATAAAAAATATATTTAAAAACATAGTAAGCAACATATTTTTTTATTTAAATACAAGGTTGAAATTATAGATAAATTAATTCAATATTTATTTATTAAATAATTAAATCAATAATATTTCATGTTTTATCAATAACACCATATAAAATTCATTTAGAAAATTCAACTTGAATTTTTGTAAAAATAAATAAATAATAAACTTGGTAATGAAATATTTATAGTATTAATATTTTATTTATTTTTAGATAAATTAAGAATGAATGTTGTAAAAAGAAGATAAAAGATATATATTTAACCCTATTATTTAATATTATTAAATTATAAACTAAAATTAAAATGATATTTGATTAAAATTATTTTACAAACCTCTTTTAAATTAAAACTCTCTTTTAATTTTTCTCGTATTTAATTATATAATTATAGCTTTAATTGTATAAATTTTAATTAGAATCATTTATTTATATATTTTCTTTAAATGTATTTAGAAAATGCAACAAATATTTTTTAGTTATTTATTTATTTATAACTTATTACAAAACATTTTTTTAATTTCTAAATCTTATAGTTTACTATTTGTATTTTTTATTTTAGAACTTTTATTAATAATTATTATTTTATATTTTAACAAAAGCATAGTTTGAATATATTGTTTCAATATATTGTTTTTTATCATTTATGCTATCCATTTTAAAATCGCATAAAAATTAATAATTGTTTTTTATGATTATAATCATGATAGGATAATCATAATGGTATAATAATTATAATATCCTATTATAAATTCAAAATTTAACATCATTGATTATAATTTAAGTAGTGATGTTACGTTATTATCATTAAAAAAATCAAAAAAGTCTTAAAATAATCACACACAAAAGATTAATAAACTACTCTTCCTATTCTTATATATTTTTGTTAATTAAGTAAATTAAAAGATTAATAAAAAATTGAATGTTTCCAAAATTAAGTGAATGTAAAAAAAATAAAAATAAAAATAAAAATAAAATCAATAGTGAATAAATGAAAAAAAATTAAAAAAATTTAAAAATTGAAAATTTATAAATAAAAAAATAAAATACGATAACCAACTCTGCTACTTCCGGTTAAGAAAATTACAAACCGGATAACACATGTGTGCTACTTCCGGTTTAGAAATTTTCTAAATCGGAAAACGTAACAATGCTACTTCTGGTTTGTAATTTTCTTAACCGGATTACTTACCCATTATACATCCGGTTCGTCTAATCCAAATTTAAAAAATAGGTAAATTCTTAGGTACCCATGATAAGTAATTGGGTACCGGTACCTTTAGTACAATTGTAGTAAAATTTTAATTTATTTTAAAATAAAATAAAATAATAAAGTGATGTGTCATTGAATAACATATTTTGATTGGTTAAAGGTACCGGTACCCAACTAAATTCAAGGGTACCGGAGTGTTCACCTAAAAAATATTATTTTTTTACTCTGACACGTTAAAAATTTTAAATTTTTATTTAAATATTAAAAGAGCAAAATTGGAATTAAAAAATTATGTAGGGGTATCAGAATAATTGTAGGGGTACAATGTATAATTTACATCAACTAACTACTAATGAATAGAGTATACCACCAAACATCCAATAATGCCTTTTTGAACAAAAATATTTTACATTACATAATATACCCTTTATGGTAATTGACTAAATCAAATTTCATTAACTAATCATATTCTTTGATTTGTACACATGGCACAATTTTTTGAAACTTTTCCCCCTCCATTCAATCAACTATCAACTATCTACCTTTTAAAAATTGATTGCATGGATTGTCTTTTCTACTATTTGGTCATTTTCAAATTACACTACAAATTGGACATTATGGTAAATAACAAATTGCTCAATTTATTCAATATTTTTCCCTAGCTTGCTGCCATTTGGCATTAGTTTATTGGCTACTATATAAATTATTATTTTTTCACATCTTTTCTATTCCCCACATCATTCTCTCTCATTTCATGTTTCATTTTCCTTTTCTATTTTTCATATCTCATTAGTGTTATCTTCTAATTTTTTGGAACTTTTTTTTTTGCTTTGGATGAGTTTCTTCTCGTTTTATGATCAGTTGAAGATGTTCATGTTCATGTTCATGTTCGTTTCCTTCTTCCAGATCTGATTTCTACCCTTTTCATATGAGGCATTATCGTCTACTAAATTCTTCTGGTTTTTTATGATGTTTCTTCCATTTCAGGTTCACTTGCTTTTTGATACATTCATCTGATTATTGTTATTTTCTTTTGGTTTTTCAGAACTTTCTTAGTACTTTGGATGTGTTTCTTCAGGTTCACTTACATATATTTTACTTTCATGATTTTTAAGTTGTTTGGTTCTTAGACTCGTGCATTTACATTGCTTGTCTCTTTAATGATCTTAGTGTATTTTTTTGTACTTATATTAACATAATTATTTGGTAGGTGTTTGTTACTTTGTTAATTACTTCTTAGATTTGTTGTTCTCTAGAAAGATTGGAACATTAAATGTGATAAGCAAACTCTCTTGTCTACATTGGCCCATGCTGAGTGTACACTGAAGAGCATTCAAAAGTGCCTCATGAAATTCAGTTTCCTTTACAAGAGGTAAGTCAGCTGTCTGATATGGGAAAATATGGTATATATCAAATTAGTTCAAGCAACTCATTCTTGTGAGGATAGGGTGAATGACAATATCCACTTTCTTTTTTTTAAAATCTTTAGAGTACATCACCATTGAAAGTTGGATATGGGAAATCTTTGCAAGTTTACTGGAACTTGGTGGATTGTAAGTTTACCTTTTCCATTTATGATATTCTATTAAATTTACACCATGGTTGTGATTGTGTCATTATGATTTCAAAATCTCTGTTATGCATCTGCCAGTACTCATGAAAATTTTATACAAGGCAAAAGATGTTAATCAAAGGTCTTATTAGACAAATGGGAGATATTGGGTGCTTAATTGGTCCATTGACTTGGGATGCACTTGTGTCACTTTATGTTCAATTATTTTTCAAATGCAACTACTTTATGTCCATAAACTAGCAAATTTTGTATTGTTATTCTACTTTCCAAATGCAACTACTATAAATTAGTTTGATGCTAAGATTGGACATCTCAAATTTGAATATTTTATTTTGTACTAATTACTGCTTAAATAGGTTTTATGAATTCATGATGTCTTTATTTTTAGCAAGTGGTTGTGCATTGTGTTGATTTTTTTCGGTACTTTTGCTAATTATTTTTTGTAAGTCAAAACATAAGTATGATTTGAAGAACAATTTAAGATGATTAAATATTCCAATCATGTTTGTAATTGAATCATAAAGGCATGAAGTTCACATATTTCATTAAGATAAATTATTTGTATATTTTGTATAATGTTGTTACAAATCATAAACATGTTTTAAACATTCCTGCTGCAATACAGATTGGTGCAATGTTGTTAGCAAAACTATTTGTATTAATATCATTTCTTTCATTATTAAATATTGTGACAACCTGGCATTTTAAACTTGAGATGTATGAAGTGAACAATATAAAGTTAATACAAATGTTTTTTAAATGATTGATTCACAGATTTTTTTAAATTCAAGTTTTTTTAAACTTGAGATGTCTATTTCAATTATCCTTCTATTCTGGCACTGACAACTTTATCCTTTCATGCAACAGACCCCCACCTTTTTCCATTTTTCCCTTTCTCATATTTACAATCACCTTTACTGAATTTTAAAGAAACTACAAAGTGTTACTGTATATATTAGTTTTCTTCCATAAAGTACATTTATTTATAGTCCCATATTTAATGCATGTCATTCATTTGTCTATACTTTCACCATCATCACTGTCCCATATACTAGCTCTGCTTTATAGCCCATATGATGTTGCCATGTTGGAATACCAATTTTTTTTACCATGATCTTAGCTTTCAAAAAGTAGTTGTCAACTTCAATTGAGTGAGATTCTGCATACAGTAGCAACAGACATGCCCCTAATTTGCTCTGTTTTTCAAGCCATGTCTTAACACACTGTTGTCTTGCCTTGGTATGTAGTTGATATTTATGTACCAATTTAGGTGAACTTTAACTTATTATTGACCATGGTACATGGGATTAGTTGAAAACAGTTTTTAAAAAATAATGTCAAACTTTCTTAGATTATATGTGTTTTCATAAGAAATACATAAAGATTAAGTTTGAGTTTTTTTATTTATGTTCCGGAGCTTCAAGACCAAGAGCTTCTTCTTCTTCACCAAGCTTTTCCTCTTTCTCCCTTTTCTCTTCTTCCTTTTCCTTTATATCTTGTTATGTTTCTATGTTTTTGTAACATAAAGAAAACAAACTTAGGTCTTATATGGGAAAACATGTTTCTCCTCCCAACGGGTCCAAATAGAGAGTATCCAAAAATGTCTTTTAATCAACAATTTAATAAAAACCTTTGAATCAGATAATATTAGTTAATATAAATTAATTCACTGATTGCTCCAATTATTTTTGTTAAAACATCTCAGAGCAACCCGGAACCCTATTGATATCAATTAATATTATTAAGAGCATTAAAATAATTTACGGGGTATTACAATAAACAAGAGTATGATAATTAATACATTATAGAATCATACAATTTCACTACTATCCAACAACAACAACAATTTAACAATCACCCACATTTTATCAACATACTTTATCAACTTATTACACCTATCAACATTTACCACATAATCAATAATTCAACATCATCATAGTCAACGTAATCAACTTCAATGACTTCAACAAACATAATCAACTTCACAGCTTCAACAAACATAATCAATTTTATCAACATAATCATATAAGCAACTTCATCAACATAATCATATAATCAACTTAAACCAACCTAATCATATAAGCAACTTCATAAACATGATCACATAATCAACTTAATCTACTTCACGACATAGTCAACATGACATATAATCCACTTAAGCAACATAATCAACTTTATCGACATAACTCACATAAACAACTTAATCAACTTAATCAACATAAACAACTTCATCAACTTAATCAACATGAACGACTTAATCAACTTAATCAACATAAACAACATGAACAACATACATAATGAGACACAGGATGCGATTCAACTATGCATATGCATGTGGTACCATCGGAGTAAACTCCCAGCTTAAAATATACTAGGTTATCGAGAGATTTGATGAATTATCGTTCTTAAGTGGATTATATGTTCTTCCATTATTTGTTTAAGTAAATAATTTGATAAGTTAAGTATTTTAGGAATGAAAAATTGGATGAATTACAACCCAATGAGCTAGCCCCAAGAGTAATCACTCAAGAATTCAAGGAATGAAAGACTCCAAACACTCAGTTCTTTCGTTGTTTTTGATAAAATTGTATTTGATAAAGAGATTTTAGATGAGTTTAGAAGAACTACTTAGAGGTTGATGGCGAAGCGCAAAGCGGTCGTCTTACATGTAAGGTGTGTATAAAGTATGATCAATTGGTGTTGACCAATATTTTTGAAAACGGGACTTAGTGTTGACCAAGTTCTTTGAAAGATTGATTTTAATTATTATCTTTTAATTAATTAATTTCTACCTAAATCAGAATAAAACAAGAAATAAAAAATAGAATTACAATAAAAGACATAACGACGTTGGATCGTTGAAAATTAACACAAATTGACAAAGGAAAAATTGCTACTGCATAAGCAGTCATCGCAAGTTAAATAAAAAAATCACAATATAATAAAATCAAAATAAAATACAAAGTTGCAAATCAAAACACGAATTGGTCGGCACACAAAAAACGAATACCGCTAGGTCAAACCATCAGACGTGTGTACAAAATCGAAGAGCAACAATAATCAATTAAAAAAATCACACATCAAACGATGAAATATAACACTATCTTGCTACACTTAACGTGATCAACGCAATAAGGATAAAAAAATTTGCAGATCTAAATTTATCAAAAAGAAAAATAAAGCAAAAGACATTTTAAATACTTAAAAATTAATAATGTCGCTAACGCAAAAATGCGATCATCGCAACTGTATCAGATCAACACAAGTGTCACTTATCTAAGTTATCTTACACTTCTATATGCGAACAACATATCGATATGATTCGATCTGAACAATATATTCCAAACATAAAAAAAACATCATTATCACATTAATTTATATATATATATATATATATATATATATATATATATATATATATATATATATATATATATATATATATATATATATATATATATTAATATTAGTAAAACATAAGTTAGAAAAATATAAGTTATATATGCATAACAGTAAAACAAAATAACTATATGTAAGTTATACAAAACATGCTCACATGACGGTATGACAGTAAAACAAAGAAAACTAGTGTGGATAGGAAATAAGAATACTTACAACCTTTACTATTTGACAATTTGAGAATAGTGTTAATTTCTATGAACGGTCGTGTGTGTGTTTGTGGATCTGTCATGTGCAATGTCTTTTTCTTTTTTTCGTTCCCCTTCTACTAGTGTTAGTAGTACATATATATAATATTATGTTAGTCAGATAAAATAAATATATTTCCAAAACATATAGACAAGAATATTAAACTCAAATATTTTTGTGTTTTTCTTTTTATAAATGAGGAAACTATTTATAAACAAATTAAATATTAAATAATTTAATATAAACTTAAATTAAAATACATAATTAAATAAATAAACTAAAATGATTAATTTAAATAAAAATTAAAAATAAAAAGATTAAAAATGAATAAATAGTCGGGTATCAAAGTACTCGAAAAATGAAAATGAATGCACCAAAATAATCAACATGAAGTAAACGACTCGGAAAAATACAACGTTTGGTCAGATTTTAAAATAAATTTATAACCGTGTAAACTGTCCAGGTTGATCAACAAGTGACCGAAAAATAGTCGTAAAAATACATTAAGCACGCCATATTAAACCACGTGAACCGCAAATTAATATTACTGACATTTGCAAATTTAAATTTGACATTTTTGTTCATTGATTTTTTAGGTACAATAGAAAATTAGTTTGATCAATTTGTCTGTAAATTCGAGAAATTATTTTGACTAATATTTTGGTCATTGTGTAAGACAAAATGCATGTTATGATATGCAGATGATGCAAATGGTTTTATTCGGTGATTCATGGTCAAAATGTGGGGTATGACAGGTCTACACTGAAATTGGTTGTGGAAATTGAAGTAATAATAAACAATGAATTATGGATGATGTTCAAACGAATCTAATCAGAAGAGCTCTTGAAGTTTTAATTCCAATGCATCCGCAATAGCCTCACCCTCCGGATGTGGCACTGGATAAATGTTAGGTGTCAAGAAATGCTAGTTTTTTATCCGAATTCAACACCTTTAAGCTATTTTCATGATTTTGATCAGAAATGACTTATTTATTAAGTAATTCTTACATCAATGTAAATATTTGGTATTTTGATGTGCTTGTTACTTTATCCGTGTTATTTGACAAAAAGTTCCAGCTCGAATCGAGAGAAAACATGAAGAAACAAATAATTCATGTGTCTAAAACCTGAAGTCTGCTTCCCCCGATGAAGGGGAAGCGAGTGAAAGATGTTTCTCCCGACGAACCCCGAGAGAGAGAAGTTAAAAACAATTCAATTCCAATAGCTATTAGAATTACTTCGATGGGTGATTCGCCCGACGAAGCATTGTCTCGCCCGACGAGGCAAGATATTTCCTTGAAGCCCAACTGACACTATAGTTGTTACATGGCTTCCAAATGAAGGCTTCGCCTGGAAAAGTGAGGAGCTCGCCCAACGAGCTTGCCTGGGCAGAAAGTGTAACGCCCCGATTCGATTTTCCCAAATGTTTATGGAGTCTTTTATTTTATTTGTATGATAATTGTTTTATTTGTGAAATTCTCATGATGATATTTTATGTTGAGGAATTAATGTGATATGTTGGTGTGATATGTGATTTTACCGTTTTGTGAATTTTCGGGTAAAATTGGATAAAAGGGTATTTTAGATATTTGTTAATTAGTGATAAGTTAGAAATTAGTAGGATTGGTATTTTTGAGAGAAAAATGATATTTGGTTGGAAAGAGTAGAAAATAGAAATAGAAAGAAAAAGAATATAAGAGAGTGAGAAAGAGTGAGAAAGAGTGAAATAGAAAGTTGGTAAGAAGAGAAAGAAAAAGAGAAGAAAGAAAAGGAGAGAAGAGAAAAAGAAGAGAAAAGAGGGAAAGTTGGAAAAGCTTCAAGATTTCTCCTAGGAATCGGTATAATCGGGTAAGGGTGATAAACATTGTTATCATAATATTGTGTATGATTATGTATGTGTTTGATTGGTTGAGTTTTGGTTTTGATGGAAGTTTAAGAGAAGATGAATAATTAGGGTTTTAGAGAAAATGTGAGAAATTAGTAGATTAATCGGTTAGAAATCGTTATAATCGAATTATGATGTTAGATATATGCTTTAGATCATGTTTATGGAAGTATTTTGGAGATTTTGGGTGTTTTGAGTTGACTGTTCGCAGCTAAGAAATTCTGGAATTCGCAGTGGTCGCTCAACGAAAGTTCCAGGGTTTTCCTCGCTCAGCGAGCGAGAGGGCGCTCAGGGAGCCTGTAGGTTTTTGAGAAATATGTGTTTTATTCCGTAGCTTTAGTTTCGGGTATCCGTTTTTAGCATTCCTTATATCGATTCGAAGCTAGAAACGTGTAGAAACTAATAATGCGAAGAAGTGAAATGTTTAGCCGACTTTCACCCGACTTTTCCGATAAAACATAAATGAATTAATTATGGAAATGTGGATTGATGTGATGTGGTGGCCGTTTGGCAAATGATACATTGTTTGAATCGAATGTCAATGTATGTTAATTGAATGGGATGAATGCATAATTATGTTATGAATAACGTATGCATTTTCAAGGATATTGTGTGTCATTTTGCATGTAAAGCATAATGTATGCATTCTTGTACTATGGGATTCTTTGTGAATCTGTTGTAGCATCGTGTGCTCATGTGGAGTGTGAACGATGACTATAACAAGATCGTGTGCACATGTGAGGTGTGAGCGATCAGATTGTGTGCCCATGTGGGGTGTGAGCAATCCAGAAACATCGTGTGTCCGTGTTGGGTGTGAGCGATGGGTGATTTATTCACATTGATTGTGTGCCCGTGTGGGGTGTGAGCAATCAGATTGTGTGCCCGTGTGGGGTGTGAGCAATCCATAAACATTGTGTGCCCATGTGGGTGTGAGCAATGGGGAACATCGTGTGCCCGACGGGGAGTTACTTTAGGTAACAAACGATGATTCCATTTGGTTCCTAAGTGAACCTGCTGAAATGTTGAGTCGGTACCGCATTTGCATATGCATAGAGTCGTGTGTCGGTCTCTATGAGTTGCATTTTATCATTTTAATTATGATATGCAAAAATAAACATGAATGTGCATATGTTTATTTGGAGTATTATGGAGATGATAGTATGTGTGATGAAACATACTTGTTTGTATATATGCATGTTTGATATATGTATATGTGTGTGATTTATACATTTGTAATGTATATTTGTGATTAAACATAGATAGACGTATGTTTATGCGGAATGAATAGAATTTAGGAATAAACATAAATAATGTAAGTTTATGTGAATTGGTGAATTGTGTGTAATTAATATGTTTGATTGGTATTGATGTACACGTTGCGATGTGTATAGGTGATAAGGAATGATTTGTGTTGAGAATGTGTTTTATGTGCATTTTATATGTTGAGATATATATTTATATGCAATGTTATTGTGATAATGTTTCTCACCCTTCTGTTGTTTTATGATGCTCTACGAGGCATTACAGAGTAGGTTGCTGGAAGGTATTTTTGTGAAGCTCGTCTTCATCTTTTGGTCGGTCGGCTCTGATATGTAGCACCGGGTAGCTAGGGTCGGCTTGATGCCTTTTTGTGAATGCATTTGTATATGTATTTTTATGATAGATGTTTTATGTAAACATGGCATTATTTTGGTGATTCAAACTTGTGGATATATTTATGATAAGTATATAAGTTTGAAATTGTTATGTGGTTTCCGCTGTTATTTGAATTATATGAATACAGGTGTAAGGATGAAATCTTTCGTGTTTGCAAGTTACCCCGTTTGTTGCATATCTTAATGAGCAGGTGTTGTATGTTTTAAATATTCAAGTATAATGTGGCATTTCTATTTATACCATGTTTCAAATATACTCTGATGAAATTCTTAATAAGTGTCTAAATGATTTAATTGTTTATTTGGGGTATAGAAAGAGGGTGTTACATTAAGTGGTATCAGAGCCAGTGTTCGAGTCAGTTGTGTCTATCTTGATGATGTTATGATTGAACTTTTGTTTAATATTGTTGTTGTCTTTGGAAAAAATCAGAATATGGCTGGTAGAAATGACAATGTTATGGTTGCTGCTTTGGAAACAATGGCTAGGGCGGTGCAGGGAGCGCCGAATGTGAATGCTAACAATGAGTTCAGAAAGAATCAACTGTCGGTCTTCAAAGGAAGATTTGATCCTGATGGTGCTCAGAATTGGTTGAAGGAGATTGAAAGAATCTTCAGAGTCATGGACTGTGCTGAAGAGAGTAAGGTGAGGCTTGGTTCTCACGTGCTGAAGGAAGAAGCCGATGATTGGTGGGTCGGTAGAAGTCAAGCCCTTGAGGAGGAGGATGAAGAGATAACTTGGGAAGTTTTTTGTGCTGAGTTCTTAGGGAAGTACTACCCTGAGAGTGTGAAGGGAAAGAAAGAGATGGAATTTCTCGAGCTGAAGCAAGGTAGTATGTCAGTGGTTGACTATACTGCTAAGTTTATGGAATTGGTTTAGTTTCATCCTCATTATGCTACTGCTACTACTGAGTTTTCTAAGTGTATTAAGTATGAGAATGGCTTGCGTCCTGAGATTAAGCAAGCTATGAGATATCAGAGGATTAGAAGGTTTTCATATTTGACGGAATGTTGTAGAATTTTTGAAGAAGATAGCAAAGCTCGTTCTACGCATTACAAGAGTGTGAATGAGAGGAAAGGGAAGCATCAAGCTAGAAGTGGACCTTATGTGACACCCACTGATAAGGGCAAGCATAGGGGAAACTTTGATAGGAGATCTGGTGGAGGGAGTTCTGGTCCCGTTAAGTGTTACAAGTGTGGAGATTTAGGCCACAAGTCTTTTGAGTGTGGGAAGAATATTGTGAAATGTTCAAACTGTGGAGGTCTTGGACATGCTACTACCGAGTGTAGGAGGAACATTGTGAAGTGCTTCAATTGTGGGGAAGTTGGTCACATTAGTACTAAGTGTACTAAGCCGAAGCAAGCTCAGGCGGGCGGAAAGGTGTTTGCATTAGCAGGGAAGGATACTACTAGTGCAGACCGTTTGATTAAAGGTACATGCTTTATTAATAGTACGCCTTTAGTTACTATTATTGATACGGGAGCGACTCATTCATTTATTTCTCTTGAGTGCGCTAAGCGTTTGAATTTGTTTATGTCTTCTTGGGGTGGTGAAATGGTTATTGAGACTCCTGCTTCAGGGTCGGTAACTACTTCTTTGGTGTGTGTAAGTTGTTCTTTGACCATGTATGGTAAAGATTTTGTTATGGATTTAGTTTGTTTGCCGTTGGAAGGTTTGGACGTGATCTTGGGTATGAACTGGTTGCAATTTAATCGAGTTCATATAGATTGTTATCATAAGTTAGTAAGGTTTCCTTCTTTGGATGAGGATGAAGAAGAGAGTTTCCTATCCACAAAAGAGTTGAAGAAACTTTTAGTGGACGAAGTTCAGTTGTTTGGTTTGTTTGCATCATGGTCAGTGGAAAGCGAAGTGGAGATAAGTAGGTTTCCAGTGGTGTGTGATTTTCCAGAAGGGTTTTCGGATGATATTAAGGATGTACCGCCGGAAAGAGAAGTTGAGTTTTCTATTGATCTAGTTTCGGGTACTAGACCGATTTTGATGGCACCGTATCGTATGTCAGCTTCAAAGTTGGTAGAATTGAAGAAGCAATTGAATGAATTGTTGGATAAGAGGTTTGTTAGGCCGAGTATTTCTCCTTGGGGTGCGCCGGTATTGTTGGTAAAGAAGAAAGATGGAAGTATGCGGTTATGTATTTATCGACAGTTGAACAAGGTGACAATTAAGAACAAGTATCTGCTTCCGAGGATCGATGATTTGATGGACCAATTGGTTGGCGCGCGTGTTTTTAGTAAGATTGATTTGAGATCAGGATATCACCAAATTCGTGTGAAAGAGGAGGATATTCAAAAGACGGCTTTTAGGACATGGTATGGTCATTACGAGTATTCCGTGATGCCATTCGGAGTTTCTAATGCGCCAGGTGTGTTTATGGAATACATGAATCGTATTTTTCATGAACAGTTGGATCGTTTTGTGGTTGTGTTCATCGACTACATTTTGATTTATTCTAAGTCTCAAGAAGTGCATGAAAAACATTTAAGGATTGTGTTACAAATTCTGAAAGAGAAACAATTGTATGCTAAGTTATCAAAGTGAGAGTTTTGGTTGTCGAAGGTAAGTTTTCTTGGGCATGTTATTTCTGATGGTGGTATTAGTGTTGATTCATCCAAGATTGATGCGGTAATACAATGGGAAGTTCCTAGATCGGTTACGGAGATTCGAAGCCTTTTAGGCTTGGCGGGTTATTATTGAAGGTTTATTGAAGGATTTTCAAAGTTGGCACTTCCGTTAACGCAATTGACTTGTAAAGGAAAGACTTTCATTTGGGATATTCATTGCGAAGAAAGTTTTATGGAACTTAAGAGAAGGTTATCAACGGCTCCGATCTTGATTTTGCCGAATCCGACGAAACCATTTGTGGTGTTTTGTGATGCTTAATTGTTTGGGTTAGGTGGTGTTTTGATGCAAGATGGAAAAGTTGTAGCTTATGCTTCAAGACAATTGAGGGTGCATGAAAAGAATTATCCTACGCATGATTTGGAATTAGCGGTTTTGGTTTTTGCTCTAAATATTTGGAGGCATTATCTTTATGGTGCAAGGTTCAAAGTTTTTAGTGATCACAAAAGTTTGAAGTATTTATTTGATCAAAAGGAATTGAACATGAGACAAAGGAGATGGTTAGAACTTTTGAAGGATTATCATTTTAGTTTGAATTACCATCCGGGTAAGGCGAATGTGGTGGTTGATGCCTTGAGTCGTAAGTTGTTACATATGTCCGCATTGATGATAAGGGAATGGGAACTTTTAGAGAATTTTAGAGACTTGAGTTTGGTTTACGAGATGACACCGAGAAGTGTGAGATTTGGTATGCTACATGTTACGAATGATTTTCTTGCAATCGTTTGTGAAAAGCAAAAGTTGGATTTGAAATTTGTTGACTTGATGATGAATGAGAATGAGGATTTCAAGGTTGATAATTTTGGAGTTTTGAGATTCCGTGGTCGTATTTGTATTCCCGATGATGAGGAGTTGAAAAGGATGATATTGGAAGAGGGACACCAGAGTAATTTAAGTATACATCCGGGAGCGAATAAGATGTACCAAGATTTGAAAAAGATCATTTGGTGGTCCGGATTGAAGAGAGATATAGCTCATTTTGTGTATGCGTGTTTGACTAGTCAGAAGTCTAAGGTGGAACATCAGAAGCCTAGTGGTTTAATGCAACCGTTGGATATGCCGGAATGGAAATGGGATGGTATATCGATGGATTTTTTTACGGGTTTGCCGAATACGCAAAGAGGTCACAATGCTATTTGGGTAATTGTGGACAGGCTTACTAAATCTACTCACTTTATTCCGATTGATATTAGTTATTCTTTGGAGAAGCTAGCCTAGATTTATGTTTTTGTGATTGTGAAGTTGCATGGAGTTCCTAAGAGTATTATATCGGATAAGATCCTAGATTTACATCGAGGTTTTGGGAAAGTTTGCAAAAGGCTTTGGGTTCTAAGCTAAGATTGAGTTCAACTTACCATCCTCAGATGAATGGTCAAACCGAGAGGACAATTCAATCGTTAGAGGATTTGTTGTGTGCTTGTGTGCTAGAACAAGGTGGTGTTTGGGATAGTTATTTAGCGTTGATTGAGTTCACCTACAATAACAGTTTTCATTCGAGTATTGGTATGACACCATTTGAGGCTTTGTATGGTCGGAGATGTCGAACACCTTTGTGTTGGCATGAAACCGGAGAGAGAACGGTAGTTGGACCGGAGATGGTACAACAAACGACGGACAAAGTGAAGTTTATTCGGGAGAAAATGAGAGCTTCTCAGAGTAGACAAAAGAGTTATCATGACAAGAGAAGAAAGGATCTTGAGTTTCAGGAAGGCGACCATGTGTTCTTGAGAGTTACACCGGTTACGGGTGTGGGTCATGATTTGAAGTCGAAGAAGTGGACTTCTCGTTTTATTGGACCGTATCAGATTATTGCACAAGTGGGTGTTGTGGCTTATCGTGTGGCGTTGCCTCCGAATCTTTCGAATTTGCATGATGTGTTCCATGTTTCGCAACTTCGGAAGTATGTTCCGGATCCGTCACATGTTATTCCTATGGACGAGGTTGAAGTAAGAGATAACCTTACGGTGGAAGCTTTGCCGGTTAGGATTTTGGATCGTAAAATTAAGAAGCTAAGAGGCAAGGATGTTGTGCTTGTGAAAATGGCGTGGGGAGGCGCTACGAAAGGCAATATGACTTGGGAATTGGAGAGTAGGATGCACGAGTCGTATCCGGAGTTGTTTGGATCATGTAATATTTTCGAGGACGGAAATTTCTAAAGCGGGGGAGAGTTGTAACGCCCCGATTCGATTTTCCCAAATTTTTGTGGAGTCTTTTATTTTATTTGTATGATAATTGTTTTATTTGTGAAATTATCATGATGATATTTTATGTTGAGGAATTAATGTGATATGTTGGTGTGATATGTGATTTTACCGTTTTGTGAATTTTCGGGTAAAATTGGATAAGAGGGTATTTTAGATATTTGTTAATTAGTGATAAGTTAGAAATTAGTAGGATTGGTATTTTTGAGAGAAAAATGATATTTGGTTGGAAAGAGGTAGAAAATAGAAATAGAAAGAAAAAGAATATAAGAGAGTGAGAAATAGTGAAATAGAAAGTTGGTAAGAAGAGAAAGAAAAAAAGAAGAAAGAAAATGAGGGAAGAGAAAAAGAAGAGAAAAGTGGGAAAGTTGGAAAAGCTTCAAGATTGCTCCTAGGAATCAGTATAATCGGGTAAGGGTGATAAGAATTGTTATCTTAATATTGTGCATGATTATGTATGTGTTTGATTTGTTGAGTTTTGGTTTTGATGGAAGTTTAAGAGAAGATGAATAGTTAGGGTTTTAGAGAAAATGTGAGAAATTGGTAGATTAATCGGTTAGAAATCGTTATAATCGAATTATGATGTTAGATATATGCTTTAGATCATGTTTATGGAAGTATTTTGGAGATTTTGGGTGTTTTGAGTTGACTGTTCGCAGCTGAGAAATTATGGAATTCGCAGTGGTCGCTCAATGAGTTATCCCTCGCTCAGCGAAAGTTCCAGGGTTTTCCTCGCTCAGCGAGCCTGTAGGTTTTTGAGAAATATGTGTTTTATTCTGTAGCTTTAGTTTCTGGTATCCGTTCTTAGTATTCCTTATATCGATTCAAAGCTAGAAACGTGTAGAAACTAATAATGCGAAGAAATGAAATGTTTAGCCAACTTTCACCCGAATTTTCCGATAAAACGTAAATGAATTAATTATGGAAATGTGGGTTGATGTGATGTGGTGGCCGTTTGGAAAATGAATACATTGTTTGAATTGAATTTCAATGTATGTTAATTGAATGGGATGAATGCATAATTATGTTGTGAATAACATATGCATTTTCAAGAATGTTGTGTGTCATTTTGCATGTAAAGCATAATGTATGCATTCTTGTGTTGTGGTGTTGCACCCCAAAATTTTCCCTCCCCTAGTCCAGAAAATATGTTCCAAGGTATCCCAAGAGGTTCACAAGGTTCACAAGGTATCCCAAGAGGTTCACAAGGTTTACAATTAGTCAGAAAGTTTGACAATCCCCTCAGACAATGCATCCTTCTAAGCAATGCATCCTAAACTAGGGTTTTGAATTTCATCAGGCTAAATGGACTTTCAAGGCCTCAAGTGAGCTTCATAATATCCTACATGTCTTCAAGAATCCCTATGTCAAGTTTCAAGGCTTTCCCAAAAGGTTTGCTCAGTTAAATGATCAGATATGCAAAAATCAGTCAAAGTGGTTAAAAAGTCAAACTGAGGTCAACTGTGGTCAAACCAAAGTCAAACTTCATGATTTTTTGCCAACATCAATTTTATGAAGTAAAATTCATCATTTGATCAAGGTTTGATCATGATTCATCAAGGAGATTTCAGATCATCAAGAATCAGGAGTTTCTAAATTAGGGTTTTCATAGGAAAAGTCAATTGAACTTTGACCAGCCATAACTTTCACATGCTTCATCAAAAATTTCCCATCCAAAGCTCATTTTGAAGGAAATTTAATTCTCTACAACTTTGTGTCTCACAAGCCAAGCCCAAAAATGCTTCATTTGGAAGGTATGAGCTAAGACATTATAGGTCATTTCAAAAGTCAACAAAAAGTCAACATCTTCCAAAGGGCATAACTTGAAAATGGTAAAAGATATGGACATGAGACCAAAGATGTTTGTTAGAGGACTCTTTAAGTTTTCCAAAATGTCCAAGAACACCTCCATAGCCTTAAAATTGAAGGAGTTGTGTCTTTGCAAAGTTGGGAAATTTTTGGGAGGTTTGTGAAGCAAATGAAATCTTAAAACCAAATTTTGCCAAATGGGCCTACAAAATTCCAATCCAATCTCAAGGATAAGGTCATACACGACCCATTGACTATTTTTCCATATTTTTATGTTTTATATTTTATTATTTTGGATTTTATTTAATAAAATTCAATTTTAATGAAAATAAAATATAAAAAGTCAATCTAAAAATCTGATTTTTGTTCTAGAAAGATTGAAATATCATTTAAAGATGATTGAGAGGATCAAATTTCGTGTAAAGTCTCTAAGGCATGAAAATATTTGATTTTTCTCACTTTTGGAATCATATCTTTCTTCAATCTCAAGCTATCCAAAAGCCCAAAGAATAGACAATTTTTATGACCTAATTTCATTCACTATAAGACTATGAATGTAACAGCCCGGGCCCCTCGCAAGGCAATCCCGACACTGCCACCTCACGATCTTCTCTACCCCCTCACTAATAGAGTTTTTGCCTTCCGTGGGAATCGAACCCTGTACCCTGGGGTTCAAGTACTTGTTCAATCCATTCCCACTACCACTTGAGCTAGTAGCTCAAGTGGTAGTGGGAATGGATTGAACAAGTACTTGAACCCCAGGGTACAGGGTTCAATTCCCACGGAAGGCAAAAACTCTACTAGTGAGGGGGTAGAGAAGATCGTGAGGTGGCAGTGCCGGGATTGCCTTGCGAGGGGCCCGGGCTGTTACAAAAAAAGGCGCAAGGCAATCCCGGCATTGCCACCTCACGATCTTCTCTACCCCCCCTCACTAGTAGAGTTTTTGCCTTCCGTGGGAATCGAACCCTGTACCCTGGGGTTCAAGTACTTGTTCAATCCATTCCCACTACCAATTGAGCTAATTTTTTTTGTAACAGCCCGGGCCCCTCGCAAGGCAATCCATTCCCACTACCACTTGAGCTAGTAGCTCAATTGGTAGTGGGAATGGATTGCCTTGCGAGGGGCCCGGGCTGTTACAAAAAAAGGCGCCTTTTTATGTAACAGCCCAGACCCCTCGCAAGGCAATCCCGGCACTGCCACCTCACGATCTTCTCTACCCCTCTCACTAGTAGAGTTTTTTCCTTCCGTGGGAATCGAACCCTGTACCCTGGGGTTCAAGTACTTGTTCAATCCATTCCCACTACCAATTGAGCTATTTTTTTGTAACAGCACGGGCCCCTCGCAAGGCAATCCCGACACTTCCACCTCACGATCTTCTCTACCCCCTCACTAGTAGAGATTTTGCCTTCCGTGGGAATCGAACCCTGTACCCTGGGGTTCAAGTACTTGTTCAATCCATTCCCACTACCAATTGAGCTACTAGCGCAAGTGGTAGTGGGAATGGATTGAACAAGTACTTGAACCCCAGGGTACAGGGTTCGATTCCCACGGAAGGCAAAAACTCTACTAGTGAGGGGGTAGAGAAGATCGTGAGGTGGCAGTGCCGGGATTGCCTTGTGAGGGGCACGGACTGTTACAATGAACATGATACAATACTAGGGGACGAAATTTGGCAGCCAAAAGCACTCATACAAAGTTCAAAAAATCAAGAAATTTTGAAATTCGGTTTGACAAACCCATCCACCTAAAAGGAGTTTTGAAGGTTGAGAAAGCTTCTTTGAGGCAACTAGAACGTGTTTGAACAATCATACTCATCAAAAGCATCATAAAATATGGATCCCGATTCTGTTTTTGTTCTTAAATTTTGAATTTTCGATTACATCTTTATGTCCATTATAAACTGTTTTTAATGATTGCTACATGTTTGTTATGATGCATAGAACGATTCTGGAAGGTTGGATTGAAGCTTCGTGGCCGGAACCATAGGTTACCATTGTTAGGGTTTCAACCTCAAGAATGGGGTTTTGCGTTTCACATCATTAATGGACATGTTAAAAACATGGCTAAGTCGTACAAACCATGAGCAATCAAAATATGTCATCAATTTTAAAGATTGTAATGGTTTATGCGTAATTTAAGAAATATAGGTTTATCTGCCAATTTTGTTCGCAGGAAATTTTGCAGGAAAAGTTGAAGAGAAATTCGCAGGAAATTTGAGGAAGAAGATGAAGCCTGCGCGCGAAATCTGATTTTAAATTCTAGTTTTATTATTTAATCAATTGTTTGTGTCTTAGATCACAAAAGTGCAGGTGGCCCAGTGGCTTTTGGTGTACGCATATGGACTTCAGGACCTGGGTTCGATCCCCAGGTTCTTTCTTTTTATTCATTTGTTTTCTTATTTTTTCAGGTTTACGATATCATGGTTTTGGTTCATTCCATAGGCAGCTGTGCAGGCGTAGCCCAGTGGTATCCCATCTTGCTGGTAATGGGGAGGTCCTGGGTTCAAATCCAGGCCTCCCCAAATATTTTTTTAACCTTGTTTTTATTTTTTATTTTTTTCCTTAATTGTTTAATTATATAAATTATATTATCATATTAATTAATTTATTAAAACTAATAATTCTATTTAAAATATTAATCAAACTTTATATTTTTATAAATGTCATAATTTTTTTTATTAATTCTAATTAGTTTTTTTATAAATAAATTTTGTATATTTTTTTTATTATTCATAATATGTAAATAATTTATTTAAGTTTTAGTTAATTATTTAAACCTAAAATGTCTAAACCCTAATTTTCTTAAATGAGGCATAAACCCTAATTTTTTTGTTAATTTTAATATTTAACCTAAATTTCTTTTTAAATCCTAATTAAATCATCATTTTTTTAAATATGTAAATAGTTTAATATTTTGATTATATCAAATTTGTTATATTTTCTTCTAAAAAACCTTTTAATGTTTAACCTAAAAATAATGTTCTCTCTTAAATTTTTATTTTCTTTATATTTTTACTAACCCTTTCTTATTATTATTATTTCATTATTATTAACATTTAAATTATTGCTTATTTATTTTCTATTTATCGTTATTATTATTTTTCGATTATATTGTAATTGTCCTGACGCTTTGTAATAGTTTAGGTTTATATTTTTGCTTTATTTTTTATTATGAATATATTTACTGTGTGGTTAGTAATTCTAGGGTGTGAATAACATACTTGTAATTAAAATTAACTTAGCATAATTAATTTAAAAAGATAAATATTTGAACTTGAACACTCACACACGTAAGTCGATCTTTGATCGCCATCTTGCACTTCCTAGGGTTACCTCTCATGTTGCCTATTTCAAAAGGTCAAGTAAGGTGTCTTAAGCAAAGTCCCTTCATAAATATCATCAAATCCCTTCAGTTTATAAGATCAAGTCCCTTCGAGGTTGCCTACGACAAATGATCTTGTCCCTTCGAGTAAAAGATGATAAGTCCCTACGTATTGCTAAAGACACCTTGCAGTTGCCTACATTCAGATGTCCCTACACATGTCCCTTATCACATCCAAGGTAATGACTACCTATTCCTTAATAATAGGGATAGTATTACCATTGAAAGAACATAAGAACAATAAAGACTTAATCTAGGGTAGGTTTCTCTTAAGTTGCTTGCTCACATTTCAAAATACTCTTTACACCACACTTTTCAAACAAATTTTCAAAAAACAAGTCTTTATATACATCCATACGAGGATCATTATAAAGTACTTAGAAAGTTTCTAATCACACACTACACCTTTTCAAAACAATTTAAAGTGAACTAAGTAACTAAGAGCCCATGGATAACCATGGATATAAAGGGTGCTAACACCTTCCCTTTATATAACCTACCCCCCGAACCCAAAATCTTTTTAAGGTCTTTCCTGTTCTTTTATGTCATTTCCTTTTGGATAAAATAAAAGTCGGTGGCGACTCTTGCTATCCGCAACATTATAGAAAGTCAGTTCTCCCACCGTGTTACATGTGAGATTCTTTGTGAATTCGTTGTAGCATCGTGTGCTCATGTGGAGTGTGAGCGATGACTACAACAAGATCGTGTGTCCATGTGGGGTGTGAGCGATTGGATTGTGCGCCCATGTGGGGTGTGAGCAATCCAGAAACATCGTGTGCCCGTGTGAGGTGTGAGCGATAGGTGATTTATTCACATTGATTATGTGCCCGTGTGGGGTGTGAGCAATTAGATTATATGCCCGTGTGGGGTGTGAGCAATCCATAAACATTGTGTGCCCAGTTATTATGATAATGTTTCTCACCCTTCTGTTGTTTTATGATGCTCTACGAGGCATTGCAGAGTAGGTTGCTGGAAGGTATTTTTGTGAAGCTCGTCTTCATCTTTTGGTCGGTCGGCTCTGATATGTAGCACCAGGTAGCTAGGGTCGGCTTGATGCCTCTTTGTGAATGCATTTGTATATGTATTTTTATGATAGATGTTTTATGTAAACATGACATTATTTTGGTGATTCAAACTCGTGGATATATTTATGATAAGTATATAAGTTTGAAATTGTTATGTGGTTTCTGCTGTTATTTGAATTATATGAATACGGGTGTAAGGATGAAATTCTTCGTGTTTGCAAGTTACCCTGTTTGTTGCATATCTTAATGAGCAGGTGTTGTATGTTTTAAATATTCAAGTATAATGTGGCATTTCTCTTTTATACCATGTTTCAAATATACTCTGATGAAATTTTTAATAAGTGTCTAAATGATTTAATTGCTTATTTGGGGTATAGAAAAGGGGTGTTACATTAAGTGTATATATATATATATATATATATATATATATATATATTGTAGGATCAAGCGCTTACCACTGCACTAAAAGCAATTGTTGTTAGTGAAGGCGCAACTTTATTTCCTTATAGTATAGAGTCTTTCAAGGGGCTGCGCCTATTAAGCGCCATGGGTTGGGATGTTAAGCCCATCGAATCCCTAAGGGTGATGCTGAATTAATAAATCCAACAATCTCCCCCCCAGTGTCAGCCGGGGGGATTCGAACCCATGACCTGGCTCTGATACCACTTGTAGGATCAAGCGCTTACCACTGCACTAAAAGCAATTGTTGTTAGTGAAGGCGCAACTTTATTTCCTTATAGTATAGAGTCTTTCAAGGGGCTGCGCCTATTAAGCGCCATGGGTTGGGATGTTAAGCCCATCGAATCCCTAAGGGTGATGCTGAATTAATAAATCCAACATATATATATATATATATATATATATATGCACTTGAAGATATTTTGTAAAAAAAACACTTTTTCAATCCATCTTTGAACTTAAAATACATTTGTGATAGAGAAACTTCATCATTTACATTTCTTCTTGTAAATCAAAGCTTTTATGCTTCAATATTTGATCCTTTGAAATTTGATGCTCCAAAAGCTTTGCTTGTTACTTGTTGTTCAAGCTACCATGTCAATAGGTAGCTAAGCACCTTTTGTGTCAAGATTAGAGGTAGATGATTCTCTCTTTTGTATGTATTGATATTGATAGTTAGTTTGTGAACCTTGTTGATGATTAATATATGGTGAAAATTTTTATTTGTATGGTTTATATTTTGTTTTGGTTCATGATTGAGAAATATGATATAAAACTTGACCTGGGTTTTAATCCATCAACAAACAAAGGCTAAAGATAGTTTTGTGAGTTGATGCTCATAAATATCACACCTTTAATGTTATCATATTGATAGTTAGAGTGAAAGATCGTCTAAATATCAATATGATAAATCTCACAACTTGTGTTAGAGATAAACATGTTGAGAGAATATGTGATTATATTCATTGCTAACAAGTTCACATACTTTATCGAGTAAATACGTATGAAGTGGATTATCAAACCCTAATATTGACATACTTTTACCAATCGTTTTAAAACCAAACTCTTTTACTGTTGATTATAACTTTTCATGCAACTGTCACGTTACAAACCAAACATCTTTGATAACCTAAGCTTAAAAAAATTTCGAGTGTAGAACGACAGTAATATTGAAACAATCCTTGTGGAAACGGTAACAAAAACCCACACTAATATTCTTTCAACAAAATGGCGTCATTGTCATGGATTGTATTAGTTAAAAAGTTTTAAGTTGTGTATAATTTTTCTTTTGCTTTTGAATTTGTTTGTTAAGTTATGCAGATTCTATTTATGCGAGGAAAGTTACCTGTAAATCAACTTCTATTCGATCCTGAGATTGATAGAACTTCACGTAAGTTGAATAAAAAAACTAGATGGAGGAGGCAACTTGCCATAGAAAGAGGAGAGCAAGGGGAATGTTCTACTTCTACACCAACACCACATTTCACGCAAATCATGGCATATCCACCACCACTGCCACTTTCTACTTCAACACCTTGTATCAATATTCCGCGACACAATACTCTGTTTGCTCATAATTTGAACAACGGAAGGCAAGCCGAGATGAAGACGGGGTTTCTCCAACTCTTATATGGAAATCCTTTTACGGGGATGGATCATGAGGATCCTTTCGACCATCTTACTAAATTCTATGAAATTGTGGGAGCGAACGAAGTGGATGAAGATCAAGAAGAACAACATTTCAAGAGATTATTCCCTCATTCTTTGATAGGGAAATAGAAAGAATTGTATCTTGATTAACCCATTATTGTCATGATGGACTGGAACATTTTGGAAGAGAAGTTTCTAGAGGGATTTTCCCCTCATTATTGATACGTAGATGCTAAAACTTCTATTTTGTGTTTGTTTAAGGTACAAATGAATCTTGGAAGAGATACAAGTCTATGATCCAGAAATGTAAAGGCCATGGTTTCAATGAATTAACACAAGTCCACATATTTCGAAATGGACTCCAACCAACTCATAAAATCTATTGGATGCTACTTCGGGCGGTTCTTTATTGTCAAAGAGCACAGAGGAAACCGATTAAATAATCAATCTAATGGCGCTCAATGACCTTCAAGGCCAACACAATTAGGGTACTTCCCAAAAGAAAGCGGGGATGATTGAATTAAGAACTAATGATCCCATTCTTGCTCAAAAAAAATATTATCACAACAAGTGGAATTATTGACTCAACAAATGTCAAAACTTCCACAACAAATAAAAGAAATGCAAGGAGTGTCGAGCAAGAATAAAAAAATCGCAAGTTGTAAACTATGCAAAGGAGATCACTTCACCAGTTTGTGTCCTCCGGTAAACGGAGAAGTAAATTTCGAGGGAAATCAAAATCAACAACAAGGTTATCATCCAAGACAACAAACTAATCAAAACAACTCTCAACAACCTTATCAAAACCAAGGATACCAACAAATAGGTAATTATCAAAACCAACAAGGTTGAACACAAGAAGCCAGAACTTCAAACCGTCAAAATCCTTATCAACATACATAAGCTCAAGTGGGAAATTCAAAGTTGGAAGAGACTCTAAATAAATTCATTCAAATGTCAATGGCCAATAAAAAAAGTAATGAGCGGCAATTAAAAATCTAGTAAATCAAGTTAGGAAACTTGCGAAACAATTAGTCGATCAATAACCATGGCCATCTTTTTCCACTAACGCTCAAGTTAACCCATGGCCATCTTTTTCCACTAACGCTCAAGTTAACCCGAAGGAGCATTGCAAAGCCGTTGTGACTAGAAGGGAAAAAGAGGTAAGTGAAGAAAAAGAAAAAGACAAGAAATTTGATAAAGAAAAAAGCCATAAGATTATGGAGGAAGAAAAAAATAGTGAGGAAGAAGTTGAAAAATATGATAAGGAGAAATTAGTTGAAAATGAAAACCATGAAAAAGAAGACGTGGGGGAGAAAAAGAGAAGGATCATGAAAGGAAAGGAGAAGTTGAATCCAATTCCTATTCAAGGGTTTGGTTAACACTTTACCACTTTTTCACCCTTGTACTCTTTCTCTGGCTCACTTCACTCTCAACTCTCACTCACTCTTGCTCTCATCACTTTCAACTCACTCACTTACTCACTCACTCTCTCAAGGTTTGTCTTATTGCTCTAATTTCTCTTAATGTTTTTCTCTTGTACTCTTAGAAATTGTATAGTTTCATGTGGGTCGGGCATAGTCTCTGAGAACTTAGCATATAAGTAGTTTAGGTTTGCATGTTGTTGCTTTGTTGTGAAATAATTTTGGAATGATAGTGTGAGCTTTAATTGTAGAAGATGAGAAGAGAAGAAGAATTAGGTTTTAATTTTTTTTTTGAAATTCGCCCAACAAGCTTCAAGCGAGGCTTCACTTCAGCTTTGTCGGGCGAAGCAGACGTGAGAGCCCATGTTCAGTTCTGTTTTGTTGTTTTGTTATTTTGATTCAATTTCTTTTAATTTGTAGTTTATTATAACATTATTTCTACTATTGTGATGGGTTGTTTTTCTGTTGTGTTTTGCAGATCCCCAAAAATGAAACCAAATGCTTCCAAGAAACAAAAGGCTACTAGTGGTAGTGGCTCTGCTCGACCAGTTGAGTTTGATCCACATCGTTTCCGTAGTACTGAGAATGCTGCTAGAATTGATATTCTTGAGGGTAGACATCTTATCTCTAAGTTTCCTTTCATCATCAACTCAGAGGGTACATACCGGAGGTTACAAGGAAATTTTGAAAGTAAGATGTGGGGAACTTTGCTGAACCCAATGGATCGAGTCAGTTATGAGCTGGTTCGTGAGTTTTACGCAAATGATTTGCAACTGGAGGGGTAAAATTTTAGGTACACCATTTATGTTCTAGGGAAAGAAATTCGTTTTGATCATGAGGCAATCAACAATTTGCTGGGCAAGCTGAGTTCCTTGGGAATCTTGGATTGTGATGCTTACTCAAAAGAACTTGGAACGCATCTTGATCATTCCAAGATTGCAAGATCGATTTTGCTGGAAGGAATGACCGTGAAGTTGAATGAAGTGGGTGAAGAAATTTGTTATAGTTGAGAGGATATACCTCCCATAGTTCAAGTTGTGCTTATATTGATATCTTATAATGTCAAACCAAGATTGCACATGTCCTCGGTTCCTATTGATACTGGTTTGCTCATGTACTACATCATGGAAAATATAGAGGTGGACATTGCCCAAATAATATCTAATGAAATGAAGAATTTTGTTGAGAACACCAAGATGCCCAGAGTACACTCTCATGCTTCAATCATCTTCCCGACCCTTGTTCAGTCTTTGTGCAACCAGAAGTGGGTGCTTGAGCCAAATATGGTCAACGAAAAAATAAGAGAGATAATAGATGATGACTACATTGAAAAGTATTGCAAAGGAGTGTTGAGTGAGAGGAAAAAGAAAAAGGGGGTTGTTGGTGAGAGTTCTCAGGTGCAAGCTAATGAATCATCTAAGGCTCTTGATTTCTCCACATGGGACCCTAGGATGAAGGCAACTTTTAATTATTCTTGGTGTCGCTCCCACCAAATGACACCGGGTCAAAAGGGGTACAGACGCGAACGGTCGGCGAAAGGGACAATGAGAACACACAGCTGTGAACTCACTGGAGATGAATAGAGTCGCCAGCTAGGCATTTTTATCCCGGAGGAAAGGCAATGCTGCATAGACCTAGAAAAAGAATGGATAAGACGGTCGCGAACCAGAGAGACTGAGAAAGGGGGTTGGTTACAACCTGGGAAGGTATTAGCACCCAGATTGTCCGTCGTACTCGACGGGATCCACGCTTAAAAGATTTGTGTTTTAAAGGGGTAGTGTCAGTGCAATTTGTGTATAAAGGAGCTGGAAAAGGATGTACAGGTGTCAGTGTAAAAGAAAGTGATGTGTGATATGTACAGTGTCAGTGTAAGAAGTGAATGGAATGCTCAAGATCATGAGGCTTAAAAGAATAAGGCTAGAAAGAGGGGGAATATACAGAGACTTTTGTTCGATAACTGTTAGGTTATGCCTACGTATCCTCTCGTGCAATGAGGAAGTCAGAACACCGTAGTTCGACCCAAAGAGACTGAAAGGTGAATTGACTTGTGAACTGCTTACTTGTCTATGCTCAAGTGTATGACCTGTCTGGCTCAGGTGCAAACTGTCTTGCATTAGACGGAAGAAGCAAGTTCGCGTTTGTGAGTGAATGAGATGAGAAAAGAATCCCGAAGGAGACGATTATTGTTTGTTTTTTGTGTTTTCAGTCTTTTCTTGCTTTTGAATGTTTGTCATAAGTTAATGAGCCTAAACCTAAACCCATGGATTTAGTAAACTCATCATATCTTCCCTCTGATTAGGGGTAATGAGGATACCTTAAGTGTGAAGTCAGCTTCTCACACTTAATCACCTTTGGTGTAGGATTAAGATCATCAACCTACTTGTGATTAATTAGATGTTTTTGGTGTTTTTGTTTAGTTTTAAGTAATGAGGTTAAGCCATAATCAGGGATTAAACAGACTCATTACACCATCCTAATAGAAGGATAATAGATGAGAATGTTTAAGCTGAGGAAAGCTCCTCAACTTAATCCATGATTAGGGATTAAACTCATGACAAAACAAGCCTTTGATTAAGTGGATTTTATTTAATGATATGATGATGAAGTGAATTTTATAGTTTGTAAGACAACTTGAGGGGGACTTGTCCATTAACACTAGGGTTAGTCCTTCTTAACCAATTAAGGAAGAATTAGAACCCTAATGCAAGGCCCAAGTTACAAGCTTGATGTCTTGATGATTTATTAAGTGAATTGATTAAGAGATTTAAACACATTAAGGGTTTAACACTTAGGATTAAAGTTATACACTCCATCCTAAGAGAAGGATGCAGGCATAAGCTTAATCACAAAGCCTTGAAGCCTTTAGGGTTTAGTCCCTGATTATGAGATGAGAAGAGAAGACTCAAAAGAGACACAAAGGTAAAACTAAGAGGGGAGACTAATCAAAACCCTAATCATTGTCATGCTTGGTTGTTCCTAGGGTTTGTGAGGTTTATCAAGAAAAATCTTCAATGGAACCACCAGGAAGCAGATGAAAGGAGCAAAGAGAAGCAAAGTAACTTGCTTCACTTAAGAAGTCAAGTCACTTGAAGAAAGAAAGTAGGAGGAAGAAGAGTGAGCAAGCTCAATCTCAAACACAAACATAAATGCAGCAATGGATGCAAGAGAGATGAAAAGAAAAGTTATGAGAAGTGAAGGCAAATTCACTTCTCAAGTCACTTACCACCTGAAATGTTAGAAAAGAAATGCAATGCTATGCCAAATAAGATGGAGTGATATGATGCAAAACAAAACCAGAAGCATGTTGATGATGATAATGATGCTATGAGGTGCTATAAACATGAGGCAAAGCATAGAGATGTTCATACAAGATCATGGATGCAAATGATGCAAGTTAAGGAGCATGATCTTACATGAAAAGTTATGAAACATACATGGCAAACAACATGGCAAATGCAAGATGCAATGATCACACATGCTTTCTATATGTCTTAAGATGTCAAATGAATCAAATGGATGCTTGGAATGGCATGGCAAGTCATGTTATGCAAGAGAATGCAAGAAGGATGCAAATGGAAGCCCAAATTAGGGTTCATGAATCAAACATCAAACAAAAACCAAAAACAGAAGCAAACCCTAAGATAAAAAAATGGAAAATGCCACCCAAAGAAACCCTAAACCTATACTAAACCAAAGTCCAAAGGGGAGGTCTCAACTCTTAACCAATCTCAAGTTATGATTTTTCTAAGTTATTAGGGTTTTTAGGGTTCCTAAACAAAAGAAATGCCAAACAAATGAGAAATGCAAGATCAAATCATGGCCATTTTATCTCAAAAACTACATGCCAAATACAATGCAATGCAAAAAGAATCAATGTCCAACTCTTCATGAATAGGCATAAATGAATTTTTGAACTTTGGATCAAAATAATGCACAAAAAATGATTTAATTCAATGGAAAATTCTCAAAGTGCATCAAGATCAAAAAAGAAATTTGGTTTGAAGGTTGGACAATGTTTCTAAATGTCTTAGAACATTTCATGAATTTTTTGGTGATTTTTAAATACCTAAAAGTATTTTTAATAAATTAATTTTCATTAATCAATTAAAAATAAACTTTTAAATATTTAAAAATACTTTTTTAATGATAAAAAATAAAATGAAAATATTTTTGGGTCATAAAAATTAATAAAACTTATGAGAAAAAGTTTCATAATTTTTAGATATTTTTTACTATTTTAAAATAATTGTGCAATTTAAATGAAAAGAAAATGAATTAAAAATGAATAAAATGAAAGTAATCAGAAAGGGTGGCCAGGATTGAGTCTGAGTTTAAATGGATTGACCACGCGCCAGATCCAAGGGTCCTGGTTGCTTCTGAGTTAATTAATTAAATTATGATTAATTAAACTTAAACACGTGGATTAGGGCTAATCAAACAGATCTGGACCACACACACACGCGGGAGGTCAACGCTTTCAACGCATCCAACGGTCCAAATTCAAATGGGAATTAATTACATGATTAGGGCACAAATGACTTTCAGGTGGCCGGAGAAGACTTCCGGTCGTCTTCTCCGGCCAGCATCTCCCCTGAAAATCCCCAAAACCCCAAAAACCTAACTAAAATGAAATCTAAGAATTGGGAAATGATCCCCACTCACTCACGAATCAAAACCCTCACTCAAAACAAATTTATTCTTCCTAACAAGGCTGAATCGAAGCAAGAAAGAATTAGGGCACGCAAGTTTCAGAAAGCAATTAAACTCTCATTTCATCACCATTTCAAAAACTAAAAGCATACTCATGATCAGGAAGACATGTAGAACAAGTTTAAAACAAAAGAAATGATTTCTGGAAAAATATTTTTCAAGCTACCTGAGATTCGAAGCTTTCACTCTGATGACTTTCTGGCCACTTCCTTCAGTGCAATCCACTCCACTTGACCCTCTGGTGATGCTTGAATGCTCAAGAGGAATTTATGTTGGCTGGATGAGGAGTTTGACAAGCTTCTGCTCAAGCTCAGTCAGAAATGGCAGGGATGATTCAGGCAGTTTCAGGCCATTGTGAGTGGTTCTTTGTGATCCAGATGGTGAGTGGAGAAGCTTTGTAAAGTTTGTTTGGATGTTTGTAAGCTGTGGAAGGTGATTCGAAGAGAAATGCAGGCTGAGGTGAAAATGGTGAAGTGGCTTTGTGGTTGGTTTCAGGCCTGGCTCTTGGCTGGTTTCTTCTCAATGGATCATGGTGAGTTGAAGTGTGGAAATGGTTTGGATGTTTTGTGGCTGGGCAGAGAGATTCGAAGCAAAATGCAGCTGGGATGTGTTTTGTGAATGTGTTGTTGTGCAGAGTTTCAGCTTGGCTTCTTGTATGGAGTGTCTTGCTCTTTGTCCACATAAACCTCTCTCATTGGTCAGATGATAAGACATGTGCTTTTTTGATTGGTATGGCCACTTTTGCAATTTGTCAACTCTTGTGTAAGAGAAAGTATGGGCAGCTTCTAGGCTAGTACATGGGCTGGTTCTGGCGCAGCAAGATGAGGTGAGAGGGCTAGCAAGGTGCAGCAACCAATGCATCAAGTTGGTGAAGTGATCATGATGATTTTGCAAGTTGTTTGCCTTTTGGTTCATATGGAAAGATCTTGTCCCAAAAGCCATGAAACATGAGCAATGCCTAGTCCATTCTGAATTTTAGGACTTACATGATGTTTATGTGATGGTTTGAGGCCAATTAGAAGTTGCAATTTGCCTTGGTACATGATTTTGCAATTTTCACACTTGGTGCCTAACTTGAAAATCAATGATTTTTGCCAACTTTGTCACACCATAACTTTTGATCCAAGAAGAATTTGATCATGTTCTTGTACTCTTTGAAAAGGGAAAGATGAGATCTACAACTTTCATGACCAAAGTTTTTTCATTTGAAGCATTTTTGGATCAAGAATCAAGGCTTGAAAAATGACCAAAAATGAGGCATTCTTGAAAAGTCAACTATGCCCAAAAAGTCAACATTTGCAAAACTTCCAAATTCTTGATTTCTATGAACTTCAACCTTCTTCCATGATCAAATAAAGATCATATACACTCAAAATGATGAAGATCACTCATTGGTTGGGTCATTGGGGGCCTCAGATGCCCTGATTTTGCACTGACTTGTCCAGAAAGTCAACTCTTGATCAGATGACTTCCCCATGGAATTTCTTCATGAAAATTGATATGCATACTCCCTATACCATATAGAGACCAATGGAAACAAGAATGACCAAAAAATTTGGATTTATGGCCTCTGAAACCAAAACCCTAATTTTTAGGTCAACTGTGCAGTCAAACTTGGCTCTGCATCCATTCAAACCCTAGTTCTTGTGATTCTTTTGAAATCTTGACTTTGAGAGGATGTAATATGATAGATGAACACACATGGATCCCTTTGAAGTGATTGGTTGCCTTTGGAGTGGCTCAAGAAGCCCTTGGGTTGCTCAGATCACAAACCCTAGGTGCAGATGACTTAGAAACTATGCAGTGACTCAAAAATGAGATATGAGATGATATGATTGAGTTTATGCATATGAGATGATCACAAGCCATGGTGTGAATGGGTGAGGGCAAATTTGGGGTGTTTACAGCTGCCCCTATTCAAGCATGAGTTAGCTGTGCAGGATGTAAGCAATGGCTTAACAGGCGAACAAGATAACTTGTGGTTGAATACCAAAGACAGTCCAAAATTTGCACTCACAGAATGAAGAAGAAAAGGGATATAGATTGTAAAAGAAAATAAAGTATATTGTAAAGTGGATGATAGAGCAATGACGGGGACGGCCGACATGCTGGGAAAAGTATGTGAAGTAAAGCAATGACGGGGACGGCCGACATGCTGGGGGTAAAAGGTAAAGCCAAGACGGGGACGGCCGACTAGCTGGGGAAAATCAAATTATGATGGGGACGGCCATCAGGATAAAGCTGTAAAATTTTCTGGGAGTTAATGAAACATGACGGGGACGGCCATCAAGTTCATAAAGCAAAGCAACCGACGATGGGGACGGCCATCGGGCTAAAAGAAAAGGAAAAGGGACCACGACGGGGACGGCCGTCGGGTTAAAGAATAAATGAAATAAACAGATGATGGGGTACGGCCATCAAAGGTGAAGGACGATCACCTAGCAGGGGACGGCTGCTCTGTTGGGTAATAAAGGAATTATGATGGGGACGGCCATCAAAGGTGGAGGACGACCACCTGGCAGGGTACGGCTGCCGAAAATATCAACGATGGGGACGGCCATCGGATAGAAAAGGTCAACGATGGGGACGGCCATCGGACGAGCATGATGGAGGACGACCATCAAGAAGTGGAGGACGACCACTCAGCAGGGTACGGCTGCTCTCGAGGTTTCTCATGACATAGGACGAATGCCAGATAACCAAAATCAACAATGGGGACGGCCATTGGATAGAATGACGAAGAACGATCATCAAAAGGTGGAGGACGACCACCTAGCAGGGGACGGCTGCTAAAATCAACGATGGGGACGGCCATCGGATGAGCATGATGGAGGACGACCATCAAGAGGTGGAGGACGACCACCTAGCAGGGTACGGCTGCTCTCAAGGCTTATCATGACACAGGACGAGTGTCAGATAAAAAGAAGAAAATTTGCTTCGTTGGCGATCTACTGGGGAATAGTAAACACGGACGAGTGTTTACAACCAAGAAAAGAAAGTATAAGTGTTTAGATGTTTGTGTATAGATTAAAGATGCAGACGAGCATCCTCAAGACCACGATACGGACGAGTATCGGGTAGAAACAAACTGACACATGTTCATAGATGATGATACGGACGAGTATCATCGGGTTAACAATGAACACGGACGAGTGTTGAATCTGAAAGAATTTTTCTGGGGAATAGTAGATACAAACAAGTATCTATATTCAAGAAGACAAAAGTGTTTTGACACAGTGTATGGATTAAAGATGCGGACGAGCATCCTTAAGACTATGATACGGACGAGTATCATGTAGAAACAAACATTAGACGCAATGTTCTGAGATGATAATACGGATGAGTACCAACTGGTTAACAAAGAACAAGGACTATTGTCGAATCTGTGGGGATATGAGTGATGGCGTATACAAAATACGGGCGAGTATCTGTATAAGTGTATCATGAGTAGTGAGTATGAGTATTGTATAGATGAGTATTTGTCTGTTGGGGGAGGTGACATGGACGAGTGTCAAAAGGAGAGGAGTGTAATATGAACAAGTATCTGCTATACAAAGTCTAGGCGACTGCGCTGGGGATATGACACGGACGGGTGTCAAGAAAGTGTATATATAGGTATATGTGAGTGCAAAGAGGATGTCTTTGGCTTTCTGCTGGGGTATGACACGGGCGGGTGTCAGGAAGTATTTGTAATACGGGTGATTTTGTTGTAAAGAGTGTTCGGACGACTTTACCGGGGAGTGATGATACGGACGGGTATCAAAAGGAAATATATACTGGTGTTTGTGATTTATGAGGCAACTGCTTTTGCTGGGACTCTGGTGGGGACTTCTGTACAATGATGATGAACGGTTATTATTCACAAGTGTTAATTCAGAACATGGCTCATGATTATGCTATGCGTTTGATTTTTGCCGTAATGCTCCGTATTAGACGAAATGCTACGCTCTGAGGGGATAATATGATGCAAATGCCATGATTATGCAAAGATATCAAACCGGGATCCGGGTCCCGTTGCCGCGAAGATCTCTGGCTGATCTGTTTGAAATGGACCTCCCAGCTGGGGACGAGATCATTGGTAGATCTAATAAGATGTTATTTGCTTGGGGATATAGGTCACCGATTGACATATCCTTTGAAATGAGAGACCCAGCTGGGGTTTGTAGAAGCTTTCTTCACTCTGTTGTGATCTTCTATGCGCTGCTCTTCTGGATAGAGGCTGGAGCTCTGTGGGGAGATGACTCCCTGATTTTGTATTCGGCTGAGGGCGAGACGGCAACTCGGCTGGGGAGAAAGAGGGATCCCTGACTCAGTCGGGGACGTAGGTGCCTTCCAGGATGCTTAGCAACTCTGATGGAGATAAGTAATAGCTGGCAACTTCGCTGGGGGGATGTTATGAGAAGCAACTCAGCTGGGGAGAGAGCACTTTGGGTGCTAGAAACGGATATTGATTTGCCAGCTCGCTGGGATGAGGCCTCATGCCCCAAGTTGCACTCTGGATACCTGCAATCCTGCAAAGATAAGGAAACGCACAAAAGGTCCCGAGGTATCCTTTACTGGATTCCGTCATAGGAGTCAAGCATTCTCAAGAGTAAGTATATTCCCTGCAAGCATGTGTTTCTATTTTTAGTGACAAACATCTGTACTTATGCAATTAGTTTTAGAGACATCAGACATCCTTTGCAAACGAAATATGTACAAGACGAAACATGACTGAAAACTCTGATTTTATTAATTCTTGTGCCCTGAATAGGCAAGATACAGTCAAGGAAACAAATCTCCTAAAGTAAGGAGATTGAGAAACAAAATGCTGGCGGTGTTGACGACGCTTTAAGGAGCTTCCTCTTCTGCTATGACTCGTATGACAATGACGTTCTTCTCGTCTTGCTTTCTGAAAAAGGCTGATTCTGATTGAAGCTTGATTCTGTTGAAGCTTTCCAAGTTGCAAGTGATACAGACGGATTCAGAATGCAGTTGTTCGCTTACTCCCTTATTTTGCATGGATCGCCCTTTCGGGTTTTCAATCCATCGGGATACCCATTTTTGCCTGAGTTGTCCAATGCGGCTTTTCAACTCAGCGGGTGTACATTTTTATTTATTTTCCCTTATTTTTGCCCGAGTCTTTTATTCTGTTTTTGACTCGCCGGGATGCCCTATTTTTGCCTGGACTTACATTCTGTTTTTATGTCCAGCGGGTCATTTTTTATGCGAAGTATTTTTTAACTGCATCTGAATTCACAGGGGACGGGAAATCTTCACCATCCATGGTGCTGAGCATCAGTGCTCCACCAGAGAAAACTTTCTTTACCACGAATGGTCCTTCATAATTTGGAGTCCATTTGCCCCTGTGGTCTGTATGAGGAGGGAGGATTCTTTTCAACACAAGATCTCCCACTTGGTACTCTCGGTGCCTGACTTTCTGATCGAAAGCTTTCTTCATTCTCTTCTGATACAATTGTCCATGACATATTGTAGCCAATCTCTTCTCTTCAATCAGACTCAGTTGTTCGTATCGGGCCCGAACCCATTCTGCTTCACTCAGTTTGACATCCATCAGTACCCGTAGGGAGGGTAATTCAACTTCAACAGGTAGGACTGCTTCCATACCATACACAAGTTGATACGGCGTTGCCCCAGTGGATGTCCTAATTGATGTGCGGTACCCATGCAAGGCAAATGGTAGCATTTCGTGCCAGTCTTTGTAGGTGACTACCATCTTCTGCACAATCTTCTTGATATTCTTGTTAGCCGCCTCAACAGCGCCATTCATCTTTGGCCTGTAAGGAGAAGAATTGTGATGTTGAATTTTGAAGTCCCGGCACAGTTCTGCCATCATTTTGTTGTTTAGATTGGAACCATTATCAGTAATGATTCGCTCGGGAACTCCATATCGACAGATGATATCTCTCTTCAGAAATCTGGCTACCACTTGTCTTGTGACGTTTGCATATGAGGCTGCTTCAACCCACTTGGTGAAATAATCAATGGCGACCAAGATGAATCTGTGGCCATTTGACGCAGTTGGCTCAATCTTGCCAATCATATCGATGCCCCACATGGCAAAGGGCCATGGTGAAGACATGATGTTCAGAGGATTGGGAGGCACATGCACCTTATCTGCATAGATCTGGCATTTATGGCATTTTCTGGCGTAAGCACAACAGTCTGCATCCATTGTGATCCAATAATAGCCTGATCTTAACAACTTTTTAGCCATGGCATGCCCTCCGGCATGGGTACCAAAGGAGCCTTCGTGCACTTCATGCATCAATAGATCTGCTTCTGTCTTGTCAACACATCGGAGGAGTACCATATCAAAGTTCCTTTTGTATAAAGATCCATCAGTGTTCAGAAAGAAACTACCAGCAAGCCTTCTCAAAGTCTTCTTATCATTGGAAGATGCCCCAGGTGGGTATGTTTGATCCTCCAAGAAGCTTTTAATGTCATGAAACCAAGGCTTATCGTTCTTGACAACTTCTGCCGCGAACACATACGCTGGTCTGTCAAGTCTGGATACTGAAATCTGGGGTACAAAATTAGCAGCTTGAACTTTGATCATGGACGAAATGGTAGCCAAGGCATCTGCAAACTGATTCTCGTCCCGAGGGATATACTCAAGCTTGACTGTTGTAAAGAAAGTCAATAACCTCCTTGTATAATCCCTGTAAGGTATCAGATGATCCTGGTGTGTGTACCATTTGCCATTGGTTTGATTGACTACCAAAGCTGAATCTCCAAATACGGTCAATGTCTTGATCCTGAGGTCGATGGCTTCCTCAAGACCCATAATGCAAGCTTCGTATTCAGCTTCGTTGTTAGTGCAGTTGAAAGTGAGTTTTGCCGAGAAAGGCATGTGAACTCCTTTAGGTGTAATGAGTACTGCACCAACACCACGACCATTCATGTTAACAGCCCCATCGAACATCATAGTCCATTCTTCTTCCGGGTCGGGCCCTTCAGTGTGAACAGGCTCTTCATGATCTTTTGATTTAATGAACATGATGTCTTCATCAGGGAAGTCAAACCTCATAGGCTGGTTGTCATCAATGGGTTGCTCAGCAAGATATTCAGATAGTACACTGCCCTTGATGGCTTTCTGAGATGTGTACTGGATGTCGTATTCTGTAAGAATCATTTGCCATCTTGCAACCCGTCCGGTAAGTGCTGGCTTCCCAAATATGTACTTGACTGGGTCCATTTTTGAGATTAACAAGGTAGTGTGGGTCAACATATACTGCCTTAGTCGGCGAGCAGCCCACGCTAAAGCACAGCAAGTTTTCTCGAGCAGTGAATAACGTTGTTCACAGTCGGTAAACTTTTTGCTTAGGTAGTATATTGCATACTCTTTTCGACCAGACTCGTCATGCTGGCCCAACACACACCCCATTGACTCTTCTAATACTGTCAAGTACATGATTAGAGGTCTTCCTTCAACTGGCGGCATAAGGATTGGAGGTTCTTGTAAGTACTCTTTGATCTTGTCAAAAGCTTTTTGGCAATCTTCGTTCCACCTGACCGTCTGTTCTTTTCTTAACAGCTTGAACAAGGGTTCACAGGTTGCTGTGAGGTGAGATATGAATCGTGAAATGTAGTTCAATCGACCCAAGAACCCTCGAACTTCTTTCTCTGTTTTCGGTGCAGGCATCTCTTGGATGGCTTTGACTTTATCAGGGTCAACTTCAATCCCTTTCTCGCTTACAATAAATCCCAGCAGCTTACCGGACCGCACCCCGAATGTGCATTTGTTGGGGTTCAACTTCAGTTGGTACTTCCTCAGACGCTTGAATAATTTGAGCAGATTCACCAGATGGTCTTCTTCTGTAAGGGACTTGGCGATCATATCATCCACATAACATTCTATTTCTTTATGGATCATATCGTGGAATAGTGTCACCATAGCCCGTTGATATGTTGCACCCGCGTTCTTCAGTCCGAATGGCATCACTTTGTAGCAGAACGTGCCCCAGGGTGTGATGAAGGTTGTCTTCTCCATGTCTTCAGGTGACATCTTAATCTGGTTGTATCCTGAAAATCCATCCATGAAGGAGAATACCGAGAACTGAGCCGTGTTATCCACCAATACATCAATGTGAGGTAATGGGAAGTCATCTTTCGGGCTGGCTCTGTTCAGATCCCGGTAGTCAACGCACATCCTTACTTTGCCGTCCTTCTTAGGCACAGGTACTATATTAGCGACCCACGGTGGATAGCTAGTCACAGCAAGGAACCCGGCGTCCCATTGCTTTTGTACCTCCTCTTTGATTTTCATAGCCATGTCTGGGCGAGTACGGCGTAGTTTCTGTTTAACTGGCGGGCATTCTTCTCTCAAAGGCAGCTTATGCACGACAATATCTGTATCCAACCCTGGCATGTCTTGGTACGACCAAGCAAACACATCTACATACTCTTGAAGCAGGTCAATCAATTGTCTTTTCACTGAGTCTTGCAGGCAGGCCCCGATTTTAACTTCTTTCACGTCTTCATCTGTACCAAGATTGATCACTTCAACCTCCTCCTGGTGAGGAGTAATAACCTTTTCCTCTTGTCTTAACAACCTGGCTAGCTCTTCAGGAAGCTCATATTCTTCTTCAACCCCTTCATCAGCTTGATTGATTGGATTGTCAAAGTCATACGAAGTCATAGCCGTGCTGTTGTCGGTGCTGTCTGGAAGGCACTCTCTGCAAGGGTTAAGTTTGTTCATTTTAGTGACTTGATTTTAATCTTTATTTAGAAAAGTGAAATGAAGTTGTCATTTTGAAAACACCGCCATTTATTTTTTTGTACAAAAAGAAAAATGGAAAAACAAAGAAAAAGACTCGTTTGCAAAAAAGATGTCTAATATTTCATTAATTAATCTTGTTTGCACAAAAAGTACAGATGGCCCGATTACAAAATGAGTCTTGTCATCTTGGGCAAGATGCAAGACTTTGATGCATGCTTATAAAAATACAGGAAATAATAATTACTCTGCATGAGTAACTCTTATAATTTCCTGGGAAGACCAGTTCGAGACACTGCTCCCCGGGATCTTTGGACGAATCCAGCTTTCCAGGTTGCGCTCCTCTTCCAGCTCGTCTTCCAGACAGTTGATAGCATCGGGGGTAAGCATCCCCCCACTTACAAAGTTGGGCTCTTTCGCAGCCGCTGCTTGATCTTGTTGAGTTGGTTTGTAACCCAACCCAAATCTGTCTTCTTTCTTCTCTACCGATAGCAATTTGCCCCAGCCTTGGGCAGTTCCTTCCTCAACAACCTTCCGGGCTTGTTGGTATGATGATATTGGAGTACCAGATACAGCAGATGTTTCATTCACATTCAAGGCTTCAAACCCCTGGCTCATTGTTTCATGGATCTCCCCATCCATCTCAATGTACTTATAGGTTGCCAGGTGGCTGACAAAAATGTCCTCCTCTCCGCAGATTGTAACGATTTGACCCTCCCACTCATATTTTAACTTCTGGTGAAGGGTGGAGGTCACGGCGCCAGCGGCGTGAATCCATGGCCTACCCAACAGACAGCTGTAGGCGGGCTGAATGTCCATCACATAGAAGATAGTTTTAAAGGTCTGCGGGCCAATCGTTATGGGCAATTCAATCTCTCCCAGAACCGATCTCTTTGAGCCATCAAAAGCTCTTACCACCAGGTTGCTGGGTCTCAACGCCAATCCGTCATATTCTAGCTTTACCAGGGCCTTTTTGGGTAAGACATTAAGAGATGACCCCGTGTCCACCAGCACATGGGAAAGGACAGCACCTTTGCATTCCATGGTTATGTGCAAGGCTTTGTTGTGGTTGCGGCCTTCCGTTGTCAAATCAGTATTGGTGAACCCTAGTCCGTGACTAGCATTAACATTTCCAACTACTGCTTCCAGTTGATTGACAGTGATCTCTTCAGGCACGTAAGCTGCGTGCAAGACTTTGAGTAGTGCATTCCGATGGGCTTCGGAGCACATAAGCAATGATAGGATTGAGATCTTGGAAGGCGTCTGATGAAGCTGATCCACTATTTTATAATCACTCTTCTTGATGATTCGCATGAACTCATCAACCTCTTGATCGAATGGTGTCTTCAAAGCTTCCCTAACAGCTTGATCTTCTTGCACAGGGCTCTTCCCTTTTGCCTTGGCAGCAGCTTCTTCTTCGGCTGTGGGTCTCTGAATTTGCGGAGCGAAAAGACGTCCGCTTCGAGTGAAGCCTCCGCCTCCGCCCACATTATCAATTTGTAGTGCAGGGGTTGATGATTCAAAAGTGATTCTTTGTCCTTCACAGTACAAGTCGGAGCCGTAATGCCAGGGGATGGCATTACTGCTTTCATAAGGTACGGGTCCAGGCACCGTGATAGTGACTGGACTGACTGCAACTGTTGAGGGAACTGTAATAGTCTGTGGATCGTAATAAATTGTAACTGGTGCCCTAGTGGGAGCAGCACCTTCTGAGTTGTAGACGGAGTTGTTTTCAGGATCGTAGAATATGGTGACAGTAGAGACATCTTCATGATTGGTTGCTGGTGTTGTAGGAGACATTGTTGGAAGAATGGATGTTGTCGTTGTAGGAGGTTCAAAATGGAGTGAAGCTGAAGTTGTAGCAGGAAAATTTGTTGAGAACTGATCAGTTGAGATAATGGATGAAGTACTTGTTGATGAAACCGAAGAATTGTCAGGAACAATGGTTGTTGCAGTTGTAGGAGGTTCTGAAACCGTTGATGATGAGATTGCTGGATTTGTTGGAAATGATGTGGTGATCTGAAGCTGGCCACTCTGAATTAGGCCATCTATGCCATTCCTCAAATTATCGCACCCATTTACCGAGATATTGCAGTAAGCACAACCCAACTCACACCCCGGGAACATTTGACATTCCAGAAGTTGAGCCTTAATTTCTACCAACGGTGTCCGGATCTGTCCCACACTGGTTATTAAATAAGACGGCTTGTCTTCTTCAATAGCGTTAATTCTAGGACCACCGTGGTTTGGCATTGGGTTTTTATTGACATTGGGTGGAGGTGCGAAATTCAGAGCTTTGGAGTCTACCAGGTCTTGTACCTTCATATGCAGAGCTCTGCACTTTTCTGTACTGTGGCCAGGTGCGTTTGAATGAAAAGCACACCTAGCATTGGAGTCATAGTTCCTGGGTAGACTGTTGGGATCTGGAGGTGCCAGCGTTCTTAGCTCAACCAGGTTGAGTTTCAGAAGCTGTGGCAGCAATGTAGCATATGGCATTGGGATCGGATCGATCACTCTGTTAGCTTGAGATGGCCTCTGTTGGAATGGCCTCTGTTGACTATTGTTATTGGTGTTGCTGTTGTTGTAATTCCTTGGAGGATACTGATTTTGCTGATGGTACTGAGGCTGCGGCTGATAGTTTTGCTGAGGAGGTTGATAGACTGGTTGAGGATGTGCTGGAGCAGGAATGGTGACTGCTGCTATTGACCTTTGAGCATATTGGGGCCTGCCCCTGTTTGAATGGATGGCATTGGTCTCGCCAGTTCTTCTCGGGCCCGCAAAAGGCTTTCTTGTACTACTGGACGAGCTTGCACCGTTGTCCGAGATCTTTCCCATTTTTAACAAACTTTCAATTCTCTCCCCGGCTATGACAACATCTGCAAAGCTAGTGGAAGAGAAAGCAGCCAACCTGTCAATATATGTTCTCTGAAGGGTGTTCATGAACATATCTGCCATTTCCCGTTCAGACATAGGTGGTTGAACAGCGGCAGCCAGTTGCCTCCATCTCTGTGCATATTCTCGGAAACTTTCCCTTGACGACTGTGACATTCCCATTAGGAGGGTCCTGTTGGGTGCCATGTCTAAGTTATACTGATACTGTCTGATGAAGGCCTCTGCCAGGTCCTTCCAGCATCTAATAGTTGCCCTTGTCAAGTGAGAGTACCATTCTCTTGACGCTCCGGTTAAGCTGTCTTCGAAATAGAACATCCAGAGCTTCTCATCCATTGTATAGGCCTTCAGCCTTCCCAGAAATGACTGTAAATGAGTCCGGGGGCATGAAGTCCCGTTGTATTTTTCAAAGCAAGGAGGCTTGAACTTATGGGGGATCCTGACCCCGTCTACCAAGCCCATGTCCATGACATCGAAGCCCAAAGAGTTTTGAGATTCTAAGGACCTCAACTTCTCAGCTATCTCATCCAATCTCCTATCATAAGCTTCTTCCCCAGCACCCATTACTGTGAATTGGTCCTCCTGGGGATCCTCTTGAAGTACCCTAGCTGCGGTGGCAGTCCCTTGAACATTTGCAGGAATATTGACCTCAGGATGGAGGTGTGGCCCAAATACCGGAGGGTTGACGTGAGGCTGTACCCTTTCATTGTTACTGGTACCGGCAGTCCCTATATGTGGATCCTCTTGATTCTGCCTTTCCACCATGGCCCTCAATCTTTCCTGGCTCTGAGCCATGTTGTTCATAACTTCCATAAACTGAGTCATTTGATTCCTCATTTCTAGCCTTTCATTTGCCATTTGATTTCTGACCTCATTAAGGTCCTGCTGCATCTGATCCATTTGAATTCCCGGAAGGTTGTTTCGGGTTGGATAGCGGTGCGGACGGTTGAGGGGAAAAACTCGGCGCCTAGCAATAGTTCCTGAGGCATCACAACAGAGGTTAGCAACAACAAAACAAAAACCTACAAAACAAACAAAGGGTTAGCATGCAATGCAGTTATGCTTATTTGTTCTCAAGGTATCCGGTTTGGCCTTCAGTTTTGACCCTTCCAGACCCTTGAAGATGCTGTTGTTGTTGTTTGAAGAAAACTCAGATGAAGCAAACTAACACAAATATATTACAGAAGGTGAAATAATACAACTTGTTCATTTTACAACACAAGCCCTCTAAGGGGTCAAAATACATTACAAGAAAATAAAAGTACACGGAAAGAAAGCAACAACAAACAAATGGTCAAACACCAAGACCAAACTCATCCTCACGAACTTCCTTGAGAAGTGCTTCGGTCACAGGATCAGCCGGACGTTCCGTGAGATTCCTAATGAGGAGATTCCGGGTTGTAACAGCTGCTGTTAGCTTCTTGTGCTGAGTTTGGTCCTTGGACCTCTTCACCCCTGCTTTGATCTTCAGCTCTGATATCTCCCTCTGGGCTGCTGCCAGGGCTTCTTGCTGTTCTTTTGCACTAGCTTCCAGTTGCTCCATCTTGTCTTGAACTCTCTTGTCCTCTAGAGTACGAGCCTCGGTGATCCTGACCCACCGGGCTTGACTCTCCTTCAAATACAAGTCTGTCCTTGCTCTCTGGAACTGGGCTTCTTTGCAAGCATTCTTCAGAATTTGTTCTCCAGCTTTAGACTTTTTGATATAATCCCCAGACTTCTCAATCTTAGTCAGATGCTCTACTCTCAATTTCTCCAATCTCTCAATCTCCCTCATACCTTCACTCCTCTCCCTGAGGGTTTTCTGCAAAGCCTGGGTTAGCTTCTCATTTCTTTCCTTCAAGCTTTCAAACTCCTCTAAACTGATAGTGGCAGGGGGTGGTGCTGAAGATGACTCAGGCATGTCTTCTATGGTAAAGGGCATTCCAGAGAATTGGGCCCTGGCACGGGACCACTCATAATATTGTGCCGATGCCACATTGTTGCACTTCCCTAGAATGGTTATTCCCTTGGTTTGAACATTATCCCAGGCCCAGGCAGCCTGCCTAACAACAGTCAAACTGACCTTGTTCTCACAATAAAGAGTCTCAACCAAATCCTGTGCCTTAGGAGTGTGGACCAGTGCATAGCCCAGTTGTCGTCTAAACAGCAGAGGGTTGTAATTGATACTACCCTTAACTCCTATCAAAGGCACATTAGGAAAATGCCCACAGCTGGTGATGATATCCCTGCCCTTGGTGCTCTGAGTGCACCATCTGATGTCAGCTGAAGTTAGAACAGTGAGTCTCTTTGCCCAGTTGCTTTGCTGATGAGGGTTTAGAAATGCATCTGTCCTGGGTAGATGCTTGAGAAGCCAAGTGTGGAACAATGGAGCACAACACCTCACTAATCTCCCCCTCTGCTTTTCATTCCTCTGATGCACTGAATAGTAAAGATCCCCCAATAAAGTTGGCACTGGGTTCTTCAGGATGAACAGATGGATTGCATTCTTGCTAATGAATCGAGGCTCATCTGCAAACAATACAATTCCATATATGCTCAAGGCCAGTAAAGCACAAACAGCTTTCCACTCTCCTAGAGAAGCTTTCAGAGTAGCTTGAGAGATTAAGAAATCCAGATGAAAGCCAGGGATCCCAGCTTTAGAGGTCATATGCTGCTCAATCAGGACAGGTTCCAGATGCAGAGCTTTTGCTACTTCTCCATTGCTAGGAAAGACCATCTCAGGGTTGAAAGGGATTCCAGCCCTGATAGGCAAACCAACCAATGATGAGTATTCTTCTAATAGAGGGCCCAACTGAAAGTCTTGGAAAGTGAAACATCTCAGTGGGGGATCATAAAACTGAATGCAGGTGTGGATCAGGCTTCTCTGTGATGGGTCCAGATCCATAACCATATCAAGTATATCTTCATAACTTTCCCTAAACAATGGTATGTGATCTGGAGTGATCAAGGTATGAATCCTCCTGATATCTGATAGCTCTGGCTGGAAGAAGTGATAGGTGATGTTGCTCTTTTTAGGAGCCATGAAGACTGAATAGAGACAGGTGCTGATGATGATGCTGAAGTAATGAGCCACTGATTGGCTGATGCTGGTGATAACTGAAGCAGATAGCTGATGAAGACAAGTCAAAACTGAAGATGGGGTCAAAACCAAAACCAGATGAAGATGGATACCCTGAAACAAATAAGCAAATGTCAATATGATGCAATGATTATGTATGCAAATGAAATGCAAAGGGTTTGTGACTGAGCTGGATCTGATCAAATGCCCTGATATAGGTCCAAGTATGTTCAAGAATTCCAGATGGAGGTCTATAAATCCAGTAACCAAGGTGGGGGACTCAAATAAAGAGCCACATATCCAGGGTTTTAGAATCACAAGAACTGTCCCAAATTGAAGTATTCTTAAACAATCAAAGTAACAAGGTATTTTGAGGTCAAGGTACCTGCAAACCTGTAAACAGCCCAACCCCCTCACAGGTGGTGTTCTAAAACAAGGATCCTCAGACTTGGATCAGTTATGAGAAGTGTAAACACTTCTAACCCGGAGGTACAGTGTTTACAATAACCATAAAAGTTCCTCCTCTAATTCACCTCAGTTTCTGAAGGTCAATACTAAAAGGTCATCCAGACTTAGCAGGCTTCCCAGATAGCCCTAGCATTGCAGGAAATCTGCAACACAGAGTTCTCAAGAAGAAACCCATATCTGAACCGTGTTTCATATTCCCGCACCAGACCGAAATGGAATGGGAAAGAATATGATTCACTCTAGCCTAGGTGTCACTCAGGTCCCAGGTATAGGACCTTAACTCTCAATAGAACCCCACCCACCAAAACAAAAAACCAGATCCAGCCAGCAACATGACAGTATGATATATACAAATGCAATAAAGAAAGCAGTAAAGCAACTGTACATAAAGCAAAAATAAATACAAAAATACAAACACAAATAAGCACATAACACCCCAGTAAACACAAATCAAACAAGCGCTAGGAGGAACCCACAAAAAGAACCAGAAGCCCTGGTTGCAATATAAGGCTCCCCAGCAGAGTCGCCAAGCTGTCGCTCCCACCAAATGACACCGGGTCAAAAGGGGTACAGACGCGAACGGTCGGCGAAAGGGACAATGAGAACACACAGCCGTGAACTCACTGGAGATGAATAGAGTCGCCAGCTAGGCATTTTTATCCCGGAGGAAAGGCAATGCTGCATAGACCTAGAAAAAGAATGGATAAGACGGTCGCGAACCAGAGAGACTGAGAAAGGGGGTTGGTTACAACCTGGGAAGGTATTAGCACCCAGATTGTCCGTCGTACTCGACGGGATCCACGCTTAAAAGATTTGTGTTTTAAAGGGGTAGTGTCAGTGCAATTTGTGTATAAAGGAGCTGGAAAAGGATGTACAGGTGTCAGTGTAAAAGAAAGTGATGTGTGATATGTACAGTGTCAGTGTAAGAAGTGAATGGAATGCTCAAGATCATGAGGCTTAAAAGAATAAGGCTAGAAAGAGGGGGAATATACAGAGACTTTTGTTCGATAACTGTTAGGTTATGCCTACGTATCCTCTCGTGCAATGAGGAAGTCAGAACACCGTAGTTCGACCCAAAGAGACTGAAAGGTGAATTGACTTGTGAACTGCTTACTTGTCTATGCTCAAGTGTATGACCTGTCTGGCTCAGGTGCAAACTGTCTTGCATTAGACGGAAGAAGCAAGTTCGCGTTTGTGAGTGAATGAGATGAGAAAAGAATCCCGAAGGAGACGATTATTGTTTGTTTTTTGTGTTTTCAGTCTTTTCTTGCTTTTGAATGTTTGTCATAAGTTAATGAGCCTAAACCTAAACCCATGGATTTAGTAAACTCATCACATCTTCCCTCTGATTAGGGGTAATGAGGATACCTTAAGTGTGAAGTCAGCTTCTCACACTTAATCACCTTTGGTGTAGGATTAAGATCATCAACCTACTTGTGATTAATTAGATGTTTTTGGTGTTTTTGTTTAGTGTTAAGTAATGAGGTTAAGCCATAATCAGGGATTAAACAGACTCATTACACCATCCTAATAGAAGGATAATAGATGAGAATGTTTAAGCTGAGGAAAGCTCCTCAACTTAATCCATGATTAGGGATTAAACTCATGACAAAACAAGCCTTTGATTAAGTGGATTTTATTTAATGATATGATGATGAAGTGAATTTTATAGTTTGTAAGACAACTTGAGGGGGACTTGTCCATTAACACTAGGGTTAGTCCTTCTTAACCAATTAAGGAAGAATTAGAACCCTAATGCAAGGCCCAAGTTACAAGCTTGATGTCTTGATGATTTATTAAGTGAATTGATTAAGAGATTTAAACACATTAAGGGTTTAACACTTAGGATTAAAGTTATACACTCCATCCTAAGAGAAGGATGCAGGCATAAGCTTAATCACAAAGCCTTGAAGCCTTTAGGGTTTAGTCCCTGATTATGAGATGAGAAGAGAAGACTCAAAAGAGACACAAAGGTAAAACTAAGAGGGGAGACTAATCAAAACCCTAATCATTGTCATGCTTGGTTGTTCCTAGGGTTTGTGAGGTTTATCAAGAAAAATCTTCAATGGAACCACCAGGAAGCAGATGAAAGGAGCAAAGAGAAGCAAAGTAACTTGCTTCACTTAAGAAGTCAAGTCACTTGAAGAAAGAAAGTAGGAGGAAGAAGAGTGAGCAAGCTCAATCTCAAACACAAACATAAATGCAGCAATGGATGCAAGAGAGATGAAAAGAAAAGTTATGAGAAGTGAAGGCAAATTCACTTCTCAAGTCACTTACCACCTGAAATGTTAGAAAAGAAATGCAATGCTATGCCAAATAAGATGGAGTGATATGATGCAAAACAAAACCAGAAGCATGTCGATGATGATAATGATGCTATGAGGTGCTATAAACATGAGGCAAAGCATAGAGATGTTCATACAAGATCATGGATGCAAATGATGCAAGTTAAGGAGCATGATCTTACATGAAAAGTTATGAAACATACATGGCAAACAACATGGAAAATGCAAGATGCAATGATCACACATGCTTTCTATATGTCTTAAGATGTCAAATGAATCAAATGGATGCTTGGAATGGCATGGCAAGTCATGTTATGCAAGAGAATGCAAGAAGGATGCAAATGGAAGCCCAAATTAGGGTTCATGAATCAAACATCAAACAAAAACCAAAAACAGAAGCAAACCCTAAGATAAAAAAATGGAAAATGCCACCCAAAGAAACCCTAAACCTATACTAAACCAAAGTCCAAAGGGGAGGTCTCAACTCTTAACCAATCTCAAGTTATGATTTTTCTAAGTTATTAGGGTTTTTAGGGTTCCTAAACAAAAGAAATGCCAAACAAATGAGAAATGCAAGATCAAATCATGGCCATTTTATCTCAAAAACTACATGCCAAATACAATGCAATGCAAAAAGAATCAATGTCCAACTCTTCATGAATAGGCAGAAATGAATTTTTGAACTTTGGATCAAAATAATGCACAAAAAATGATTTAATTCAATGGAAAATTCTCAAAGTGCATCAAGATCAAAAAAGAAATTTGGTTTGAAGGTTGGACAATGTTTCTAAATGTCTTAGAACATTTCATGAATTTTTTGGTGATTTTTAAATACCTAAAAGTATTTTTAATAAATTAATTTTCATTAATCAATTAAAAATAAACTTTTAAATATTTAAAAATACTTTTTTAATGATAAAAAATAAAATGAAAATATTTTTGGGTCATAAAAATTAATAAAACTTATGAGAAAAAGTTTCATAATTTTTAGATATTTTTTACTATTTTAAAATAATTGTGCAATTTAAATGAAAAGAAAATGAATTAAAAATGAATAAAATGAAAGTAATCAGAAAGGGTGGCCAGGATTGAGTCTGAGTTTAAATGGATTGACCACGCGCCAGATCCAAGGGTCCTGGTTGCTTCTGAGTTAATTAATTAAATTATGATTAATTAAACTTAAACACGTGGATTAGGGCTAATCAAACAGATCTGGACCACACACACACGCGGGAGGTCAACGCTTTCAACGCATCCAACGGTCCAAATTCAAATGGGAATTAATTACATGATTAGGGCACAAATGACTTTCAGGTGGCCGGAGAAGACTTCCGGTCGTCTTCTCCGGCCAGCATCTCCCCTGAAAATCCCCAAAACCCCAAAAACCTAACTAAAATGAAATCTAAGAATTGGGAAATGATCCCCACTCACTCACGAATCAAAACCCTCACTCAAAACAAATTTATTCTTCCTAACAAGGCTGAATCGAAGCAAGAAAGAATTAGGGCACGCAAGTTTCAGAAAGCAATTAAACTCTCATTTCATCACCATTTCAAAAACTAAAAGCATACTCATGATCAGGAAGACATGTAGAACAAGTTTAAAACAAAAGAAATGATTTCTGGAAAAATATTTTTCAAGCTACCTGAGATTCGAAGCTTTCACTCTGATGACTTTCTGGCCACTTCCTTCAGTGCAATCCACTCCACTTGACCCTCTGGTGATGCTTGAATGCTCAAGAGGAATTTATGTTGGCTGGATGAGGAGTTTGACAAGCTTCTGCTCAAGCTCAGTCAGAAATGGCAGGGATGATTCAGGCAGTTTCAGGCCATTGTGAGTGGTTCTTTGTGATCCAGATGGTGAGTGGAGAAGCTTTGTAAAGTTTGTTTGGATGTTTGTAAGTTGTGGAAGGTGATTCGAAGAGAAATGCAGGCTGAGGTGAAAATGGTGAAGTGGCTTTGTGGTTGGTTTCAGGCCTGGCTCTTGGCTGGTTTCTTCTCAATGGATCATGGTGAGTTGAAGTGTGGAAATGGTTTGGATGTTTTGTGGCTGGGCAGGGAGATTCGAAGCAAAATGCAGCTGGGGTGTGTTTTGTGAATGTGTTGTTGTGCAGAGTTTCAGCTTGGCTTCTTGTATGGAGTGTCTTGCTCTTTGTCCACATAAACCTCTCTCATTGGTCAGATGATAAGACATGTGCTTTTTTGATTGGTATGGCCACTTTTGCAATTTGTCAACTCTTGTGTAAGAGAAAGTATGGGCAGCTTCTAGGCTAGTACATGGGCTGGTTCTGGCGCAGCAAGATGAGGTGAGAGGGCTAGCAAGGTGCAGCAACCAATGCATCAAGTTGGTGAAGTGATCATGATGATTTTGCAAGTTGTTTGCCTTTTGGTTCATATGGAAAGATCTTGTCCCAAAAGCCATGAAACATGAGCAATGCCTAGTCCATTCTGAATTTTAGGACTTACATGATGTTTATGTGATGGTTTGAGGCCAATTAGAAGTTGCAATTTGCCTTGGTACATGATTTTGCAATTTTCACACTTGGTGCCTAACTTGAAAATCAATGATTTTTGCCAACTTTGTCACACCATAACTTTTGATCCAAGAAGAATTTGATCATGTTCTTGTACTCTTTGAAAAGGGAAAGATGAGATCTACAACTTTCATGACCAAAGTTTTTTCATTTGAAGCATTTTTGGATCAAGAATCAAGGCTTGAAAAATGACCAAAAATGAGGCATTCTTGAAAAGTCAACTATGCCCAAAAAGTCAACATTTGCAAAACTTCCAAATTCTTGATTTCTATGAACTTCAACCTTCTTCCATGATCAAATAAAGATCATATACACTCAAAATGATGAAGATCACCCATTGGTTGGGTCATTGGGGGCCTCAGATGCCCTGATTTTGCACTGACTTGTCCAGAAAGTCAACTCTTGATCAGATGACTTCCCCATGGAATTTCTTCATGAAAATTGATATGCATACTCCCTATACCATATAGAGACCAATGGAAACAAGAATGACCAAAAAATTTGGAGTTATGGCCTCTGAAACCAAAACCCTAATTTTTAGGTCAACTGTGCAGTCAAACTTGGCTCTGCATCCATTCAAACCCTAGTTCTTGTGATTCTTTTGAAATCTTGACTTTGAGAGGATATAATATGATAGATGAACACACATGGATCCCTTTGAAGTGATTGGTTGCCTTTGGAGTGGCTCAAGAAGCCCTTGGGTTGCTCAGATCACAAACCCTAGGTGCAGATGACTTAGAAACTATGCAGTGACTCAAAAATGAGATATGAGATGATATGATTGAGTTTATGCATATGAGATGATCACAAGCCATGGTGTGAATGGGTGAGGGCAAATTTGGGGTGTTTACACTTGGGAGCTTGGTGAATCGATCTGTTGTAAATATTAGACTGTAAATAGTAATTAGTAGTATTAGTAATGAGGCCCATTAAATCTATTAGGTTTTCTATTCTCTCTTATTTAAAGCATGTAGTTGCAAGATTGTAAGAGTAACTTTTGTTCTATCAATAAAATACTTTTTAACATGGTTTCAGAGCTCCTGATTTTTGGGGGTCTCGCTTCCGCATAAACCCTAGCCGCCGTTTGTAATAGAGTTTTTTTTCTTTTCTTTCTTTCACTGCCGGTCATCCTTGCAGTTTTTTTTTTGGTGTTTGGATCATTGCTGTTCTGTTTGTTCCTCTCGATTGTCCCTTCAATGGCCGAGATTATTAACGAACAGCCACCTCCGCCTACACCTCCACCTCCCACAAATCCACCAGTCCCATTTAATGCTAAGGATTTTGTCGTTCAAAAAGGTTACTGGCTTACCGGAAAAAATTATTTTCAATGGTCTCAATTCATCAGACACATTCTAAAATGTTTTGACATGCTAGATCATATTGAAGGCAATCCTCCTCTAGTTACTGCTCCTAATTTCCCTTCCTGGGATAAAGATGATTCTGCTATTATTACTTGGCTTTGGAACTCCATATCTCCTGAAATAAGTAGAAATTGCATGTATCTCTCAAGTGCAAAAGCAGTTTGGGATTATCTTCGTCGAAGTTATTCCATGAAACAAGATATGTCTGCTTGTTATGATTTAAAGAGGAAAATCTTCAACACTAAGCAGGGAAGTCTTTCGGTCAATGATTACTTTGGAGTTCTCAATGGTTTTTGGATTGAGTTGGATCAATATCAGAATTTGAAGATGGAGTGCAGCAAGGATACTGCCACCTTGAATACTGTTGTTGAGCGGGATAGGATCTTTGATTTCTTAGCAGGCCTTAATGCTGAATTTGACCCTATTCGGGTGCAGATTTTGGGTAAGGAAAAATTTCCTGATCTTAATGAAGTTTTTTACACTGTTCGTAGTGAGGAGACCCGCCGTCAAGCTATGCTTCATGAACAGCCTCCGGATGTGTCAGCACTAATAGCAAGCAAAACAACAAGACAAGGACCACCATCATCATCATCTAAGAATGGTCGTGACAAATTCTATTGTGAGCATTGCAACCGATCAGGGCATACAAAGGATAGGTGTTTCAAACTACATGGGAGGGAACATGTTCTTAGCCGAGGAGGTAGTTCTCGCAACATGCACCAGCATCAGGAACATGTTGCCACACATGCCCATGATACTGAAAGATTTGAAAAAAGGGGAACTGATCTTTCCTCCTTCAGTCAGAATGACGTGGAACGGTTGAAGTCTATGCTTGACTCCATGAGTAAGCCTTCTGGTTCTGGGTCTCTAGCAGTTACTGGTAAGAGTTTGTGTTCCCGATCTTTTACTGTTTGTGGTAATATCCCTAAGAATGTGTGGATCCTTGACTCTGGTGCTACTAATCATATGACATTTGATTCCACATTATTATGCTCTTATACCACACCTTCGAGCATTACTTATATCATTGTTGCTGATGGCTCTCATGCTTGTGTTGTTGGCACTGGAAATATTGACTTGCAACCTCCATTTCAGTTGAAAAATGTGCTTCATATTCCCACACTTTCCCACAATTTAATTTACATCCATAAGCTTACCCGTGATCTAAATTGTAAAGTAATATTTTTTACGTCCCATTGTGTTTTTCAGGACCTTACCACGGGGAAGACGATTGGAATTGCTAAGGAAAAGGAAGGGTTATACTACTTCTCTGATGACCATCCAAATGTGTTGTCCTCCTGTCTCCAGTCTCAGTCTTCCTCTTCAGCCTCACAAATTTGGCTTCAGCACAAGCGTCTCGGTCACCCTCCATTTTATATAATTAAGTCTATGTTTCCGTCATTGTTCTTAAACCATTCTCTTGAGTCTTTTAAGTGTGATGTTTGTCAGTTGGCAAAACACAATCGTGTAACTTTTCCTTCCAGTTTTAATAAAAGTGCTGAACCTTTTGATGTGATTCATTCAGATGTTTGGGGACCTACCCCTACCTCTAATATTTTTGGTGCAAAATGGTTTGTTTCATTTATTGATGATTGTACTCGGGTAACTTGGATTTTCTTGATGAATACTAAATCCGAAGTACCACAAATATTTATCCAATTTTATAATATGGTACAAACACAATTTGGGAAATGTATAAAAAGAATTCGTTCTGACAATGGTAAAGAATATGTCAATCATACCTTCTCCAACTTCACTAGTAAACATGGCATTCTTCATGAATTCACATGTGTTGACACCCCACAACAAAACAGTGTCGCAGAAAGAAAAAATCGTCATTTACTTGAAGTTGCTCGATCTCTCCTTTTGCAAATGTCTGTTCCCACCTCTTATTGGGGGGAGGCAGTTCTTACTGTTGCCTATCTAATTAATCGGGTCCCATCTCGAGTGTTAGGTAATATTAGTCCTGCTCAATTTATGCTCTCACGTTTTCCATTTGTTCCTATCTTACATAATATTGAGTCTCGCGTGTTTGGTTGTGTTGCTTTTGTTCATGTTCACAAACAATATCGCACCAAGTTGGATCCCCGTGTTGTCAGATGTATCTTTCTGGGTTATGCACCCAATAAAAGAGGGTACAAATGTTATCATCCTCCGAGTCGGAAATTCTTTGTCTCCAAAGATGTCACCTTTCATGAAAATGTGTCATACTTCACTCATTCTCAGTCTCAGGGGGAGAACATGACTGACTTAGAGTCTGAGTCCGAGTTTCTGATCCTTGGTCCTAGCCTCCCTAGAGCACCTGTCAGTGTTCCCGTCAGTGTTCCCGTCAGTGTTCCCTCTCTTGAACCCGAGTTGTCACCTAGTTTGAGTTTGAGTCCTAGTTCAACACCTGAATCTGAGTCAGTAACTGTTCTTGGTCCTTCAATGCCTTATGTTCCACAGGAATCAGCAACTTCAACACCAACTCTAGTATATCAGAGAAGAAGTAAATCTGACCTTCTCCAGAAACAAGTTCAATCGTCTGAACCGGAGGTAAGTACTAAAAATGATTCGTCAAATGATGATTGTTCTATTTCTGATACTTGTGACACTAATCCAGTTGATTTACCCATTGCTTTGAGGAAGGATAAAAGATCTTGTCCCTCCGTATATCGACACCCTATCTCTCAATATCTCCACTAAACATCTTTCCACACAATATCAAAGTTTTATTGCAGCTGTTGATTCTGTGAAAATCCCATTATCAGTTGAAGAAGCATTGCAAAATAGAAATTGGGTCTAAGCTATGGATGAGGAAATGAGAGCACTTGAAAAAAATGGTACTTGGGAGATTATTGAAAGGCAAAGAGACAAAAAGCCGGTTGGATGCAGATGGATCTATACTGTAAAGTATAAATCTGATGGCACACTTGATCGGTACAAGGCAAGACTAGTGGCAAAAGGTTATACTCAGACATATGGTATTGATTATGAGGAGACATTTTCCCCAGTGGCAAAAATGAATACTGTTCGAATTTTACTATCTCTTGTTGCATCATGTGGATGGGAATTGCAACAGTTTGATGTTAAAAATGCATTCTTGCATGGAGACTTAGAGGAAGAAGTGTATATGGAGATTCCACCGGGTGTTGGCATAACAAATGAAGCTAACAAGGTGTGTAAATTGAAGAAAGCCTTATATGGACTAAAGCAGTCCCCTCGGGCATGGTTTGGAAGATTCACAAAGGCAATGGTGTGTTTGGGCTATAAGCAAAGTCAAGGAGACCACACTTTATTTTTTAAACATTCACAGGAAGGAAAATTGACTGTACTACTTGTTTATGTTGATGATATTATTGTTATAGGAGATGATTTGACTGAGAGACATTTGCTCAAAGAGAAATTATCGGCAGAGTTTGAGATGAAAGACCTTGGACAACTCAAGTATTTCTTGGGAATTGAGGTAGCCTACTCAAAGCAAGGCATCTTTATCTCTCAAAGGAAGTATGTACTTGATCTTTTGCAGGAAACTGGCAAACTTGGATGTAAACCTGCAAGTGTTCCCATTGAACAAAATCACAGGATAAGCTTTGAGGAGGAAAGTGACAAAGTTGACAAGGGTCAATATCAGAGATTAGTGGGAAAATTAATTTACTTGGCACACACTAGACCAGATTTAGCATATGCAGTCAGTGTGGTGAGCCAATTCATGCATGATCCGAGGGTGAGACATTTGCAGGCTGTAGACCGCGTTCTACAATATCTTAAAGCAACTCCAGGGAGAGGACTTTTGTTTAAAAGAGGTGAGAATTTAACTATGAAGACTTACACTGATGCAGATTATGCCGGCTCAGTGAGTGACAGAAGATCTACGTCAGGCTATTGTACTTTTCTGTGTGGTAACCTTGTTGCTTGGAAGAGTAAGAAGCAAGGTGTAGTTGCTCGATCAAGCGCCGAGGCAGAATTTAGAGCTATGGCACTAGGAATTTGTGAACTATTGTGGATGAAACAAGTTCTAGAAGACTTGAAGATACAGTGTGAAAGCCCTATGGAATTGTTTTGTGACAATAAATCGGCTATTAGTATTGCTCATAATCCTGTTCAGCATGACAGGACTAAACACATTGAGATTGACCGACATTTTATCAAAGAGAAGTTGGATAGTGGACTGATAACTACATCTTACATTCCTTCCGGGCATCAGCTCGCAGATGTGTTAACAAAAGGCTTACCAACAGAAAGATTCAGACAACTTACTTGCAAGCTGGGAATGATAGATATCCATTCACCAGCTTGAGGGGGAGTGTTGTAAATATTAGACTGTAAATAGTAATTAGTAGTATTAGTAATGAGGCCCATTAAATACATTAGGTTTTCTATTCTCTCTTATTTAAAGCATGTAGTTGCAAGATTGTAAGAGTAACTTTTGTTCTATCAATAAAATACTTTTTAACATGATCCAAAGGTCAAATGAATTCAATTTTAACTATATGCAGCTGATTTACAAGTACCAGACAACTTCAATGGAGGTCACTCTGTTTCTGTCAAGGGAGGAGGACTTCGATGCTTGTGCAAATTAGCCTGTGGACATGTGTCCTTTCTTTTCCAAGGGGGAAGGTGCAGTTGGAGCTGCTGGAGCCGGTGGTGATGGCGATGGTGATGAAGAGATGAGGGATGATATTGATGATTAGGGGGCTATTAGGACAAAGCTTCAAAAAGAATAATCTTTTTAATTTTTTGTCTTTTAAATTCAGTTTTTTAAATTTTGTTTTTAAGCTTTATGTAGTACAATTTCAGTTTGGTGGAATAAGGTTTTAGTTTAAATTAATATGAATTAGTACTTTTGTCACTTCGGCGAATTTTTGATGTTATAGAATTATGCTGTTTAGGCAGGCACATTTTGGGTGTGAAAACACCAAGTTGGTTAATGGTAATTTCTGTTTGGTTTTGTTTAAATCCAATTTTGTTTAAAGTTTGTACAAATTCAGTTTTAGTTTAGTTAATTCTTGTACAAATTAATGTTGTTTGTATGTTTGCCTTTGATTGTTGAAAAACATGTTGTTGGCACAAGAATGCTTATAAGAGTGCCTTATTGACTTTAGCATGCGGTGATGATAAAATCTTGACAAATAACACAATCAAGGTGTGAAACAAGTACTTTGTAGAATCATATTTTGAATGTGAAGTTAGTATTTTTTGCAAAAGTTTGCCAATGCATTGTTTTGTAAACTCTTGTTCATGTTGAATCAATTAGGACGAAACAAAAAAATGTGAGCTGTCACCCATTGTTTACAAATTAGAAGGATTCTAGTAGTCGTTGCTTAACTCTGATAGTTTATGTTTAATCTTGCATATTTGTTTTGAATTTTGAAAACATAGAAATGATCCAGGCAGGTTTTGAGCACTATAATAGAAACCACAATTCCAAAAAGATTTCAACTCACCTTGTGAGTGTGTAAATTAGAAACCTCTTTTGAACCGTAAATAATTTTTTTATATGAATCATGATCCTAAATTTTTAGCCCTATTTGAAGAGCATTTGGTCTAAAATATAACAATGTTAAATTTGGGGAAAGTGGTTTATTTGAAAAGAGAAAAAGGAAATGGTGGTACGATGCATTCTATGAATAGAAATAGAAAAAGAACACAAAAAGAAAAGAAAATCAAAAAAATAACCAAGAGAAAGAAAATAATGCATTGTGAGAAAAAAGAATCAAAAGATTGAGCAAAAATAATTGCTAAGAAAAAGAAATGCTCTTCATAGTTTTTACCCGTTTCTGTTCAATGGTCGTGTATATATGTCCCTTTGTTTATAGCCAAGACCAAGTTACAAGCATAAAATTCCTTAGTGATCTTTGTATACATATTTTTTTTATAACTTGTTGAGATGAATGCATGAATTGTTCTGGATGTGGCACGATTGCTTGTGAGTGTGTTTTGTCCCGTTCAAATATTGTTGTACATAATGCTCATATAGCTAATAGTGAGTGTATTAGGTGATTCATCATGAACTTGTGGGTATTTTATTGTGCATTGTGTAATTTTGTGTTTAGAACCTAAGTCATATTCACGTTTGATTATATGCAAGTGCAAATTAATATCTTATGTGTGTGGTTTATCGAGTTTGAACCATGTGTGTTATCAGTTGGTTGAGTGTTTGAAAGCTTTCTTGTGAATTTTGAAAATTTTCTTTGGTTAAGGGAAAACAAAGATGCAAGTTAGGGAGAGTTTGTTAGGTGTCAAGAAATACTAGTTTTTGTATCTGAATTCGACGCCTTTAAGCGCTTTTTCATGCTTTTGATTAGAAATGACTTATTTATTAGGAAATTCTTACATCAATGCAAATATTTGGTATTTTGATGTGTTTGTTACTTTTGCAGTGTTATTTGACAAAAATCTGCAACTCGAATCGAGAGAAAACACGAAGAAACGAAGAATTCACGTGTCTGCAACCTGAAGAATGCTTCGCCCGACAAAGGGGAAGCGCGTGGAAGATGCTTCGCCCGACGAAGCCCGAGCGAGAGAAGTTAAAGAAAAAAAATTCAATTCCAGTAGCTACTAGAATTGCTTCGCTGGGTGATTCCCCAACGAATAAGGATTCTTCCAGCGGAGCATTGACTCGCACTATGAGGCAAGATATTTCCTTGAAGCCTAGTTGGCGCTGTAGCTGTCACGTGACTTCCAAATGAAGGCTTCACCCGGCGAAGTGAGGAGCTCGCCCGACGAGCTTGACTGGGTAGAAATATATATATATATATATATATATATATATATATATATATATATATATATATATATATATATATATATATATATATATATATATATATATATATATATATATATATATATATGTATGTACTTGAAGATATTTTGTAAAAAAAACATTTTTTTCAATCCATCTTTGAACCTAAAATACATTTGTGAGAGAGAAACTTCATCTTTTACATTTCTTCTTGTAAATCAAAGCTTTTATGCTTCAATCTTTGATCCTTTGAAGTTTGATGCTCCAAAAGCTTTGCTTGTTACTTGTTGTTCAAACTATCATGTCAATAGGTAGCTAAACACCTTTTGTGTCAAGATCAGAGGTAGATAATTCTCTCTGTTGTATGTATTGATCTTGATAGTTGGTTTGTGAACCATGTTGATGATTAATATATGGTGAATTTTTTTGTTTGTATGGTTTATATTTTGTTTTGGTTCATGATTGAGAAATATGATCTAAAACTTGATCTAGGTTTTAATCCATCAACAAACAAAGGCTAGAGATAGTTTTTTGAGTTGATATTCATAAATATCACACCTTTAGTGTTATCATATTGATAGTTAGAGTGAGAGATCATCTAAGGATCAATATGATAAATCTCACAACTTTTGTTAGAGATAAACATGTTGAAAGGATATGTGATTATATTCATTGCTAACAAGTTCACATAATTTATCGAGTAAATACGTATGAAATGGATTATCGAACCATAATTTTGACATGCTTTTACCAATCGTTTTAAAACCAAACTCTTTTATCCTTGATTATAACTTTTCATACAACTTGTCACGTTACAAACCAAACATCTTTTATAACCTAAGTTTAAAGCAATTTTGAGTGTAGAGCGACAATAATATCGAAACAATCCTTGTTGAAACGATAACAAAACCCCACACTAATACTCTTTCAAACAATCAATAACATCATCAATGGGAGGTGAGACTGGATCAGCAACATCATCCGTAGGAGGTGACACTAGTGAATCCTGACGCCTGCGGGAGGATGGAGGAAGTGATACGTCAGATGGTGAATCACGTCTCTTACGGGAAGAAGAAGGTGGAATGGTCTAAGGAGAAGCAAAAGCTCCAGAAGTAGATAACACTGTTTGACCAGAGGGACCTGGAGCCTCTAGAACTTATTGACCCCGCTCCCGCAGAATGGATACGTGCTAAGCAACCCTGTCATGCCTCATTCTGTCATGTCTGACATCCATTATGTCTGTAAGTTACAGTAATGCATATCATTGGTGCAGACACACAACACAAAAACAAGAAAATTAAACAAATATTGCAGAAAATTCCATCTCCAGAATCACCAGGCAACTAAAATGTTCAAAATGTCGGATATACATCTCCAGAATTAGCTGCATAATATTAAACGCTGAGCAATTTCGTAGATGCATCTCCAAAATTTTATGTAACTCAAAAATTGCGTCAACGACGTATTATACCACATGCAAGGTAAAAACAAATTGTTCTCATCACCATTTTCAGCCAACAAACAACTAATGTCTAAATTATCTTAGATGTGATTTTTATTTATTTCTAATCCTAACCATTGATTTCTACTCATTTACACCAAAACTCAAATATTTATCAAAAATTCAAAAAACTTACTTGAAATTGATTTTTGGATGAAGTTGGATGATGTTACAGATGAAGATTGATGTTTCCTTGAGTTTTCTTATTTATTTATGTAATTTGATTGAGATGTAGATACGTGTTTTGAGAGAGGTGTGGGAAAATTGTGAAATAAGGAAGGAGAAGAGTCTATTGTGACTTATGCTCCAAAATATTTCGGAGAGACATCTCCGAAATATTTTAACGTTAACTTACATTTGGATGCATCAACCGGGAACATTTTTTAGAAATTTTTCCATAAGAAATTCTCTATTTTTTAGGTCTTCTAACTTTAAGGTCCATAATGTCTCTCTGAAATCAAGCCCGATTGGTTTTGTTATTTTACTTTCATTAATATCCATTTCTTCTCCATACAATCCTTGGCCAACATTTTCCTCATCATATTATATAAATATAGATTTACAAGTTGATACTAGTACTCCCTCCGTCTCACAATTGGTATTCTCTTTGAGATTTTCACACTTTTTAAGATAATGATTAATTTGGTTGATTTTAATGATTAAATGAAGGTCATTTACAAAAATAACCTTATCAATAATAGGTAGTGGAGTAATTATATGATTTAAAATACAATAAATAAGGATAAATTAGTGGAAAGAAATTATAAATATTACATTGATATTCTAAAAGGACAAATAATTTAAGACAAATAAAAATAGGAAAGAAGACACCTATTGTGAGATGGAGGGTGTTATAACATTTGCTTGGTTCATATATGTGAGCACACAAACATTATGCTGCTTTGGTTTTGTGAGTTACAATTGGACTAAAGTATTAGCCAATTCAATCAAATCATTATGTTATGTTGAATCATGAAGGTATGATCCATAACTTGATTGTGAGCACACACGCCTCTTAGCAGTGAAGTTATATTTTGAATGAGTTTAAAAAGTAAACAGTCAGTCAAACAGTTATAGTTGTTGTGACTCTACAAAATAGTGGCTTTGCCTTTTCAGTAACTGTACATGTTTAATATCCCTCCAAGATGCTTAAATATGAAGAGAACAACATAATTTTCCTCTACAACTATTAGATAGAAATACAAACGATTAATGCATCTCTTGTAATTGATTTATTTATATATTGATTTCAGAATCAGAAAAAAATGGATTGGTACCTTGTGGAATATATCATGCTCTGCAGCATAAAATGCTCTACTGCAGTATGGGTACACAAACTGAACAGAAAAAAAAAAAAAAAAAACACCTCAACCAGATGTTTATGTTTTGCTGCAGCAGCAGGATAGCGCTGTGATTTTTTGACTTGGAATTAATTTCATGGTAACAAATGATCTCATTTTAGTGATTAGTGATGCAACAAAACAAACCGAGTAGAGAAAACTAACAAAATTTTCAGAAGGTTTAACAACTTCAGATCTTAATGAACTACAAATGCTAACTAGTTATTTGTTCATCAATGGAGGAAAACATAAAAATCATACTGATTCTATTGAACAAGCATCATACCATATTAAGTAAATTGGAGTGTCCGTTGTCAAAGTTGTCAAAATGCTGATCAATATGATTCTCTTCGTAGAAAGTTTTCTTACAGTACATCCACACTGCCATTCATTTATATGTATTCGAGTTTTATGCTGTTCCCGATCTCTGTATATATCGTTGTCACGGTGAAGCCCACACCTTCTTGAGATGTTATATTTTTCATTCTCCACATACGGCGACAAAGACTGCAGCAAAAAAACTTATATCAAGAGCATGCAAATTTATCAGTCATGTAATATTGATGCAAGTAGCATCAAGAGACTCGCCCTTTTTATATTTGGATATGGTTGAATACCACTAGAATGATCTTCCAAGGCTATTCTACTTCTTTCTCTAGAGCAATGTATTTGATGATAATCACAGCGCTCATGATTCAGAAATCTGTACGTAACATGAATCTATTAGCCATACCAATTTGAGGAAACAAAAAGCAAGAAAGGCAAAAACATATAGACCAAGTAAAGGTAAAAGATATAGCACCGACGGTTCAAATTGAATGCGTGTCTGGTGTGTGACACGTATAAGTGTCCAACACCAACACAGGTAGTTACATTCAATCACTTTTATTTTCTTAATTATTAGTGATTAGTGATAAGAACAACATTATTGTCTTGGAGATCCTATTATCAGTAATGGAGAAACAATAAGTAACTCTTGTATATATGCATTGTTCATTTTTCTCATTCTTTTTACTTTGAAACAGGACACAAACAAAAACACCTTACACAATAAGTAGGTCTAAAATACTTCCAATCAGACATTAAAAATGACTCACCTTGCAGCATTTGGTATCTTGTGAAGTATATCATGATCTGCTGCCCTCATTCTATACCAACAGGAGCTTTTGGAGACAATTTGCAGCATAAGAATGAAAAATAATTTGATTCAACATCAATGACACTGACCAAATCTAACAAGATCGTTGATGTTACATGCCTATAATTAAGTCCAGAACATTATAAAGATTTTGATTTCAGTGCATTTTCCTTACGCATATAGCATGGGATACCCATTCAAATTAATTAATCATACAGTGTTACAGCTTTCGCTACCAAAAATCCAAGCAGGAACAAGATCCATGCTTAAAGTGATGAAAGCGATGACGATCCCTTACGACAATTTCACGATCAAATGCTTTGGAGATTAGCTTTACAACAGTATGACAATCATTACATATGCGCAAATTCTTTATTATTCTGATTGGAGCAGGTGGCGGTATAGTGATTAGTCCAAAGGCAACAGCAAGCTTCTCACTATGGCTGAAAAGTGTAGTTTCCTTCTCCTCGTCATCTATGTCTAATGAAACCTCACTTGTGATTGGTGTATAGCCCTCAATCTTTAGCTTTGCAGCCACTACATCTAACATATGCTCAATATCATTTATCTGAGGATGTGTCTTATCTCCCGCTAAGAATTCATGAACTATTCCATTTGCTTCAATTACGCTACAACCAGGTATCTTCACCACCCCATGGTGTGCCATATTTCCCCTAATTTCAAGAACATCGCCCCAATTTCCTTTTGAAGCATATATATTTGACAATAACACATGGAAACCATCGTGGTCAGGTTGAAGCTGGATGAGTTTCCTACCTAACCTCTCTCCCATTTCATTGTTAAGGTGCTTTCTACAAGCCCCAAGCAAAGCACCCCAAGTAGCAACATCAGGTGCCATTGGCATACTCTCAATCAATTCCTCTGCTTCTTTAAGCAAACCAGCACGTCCTAAAAGATCAACCACACATCCATAATGTTTAACATTTGGTTCTATCTTGTGCTCTTGGGTCATTAAACTAAAGTAGCGGCGCCCCTCATCTACTAGGCCCATGTGTCGACATGCCCCAAGAACTCCCATAAATGTTATCTCATTAGGAAGTGTCTTGGTTTTTTTCATATCTTCAAACATGTCAAGTGACTTCTCTACCAAACCATTCATTGCCAACCCAAGAATGAGAGCATTCCAGGTAGAAACTCCCTTTTCCTCCATCGCATAGAAAACCTCTAATGCATTTTCAACACACCCGCATTTCATATACATATCTATAAGTGTCGTGCCCAGAATGACATTAACCTGAAATTTATTTTTACTTATATATGCATGAATCCATTTGCCCAAGTCCAAAGCAGCCATATGGGTGCAGGCGGAGATGACACTCACTAAAGCAGTCTCATCCGGCCTAATTCCAAGAAGCTGCATTTCCTGAAACAAAGCCACAGCCTCTGTGAAACATCCATGTTGAGCATAACCCGATATCATAGCACTCCAAGACACAACATCTTTCTCAACCATGGAATCAAACAATGTCTTAGCATCCTCAATTAAACCACACATCAAATACCCAGAAATCATTGAGTTCCAAGACACCAAATCCAACAAGACACCACCATTGAAAAGTTTTTGAGCATCCAATATCTCCCCGCAGCTTGAGTACAAATGTATCAATGCATTCTGAAGGCTAACATAATCTTGAATCCCTACTTTGGCTGCCAAACCATGCAGCGACCTCCCCATCCAGACAACCGAGAGGCTTGTACAAGCAGAGATAGCACTAACCACAACCACCTCATCCACCATAACCCCACAAGCATTCATATTCGCAAACAAAACCAACGCCTCCTCACACATCCCATTCTGTTCATAACAAGAAATCATCGCACTCCAAGAAACCATATCCTTCCCTTCAATCCGATCAAAAAGCCTCCGCGCCTTCTCAACACAACCCGTTCTCCCAAACAACACAATCACAGAGTTAGAAGCAATAGTATTCCTCTCCGGCATCCGGTCATACACAAGTTCCGCCTCCCCAACATCACCCACATTAACATAACCAGCCAAAAGAGTATTCCAGGAAACCAAATCCAGCACAAGACTTTCCTCAAACACCTGACGCGCACTCACCATGTTCCCACAAACAGCATACAAATTAATCAACGTGTTCCTAACATAAACATCAAACTCAAAACCAAACTTAACAACATGGTCATGCATTTGCTTTCCTTCATGCTCCGACAACCGAGCGGCACATGATCGGAGGAGAATCGGGTATGTGTAATGATCAGGCGGAGTGTTCTGAAAGAGAAAAAGCTTGTAAAAATGAATAGCTTGATGAGGTGAATTGTGAAGCTCTAAGTGAGAACGCATGATAGTGTTCCAAATAAAGGTGTTGGGGTTGTGAAGGTGGTTGAATATTTTGAGGGAGTAAGGGAAAGGAATGAAATTGGAGTGAGTAGAAAAGTTGATGAGCCTGCTTGCTGCATAGGTGTCTGTGATGAAGCCAGTGAGAATCATTTGTGACAGAATCTGCTTGAATTGGTTCACCCATTGACATCTTTGTAAGTTTGTCTCTAAGATTGAGAGGTTTATGGTTGGTGTTAACGTTGTTAGTCTTCTCACATGTTCCAACAACATGACAAAACCATCCAAAATGCGATATGATTGCTAGAGAATGAGGGACGAACAGCTCGTCGGCGGCGGAGGTGGCAGAAGGTCGAAGCAATTAACGGCGGCGGTGGAGAGGAAACTGTCGCAGCGCAGCAGACAACAACATATGTTGGAGGGTCAATATGGTAATATTTTAATTGAGTGAGGATATTTTCGTAATTTGAGTTTTTTAAACTTCAAAGGATATATCAATTTCTTAATACAGTATTGAAACATGCATGAAAACCACAAAGAACCATGGCAATGCAATGATGAAGTGTGTTCCTCTTATATAAGCAATAATATTTTCATCCAGCATACTCTACTTTCGCAATCTTGTCATCAAAGTAAGCTTAGTTCTTTCTTATGGTTAAATATCTATCACTCTATGTTACTCATGCATATTCCTTTTCTTGTTTTGCACACCAGATATTTGATAAAATGTCTGTTTCACATTTCTTTGTTCAGTTTCTATGAATTATGTCTATTAAGTGAATGTTTGGCATAGCGTTTTCACTGCCGCCACCGTGAAAAAATAGAAGCTACAAAGTGTAGCTTCTTGCTCAAACGTGCGTTTGTGGGTTTCCCACCGTGGAACCAAACACACGCTAAGTAACTTTTAGGCCAAACAGTTCTTTAAATTATTTGATTTCTGTTTGTGATGTATACTTTTAAGAATAGTCATATAATTCGTTCATTTACTTAGGAACCGCGAACCAATTTGCAAGTACCAAAACACGGTACTTTACGTATTCGTACATGATAATTCCCTTAGTTCGTATATTGGTACGTGATAATTCCCATAGAATTTGTATATTGGTACATGATATTCGTATATTGGTACAGACTGATTTTGCCTTTAGACCTCAACAGAAAACGGTAGTAAGTTGCATGTCAGAATGTACTCTAGTGCACTTTATTTACTACTATTTTTACCTGCTTGTTTGATGGGCTTCACCTTTTATAAACAATTCTCTTCTCTAATGTTTATGAACTACCTGATATGGGGTTGTTTTTATACAGGTTGGTTTAAAAACTTTACATAACACTATGCGAGATTATAAATTTTATTCTTTTAATATATTTTATATTATACTTTATTATTTTTAATATACTAGGTAAAAGAAAACTATTGATAGCGTACCAGTTGTATATACCCTCTGCGTACCCAATCTTTAAAGAGTTGTATTTGTATCGCAAACCGGAATTCTTACCACGTACCAAAGTGAATTGTGTATTAGGTAACTATGTTTTAAGTCATGTCATTCTCATTTCCCCTTTTCAACACATTTCATTACAAAAAATACACAAGTTATGTTATCTTATTGATTAGGTTGACTAGGCATAACATGATTCATGTTATACGCAAAACTATGTCTCCCATCTTTTTAAGTTTGTTCTTTATTTTGGATTTATTCCTTAAATGTTTTTGGTCTGGTATTGATCATTTATGTTACATTCTGTTTGCACCATTAGCCTTGAAGTTATGCTTCTTTTGCAATGTTTTCCTTTATATACTACATTTTATCATTGTGTGAACTACAAGTTGTATTCATCAATTAGAGATGAATGGTATTTATTCTGTAATTTCATTGCCTGAAAGTTGTATAACATGATTTCGTTGAACTAACATGGGTTCCAATAATAAATCTCCTTTAAAGTAAACATAACGTGACTTGAATAAGGAAAGCTATGCTAGCAGCTATTCGGAGATTCAACACAGGGGCAGAACAATCTGCACGCCTAACCAAATTCTCTCTTCAACCCCCAAAATATGTGAGCTTCTTTTTCCCCTCTTATCCCCTTAATTTTTTCTTTTTGAAAATAAAATAAAAAATTTCATTTAGTGTTATTGGTTTAACTAAACCAACACATGTTTAGGTTGCAATAGATAGAGAAGTATTTGGAAATATCAAATCAATATAAATTGTCAATTAAGACAAGTGTCGAACACCAACATGTCTATAGAAACCTATATTTAGGTTGAAATCTTAATTGGTTTGAAGGTTGGTAATTATAGCGGATGGAAATGTTATTTCATATACCTTCAGCGTTATTGTTTCAGGTCGAAGTAGTATTTGCCAATGGTAGTGTTTTCAAGTTGTCTGCTGAATTTCTCAGAATAAATAGCCCAGCAGTTGATGGAAAAATCAGATCAATTGGAGGTGAAAAGGTAACGTCATAATTTCAAATTGATTCGAGATCAGTTGATTCATTTCTAATGATGCTTCCTTTATTGATGATCCTGTTAATCTAGGTGATATCTGGAAGACGCCATGTGGGAATTATGTCTGCAGAACCAGTAGGAAACTATGGGGTAAGGTACTACAATTTCCGACATTAGAAATCAAATTCTTTGCTTAAATCTAATAGTCTCTCTCAACTAAAATCTGATTGTTTAATTGGACGATCCAGGCTCAATTTTGATGACTTGCATAAAACTGGTATTTATTCCTGGGATTATTTCTATCATCTAGGAAGCAACAAGTTTACCCTTATGAGAAATTACATTAAAACACTGAACAAATACGGGCTTAGTCGAGATCCGCGAGGAAGAAAATGATGCAGACTTCTATTTGACTACCCAAATCTAGTTTCAGATGTGTTGGCAGTTGTCACTTAATAAAATCACCCTTTGGTAACTTCAATTCATTTAAACTGAAACTTCTGATATTGTAGATTGTGTTGAATGGAATTAAAATGCCTGCACTTAGCAAGGAAAATACAATTTGCATACTTTTCTTAAGTTTCTTTCTTTATTTAAAGCTCATGATTTCATTTTGGAATTGTGTTACTAAAAATTCTGTTCTTGCAAAACCAGTTTGCATCTTATTGTAAGAAAATTTGTGTTAAACTGAACAAGTCTACATAACTCATTTATGTATCATAAAATGCAAAATTTTGTTTGGAGTAATTTTGTATTATATTGACAAAATCAGTCTGGATTTGTCGTAAAAAATGACATTAAAATATATAGAGTGATGTTACTGCAACAAGTTATCCAAAATATTATATACTTAGACAAAATGACAACATATTGTTACAACAACAAATTATACAAAATTACATCAAAAGATGGTCACAAAAGATTACATAAAACTTAGACCAAATTCTATGGCTCAGTTGGCTGTACATATTTACATAAAACTAAGAAGATTAGAGAAATGCTTGAAAAGAGAGCTTTTCCCAGTGGGACTAATGTTGAAGATTGGTGTTTGATGCATAAGGAAAACAGGTTCTGTTGTCCATCTAGACTATCTTTAATGGAGAAAGATCATTCCTACATAGCTCCTTCCAAATGATGGGATCTTTGATTAAATTTTGACTAAAAGCTAGAGGTACTTGTAATGTTGTACAAAAATTGTTGAAAAAACTGTTTTTGCTTGTTGAATTATGTATATAAGAAGTTTATAGGTTATACAAGTTAATGTGAGGCAAGATCTACAATTCTAAACTAATATGTTAACCTGGAATAATAATTTGTGAGCAACTGAAAGATTAAAACAAAGCATGGTAAATTAGTAATTGTTGCTGGAACACCATTTTATGATGTGTTTGAAAGCAACTTCTATTAAGTAGTTGTATGGTTATACATTTAGAAGAGACAAAATCAATCCTAAAGGTGTGTCGTTAAAAAAAATTATTTTTAATAATTTTTTTCCTAAGTTTTTGTCTTCCCACCTATAAATATATTTTATATGAGATAAAATGTATTTTTCTTTTTAAATGACAAAGATATCTACTATAAATAAATATATAAATTCTAAAGTACTTGGAAATTATGTTCTTACATGTTAAATTTAGATTAAAAACAATGATTAAAATTGATCATCTGAATTTATAAAAAATCTTGTTGATTTGACATTAATTTCATCTGACGTAGTATCTCCACAAATTTTCTTAATTTTTCTTAATTTTCTTAATTTTTTAATTTTTTTAATGGTTGTCAAATAATAAATTTCGTTGTCTTTCAATCCCTCATATTTTATCGTCAATTTTGAATTGGTATAACACTCATATTTGCAACGTTAGAAATTCCAATTCCTTCCGCTTATAAAGTTTATACATGTCTCGTCCCATCGAAGCTATCAATGACCCATCAAAGTTATCAATGATATCGACTCAATGAACTATCTGAAATTTATAACCTAATCATATTAGCCTGTAATATATACTAATTTAAATTGTTTTTTTTATTTAATACTAATTTAAATTGTTTTTTTATTTAAGCTTTCAGTGATTCAAGTGATTGTTTAGGAAAAAGTTGATTTTGAGATTAATATTAGAGAGTCATTAATCTTGTTGTTTATTTGGATGGTTGGAGATATTTATTGAAAGGAAGCATCATTATTAGAGAAGTCTAAAAGATACATTCTAACTCTGATGGAGGTCTGAATAAAGGTACTAAAGAATAAAAGAATACTATGTACCTTTTATTTATCAAATATGAATCTATTTTGCTTAACTAAGAAGATCGTATTATTGATTGTATTTTATTTTTTTCCTCTAATTTTAGATTTATAATAAATTGTAATAATTTGTATTATTTTATCTTTATAAATTAAAATAACTTTTAATATTAAAGAATGCTATTTTAATTTTATAATTTAGAATTAAAAATCATTTTATCAATTTATTTTCTCATTCGTATCTTTTCCTATAAAGAATTAATTGCATAGAAAATTAAACGCACTTGATTTGTTATTTTATTCCAATTTTAATAATAACTGTTAATATTAATGTAATATAATTGGTTCATATTTTATTTATAGTAATCGAAATCAATTTATTATTTTACTTATATATTTTTAAATTAATTAATAAATGAATTTATGATTATTATGACACTTTTTTAAAATATGTTTTTTGTGTGTAATATATCTAATCATTATTTAAATCAATTTATTATGTTATATATAAACTTTTTAAATAATTAATAAATTCACCTATGATTATCATAACACTTTATTTTAATAAAAAATAATATTTTATTTCTATCATTATAATTAATAAAGAAATAAAATTTTATTAAATGGTAATCTAATTTTTGATTTACCTATGATATTCTTAGATCTGATTTTTGATTTACCTACTGATATCTACACTAATAAATATTAAATATTATTTTTAATATAATTTATTTTATAATTTTATTTGTTAATTTGATTCTAAATAAATAATTTAGAAAATGGTATGACTTTATATATTATAGGTATTTATATTGGTAACAGAAAAATAACATAAAATATCAATATCAATTTATTTTTTCATATGTAGTTTTTTATAGAGATATCCATAGAAAATTAAATCCACTCGAGTTATTTTTATATATGGTTTTTTTCTCTTCCTCCCAATTTTTATTTACATTAACTTTTATTGTTACATTTTATTAAATAGTAATCATGAAAAAGAAAAGATGATTGGTAGTCATGAAAAAATAATGATAAATAATAATCATGAAAAAATAATGTTAAATGCTAATAATTTATACAATTGTTTTCTACTAAATTAAAAATAAATAATTGAAAAATTCAAATACTATAGTTAAAAGAAAAAAACATATTAAGGTAAGAAAAAATGAATAATTTAAAAATGGAATGACTTTAAATGTTCTAATACGAAATTTAAAATTGTGTAGAGTTAAACTTCTATTATGAAATTCTCCTACACAAAAGATGAATAAAATATTTATTTAGAATTGAAATTTTAAGATACCATGGAGTGTAGATATTCATTTAGAACTGAAATTTGACGGGATCGGTCATATATTTGAGGTTTATAAAAATTGTAAATATGATATAATAAGAAGGATTTAAAACTGATATTTGACGAGAAACTGTTATAAATTTTAGGTTTGAACAAATTGACTAATATCTAAAAGATAATTTATTTGAATGGGAAACATGATTTTATTCATGTTTGTAGTTTTAGATTTACTCATCTGAATTCAACTTAGTTTTGTTAATTACTGGAATTGCAAGCATGATCCAGACATAATCCACGGGTAGATTTGAACGTATCTATTACATATCAATGGTAGACTGATCATTTTAATGTTAATATATTAAATCTATAAGATACCAACTATAGGTTTGTAAAAATTATAAATATGATATAATAAGAAGAATTTAAAACTGACATTTGACGGGAAACTGTTATAAATTTTAGGTTTGTAATTTTTTTAAAAATTATATTATATTTTTATTTAAAATTATTCAATGAAATATCAAATAATTTAAAATTTTTAAATTAACATAATTTTGTAGAATTAAACTTCTATTATGAAATTATTCATGGTTGTGGTTTTAGAATCATCTGAATTCAACTAAGTTTTGGTAATTACTGAAATTGCATGCATGATACAGACATGATCCACGGGTTCACGATCCACGGGTAGACGTGAACGTATCAACGGTAGACTGACCATTTTAATGTTAATATATTAAATCTATAAGATACCAGTTGTAGACTGGTCATTTGAATTTTATTTTGCATACATTGAATTAAGTTTGATATATTTACTCATATGTTATTGTAGGAATGAAAAATTCTACGGAATCGCATATTGTGTATTGAATGATATCACTATATATTTTTGAATACCATATGTAAGAAGTCATAATTTTGTATTTGTAATTTATACATATTATTGTTGTTGGATTTATTAACCTATTAAATTGGTTACCCTGGACAAAATTTAGACCCTGAAAAAAATGGTAGAATTGACAAATGATGTTTCGCAACATAGCGTGTGAATACAGACAGCACCCGTGCAATAGCACGGGTATCCCGCTAGTGTATATATATATATATATATATATATATATATATATATATATATATATATATATATATATATATATATATATATATATATAAACCAGAAAAAGATTGGTACAAAAAGGATAGATGGGACATAAACTGATACCCTATCAAGAGTCAAACCTAAAGAAAGATATTTCAAGCCCATTCTTTACAAAATCGGTCCTTAAATAAACAAGGCCGAAAGGAAAATAAGTAGAATTGCTAATAGTGAGACTTATGTTAGTCAAATTATCTGCACAATTATTCCTTTCCCGATAAACATGAGAAACAAAAAAATTCCAATTAAACATTAAATTTATACAATTCACCCATCTATTTCTAATAATCCAAGGAACTAAAGAGGGATATTTAAAAGCTTTTACAACCGTCGTCAAATCGGTTTCTAACCAAAGGTTTCTTCAATTCTTCTCATAGGCGAACTCAATTGCCATCATTGCACCCGAGAGTTTGGCCATGAGAGCATTAGAAACTCCCAAAACCGAGGCAAAGGCACCCAAAAAAATTACTATCGCAATTTCTCACGATGCCACTACAAGCTGAATTACCAGTGGAAGAGATATATGTTTCATCACAACTAATTTTGACCCAATTTATCAAAGGAGGTTTCCAAATAACCTCGATAATGTTCGGTGCTTTGGGAGGACGAATAACAACCTTGAAACTCTTGAGAATCACAAATTCATAAATATTCAGAAACTTGGCAAGAGTCGACGAGCTACCAGCTATACAAATCGCATCCATGATAACAATAATCGAAGAAGAAAGGTTAAAACCGATATTTTGGAACCTCACTTTGTTCCTAGCCAACCAAATAGTATTAAGAACAAAAATTACAACACTAATAGTCACAGTTTTGCATTGCCCATCGTTGAACATCTTACAAATCCTCCAAATATCGGGCCAGCCGAGAATGGGAAAAGAGAGGTTAAGCTTGCTACCAAACAAAAACCAAAGATGGGAAGCAAACTTACATTCAAAGAAGAGATGAGAAGCAGATTCTTCGGCAGCATTGCAAAGGTCGTAATGGGAAGGAAACACAAAATTTCTACTTTTAAATTAATCATCTGTAGGAACCTTGTTATGCAAAAGCTTCTAAACAAAACAATATTTAAACGACAGGATTGATATAGACCAAATCCAGCGCCACCATTCCTTGCGTGTGCCTTTCGACCTCAAAACATCATAACCAATTTTATTTGAAAACTCTCCCATCAAAGAGTGATTCCAAACACGCGAATCAGGCCCCAAATCAAAAGGTATGTGGCAGCCCGAAATTAAATGCTGCAGCGCACAAGAATGAGAGTTATGGCCTTAGAAAAATCCTATCTGCCATTAAAAATGATGGAGAAGATAGATTGATCAACCATCATAGCAGGGGCTTCGGGGATAAAATGAAGCAGGACGCCACACCACAAATCAATCCAAAGACTAATAGAGGAACCATTACCAAGATTCCAAGAAGAGTTAGCATCAATCATCGACATCTCCGCTTTGACGCTAGACCAAATGGAAGAAAAAATGTGATGCTTGATAATCTTGTCATTTCTAAGAACCCACTGCCTTAGCAAATCAGCCCAAGGCTCATAAGAGTTATGCAAATTCTATGCAAATTCCAAGCAAGTTTAAGATTATAAGCTTCATTTAACTTAATGAGTGAACGAATACCAAGCCCTCCCTCCTCTAACAGAAAGCACATATCTTTCCAAGCAACATTAATGACTTTGTTCCTAATAGTTTCTCCACTCCATATAAATCGCTTCACTGCTCGCTCCAAATTGTGAATGAGATTAACCGGCCACAAATAAATGACCATGGAGTGAATAAGTATGCTTTGGATAATGGATTCCACAAGCTCCACTCTATCGTCAAAAGATAATAATGAGCCTTTCCAAGAAGCAAGCTTTCTAATGACCTTATTCACTATAGGCCGCAAATGAACCACCTTAGGTTTGCCCTTAAAAATAGGGACACCAAGACTTAGAATCAAGCAAATTAAATGCCTCAAACGCCATACCAATGTAATCATGAATATGTCGACCTTGAATAAAACCTCGTTGCTCCTTTGAGATAAGGTGAGGCATAAAGGCAGCCAATCGATATGCTAAGAAATTTGGCTGCACCCTTAGGTTTGTACTTGAAATTTGACACGGAAATAGGATGGAAAAGATCCAAAGAGGCAACACCCTTGACTTTGGGAATGAGAATAACCGTGTTAGTGTTAAAACCAGGAAGCCCCCAACCATGAATGAAGAACTGAAGAACCGCATCTGAAACGTCATGTTTGATAATCTCCCAATAGGTCTGAAAGAAAACCGCACAGAAACCATCCGGACCAGAGGCACTATCCTTATTAAGGTTGAAAACCGCAGCAAAAATCTCATCTAAAGAAGGAATGTGTGTAAGGATATGATTAGTGGTGTCATCCACCATTGACGAAATCGAGTCCTCCACAATTTTAAAATCCTACAAAATAGAAGAGTTAGTAGAAAATAAAGTTTCAACATACTGGATAGAAAATTATGCAATTTCCTTTGAATTAGTAAATGTCGAATCTCCATTCATGAGCATATAAATTGGCCTGAACTTCTGCCTAATCTTAGAAACGCGATGAAAGAACGCAGTGTTCCTATCACCATCCAAATGCCATTTAACTTTGGATTCGTCACTCCAAAACTTCTCCTACATGGCAAGAGCAACACTGAGAGAAGATTGAGCTTCAAACTCCTACAACTTAAAGAATCATTCAAACTATCAAGATGAATACGATCCTGAATTTTCCCCAAATTTTCCTATGCTCTATGGACATTATCAGTGACGTTTCCGAAAATATGCTTGTTCCACCCGCGAAGTTCTCTTTTAAGTAGCTACAACTTCCTGTTTAAAACCAACATAGGGCAACCAACGATGGGTTTCGACCAAACATACATAATCAACTCTCTACGATTGTAATGAAGAGTCAAAGTGCTCAGATATTTGAATTGATAAGCCACTGTAACAATATTTATGTGGAATTCAAGCAAAAAAGAGTAATGATCAGAGCAAACCTCAGGTAACGTAGAAACCGCTACACAATTTCAAATATCTACCCAAAGAGAATTACCAACACATCTATCAAGCATTCTTTCTATCAAGTGAGGAGGATCCCGCTTATTTGACCAAGTGTACTTGGCCCCAACAATGGGAAAATGAATGAGATTGTTGAAATCCGTCCAACTTTGGAAATCAACCACAGGCCTCTTCATCGGACTTTTGCTTCCCCGATGCTCATGAGATCCCATAATAACATTAAAGTCTCCAAAGAAAGCCCAAGGCACGGGGTTGTTGGATTGCAGGTCATTTAAATCCTTCCAAAGCTCCCGTCTCTTAATCAAATTAGTCGAGGAATAAATAGCCGTTCTTGCCAACAAACAACTATCCAAAAAAATCGTAAGACCAACAAACTGATCTGACACAGAAATGAGGTTAAGTGATAAAAGGAATAGCAACAATTTCTACCAAATTTAGGGTTACACCATTGAACAACATAAAACTAAGATAATAATAAAATTATGAATTGTTTCTTATCCTCTTCATTTCCACAAAGGGTTAAATATAACATCCCAAGACTGGGTCATACAGCTAATGGGCCTGGCCCAAGACATAATTAAAACTAAAACTGAATTTAAATAAAATAAAGTCAATTAATTGAGAATATAATCATTCAACATTTTGGGCTTTCTTATGGATCTCTTGGGCCTGCTATCACTACTATGCTGCCCCACAACAACCTTGTCCTCAAGGTTGGTAGTTATAGATGATTGGACGGGTCGAAAAGAAGAGGCCCAATTGAAAGGGCCCAGTGGCGCTGCAGCTTGTGGTATAGCCGTTGGGGAAGTGGATTTAGGGTTGGAGCTGCCAGTTGCATGCGCTACAACTGTCTTCAACTTGGAGTAGTCACTGTCACGTGGTACAGGCTGGAAGATGGAAGGTGGCTCTGCATGCGGGACAGGTGTCTTCAACATGGGGGAGCCCAGGGCACGTGGCGCAGGCTGGAGGAGAGAGGGAAACTTGGGACTTGTAACATCACGTGAAGTCATTAAAGGTGAATGCAGGAGGTTAGACGAATTAGATGAAAAAGCAGGGGGATCCAATAAATCTGACGGTGAGGGATTCAGTTTAGGTGCGACAAGTACAACACTAGGGTATGGTTCCAAGATTTTCTTGTGAAGTCTTATGACTTTAGGATTCAGAGTTCCAGTTTCATATGTCGATGCATTCTCACTCTTCTTCAAACCTTGTTCTCCTCTCTCTTCTTTTTCGGAAAACACTTCATCAAATGCTAATGGTTTAGTTTCTTGTGAAGGGATAACAACCTCTGCATGTGGAAGAATAGTGGGTGAAGGCGATTCGTCGTCGAAATCCAACAAGTGTTGCGGGATCAAAGTGAAGGGTGTTGAACCGTGGTAAGCTCGAAGTTGAGAGACATGGATAATAAGGTGGATTCGTGACGACGGAGGAAGATCTAAGTGGTATGCAACTTTGCCGATTCGTCGAAGGATCTTGAACGGGCCAAAGTACCTTTTCGAAAGCTTCTGAGAAACGCGGCGGTTTATAGATGTCTGACGGTACGGTTGAAGGCGGAGAAGAACGAGGGCGCCTTCATCAAAGGTACATTCCACTCTTTTTTTGTTATTCTGGGATTCTATCCTCTGTTTGCTTCTATTAAGATTGTGTTTTAATTGTTGTAACAGTTGTTCTCTGTGTCGTAGGGACACATCCAAGGGTACGATGGTGGTAGATCCGCGTTGATAAGTAGGAAAAGAGGGTGGCGGTCGTCCATAGAGTGCCTCAAATGGTGTCATGTTAATGGAAGAGTGATGGGCAGAGTTATGCCAAAATTCGGCCAGATGTAAGTAGTTGAACCATTTTTTTTTTATTTTCACTTGTAAAGCATCTCAAATACGTTTCCAAACACCTATTAATCACCTCTGTTTGGCCGTCGGCTTCAGGATGGTAAGCCGAGCTAAATTTGAGGGTTGTTCCTTGTGCTCGAAAAAGTTCTCTCCAAAAGGTGCTGACAAATAAGGGATCACGATCCGAGACTATGGAAGAAGGAATCCCATGCAAACGACAGATCTCAACTGAGAACCAAAGAGCGAGGTCTTTGGCTGAAAACTTAGATGGAAGGGCAATGAAGTGACAAAATTTTGTCAATCTGTCGCAGACAACCCAAATCACAGTTTGGCCGAACGAATTAGGGAGATGTGTGGTGAAATCCATGCTTAAATCGTCCCAGACACGTGCCGGTGTAGGTAAAGGTTGTAAAAGGCCATGCTTCTTCTTAGTCATATACTTACTCTGTTGGAAAACTTGACAAGTTTTTACAAACTCCTTTGTATCCTTGTAGATCCCAGGCCAGAGAAATGAAGCTGAGATCCGAGCAAGTGTTGGTTGAAGACCAGAGTGCCCTGCTGTTGGTGTTGAATGGTATTCGTGGAGTAAAGATTGACAAAGATCTTGAGTTGCAGGTATAAAAATTATGTCTTTGTAATATAATAGGCCCTCTTTAGTATGGAATAGCTGTTGCATCTGAGTATCCTGTTGAAGTTTCTGTAAAAGTGTTTTGCCTTCTGATGTGGATTCATAGAATTTTTTTAACTGAGTCAGGAGCATGGGGATCGGTGAAGAGATGGCGAAGAACATAGCAGTTTCATCACTGTGTATACGACTGAGAGCATCAGCAACAAGGTTGGCCTTCCCAGGTTTGTAAAAAATCTCAAAATGAAAACCTTGTAATTTCGCAACCCATTTTTGTTGTTCCGGGGTTTGAATTGTCTGGACCAATAAGTTCTTTAAACTCTTCTGATCAGTGTAGATATGAAATTTTCTTCCAATCAAATATTGACGCCACTTTTTGACAGATTCAGTTATGGCGTACATCTCCCTTACATAGACAGAAGCCGCTTGCAACCGACGACAAAGTTTCTTACTGAAAAAGGCTGAGGGATGACCATTCTGAGATAACACAGCTCCTACTGCAACAACGGATGCATTAGTTTCTAGGATAAAGACTTGGGAGAAATCAGGAAGGCGCAAGACCGGAGTTTCCATCATTTTTGTTATTAAGATTGTAAAGGCTGTATCAGCTGCTGTATTCCAATGTAACTTAGTAGAACTTAATAAATCCGTGAGTGGAGCGGCGAGAGAGGCGTAGTGACGAACAAATCGTCTATAAAAGCCGGTGAGGCCTAAAAAAACCCTGAGAGTCGTGAGATAACGCGGCGTCGGCCAGTCAAGTATAGCTTGAATCTTATTAGGATCTGGGGTTACACCATCACTTGAAATTATATGACCTAGATAATCCACATTAGGAACAGTAAAAACACATTTGGATAGTTTTGCATAAAATTGATGGGTTAAAAGCAAGTCTAAAATCAACTTTAAATGTGCAACATGATCTGAAATGCAAGAACTATAAGTAAGAATGTCATCAAAAAAAACTAGAACAAACTGCCGTAGGAAAGGACGAAGTAAATCGTTCATCGTTGATTGAAATGAACTAGGAGCGTTATTCAGGCCAAAAGGCATAACTAAGAACTCGTAGTGTCCATCAAAAGTTTTGAAAGCAGTTTTATGAGTATCCTCCGGTGTGACTCTGATTTGGTGATATCCAGATCGAAGATTGATCTTAGAAAAAATTGTTGCTGATCCCAATTCATCGAAAATTTCATCAATTGTTGGTATAGGAAAACGGTCTCGTACGGTGACAGCTGTCGCTCCCGGGATTTTCATCCTAGTACAAACGCGAAAGTGACGCGAAAAAGGTAGAGTCGCCAGCCAGACATTTTTATCCCGAATGAATGGGAAAGGTAATGTTGCAAAAACCTGAGGAAGAAGGAAAGGACGAGGTCCTGCGAACCAAAGATCTGGGTTCGGGAGTCGGTTATGACCTGGGAAGGTATTAGCACCCCAGATCGTCCGCCGTACCCGACGGGATCCACGCTTGCTTGTTTGTTTCAAAGGGTGAGGAAAATAAAGTTGCTGAACAAATGAACTGCTAACTGGAATGGGAATAGAAATGAGAAAGGAATAAGAAAAGAGAACAAAAAAAGGGGGAAATGTAGGGAAAATAAAGAATGTGCTCGAACGGGTCCTACCCCGCTGCCTACGTACATCATCGAGATAATGAGGATCAGAGTCAACGTAGTTCTCCTAACTAAGGCGGGAACTATTTGTTTGTGTTTTTTATGTTGGAACTGCGTATGTCTATGCTCAGGTGTTGCAGGCTCGTCTGGTACGAGTGCGTTTACCGTCTTGCATGAAAGACAAGTCGTCGCGAGTTCACGTTGTGAGTGAGTGAGATGAGAAGAGAAGTTCCCGCATGATAGTCGTTTGTTATTTGTATTTGTCTTTTAAAAGAAATGTTTTGAATTGGTTTGTCAACGGTCTTGTACTAATACCTATCCATCGAGGTGAGTATTTATACCTCGCCCCGAAACAGGACGCGTATAAACACTCCGCAACAAAGTCTCGTGTCGTACAAGATTGTTCGGTTTATCCTTAGATGTTTTATTATTTTCTTTATGAGATGAGAAAGAATGACTCAAGTTGGAAAAGGGAAAATCTAATGGGAACTAAGACACACCCTAATTTTTATTGATTTATTTACATGGGAAATCCTATGGTTTGTGGGGTTTTCTAAACCTAATGGAAAAACACCTAGAACTAATAGAATGCAACTTACTTCCTAAGAAAGATAAGTTGATTCTAAAGCCAAGGGAAAACCTAAAACAATTGAAGAATTAATCAACATACAAAAATATTGAAATTAATGACTAGCTAGAATTCAAAGGCAATTCAAATAAAAGCATGAATTAAAATAGTCCTATTTATTTATTCTAATTCTAATTAAAAAAGAAACTTAAGCCTAAATTCTAAACTAAGGTCCTACCTAATATTTTTCTTCTAAAAAAATCAAAATCTAAACTAGCCTAAGTCCATATTAAATTCTAAAACTAAATTTAAGCTAAACTATTTTTTTTTATTTGAATTTCATATCAAGCCTAAACTAATTGAAATTGTATGTAACAAAGCCTAAGACTAAAAATCCTAAAAAATATCAAAACCTCTGGAAAAATTATGAAAATTAATCTATGGGGTCCTAAGATTATCTATAACATTGTGCTAAAAGGAGTTCTTAAAAATCAAATTTTTACTATGCCTAAAAATTGTTATTTTCCACCTAAGAATTAGCCATTAATTTCTAAGGATTAAACCACTAAAACCTAAGATAAAATGACCTAAAAAATCCACTAAAATTACCCTAAGTACTATTATAAGTCCTCTAACTATAGTAAAAAGAATGGCTAAAAAAAATTACTGGAAAGTTAAAATATAAAATCTACAAGTTTATGTAAGTTAGAGAAAATTCAATAAGAACTATTTACATGAAAAATCCCATATAAAATCAAAAAAATAAAGCAAAAATAGAAAAATAAAGTGCTAACCAATTCTAATATGAATTAAAAATATATTCAAATTTTTATAGAATTTTCTTGGGCATTTTCTATTTTTTATGCATTTATTTCTAAACTATATAAAACTAAAAACTAAAAATCTAAAAAATAAGAAATAAGGAGGGGGGGGTGCTTTTAGTGATATTTTTAAGTTGATTTTTTGAACTGGGCTTTGAGAGAGGTGCGAAAAGCAAGATAGGAAGGCCCAACTGCGCAGGAAATTAAGGGAGTGTGGAAAGCAATATTTCTATGTTGTTTTTTTTATATAGGCCTTGAAACGGGTGTCAATAGCAAAACAAGAAGAGCCTACCGGACGGTGACAAGTGTCACCGCCGGTATGGCTGGGGATCCTAAAAGCTGTAAATGTTTATCTTCTCAATCCTTTGAACATTGCTACGGTTAACTCATGGGATTATGCGAAAATTGGCCAAATTAATGGGGATTAATTTTGATTAAATGTTGTTAATGAACATTAATTTCTTCTTTTATATTATTCAAAGGATTATCAGGTTCATACATATCAAAATACAACCCTAGAAAACAAAAAAAACCTAATCCCTTCTTCTTCTTCCGCCGCCCTTCCTCTTCTTTCGCGAACCCACCACCATCACCGTCCGAACTCCCTTCTACCTCGCGCTCATCACCATCACCACCTCATAACCTTCCCTTTCTTCTTCAACTTCAGCTTTCCGTCACCACCACTCTCGTCATCTTCCAACTCATCTCTCCGTCTTCTCCATTTTCCGTCCGCCATCACCGAACCCCCTCCTCCGAATCTACCATCTTCACCTCCTTCTTCTTCCGAACCAAGACAAAAACAATAACCTAACACTCTCATCCTCCCAATCCGAATCAAAACCCTAGGTCCATAAATCAAAATGCTAAACAAATCTGGGAATTCATAAGCAACTACTACGACGTCGAATCAACGAACATCAATCCACACACTAATGGACCAATAACGTGTCGTACCTTAAAATTACGCCGCCGAAAAAGATGCAGATGAATATCCTTGAATTGTCGACGAGGGGACTTTGAAGAGGCACGGGATATGAACACGTTGAGGACGATAGCAAGCGCTGTGAATCTATTTCAGGTACGATACGATCTCACTTCTTCTTCCTCCGATATTGAAACATTTTGTTTTGAGTTATTGTGGAGTTCTTGAGGGATTGACATACGGATATGAATCTCGCAGGTCACGTGAAGCATAAAGCTGCAATTGGCTGAAGAAGAAAGTGTTGGACGAAGACTGGAGAAGATGATGATGGAGGAATGACGAGTGCGTAGGATGCAATTCAGAATCACAATCGAGCCATGTCGTTCAGAAAAGGCTGCATAAGAACGAGTTGCAGTTATGGAGAGGCATTGTAGAAACTGTGAGAAGAGAGATGAAATTGAGATGGGAGAAGTTGTGTGTAGCCGATTGAAGAAAAAAAAAGAATAGAGGTGAAGCTTCTGATTTATATCTGCTGATTTTCTGGATCCTTCTAGAATACTTTAGGTGAGTTCTAGAAACTTTTTGTTAGGATTCAGTTTTGGAATTCGGTTAGAGTCAGTTGTTCTTCAGTTATGGATTAATTTGGTGACTGATTTCTATTCCCTATTTTCGTTCTTTGATTGCAGGTTGGTGAGGATTAAAACTTGGTGAAACTGTCTTGGCTTCATTTTATTCCCTCGCAAAACATTAGCTTGATTTTCAATGGTTTTCTGACAACTGATTTTTAACATTGTAATTCTCTGCTTCCCTTCTGCTGTGCACATACTTTTCCTCACTGCTCACTTATCCAGATATTACATCAATAACCTCCATAGGCTTTGGTTTTGTAGTGACTTTTCTTCTTTTTGGTTCTGAATTTCCTGTTATGGTTTTTTGTGATTTGAGTTATTTTTCAGTTGGAGTTTCTGTTATGGTTTTTATCCCTGCTTTCACCTTTTTAGTATTCACTCCAGCTTGATTTTTTTTGATGCAGATGGAGGGTGGCGATGGTTATTTGGAGAATGCCGAGGAGCTAGTTGTGGCATTGCCTGCATTTTCATGACAGTTTCCACATATACCATGCTTACCTGTGACAGGACGACTACACGTGGGCATTGCAATGGCTCAAGAGACAAAGCCTGAAGATTTTCATAAAACGAATCCAGTTCGATCATGAAGTTACAAGCTATAATTGGAATAGGAAATTCAACTTTAAACTCAGTCTGATCAAATGTAAGACGACAACTTTTTGCCCGCTTCCATAAAGATCAGTTATTTTTCAACTCTGATAAATCGGTAACTGGTCTGTTATTATAGTATAGGTTCAAAAACTTCACTGATTTTGATTTTCATTCATGGTCACAGTCTGGATTGTGTAGCTTCCAGTGCGATTATTAGTGAATTTGTTTCTGATTTCAGGGACTCCAGCTTCATTCTGATGTATGGTACTTCTGGAGAGCTGCAGGCAATGCAAGGTTCATTCCCAAGATAATATCCTACAAATTCAACTAAGCCACTCAAAGTATTATATATGCGATAATCTGGATGGTCAGCTAACAGCTCATTCTGTGAACGAAGTGTCTCGAAGATGCATCAGGAGTCAAGCATTGGTCTACAAGTTCAGAAATCTTGTGTTTTGAACTAGTATCTGGGAATCTTCCTGCTGTTATTGGATTCAACATTTCTCAAATTTCCCTGCTGCGTTTTTCCTCTTTTTTCCTGTTTTTTTTCTTCCGATGCAACTTAACTTTCTTTCCCTCTATTTCTCAACTGATATTCTGTTATATCAGTTATTATGACTGATTTTGTGGAGCTAGATTTATTTGTAAAAATTGAACTTTGTGTACTTTCAACTCTGTATCAATGAACTGAATTGAGGTTTTGCCATAAAAGCAAACTTTCCTTTTTGTCAATATAAACAATTGAACCCTTTTCTCTTTTTCCCTTATCACTCCTTCTTTCTTGTTGTGAACATTGGCTAGAAATGAATATGGGAGTGTAATCCTGAATGAATGCCCAACTTATAACAAGATATGGCTAAAATAACACTTGGTTAGAAATAAAAAATATAATATGAATAGAATTTGAAAAAATAAACCAAAATAGACAAAATAGGATAAAATTCGGACATTTGGATATGACTAGAAATTTGGATTTAGATGAAACAAAAGATTTGATTTAATGGACCTTAGGGAACTGAACAATGGTTTTATAACATGATGAATAATATTTGAATTTGTGAACAAGCCAAAGAATGGATCCAAATGACATTGCATTGTATTGGAGTGACTTTAGATAGTGAATATGAATAGATTCTAATGCACCAAACTTGTATCTCTAATCACCTTCCAAAACAACTATGAAAATCACTGACTTACTTTGCAATCCGAAACCCTGGGTCACTCACATGGGTGACCAGTGATGTTAAGGATTTCTTACATCAGAATACTAATTCCACATTCCACTATCACAATCCGATGAAAGGCAGCAACCACCAATAATGAAAAGAAGTAAACCTCTAATTACATTGACAATACCCTGATTTAGCATTTTTTATGGATCCTCTGAATATGAAGAATTTTATAACTTGGTGATCCTCTGAACAGGAATATTCCCCTGATGATGTGAATTCAGCCTTTATCTCAAATTTGAATGCAGCAAACAAGTATATCACATACGAATAGGAAAGATCACATCATAAGGAGATCACATGCCTTAGGAAACAATGAAATGCATTATTATAAACTGATGAGAAATGCAGATGAATGCGAAGCGATAAGCCAGTAGAGGGAATAAATATGAGGGTAAATTTTGAGGTATTACAGCTGCCCCTATTCAATCATCTGCAGACTTGAATAAATAATTGCAACGGCTTTTAGACGTTCAAGGTATGGAGTGATTGAATACTCAAATAAAACCTGAAAATTTGCACACTGAGGGTAATGGAAATGCCATCTGCCCATTTATTTATTTATTTATTTTTTTGTTTTGACCTCTGAATAGGTAACGAAGATAGAACCAGGTGGAATAGAATCAATGCAATCACTGCGACTGCTGAGCGAATCAAAGCCACACCGAGGGTGCCTGTTGGCGTAACAGGGCTTAACGAGACAATTAGCGGAATGGAACTCAAATCAATATGACTGCTGGGCAGGACCAAGCCATAAAGAAATCAATATGCGACTGCTGGGCATGACCAATTCACAGAAGATGCCTGTTATCGAAACAGGACTTAACACAACATCAACCGATTTGCGATTCAAATAAGATCAAACGATCTAATACGGAGATGGTATCAACCGATCCACCCCGGAAGGCGAGAATGTAATATCATCCAATTTACAGCTCAAAGAGAAATGATATCAACCGATTCATAACTCAAATAAGATCAACCGATCTATCATGGAGATGGTATCAACCGATCCATAACCAAGAAAACGAGAATGTAATATCATCTGATTTACAACTCGAAGAGAAATGATATCAACCGATTCATGACTCAAATAAGATCAACCGATCTAACATGGAGATGGTATCAACCGATCCATAACCAAGAAAACGAGAATGTAATATCATCCGATTTACAACTCGAAGAGAAATGATATCAACCGATTCATGACTCAAATAAGATCAACCGATCTAACATGGAGATGGTATCAACCGATCCATAACCAAGAAAATGCGAGAATGTAATATCATCCGATTTACAACTCGAAGAGAAATGATATCAACCGATTCATAACTCAAATAAGATCAACCGATCTAACATGGAAATGGTATCAACCGATCCATAACCAAGAAAATGAGAATGTAATATCATCTGATTTACAACTCGAAGAGAAATGATATCAATCGATTCATAACTCAAATAAGATCAACCGATCTATCATGGAGATGGTATCAACCGATCCATAACCAAGAAAACGAGAATGTAATATCATCCGGTTTACAACTCGAAGAGAAATGATATCAACCGATTCATGACTCAAAAAAGATCAACCGATTTAACATGGAGATGGTATCAACCGATCCATAACCAAGAAAACGAGAATGTAATATCATCCGATTTACAACTCGAAGAGAAATGATATCAACCGATTCATGACTCAAATAAGATCAACCGATCTAACATGGAGATGGTATCAACCGATCTATAACCAAGAAAATGCGAGATTGTAATATCATCCAATTTACAGCTCGAAGAGAAATGATATCAACCGATTCATAACTCAAATAAGATCAATCGATCTAACATGGAAATGGTATCAACCGATCCATAACCAAGAAAACGAGAATGTAATATCATCCGATTTACAACTCGAAGAGAAATGATATCAACTGATTCATAACTCAAATAAGATCAACCGATCTATCATGGAGATGGTATCAACCGGTCCATAACCAAGAAAACGAGAATGTAATATCATCCGATTTACAACTCGAAGAGAAATGATATCAACCGATTCATGACTCAAATAAGATCAACCGATCTATCATGGAGATGGTATCAACCGATCCATAACCAAGAAAACGAGAATGTACTATCATCTGATTTACAACTCGAAGAGAAATGATATCAACCGATTCATGACTCAAATAAGATCAACCGATCTAACTAGGAAATGGTATCAACCAATCCATTACCTTCGCACTGAGACGAGACCAAAAGGAACAGGATCATTGTACTTAAATGATAACCCGAGATGCGACCGTTGTACTTAAACGGAGACGCGAAAAAATGAGACTGTTGTACTGAAACAAGACTCAAAGACGAGACCATTGTACTTAAATAGAGACTCGAAAGGAACGGGATCATTGTACTTAAATGATAACCCGAGATGCGACCATTGTACTTAAACGGAGACGCGAAAAAATGAGACGGTTGTACTGAAACAAGACTCAAAGACGAGACCATTGTAGTTAAATGGAGACTCGAAAGGAACGGGATCATTGTACTTAAATGATAACCCGAGATGCGACCGTTGTACTTAAACAGAGACGCGAAAAAATGAGACTGTTGTACTGAAACAAGACTCAAAGACGAGACCATTGTACTTAAATAGAGACTCGAAAGGAACGGGATCATTGTACTTAAATGATAACCCGAGATGCGACCGTTGTACTTAAACAGAGACGCGAAAAAATGAGACTGTTGTACTGAAACAAGACTCAAAGACGAGACCATTGTACTTAAATAGAGACTCGAAAGGAACGGGATCATTGTACTTAAATGATAACCCGAGACGCGACCGTTGTACTGAAACGGGAACGCGAAAAAACATGAGACTGTTGTACTGAAACAAGACTCAACTGGGGATAACAACAAGCCTTGGTAGAAGTAACCACCCTGGGAAACGAAGTTGCATTCTGTGGGGAATACTTCAATCTGATTGGAGATGTAACGGGCCTTATGTAATATACCTCAAAACTGGCCCATGCTGATATGCATATGTTTGGATTTATGGAGTAATGCTCCATGATGATGGAAATGCTACGCTTTGGAGGATGCAAATGTAATGATGATTACTAGATGCAAATGCAAAAGGGGTCTCCCGATGAGGAGATAGCAGATATCCCAGATGGCTTGACTGGGGAGGAACTGATGATCACTGCATTGATCTGGTTAATTCTTGTAAGGAGAAGATAACTCTGCAGGGAATGTTGTCAATGATACACCGGCTCTGAACTGCCGCCACTGCCAAAAATAAATTGGACTTTGAGATTGGAGAGCCAAGACCCTGCCGGAGATGGACTCTTCTTGGACTCTGATGGGGAAATGAAGACCTCCCGACCTGGCTGAGAACCAAAGGCATGACACTGTTGAGGAAGTAATTGCTGGAGAGGAAATACACTCCTTATACTGCTGAGAATTGCCCCTGTCTGAAGGGAAACTCCTGCTTGGGGATGACATCTCCCTTCTGCTACCTTGCTGTGAGAAATTTCAACTTCCACATTACTGGGGATGAAGGGTGGTGTCAATGATAAAGCTTCCTGCTGAAGATAAAAGCTCAAGCTGCCACTTACTGGGGATAAAAGATAAATCATCTCATGTTGGGAATGAGAGATGTAAGGCGTCTCATGCTGGTGATGAGAGACGATGATACCATTCTTCTCAAGAAGTAACCTTCCATGAGACTTGCTAAGGAACCTTGATTGATGAAGTCCGCAGATGAAACAACTCTTGCAGTACTGTGCTGACAATGGCTTTGCCCCTAGCCCTGGGTTGATAGGTTGCCGACTAATCATGAGTGAACAATGGTTCTTTGCAATTTCCAACTCGCCTCAAATTAAGGTCCATCAGAAGAAAATGTCTCAAGAGGATTTTACAGAAAACATGGCATACGAAATGCCTCAGTGTCTTCAAACTCTTGGAGAGATTCGTCGGATCTCGAAATAACTGCCCCAGACTGCATGGTCTATGCAAGAATTTGCCTCGCAAGGATTCATGAAAAACCTCATATCACTGTGAGATATTCTGCCCCAATATTTTGAACTTCGGATAGGCGCTTTGAATTGACGGTCTTCAGGAGAGAGTGACTTCTCATGCCCTTGAAGAAAATATCCATACTACATACTTCTGGAGAGATTTGAATCTCGAAGTGATTGCCCCAGATTGGCTAAAATTTGAATGAATGCCTCCGACTGATGGCTCTTTGAGAGATTTGGATTTCGAAGCTATTGCCCCAGATTGGTCGGCTCTTACCGCGACCGTTGGGAAAAGTCCCTATTCAATGGAGCTTCTTGGAAAAGTGCATCTCAGAAGATTGACCTTCGGAAGTTTCAGACTTCTCAACTTGGCAATATTAAGCTTCTGAACTGAGATTCTATACGTGAATTTTATGATGCCAAACAAATGTATGCAAGCAAAAAATGTTTATTCTAAGAATGAAAATTCTAATGCAACACACATGTTAATCTTTAAGTTTTACTGAAAAAGATGTCGCAAACCTTTGTGAGCGAATCACTGGTTAAGATACGACACTAATTTTTGAATAATAGAAAGCATGCACATGCAACACCAACAAAGATCTTTCAACACCACTCATAGGAGTCAGGAACGCGATATCGTGGTAGTACGCTCTCAAAAATAACCCTGTTTCAGTTAGGACTTTTGAGGGTTGTATCATGGCCTGGTTCACGGTTATAGAAACAAAGGATATAGGCTCGAAGTTTACTTGTGCCCACCCCTCTTCATGATGTTCTCCATTCCTATGTTCAGCTAGCTTTCACAAGCGCTCACCTCTCAAAAAGGGTTTTGTGATGGTTAAGGAACCAATGACACTAACAATTTTAAACACTGATCAAGTTGTTGTTTGGAGTCAGCCACCCCTTCGCCTTCCGTGTCTGTATCACACGACTTTGTTCTTGTTCAAAGATCTTTCTTGTGTAATCCTTTTCGTCTTTTGATTTTGCATTATTTTTCTTATCCCTAACTTTTGCCTGGACTGATTCTTGTAAATCTTTGATTGTGAAGTCCAGCGGGATGCCCTAACTTTTGCCTAAGTCGCTTGTTTTCAAGTTTCGACTTAGCGGGCTTCTTCTTTTCTTTTTTCTTTTTGCATTTTAAACAAGTCACGCGACATTGTTTGTCTTGATTGCTTTGCGAGGGTTGTGACTGCCTCATTCTTTAGTCAACGAAGGATAACCATTGTGGTTTTCAATCTTTGGACCTTTTGATTAGCATAGTAGAATGCAATGGATCTTCAAATACACTCCTTTATGAAAGTCTGAACGCTTGGTCCGACTAGCTGACATCTACCCTGCCCCTGGGTTACATGTGAGGGTTTTTTATGCGAAAAGAAACTCCTACTTCAAGGCTCAAAGGGGTTAGCGAGGGTCTATCTTCCTTATATCTCCAGTGTTTAGGGATTTGAAACAAAGCCTGCACATCGTCAACAGGGCCTTACTCGAGAGCACACAATTTTGCGTTTTTGTTTCGTCGTTCTCCCTCATAGAGTTTAAGCATGACAATTGGTATTGCGATGTACATATGAAAAATTATAAGTGAATGCGAATGAATTACTTCAAGAAAAACATGTGAGTTTTATTATTGCTAACATTCAAAAGCAAACAAATTGCATACATGTAGACAAATTTTTAGCATATAAAAGAAACTACAAATGGAAATGCAGTACTGAAACTGAATATTGTCGTAGTTGAGGAGGCTTGGCTCCGTCTGGACCTGTCAGTCTTGGATACTTTCAGTGATCAACAGCTCTTGTACGAACTTGTAGTCTTCAATTCTTAGTGGTATAACTAACCACGACAATCATACCTCTTCTTCTAGTTATTCTGACTCTAACATGAGGCATCTGAAAGGAGAAGTGAAGCCGGGGAGTAAAGTTGCCCCACAAGGTTGCTCGGAAAGACCTGACAATCTTCTGCCTACGTATCTCCATTGACCCAAGACCAATGAAGAATCAGAGTGACGTAGTTCCCCTTAATAGGGATGAAACTGTACTGCAAAGACACACCATTACCAAAAACAAGAGTATCCGGAATACTTCTGGCTTCAAGACTTCAAATCAAAGAAAGTGTCCTCTCTCTTATATGTTTGGTGCAAAGTTGACAGCTTTCGAGTCAATTAAGTCCTGCACCGTGTGGTGAAAAGCTTTACACCTATCAATATGATGCCCTAGCGCCCCAGAATGAAAATCACAGTAGACATTGGCATCCCATCCCTCCGGTAGTGGAAAAGGAGGTGGAGACAACTTGCGAAGCCCAACCAACTTCAACTGAAGCAAATGCTGGAGAAGATTAGTGTGAGACATTGGCAAAGGGTCAAAAAATCTTTCTCTCCTTTGCTGCCGACCCTGTTGAGGATTATGCTGATGACGATTTTGCTGTTGTGAACGTGTGGCACTTAGGATGATCATAGATGCTGTCTGGTAACACGAACCTTGATTTCTCTTCTTTCGCTGGACACAAACTGCCCCTGCTTCTTCGTACTGCCTCTTTTGCTCATTGGACAACGACTTCTTGGTTCCAGAAATGGAGGCACCGTGGACCTGAATCTTTCCTCGCTTCATCCAATTTTTAATTCTTTCACCAGTCAAGACGATATCAGAAAAACCGTTAGCTGGACAGCCTGCCAAACGTTCTATGAAGTGCCTCGGGAGGGTATCCATGAATAGGTCTATCATTTCTCTCTCCTGCAATGATGGTTGTACTCTGGCTGCGACCTCACACCACCTCTGCGCGTACTCCTTAAAGCTCTCGGAGTTCTTTTGTGACATGCTCTGAAGCTGGGTCCGGCTGGGAGCCATGTCAATATTATACTGGTACTGCTTGAGAAAGGCTTCCCCAAGTTCCTTCCAATTACGGACAGAGTTCTTTTCCAGCTTCATGTACCACTCTAACGAACCCCCGGAAAGGCTGTCCTGGAAGTGGTACATCCAAAGCTTCTCATCTTTCGTATGTGCAACGATTTTGTGATAGAAGGCCTGCAAGTGAGTTTCCGGGAAAGATCTACCACTATACTTGTCGAAAATAGGAGGTCTGAACTTTGGAGGGATGACCAACCCTGAAACCAGCCCCATATCAGCAACATCAATGTCAAGGGTGTCTTTGCATTCTAGAGACTTTACCTTCTCGGCTAGCATATGGAAATCCTGGTTATTGGCCCCATAACCAAATCCCATATCTTCATTGAGAAAAGTAAATTGATCCTCCTGTCGGTCTGCTACACGAACATGGATTGGACCAACGCCTTCAGGTATATGAGGCCTATTATCCGTAGATAGGATGACTGTGTTGTTGATCGGATTGCCTTGGGCGTCCAAGGTAATCATTGGAGGATCAGCCTGTGGACGATTAAGCCTCAGCATGGCGGTTCTCATTTCTTGTTGCCCCTGCACTATACTCTGCATTACTACCATGAATTCCCCCATCTGAGTGCGAAACTCGTTCAACTCAACTTGTACTGTATTCATGATTTGACTCGGGCAGCGTACTGATACGGCCGATACTTCTCCTGAAATGGTCAAATAAATTAGGAAATCCAGATAACTCGTTAGTATGCAAAAAAAAATGATATGCGTGAAAATGCCATGCCACTGATCCCACTCCATTCAGATCGGGGACAGATACCCCACGGAGAACCACATCATAAGATAAATTCTGTGAGTGTGCACAGAGAAAGTGCTGAACATCGAGAATTCAAAATAAAATTTCCAAGATAAAAGAGTTCAAACAATGGTACCAACACACTTCCATAAAGCAAAGAATACACCAACGTGCGAAACCTTATACAATTACTTGCCAATAATACTGAAATACGGGAAAATGTCACAATCCACAACAGAAAAACAAAAGATTCCTTCAACAACTCTGAAGGTAATCTAGAAACACAATAAATCAAATGACATGTATCAAAGAAATCTACATCTCCTGATTTAAGCTTCGTGCAGTCTGCATGGCTAGCTGGATCAAAGGCTTCAACTCCTAAGGTACCCTTCTGGTGTAATGATCCCTGAATCAATTAGATATTGGACATTGTGCTTGAAGGCTTTACACTCGTCGATGGTATGTCCAAATGTTCCAGAGTGGAATTCACACCTGACATCCATATTGTAATCTGGGGGAATGGGGTAGGGCATTGGCAAGGCATTCCCTGGTTGAATCAAAGAATTCTCGAGCAAACGGGCAAACACTTGATTAGGAGTAAACACTTCTTCAGCCTGCTTGAGCTTGAGTCTTCCCTGTTGTTGGTAGTTCTGATGCTGAGATGAATCCAAACACCTAAAGTTCTTCTGCACTTTCTTCTTTATGTCGGATCGGTGAATGGGTAAAGGTGACTGGCACGATGTCTTTACAACCCAGATCGGAGGCACACACCCCTGATTGGGGATAATTCTTGTGGTAAGGAAAGGAGAAGTTCCTCCTAGTGATATGAAATCCTTTGACACATCCCCGTTGATCGGTGCGAACTCGATTACTTTTGCATCAATGAGCTCTTGAACTTGATGCTTAAGCCTTTTGCAGTTTTCAACATGATGACCAGGTGCCCCAGAATGGAAAACACACCTGGCATTGGCGTCAAAATCTGGAGGAAGCTTTTTGGATGTGGCTGTTACGGTGACAAGTTCAACCAGATTAAGCTCGAGCAAACAAATAAGAAACTGCGCATATGACACCGGAATCAAATCAAACTTGGCTTCAGACGTCTTTGGCATTTGTCTGCGGCTTTTGCCTTTACCTTCCCTTTGATGAACTGAAAAAGTATGCAAATTGGGAGGCTTAGGATCCCAAAGTTGAGGAGAATTTCCGCGAAACGCTTCCTGATCTTGGAACAAAATCACTGAACTGGGAAGACCAATAACTTCTACAGCAATAGAGGGGAGAGGGTGCCCTTCTTGGAGCTTTGGGGTTTCCCTGGTCTAGTTCTCTTGTTTCTTCAGTTGGTAAAATTTCTCCATCAATAGCGTATGGTCATGGCACAAGGTCTGCATGTCCTCCGAAAGTTGATCCATTCGGACTTTCATTTCAGCTATTTCTGCTCGGCATTATTCCACATCCATCTCTTGATTGTGATTCAAATTGACCATTCTGTAGAGTAACCAAAATCAAGATGAGAATCTCTCCCCGGGAACCTGTAATGAGAGTAAGGATGCATGCAAATGCCATATTCGATTATTTCCAAGGGATCCACCTGCTTTGATTCCAGTTTGGAAGTAGGAACATATAATGACATGGTTCAAACATGGGATCTTTGGAAATAACCGAACATGTATGATAAAATGCCATGATGTTATGTATGCAACAAGCATATGATCAGTGATGTGTTTGTGATATGCCAATCATATAATCAGGTGTCGGTGCAAAGTCTCAAAATCCAGATATCACAATAACCATCCCTCTGATCCGGGATCCATATCTTAAAACCAGAAATCCAGATCACAAAACTGAACCAAAGGCAAAGTGGGTATGCTGAAGGTATTAGGGTTCCTGCAAACCTTTAAACCCCTCCCAATCTCACGGGTGTGCTACTCGGGTCAACATCATGGACTCTCAAAGCCGAATAGCAATAATACGTTCACCATTTCCGAGAAATGGTTCATGACCACATCAGGGAATCGGTTTGGCATTATGTACTACTCAGGGAGGTCTCAGTTGAGTCCGGAAAAAACGAGCATCCCTCACAAGTCTCCAGCTTCAAGCACTGAATCGAGAAACAATAGTACATTCATCCCGAAGGGTACAATACTACCGTCATATGAACAGTTTGCTTTAACTGAATTCCTATGAGAGAACCAGGCCATCCTATGCGAGTTCCCAATGGACCCTCGGATGCGAGTGGGTTTGCCAACAAATGTGGTCTGCCACTGTCATCACTGGAGAGGGGTGTTCCCATTAAGGTCCTCGAAGATCAGTCACCAGATGCACATAACTATCAAGGTCGTACCCTGAAGTGAGGTAATCCCCACACAGAATAGTTCCAATATGGTCGCAATCTGGGTGTGGAACACATCGCCACCCATCATGGTGAGATACCATGGGAGTACAATGTTTGTCCATGCTAATCCTATAGTGCACTCAAGCCGGGTATTTGGCTTATCTCACAGTAACTCCCATCCCACAGAAAAAATGAAAACCAGCACAGCCAGATAGTCCAGTATAATATGATGCATGGAAAATAAAATACTGAAAGCGGTAAATAAATGCGGCAAAGTAAAGTTGTAAAGTAAAACCGTAAATGAAAACAATAAAGCTAAACTAAAGCACACAGCAACAAACAGATAAACACCCAAAGAAACAAAACCAAACAGGCGCTAGGATTGACTCTACAAGGGAAACCAGATATTCTGGGTTCGATCCCCAACAGAGTCGCCAGCTGTCGCTCCCGGGATTTTCATCCTAGTACAAACGCGAAAGTGGCGCGGAAAAGGTAGAGTCGCCAGCCAGACATTTTTATCCCGAATGAATGGGAAAGGTAATGTTGCACAAACCTGAGGAAGAAGGAAAGGACGAGGTCCTGCGAACCAAAGATCTGGGTTCGGGAGTCGGTTACGACCTGGGAAGGTATTAACACCCCAGATCGTCCGCCGTACCCGACGGGATCCACGCTTGCTTGTTTTTTTCAAAGGGTGAGGAAAATAAAGTTGCTGAACAAATGAACTGCTAACTGGAATGAGAATAGAAATGAGAAAGGAATAAGAAAAGAGAACAAAAAAAGGGGGAAATGTAGGGAAAATAAAGAATGTGCTCGAACGGGCCCTACCCCGCTGCCTACGTACCTCATCGGGATAATGAGGATCAGAGTCGACGTAGTTCGCCTAACTAAGGCGGGAACTATTTGTTTGTGTTTTTTATGTTGGAACTGCGTATGTCTATGCTCAGGTGTTGCAGGCTCGTCTGGTACGAGTGCGTTTACCGTCTTGCATGAAAGACAAGTCGTCGCGAGTTCACGTTGTGAGTGAGTGAGATGAGAAGAGAAGTTCCCGCAGGATAGTCGCTTTTTATTTGTTTTTGTCTTTTAAAAGAAATGTTTTGAATTGGTTTGTGAACGGTCTTGTACTAAGACCTATACATCGCGGTGAGTATTTATACCTCGCCCCGGAACAGGACGCGTATAAACACTCCGCAACAAAGTCTCGTGTCGTACAAGATTGTTCGGTTTATCCTTAGATGTTTTATTATTTTCTTCATGAGATGAGAAAGAATGACTCAAGTTGGAAAAGGGAAAATCTAATGGGAACTAAGACACATCCTAATTTTTATTGATTTATTTACATGGGAAATCCTATGGTTTGTGGAGTTTTCTAAACCTAATGGAAAAACACCTAGAACTAATAGAATGCAACTTACTTCCTAAGGAAGATAAGTTGATTCTAAAGCCAAGGGAAAACCTAAAACAATTGAAGAATTAATCAACATACAAAAATATTGAAATTAATGACTAGCTAGAATTCAAAGGCAATTCAAATAAAAGTATGAATTAAAATAGTCCTATATATTTATTTTAATTCTAATTAAAAAAGAAACTTAAGCCTAAATTCTAAACTAAGGTCCTACCTAATATTTTTCTTCTAAAAAAATCAAAATCTAAACTAGCCTAAGTCCATATTAAATTCTAAAACTAAATTTAAGCTAAACTATTTTTTTTATTTGAATTTCATATCAAGCCTAAACTAATTGAAATTGTATGTAACAAAGCCTAAGACTAAAAATCCTAAAAAATATCAAAACCTCTGGAAAAATTATGAAAATTAATCTATGGGGTCCTAAGATTATCTATAACATTGTGCTAAAAGGAGTTCTTAAAAATCAAATTTTTACTATGCCTAAAAATTGTTATTTTCCACCTAAGAATTAGCCATTAATTTCTAAGGATTAAACCACTAAAACCTAAGATAAAATGACCTAAAAAATCCACTAAAATTATCCTAAGTACTATTATAAGTCCTCTAACTATAGTAAAAAGAATGGGCAAAAAAAATTATTGGAAAGTTAAAATATAAAATCTACAAGTTTATGTATGTTAGAGAAAATTCAATAAGAACTATTTACATGAAAAATCCCATATAAAATCAAAAAAATAAAGAAAAAAAATAGAAAAATAAAGTGCTAACCAATTCTAATATGAATTAAAAATATATTCAAATTTTTATAGAATTTTCTTGGACATTTTCTATTTTTTATGCATTTATTTCTAAACTATATAAAACTAAAAACTAAAAATCTAAAAAATAAGAAATAAGGAGGGGGGTGCTTTTAGTGATATTTTTAAGTTGATTTTTTGAACTGGGCTTTGTGAGAGGTGCGAAAAGCAAGATAGGAAGACCCAACTGCGCAGGAAATTAAGGGAGTGTGGAAAGCAATATTTTTATGTTGTTTTTTTTATATAGGCCTTGAAACGGGTGTCAATAGCAAAACAAGAAGAGCCTACCGGACGGTGACAAGTGTCACCGTCGGTATGGCTGGGGATCCTAAAAGCTGTCAATGTTTATCTTCTCAATCCTTTGAATATTGCAACGGTTAACTCATGGGATTATGCGAAAATTGGCCAAATTAATGGGGATTAATTTTGATTAAATGTTGTTAATGAACATTAATTTCTTCTTTTATATTATTCAAAGGATTACCAGGTTCATACATATCAAAATACAACCCTAGAAAACAAAAAAAAACCTAATCCCTTCTTCTTCTTCCGCCGCCCTTCCTCTTCTTTCGCGAACCCACCACCATCACCGTCCGAACTCCCTTCTACCTCGCGCTCATCACCATCACCACCTCATAACCTTCCCTTTCTTCTTCAACTTCAGCTTTCCGTCACCACCACTCTCGTCATCTTCCAACTCATCTCTCCGTCTTCTCCATTTTCTGTCCGCCATCACTGAACCCCCTCCTCCGAATCCACCATCTTCACCTCCTTCTTCTTCCGAACCAAGACAAAAACAATAACCTAACACTCTCATCCTCCCAATCCGAATCAAAACCCTAGGTCCATAAATCAAAATGCTAAACAAATTTGGGAATTCATAAGCAACTACTACGACGTCGAATCGACGAACATCAATCCACACACTAATGGAGCAATAACGTGTCGTACCTTAAAATTACGCCGCCGAAAAAGATGCGGATGAATATCCTTGAATTGTCGACGAAGGGACTTTGAAGAGGCACGAGATATGAACACGTTGAGGACGATATCAAGCGCTGCGAATCTATTTCAGGTACGATACGATCTCACTTCTTCTTCCTCCGATATTGAAACGTTTTGTTTTGAGTTATTGTGGAGTTCTTGAGGGATTGACATACGGATATGAATCTCACAGGTCACGTGAAGCATAAAGCTGCAATTGGCTGAAGAAGAAAGTGTTGGACGAAGACTGGAGAAGATGATGATGGAGGAATGACGAGTGCGTAGGATGCAATTCAGAATCACAATCGAGCCATGTCGTTCAGAAAAGGCTGCATAAGAACGAGTTGCAGTTATGGAACGACATTGTAGCAACTGTGAGAAGAGAGATGAAATTGATATGGGAGAAGTTGTGTGTAGCCGATTGAATAAAAAAAAAGAATAGAGGTGAAGCTTCTGATTTATATCTGCTGATTTTCTGGATCCTTCTGGAATACTTTAGGTGAGTTCTAGAAACTTTCTGTTAGGATTCAGTTGTGGAATTCGGTTAGAGTCAGTTGTTCTTCAGTGATGGATTAATTTGGTGACTGATTTTTATTCCATATTTTCGTTCTTTGATTGCAGGTTGGTGAGGATTAAAACTTGGTGAAACTGTCTTGGCTTCATTTGATTCCCTCGCAAAACATTAGCTTGATTTTCAATGGTTTTCTGACAACTGATTTTTAACATTGTAATTCTCTGCTTCCCTTCTTCTATGCATATACTTTTCCTCACTGCTCACTTATCCAGATATTACATCAATAACCTCCATAGGCTTTGGTTTTGTAGTGACTTTTCTTCTTTTTGGTTCTGAATTTCCTGTTATGGTTTTTTGTGATTTGAGTTATTTTTCAGTTGGAGTTTATGTTATGGTTGTTATCCTTGCTTTCACCTTTTTAGTATTCACTCCAGCTTGATTTTGTTTGATGCAGATGGAGGGTGGCGATGGTGATTCGGAGAATGCCGAGGAGCTAGCTGTGGCATTGCCTGCATTTTCATGACAATTTCCACATATACCATGCTTACCTGTGACAGGACGACTACACATGGGCATTGCAACGGCTCAAGAGACAAAGCCTGAAGATTTTCATAAAACGAGTCCAGTTCGATCATGAAGTTACAAGCTGTAATTGGAATAAGAAATTCAACTTTAAACTCAGTCTGATCAAATGTAAGACGACAACTTTTTTCCCGCTTCCATAAAGATCAGTTATTTTTCAACTTTGATAAATCGGTAACTGGTCTGTTATTATAGTATAGGTTCAAAACCTTCACTGATTTTGATTTTCATTCATGGTCACAGTCTGGATTGTGTAGCTTCCAGTGCGATTATCAGTGAATTTGTTTCTGATTTCAGGGACTCCAGCTTCATTCTGATGTATGGTACTTCTGGAGAGCTGCAGGCAACACAAGGTTCATTCCCAAGATAATATCCGTCAAATTCAACTAAGCCACTCAAAGTATTATATATGCGAGAATCTGGATGGTCAGCTAACAGCTCATTCTGTGAACGAAGTGTCTTGAAGATGCATCAGGAGTCAAGCATTGGTCTACAAGTTCAGAAATCTTGTGTTTTGAACTAGTATCTGGGAATCTTCCTGCGGTTATTGGATTCAACATTTCTCAAATTTCCCTGCTGCGTTTTTCCTCTTCTTTCCTATTTTTTTTTCTTCTGATGCAACTTAACTTTCTTTCCCTCTATTTCTCAACTGATATCCTGTTATATCAGTTATTATGACTGATTTTGTGGAGCTAGATTTATTTGTAAAAATTGGACTTTTTGTACTTTCAACTCTGTATCAATGAACTGAATTGAGGTTTTGCCATAAAAGCAAACTTTCCTTTTTGTCAATATAAACAACTGAACCCCTTTCTCTTTTTCCCTTATCACTCCCTCTTTCTTGTTGTGAACATTGGCTAGAAATGAATATGGGGGTGTAATCCTGAATGAATGCCCAACTTATAACATGATATGGCTAAAATAACACTTGGTTAGAAATAAAAAACAAAATATGAATAGAATTTGAAAAAATAAACCAAAATGGACAAAATTGGATAAAATTCGGACATTTGGATATGACTAGAAATTTGGATTTAGATGAAACAAAAGATTTGATTTAATGGACCTTAGGGAACTGAACAATGGTTTTATAACATGATGAATAATATTTGAATTTGTGAACAAGCCAAAGAATGGATCCAAATGACATTGCATTGTATTGGACTGACTTTAGATAGTGAATATGAATAGATTCTAATGCACCAAACTTGTATCTCTAATCACCTTCCAAAACAACTATGAAAATCACTGACTTACTTTGCAATCCGAAACCCTGGGTCACTCACATGGGTGACCAGTGATGTTGAGGATTTCTTACATCAGAATACTAATTCCACATTCCACTATCACAATCCGATGAAAGGGAGCAACCACCAATAATGAAAAGAAGTAAACCTCTAATTACATTGACAATACCCTGATTTAGCATTTTTTATGGATCCTCTGAATAGGAAGAATTTTATAACTTGGTGATCCTCTGAACAGGAATATTCCCCTGATGATGTGAATTCAGCCTTTATCTCAAATTTGAATGCAGCAAACAAGTATATCACATACGAATAGGAAATATCACATCATAAGGAGATCACATGCCTTAGGAAACAATGAAATGCACTATTATGAACTGATGAGAAATGTAGATGAATGCGAAGCGATAAGCCAGTAGAGGGAATAAATATGAGGGCAAATTTTGAGGTATTACAACAGCGTTAAGGGCATGGTAATCTACACAAAAACGCCAACTCCCATCTTTTTTTCGAACCAATAGGACCGGGGAAGAATATGGGCTGTTACTGGGTTTAATAATTCCTTCATGGAGCATTTCTTGAATTATAGTGGTCATCGCGTCTTTTTGGGAGTGGGGATATCTATATGGCTTTACATTGACTGGGGTTGTATTGGGTAGAAGGGGAATATGGTGGTAATGTGGGTGATGTGGGGGTAAGCCTTGAGGTTTTTGGAAAATTTTGGAAAAGGATTTAATTATGGTTGAAATTTGGTGTGGAAGGTTGGGGTGTAGTAAGTCGATGGAAGGGGAATCGGACGGTGTGAGTTTTGGATCTTGGGTAGGTGTGGGTTGGTAAAGTAGTAAATGCATAAATGCAATAGAGTCTGTGTGGAGAAGGTGGCAGATTTGGTTGTAAGATGAGGATGAAGGTGCTGTTTTTGGGTCACCTGAAATTGTAATGTCATTGTTGTGGTAGGTGAAAGAGAGTTTTAGGATTGAAAAATCAGCTTGTAGTGGGCCAAGAGTATGTAGCCATTCCATTCCAAGGACGACATCAGCGCCTTCGATGGGAAGTAAGTGAAAAGGAATTGTAAACTGATTTTGTTGGAGGATGAGGGGAACTTGTGGGCAAAGGCCAGAACATAATAATTTGGAGCCATTACCAACCATAACAGAAAAATTAGGAATAGGTGTAGTGGGTAGTTTAAGGTGATGGGCAATGCGGGGTTGTAAAATAATGTGTGTGCTACCGGTGTCAATGAGTACTGTAACCGGTTGTCCGAGAATAATGCCATGAAATTTAAGTGTTTTTGGAGAAAGTTGGCCACAAGCAGCTTGAGGAGACAATTGGAAATAAGTCTCTTCGGGTTCAGGATGAGTGGTAGAAATATCAGTTGGGTCGCTAGGCTCTTTCAAAATAGTTTCCTCATTATCTACGAATAATAATAAAAAATTTCCTGAGGAACATTTGTAGCCAGGAATAAATTTCTCATCGCAATTAAAGCATAATCCCTGAGCGCGACGCTCCTGAAGTTGGGCATTGGATAACCGTCGAATAGTAAATTTGGGTTGTTGAGAGGGTTGAAGTGGTTTTGGTTGAGTGGTGATAAAGGCTGTAGTGTGTGGTGTTGGGTTAGGTTTGGGGTAAAGGTTTGTAAATGGTTTTGAGAACTTTGGTTTGAATTCTCGAATTTTGGATTCGATTAACTTGGCAAGACCAATCGCTTGTGAGATAGAAGTAGGTTTGTGGATTGTTAGCTCATTATGAATTTCAGGAATTAGGCCAAAAATAAAACAGTTCAAAATTGCATCAGGTGGTAATCCCATCACTTGATTTCCCAATTTTTCAAAAGCGGCTTGATATTCCACAACCGAACTGGTTTGTCGAAGTTTAAATAATTCTGCTTGATGATTTGCAAACGTTGATGGGCCAAACCTTAATTCCAAATCTCTAGTAAAAGAAAACCAATCGAACAATAATTGATTTGTATGCATCCATTTAAACCATGCTAGAGCTTCTCCTTTCATGTAAAATGACATCATAGACAATCTATTTTCATGAGGTAATTGGTAAAAATTAAAGAATTGCTCCGCTTGAAACAACCATTCTAATGGGTTGGAACTATCGAACATAGCAAGTTCTAATTTAGGTGTACGAAAAGGTGGTATTGAGGGAGTATGTGGAATGAGTGTGTTAGAAAAATTAGGGTAATGAAGTTGGTGATTCAGCGGCTGAGTGTGAGGTTGGCTGTGTGTAAAAGTAGAGGGAATAAATTGGAAAGGTTGGTATGGTGTGGGTATTTGCGAAAATGAGGAAGTATATAAGTTTGGGGTTTGAGAAATAGATGTGGTGTATGTTTGTGAGGTGTTGGGAGGGGGAATGTGTGATAATGAAGTGATGTGAGGGCGTCCGGATATGTGTGAGAACACAACAGAGTTTCTCATGGGTGTGTTGGCAGGTGAAAGAATAGTGGAGTTAGGTGTGGTTGCCATAGAAAGTGGGGGTTGAGTAATACCTGAAGATCCTACTGTAGCAGGCACAACAGCAACAGAAACAGCAGCAGTAGTGGTCTGTTGCTGCAGAACCAGCTTGTTGAGGGTTGCCATGATAGAGTCATAGCGGCTGTCTGAAATCTATTTTTCATTCTCCATTCTTGTGTTTATGGAACCTAGGTTTTGCTGTGTTTTATCCATATCTGAGCGGACTAAATCAAAGCGTTCATCCAGATCTGAGTGTATTTGTTTGACAGCATTGTCAATATGGAGGTGGGATGTGTGAACAGCTTGTTCCACTATTTCTTGGGGTGTTGGATGGGGGGTTTTGGAGGGGCCATGAGTTGAAGATGAAAGCACCAATGATAAAAGGAATAGCAACTATTTCTACCAAATTAAGGGTTACACCATTGAACAACATAAAACTAAGATAATAATAAAATTCTGAATTGTTTCTTATCCTCTTCATTTCCACAAAGGGTTAAATATAACATCCCAAGACTGTGTCATACAGCTAATGGGTCTGGCCCAAGACAGAATTAAAACTAAAACTGAATTTAAATAAAATAAAGTCAATTAATTGAGAATATAATCATTCGAAATTTTGGGCTTTCTTATGGATCTCTTGGGCCTGCTATCATTAAGAGTATACATATCGTTGCACAGACACCACGAAGAATGAGTATCCGCACAACTCGAAGCGAACAACTTAAAACCAAGCCTGGAAAACCAATTCATATGAAGGTTAGCAAACTCAATTTTAGGCTATGCAATTAAAATAAAATCCAGACTGTGTAAAGTGATGAGTCTCTTCAAGGCTAATCTGGAGGAAGCATTGGCCAAACCCTTTATGTTCCAAAAAACACACTTCATGATGACATATTTTTTGGTCTTGCTTGAGACCTTGTTGAGTGTTTTCTCTTAACTCTAGTATAATGTTTCTTCTTTTTTAGGTTGGAGACAACATTAGAGAAAGTTCCATCAGTATGATCAGGTACCTCTGCAAGGTTAGCCCAAGAATTTTGAATAAAAACAGGTCCATCATGAGTAGTTGCAACAAAATCCTGAGTAGCATCCATGAAATCGGAGAGTTGAGGATCAATATTTTCATAAGGATGAGAGATGAAATTGGGAGCATTATTAGGGTCCAAAAGAGGAACAACAACATCCAAGCTAACATCCAAAGCATCAACTTGAATATGAACATCCCTTCCTGCATCAAAACTATTTCGACCATCGACATCGTCACCATCAGAATGTTGGGCAGCAACCACATCAATGTTGCCAACATCAAGGTTAATCTCAGCATTTCCTTTATCCATAGAAACATGATCAAAAGCAAACTTAGAAACTTTCACTGGTTGTTTCAAAATTGATGGAACATGAAGAATGGCCTCAGAAGGCCTCAATAATTTGCAAGAGTGCACCATATGGTCCATTTTTTTTTTGCAGTGGATGCAAAACTCAGGGATAATTTCGTATTCGATATCATAGAAAAACGTGAAACCTTCTCTTTAAACCAACACATTATGGTGTAAAGGTTGAGTTAAATCCACGTCGATCAAAATGCGAACAAAATGTCCGAAAGTTTTGTCCACCCTAGCTTTGGAAGCTGCAACATCCATACAAATCAGAGTACCAACACAACTGGCAATATAATAGAGAATATGAGGCCGTCAATATTCATGTGAAAGACCAAAAAGCGTACAACTTGAGCAGAGGTGTTGTTTTGTGTTGTAGGGTTGAAATTTCTGATCCAAGCGAATAACTTCAGCAAACCCAGGTTTAAACTGATAGAGCCTGATGCTCTTACTCTGTGCATATCTTTTTTGCACGAGAACATAAACTCGTAGTATCCTTTACCCAGTGATTGGACACCCCATTTCTTCACATTTGGCCATATTCGATAAAGTATCTCCCTGAGCGCTACCACTGTGAGCGGTGAAGCACCCTTAGGCCATAACACACGCCCATGAAGATTTAATTTACATTTATCTAGTCCAACTTTATATTCTTCCTCCTGGATGGTGATAGAAAGAAGATCTCCTTTGATAACCGGTTGAGACAGTTGCGAAGAAGGAATGCCGCAAACCCCCTTAAGAACTTGAGCAAAAGATTTTACAGGTTGAAATATCAGAACTTCCAAGAAAGGTGTGGGTTGAGGACCAACGACCTTAGGAGCTTGTTTGGTTTCTGGAAGAAAAGCACATCAGAATCCATAGAGGACAAGTGAACAGTACACCAGAAAATAATTTAAGTTATGTCGCCGCTAATTAGGTTTTCTCAATATCAAGGCATGATAGATGAATATTGATGTGCTTATCAATATATAAAATGTATTTAGAGATATATCTAAATTTGAAATGAGTTAATTAATCGTAAAATGAACAAGAATAATATAAATTCAATTGTATTAAATAGTTATTGTTCCGGTCTGGGCCTCAAGAATGTATCAGGCTACGACCCAATAGGTCGAGCAGAGGCTCATATACTCGAGCAGAGACACCTAGCAGACGGGCAGGGGAACCTCACAGTCAAACAAGCTTCTTGTACGATGGGCATACACTCAGGACAGGCAAAGAACAAGTCTGTCAGGTCACTTACCACGTCACCCAACTGTCCCTTATTATCTCATGAAAGATAGGGGCAGTTGGACCAAGGACCAGACATTTTAGCTAGGTCCTCACGCTTCTCACGCGTTCCTTGGTAGTTCTTCCTTGGGCCTAGCTGATCTAGGCCCAAAGAGGGACCTTGCCCCAGCGCTGGGGGCACACTATAAATACCCTTTTTTGTTAAAGGGTCAGCTATTCTAATTGATGATATGTAAACCATTTTTATTCACTGTACCTCTTCTCACTTAAGCATTGGAGTGCCTTGCAGGTACACCCCCCCTTTTTTTCTCCTCCCATTTTTTGGTTGTTACATTAAGTCACTGAAAGGTCCTTCTGGTCAGGTAAGATCAGTGGCGCCATCTGTGGGAAACTAGCTTCCCATTCTTCTACGACAGAAGATCAAAGCTCAAACACCATCCTTACAGCATGTCCGGAGAACAACTCAACGAACACAACCGTCCCCTCGTCGACTACACGATGGAGGACAATCTGCAGTACCATGAGGCTGACGCCCGTGATGGCCGCCCAGCCACCCCGTCTCCTGAACCCGAGAATAATGGGAACCCACCTCAAGTGCAAAACCAGGGGACAGACGCGTTTCAGCCCATCCCCGTTCCCGTCGAAGGATACGCCACCATGATTGCTATGGTGAACGCCCTCAATCAGGCCAGCTCCATGCTCTACCAGCAGCACGAGAGAATCATGGCCCTAGAAGCTGATCGACAGGAGGTCCGACCTCAGCAAGAAAGGAGGACGCAACAACGTCCAGAAGCGACAAAGAAACGCGGACGCCGCTCCCTAGAGCCTAACATGAGTAGGGCACGTGCCCGCCATGATTCCGGCCGATCGGGAACCTCACCAAGGCGCGATCGAAGCCCCGACCACAACGAGCTCTCCCCACCAAGGAGCGACGAAGAAGACCTGCATTGCCCCCTGTCATGGGAAATAATGGAAGCTCCACTCCCTAAAGGCATGGAGAAACTCCCAAATCTGGCCATATACGACGAGACTACTGACCCCGACGATCACGTCGCCAACGTCAATGAAATGCTCGACTACCGCAACGACATCACCGGGCATCTCAAATGTAGGTTGTTCTCAACGACCCTCAGGAAAGGGGCCATGGCCTGGTACAAAAGCTTGGACCCAGAGTCCATCACATCCTAGAGAGTTATGAGATCCATGTTCACGAGGAATTTCACAGCCTCCCGACGTCATCCCAATACAGAGGCGACCCTTGAAGCCATAGTACAAAGGAAAAATGAGGCATTGCGCTCGTACATCAAACGGTTCAATCAAGAGGCTGTCGAGGTGAACACCACAGAACACATGAAGAAATATCTCCTCGAGAGGGGACTCTTGCCCGGAAGCGAGCTTAGGCGAGCAGTTGGGATAGAACCTCCCCGCACTCTGAATGATCTCCTGCATAAAGCCCAGGCTTACATCAGATACAAGGAAAAGCAGGTAGCCCACAATGCTCGCAGCAGCCGCAGCACCGGGGACACCGATCACCCCAAGCGCGAAGATCCGAACATTCCCCATCGCAACGGAGACAGGCGAAGGGAAGAGAAACCCCGCGAACCCCGAGAAGGAAGAGGCCCCGCGGGCCGATACAACGAGTACACATTACTGACAGCTCCCCGCGAGCGCATCCTCGTCGAATGCATCAACTCCGAATTCAAATAGGGCAGGGTAAGGTTCCCAAAACCGTTTGCACCCAAGCTTCACACCGACAAGTCCAAATACTGCAGGTTCCACAGAAGCCACGGACATGTGACTAAAGACTGCGTTCACCTGAAAGACGCAATAGAGATCTTGATCCAAGAAGGGCATCTTAAGTAATACACTAGGAGGAACGAAACCTCCAAACACGAAGAGCCAGAAAAGAAGAGACCCCGGGAGGACACTCCCCCCGACGAGTCTTCTTATCAGGTGGCCATTTGCATATCACGACCAGAAGATTCCAGCTTCCCCGGGACACCACCCGAAGGGCGGATCACTTCTCTCAGCCCCTGGGAAGACTTTCCGACTGCCCTCGTCATATCAGGCGGAGGGATGAACGGCGAGGCCGCCGCCCTTTCGGTAAAACGCAAGTTCGACGAGCTCCTTCTGACCGCACCCGAGCAAAAGGCAATGCTGACAAAGTACCGGGGTAAATCCAACCCAATATCTTTCTTTTTGGAGGAGCTTCCGGGTGGTTTCCCAAACTCGGGCATCCCATTGTTGATTAGAACCAAGATGGCTCAATTCGACGTCAGACGCATTCTGGTCGATCAAGGAAGCTCGGTGGACATCATGTACGTCCACCTTTTCAAGACTCTAAAATTAGACAAGACCAACCTATCTCCCTACGTCGGGTCCGACCTCCAAGGATTCAACGGAGCCACGACGAAGCCTTGGGGTTACGTCGAGCTCCTCGTCACCTTCGGAGAGCAAAAGACGGCCAGAGAAATCAAGATCCAGTTCCTGGTCATAGAATGTCCCTCTCTTTACAACTGCATCCTCGGCCGCCCAACGTTAGTTGAGCTGACCGCGGTCCCGTCTACCGTCCACCTGAAGATGAAATATTACACCAAACTAGGCCGCGTAGTCACCATCCACGGTGACATCGAAGCTGCCCGAAGGTGTTACGATGCCGCAGTAAAAGGACAGGCCACAGTCAATACAAAGAGCAACAAAAAGCCCATGGCCGAGGATCCTCCCCTCCAGGGAATCAACGCCATCGATCTCGATTGCCGCATCGTCCAGGACAAAACTGAAGAATGGAAACCCACCAAGGAGCAGACTCCCGCTCACCCGTTCCGCCCAGTCCTGGACGGAGAGTTCGAACTCGTCCCCCTGGGTGACAACCCTGATAGAACAGTGAAAATAGGAAAGGGTTTTCCCGAAGAAACAAGGAAGCAGCTCGCGATGTGCCTCAGGGAGAACTCTGATCTCTTCGCATGGAACGCCGCGGAAATGCCCGGCCTAGACCCCGAGGTCGCATGTCACCAATTAGCTTTAGACCGGGTAGTCAAGCCCATAGCACAGCGCAGGCGCAAGTAGTCCCCCGAGAAAGCGGAGGCTGCCGAGCGAGCTATAAAAGACCTCTTAGAGGCAAATTTTATTTCTGAAGCCCAGTACACAACCTGGCTCTCTAATGTAGTCCTCGTTAAGAAATATAATGGAAAATGGCGCATGTGTGTTGATTATACTGATCTTAATAGGGCTTGTCCCAAAGATGCTTTCCCTCTCTCTAACATAGATAAACTCGTTGACAACTCTGCAGGTTTCAAACTCTTGTCCTTCATGGATGCATACAGCGGATATAATCAAATCCCTATGTCGGACACGGACAAGAGACACACGGCGTTCATGACCCCGACCGACAATTACTACTACAACGTAATGCCCTTCGGACTCAAGAACGCCGGGGCCACATACCAGCGCATGATGAACAAAGTCTTCCGAGGAGAAATCGGGGATATGCTCGAGGTATACATGGACGAAATGATCATCAAATCACACGAGGAGACTGACCACACTCGATACCTCTACAAAGTCTTCGAACAGGCGAGGCAATGCAAAATGAGGTTTAACCCTGAAAAGTGCACGTTCGGCGTCTGGGCAGGAAAATTCCAAGGGTTCTACCTCACCGAGAGGGGAATCAAGGCCAACCCCGACAAATGTCGGGCATTCTCGGAATTTCCGACCCCGAAATCTAAAAAATCCATCCAATCCCTCAACGGGGTGCTCGCCTCGCTCTCCCGTTTCATCGTCAAATCTGCCTAGCACGCGCTACCTTTCTTCAGACTCCTCCGTAAAGAGGCCAACTTTGAATGGACCGACGAATGTGAACGAGCACTACTCCATTTGAAGAAGGTCCTCTCCGAACCCCCGGTCCTATCACGACCATTGGAAAGGGAGACCTTATACCTGTATCTGTCCGTGGCAACCGAGGCCGTCAGTGCCGTTCTAATTAGAGAAATCGACTAGGGACAAAAACCCATCTATTTCACGAGAAAAGCACTCCAAGGCCCCGAGCTCAGATACCAACAAATCGAAAAGGTTGCATTGGCTCTCATAAACGTAGCGAAGAGATTACGTCGTTACTTTCTCACTCACACGGTCAAGGTGAGAACCGATCAACCGATAAAACAACTCCTCGGGCGACCGGACATGGCCGGTAGAATGCTAAAATGGTCGCTGGAACTTTCTGAATTCGATATACAGTACGAGAACAAGAAGGCTCTGAAGGCTCAAGCCCTGGCCAACTTTGTCGCAGAAATGACTCATAGCCCGGTAGCGGCGGACGGCGCCCATAGATGGACGATCTTCATCGACGGCGCCTCAAGCACGACGGGCAGCGGGGTCGGGATCATCCTCGAGAACGAGGACGGAATCCTGATTGAGGTCTCATTAGCATTAGCTTTCCCAACATCCAACAACCAAGCCGAATATGAAACTTTCATCGCCGGCCTGAAACTGGCCGAGGACTTAGGAGCAAAAGAAGTAAAAATATCAACAGACTCCCAGCTCGTAGCATCACAAGTACGGGGGGAGTACCAAACCAAGAATGACAACCTCATCGAGTACTTGGCCCTAGTCAAAGAAAGACTCGAAAAATTCGAGAAGTGGGAAGTTCAACACATACCTCGCGAGCACAACACACGAGCAGACATCCTGTCGAAACTAGCCAGCACGAGAAAGAAGGGCAGAAACAAATCAGTAATCCAGGAAATCCTTCCTCGACCTAGTATCGAGAAGCCGCCTCCCTCACTTGAAGTTAACGTGATCGGGGATACTCATTGTTGGATGACGCCCATCTATAACTATCTCACGAAGGGCGAACTCCCCACTAACCCTAAAGAGGCGACCGTCACCAAACGTAGGGCATGCTCGTACGTCCTCCTCGAAGGGAAACTCTACCGTAGAGGGCTTTCCATCCCATTACTCAAATGCGTCGAAGAAGAGAAAGTTCCCGACATATTGGGGGAAATACACCGAGGAATCAACGCCCAACATCCCGGCGGACGATCACTCGCACGAAAGGCTCTTCGAGCAGGCTACTATTGGCCGACTATGCAACACGACTCCAAGGAACACGTCAAAAAATGCGACAAATGTCAACGACACGCCGACATGCACCTTGCACCCCCGAACGAACTAAAAACACTCTCCTCTCCTTGGACCTTCGCGTGGTGGGGCATGGACATCCTCGGACCCTTCGTAACCGGATCATACCAGAATAAATACCTCATCGTAGGGGTAGACTATTTTACCAAATGGATCGAAGCAGAAGCGCTGGCTAAAATAACATCACAGAACATTCTCCGATTCTTTAAACGAAATATCCTCGCTCGGTTTGGCATACCTCAGGTCCTCATCACGGACAACGGGACGTAATTCACGGACGGAGGATTTCAAGACTTCGTGGCTAGCTTAGGTACTAAACAACATTTCAAATCTGTCGAGCACCCCCAAACCAACGGGCAAGCAGAAGCGGCCAACAGGGTAATCCTGCGCGGGCTGAAGCGCAAACTCGGCGAGGCAAAAAGGGCATGGGTCGAAGAATTACACAGAGTCCTGTGGGCATACTGCATGATACCACACTCCACGATCGGGGAGACCCCATTCCGAATAACATACGGCACCGAAGCAGTCATCCCAGTAGAAATACGAGATCCGACGAGACGCGTAGAGGAACCCCTAGACGAGGAGATGAACGACGAGGCACTTAGAGCCGAGCTGGACCTCGTCGACGAGATCCGCTCCGAAGCAGCCCTTAGGGAAATATCCCTCAAACAAAAAATAGCCTTGCGCCACGATGCAAAGGTCATAAAGAGAGAATTCCAGGTGGGCAGCCTGGTCCTCAGAAGAAATCAAAAAAACCCAAGAGAGGGTAAACTGGCCGCCAACTGGGAAGGTCCCTACCGCGTCCGCGACAAGACGAGCAACGGGGCATACTATCTAGAAAACCTACAAGGGGAAGAACTCGCTCGACCATGGAACGCAGAGAAACTTAGACAATATTACAGCTGAATATGTCACGGGGAGACGTGGGAGGTACGACCACGCTCTTCACCACCAAAACCACATGGAGGAATCACGCTACCCGGGGACGAACACGACCCCTCCAGCGGACACAACCCTCCCCGACAATTGGGACCTCGATCGAGCCCCAACGTTGCAGTACCAAGATTGGCAAGGCACCCAGCTCACGATGGGAAGGCCCAAGCCCCGAGGTCAGAGTTCTCCAATCGCGAACTCGGCTTCGATTTTAGACGAGCACAACGCCCGCTACCTCGTCGGTTCCCTAAACCGGCGAGACAAACATAGTCGAGCATAAAACATTTCACAAAAATACAACAAATATAAATTGAATAAAACCGAGCAAGGTAACAGCTAAAAACAAAACATTCATTCATACGCGGCCGTAGCCGAAGAAAGGACAAGTATGCCCGAAGGCCAATATTCATACAAACTAAGCACACAGGCCATACAAATTAGGCACGCGGGCCATACAAATAAACAAAATAAACACAAAGACTCCGCTCGGAGTTACTCTTCCTCTTCTCCCAGTTCCTCCTCCGCTTCGAAGGGACACACAATATCCCCGTCCTGGACGCAGTAATTGTGGGCTGACCCCTCCGTCGCCAACTCAGGGTTCAGTATCTTCAGCTGGTCGACAGCGTTGTCAAACCCTTCTTTAAACACGACCACCAGATCCTGGTTGAGCGAACGGATGTGTCCCACCAGCTCACTTCGGGAACGGAGGGAGAGCTCCTCTTCACTCTCATCCGCCAAGGGACGGACAATATCCTTGAGCAGAGCAAGACGATCACGGAGCGCAGCATTCTCCTCAACCACCTTCTTGTGCTCAGCGGCCTGCTCATCCAGGCCCGCCTTTTCCACCTTCAGCGTATCCCGCTCCCCTTTCACCTCTTCCAGCTCTTTCTTCAGCCCTTCCTGCAGCTGATGCTCCTCCTTATAGTCCGACAGGTCCTTTGATAACTTGTCATTTTCAGAACGAACCTTCACAAGGGCATCCTCCAGGGAAACCGTGGACACGGAGGTATCGGTCAGAACCATGGCCGTCTCCATCACCTTGATGACTGCAGCCAGATCCTTCGCCAATTCCTTTCGCCGAACACCAGCCTCCTGGCTTAGGATGGCCTTCACCTTGGGCGCTGGCACAACAATAGCATCTTCAGTTTTGAAAAAATCCTGCTCTATGTAGTAGGAGGCAACAAATAGCTCCCGGGACCACCCGGACTGCTGCCCCCCAGAGCAGACCTAGCGAGTGTCCCATCTGGGCGCTTCCGCTTGTAGAGAGGGGGGTAGATGGAGGTGGGAGTGTCTGGGATGTCGACCGGAGAGGGGCGCGGAAGAGAAGTGGGCACTGGGCTCGCCGTGTTAGAGGTCCCGGCCCCAGAATCACCAGCTACCTCCTGGACACGAGGAGCTGTCTTCTTCTTCTTCTTCTTGGGGACCCTGTCCGGGGCTCCTGCCTGATTGGCCAGCTTAAGAACTCGCTTGCGAGCAGAGGGCATAGCACCTGTAAAACAAAGACACAAACATCATCGGGAAAAACATAAGACAAAACAGCATAGGAATAAAAGAACACATACTTAATAATTCCATAGCCTGATCGTCAGTATCACATTCGAGCAGAGCCTTCGTGTTGATGAGACGGGGTTCACAAAGCGGCATCCCGGCCTTATTGACATAAGGGACACCTTTTCGGTCAACCCAGACCACTAGGTTGAAACTCTACACGAACTCCACCAGCTTCTTGTAAGAGAGTCTATCCTCAACACCCAGGCTTGAGAACTTGACCCGGTAATGGCTGGTGGAAATATCAAAGTGGTCGGGCTGCCACCTCAATGGTATCCTCGACATGAGCTTCTCCTCCCCGTCTGCATCTCGCTTGTAATAATAAAGAGAATGCAGGGCGACACGGGTGATCGGCCTCACTACATACCATCGCCCTTTAAAGTGTCGGGCGGAATCCACGTACGTCTTGAACAACCTCACTGGCTGCTTGAAGGAAACCCAACTATGACGCCCCCGAAGCCCGGACAACTGAAGGTGAAAAATATGGAAGAAGAGGCCGGGTACATCCGATGCCGAGGAAGCGGCAAACTAACTCGTATGCCCGCATGAAAGCGATGGCGTTGGGGTGCAACTATGACGGCGCCAACCGAAGCCACTTGAAGATCGACATTTGAAAGGAGTTGAAAGGCAGCCTAACCCTCGCCTCTCGAAAAGCGAACTCATACATGGCGAATTGCTTACCCGAGAAGCGATGACATATCCGATTCGCCTCTTTGGGAGCACGGCACTGCCAGTTTTCAGGGTCCTCGGGACCCCGATCTTCCACCATGGCATAAGCACGGGTCGACTCGTCGCAAAAATAGGATTCTTCTTCCAAGGGTTCGTCCGCAACCCAGGAAAGGTCATTTTGCCCAGACGAGGAGACGTGTTCAGTGCCCCCTGGCACTTCCCTCCTCGAAATTCAAGCGCGCGACATCTGCTTCCACGGGCCGTGGTTCAGTATCTTCTCCTCTAGGTTGAAGACGCCCGGTCGCACCTGAAACGCAGACAGAAAGAGTGAATTCGACATCGTATCAAATCCACCCTTCCACTGCAGGTCAAGTGAAAGGGCGTAGGACTAAAAACGCATGCCCCGAAACATGACTATTGGTCTAGGACTGGCGAAGGGGCGAGCTTCGCGATCAAATGAAACCATGGCCCGCGTAGCGACACCGACGCAGACTCTATACCCGCGACCACCAGGCCTCATTTGGGAAAATTCACACATGCTCGCAACAGTCATAGACATATGAAGTTTTAGCCCGGGTCTTTCATATGCATATGAAATTTTTGCCCGGTTCATTCATAGACATATGAAATTTATGCCCGGGATAACCTAACCCTAACGAAATGTTTCACATTTATAACCTATTAAACTGTTTCTAGGCTGATTCTACCTATTCTACACAAATAAATCATGTAATCCTAGCTACCAAACGCAGAAAACATGAAAAACAGAGGGTTATAGGTAAGATCAGTACCTGACATAGTGAAAACAAGAGAATGGGACGGCGACGCTCGGACAACAACGGTGTTTTAGGTGGCGAGACGGGCGGAGAGAGGAAATTTCTTCAGAGCTTCCGGTGAACGTCTGAGCGAAAAAAGTTCAAATGAAATAGTTCACCCCCTTTTTATAGCCACAAGCGCGTGGATTGACGCATCAAGTCATCATTACCTACTACCTACGCTGTCGTTTGCACAATAAACGAAGCGACGCACCATTAATGCTGAAACACGTCAATCCATAAGAAATCTTGAACGACGCCGAGCAACCATATGCCTCCCCGACTCTATGAAACGTCCTCGACCCCGTAAGACCTCCTCGGCTCTCTTAAACGTCATGTGTCCGTCGAGGACTGTCATACTCGAATCTACGAGACGTCCTCGACCCCGTGAAACATCCTCGACTCTGTTGGGCGTCACGTGCCCGACGGAAAAGAATACTACAGTCAACTCTGTAAACGTCATGATTGACTCGACCATACGCCCGCTTCTTTATCCATTGCGCTTGCGCCCGACCACATTACAATTCATCGCTCCAACTCGGAGACTCGACTTGGGGGGCTCCTGTTCCGGACTGGGCCTCAAGAATGTATCAGGCTACGACCCAATAGTTCGAGCAGAGGCCCATATACTCGAGCAGAGACACCTAGCAGACGGGCAGGGGCACCTCACAGTCAAACAAGCTTCTTGTACGACGGGCATACACTCAGGACGGGACAAGAACAAGTCTGCCAGGTCACTTACCACGTCACTCAACTGTCCTTTATTATCTCCTGAAAGATAGGGGCAGTTGGACCAAGGACCAGACCTTTTAGCTAGGTCCTCACACTTCTCACGCGTTCCTTGGCATTTCTTCCTTTGGCCTAGCTGATCTAGGCCCAAAGAGGGACCTTGGCCCAGCGCTGGGGGCACATTATAAATACCCTTTTTTGTTAAAGGGTCAGCTATTCTAATTGATGATAAGTAAACCATTTTTATTCACTGTACCTCTTCTCACTTAAGAATTGGAGTGCCTTGCAGGTACACCCCCCTTTTTTTCTCCTCCCATTTTTTGGCCGTTACATCAAGTCACTGGAAGGTCCTTCTGGTCAGGTAAGATCAATTATTATATTTTTTATTAAATTGATATTTTATTGGCAGTGACTCGTTTTGTGGATGAAAAATTAATTGTTTACTTTATTTATTATTATCCAATTTGATATATATATATATATATATATATATATATATATATATATATTTATATGTGTGTGTGTAAAATAGGTATGATGTTGATAATAATCTTGAGATGTAAAGTTATTAATTAAAATAAAATAGGTATTATATTGATAATTGATCGTACCTAGAGATCAGGATCCGATATGGCTGGCGTCGAGTGTTGTTGAAGGACGGTGAATAAGGAGAGGTGGGGGGGTGCACCTGCAAGGCACTCCGATGCTGAAGTAAGACACTGAGCAAAGAGTGAGCAAGTATAAGAATTAAGGTCAGAGAATTTAATACCTGACCCTCTCAAATGAGAGGGTTTATATATTGGTCCAAGTGGATGATTATTGGTTCAAACCGTTGGGCGCGGATCGCGGAATCCGTATGAATAGATAACGGTCAAAACTAGCCGTTGGAAGACTTTGTCTTGGTCAGTATGGCTTTGGTCGGTAAAGACCATCACTCTTAACGTTGCTCGACGTCGAGCATGCCAAAAAGTTGGTTTGCTTGGCCCAATTCTGGGAGTTGGGCCTGCCCGGAATGTAACACCCTTCTATCCCAAAACATAATATTTAAATAATATCAGAGTAATCATCTAAAAGGGTATTACATATCATCATAAATCAACACAATAGTGTCCTGTCCCGTAACACGGGTTAATCAACATCAATAATATCATAAATCATTTCACAGCGGAATTTAACTTCATAATTCAAAACTTCATAAACATCATTTTCACCATCCTGAATTTAACATCATAAAATGGAAAACATTATCCAGATAACAAAATACTGAAAACAGTTCACAAAAGAAACCCATCCCAGTGTTACATGACACAGAGTAGGACACATAAACCAGAACCACTCCTAAGGAACACTAGAGCATGCTCCGAGACTCATGAATTACTCCTATTGCACTGCAGGACTATTCTTCGACATCTGCAAGTTACCCACGAAAGAGGCAACATTTCCAAGCAGGCAGGGTGAGTAATCATAATATATCATAAACATACAAGAATATAGAATCATAAATAAATTAGTACACATATCATGACATCATCACTACAAAATTCAGCAACAACCACAACACTATCATGAAATCAATCAACACCAACACATTCATGAAATTCATCCAGAATATGCAATCCTAACATCCTGATATGCAATATGCATGTGGTACCATTTTCATCGTGAGATGGATACATGACCATCAACCCTCCACAAAGGAGCACATCGTAATTCATCGAGACACTTCAATCCACACAATGGGATTGAAGCAAATACATAGGCCGAAGCCCCATCGTGAATGTTATGAAATGCAATGATGCACTACATCGAAAAATTCATCAAAACAATTTGCATCATTCATTTCAATTAGCAGAACAACCATCAAATAATCATATATATCATCATGACATTACACCCTGAACACTGGTTCTCTAACCACTCTAACACATCAAGAATTAACCCGTACCCGGTAATTTATAAGGTAATTATAAGGTTATTTCACAAATTCATTTATCAAAAACTATTGCATTTTTCTCGTTTCTATTCATCAAAATAAAGTTCAGTTTATGCTCTTTCCGATGCTTCAAACGGAATGCGAATCAGACTTACGGTTCAAAAGATATGAATTTTCAAAGAATTAAAATTTGTCATCCCAACAGTGTTAACCGGTTAACCCATAGCGTTAACCGGTTAACGCCGACGAAATTCCAGAATTTTCCAAAAATTACAATGGTTAACCGGTTAACCCATAGCGTTAACCGGTTAACGCACGTTTTCCAGCAGTTCTCTGCTATACAATTGCAGACTGTTCCAATTCCAAAAACCCCCCAAACCCCATTACGGATTTCACATCATAACACTCAAAAACCATTCAAAAACATAAATTAAACCTCAACGACATCCAAACAACAATTATACAAACAAATATACATTTATAACTCATTCCAATCGCTCTAATTCATCAAGATTTCTCATAAAACTCAACCTAGCTCAAAACCCCAAAATCCCCAAAAACTCATACCATCCTAATCCATTCATATTCCAATTCCTATACATTTATCATAGATTATAAAAACTCCCCATACCTTAGAGAATTTCGTCGCTTTACACTCTTCTCTGGGGTTCTCCACAGCCTCCTGACTCTAAGCTTCTCCTTTCTTCAGAGCACTTCCCAAACACGATAGAAAACAACCAAATGAGAAAACTGATCGTATTCTCTTCTTTGGATATATTATCCCAATTTCGCCCTTTCCCACCTTACCCTCATAATTTCACAAAAGGACCATCTTACCCTTTTCTTTAATATATTTTTAATAATAAAAAATAAAATAGTATAATAAAACACTATTTATCCTTATTATATAAAAATACTCATTTTCTCCAAAATTCTCAAAATAATCCAAACTCTCCAATTTTTCTAAATTAATTAAATAAATGATTAAATAATTAAATTTAGATTTTCGGGACGTTACACGGAACAGGAGCCCCCCAAGTCGTTGCTCCTGCGGAGGAGCGGTGACTTAGTGATGGTTTCGTGTCCAAGGTGTATGTAGTGCGTCTGGTGTCTTTCGTGCGCGGACCAGGAAGTTATCGTCGATGATCCTCGGTAGGCGGGAAGTTGTTTCGTCGCCCGACAAAAGGGGATATGAAACGAAAAGTTAGCGTATCTAGGAATTCGCGCCTATTTAATGTTTTGACGGCTAGCCTAGGGGCTAGAGCATAGGCAATTATTGGCTAGGGGTAGGGGTCACGCGTCTCTGCACGTGTTCCCTTCCCTATAAATAGGATCCTAAGGCTTTCTTGTAAGCTTTTTCGTTTCGCCTTCTTCTTCAATGCACTGCTTGTACGTCAGCCATCACTCTCAACCGTCAACCATCGCTTTCATCCGTCGACCACCGCCTCCAAAGCTAATTTTTTCTGCAAATGGCCTCCAAAGCTAATATTTTCTGCAAATGGCCTCCCAAGCTCCAGGTACGACTTTTATTTGCGTTTATACTAGTTATAGGCTTGATATTTAGCAATGTATGCGGCATAGGATAGAGTTTCTGGTAGTTTAGGTTAAAATAAATAAGTAGGTAAAAGATCTTCTGCCACCGTTGTTCGTCGACTACGAACCCTAGTTCGTGGTCGATGGTGGTCCTAGTCAACTTTGACTTAGGACCTGGCAAGTACCTAGGCTTAGATTCTCTCATTTCCGATGTCGGGCGTTGGCCATCTCCTCGAGCGGTGGTTAGCCGGGGGCTATGGCTCGGGATCTTATTCCTGGGCCGATGCGTGCCCTTTCACTTGTCGAGCGGTGGAAGGGTGGATTTGATATTCTTAATCGAATTCACTAACGCTTTTCCTCTGCTTTTCAGGTGAAAATTCGCTCATGGACCCGCTTGATATCTCCTCGGAAGAGGTATCCTCGGAAGAATCTGGTTCTTTCGCATCTGTTCCCTCCGATTCCGAAAGCTCGTTGGGAGAATCAGACGCGACGTATTCCCCTCGCTGCCCGGAAGACATAAGGACCGCGCCCAAAGAATGGGTAGTGGAAGACTTGCTCGACAAATTTTCGTCATTTTCGAGGCCTCGCACGGAGCCACTGCCCACTGTTGGTGACCCAGAGGATTGGGTTGTCACTTGCCCGGGGGACAATGACCGTATCTTCTCAGACTTCGGCGGTCGCAAATTTTCGATGTACGAGTACGCGACTTCGGTCCTAGGGGTAACTTTGCCCTTCAGCGACCTGGTTTGCGCTATGCTCGGGCACTTGGGTGTGGCCCCGTCCCAGCTGCACCCCAACTCTTACGCGTTTCTGAGAGCGTTTGAGGTAACGTGTGCCCATCTGGGTGTTGGAGCCACACTTTCCTTGTTCTTTCGTCTGTTCTCGCTGCAGCGCCAAGTAGGGCGAGGGACCGACCGAAAGGGATTTGTCTCTTTCAAGCAGCGGACCAAGATTTTTAAAGCTCACTCAGAGTCTATCTGGGCTTTCAAGACGGATTACTTTTTGATTAAACCGGCGAGCACAGAAGCTATGAGGGCGCTGAGTTTCTTGGGGATAGACACCGATGAAAATGACGAGCCCAGACTCGATGATCAAGGACAAGTGATTCCGAGGAGGCTCTGGCTGTTTCCTTTCTCATGGAGTTACGCTCACTACGGGCGACCGGTTAGTGAGTTTGTCCAAGTAGGGGACTCCCTTAACAAGGATGATGCGGCCAGCTTTGAGGCCTTTAGGAAATTGATAGCTTCGTTTACCCCGACTCCTCTATTGGACGGAGAGGGTAAAATAATGTTGGACCAGGACAGGGGAGAGGCTGTGGAGCGTCCTTTGATAGACGTCACAGACCTGCTGGCGTGTAACACCGGGCAAAAAGTGTATGAGTTTTTTTGTATTTGTTTTTATTTCTGCTTGTTACTATGTTTTGATAATTTTTTGTCGTCCGTGACTAATCTTGTGTGATCTTTTTCTTTCCTTTGCAGGCTCCCTGTCGAACCCTCTTGACAAGATTCAGGAGCGCTTACATCAGCAACAAAAGAAGAGGTTGCGGGTCGTTCAGACTAAGCTGACTGAGACGAGCGGCTCTGGGTCGGGCCCCCTGGTTCAAGGTTCTCCGAGCGCACTACCGGCTCGCTCATGAAAAAGCATAAGACTGCAGCGACCGTAGACTTGACGGCCAATGCTCCCCCCAAACCAAAGCATGTGTTGTCGCCCTGCTTTGTGAAGCGGAATTATTTTGAAGGGACGAGCATGGAGGTTGACCAGGCGGACTCTCTGTTTGTCGAGGCAATGGATCGCCCTGCCCGACGGCTGTCTCTGGCTCAGGACGCGAGCGCTGTTATGCGGGTTTTGTCCATGGCCTGGTTGACGGCCTAAGGAAACCCTGGGCAAGAAATGGAGGTAGTAAGGCTGAAGGAGCTGTTGGCTGCTGACGAGAGGAAGTTGACAGCGGCCTCTGAAGAAGCCACTGCCGCTGCTAAAGAGCTGACTGAGCGAGGGGACATCATCGCCAAGCTGGAGGTCAACAAGAGGAGGGCCTTAGAGCAGAGTAAAAAGCTGAAGGATGCCTTTTGTCCAAAGGAGGAAGAGGATGTTGAGACCAAGAGCTTGGTGACCAGGGCCCAGTTCCTTGCTCGGATCAACCAGGATATGGAAGATCTGAACTCGTCGACTAAGCTCAGTTTCCAAAACACCGTGGACCAGATAAGAGCTTTTCATCCTGAACTGGCTTTGGATACCGGCCAGATCAGCTACCTCTACAAAGTCGAGGATGGCTAGATAGTGGTTCCCTCGGACTTGATCGCGGAGGATTCTCAGCCCGGGGTGACTACTCAGCCTGGCCAGTCAGAGGTGCAGCCGAACCAAGGCGAAGGTCAACCTGGTGCTTCGGAAAGGGAGGGTAATTAGTTTTGGCCTGCGTGCCGTTATCTTGTAACTTATTGTGTTTCTCCTAGGGACATGGTCCCCTTTGTATGTAACCCTGAACAAGTCGGCCCTTCGGGGTCGCATTTTTGCAGTAAAATTCAATGTTCTTAATGGTCGTTTATTATTTTACAATGTTTTCTGTTTAACTGCGCGTCCGTCGGATGACTTTTCCCTTTATGTTTTTATAAATGCTAAGTGTTTGACGTCTTTGTAATGATTGGATGTGATTAAGCAAATACGGGGTGTATGTTTGTGATCTGTTGGTTTGGGGGACCAACCAGATTTGGAGTCTGGCTCCTGGTCGGTGCCCGGGTCAAGGTAATGGCTCGGGCTTCGAGGCTTGAACGTCTTATCGCGAGCTGGGGTTCTACCTGGTCGTGGTACATAGGCAACGTCGGACTCGTTTGAATATCCTCCCGTGCAACAGTTATCTCCTTCTCTTGGAAGGAGATTCTGACAATCATGTTATTTTGGGATGCCGTGCTTGTACCTGGGCACGCAGTTCATAGTCGGACCTATTGTTCCTCGCTTGAGAGTTGAGCAAGGCGACTCTGTAAGTTAGCTGTAATATTGCTTGAGCTTCTCGGTGTTCCACGACCTTGCAAGTTCTTCCCCTTGTAGATTTTCTAAATAATAGGCTCTGTTTTCGGTCTTTTCCGGACGCGGTATGGACCCTCCCAATTAGGCGTAAGTTTTCCTTCGCGGGAGTCTCTATGATTTCTTCTTAGAACGAGACTGCCTACCTCGAATGCTCGTCTTATGACTTTAGAGTCGTATCGAGCAGCTATTTTCTGTTTGAGAGTGGCCTCTCGGAGGGCAGCTTTTGATCGGATTTCTTCGACCAGGTCAAGCTCGTCTCTCAAAGCTTCGGAGTTGGTGTCTTGGTCCATCGGTGACTCTGTTCGTCTAGATCATATGTGCATTTCCACAGGGATTACTGCTTCGGTCCCATATGCTAACCGGAATGGGGATTCCCCGGTCGTTGAGTGGGGAGTGGTTCTATACACCCACAACACGCTGTGCAACTCTTCGACCCAGTATTTCTTGTGCTCGTCCAGTCTCCGTTTTAGACCTCTTAGGATTACTCTATTTGCAGCTTCTGCTTGTCCATTAGTTTGGGGGTGCTCCACGGAAGCGAAGTGTTGTTTTGTTCCTACTGACACAACAAATTCTCTGAAATGTCTATCTGTAAATTGGGTACCGTTATCGGTTACAATGGCGAGCGGTACTCCAAACCGGGCGAGAATGCTCCTCTTGAAGAAGCGTAGTATGTTGATTGCAGTAATTTTGGCCAAGGCCTCAACTTCTATCCATTTGGTGAAATAATTGACGCCCACGATGAGGTATTTATTTTGGCCGGATCCGACGACGAATGGTCCCAAGATATCCATCCCCCACCATGCAAATGGCCACAAGGAAGATCGCGATTTTAGCTCGGTAGGGGGTGCTACGTGTACGTCCCCGTGTCGTTGGCATTTGTCATATCTTTTTACGTGTACTTTCGCGTCGTGCTGGAGTGTAGGCCAATAGTATCCTGCTCGGAGAATCTTTCGGGCTAACGACCGTCCGCCCGGGTGTTGTGCATTAATTCCTTCGTGGACCTCTCTTAGTACGTGTGGGACGTTCTCTTCTTCTACGCACCTGAGGAGTGGTGTAGAGAACCCTCGACGATACATACGTCCACCTACCAGAGAGTACGAGCACGACCTTCGACGCACGATGCTAGCCGCTTTCGGGTCTGCCGGTAACTTTCCTTTTGTTAAGTAGTCAAACACTAGGGTCATCCAGCAGTTGGCGTCGCCTATGAGATTAACGTCTAGGTGGGTTGAAGATTGTCCAATGCTTGGTCGGGGGTGCACTTTTTGTATGACGGATTTGTTGTTTCCTTTCTTTTTAGTGCTTGTCAACTTGGAAAGGACATCAGCCCGGGTATTATTCTCTCGCGGGACATGTTTGACCTCCACGCTTGTGAATCATTTTAGTTCGTCTTTTACAAGGGCCAGGTATTCGGCCATATTGTCGTTTTTGGCCTGGAAATCTCCTCGGACTTGGCTAGCGACCAGCTGGGAATCTGTGCAAATTGTGATCTCTTCTGCTTCCAGGTCGGTCGCGAGTCGTATGCCTTCCAGGAAGGCTTCGTATTCCGCCTGGTTGTTGGAGGTGGGGAAGGATAAAGTTAATGATACTTCGATGATGTTTCCATCTTAGTTTTCTAGGATAACTCCAGCTCCACTGCCCGCCGGGCCAGATGCTCCGTCCATGAAGATAGTCCATTTGGACGGAGATTTCGGCTCCTGCTCGGTGAAAGTGAGCTCTACCACAAAGTCGACCAGGGCTTGAGCTTTGAGAGCTTGTCTCCCTTCGAATTTGATGTCGAATTCGGACAGTTCCAATGACCATTTTAGCATTCTCCCGGCCATATCTGGTCGACCGAGTAATTGTCTTATGGGTTGGTTTGTTCTCACGATGATGGTGTGGGCCAAGAAATAATGTCGTAGCCTTCTGGCTGCAAAAAGGAAGGCTAGGGCCACCTTTTCTACCTGGAGGTACCGAAGTTCAGGGCCGTGGAGTGCCTTTCTCGTAAAGTAGATAGGTTTTCGTCCCTCGGGTAGGTCGTGTATAGGGGCCGCGCTTACGGCCTCGTTCGCCACGACGAGATAGAGGTAAAACGTCTCCCCTTCCTTGGGCCTGGACAAAAATGGGGGTTCAGATAGTGCCCTTTTTAAGTGGGACAAGGCTAACTTTCATTCCTCTTCCCATTTAAAAGTATCCTCTTTGCGGAGGATCTTGTAAAAGGGGAAGGCGTGCTGAGCGGATTTTGCTACAAATCGTGCGAGGGAAGTGAGGACCCCGTTCAACGATTGTATGGATTTTTTAGAATTAGGGGTCGGAAGTTTTGCGAATGCCGGACATTTGTCAGGATTGGCTTCGATACCTCGTTCGGTTAAATAGAATCCGAGGAACTTCCTCGCTCGGACCCCAAACATGCACTTCTCAGGATTGAAACGCATATTGCACTTCCGAGCTTTATCGAATACCTTTCGTAAGTGGGACGCTGTTGCACCCCAAAATTTGCCCTCGCCTAGACAAGACATTGTGTACTAAGGTGTCCCAAGAGGTTCACAAGGTTCACAAGGTATCTCAAGAGGTTCACAAGGTTCACAATTAGTCAGAATGTTTGGCAATTCCTTCAGACAAAGTATTCTCCTAAGCAATGCATCCTAAACTAGGGTTTTGAGCTTTATCAGGCTAAATGGATTTCCAAGGCCTCAAGTGAGCTTCATAAAATCTTAAATGTCTTCAAGAATCCCTATGTCAAGTTTCAAGGCTTTCCCAAAAGGTTTGCTCAGTCAAATGATCAGATAGGCTAAAATTAGTCAAAAAGTCAAATTGAGGTCAACTGTGGTCAAACAAAGTAAAACTTCATGATTTTTTGCCAACATCAAGTATATGGAGTAAACTTCATCATTTGATCAAGGGTTGATCATGATTCATCAAGGAGATTTCAGATCATCAAGAATCAGGAGTTTCTAAATTAGGGTTTTCATAGGAAAAGTCAACTGAACTTTGACCAGCCATAACTTTCACATGCTTCATCAATAATTTTCCATCCAAAGCTCATTTTGAAGGAAATTAAATTCTCTACAACTTTGTGTCTCACAAGCCAAGCCCAAAAATGCTTCATTTGGAAGGTATGAGCTAAGACATTATAGGTCATTTCAAAAGTCAACAAAAAGTCAACATCTTCCAAAGGGCATAACTTGAAAATGGTAAAAGATATGGACATGAGACCAAAAAGGTTTGTTAGAGGACTCTTTAAGCTTTCCAAAATGTCTAAGAACACTTTCATAGCCTTAAAATTGAGGGATTTGTGTCTTTGCAAAGTTGGGAAATTTTTGAGAGGTTTATTGAGCAAATGGGGTCTTAGAACCAATTCTTTCCACATGGGCTTGCATTTTTATGACCCAATCAATACCATGACATCATGCACGAACTAAAAATAATTTCATATTTTTATTAATTTAATTTTATTTATTTTGATTTTTTACATTAAAAATCATTTTAAATCAAAATAAAATATGAAAGTCTCAATATTTGATATGATTTTCATTCTAGAAATTCTTAAAAGTCAATTAAAGATGATTGGAATCATGTATAATCAGATTGACCTAATTTAGAAAGGTTTTATAAGATATTTTCAATATTTGAAGGAAGTGAATCTTCATGATCAAGTAATCTCCACAAAGCCCATAAATCCAAAAGCTTTTGACCTAATTCAACTCCCTACATATACACAAACTGATCACAAGTGCAAGAGGACGAATTGGCAGCCTCCAAGAGTAAGAACAAAGTTTCAATTTTCACACAAAAAAGTCATATTCGGTTTTGGACTTAGAGACACTTTCAAGGCAAAGTAAAGGTTGCTTTAGCTTCCTTGAGACTCATTGATCATGTTTCGATCATCCCTAACATCAAAACCATTACATATTGCATAAACCGAATCAATGTTTTGGCACTTTTATGATTTTTTCATTTTCTATTATTTGTGCATTATAAATTGTGTTTGATGATTGTTTTGTGTTTGTGATGAGCTCAGGAACGTTTCTAGGCAATCTAATTTGAGTTTCGATACAGGATCATGAAGTTGCCATTGTTAGGGTTTAGAGTGGCCATTTAGGATTTCTCCATTAAACCAATATAAAGGAATTCTAAAGACGTCATTGAATTGAATTTGATGTGTGGATCATGTTTGTATAACAAATTTGTTGAAATTTTACGTATTGTGAGAGATTCAATTTCGCAGGTTCTTGAAGGAAAGAACTCGTAGGAAATTTCGTAAATATATTCGCAGGAAATATTGCAGGTAATAGGTTGAAGATGAAGCAGCCTGGTGCCAAAATCTGATTCAAAAATTTGTTTTAAAATAAAATGTTTTATTGTTGAATCTATATTGAACGCGCCCCATGTGGCTCAGCTGGTTTGTGTGTTTGCTTGTGAATATAATGGTCCTGGGTTCGATTCTCCCCCAGGCCATTTTGTTTTTTTTTATTTTTTATTTTATTTTTGCAGGTTAATAACAAAAGGATCTGTACCCAACATATAGTCACCAAGAAATGCTTGGCCTGGTGGTAACGTTGCTGGTCCAAAGTGAGGAGAGCCTAGGGCCTGAGTTCGAATCCCAGCCCCAAGTATGTTATTTTTCTCATTTTTTTTCATTTTTTTTGTTTTTATTTATATTATATTCATCTAATTAATTTCTAAAATAACAAATTTCTAAAATAAAATGTTTATATTATTTCTTATACAAAAAATACATATTTTTAAAAAATTCAAACTTTATTTTCCAAAAAACAAATTATTTATATTTATTTCATTATATGTTCATATTATTAAGATTATATATATTTTGTAAATAAATTGATTATATGTAAATTAATAATTAAAAACCCTAATTCTCATGATTACAACCCTAATCCAAATTTTTTCTAACCCTAACCCTAATTTTTTCTAACCCTAACCCTAACCCTAATTTTTCTTAACTTTAGAATTTAACTTAATATTTTTATAAATTATAATTAATCATTAATCATTTGTTAAATATGTATATAATTTAGTATTTATTTATTATTATTAAAACCTATTTTCTTTATTAAAAATTTAAAATCTTTTCTAATATTAATTTATTTTTGCTAATCTCTTATTTTTAGTTTTCTAACCTTTTATCTTAATTATTATTATTATTACTAATTATTGCTTATTTATTATTATTTATCTTTATTATATTTCTCGATTATATTGTAATTGTCCCGAAGCTTTGTAATAGTTTAGGTTTGAATTTTTGCTTTATTTTTGCTATAAATGTATTTACTATGTGGTTAGTAATTCTAGGGTGTGAATAACATACTTGTGATTAAAATTAACTTAGAATAATTAACTTTAAAAGGTAAATATTTGAATATGAACACTTACACACGTAAGTCGATCTTTGATCGCCATCTTGCACTTTCTAAGGTTACCTCTCATGTTGCCTATTTCAAAAGGTCAAGTAAGGTGTCTTAAGCAAAGTCCCTTCACAAATATTATCAAGTCCCTTCAGTTTATAACATCAAGTCCCTTTGAGGTTGCCTACGATAAATGATCTCGTCCCTTTGAATAAAAGATGATAAGTCCCTACGAATTGCTAAAGACACCTTGTAGTTGCCTAAGCTCAGATGTCCCTACACATGTCCCTTATACATCCAAGGTAATGACTACCTATTCCTTAATAATAGGGATAGTCTTACCATTGAAAGAACATGAGAACATGAAAGACTTAATCTAGGGTAGGTTTCTCTCAGTTACTTGCTCATTTTTCAAAATCACTCCTTACACCTCACTTTTCAAACAATTTTCAAAAACAAGTCTTTGTATACATCCATACGAGGATCATTACAAAGTACTTAGAAAGTTTCTAATCACACACTACACCTTTTCAAAACAATTCAAAGTGAGCTAAGTAACTAAGAGCCCATGGATAACCATGGATATAAAGGGTGCTAACACCTTCCCTTTGTATAACCTACCCCCCGAACTCAAAATCTTTTAAGGTCTTTCCTGTTCTTTTATGTCCTTTCCTTTTGGATAAAATAAAAGTCGGTGGCGACTCTTGCTATCCGCAACATTTATAGAAAGTCAGTTCTCCCACCGTGTTACAGATGCGTGGTCCGTCTCTTGCTGAGATTTGACGATCATGTCATCCATGTGTACCTCAAGCATGTCCCCAATTTCTGTCCGGAATACCTTATTCATCATGCGCTGATATGTCGCGCCTGCGTTTTTTAGACCGAAGGGCATCACGTTATAATAGTAGTTACCCGATTCGGTCATGAAGGTCGTGTATTTTTTTGTCGGACACGGCCATGGGTATCTGATTGTACCCTGAGTAGGCGTCCATGAAGGACAATAGCTTGAAACCGGACGAATTGTCGACCAATTTATCGATGTTAGGCAAAGGATATGCGTCTTTCGGGCTTGCCCGGTTAAGATCAGTATAATCAACACATATTCTCCACTTTCCATTAGATTTCTTGACAAGTACAACATTTGAGAGTCAGGTTATATACCTGGCCTCGGTTACAAATTTTGCCTCTAGTAGGTCTTTAACAGCAGATTCGGCCGCTCTGGTTTTCTCGGTCGACTACTTCCTCCTACGCTGGGCGACCGCTTTGTGTGTTGGGTCGATGGAGAGGTAATGATAGGCCGTCTCGGGGTCGAGCCCTAGAATTTCTGCGGCGCTCCACACGAACAGATCCGTGTTTCCTTTGAGGCATGCCTCTAACTATCGTTTCTCCAAGTCGGGCAGATGTGCCCCGATCTTAATGCACCGAGTCGGATCATCTCCCAAAGGAATCAGCTCGAACTCTCCGTCTGGAATTGGCCGGGAAAGTGAATTGGTCAGCTTTTGAATGCCCTCGTTGTCATTTGAGAACCTGCAGTCCAGATCGATCGAGTCTACCTGAGGAAAAGCCTTGGATGTTTGTGGAGTATCTGGTGAAGTCAATGCTGAAGGACTCGGTTGGTAAGATATTGAGCTAAGACCCTTAGATGCCGCCTCAAAACATCGACGGGCAGCTTCGACGTCACCGTGTAGCGTAGCAACCTTGCCCGAAGTAGTATAATACTTCATTTTTAGGTGGACGGTGGATGGAACAGCGATCATCTCGGCCAATGTCGGTTGTCCCAAAATACACTGGTATAACGACGGGCAATCCATGACTAGGAACTGGACGCGAACCGTTCTGGCGGTCTCGGACGCCCCGAAGGTGACGAACAGATCGACGTAGCCCCATGGTCGGGAGACTACTCCGTTGAAACCTTGTAAGTCTGATCCGACGTACGGAGTGAGGTGTGTTTCGTTCAACTGGAGTGTCGAAAATAAATGGGAGTACATGATGTCGCAGGAGCTACCTTGGTCCACTAGGATTCTCCTTAATAAGTATTTCGATTGCGTCCTTGAGATGGATGCAGTTTTCGGTATTGTGGCCGTGAGATGTCGAAGGTTCATCAACCCGGTGGGGCTTTGTGTCCTCATGACGCCGGGCGTCTCGGACGGAGATAGCTGCCTACTTTTCCTCATATTGGATATAAGCTTGGGCTTTCAACAAGAATGCGTCAAGGGTGGTCGGGGTCTCGATGCCTACCGCCCGATGGAAATCAGTTGATGGGCGTAGTCCCCGTTCCAGCAAGTACTTCTTCATGTCGTCCATTGTGGACACCTGGACTGCTTCTTTATTGAACCTTTCAATATAAGTTCGTAAAGGTTCGTCTTTCCCTTAGATGATCGCTTCGAGCGACGCTTCCGTCTTCGGATGCCGCTTAGAGGCGGTGAAGTGCCTGGAAAATGTGCGTCCGAGCTGTTTCCAGGAAGTGATGAACTCTGCTTTGAGGCTTTTGTACCACGTCATCGCTCCTTTCCTCAGAGTTGTAGGAAAGAGGCAACATTTGATCGCTCCTCGTACCCCTCGGTAGTCGAGCGAGGCATCAATATTCTCGATATGCTCGTCAGGATCTGTGGTCCCATCGTATGAGGCTAATGGTGGAGGTTTTTCTAAACCCCTTGGAAGTTTAGCCGCCATGATTTCCGACGAGAGGGGGCCCCTGGTGTCCTCATCGTCGCTGGAGTTGAATGAAGGGGATCTGGGCGCGCGTTTCTTTGCTCGCCGAGGTGATGCAGATCTTGATCTGCTCCTTCTTGATTTTCTTGGAGGGGAAGATCGAGAAGGAGACGGGTGAGGCCGTTTGTCCCCAGTAGATTTGTCGATGCGTCCTTTCCTCTTTCTCTTGGGAGGAGAGGGACTACGCCTTCTTTGGTGTCTCGTGGGAGACCGGGGTCGACAATTATTGTCCTCGAGACGGGAAATCTTCTCGCCATGGGCGAGGAGCAACAAATTTGTCTGATTCAGAATTTCGGCTAGTGCGGCGAAATCAGATCCTGAAGGAGTTAGGGGAAAAGGAACTTCTGGGCGACTCTCCAAAGGTTGGTCGCGGCCGGGAGAAGGCGAGGTTGTCTTCCCGTCTGGGTGATCTTGCACGGTTTCTTCGTGCGGAGGATGATGAATGTTGCTCTCACGTTGCGTGAAGATCATGTCGTTGTTTGACCGGTTGTCTGGATTGTTGTCTCGAGCAACCATGGATCTTGGTAAAAACTTTGGTTCTTGAAGACTTTGAGAGAAAAGAACGGGGAAATCAGAATTCCCACAGACGGCGCCACCTGATCGTACATGGAGATCAGGATCCGATATGGCTGGCGTCGAGCGTTGTTGAAGGATGGTGGATAAGGAGAGGTGGGGGGGTGTACCTGCAAGGCACTCCGATGCTGAAGTAAGACACTGAGCAAAGAGTGAGCAAGTACAAGAATTAAGGTCATAGAATTGAATACCTGACCCTCTCAAATGAGAGGGTTTATATATTGGTCCAAGTGGATGATTATTGGTTCAAACCGTTGGACGCGGATCGCGGAATCCGTATGAATAGATAACGGTCAAAACTAGCCGTTGGAAGACTTCGTCTTGGTCGGTATGGCTTTGGTCGGCAAAGACTATCACTCTCAACGTTGCTCGACGTCGAGCATGCCACAAAGCTGGTTTGCTTGGCCCAATTCTGGGAGTTGGGCTTGCCCGGAATAATAATAATCTTGAGATTTAAAGTTAGTTGTCTGCATACACGATTATGAAGTGATATGATCCTAAATGTATTTAGTTATACATATAAATTCGAAATGAGTTATTTAATTATTAAATAAAAAGGGGGCTAACACCTTCCCTTTGTATAACCTACCCCCGAACTCAAAATCTTTTAAGGTCTTTCCTGTTCTTTTATGTCCTTTCCTTTTGGATAAAATAAAAGTCGGTGGCGACTCTTGCTATCCGCAACATTTATAGAAAGTCAGTTCTCCCACCGTATTACAGAACTGGCGACTCTGCTGGGGACAATATTAAAGAGGGGTACCCTTAGGAATTAGATCACTTTAAATTTGTTTGCTTTATTTGCTTTACTTTGCTTGTTGGGGCTCTTATGTGTGAAAGATCCTAACCCGGATCTAGTGTACCTTAGGTAAATGGCAATAGACCAAGGAAACTGTACGGCGTATACCGATATGGTTGATCTGGTGGCCATAGTTAGTGTGACTTCTTGGTTGGTGCTTATGTTCCTTAAGCAAGTTGAGGATAATATGAGTCTGCCATATGTTGTCAATACACTAACTAACTTTTAGAACCCTAGTCATCCCATCTTGGCCTTTAGAAAGTAGTGAGATAACCGGCTTTGGTGAAGACTGAAGTGGGTTGATACTCGATACTACGCTCATTGAGATCTTAAACTTGGAAGGTTTTGGTTGGCAAGTAAGTTGCCTACTGAACAACCACCCTTGTGAAGGATCAATGATATTGAGATCCCTTAGAACCTGGTTACTTTTGTAGGATAGGATGAACCAACTAAACTTCAGGGGAGGGTACTTACCTTTAAACCTCATGCAAGCCTTCAAACCTAGGGCTATTGTGTGACTTGTTTGTGTGTGCCACATGTTTGTGATTGAGCATAACATCATGACATCATCATGCATCATAAGCATAGCATTTTCACTAACCATTTCAAGGACCAAAGGATTTATCTTTGTTCTTTGTTACAGGTCATGGCTTCTACTCGTAGGAATACTATCCGGATCAACTTTTTAGGAATACCTCCTAAGCTTAAGGAATTGATCTCTCAAGTTTCTGAAAACTCCCAATTCATCAAGAGGCATGGTTAACTACTGGATCTAGTCACTTCGGGGTTCAATGAAGACATGATGAGTGTCCTATTTCAGTTCTTTGATCCTGAACATCATTGTTTCACATTCCCCAATTATCAGTTGGTTCCTACAATGGAAGAGTTCTCCAAGCTATTGGGTATACCTATCCTTGATCAAAGACCCTTCACAGGCTTAGAGAAAGAGCCTAAACCTGAAGACATTGCTGCAGCCCTACATCTGAAGAAATCAGACATTGTCCTAGAAACAAGGAGTGGAGTTAAGGGTATTCTTGCTAAGGTATTGATGGAGAAAGCTCAAGTGTTCCTGAAGGCTATGAGTTATGATGCTTTTGAGGAGGTCTTAGCCCTATTGATTTATGTTTTAGTGTTATTCCCTAATCCAGACCAGTTCATAGACGTACACGCCATCAACATATTTCTGACTCGCAATCCAGTGCCTACATTACTTGGAGACATCTTACATTCTCTCCATACCCGTACTACGAAGGAACGAGGAACTATGATGTGTTGTATACCTCTATTGTCTAGGTGGTTTATTTCTCACCTTCCTCGATCAGTGATGAAGAATGAACAAGGGTTAAGGTGGTCTAAGAGGATCATGTCACTTTCTCACTCAGATATTCATTGGTGCTCTCGATCTATGGAGAATGTTACTATCATTGACCGTTGTGGAGAGTTCCCTAATGTGCCACTCCTTGGCATAAGAGGGGGCATTACCTACAATCCTTCTTTAGCTCTACGTCAATTTGGTTATGCTCAGAGTGATGGTCCTCATGACATGCTTATCCAGGGTATTGTGTTCGACTACGACAATGATCTGCAAGGTTACCGACAAAGGTTCATACGAGCTTGGGGTAAGGTGAACAAGGTTGACAACAAGACTCTGGAACCAAAGTACACCATTCCTATGGAACCTTATCTCAGATGGGTGCGATCTCGTGCTCAAACTCTTATGATGCCATATCCTGCTATCCTGCCAGTTACCATGGAGCATGTTGCTGAAAGAGATACTTCCTATATCATTCTTCATCCAGACATGCCCACTGACATGGAGGAGTTACAGAGGTCCTGGATCCAGTTGAAGGAGCAAAGGGATACTTTTGAGACTCATTTCAAAGCTAGTCAAGAAAGAATCCTAGAGCTAACAAGACAACTTCACGAGGAGCGGAATCTCAACTCATACCTCAACACAAAGAGGAAACGTCCATGGGAGACTTAAAACTCCATCTTTGTATTCATTTCATTTTTGTTGTAAGCCCAAGAGGCAAACAAGTTGATTGATTACTAATAAAAGTTTACTTTTTGGTTGTTTAAACAAATTTAAATCATGCGGTCCTTGAAAACATTGCATACGCATTTACATACCATGTCATTGCATCACAGGTTTCTTATGAACAGGTATCTTATCTTCTCGTTGTTTATTTCAGCAGAAATGGCTCTTGAGCAGACTGTTGTCGTACCTCGAAAAATACGATCCTAAAACAAAACAACAGTGCCGCCACCTAATTCTATTTATTCTACGAGAGAAAAGGGAGATATAGATACAACCTAATAAAGGATAAGAAATGGTTTACGAAACCAAATTCTAAGTTCGGGAGTCGGTTATGCAAGGGGAAGGTATTAGCACCCCTCACGTCCGTTGTACTCGAAGGGTACCTCTTAGCTAATTATGCGATTAAATGTTTGATCTTAAGTTTTTGTCTTCTAAATGATTGTTAATATGTCTGTTCTTAAAGGGAATTAAAGTTTTAAATTATTATGACGGAGAAAAGATTAAATTTTTTATTATTGTGCCGGAGAGATAGTTAATTTTTTATTAGGGTGCTTGCGAAGGATTAAAATCCCCGTGCCTACGTATTCCATTGTGCAATGGGAAATTCAGAGCTTCGTAGTTCGTGCGACTACGGCTTGCAATTTTTTAATTGAACGATTGTTTGAAATGCATTCTACTGTTAAGCATTGGCTTATACTCGCGGTGGAGGCTGAAGCGCTAGCTTGTTCGAGAGATAGAATGATTTAAACAATGTTCGTTTTTTTAGAGAAAAGGTGTTTGAATTTTGTTAAGATGTTTTAAACGAAAGGGTGAATGAACCATCGCGTGGGGCTAGCCCAGTTGCGGTCCAATCCAGAACGTGCGGAATGCTAGACTCCGGAGTTCTGTCTTTCGTGATTTAATTTAAATAAATGATTTGATATACGAATGGTGATTGAACCATCGCGTGGGGCTAGCCCAGTTGCGGTTCAATCCAGAACGTGCGGAATGCTAGACTCCGGAATTCTGTTTTCGTAATTTAATTTAAATAAATGATTTGAATATTTTGATATACGAATGGTGATTAAACCATCGCGTGGGGCTAGCCTAGTTGCGGTCCAATCTAGAACGTGCGGAATGCTAGACTCCGGAGTTCCTTTTTCGTAATTAAATTTAAATAAATTAGATGATTGTTTTTCAAACGTTTTAAAATTGACATGATTAATAACGAAGGAGTGAACGAACAATACGCGTGGGGCTAGCCCATTTGTAGATCGTTCTAGAACGTGCGGAGTGCTAGACTCCGGAGCTCTATTCCTTGTTAAATTAATTAAGGCGTGCAAAAAGGATTGTGCAGATGGCGATCATAAGACCGACTTACGTGGGTGCAATGTAGGCGTGATGAACTCCTTACTTGGTGTTGGACCAAGATATTAAATTTATTTTTACGATTTAATTATTGGTGATCATATTTATTATTATCACATATATTTTCTACTTAACAAATTATAGTCGAAATGTGAAAATACAAACAAATTCATATAAGTCATACATCATCGTCACACAACTAAATAATAAGCAAGGAATGTAAACTTACCGATCGCATAAAAACGTTCAAAGGGTAATAAAAATCAACTAACTAAATTAAATTAAAAATAATACTTAACAAAACTAGTTAATAATATATTTTATAAAATTTTAGTTTGGAATTGAACCTAATACTATTTTTTTTTTAAAAACTGAGATATTCTTTATTGTTTTTTCACTTTTTCTTAAAACAAAATATAATCTAAGAATTTCATCAAAACAACAAAAAATAATATATGAAAAGAAAATTAAATAAGAAGGAAATAAGTGAAAAAGCCATAAGGGGATGGGGAAAAAGATGCAGCGGAAGGCCCAATAGGGCGCTGGGTTGGATTCAGGAGGGTGGGTGGTTCGGGTCCGACCCGGTCCAACTTAAAATAAAATGGGTTGTACAAACCCTAATACAGCCGCACATATGGCAACGAAACATAAGAACAACAACAACAATCAAACTCAACTTTCACCATTCTTACAGATAAACATGAAATCAAACCCAGAAATTCCAAAGAGAAAACAAGCAAGCAATTTACGGCAAGAACATCAAAAATGTTCATCAATTCATATCAATTTCGAATAAGAGCAAATAAGTGACAAGGATGAAAGAAAACACCTCCTTCTGTGAAATAAACGAAAGCTTCGATTCCGCCCACACACAAGCTTCCTTGTTTTTTTCAGCGCCAATCGGTGAGGCTCGAAGCTTCGTGGAGGACGACGGTGATAGGGATTCGCGGCGGAAGGATGGCGTCGATTCAACGTCTCCGAACAATGCTGAAGGTGGTTGCGGTGGCCGCGAGTGATATGTTCTGATTCGGCGACGACGATGCTAACAGCTTCAGCGTTCAAAAGTTGAGGATGGTTGCGAATCGCAGATTTCGAAAGGTGACGTTGAAGGCGAAAAACTAAAGGTGACTGAAGATCTAAAAAGGTATGAAGGTTTGCATATTTTGAATTTTCTTGGAAATCCTTTGTTGTCTGTGTATTTTGTGATCGTTTAAAAAATTTTGTTTGGATGTTGTTTTCTCCTATTTTCTGTGTTGTGTTTCTGAGTTTGTTTTGAAATTTTTTCTTGCTTTCGGTCAATCCCCCTTCCTAGATTTGTTGATACTCCCTTTTTTATACTGAAAATTTAGGGTTTAAGCCCCTTTGAATTTTTTTCATAGCTTGTTGATCAGAAGTTTGGTTTTCTATGTATGTTAAATCCTTTTCGTTTTTTCAGGTTTTGTTTAGCTTATGCTAAATTACTTTCAACTTTTCAGGTCTGGTATGCTTATGGAGGGAGTTTAATCATATTCCGGTATAAGACCAAATACAGGTCCTTGGCCGCAGATTGGCAGGTTCCACTTCTGTGTTTACTGTAATAGCTTTGACTTGGGTAGGAGGATGGAAGAGTTTTTTTGCATTTGGGTGTAAGTTGGATTGCAGGTTCTCTTTGCTGACCCTGCAAACATACCATTTTCGCATGTTTGTGTCAGCCCCATATTGCTTATTTCTTTACTATTTAGCATGCTTTTTCTGCAGGACCGGATAGGTTCCTTGACTTTCCTATAATTATTTTTTTTTGCTTTTTCATGTGCACTTGGAGCTATTTGATGAATGGCTAGGCTGGATCCTAATGGTAACTGGCGTGAAGCCGTATCCAACCCTGCTATCCGGTGGTCCATAGCACGAGACATTGATTCCTGTGATGACATTTCCTTGTCTCTTTTTATTACTTTTGATGGGTCAAGTTCCCTAGTAGATCAATGATGTAACTATTAAGTTTTGCCAACTTCAAACTGCATTTCTTAACCATTTTGTGGTTGACTTCAATAAGACTTAACTAAATGTTTATCTTTGTGAATTTTTCGGGCAACATCCATTTTTTTTCTTTTGCGTTGAGATGGCGTTGAGGGACTTGGAATGGAACTCTTGTTTGGAGTTGTAGTAGTCAATTGAATAGGATTTGGAGTCTTGACAAGAATAAAACTTAAATTTGAAATGTGGGATATGAATAGAATTAACTTGAATTAAAAAATGGAGATTTGAAAATTGGCATGTGTTTCTTTTAATGAAAAGTAGAAACAAATAGCATTTGAAACTTGGAAGGAACTTAAAGAAAAAGAAATTGAATGGAGAATTTAGAAATTGAATATGAATTTGGATAGGAAATTGGTAAAGAAAGAAAAAATTTAAAATTTGGAATAAACTTGAAAAGTTAAGGACTAAAACGTGTGAGAAAAAAATAAATAAATAAATAAATAAATTAGAGATTGAAGCTAAATGGGGAATAGAAACTAAAAACTAAAAAATAAGAAATAAAAATTGATATTGAAATTAAATTAGCAATAGAATCTTAAAAAAAATGGATTAAAAAAAAATGGAATAGAAATTAAATTAGGAAAAGGGAACTTCTCTCTCCCTTTTTATTTAAAAAGTAAATTAAAATAAGATTTGAAATAAAAATTAAACTAGAAATAAAAGTTATAAAAAGAAGTGAGTAGAAGTTAAAAAACAAATGGAAATAAAACTTTGAAAATGAAGTTAAAAATGGAAAATAGAAATTGAAATAAAAGAAACTTGGGAGTGAATAAAAATTAAATTTATAAATAACTTGCACATGAGAAAAGGGGAAAGACGAAAAAAATAAATCTGGGAATATTCTTAAGTGCGATGAAAATATGAGGAGAACAATTAGGGATAAAATTTGGGGTGTGACAGTTGCCCCTATTTAAATAATTTCACCAGATGGCATGAGGAATGTTAATCCTCATAAAATCGGAGTGAAAGATATTTAAATATAGAAATAACCGAAAATTTTGCCCCTAAATGCAATGACATGCTACAAACTTATGAGGGATTCTTGCTGGAGATATGATGTGCAAGATGCCATGAAACCTAACACACTGATTTGATGAATATGCTGGATATGGTATGATGCAGACAAATGCAACAGTGATCCACGGAAATTCAAACGAGGGTGAAGACTCACTGGGGATAACAATATGCTGGGGATGACAAGGCGAAAACGAGATGTATTCCAAGTGATAAATCAGCAGGTTCAAATGTAACTGCTGGCACTAAGGAATGACATAAGACGGAAAACAAAGCGTGAGATTAAAGACAAACTATGAGTTAGCAAGTTCAAGATTGTCGGGGATCCTAATGCAACAACTCGGCGATTGAGAGAAAATATAAATGATCTTGACTTGGCAGTAGAGAGAACAAAAATAGCAGACATTGACACTGCGGTCAGGAATAAACAAACATCAACATGGTGATCAGGAAATAAAATAACAAACATCGACGCGGTGGTCTGGAAATAAAATAACAGACAAAGACACGGTGGTCCGAAAATAAAATAACAGACATTGACACGGTGGTCCGGAAATAAAATAACAGACAAAGACACGGTGGTCCGGAAATAAAATAACAGACATTGACACGGTGGTCCGGAAATAAAATAACAGACAAAGACACGGTGGTCTAGAAATGAAATAACAGGCAAAAACACGGTGGTCCGGAAATAAAATAACAGACATTGACACGGTGGTCGGGAAATAAAATAACAGACATCGACGCGGTGGTCTGGAAATAAAATAACAGACAAAGACACGGTGGTCCGGAAATAAAATAACAGACATTGACACGGTGGTCCGGAAATAAAATAACAGACAAAGACACGGTGGTCTAGAAATGAAATAACAGGAAAAGACACGGTGGTCCGGAAATAAAATAACAGACATTGACACGGTGGTCCAGAAATAAAATAACAGACATTGACACGGTGGTCGTGAAATAAAATAACAGACATCGACGCGGTGGTCTGGAAATAAAATGACAGGCATAGACGCGGTGGTCAGGAGATAAAAAAACAGATATTGACACGGTGGTCGTGAAATAAAATAACAGACATCGACGCAGTGGTCTGGAAATAAAATGGCAGGCATAGACGCGGTGGTCAGGAGATAAAAAAACAGATATTGACGCGGTGGTCTAGAAATAAAATAGCAGGCAACGACGCAGTGGTCAGGAAATAAAAAAACAGATAATGACGCGGTGGTCTAGAAATGAAATAACAGGCAACGACGCGGTGGTCAGGAAATAAAATAACAGACAGAGACGCGGTGGTCTGGAAATAAAATGGCAGGCATAGACGCGGTGGTCATGAAAATAAAATAACTGGCAAACGACACGGTGGTCAGGAAATAAAATAACAAACACAGACGCGGTGGTCAGGAAAATAAAATTCAACACGACGGTTGGAGAAACAAATAACTGTCATAAGTCTAAAATAGTAAATCAACAGGTTCAAGTGTAACTGTTGATAACCGAGGATTGGAAAATGAAAATAGTATTCAGGCAGTGGCTCTGTGCAAACACACTGATACTGGGAGTAGTATGCGAAGCGTTTAAAGATAGATCAAATGGCTCTAAGCGACCAGCTGGCAAATAAGAATAAATGTTGGGGTTTTCAGCGAGATAAACGACCAACTTCAGGAAATTCCCTAAATGAAGAACTTGAAGGATTTGTGCCAATGATGATTGGGCTTAAAAAGAAGTATTGGTTGTATTAAGGTACATCAAGGAGGGCCTTTGCAGGGGATATCAGTGTTGCTGGGAAAACTTTGGTCAACCACACTGTGGGGTATCAACAACAATGGATTTTAAAAAAACAAAAGACAGTAATCTGGATCTGGGGTTAGACAGATGACAACTGGGGATAGACAGATGATTATGTCAAATGCGTATGCGATGAACATGATGCGAATGACCATGATATGCAAATGCTGACTCTTTGGAGAGACAGAGAGTTTTGATAAAACAGGAAGAGTAGGATCTCAGCGCAAATACTCAGACGAGCAAATAAGAAAAAAATGTTGGGGAGATGTCTTCAAACTTGGAAATCGGTGCTTGGTCCAAGGATCCATCCAAGAGTACTACCAGCTTATAATTCTCTGCGGGGATTTCTTGTGATAATTGCGTGAGAGTGTTGTTGCAAACCAGAGGGCTTTTTAGAAGACAGAAAACCTTTAAATTTTTTTCTAAAGTCAAAGAAAATTGAATGTTTTCAGTATGTTTTTGAAAACTGTTAAAAATTTTTTTTTGTCATTTTCAAAGTTAAACTGTAACTCAGTAAAGACATTTCGCATAACAAAGAAAATAAGAAGCTGAAAGACAGAGTTTAAAGACAAAGGTTGTATTTCATTCAAGAATGGTAGCTTGCCAATAGCAAAAGCTCCATGGAAAATTACAATTTGAAAATGGCAATGGGGAAAGGTCTACATTGAATCCAACAACCACTATAATCCCTAATAACTAAAACCGCCCAACACCTTGCTTCTGACAAGAGCGACTGGATTGGTCTTCAAGTAATGATCTTCAATAATGATAAACACCATCTGATACGGTCAAATGCCTTTGTCCCTAACTTTTTCCTGGACCGCCCTTTCGGGTTTTCAATCCACCGGGACGCTCTTTTTTGCCTAAGCCGCCCTTTCGGGTTTTCAACTTAGCAAGCTCAATTTTTTATTTTTATCCCTAACTTTTGCCTGGATCTCCCTCATAGGTTATGATCCACCGGGATACCCATTTTTGCATAGGTCGCCATTTCTGGTTTTCGACCTATCGGGCTTTATTTAGGCATAATATTTTTTGACTGCATCAGAATTCACCGGGTGCTTCAGTTGTTCACCATCCATAGTTGTGAGGATTAGGGAACCTCCGGAAAATGACACTTTCACAACATATGGGTCTTCATAGTTAGGACTCCATTTCCCACGCATGTCTTTGTGGACTGGCAAGATTTTCTTGAGTACAAGGTCTCCTTCTTGGAATTCTCGGAGATGGACTTTCTTGTCAAAAGCTCTCTTGATGCGCTTCTGGTACAACTGGCCATGGCACATGGCGGTCATTCTCTTCTCATCAATGAGGTTCAGCTGGTCATATCTGCTCTGGACCCACTCAGCTTCCTCCAGTTTGGTTTCCATCAATATCCTCAAAGATGGTATCTCTACTTCAATAGGGAGAACTACATCCATCCCATACACCAAAGAGAAAGGGGTTGCCCCTGTTGAAGTGTGAACTGATGTTCTATATCTGTGTAAGGCATATGGTAACATCTCGTGCCAATCTTTGTAATTCTTCACCATCTTCTGCAAGATCTTCTTGATGTTCTTGTTCGCAGCTTCAACAGCTCCGTTCATCTTCGGACGGTAAGGAGAAGAATTATGATGTTCAATTTTGAATGTATCACACAACTCCTTCATCGTCTTGTTGTTCAAATTAGTCCCATTATCCGTGATAATTCAGCTTGGGATCCCATAGCGACAGATAATTTGGTTCTTGATGAAACGGGCGACCACTTGTTTCGTCACATTGGCGTAGGAAGCTGCTTCTACCCATTTGGTGAAGTAATCGATCGTGACCAAGATAAACCGGTGACCATTGGAAGCTTTTGGTTCAATTGCCCCTATCATGTCAATGCCCCACATTGATAAAGGCCAAGGCGATGACAGAACATTCAAAAGTGTCAGAGGTACGTGCACCTTGTCGGCATAAATCTGGCATTTATGACACTTCCTGGCGTATTTGAAACAATCTGATTCCATGGTCAACCAGAAATATCCAGCTCTCAAAATCTTCCTGGACATGGCATGTCCATTGGCATGTGTTCCAAATGATCCTTCATGAATTTCCCTGATTAATAAGTCTGCTTCGCGCTTGTCCGCACATCTGAGCAGAACCATATCGTGATTTCTCTTGTAAAGCACATTGTTGCTGAGGAAAAACTTGGATGCCAATCTTCTCAGAGTTTTCTTGTACAGAGTTGTTGCATCATCTGGGTACTTCTGATTTTGCAAGAAATTCTTGATGTCATAGAACCATGGTTTCTCATCAGTTTCTTCCTCGACCAGTAGACAGTAGGCTGGTGCAGTTTTTCGCTCGATTGTAATGAGTGGAGCTTCATTAAGAAATCTGACTTGAAACATAGATGCCAACATAGCTAAAGCGTCTGCAATTTGATTCTCTTCCCTTGGAACATGATGGAAAGTGACTTCGTCAAAGTATTTAATTAACTCCACAATGTGGGCACGGTAAGGGATCAACTTCTCGTCACGGGTCTCCCACTCACCTTTAACTTGGTAGATTACTAAAGCTGAGTCTCCATATACTTCAAGGACCTTTATTCTGGTATCAATTGCAGCTTCGATACCCAAAACACATGTTTCATACTCAGCGATGTTGTTTGTACATTCAAAGCATAATCTGGCCGTGAAGGGGGGTGTATCCACCATCAGGATTCATCAAAACAGCTCCCACACCATGCCCCATGTAATTAGAGGAACCATCAAACATCATCTTCCAACGAGAACCTGGCTCGGGACCTTCATCTGGACCTGGAACCTCACAATCCTTTATCAACATAATGTCCTCGTCCGGGAAATCGAATTTCAAAGGTTCATAATCTTCGACAGGATGATCAGCAAGGTATTCAGACAAAACACTGCCTTTAATAGACTTCTGGGTTACATACTGGATGTCATATTCGGATAACAACATGTGCCAACGGGCGAGTCTTCCTGTCAAGGCAGGCTTCTCAAAAATGTACTTTATTGGATCCATTTTCGAGATCAACAAAGTAGTGTGACAAATCATGTACTTCCTGAGACGTCTGGCCGCCCATGCCAAGGCACAGCAAGTCTTTTCTAAAAGCGAATATCTGCTTTCACAGTCTGTGAACTTCTTGCTTAAGTAATAAATGGCGTGCTCCTTGCGACCGGTTTCATCCTGTTGGCCTAAAACACAACCCATAGATCCCTCAAGTACAGTCAGGTACATGAAAAGAGGCTTCCCTGGAGTAGGTGGGATCAAGATAGGAGGTTCCTGTAGATAAACCTTAATCTTTTCAAAAGCCAGTTGACAATCAGGACTCCACTCAATTGCTTGATTCTTCCGGAGTAACTTGAATAAAGGTTCACAGGTAGCAGTCATGTTGGAGATAAATCTGGAGATGTAGTTCAATCTTCCAAGAAAACCTCTGACTTGCTTTTCTGTTTTTGGAGCTGGCATCTCTTGAATTGCTCTGACCTTATCCGGATCTACTTCAATTCCTTGCTGGCTAACAATAAAACCAAGTAACTTTCCTGATCGAACACCAAAGGTACACTTAGCTGGATTCAAACGCAGTTGGAACTTTCTGAGACGCTCAAATAACTTCAGGAGATGATTCAAATGATCCTCCTCACTCTGTGATTTGGAAATCATATCATCCACATAAACTTCTATCTCCTTATGCACCATATCATGGAAAAGGGTGACCATTTCCCTTTGATAAGTGGCTCCTGCATTTCTAAGACCGAATGACATAACTTTGTAACAATAAGTGCCCCATGGTGTGATAAAAGTGGTCTTTTCCATATCGTCAGGATCCATCTTAATCTGGTTATATCCTGAGAAACCATCCATGAATGAGAAAACAGCAAACTTGGCAGTGTTGTCAACCAAAGTATCAATGTGCGAAAGAGGGAAATCGTCCTTGGGACTGGCTTTGTTCAAATCTCTATAGTCCACGCACATCCTAACCTTGCCATCCTTCTTGGGGACTGGCACAATGTTAGCTACCCATTCAGGGTACTTTGCAACTTCAAGGAATCCAGCATCAAACTGTCTTTTGACCTCTTCTCGAATCTCCAAAGCCATGTCTGGTCTTGTTCTTTGGAGCTTTTGCTTTACTGGCGGACAATCTGGTCGAAGCGGCAACTTATGAACAACTATGTCTGTGTCCAAACCAGGCATATCCTGGTACGACCATGCAAACACATCCACATACTCTTTGAGAAGCTTGACCAATCTTTCTATGACGTCTACCCGAAGTGTTGTACCAATCTTGACTTCCTTTTTATCTTCCTCGGTGCCAAGGTTGATGGTCTCTACCTGCTCCTTATGGGGCTGAAGATCTGTGTGCTCATCCTCAACTAATCTTGCCAGTTCTTCGGGAATATCACAATCTTCCTCACTTTCATCTTCCGCTTGGTAGATGGGTGAATCGAAGTTAGGAGAGAATATAGAGTCATTGGATTCAACAGGGTTTTCACTTGTTCTGCATATGGGAATGATTTGCTTTTATTAAAAGTGAAAAAATAGAGGGATGCAAGAAAACTTTTTATTAGCTTTGAAAGATTGCCATTTTCTTTTAAAAGTGAAAAGAGAAAAACAGTAAATAAAACAAAGTAAGAATTTAACAAAATGCCTTCATTGATTGATTAACTTGAAAATAAGAAGGGGCCCTACAAAATGATCCCATAGCCTTGGGCAGAGCTAGGGAACTTTGAAAACACTTAAGGAAAACACAAAAAAATTACTTTGACAATGGAAAAAATTCTGGGATCTCAACTGCCTCCCAATTGTCCAAAGCTGCTTCACACTGATAAACCAAATGATCCACATCTTCATCTTCAGCATCCCCACTAATTGCATTGATCTGATAGCCGGCGCTGGAAAACACCTCTTGAATGGTCTTTGGACGTCCTTTGACGGCGGTTGACGCTCCTTCTTTCACATGAGTTGGTTTGTAACCCAACCCGTAGCGATCTAGCTTCTGTTTAACTTCAATGACATCACCCCAACCTTCAAAGCTTCCTTCTTCGATAGTGGAAATGGTACTCTTCAACGATGCGAAAGATGGAATACCTTTTCCCTTTGACTCTTCTACTTCCATAAGAACAACATTGGCTATCTCTAGAGCTTGGAAAGCAGTTTCTAAAGCATCTTCATCAGCCTCAATATAACTAAAGGAGGAAAGGTTGCTGACCATGAGATCTTCTTCACCAGACACAGTTACCAACTTATTATCGACCACAAACTTCATCTTCTGGTGTAAGGTAGAAGTTACTGCCCCAGCAGCATGGATCCAAGGTCTTCCCAGCAAACAATTGTAATTAGGGTTAATTTCCATAACATGGAAAGTTATTTTGAACACCTGTGGTCCAATCAAGATCGGTAGGTCTACCTCCCCGATAACAGTCCTCCTTGACCCATCAAAGGCTTTTACAATCAGTGCACTGGGCCTCATCTCTGCCCATTGATAAGATAACTTGGCAAGCGTTCTTTTCGGAAAAACATTCAATGAAGATCCTGTATCCACAAGAACTCTTGCTAAAGTATCCTCCTGACATTTTACAGATATGTGGAGAGCACGGTTATGGTCCAATCCATCCTTTAGAAGATCCTCCATACTGAAGCTGAGATTGTTACATGCAGTGATATTGGTAATGACTCCATCAAACTGATTCACAGTTATATCATGCGTAACATGAGCTTGGGCGAGTAATTTCTGGAGAGCACTCCGATGGGCCGGTGAATGCATAAGAAGTGATAGGATAGATATTTTGGAAGGCGTTTGATGTAGCTGATCAATAACCTTGTAATCACTCTTCTTAATGATTCTGAGAAATTTTGCATCCTTTTCCTCCAAAACCATCCCCTTGTCCTGGTTGACAACAGCTGGAATGACTTCTTTAGGTGGAACTGCTGGAGTGGCATTGACTTGCTGAGTGTAAACACGACCACTGCGAGTTAAACGACTTGCACCTGCTATGTCAGCACTTGCTACTTTTGAACCCTCTTTCTGACTATCTTGTTCAAACTTCTGATGAACTCTCCCTGTATCATACTTCCACGGAACTGCTTTGGTATCTTCATAAAGGAAAGGGTTCCTCCTTTGCTCAAACCCTGGCTCAGGTATATTGAAAATGGGTACCATAGGTTCTGGTATATTAAAGATAGGTTGAACCCTGGAGGACTCAGGCAGATTGAACATTGGTACCAAGGTAGAATCAGATTCTGGCAAGTTGAAAATGGGTTCAATCATTGCCACTTCATTCCTCTTCACACGACCGCTTACTTGTAAGACACCCAGATTAATCAAACTTTGGACATCTCTCAAGACCAGTTCACATCCCTTTGGATTATTCGCACAAACTTCACAACTCTTATGACAGTTCTTCAACATACCCACCTCTACTAACTTCACATGGAAGTCTCTAAGCGGGGTTTTAATCTCTGTGGCGTTGAAAATCAAATCTTCGTCAGACTCGTCAACAATGGCATTTATGGACCCGTGCTTAGGTAAAGGATTATTTTTAACATTCGGACCAGTATCTCCAAATGACAAAATGTTCTTATCCATTAGATCCTTCACAACATACCTCAAAGCAATACAATTTTACAAGTCGTGCCCCGGAGCACCTTCATGGAACAAACAGTGGGCATTTGAGTTGTAACCTGGTGGAAGCGGATTTGGTGGAGGACCCAAAGGCCTTGGAGTTACCAAGCTTTTCTTCAGTAGTGAGGGATACAATTCAGTATAGGTCATAGGGATCCGAGGATGGGGAGGCCTCCTTCCTGGTCTTCTATTCTGAAAGTTGGAATTCAGATGAGGAGCTGGAGTCCTCTGCTGGTAGGCTGAAGCATTGGGCGCTCGTTGATAGCCTGGATTGTTGAGCATCGGTTGATAAGCTGGAATCACTGGAGCCGATTGCTGATACATCGGTACTGCTTGAGTTGGCCGATATATCGGGACTTGTGGATTATATGACAGTTGAACCGCCGCCAAATAAGGATGTTGAACAAACTGTGGTGGGTAGACATACTGGGGTTGAGCCACAGGTGGAGGCCTCTGCCACAGCTGATTCCTCCTTTGACCCGTCATTATTGCGTTTGTCTCACCCTCTTTCTTCTTGTGGAAGTTACTGGTAAATTTCTTGACATTATTTCCACTACCAGTGCCGGAACTGCTAGATGCACCACTCATATTTCCACTTTTTAGTCCAAGTTCAACTTTGATTCCCACGGCTACAAGGTCAGAGAAGCTAGCAGTTACGCTTCCTACCATTCTCTCGAAGAATTCTGGTCGCACCGTGTCAACAAACCAATCAGCTAACTCCTTTTCAGACAATGGGGGATCTACCTGAGAAGTGGTCCCTCTCCACCTCTGAGCATATTCTTTAAATGATTCGGAATCCTTCTATGACATACTCAACAACTGCCTTCTATCGGGAGCAAGGTCCATATTGTATTTGTACTGCTGGATGAAAGCATCTGTCAAGTCTTGAAAACTGCGAATCTTCGACTGGTCTAGCGTTAGATACCACTTGGAGGAGATTCCCTTCAGACTGTCCTGGAAACAGTGGATCATTAATTTGTCATTGTCCACTTGCGCAACCATTCTTAAATAATACATCAAGAGGTGGTTCTTAGGACATATCGTGCCCTCGTACATATCAAAAGTGGGTATCTTGAACTTTGGAGGAATTACCAATCCAGACACCAGGCACATCTCTCTAGCAGCAGCCCCGAAGATCTGGTCGCCTTCGATTACTCTTAACCTTTTCTCAATAGTCTCAAAATTCTCTTGCATCTTCTCATGTTTCTCATTTCCATTCTCCGACATATCTGGCACGTCATACACCTGAGGGTCGTTGAAGTATGGTTGGGCACGGGTGTGCACAATGTCTAGTGTAAAATTAGTAACCACATGGTTCTCTTCATTAGTCACAGGAATAGTCTGCTGAGCAGCAAATCCTTGAGGGGGAGGTACAAAACCTTGGGAAGTGAACGCAAAACCCTGAGTAGGAGGTGCGAAGCTTTGGGAAGCGAAACCTTGGGAAGGAGGGAAGAAACCCTGAGCAGTAAGTCCGTGAGAAGAAGGAATAAAACTTTGAGAAGCGAAACCTTGGGAAGGAGGGACAAAACCCTGAGCAGTAAGTCCTTGGGAAGGAGGGATAAAACTTTGAGAAGCGAAACCTTGAGGAGGAGGTACGAATCCATGAGGAAGCCCAAAAGGAGGCCAGGTCACAGGAGTAGTGACTGATGACGTAGGCTCAATCGTTGCAGTGACAATCTCTGACACTACAGTTTGTTGGGTGTCTAATTTTGCTCGGATGACCTGTAGCATTTCCATCATCTGACCCATATTTCCACGAAGATCAGAAAGCTCTTCATTCACTTTGTCCATTTCGGGGTCCCTGTCAGCCATCTTCTTCTTGGCCTGGGCTCGGGTTGAATACTTGCGTGAGATCCTCAGTGTGACAGCTGGAAAGGAGTTGACGAGAATGAGTTTTGACAGAATGCAGATGCAGAGATGCAAACATGAGTAAAAAATTTAGTAAATGCCTCAAGGGACTTAAGAAGTTATTGCAAAATGTCAAAATGGGTAAAGTTTCTTGTTATTTCCCAAAACTAATGAACTGAAATCCATTCCAGGTAAAATTTATGAGGTTTGCAACAAAACTTCTTTGTTCCTTGAAGCATTTGCTAAAATGATGCATATGATGCTAAGATGCAAAGATGCAGGGATGTGAGGATGCAAGGTGATGCAGGTAAATTTAGAACCTTACTAATAGGTGGGTTGTAAGAGATTGGTTCTACGTTTTGTTACCCATAAGTCCCACTCACAGGATGGTTTCTACGGTGATGGTTTGAGGAAACTCAAGGTCACGGATGTTTATCGTATTAACGCCCCGCCGCATGCTAGCTGCATTGTGACGATAATAACGATAAGGTCTACCTTGAGTGGAGTTCTCATGCAAGGCGTGAAAGGAGAGAGTTCTTGGAGCCTAACATTACACAACTACCAAAATTGAAACAGGTCCTAGGGGGTCCCAGAATCACAACCCTTTCGTGAATCAGGTCATGCGACAGGCTAGCTGCGTTGCGACAAGATCTACGAAAAGTCTAACTATCTGGGGGAGCTTTCATGTTAGGCGTGCAAGGAGCGAGTCCTTGGAGACTAACACTAATAACATCCAATTCTAAACTTAGGTGTTCCCTCTGATTTTTCTACCACTCAAAATTTGCTTGCAATGTGACCCCGAGAAACCCACAAACAAATATATTGAGCAATAAAGTAAAGCGGTAAAAGAACAGATAAACAAACATAAATGATAAACATAGAGAAGACAAGAAAAGACAAGATCAAACAAATAAACACCTAAAGCTAAGTTAGGCTCGACCCTCTCTAGCATGGAGTTACTTCCCCAGCAGAGTCGCCAACTGTCGTACCTCGAAAAATACGATCCTAAAACAAAACAACAGAGCCGCCACCTAATTCTATTTATTCTACGAGAGAAAAGGGAGATATAGATACAACCTAATAAAGGATAAGAAATGGTTTACGAAACCAAATTCTAAGTTCGGGAGTCGGTTACGCAAGGGGAAGGTATTAGCACCCCTCACGTCCGTTGTACTCAACGGGAACCTCTTAGCTAATTATGAGATTAAATGTTTGATCTTAAGTTTTTGTCTTCTAAATGATTGTTAATATGTCTGTTCTTAAAGGGAATTAAAGTTATAAATTATTATGACGGAGAAAAGATTAAATTTTTTATTATTGTGCCGGAGAGATAGTTAATTTTTTATTAGGGTGCTCGCGAAGGATTAAAATCCCCGTGCCTACGTATTTCCTTGTGCAATGGGAAATTTAGAGCTTCGTAGTTCGTGCGACTACGGCTTGCAATTTTTTAATTGAACGATTGTTTGAAATGCATTCTACTGTTAAGCATTGGCTTATACTCGCGGTGGAGGTTGAAGCGCTAGCTTGTTCGAGAGATAGAATGATTTAAACAATGTTCGTTTTTTAGAGAAAAGGTGTTTGAATTTTGTTAAGATGTTTTAAACGAAAGGGCGAATGAACCATCGCGTGGGGCTAGCCCAGTTGCGGTCCAATCCAGAACGTGCAGAATGCTAGACTCCGGAGTTCTGTCTTTCGTGATTTAATTTAAATAAATGATTTGATATACGAATGGTGATTGAACCATCGCGTGGGGCTAGCCCAGTTGCGGTTCAATCCAGAACGTGCGGAATGCTAGACTCCGGAATTCTGTTTTCGTAATTTAATTTAAATAAATGATTTGAATATTTTGATATACGAATGGTGATTGAACCATCGCGTGGGGCTAGCCCAGTTGCGGTCCAATCCAGAACGTGCGGAATGCTAGACTCCGAAGTTCCTTTTTCGTAATTAAATTTAAATAAATTAGATGATTGTTTTTCAAACGTTTTAAAATTGACATGATTAATAACGAAGGAGTGAACGAACAATACGCGTGGGGCTAGCCCATTTGTAGTTTGTTCTAGAACGTGCGGAGTGCTAGACTCCGGAGCTCTATTCCTTGTTAAATTAATTAAGGCGCGCAAAAAGGATTGTGCAGATGGCGATCATAAGACAGACTTACGTGGGTGCAGTGTAGGCGTGATGAACTCCTTACTTGGTGTTGGATCAAGATATTAAATTTATTTTTACGATTTAATTATTGGTGATCATATTTATTATTATCACATATATTTTCTACTTAACAAATTATAGTCGAAATGTGAAAATACAAACAAATTCATATAAGTCATACATCATCGTCACACAACTAAATAATAAGCAAAGAATGTAAACTTACCGATCACATAAAAACGTTCAAAGGGTAATAAAAATCAACTAACTAAATTAAATTAAAAAGAATACTTGACAAAACTAGTTAATAATATATTTTATAAAATTTTAGTTTGGAATTGAACCTAATACTATTTTTTTTTAAAAACTGAGATATTGTTTATTGTTTTTTCACTTTTTCTTAAAACAAAATATAATCTAAGAATTTCATCAAAACAACAAAAAATAATATATGAAAAGAAAATTAAATAAGAAGGAAATAAGTGAAAAAGCCATAAGGGGATGGGGAAAAAGATGCAGCGGAAGGCCCAATAGGGCGCTGGGTTGGATTCAGGAGGGTGGGTGGTTCGGGTCCGACCCGGTCCAACTTAAAATAAAATGGGTTGTACAAACCCTAATACAGCCGCACATATGGCAACAAAACATAAGAACAACAACAACAATCAAACGCAACTTTCACCATTCTTACAGATAAACATGAAATCAAACCCAGAAATTCCAAAGAGAAAACAAGCAAGCAATTTACGGCAAGAACATCAACAACGTTCATCAATTCATATCAATTTCGAATAAGAGCAAATAAGTGACAAGGATGAAAGAAAACACCTCCTTCTGTGAAATAAACGAAAGCTTCGATTCCGCCCACACACAAGCTTCCTTGTTTTTTTCAGCACCAATCGGTGAGGCTCGAAGCTTCGTGGAGGATGACGGTGATATGGATTCGCGGCGGAAGGATGGCGTCGATTCAACGTCTCCGAACAATGCTGAAGGTGGTTGCGGTGGCCGCGAGTGATATGTTCTGATTCGGCGACGACGATGCTAACAACTTCAGCGTTCAAAAGTTAAGGATGGTTGCGAATCGCAGATTTCGAAAGGTGACGTTGAAGGCGAAAAACTAAAGGTGACTGAATATCTAAAAAGGTATGAAGGTTTGCATATTTTGAATTTTTTTGGAAATCCTTTGTTGTCTGTGTATTTTGTGATCGTTTAAAAAAATTTGTTTGGATGTTGTTTTCTCCTCTTTTCTGTGTTGTGTTTCTGAGTTTATTTTGAAATTTTTTCTTGCTTTCGGTCAATCCCCCTTCCTAGAGTTGTTGATACTCCCTTTTTTATACTGAAAATTTAGGGTTTAAGCCCCTTGAATTTTTTTCATAGCTTGTTGATCAGAAGTTTGGTTTTCTATGTATGTTAAGTCCTTTTTGTTTTTTCAGGTTTTGTTTAGCTTATGCTAAATTACTTTCAACTTTTCAGGTCTGGTCTGCTTATGGAGGGAGTTTAATCATATTCCGGTATAAGACCAAATACAGGTCCTGGGCCGCAGATTGGCAGGTTCCACTTCTGTGTTTGCTGTAATAGCTTTGACTTGGGTAGGAGGATGGAAGAGTTTTTTTTGCATTTGGGTGTAAGTTGGATTGCAGGTTCTCTTTGCTGACCCTGCAAACATACCATTTTCGCATGTTTGTGTCAGTCCCATATTGCTTATTTCTTTACTATTTAGCATGCTTTTTCTGCAGGACCAGATAGGTTTCTTGACTTTCCTATAATTATTTTTTTTTTGCTTTTTCATGTGCACTTGGAGCTATTTGATGAATGGCTAGGCTGGATCCTAATGGTAACTGGCGTGAAGCCGTATCCAACCCTGCTATTCGGTGGTCCATAGCACGAGACATTGCTGTGATGACATTTCCTTGTCTCTTTTTATTACTTTTGATGGGTCAAGTTCCCTAGTAGATCAATGATGTAACTATTAAGTTTTGCCAACTTCAAACTGCATTTCTTAACCATTTTGTGGTTGACTTCAATAAGACTTAACTAAATGTTTATCTTTGTGAATTTTTCGGGCAACATCCATTTTTTTTCTTTTGCGTTGAGATGGCGTTGAGGGACTTGGAATGGAACTCTTGTTTGGAGTTGTAGTAGTCAATTGAATAGGATTTGGAGTCTTGACAAGAATAAAACTTAAATTTGAAATGTGGGATATGAATAGAATTAACTTGAATTAAAAAAATGGAGATTTGAAAATTGGCATGTGTTTCTTTTAATGAAAAGTAGAAACAAATAGCATTTGAAACTTGGAAGGAACTTAAAGAAAAAGAAATTGAATGGAGAATTTAGAAATTGAATATGAATTTGGATAGGAAATTGGTAAAGAAAGAAAAAATTTAAAATTTGGAATAAACTTGAAAAGTTAAGGACTAAAACGTGTGAGAAAAAAAAACAAATAAATAAATAAATTAGAGATTGAAGCTAAATGGGGAATAGAAACTAAAAACTAAAAAATAAGAAATAAAAATTGATATTGAAATTAAATTAGCAATAGAATCTTAAAAAAAATGGATTAAAAATAAATAAAATAAAAAAAAATGGAATAGAAATTAAATTAGGAAAAGGGAACTTCTCTCTCCCTTTTTATTTAAAAAGTAAATTAAAATAAGATTTGAAATAAAAATTAAACTAGAAATAAAAGTTATAAAAAGAAGTGAGTAGAAGTTAAAAAACAAATGGAAATAAAACTTTGAAAATGAAGTTAGAAATGGAAAATAGAAATTGAAATAAAAGAAACTTGGGAGTGAATAAAAATTAAATTTATAAATAACTTGCACATGAGAAAAGGGGAAAGACGGAAAAAATAAATCTGGGAATATTCTTAAGTGCGATGAAAATATGAGGAGAACAATTAGGGGTAAAATTTGGGGTGTGACAACTGTCAAAGATCTCCAGGCTCAGAATGCACAATTCCAAGAGCTGATCCTGAACTTGTCCAAGGGACAGGATGAGCTGAAAACACTGCTGGCTAAGAAGAAGAAGAAGAAGAAGACTAGAAAATCAGGAGGCCTTATCAATCTGGGAAGAAGGTTCAGGGGTCCTATCAAGATTAAGGAACAGGTTGAGGATTCTGAGTCAGAGAATTCTGAGAAGGAGGGAGGTAGTCTCCATGATACTGTGGGAGATTCTGATTCTGAGGCAAATTATTATCATGATCCTGCTAGTGAGGAGAAGTAGAAGATGTTGGTGGACAGAATGTATGCCATGGAATTACAAAAATCTTCTAGGCTTGATTTTGAAGATCTGAGTTTAGTTTCTGGAGTGGTTATACCTATTGGTTTCAAGGTTCATGTTTTTGTGGTGTATGATGGTGTCTCATGTCCTAAGCTGCACTTAAGGTCCTATGTCCGGAGGATTCAACCACATATTGCTGATAAGAAGTTATGGATTCATTTCTTCCAAGAGAGCTTGTCTGGAGCTCAATTGGAATGGTACTATCAACTGGAAAGTGTTAATATTCGTGACTGGAATGATCTTGCTGAGGCCTTCTATAGGCAATACCAATATAATGTTGATTCAGCACCTACTCGCATGCAGCTCTAAAGCATGTCAATGGGTGCTAAGGAGAGTTTCAAGGAGTATGCCCAAAAATGGAGAGACCTGGTTGGCAGAGTTCAACCTCCTCTGACTGACAGGGAGCTAGTGGATATGTTTATGAGTATGCTGAATGGTCCTTTCTATAGTCACCTCATTGGAAGCTCATCATCTGGTTTCACCGAGCTGATAATGACTGGAGAACATGTGGAAAGTGGTATAAGAAGTGGTAAGATACAGGTGAGTGCCTCTTCCTCAAGCACTTCTAAGAAGCCCCTTAGTGGGAAGAAGGAGTCTAATGTTGTGTATGGTCAACATAGTCGTAACAGAAGTCATCAATCTGTGGGAGCAGTTCACATCTCTAATCCTACTCCTGCAACACCAGAGCCACAACAAAACAATCAACATAAGCCTAGAAGACAGTTCACCAAGATCAACATGTCACTGGCCCAAGCCTTGCAATACATGTTGAAAGGGGAACTCATTACTTTGAGGGACCCTCCTCAGAATCCTAATACTTCCTCTCCTTGATACAATCCTAATGCAAGATGTGCATATCATTCTAATAGTCTGGGACATGACACCAACAACTGCTGGGTGTTGAAAAACAAGATTCAAGACATGATTGAAGCTGGGGAAATTGAATTTGACCCTCCTGGGACCCCAAATATGATCACTGCTCCTATGCCCAACCATGAGAAGACTGTTAATGTTGTGGATGAGGTATCCTATGTTTCCTCAGTAGAAGAAGTGACTACTCCCTTATCCATTATCAAGAAGAAGTTGGTGCAGGATGGATTCTTTCCAGGTTGCAATGAAGACTGTTTCTATTATGCCTATAAACCTCATAGCTGCTGGAAGTTGAAAGAGGGTATTCAACGCCTCATGGACAATTACACCATATTGTTTGAGAAAACTCCTTTTGTGGAAAGTATGTGTGAAAATATAACTCGAAGTACGAAGCTTGAAGACGTAGCTATGGTTGATAAAGTACCAGTGAAGATTAACTCCAAAGGCCCTGTCAGGATCACCTCTAAAGGTCCTGTCAGGATTACTGCTGAAGGCCTTGTGAAGACTGTTGCTGAAGCAAGAGTGGTTCCAATGATCATTACCACTCCTGGCCATGTTCCTTATACTTCCAATAAAGCTATACCCTGGAATTATGGTTCTGATGTTTATATCCATGGTGTCAAGCAAGAACCTTAGACTAATACACCTATTTCTAATACTAGTCTTGATGTTGACAACATTGCTGGATCTAGTAAGATTACTAGAAGTGGAAGAGTCTTCTCCCATTAGAATACTTCTAAAAGTGCAGTTACTCCAACTACTACTTCCATTCCTGAACCAACAACTGATGCTCGGGGCAAAGGTCCTGTAATTGAACCTGTGCAAGCTGAGGCACCAGCTGCTGAAATTCTTTCTAAACAGATGGAAGAAGTACTGAAGATCATTCGCAAGAGTGATTATGATATTGTTGACCAGTTGTGTCATACTCCCTCAAAAATCTCCATGTTATCTTTGCTATTGTGTTCTGAGTCTCATGCTAAAGCCTTAATCAAGTTCCCGAAGACTACTCATGTGCCAAATGAGATTTTTGTATATCAATTTGAGAATTGTGTGGCACATCTGACTTGTGATAATGGACTGGGCTTTTCTGATGCTGATCTGACTCCTGCCAAGAGAAACCATAACAGGGCTCTGCATATCTCCATTGAATGTAGGGGCACTACTTTGTCTCATGTACTGGTGGATAATGGTTCTTCATTGAATGTGCTCCCTAAAGAAGTTCTAGACAAGCTCAGTCCTGAAGATGTTGTGTTAAGACCAAGTGACGTAGTGGTGAGGGCCTTTGATGGCTCAAGAAGAGTGGTACATGGAGAAGTAGACCTCCCGATCAAAGTAGGCTCTCAAGTCTTCAATGCTACTTTCTATGTGATGGATATTCGGCCTGCGTATTCTTGTTTGCTTGGACGCCCCTGGATCCATGGAGCAGGTGCCGTGACTTCCACCTTACATCAGAAGTTGAAATATCCGGTGAAAAACAAAATTGTCATTGTCTATGGTGAAGAAGAGTACATGGTTAGCCACGTGAATACTTTCAAGTATGTAGAAATGGAGGGTGAAATGGTTGAAACTCCGTGTCAAACATTTGAAGTTGTTCCCTGCTCTGATCCTGTCCCTCAGTCTGTTCCTGCTTCTGAAAGAGTTCCTATGATTACTAATATACCTCCTGCAATGGCCTCCCTCAAGGATGCTAAGGTTGTGGTTGCAAAAGGTGGTTCTGCTATTTGGGGTCAGCTTCCCAACATCCCTTACAAGTCTGACAAGTTTGGTTTAGGTTTCACTGCAGAATCTCAGAAGGCTATTCATCGTGCTCGTGCTATTCGTATCACTAATCAAGGGGTCATAAGAGATCAAATCAATGTTGTGGGGGACTGTCATGAAGACTACAACCTGGATGATTGGATCTTTCCTACCATGGGTGATGGGCTCAACAATTGGAAGACTGAAGACGTTATTCCTATCTCATTTAATTAGGAGTAAATACTATTACCGTGTTTTTATTTTTTCGAACAATCAAACTTTTAAGCCTTGTGTCTTACCTGGGGCACAATGGTATGCTTGTTTCGGGATGTCATTTCATTTTCATACTTCATTCAATAAAAATCAATGGACGTTTTGTTTTCGTAAATATTGTGCTCCTTGTCTTTCTTTTATTTTTTATTTTTGTTTTATCAGCTATGTGTTCTTACACACACCCACATCACTAAAATGCAGATCCTCATCCACTCTGGATCCTGTTGATTACGATTCCACTATTGCCAGTTATGATTTCGAGAATCCGATCTATCAAGCTGAAGATGGAAAGGAGGAAGATTGTGAAGTACCTGTAGAGCTTGCTAGGTTGTTACAACAAGAAGAGAAAGCTATACAGCCACATGAAGAGCCAATCGAAGTTGTGAATCTGGGAACTGAAGAAAACAAGAAAGAGGTCAAGATAGGAGCTGAGTTAGAGGAGGGTGTTAAGAATAGCTTGATCCAGATGTTACGTGATTATGTGGAGATCTTTGCTTGGTCCTATGCAGATATGCCAGGGTTGGATACAGACATTGTAGTTCACCGTTTACCGGTAAAAGAATATTGTCGTCCAAAGAAGCAGAAGGTTCGTCGCATGCGTCCTGAAATGTCAGAAAAGATTAAAGCAGAGGTGATGAAACAGTTTGATGCAGGGTTCTTAGCTGTGACTTCTTATCCTCAATGGGTTTCAAATGTGGGACCAGTACCTAAGAAGGATGGTAAGGTACGTATGTGTGTAGATTACAGGGATTTGAACAAGGCCAACCCTAAAGATGACTTTCCACTTCCACATATTGATGTTTTGGTAGACAACACTGCCCAGCATAAAGTATTCTCTTTCATGGATGGTTTCTCTGGTTACAATCAAATCAAGATGGCACCTGAAGATATGGAGAATACTACGTTTGTTACACAGTGGGGCACCTTTTGTTATAAAGTGATGCCATTTGGTTTGAAGAATGTCGGGGCAACATATCAGCGTGCTATGGTGGCTTTGTTTCACGATATGATTCATCATGCGATAGAGGTGTATGTGGATGATATGATAGCCAGATCCCAGAATGAAGAACAACACCTTGATCATCTGCATAAGCTGTTTGAAAGGTTGAAGAAATACAAGTTGAGATTAAATCCAAACAAGTGTATTTTTGGAGTTAGGTCTGGTAAACTACTGGGTTTCATTGTCAGTGGAAAAGGTATTGAAGTGGATCCTGCAAAGGTAAAAGCTATACAAGAGATGCCGGCTCCACGTACTGAAAAAGAAGTTAGAGGTTTCTTGGGACGAGTGAATTACATTGCAAGGTTTATATCCCAACTAACTGCTACCTGTGAGCCAATCTTCAAGTTGTTGAAGAAAGATCAGGTAATGGAATGGAATGACGAGTGCCAGACAGCCTTTGATGAAATCAAGAGATATCTCCTAGAACCTCCAATCTTGATGCCACCAGTTGATGGAAGACCCTTGATTATGTACTTAACAGTATTAGACAACTCAATGGGATGTGTGTTGGGGCAGCATGACGAGTCTGGTCGAAAAGAGCAGGCAATATACTACCTTAGAAAAAAGTTTACCGATTATGAAACAAGATACTCACTGCTCGAGAAAACTTGTTGCGCTTTGGCATGGGCTGCTCGCCGACTAAGACAGTATATGTTGACTCATACTACCCTGTTGATTTCAAAGATGGATCCAATCAAGTACATATTCAAGAAACCTGCTCTCTCCGGACGAATAGCGAGATGGCAAATGATTTTAACAGAATATGATATACAGTACACTTCTCAAAAGGCCATTAAAGGAAGTGTTGTAGCTGATCATTTGGCTCATCAGGCAGTGGATGATTATTAGTCAATGAGTTTTGAGTTCCCTAATGAAGACATTATGATTATTACCAAAGAACCTGGACAATATGACGGACTTGAATAAGGATCCCGATGGACTATGGTTTTTGATGGAGCTTCTAATGCGCTTGGTAATGGTGTTGGTGTTGTGATCATTTCCCCTGAAGGTTGTCATACCCCCAATTACTGCAAGACTTTGTTTCTATTGTACCAACAACATGGTTGAATATGAAGCATGTGTCATGGGTATCAAAGCTGCCATTGAGATGAGGATTCAGTTCCTAGACGTATATGGAGATTCAGCCCTGGTAGTTAGTCAGATTAAGGGAGATTGGGATACCAAGCATGAAAATCTCATTCCTTACAGAGATCATGTGTTGTCCTTGATTCCATATTTTGAGGAGATTACTTTTGGACATATTCCACGAGGAGAGAATCAGTTAGCAGATGCATTAGCCACCATGGCATCTATGTTTGAGATTAGCTGGGATGATGAAGCTCCCAAGATCGCTATTGATAGATTTGAGAAGCCTGCATATAGTAATGAGATTGACACTGAAAAAGTATAGGGGAAGCCTTGGTTCTATGAAGTGAAAAGATATCTTGAAGCTCAGGAGTTCCTTGAAGGGGCATCTGTCAAAGATAAGAAGTTTCTGAGGAGGTTTTCTGCTAAATTCTTCTTAAGTAATGGGATTTTGTACAAGCGCAATCATGATTCGACTTTGCTTCGTTGTGTGGATAAGAAGGAAGCAACAGAAATTATGGAAGACATGCATGATGGGATTTTTGGCACTCATTCTAGTGGTCATACCATGGCAAAGAAGATATTGAGAGCAGGTTACTATTGGTCTACCATGGAAGCTGACTGCTATCAACATTCCAAAACATGTCACAAGTGTCAGATTTATGCTGATAAAGTGCATATACCTCCAGTTCCATTGAATGTGTTGACTGCTCCTTGGCCTTTTGCCATGCGGGGCATTGATATGATTGGTGAGATCAAGCCTACTGCTTCTAATGGGCATCGTTTCATCCTGGTTGCCATTGATTACTTTACAAAGTGGGTGGAGGCAGCCTCATTTGCATCTGTCAACAAAAATGTGGTGGCTCGATTCATTAAGAATCATCTCATATGTAGGTATGGCATCCCTGAAAGGATTATCACAAACAATGGCTCTAATCTGAACAACACCATGATTACTAACCTCTGCACGCAGTTCAAGATTAAGCATCATAATTCTTCTCCGTATCGTCCGAAGATGAATGGGGCAATAGAAGCTGCCTGATGGGCTAAAGACGTGTCTAATTATGTGTCTAGCGGTATCTGAACTGCAAGTGCACAGCCTATCGAAGTAATATTTAAGATTATCGATCCACAGGGATTCTATGGTTACTTAGTGCTAGATGAACTTCTAGTTTAGCTAAGGTGAATGGTTGTCACGATTTTTTGTTGATTTTAGAATATTAAAGGCGGAATTAAATTTAAGTTTTAATAAAATGATACTAAGGCGGTCGGTATGTAATTATACTAACTTAGGTGGGTCAATCTAACCTAGGCTTATAAAGATGTTTACTTAATCTATTCGGTAGAGGTTACCAGTTTAAATACCCTCAACTCACACTCTCGTGGTCTTATCTCAGATCTTACCCCTAAAGCCCTATGCCTGCTCTCGCTAGCCCATAAGTGTTTAGAGATAATTTTTGGAAACTAAGTAATTCTAATTTATTTTAAAGCGCTCTCGCTGTGTTTAATTTAAATGCCTAACTTTAGCTATCTGGTTAAAATCTCACACTCTCGTGGTCTTGACCTAACCTAATACTCTTTTCTTACTCTCGTAACGAAAAGGTCGATTTAATTAAAAAGTATCAGCCAGAATGTTAAGTTATTAATTATTTTAAGCCTATGATTAAATTTTACCGATTAAGCTTGTTTTAATTACATACCGCCCTAAGATAATTAGCTACTCATTGATGTTGTACCAGACAGAGACAGAAAATTAAATAATAAAATGCTCATGGCAGAAAAATAAATAAACATTATAAATATTAAAATTGCAATATTATAAAAAACCTGGTTAACAAATATTATAGCAGACTCCTTCTTCCACAGACCGGAAAGCTTGGAGTTGGCGGAAATCGAAAATAATGCAAACTCTGAAGGTTTAGAAACAAATAAATTGTATAAAAATTTCCTGATGTTGGAAATTGTTATATGTTTGGTTCGGATACAATAAAATTGAAAAGCTGAAAATTAATACAGAAATAGAAACAGGGTCGTAAAACAATTCGGCAGAGCTTCCGCAGAAATTCGAATAAAAAATGCTCTGTAGTTTCTTCATAAAACTAATGCTATTTATAGAATCCTTAATGGGCTGAAAATTGGACTTTGTTGCATTGGGCCTTGCTGAATTGGTGGAGGGAATGTAGGTACGTGGCAAAAAAGTAGGAGAAAAGTTCTTCACGTAATGCCTTGACGTGGTCTCAGTCAATAACCTATTTTTACCCTTGTCACGGTCGTGACAAGGTCTTCACGTTCGTAACTTGTGGCTTTTAAGTGTCACGGTCGTGACAATGTTCTCACGGTCGTGAGGGCCTATTTTAGGGTGTCACGGTCGTGACACCTTGGTGACGACCGTGACTGCAACAAATTATGCAGTCTTTTGCAGGCTTCTTCATTTCTTCATCTTTTTATGGTTTCTTTTGTTCCTTTTGCTCTTAATTCATGATTTAGCTCCATATAATGATGTTCCTGCAAAATGGTAAGAAAAACTCGAGAATTCGAGTGTTAAAACGGTGAATATGCGATAAAACGTCAATGAAATCTAGCAATATAATCGATACGTTTTCTCGTTATCAAACTTCCCCAAACTTAAACCTTTGCTTGTCCTCAAGCAAATAGTCGGTTGAAAATCGGCGGACAAACTTTTATTTACGCATACTCATAACAAACCGTACGAGGGATCGTTTTGTCGGATAGACCGGTACTTTGATATTACACTACCGATACACTAATGACACAAGCAACAATCTATGTCGTCGACTTCCCGTTAAACGAAACGATCGGTAATTACTTTACGATTTCACCTAGAGTCTTTCGATCTTATTTCGCCCGGTTTCATTCTAGCGCAATCACATTAAGCCCTTTGCCTTAGCACGCACGTAGTGGAGTAGCCGGTTAGCGACTTTGATCCTTTTTAAGCACGGGGTCTGGTACACGAGTGCGGTAACCCTACATATTTTATCCGATTTGGAGGTTGTGGGGGATCGAGCCGTAGCACGCCCTACCGAGTTCAGAACCAGTACCTCTGAACCAACCCGCAATGGACTCCTTCTCATATTTCTCGTTTCTTGTATGCGACCGTGTACTTTGGTGCAATTTCTTTTCATTTTGCATCGAGATATGAAGGATCATTATTGATTAGGCATCAAACGCTTATATTCATCGGCTCCCCACGTGGTTTGTGTTCAGACGGTGATGACTGCTAGTATAAACTACTAGGGGTTACTTTTGAACTGAAACTTAAAGTGTACTCGTAATGATAATCGGAATGGAATCGCTTAAGTGGGAAGTCAAAGGTGTCAAGATTGTATTGGTCTTGTTTAATCGTTCTCGGCTTCCTAATTACGATTCCGTAGGTAAGTCGGGTAATGCGAATAATTAAAGATTTTTTCTGGTATGGCTAAATAAACGGGGAAAATTCGAAACTAAAGAAAATAGCATAAAGATTTGCTCGTTTCATTAACTTGCGAAAAGAAATACAACGGAATTGAAAATACAACGAAATGGAAAAGTGCGAAAAAGGGAAAATGCGGAAATGAAAGGTACCTCTCCCACACAATATCAGACATTGTCCTCAATGTTGTGATATAGATGCGGTAAAAGTACAAATGACAAACACGAAAAACAAACATAAGCAAACTAAAACTATGGTTGCTGAGGACCGCGGGCTCGGCTTCTGGTGCGGGAGCGGCGTCTGGAAGGAGTCGCTTCAGGGTCAGAACCGGTGCCGGTGGCAGCAGTGATGTCAATGCGGAGGGCTTCTAGCTTGCTGAAGATTTCGTCGAGCTTCTCATTAGTAGATATCTGGTTTGCCGCAATAGTGCCGAGTAAAGCATCATACTGCTCCTTCTGCCTTCGCTCCAGTGCGGCGTTCATCTGGTTCTGCTGATGAATCGCACGGAGGACATCCTCAAGAGTGAATTCTGGAGCAGGAGGCTGTCGGGCAGATGTCTCTGGTATATCCTGGACAGGCTCAGCTGCATCCATAGCGTCCTGCATCTCATCCGCTGGAGGGTCTGCCTGATCATCATGAATAGGGACGTGATCGGCAGCATCTGGTAAAATAAAGAGCCAGTTGGCTCGGCTGGATGGGTCGATGCGGTCGCGGGATGGCAGAATGATATGGTGGAAAATGGTGCCATGGACAACAGGGCTATACCTGCCATCCTCTCGCTGCGCAATCAGGTGAGCGGACCTGCAATAACTCTTGGTGAGGAATTCTGCTTCTCTGAAAGGCTGATTTACGACCAAGTCACCAAGCCCCAACTGAATGGCGAGGGAGGTGACAATGCCGCCTATGAAAAATAGGGTTGATCCTCTATGCGCGATAGCCTGGATGTGATAAAGCATTAACGGGGCAGCGTTGATCGGCTCCTCATTTAGAGCACAGTGCAAGAATAGAAGCTCCTTGGAGTTGAGCTTATGGTTGCTTTCTCGAGCGAATATGGTGTTGCAAATGACTCGGTGGAAATATCGGATTGCCGGGTTGTGAATGTGTGTAGCATTGAGGCTTTGGAAGGCTGAGGCACGGGTATTGGTTATGTCGTGCCATAAAGTGAAAGAGGTTTCACTAAAATTATCCGGCACGCGGAGATGAGCTTCAGTCCCGTGATCGAAGCCTAGCAACTCGGCTATCCTGTTTTGCGAAAGGTTAAACTCTTGGCCATGCAATCTGAATTTTGCGAAACCGGTAGGCTGACTCTGAGAACCGGCAGGAGTGGTGTACTGGAATGAGCTAAGGAACTCCAATGTCAGAAGCTCGAATGTGGGCTGAGGCTGACTGCAAAGATCCCACAGACCGACTTTTTGAAGCAGGCTCTGGACACTGGTAAGCATTCCGAGTTCCCTCAAACAGACAGTGTCGATATACCGTGTAGGTTGCACACCGCGGTTCTGGAATCGGATAAATCGTTCTCTCTGGGTTTCTCCAGCATCACCTTCTCTGAATTGAATGGTATCCATTGCATGCAAGAGGTAGAGTGAAAGATGAAGATTTTTGATGTTTTGTGAAAAATGATAAAATGAGAGAAATAATGAATCGGAGTAAATATTGGAAGGTGAGAATGTGATAGGTGGTGATAATGGGAGGTTAATGAGTTTAAAGTTGGTAATGGGGGGTTACGGAAGTTATGGAGAAAATGGGTGGTTTTTGGAAGTTATGGAGGAAGAAGAAGAAGAGGCACGAAGAGAAACAGTTCTGTTTCTCACGAATCCTGTAATAAGGGTTGTCACGGTCGTGACAGGGGCGCGACGGTCGTGACACGCTAAATAAGCACGTCACGATCGTTAGGGGGTGTGACGATCGTGAGGGTTGATTTCCTTGAATAATTTCCAGAAACATTATCTCTTACGCTTCATATAATTTATATAATAATTTTTGGTCACTTCTCACTCAATATTTAATATAAACACCATATAATAATTAGTTTCAATATAGTACTTGTATATTTGCATGGCACGAGAGATTTTATAGAAAATAATTCAATCCAAGCATAACAGTATATATAATGAAGACATATAAATTAATTAAAATGGAAAAAATTTGTAAACTAAAAGTGCATTGCATATGGTAATTGAAATGAAATTACATAAATGAAAATACGGTATGAAATTGTTTGCGAAAAATAAATCTAACTAGAAACGAAAACAATGAGAAAAATAAACTAAATCACTTATAGCATTTTCAAAAGCGTTTCTTCAAATCTTCGATTGCGGAGTTCAAGTGATAGAATTGTTCGCAGGTTATGTCAGTCAAACCTATAATATCCAATCGCATGCTTTTAATGTCTTCCTTAAATGAATTAATGTCAGTTTAGTAAGCTTCAAGAGTGTTCATAATATTCTGTAAGTTGTTAGCATAATCTCCTTGATTCACTTCAGGGGTTTCATTTACTTCTTCAGTGTGGTCAATGTCATGGTAACCAGGAGGTGTCTCAGGGTCAGTTTCGACATCGGTCATTATATCATCTTTTATCTTGTAAGACTGAGGTGTTTCAGGAGTAGATGGATAATCAGGTGGGGTTAACTCATAAAGCCAGTTATCCTTATTGTGAACACTTACTCTAGCATGGTTTGGCAATGTGAACAGGGTTACTACTTCATTCCGGATTAGGTACTCAAAAGGTGGATGTTCAAAATTCCTTATGATATGTCTATTAAAGCAGAAGTTAAGATTCATAGGACGGATTGTACCTAGACGGTTGCACCTGTGCAGTTGGTACCTAAGTCCTATGGCATCAGCAATCATGGTTACAAGACCTCCTACTAATATAGGTAATTCAGGTTCTTCTTGGATACGGGTGAAGGTTTGCATCATGAAAGGTACACCATTAACAGGCTGTCCATTAGTGAAACATGACATAATAAATATCTCATCTTTAGAAACTCCGGTAATGTTTTCTTCTTTTCCAAAGAAGGTATGGGCAAGGATTTTATGGAAGTAACGGAGAGCAGGGTTATGGATCTCATCATTATTCATGCTATTTGGTTCAGGGTGGTAGTTTCCGGTTAAAGTTCCCCAAAAGAAATCTAGCTCAATATCCATCAATTCTACCTGTGTGGTAGTAAAAGCAAATGGTCCACTAGGGAATCCTAATAAATCAGCTAGTTCTTTATGGTTAAAGTCATATTCTATTCCAAACAGGCGGAAACTGATAAATCCTTTCCTAAATCCAAAACCGCGCTCGGGTAGGTAAACTAAAGAGCTAAGAAACTCAAGGGTGAGCTCGCGGTAAGTCACAAACTTATGTTGGATTAATGCATTTTCCCATCCAAGTCGGTTAAACAAGTACAGGATGCTATCATGTATACCTAGGGTTTCCATAGTCTGATCATCCGGATACAGGGTAAAATCCATTTGCCTCTGTGATAACTCTTCAAACTTCATTCTTTGGTTCCTACCTCTAAATTTGGTTTCCATATGGTTTATGGGTTGGTTAGCCATGGTCAGTGCAAATATGGAGGAAACAAATCAGGGGAAGAAGGAAAGTGGAAAAGACTTTTAGAAAATCTGTAAAAAGTGATTTAAGATAAAAATAAGAAAATGAAATGCATAATTTAAAGTAATACTAGTAATATGAAATAAAACTATAAAATGACAAAACAATTAAATAAATAATAAAACGATAAATAACAATATGAAATAGTTTAAATAGTTTCAATAATTAAATGAGTAAATGGGTTGCCTCCCACTAAGCGTTGTTTTTATCGTCATAAGCCTGGCGTAATGCTTAGGTTTAGATTAATCAGGGGAATCAATGGACAACTCTAAAAGCCTTAGATTATTTGCATAATCTCTATTTTCAACTTTATGATAATGTTTTAAACGTTGTCCGTTTACTATGAATGGTTCACTATTCCTACCCTTAATTTCTATTGCTCCACTCGGGAATACTTTAGTTATTTCAAAGGGTCCTGACCATCTAGATTTTAATTTTCCAGGAAAGAGCCTAAGTATTGAATTAAAGAGGAGTACAACGTCTCCCACACTAAATTCTTTCCTAGATAGGCGTTTATCATGCCATCGCTTAGTTCTTTCTTTATATATCTTAGCATTCTCATAAGCATCTAACCTTAATTCTTCTAGTTCGTTAATGTCTAGGATTCGCTTTTCTCCTGCAGCATTATAGTTTATATTGAGAGTTCTAATCTCCCAATAAGCTTTGTGTTCTAGTTCTACTGGGAGGTGACAAGATTTTCCATAAACTAGTTTGAAAGGTGTAGTACCTATGGGTGTCTTGTAAGCGGTCCTATAAGCCCATAAAGCTTCATTTAGTTTAGATGACCAATCTTTCCGAGATATGGCGACAGTCTTTTCTAAGATTTGTTTAATTTCTCTGTTTGAGACTTCGACTTGTCCACTTGTTTGTGGGTGATATGGTGTAGCCACACGGTGTCTTACTCCATACTTAGATAGTAATTTGTCAAAGATTTTTGAAATGAAGTGCGAGCCACCGTCACTTATGACGAGTCTAGGCACACCAAATCTGGGAAAGATTATATTTTTGAAAAGCTTTATTACTACTCGTGTATCGTTTGTAGGAGAAGCTATGGCTTCAATCCATTTTGAAACATAATCAACAGCTACGAGTATGTAATTATTACCGAAAGATGATGGGAATGGTCCCATGAAATCTATTCCCCAGACGTCAAAGATTTCTACTTCTAATATTCCTTTTTGAGGCATTTCATCTCTTCTTGAAATATTGCCAGTGCGTTGACACCGGTCGCAATTTATAACAGCGATGTGGACATCCTTCCATAGATTAGGCTAGAATAAACCGGCTTGCAAGATTTTTGCACAAGTTTTGGAAGTGCTTGCATGTCCACCATAAGGAGATGAATGACATTGAGCAATGACATCTTCTATTTCTTCTTCGGGAATACATCGACGAAAGATTCCATCGGATCCTCTTTTGAACAATAATGGTTCATCCCAATAGTAATGTTTTAGATTATGAAAGAATTTCTTTTTCTGCTGATAGGTTAGATCGGGTGGAAGAGCTCCTGCGGCTAGGTAGTTGACAATGTCAGCGTACCATGGCAGTCCTACAGTTGTCTGGATTGTTTCCACGGGTTCTGATTCATTTATGTCTAACTGATCTAGGTCGCTTCCTATTTGTGCTATCAGCTGTTCATACGGAAAATCATCGTTAATCGGCACTTGTTCGGGTTTAATACCTTCTATTCTAGATAAATGGTCCGCTACGACGTTCTCAGTACCTTTCTTATCTTTTATTTCGAGATCAAAATCTTGTAAGAGTAAAATCCATCTCAAGAGTCTTGGTTTAGCATCTTTCTTAGTTAATAAATATCGGATAGCAGCATGGTCTGTGTAAATGATTATTTTCGCTCCTACCAGGTAAGAACGGAATTTGTCAAGCGCAAAGACAACTGCTAACAATTCTTTTTCGGTAGTGGCGTAGTTCATCTGGGCAGAATCTAAGGTTCTACTGGCATAGTAAATCGCATGAAGTTTATTTTCCTTCCTCTGGCCTAGAACTGCGCCTACAGCATAGTCACTCGCATCGCACATGATTTAGAAAGGTAATCTCTAGTCAGGGGGTTGCATGATTGGTGCGGTGATGAGGGCTGTTTTTAGAGTTTCGAATGCTTTAAGACAATCTTCATTGAATATGAACTCAGCGTCTTTCATTAATAAACCAGTAAGAGGTTTAGTGATTTTCGAGAAATCTTTGATGAATCTTCGGTAAAAACCGGCGTGTCCTAAAAAGCTTCGTATTTCTCGAACGGTTTTAGGGGGTTGAAGATCTTTTATGACTTCAATCTTAGCTTTATCAACTTCAATTCCCTTGTCGGATATTACGTGACCTAATACGATTCCTTCATTGACCATAAAATGACATTTCTCCCAGTTAAGCACAAGGTTTACTTTTACACATCTTTCTAACACCATTTCTAAGTTTGATAAACATCCTTCAAAACTTTGCCCGCATACAGAGAAGTCTTCCATGAACACTTCCATGATGTTGTCTATAAAATCTGCGAAGATTGACATCATACATCTTTGAAAGGTTGCAGGAGCGTTGCATAATCCAAAGGGCATTCGTCTATAAGCGAACGTTCCATATGGGCATGTGAATGTAGTCTTCTCTTGATCATCAGGATGGATAGGGATTTGGAAAAATCCTGAGTATCCGTCAAGATAACAGAAGTAAGAATGCTTGGCTAATCGTTCTAACATTTGATCTATAAAAGGTAGTGGGAAATGATCTTTTCGAGTGGCTTTGTTTAGTTTACGATAATCTATGCACACTCTATATCCTGTCACTACTCTTTGCGATATCGATTCGCCTTGAGCGTTTTTCACAACAGTGATACCTCCTTTCTTTGGCACTACATGTATTGGACTAACCCATTCACTATCAGAGATTGGATATATTATTCCGGCATCTAGTAATTTTTTAACTTCTTCTTTTACTACAGTGCTAAGGGTTGGGTTAATTCTTCTTTGAGATTCTCTGGAGGTTCTGCAATCTTCTTCTAGCAGAATACGATGCATACAGACTGAAGGACATATTCCTTTGAGATCAGATATGTTATATCCTAACGCAGTTGGATATTTCTTCCAGACATCTAAAAGTTTCTTCGTTTCTATAGTTCCTAAACTGGAATTTATTATAACTAGTCTTTTACATTCAACTTCTAAGAATTCGTACCTTAGGTTATGAGGTAAAGTTTTTAATCCTAATGTAGGTTTATCTTTACTTGGCATAGGATCCGGTGTAAGTGCTAAACTTTCGCTTAGACTATCATCCTGATATGGTTTACGCCAATTATCATCTTCGAAAATCGGAGGGATTTGAATTTTCATTATTTCAGAATAAGTGGTCTCTTTCAGTTCCATTTCTCTTACACATTCGTCAATTACGTCCAATAGATAGCATGTATCCTCTATAGCTGGTGATTGTAAGAATTGTGTTAAAATAAATTCAACTTTTTCTTCACCTAATTCAAAGGTTAGCTTTCCTCTTTTTACGTCTATTATGGCTCCGGCGGTAGCTAAGAATGGTCTTCCTAGTATGATAGGTGTAGTGGAGTCTTCAGAGATGTCCATGATTATAAAATCAGTAGGGATGTAGAATTGTCCTATACGTACTGGGACGTTTTCTAGTATGCCTACAGGATATTTAACAGAGCGATCGGCTAGTTGAACATACATTTTAGTTGGTCTTAGGTCTCCCATGTCTAGCCTTTTGCAAATCGTTAAGGGCATAACACTGATACTGGCTCCTAAATCGCATAGAGCTTTGTCAATGACGAATTTTCCTATTACACAGGGTATAGAGAAACTTCCTGGATCTTTTAGCTTAGGAGGCATTTTATTCTGAATTATGGCGCTACACTCGGCAGTAAGTGTAACTGTTCCGTTATCCTCTATCTTTTTCTTATTGGATAAGATTTCTTTTAAAAACTTAGCATACGAGGGTATTTGGGTAATTGCTTCTGTAAACGGAATAGTAACATTCAACTGTTTTAGAAGTTCAACAAATTTCTTAAATTGACCCGTCGTTTTGGAATTTGTTAATCTTTGAGGGTACGGAATTGGTGGTTTATAGGGTGGTGGAGGCACATAAGGTTGTTCTTTCTCCACTACCTCTTGATTGTCATCTTCCTTTTCTTCTGGATCATTCACCACTTCAGTCGATTTATCTGGTTTTTGGTACATGGCTGGATTGTCAAGTCTTGGATCGGTAGGTCCGTCAAGTTCCTTGCCACTTCTTAATATTACGGCATTGGCATGTCCTTTCGGATTAGGTTGAGGTTGTCCAGGGAATACTCCAGCTGGTGCAGCAGTAGGTGCTTGTTGTTGAGCTACTTGTGAAATCTGAGTTTCAAGTATTTTGTTATGTGTAGCTAATGCATCTACCTTGCTCACTAATTGTTTAATCTGCTCACTAGTGTGAATGTTTTGGTTTAATAAGTCCTTGTTTGTTTGAGATTGGTTAGCTATAAAGTTCTCCATCATCAACTCAAGGTTCGATTTTCTAGGGACATTGGGAGCAGTCTTTTGATATCCTGGTGATGTAGCTGGTGCTTGACCTGGTGCGTACAAAGCATTGTTATTCTTATAGGAGAAGTTCGGATGATTTTTCCAACCTGGGTTGTATGTGTTTGAGTATGGGTTCCCTTGAGCATAATTCACTTGATCAGTGGGAGTACCTGTCAATAGTTGACAATCAGAAACTTCGTGTCCTGGGACTCCACATAACTCACAGTTAGGTGTTACTGCAGCCACGGTGGCTGTTGGTGTTATGGCCAAGTTGTCGATCTTTTGGCTTAGTTGGTCAAACTTCACATTGACTTGATCCATACTACTCACTTCGTACATACCTCCTTTTGTTGGTTTCTCAATTGCGACTCTCTCGCTTCCCCAAAGGTAATGATTTTGAGCCATACTTTCGATAAGTGCATAAGCATCATTATATTCTTTGTCCATCAATGCACCGCCTGCGGCAGCGTCAATTGTCATTCTTGTATTGTACAAGAGTCCATTATAGAAGGTATGGATGACCATCCATTCTATTAATCCGTGATGTGGACAAAGTCTCAGCAGATCCTTATAGCGTTCCCAAGCTTCGAATAATGATTCGCTTTCCCTTTGCTTAAATCCGTTGATCTGAGCTCTCAGCATAGCTGTCTTGCTAGGTGGAAAATATCTATTCAAGAAAACTCTCTTAAGTTCCTCCCACGTAGTTACTGAGTTCGAAGGCAGAGATTGAAGCCAAGCTCTTGCTTTGTCTCGAAGCGAAAAGGGAAATAAACGTAGTCTAATGGATTCTTGGGTAACTCCATTAGCTTTTATGGTATCTGCATATTGCACAAAGATCGAAAGATGAAGATTCGGATCCTCGGTAGGATTTCCGGCGAATTGATTTTGTTGCACGGCTGATATCAACGAAGGTTTTAGTTCGAAATCATTTCGGTTGATAGCCGGTGCTGCAATGCTTGAATGCGGTTCAGCTTGCGAAGGACTGGCGTAATACTTAAGCGGATGAGTCTGTTCTTCAGCCATCTCTGCGTCCTTTGATGTTACGACTGGTTTAGGCGGATCTAATTGAAGATCTGGAATACTGTAACTTTTTTCGTAATCGAATATACGTCTTCTTACGTGTAAGAAGCGTTCCGATTCAGGGATTAGAGGTTGCAAGTCTTCGCTTTTAGAGCGAGTACTTGGCATACACTCGGAGATTAAATTAAATTAAATAGTTGATACCTTAGTCTAGACAATGCTACCTAAATGCACTAGTAACTAAATTAAGGAATCCCCGGCAACGGCGCCAAAAACTTGATGGGCTAAAGACGTGTCTAATTATGTGTTTAGCGGTATCTGAACTGCAAGTGCACAGCCTATCGAAGTAATATTTAAGATTATCGATCCACAGGGATTCTATGGTTACTTAGTGCTAGATGAACTTCTAGTTTAGCTAAGGTGAATGGTTGTCACGATTTTTTGTTGATTTTAGAATATTAAAGGCGGAATTAAATTTAAGTTTTAATAAAATGATACTAAGGCGGTCGGTATGTAATTATACTAACTTAGGTGGGTCAATCTAACCTAGGCTTATAAAGATGTTTACTTAATCTATTTGGTAGAGGTTACCAGTTTAAATACCCTCAACTCACACTCTCGTGGTCTTATCTCAGATCTTACCCCTAAAGCCCTATGCCTGCTCTCGCTAGCCCATAAGTGTTTAGAGATAATTTTTGGAAACTAAGTAATTCTAATTTATTTTAAAGCGCTCTCGCTGTGTTTAATTTAAATGCCTAACTTTAGCTATCTGGTTAAAATCTCACACTCTCGTGGTCTTGACCTAACCTAATACTCTTTTCTTACTCTCGTAACGAAAAGGTCGATTTAATTAAAAAGTATCAGCCAGAATGTTAAGTTATTAATTATTTTAAGCCTATGATTAAATTTTACCGATTAAGCTTGTTTTAATTACATACCGCCCTAAGATAATTAGCTACTCATTGATGTTGTACCAGACAGAGACAGAAAATTAAATAATAAAATGCTCATGGCAGAAAAATAAATAAACATTATAAATATTAAAATTGCAATATTATAAAAAACCTGGTTAACAAATATTATAGCAGACTCCTTCTTCCACAGACCGGAAAGCTTGGAGTTGGCGGAAATCGAAAATAATGCAAACTCTGAAGGTTTAGAAACAAATAAATTGTATAACAATTTCCTGATGTTGGAAATTGTTATATGTTTGGTTCGGATACAATAAAATTGAAAAGCTGAAAATTAATACAGAAATAGAAACAGGGTCGTAAAACAATTCGGCAGAGCTTCCGCAGAAATTCAAATAAAAAATGCTCTGTAGTTTCTTCATAAAACTAATGCTATTTATAGAATCCTTAATGGGCTGAAAATTGGACTTTGTTGCATTGGGCCTTGCTGAATTGGTGGAGGGAATGTAGGTACGTGGCAAAAAAGTAGGAGAAAAGTTCTTCACGTAATGCCTTGACGTGGTCTCAGTCAATAACCTATTTTTACCCTTGTCACGGTCGTGACAAGGTCTTCATGTTCGTAACTTGTGGCTTTTAAGTGTCACGGTCGTGACAATGTTCTCACGGTCGTGAGGGCCTCTTTTAGGGTGTCACGGTCGTGACACCTTGGTGACGACCGTGACTGCAACAAATTATGCAGTCTTTTGCAGGCTTCTTCATTTCTTCATCTTTTTATGGTTTCTTTTGTTCCTTTTGCTCTTAATTCATGATTTAGCTCCATATAATGATGTTCCTGCAAAATGGTAAGAAAAACTCGAGAATTCGAGTGTTAAAACGGTGAATATGCGATAAAACGTCAATGAAATCTAGCAATATAATCGATACGTTTTCTCGTTATCACTGCCAATAAGAACATCAAGAAGATTCTACAAAAGATGACTATTACTTACAAGGATTGGCATGAAATGTTACCATTTGCCCTTCACAGTTATCGTACTACAATACGTACTTCAATAGGGGCAACCCCATTCTCCTTAGTCTATGGTATGGAAGCAGTTTTACCCATTGAAGTTCAGATCCCCTCCTTAAGAATCATGAAGGATGCAGGCTTGGATGAAGATGAGTGGATGCAGACTCGACTTGACCAGATAAATTTGATTGATGAGAAAAGGTTGGCAGCTGTTTGTCACGGTCAGATGTACCAGAAACAAATGATCAAAGCTTTTAATAAGAAAGTTAAGCAAAAGGTATATCAGACTGGGGACTTGGTAATCAAACGTATCATATTACCACAGGGTGATCCTAGGGGAAAATGGACTCCTACATATGAAGTACCATTTGTAGTCAAGAGAGTATTCTCAGGAGGAGCCATGATGCTTACTACTATGGATGGTGAAGATTTCCCACAGCCTGTAAACGCAGACATAGTTAAAAAATACTACGCATAAAAAGAGACTCGCTAGGTTGACTGGCCTAGGCAAAAATAAGGGCATCCCGGCAAACCAAAAGGGTTCGGGCAAAAATTAGGGATATATATATATATAAAAATGTACACCCGGCAAGTCGAAAACCTGAAAGGGCGGCTTGGGCAAAAAAGGGTATCCCGATGGATTGAAAACCTGAAAAGGCAATTCAGGCAAAAGTTAGGGATTAAAGCGTATGACTATGTCTCGTTGGATTACCCATGTAACTCTAACTGTTGGTGCTACCTAAATCAAGTGCAAACAGATAAAGATCAATCCAATCGATTCCATCTTAACAGCAGAGGATAAGATACTAGAAGATAATGGCAATAGTGGAATTGAAACTCAATAGGATTATTTCTCACATGGCTGTTTCTTTGTTTTGTAAAGCTTTTACGACGAATTCCTCTTACTAGGATTTCTGTCTCCTTGTACAAACTTGCCTGTGTATAGGCCACTTTCTAAAATAAATAAAATCTCGTCTTTTAATCCAGATTTACTTTTACCCTGTTTACCTAAACGAAAACGTCCATTGGTTGTGTTTGAATGTATGTATGCTTTTGAATATGATTGATGTTTACCAGAAATGCATAAAATGCAGTAATAGTATTTACTAAGGACGAACGAAGGTAGGAATTCAACGAAACTTCGCCGGTTCATCCCCACAGAATAATCACAAATCCCCACTAGAGTAAATCTATCTTTATAGATACTTCAAGTAACATCTCCCCCTTGGATTTATGTCCATCTCTTTTATCCTCAGTCAGGATACTCGAGAACTTATTCCTTCAATAAGAAGCACGGCGAACGAAGACGGGAGGTTATAAGTACTATACTATCAAACAAGACAGGAACGAATTCCTCATATTCCTCAGCAACGAACTGGGATTTATTTTCCCCAGCCAGCAGTTGTTATACAGAGATACCCAGACGCATCGGGCTGCATAATTCATACATACATCATTTACATCATATCATAGCATACTCATCCATGATGAATTTACTTAGGTACATCATGCCATACATGCATACATGTTGCATAAACTAACCTTTTCTTTTCAGGATAGTTGCAGGCAGATAAACACTATCAACAACTCAAAACAGATCAGAGACGATCTATACAAAGATCTAGTACTGATACTTAATTCAGAGATAATCACTACGAAGATTCATTTCTGATAATCAATGCTCAAGTTGTCCTCAGAAGGGTATATAAATGATTTATACGAAGATTTAGTGCTTAATCCAGGATATTTCCAGAAGAAATAATCGTTACGAAGATTTATTTCTGATGGCCAACTATCTTTGGGATGGTGTGTAAATGATCTATACGAAGATCTAGCATTTAATCCAAAATATTCTTCTAGAAGAAGTTCAGGGATAATCACCACGAAGATTTAATCCTGATATTCTTTCTATCCCTGGGAGGGTATATAAATGGTCTATACGAAGATCTATTACCTAATTCGGGATATTACCAGAAGAGATAATCGTTACAAAGATTTGTTTCTAATGGTCTATGCAACAGTTTATCTATGGGATGGTACATAAAGGATTTATACGAAGATCTTGTACTTAGCTCAAGATATCACCAAAAGCATCTCAGAAAAGATCGCCACGAAGATTCGATTCTGATGCTTAAATTAAGGAATGATTCAGAGACAGCCTATACGAATACCTAGTACTGATATCCAGTGACAACCTATTGATATTATCACCTCACGATATTATGGATGGCATCTGTAAGCCCATCTCCAGTTCTTCTAAGGGGCATCTTCAAGCCCCCTCAAGTATATACAACCAATCAACAATGTTACTTTACGCAACGGCGAGTGCAAATTTTTGGACTTTTGTGTTCAATCCCCTTCAACCTTCCAAGTCACGAATGTCACACATGCCAATCTAACCCCTCAAGTTTCAGAAAATTGAACAGGGGCAGCTGTTGCACCCCAAAATTTGCCCTTACCTAGACAAGACATTGTGTACTAAGGTGTCCCAAGAGGTTCACAAGGTTCACAAGGTATCTCAAGAGGTTCACAAGGTTCACAATTAGTCAGAATGTTTGACAATTCCTTCAGACAAAGCATTCTCCTAAGCAATGCACCCTAAACTAGGGTTTTGAGTTTTATCAGGCTAAATGGATTTCCAAGGCCTCAAGTGAGATTCATAACATCTTAAATGTCTTCAAGAATCCCTATGTCAAGTTTCAAGGCTTTCCCAAAAGGTTTGCTCAGTCAAATGATCAGATAGGCTAAAATCAGTCAAAGTAGTCAAAAAGTCAAACTGAGGTCAACTGTGGTCAAACCAAAGTAAAACTTCATGATTTTTTGCCAACATCAAGTATATGGAGTAAACTTCATCATTTTATCAAGGGTTGATTATGATTCATCAAGGAGATTTCAGATCATCAAGAATCAGGAGTTTCTAAATTAGGGTTTTCATAGGAAAAGTCAACTGAACTTTGACCAGCCATAACTTTCACATGCTTCATCAAGAATTTTCCATCCAAAGCTCATTTTGAAGGAAATTAAATTCTATACAACTTTCTGTCTCACAAGTCAAGCCCAAAAATGCTTCATTTGGAAGGTATGAGCTAAGACATTATAGGTCATTTCAAAAGTCAACAAAAAGTCAACATCTTCCAAAGGGCATAACTTGAAAATGGTAAAAGATATGGACATGAGACCAAAGAGGTCTGTTAGAGGACTCTTTAAGATTTCCAAAATGTCCAAGAACACTTTCATAGCCTTAAAATTGAGGGATTTGTGTCTTTGCAAAGTTGGGAAATTTTGAGAGGTTTATTGAGCAAATGAGGTCTTAGAACCAATTCTTTCAACATGGGCTTGTATTTTTATGACCCAATCACTACCATGACATCATGCACGAACTAAAAATAATTTATTCATATTTTTATTTATTTTATTTTATTTATTTTAATTTTTTACATTAAAAATCATTTTAAATCAAAATAAAATATGAAAGTCTCAATATTTGATATGATTTTCATTCTAGAAATTCTTAAAAGTCAATTAAAGATGATTGGAATCATGTAAAATCAGATTGACCTAATTTAGAAAGGTTTTATAAGATATTTTCAATATTTGAAGGAAGTGAATCTTCATGATCAAGTAATCTCCACAAAGCCCATAAATCCAAAAGCTTTTGACCTAATTCAACTCCCTACATATACACAAACTGATCACAAGTGCAAAAGGACGAATTGGCAGCCTCCAAGAGTAAGAACAAAGTTTCAATTTTCACACAAAAAGTCATATTCGGTTTTGGACTTAGAGACACTTTCAAGGAAAAGTAAAAGTTGCTTTAGCTTCCTTGAGACTCACTGATCATGTTTCGATCATCCCTAACATCAAAACCATTACATATTGCATAAACCGAATCAATGTTTTGGCACTTTTATGATTTTTTCGTTTTCTATTATTTGTGCATTATAAATTGTGTTTGATGATTGTTTTGTGTTTGTAATGAGCTCAGGAACGTTTCTGGGCAATCTAATTTGAGTTTCGATACAGGATCATGAAGTTGCCATTGTTAGGGTTTAGAATGGCCGTTTAGGGTTTCTCCATTAAACCAATATAAATGAATTCTAAAGACGTCATTGAATTGGATTTGATGTGTGGATCATGTTTGTATAACAAATTTGTTGAAATTTTACGTATTGTGAGAGATTCAATTTCGCAGGTTCTTGAAGGAAAGAACTCGTAGGAAATTTCGTAAATATATTCGCAAGAAATATTGCAGGTAATAGGTTGAAGATGAAGCAACCTGGCGCCAAAATCTGATTCAAAAATTTGTTTTAAAATAAAATGTTTTATTGTTGAATCTATATTGAACGCGCCCCATATGGCTCAGCTGGTTTGTGTGTTTGCTTGTGAATATAATGGTCCTGGGTTCGATTCCCCCCCAGGCCATTTTGTTTTTTTTTATTTTTTTTTTATTTTTGCAGGTTAATAACAAAAGGATTCGTACCCATCATATAGTCACCAAGACACGCTTGGCCTGGTGGTAACGCTGCTGATCCAAAGTGAGGAGAGCCTAGGGCCTGAGTTCGAATCCCAACCCCAGGTATGTTATTTTTCTCATTTTTTTTCATTTATTTTGTTTTTATTTATATTATATTCATCTAATTAATTTCTTAAATAACAAATTTCTAAAATAAAATGTTTATATTATTTCTTATACAAAAAATTCATATTTTTAAAAATTCAAACTTTATTTTCCAAAAAACAAATTATTTATATTTATTTCATTATATGTTCATATTATTAATATTATATATATTTTGTAAATAAATTGATTATATGTAAATTAATAATTAAAAACCCTAATTCTCATGATTACAACCCTAACCCAAATTTTTTCTAACCCTAACCCTAATTTTTCTTAAATTTAGAATTTAACTTAATATTTTTATAAATTATAATTAATCATTAATCATTTGTTAAATATGTATATAATTTAGTATTTATTTATTATTATTAAAACCTATTTTCTTTATTAAAAATTTAAAATCTTTTCTAATATTAATTTATTTTTGCTAATCTCTTATTTTTAGTTTTCTAACCTTTTATCTTAATTATTATTATTATTACTAATTATTGCTTATTTATTATTATTTATCTTTATTATATTTCTCGATTATATTGCAATTGTCCCGAAGCTTTGTAATAGTTTAGGTTTGAATTTTTGCTTTATTTTTGCTATAAATGTATTTACCATGTGGTTAGTAATTCTAGGGTGTGAATAACATACTTGTGATTAAAATTAACTTAGAATAATTAACTTTAAAAGGTAAATATTTGAATGAACACTTACACACGTAAGTCGATCTTTGATCGCCATCTTGCACTTTCTAAGGTTACCTCTCATGTTGCCTATTTCAAAAGGTCAAGTAAGGTGTCTTAAGCAAAGTCCCTTCACAAATATCATCAAGTCCCTTCAGTTTATAAGATCAAGTCCCTTTGAGGTTGCCTACGATAAATGATCTTGTCCCTTTGAATAAAAGATGATAAGTCCCTAAGAATTGCTAAAGACACCTTGCAGTTGCCTAAGCTCAGATGTCCCTACACATGTCCCTTATACATCCAAGGTAATGACTACCTATTCCTTAATAATAGGGATAGTCTTACCATTGAAAGAACATGAGAACAGGAAAGACTTAATCTAGGGTAGGTTTCTCTCAGTTACTTGCTCATTTTTCAAAACCACTCCTTACACCTCACTTTTCAAACAATTTTCAAAAACAAGTCTTTGTATACATCCATACGAGGATCATTACAAAGTACTTAGAAAGTTTCTAATCACACACTACACCTTTTCAAAACAATTCAAAGTGAGCTAAGTAACTAAGAGCCCATGGATAACCATGGATATAAAGGGTGCTAACACCTTCCCTTTGTATAACCTACCCCCCGAACTCAAAATCTTTTAAGGTTTTTCCTGTTCTTTTATGTCCTTTCCTTTTGGATAAAATAAAAGTCAGTGGCGACTCTTGCTATCCGCAATATTTATAGAAAGTCAGTTCTCCCACCGTGTTACAGACGCGTGGTCCGTCTCTTGCTGAGATTTGACGATCATGTCGTCCATGTATACCTCAAGTATGTCCCCGATTTCTGTCTGGAATACCTTATTCATCATGCGCTGATATGTCGCGCCTGCGTTTTTTAGACCGAAGGGCATAACGTTATAATAGTAGTTGCCCGATTCGGTCATGAAGGCCGTGTATTTTTTGTCGGACACGGCCATGGGTATCTGATTGTACCCTGAGTAGGCGTCCATGAAGGACAATAGCTTGAAACCGGACGAATTGTCGACCAATTTATCGATGTTAGGCAAAGGATATGCGTCTTTCGGGCTTGCCCGGTTAAGATCAGTATAATCAACACACATTCTCCACTTTCCATTAGATTTCTTGACATGTACAACATTTGAGAGCCAGGTTGTGTACCTGGGCTCGGTTACAAATTTTGCCTCTAGGAGGTCTTTAACAGCAGATTCGGCCGCTCTGGTTTTCTCGGTCGACTACTTCCTCCTACGCTGGGTGACCGCTTTGTGTGTTGGGTCGATGGAGAGGTGATGACAGGCTGTCTCGGGGTCGAGCCCTAGAATTTCTGCGACGCTCCACGCGAACAGATCCACGTTTCCTTTGAGGCATGCCTCTAACTTTCGTTTCTCCAAGTCGCGCAGATGTGCCCCAATCTTAACGCACCGAGTCGGATCATCTCCCAAAGGAATCAACTCGAACTCTCCGTCTGGAATTGGCCGGGAAAGTGAATCGGTCAGCTTTTGAATGCCCTCGTTGTCGTCTGAGAACCTGCAGTCCAGATCGATCGAGTCTACCTGAGGAAAAGCCTTGGATGTTTGTCAAGTATCTGGTGAAGTCAATGCTGAAGGACTTGGTTGGTAAGATATTGAGCTAAGACCTTTAGATGCCGCCTCAAAACATCGGCGGGCAGCTTCGACGTTACTGTGCAACGTAGCAACCTTGCCCGAAGTAGTATAATACTTCATTTTTAGGTGGACGATGGATGGAACAGCGATCAGCTCGGCCAATGTTGGTCGTCCCAAAATACACTAGTATAGCGACGGGCAATCCACGACTAGGAACTGGACGCGGACCGTTTTGGCGGTCTCGGACGCCCCGAAGGTGACGAACAGATCGACGTAGCCCCATGGTCGGGAGACTGCTCCGTTGAAACCTTGTAAGTCTGATCCGACGTACGGAGTCAGGTGTGTTTCGTTTAACTAGAGTGTCGAAAATAACTGGGAGTACATGATGTCGCAGGAGCTGCCTTGGTCCACTAGGATTCTCCTTACACCAAAATTGGCCATTCGTGCCCGGATGAGTAGTGGGATGCTGGCATTTGGTGCCCCTCCTAAGAGTTCCTCCCGGTAAAAGGCAAGGGGTATTGAGCCTTCCCTTGGTAGGTCCAGGGTCGCACTCTGTGCAGGGTCTTTCGCAATCAGCTGGTCGAATTTCCTCTTTACGGATCCGACCGTGATTTTGTTAAAACCTCCCCCGGAGATGACCATTGCAGATGGAAATGTCTCCCATGGGCTGTGGGAGGAAAAATATCCCAGACTCCCCGTGTGATTGGGCAGGAAGAAATCCTCCGGGCGATAGATGCTCAGGGCGACTTGCATGTTCGAATCTGCTGGAATGGGCACAACCTCCTCGATTTTTTGAGTCTCCTGCGCTTCTTGTCGAGGAGTGTCCCTGGATTTGGTAAATTGTTTAAGGTGCCCGTCCTTAATAAGTATTTCGATTGCGTCCTTGAGATGGATGCAGTTTTCGGTATTGTGGCCGTGACTTTTGTGGAATCTGCAATACTTTGTTTTGTCCGTGCCCAGTTTGCTAGGTAGCTGCTTCGGAAAGCGTAATCCTGCTTGCCTGAATTCTGAGTTGGCACATTCGGACAAGATCTTCTCCCTAGAGACCGGGAGGGGAGTATATTCATGAAATCGGCCGACGGGTCCTCGGTGCTCCCGCGGTTCACGAGAGCGATCATCCTTTCTTTTGTCTCCTCCCCGACGAGATGTCGAGGGTTCATCAACCCGGTGGGGCTTTGCGTCCTCGCGACGCTGGGCGTCTCGGACGGAGCTAGCTGCTTGCTTTTCCTCATATTGGATATAAGCTTGGGCTTTCAACAAGAATGCGTCAAGGGTGGTCGGGGTCTCGATGCCTACCGCCCGGTGGAAATCGGTTGATGGGCGTAGTCCCCGTTCCAGCAAGTACTTCTTCATGTCGTCCGTTGTAGACACCTGGACTGCTTCTTTATTGAACCTTTCGATATAAGTTCGTAAAGGTTCGTCTTTCCCTTGGATGATCGCTTCGAGCGACGCTTCCATCTTCGGATGCCGCCTAGAGGCGGTGAAGTGCCTGGAAAATATGCGTCCGAGCTGTTTCCAGGAAGTGATGAATTCTGCTTCGAGGCTTTTGTACCACGTCATCGCTCCTTTCCTCAGAGTTGTAGGAAAGAGGCGACATTTGATCGCTCTTCGTACCCCTCGGTAGTCGAGCAAGGCATCAATATTCTCGATATGCTCGTCAGGATCTGTGGTCTCATCGTATGAGCCTAATGGTGGAGGTTTTTCTAAACCCCTTGGAAGTTTAGCCGCCATGATTTTCGACGAGAGGGGGCCCCTGGTGTCCTCATCGTCGCTGGAGTTGAATGAAGGGGATCTGGGCGCGCGCTTCTTTGCTCGCCGAGGTGATGCGGATCTTGATCTGCTCCTTCTTGATTTTCTTGGAGGGGAAGATCGAGAAGGAGACGGGTGAGGCCGTTTGTCCCCAGTAGATTCGTCGATGTGTCCTTTCCTCTTTCTCTTGGGAGGAGAGGGACTACGCCTTCTTTGGTGTCTCGCGAGAGACCGGGGTCGACAATTATTGTCCTCGAGACGAGCAATCTTCTCACCATGGGCGAGGAGCAACAAATTTGTCTAATTCAGAATTTCGGCTAGTGCGGCGAAATCAGATCCTGAAGGAGTTGGGGGAAAAGGAACTTTTGGACGACTCTCCAGAGGTTGGTCGCGGCCTGGAGAAGGAGAGGTTGTCTTCCCGTCTGGGTGATTTTGCACGGTTTCTTCGTGCGGAGGATGATGAATGTTGCTCTCACGTTGCGTGAAGATCATGTCGTTGTTCGACCGGTTGTCCGGATTGTTGTCTCGAGCAACCATGGATCTTGGTAAAAACTTTGGTTCTTGAAGACTTTGAGAGAGAAGAACGGGGAAATCAGAATTCCCACAGACGGCGCCACCTGATCGTACATGGAGATCAGGATCCGATATGGCTGGCGTCGAGCGTTGTTGAAGGATGGTGGATAAGGAGAGGTGGGGGGTGTACCTGCAAGGCACTCCGATGCTGAAGTAAGACACTGAGCAAAGAGTGAGCAAGTAAATATCTGACCCTCTCAAATGAGAGGGTTTATATATTGGTCCAAGTAGATGATTATTGGTTCAAACTGTTGGACGCGGATCACGGAATCCGTATGAATAGATAACGGTCAAAACTAGCCGTTGGAAGACTTCGTCTTGGTCGGTATGGCTTTGATCGGCAAAGACCATCACTCTTAACGTTGCTCGACATCGAGCGTGCCACAAAGCTGGTTCGCTTGGCCCAATTCTGGGAGTTGGGCCTACCCGGAACAATAATAATCTTGAGATTTAAAGTTAGTTGTCTGCACACACGATTTTGAAGTGATATGATCCTAAATGTATTTAGTTATACATATAAATTCGAAATGAGTTATTTAATTATTAAATAAAAATGATTATATAAATTTAATTGTATTAAACAATCGTATAAAAAATTCATGAGATGGAGAAAGAATAAAAAGAAAACTCTGAAATTAAAAATTAAAAATAAAGATTTTATTTCTCAAATAAAGACAACTGTTGATTAAAATAAAATAGATATTATTCTAATAGTAACATGTGAGATGGAACGTTAGTCATTTTGATAGTGACCCGTGAGATGAAAAATTAATTGTGTAATCTGCTATTGAGTATTATCCAATTTGATAAGTTATAAAATGTATTTAGTTACACAAGTAAATTTAAAATGAATTATATAATTGCGAAATGAACATATAAATTCAATTATATTAAATAACTATATCCGTGTAATAGAGAAATAAAAAAAATTGACATTTAAAATAAATTCTTATCTCTCAAATAAAAACAAATGTTAATTAAAAATAAACTATATATTGTATTGATAATGACTTGTTAGTGGTATAAATAATTTATTAATTTATAACTATAAATTATTTTTTCATAATTATGCATAATTTTTAAATATCTATAAAATAATTATGTTTTTTGATTGATTAAATTTTGTATTTTGAAATTTTTTTTTTTTTTTTTTTTGCATTCCTCTTCCTTTTATTAAAAATGGGGTTCAATTTTTATTTATTTATACTTTGAAAAAAATAATACGAGAAAGAGAATATGGAGAACAAGACAAATTTACAATGAATAAAAATGAAGGAAATTTAAAGTTTGAATGAGAATAAAAAAGTGAAAAATAATATAAGTGAAATTGAAAATTGAGTAAATGTGATGAAGCCATGTATTAAGTTGTGGTTGATTAGAATAAAAATAATTAATCCATTTTATCTGGTCCCTAGTACAGTGAAACTTTTATTAACAAAAGGATAATTTATGATATTTCGGACTATGTTATATTAAGTGATATATATATAGTTTGATTGATAGGGATTTGGGAAAGAAAACTAAATTGGCATTTACCAAAATAAAGTCAAAATGTTATTTAATAGAAATGTGAGTGTCTGAAGAGTAGTCTAGAACACTCCCAAGTCACGCTCACATGATGAAATGTATGGAGAAGTCTAGAACACTCGAAATATTCTCAACCATCTTTGGTTCCAGAAATGTCCAATAAATCCTATAAATTCCAACGCAAAAATAAACTTTTCAAACACCATTAATATTCTTGCTAGCATCATTGCAAAAAGGAAGATAAAAAAAATGACATCAACTCTACCAAATATGAGCTTCTATGCTCCCACTTCATCTTGCAGAATGAACAAAATTTCCAATGTCAAACTGTCAACATTGTCAAGAACAAGGAATAGAACTTTCTACAACAATGTAAAAGCTATGGCACCAGGAGATGAAACAAACTTGCAGAGGGCAAAGCAGTCACCAAAGTTGAAGTTGTCACAAGCTTCACCTAGAGGTAAAAAAATATATATGATTTTACCAAACGTTTTACTTCATTGACACTAACAATGACAAATGACTTTTTTTGACAGTGTTGTTGAACCAGTTTCCAGTAGCCAGGACAGTGCAACAAATGATGGACACAATGGATCGGATTGTGGAAGATCCATTGGTGTACAATGACGGTTCGCGTTGGTTAGTTGTGGAAAATGATGAACAAGTTAAGAGAAAAAATCCTTGGCTAATAAAAGAAGGGCATGATGATTACAAGGTTAGATTTAACATGCCTGGTATGAACAAGAATGATGTTAAGGTATGGATTGAAGAGAAAACGCTGTTAGTGAAAGCAGAAAAAGTGGCTACAGAGAAGATTAATGAAGGTCAAGCAAATGGCAATGGAGAATTAAGTGAAGAACATGAAGATTGGCCTGCGAATAGCTATGGTAGGTATAATCATAGGATTGCACTTCCGGAAAATATCGAGTTTGAGAAAATTAAGGCACAGGTTAAGGATGGTGTTCTTTACATAACAATTCCTAAAGCTAAAGCTAATGCAAAAGTAATTGGCATAGATGTACTATAGTTTTTCTAGTTTCTATACTTGCTATTTGATATTGAAGATCTCTGCAGTGACATTTCAATGTATTTTCTTAAATTATTATGGATATAGTTCTGCTATTTGACATGTTTTGAAGGACAAAGGCTAAAAGCAAAGCCTCTTTGGATTTAGAATCAAGAAGCATACTCTTATTCAAAGGAATATGAAAGACTTTTTTAGGAACATGCCATGATTGATCAAAATCCAGTTGTTTTGAATTAAAATAGTGTGTGGCGAAGATTGAAGAGAGCAAGAATGTTTAAATGGTAAGAAAACTGAAAGAAAACAAAAGAGAATGGATAAAAGTTGGAAGCTAAAACAGACAAAAAGTGATTATTTTTGTGAATGCTTCGGTGATTCCCACATTGTTTTAGGGGAAGAAAATGTTGGTCTTTATATAGACTAAAAACTTGAAAATTCAAACAATTCTGGATTAAGATGAAGAGTCTATGCCATTAGTTGCCCTTAAGCCCAAATTTCTTATTTTAAAATTTATCTTAAATGTTGTTCAATATATATCTAATATATCTAATATATAAGATATATATAGAAAAAATAAATTAATAAAATAAATTAATTAATTAAAAAATTCATAAAAAATAATATCCAAAAAAAATATTTTAGTAATTATTTAAATTAAAATTATTTTAATTATTAAAATTAAATATTATAAAATAAAATATTCATTAAAATAAGAAGACACATGTAACATCTCATTAGTGAGAGTGCCAAATGGGGATCACGAAAATCTCAAGGCAAGTAAACTTTAGGCAACAAAAAGCTTATTTTTAAAATGGTTTAATTAAATTTTAATAAATTTTAAAATAGAGAGGCCAAAAGTATATTTAGTATTAAATTGAATAAAAATCGAGTGTGAAAGTGTGAGAAAAAATAAAATGAATGTGTTAAAATGATCTATGCGAAATAAATTTTCAGAAAACAGACAGGCAAAGATCAGATTCTGCAATAAAAAGTGTCCAATTAAAAAGGTTCAAGCTGATCAAAATGTGACCTCAAATTGGATCGAAAAAATTAAATGCCAAAATCGGGTTAAATTATATGAATCATAAATCAATAAACATGACAACTGCAAGCCCAATCTTGAAATTTTTCTTCTGTTAATTTTATGCGCGATTGACTATCAATTCAACCGATTTGTCTATAAAACCAAAATTTTAGTTTGGTCGACTTTTTAAGCGTTATGTTGAATAAAATGCATGTTATGATATGTAAATGATGCAAACATCTTGTGACTGCATTGATATATTGATTTAGGGGAAAAATTGAGGTGTGACACACTGTAGTCTAAAAACCTAGCTGAAAGGAAGTTAGAAGAACTTCAAAGTTCATTAGCAAGACTCATAAGATGATGATGAAGCAGAGGAACTCGAAAAGTGAAAAGGTGATTGAATAGGTATTGCAAGCACGATTCATCAAGAAATTTGGAGAAAAAAAAGATGAAACAGAGAAAGAATCTTGCTAATGACGAGAAGTTAAGCAAGAATTTAAAGAATCACACTGATTCAATCAAGAAAGTCATAAACAACAAGTATTAGGGGAGGAAAGTTGACACGAAGGAGGTGTAGTGTTACATTGTCAATGATTTGGTCATTATGCTCGAGATTGTTGAAGAAAGAAGGAATCAAGAGCAAAAGATATTAACGAAGTACAATATGCACATGCTAGAGGAAGCAACTTTGATGTTATGTCACTCATGACAAATACTCAGTCAAATAATGAACAAACCAATGTGTGGTACTTGGATTCAAGATGCAGTAACCACATAACTGGTAATAAAAACTTGTTCACCAAGTTTGATGAATCGGTCAAGAAAGTGATTAGGTTTGCAGATGGAAGGCATGTCATATCATGTGGAAAAGGATACATAATACGTAAAAAGGATGGTAATCATTCAAACATGACTTTAGAGGTCTAGGCATGCTATGTAACACCCCATTTCTACCCGATAATTATTAATAAAATCAGAGTACAAAATTCTAACAATTAAATGAGATGATACATTTTCAACTTTAAAAACAACATTCAACACCTGATTAGTCTTTAAAGCCAAATACTTTATTTTATGCAGCAGATTCATAAACGTTATCATATTGTAACTCGTCTTGCATTCAACATCAAAACGACTTAAAAGCGACAATCTTTAATAAGGACAACTAAAAATTTAGCAGAATAATTAAATTCGACATCAACAGAAAACATGCGTTATACCCCCGAGTGCTACGTATCAGAGCGACAACACCGACTCAAATCTACTAAGGTATTCATCTATACTCTGGATTACCTGCACGTTGCCAATAGAGGGCAACATTCAAATAGAAGGGATGAGATATCGAGCTATATAATCAAGCATATGATAAATACATATCAAATCAGATTATATAAACCACCATCCCCTAATTCACAAACAACTTAAACAACACAAGATACAACTCAACAACGTATTATGAACTTAGACAAATGCAGTACATGTGGTACCATTGGAGCAGAACTTCCAACTTATAAACATGTAAATTAATAGAGGCATCAACAACAAGGCATAAGCCTTCAACTTTATTTTCCAATCCAGACCAACTTACCGAACAACAACTCTAACTTAAATAATTCTATGTTATGACTCTATATGAATGTCATACAACAACAATTATAGCAACATAGCAACACAACAACATTCAACTTTGGCCAAAGGTCTGCAACTTATATTCTTGCCTTTCATAAGGCCTTGCATCATAAAACAACAACCAACAACTATACAACTTATAACAAAGCAACACAACACAAAAGAAACAAATTTTACTGCATTCCTATCCACACAGGTTTCGACTAAAACCGCTTGATTAAATTATTTACTACGCTCTGTTATTGCTACTTACTACCTAGCTTATTACCTCTGTCAATTTCCGGCAACACTGCCATTAATCCAATTTATCAATCCTGCTACCAAATACTATTTCACTACCACTTAAGTATTCCCTACTAGTTCATCACAATATTACTCAAAACTCTTTGTTCATCAATTATTATGGTCACCGCTACTTCAATTAAGGGTGCCCTTCCAATTTAATTATACTTCTGGAACTAATTTTTTGGATAAGCAAACTTGCAGAAAACAACAAAATACAACACAGAAGCAAAACAACAAATTCCACCCGGACCCCGTGTGACTATCGTCACACTTGCATGATCCTCGTCACACTTGCATGATCCTCGTCACACTTGTGACGGTCTTCCTAGGGATGTGACAGACTTCACTCATCCCAGACGGACATCTGGAAAATGGGACAGTTATCCCCAAAGCCAAACCTACAACTTCTCTATGTTTCTCTCCCCCGTCTCTGTAACTCCTTCTTAGACCAATCTCCAATTAACCTAGTACGACAAAATCAACACCAACACCACAGATTCATACACGACATCACTACCTAATCAATTTATGTTTAATCTGACAACTCAATTTAATTCTTTTATTCAACCAAAACAACTTATCAAAAACCAAAACAGCTTATTCAACCAAAACAACTTATGCAACCGAGAACACAACAACTGACAACAACAATTCATATACCCAATCCCACATATATTCATCATACAGTCTTGATTATAGATGTATAATCCTACCATCACTTTGGATTGAAAGCGATTCTAACACTTTGATTGGAACCCTATCTTTTCCTTCTCCTAAGCATTTCACGTAACCTCCTTTTTCTCAACTTCGTGTTTTCCTTACTGATAACCTATTTCCTCTGATCCTAATTAACTTATGGTTTTTCTTAATTTTAATAATTTCTATTGGGCCTAACCATACACCTCCCATATTACTAATCCTATTCACCAAACAAGCTCATTTATCAAAAATAACATAAGTTTACAAATAAACTCACAACTTAATCAACTTAATTAACTTAGCAACTCAACGCGGAAACAACACCAATCATACGACAATATTTAATTAATTAAATAAATAGGGTATTACATGTTCAACCTGAAAAAAGATGTTGTATGGCTTACCTCAAGTGAAGGAATCAAGTCATATATGTGTCTGAAATGCTGCAAAGCAAAACAGACTAGGAAACCATTCAAACATGACTTGTATATAAAGTTGAGAGAAGAGTTGGAGCTTGTTCACTCTGACGTTTGAAGTTAGGTCAAATGAAGGTAATTTCTATTTTCTAACTTTCATAGATAAATTCACCAGATATATTTGGATTTATCTTATTGAAAAGAAGAGTGAGGTATTCACAGAGTTCAAGAATTTTAAGTTCCATGTCGAGAAATAAAATGGATGCAAGTTAAAGAAATTAAGAATTTGTGGTGAGATGAATACACCTCTATAGAATTTGCAAGATTTTGCAATGAGTATAACATAAGGTCATCGCACCATGTACACCTCTGCTCAATGATATAACTGAGATGAGGAATATAATTATACTAAACATGACCAGGAATATGTTGAAAGCTAAATAAATGTCAAAGAGATTCTGGGGGTGAAACGACTTCAATAACATTTACATTCTAAACAGATGTCCAACCAAAAAGATAGCCGAGAAGATTTCATATGAGATTTGCTGTAACATTCCGTATAATATATATCTAGAATAATATCAAATTTTATGTTTTGAAATTTCAGTATATTTTTTATTCCTCCTCCTTTCATTAAAAATGATCAATTTTTATTTATTTATGTTTAGAAAGATAAAAAGGAAAAGAGAAAATGGAGAGATTGACTGACTTAAAATGAAAGTGAAAAAATAAAGGGAATTTGAAATTGGAATCAAAATAAGAAGAAAAGAAAAGGAGAAAAAGAAAGTTAAAAATTGAATAAATAGTAACTTATAATGTAGGGTAAATTTTATTAATCCAAAAGATATTTGGTAGTAATATTATATTAAAAGATGTTTCCTATGTTTTAAAATGAGTGTTGTTTTAGAGAAAATAAATTGCTCCAAAATAAATGTCATTCACCTTTTATAATGTATGAATTATTATTACTTTTTCATTTTATTTCTGAATTATTACTTTCTTCGTCTCAAATATTTCATACTAATTGAAAAACTTAATTATTACTTTATGAAAAAGATAAATTATCTTTGGCTTTAAAATAATGTCCCTCATGAATATATTGTTGAAAAAACCAGAAATGGAGGGGTGAAAAACAGTGTGTTTGGGAAAGATGAAGATGATTATGTGAATAGAGAGAGATAGAGAAATAGAGAAAGATTGAGAGAATTGAATCATATGGCATTAACAATTCAACTATGACATACAATGTCTATTTATAGGGTACAAATTGGAACCACAAACAGGCCCAAGAATTGTAAGAAACTAAATTCTGCAGTTAAACTATTTTGGACACTTTTTCTACTATACTTCCACTGGTGGAAGTTTTATTCAAAAACTGCCTTTTTCGTATTTCTCTGCTTTTCACTTGCTCTATCAAGCATTTGAATTATTAAGGACTTCCAATGCACCACCTTAATTCAAATGCTCCACACTCATCATGCTCAACTTCTTCACAAGTCTCTTGAACACATCACTTGTCACGCCTTTCGTTAACAAGTCTGCGACTTGTTCTTCGCTTCTGCAGTATCCTAAATGCAACTGTCCAGAGCTCACCAATTCTCTCAAATAGTGGAATCGCATTTCAATATGCTTGCTCCTCCCATGAGCTATGGGATTCTTAGCAAGGTTTATCGCTGAAATGTTGTCCACAAGTAGCAAAACAACCCCATTTCTACTGCTGTCCAGCTCCTTACATAGATTCACCAGCCACACAGCTTGGCATGCACACATCGACGCTGCTATATACTCAGCCTCGCAAGAAGAGAGGGCTACAACCGGTTCCTTTTTCGAACACCAAGAGATTGGTGCCTTACCGAACATAAAGAGATACCCCGCCGTAGACTTTCAATCATCCTTATCTCCGCACCAATTGGAATCGGTGTATCCGAGTAACTCACAACTTATGCCCATGTCGCTTGCCGGAAACAAAATTCCACAGCCAAGAGTACCTTTCACATATCTAAGGATCCTCTTAACTGCTGCCAAGTGTGATACCTTCGGCCTCTCCATGAATCTACTCGCAATACTGACACTAAACGCCAAATCTGGCCGCGTATTGCACAAGTAACGCAATGATCCTATCAATCTCCGGTATTGAGTAGGATCCACATCTTGTTCTTCTTCACTCTTGGACAACTGTAATCGTGTCTCGGCTGGTGTTGTGGCAGCATTGCAATGCTCCATATCACACCTCTTCAGAATTTCCATGGCATACCTTCTTTGGTGCATGAGCAGTCCCAATTTTGTCCTTTGGAACTCTATGCCTAAGAAATATTTCATGATACCAAGATCACTCATTTCAAATTCCTTCATAAGCTCTCCTTTGAACTTTGAAATGTTCTTTTCACAGTTGCCGGTAATCAACAAATCGTCCACATAAAGACAAAGAATTATTACTCCCTCACTTGCATCCGGTTTCACATAAACTCCATGTTCGGATACGCATTTCTTGAAACCAACATCGCTAAGAAATCCATCTATGTGTTTGTTCCAAGCTCTTGGAGCTTGTTTCAAACCATAGAGTGCCTTCCTCAACTTATAGACCTTTGCCTCTTGATTTTTGATCACAAAACCAGGTGGTTGTCTCACATATACCTCCTCATCAAGTGGACCATTCAAAAACGCAGATTTGACGTCCATTTGATACAACGGCCAGTTGTTGTTATTTGCCATCGCAACAACTAACCGAATGGTTTCATGCCTTGCAACTGGAGCAAACACTTCATCGAAGTCTATCCCTTCCTTTTGCAAAAATCCATTTGCTACTAATCGAGCTTTATGCTTGATTATCTCGCCTTTCGGATTCGCTTTCACTTTGTAGACCCATTTCACACCTATCACCTTTTTACCTTTCGGTAAATCTACCAACATCCAAGTACTATTCTTCTCAATCGAATTCAGTTCTTCTTTCATCGCACACATCCACTTTGGATCGCTTAATGCCTCCTCCGTATTCACCGGTTCGGATTCGGCCATTAGAGCGAAGTGAATAAGATCACCCTCATTGTTGATCTCGCTATCTCGGAATAATTCACAATCTCGGAGTCTCTGAGGCAATCCTCTTTGCCTTGTTGGTCGTCTACTTGATTCACCTGTTTCGGTTACAAAAGGTTGTTGTACAGCACCTTCAGCAGGCTGAGAATTCAAATTTTCCTGCATGAAATCGATTTCAGCTTCACCAGAACCAATTCCAGCAGCAGCTCCAGAATGCTGATCTTCCTGCAGGAAATCGATTTCATCTTGCGGCAAATCGATTTCCTGAACTGATATGGCAGATTTTCTGCTGTCAAACTGCCGAAACTCGTCCACGATCACATCTCGACTTATCACAATCTTCTTGTTACTCATATCAAACAGCTTGTAGCCTCCGGTAGGATGATAACCAACCAGCAACATCATTTCACCCTTGTCATCTAATTTCTTTCGAATCTGACCCGGAATATGTCGAAACGCTACTGAACCGAAAACACGCAAGTGACTCAAACTTGGCTTGTGTCCACACCATACCTCTTCTGGAGTAACCTTGTCCAGCTTCTTTGTAGGACACCTATTTATCAAGTAGGCAGCTGTAGAAACAGCTTTTCCCCACAACTCTTTCGGAAGATTTTTCGCTTTCAACATGCTACGAACCATGTTCATAATCGTCCGATTTTTTCTCTCGGCAACACCATTTTGCTGAGGCGTATAGGGTGGTACAACCTCACGCACAATACCCTCATCGTCACAATAACTCCCAAATTCCCTCGAAGTAAATTCTCCTCCTCCATCGGTTTTGAGAATTTTGAGTTTGTGACTACTTTGTCGCTCAACCATGGATTTAAATCGTTTGAACATATCAAACACCTCATCCTTCCTCTTGATTAGATAAATCCACAGCTTCCTACTGAAGTCATCAATAAACGTGACAAAGTATCGGTTACCTCCATACGAATTGACTTGCATCGGCCCACACACGTCCGAATACACCACCTCAAGGAGATGCTTGGTCCTATGACCTGTATCCTTGCTGAAAACACTCTTGTGTTGCTTCCCTTGAACACATTCAACACACAACTCAGCTGGAACCACGATTCTTGGCAGCCCGGTCACCATACCATGTCTATGCAACGCGTCGAGGTCTCGAAAATTGAGATGACCAAGACGGTAATGCCATAACCACTCCTCACGACTTGCCGTTGTAGCTAAACATCGATGCTCCATTACTTTCAATGCTATCTTGAAAGTTCGATTTGCAGCCATCGGTGCTTTAAGTACCAAAACTCCCTTTCGGTCCAAAACGCGCAATACCTTGTTTTCCATGCGAATAATGTAATCTTTCTCGAGTAGTTGGCCAATGCTCAAGAGATTACATTTGATTCCTGGAATGTACAACACATCCTTGATTAATGAACGACCACCATCTTTCTTCACGATCAAGACATCTCCAACGCCATCGGCGGATAACGTCGTATCATCGGCAAATCTCACTTTATTCTTCGTGGCTTGATTGATCTTGACAAACCAATCCTTTCTTCCCGTCATATGAGTCGAACAACCAGAATCCAAGTACCACTCATCACTACTTTGAATTCCATCTCGAACCGTTACCATTGCATTTTTCTCCGAACGCGTTTCTGCAGAATTGTCTGCACTGCTGCCACTGCTATCCAGCCCTTCTCTCATGCCATAATTCTCTTCCGTGATCATCACAAGAAGCGTATTATCATCATTCGCTTCTTCCCTAGCAACCTTCGCCTCATCCGCGCGATTTTCTCTTCGTTTTGCGTGGCAATACTTTGCGAAATGCCCAAGCTTTTGACAATTGTAACACTTCACGTTACTTTTGTCGAATGGCTTGTGGGTTCCTTGATCACCCTCCTTGGAGCTTCCCTCACCTTTTTGCCCCTTTGAATTTTGTGAGTCTCTACCACCAAAATTCTGGAAATTGGACTTCCCTCTCGGATGCCCTTTCCTCTCCGATCGTTTACTCTTCTCATGAAGTCGCGCTTGCAACGCTATTTCCGACTTCGCTTTATCGTTTCCCCTCTCATCCATTCGTTGTTCATGAGCTTCTAGTGAGCTTTGAAGCTCCTCCTTCGACAACAACGATAAATCCTTCGATTCTTCAAGCGCAACGACAATGTTGTCGAATCTTGGCGTTAAAGAACGCAAGATCTTCGACACAACATTCTGTTCTACTGTAGTTTCCCCGCACGACTTGATTTGATTCACCACACGCGTAATACGCGTCACATAATCGTTTATCGACTCCTTGTCCTCCATTTGCATTAACTCGAACTGTCGCTTGTGAGTTTGTAACCTCACCACTTTGGCTTTGGCAGCCCCTGCATAAGCCTTCTCAAGAATCTCCCACGCTTGCTTTGCGGAATCGCAATCACCTACTTTTTCAAAATTGTCACCATCGACACAAGAATGGATCAAGTACAGCGCTTTGTAATCCTTCTTCTTCTCTTCTTTGAACGTAGCCTTTTGAGCATCCGTAGCTCCTTCGACGAGAGACGTAACACCATCTTCGATCACCGCAAGAACGTCTTGATAGCCGAACAAAACCTTCATTTGCTTCGCCCATTTGTCGTAGTTTTTCGAATCAAGAATTGGGAGATTGGTGGGAATTCGATCATTAGAAACAGTAGCCATTATTGCAGCGGATTAGGATCAATAACCGGAGCTCTTGATGCCAAATGTTGAAAAAACCAGAAATGGAGAGGTGAAAAACAGTGTGTTTGGGAAAGATGAAGATGATTATGTGAATAGAGAGAGATAGAGAAATAGAGAAAGATTGAGAGAATTGAATCATATGGCATTAACAATTCAACTATGACATACAATGTCTATTTATAGGGTACAAATTGGAACCACAAACAGGCCCAAGAATTGTAAGAAACTAAATTCTGCAGTTAAATTATTTTGGACACTTTTTCTACTATACTTCCACTGGTGGAAGTTTTATTCAAAAACTGCCTTTTTCGTATTTCTCTGCTTTTCACTTGCTCTATCAAGCATTTGAATTATTAAGGACTTCCAATATATATGAGAGAGAGAAATTAAAAGAGTTGAAAAATAATAAATCTTTGAGAATATATTAAAGAAATTGTCATTAACATTGTATTAGGAATGTATAATATGTGATATTTTGAGACAATTTTTTTTTTGATAAAATGACTTATAATATATGGATCTTGATAACTAGTATCCTCGTGACATTCTTTAAGATTTTTAAATAAAGAAATATTATATAATAAAATCGATTATTTAAATTTCCAATGCATTAAATATATATATTTCCAAAAAAAACTTACTTCTTTAAGATTTAAAAAGTATCCCAAAGACACCGATTAACATTTCCCGTACTTAATATATTAATAAGATTAATTTAATAAAAATATAATATTTTATATTTTGTGACAATATTATTACATTCATCCCTGAGTTTTGAAATGGATAGGGTATTTGGGAACCAAAATAAAGTCAAAACGTTATTTACTAAAAATGTTTTTTCTAATAGAAATGTTAGCGTCTAAAGAGTAGTCTAGAACACTCCCAAGTCACGCTCACATGATGAAATGTATAGAGAACTCTAGAACACTCGAAATATTCTCAACCATCTTTGGTTCCAGAAATGTCCAATAAATCCTATAAATTCCAACGCAAAAATAAACTTTTCAAACACCATTAATATTCTTGCTAGCATCATTGCACAAAAGATAAAATATGACATCAACTCTACCAAATATGAGCTTCTATGCTCCCACTTCATCTTGCAGAATGAACAAAATTTCCAATGTCAAACTGTCAACATTGTCAAGAACAAGGAATACAACTTTCTACAACAATGTAAAAGCTATGGCACCAGGAGATGAAACGAGCTTGCAGAGGGCAAAACAGTCACCAAAGATGAAGTTGTCACAAGCTTCACCTAGAGGTAAAAAATTATACAAGTCCTTTAAGATCTTACCAAAGGTTTACTCCATTGACACTAACAGTGACAAATGACTTTTTTTGACAGTGTTGTTGAACCAGTTTCCAGTAGCTAGGACAGTGCAACAAATGATGGACACAGTGGACAGGATTGTGGAAGATCCATTGGTGTACAGTGACAGTTCCCCTTGGATTGTCGTCAAAAATGATGAACAGAATAAGAGAAAATTCCCTTGGCTAATAAAAGAAGGAGAAAAAGATTACAAGATTAGATTCAACATGCCTGGTATGAACAAGAATGATGTTAAGGTATGGATTGAAGAGAAAATGTTGGTTGTGAAAGCAGAAAAAGTAGCTACAGAGCAACATGAAGGTCAAGCAAATAACAATGGAGCATTAAGTGAAGAACATGAAGATTGGCCCGCAAATAGCTATGGTAGGTATAATCATAGGATTGCGCTTCCGGAAAATATTGAGTTTGAGAAAATTAAGGCACAGGTTAAGGATGGTGTTCTTTACATAACAATCCCTAAAGCCAAAGCTGATGCAAAAGTAATTGGCATAGATGTTCAGTAACCTCTGAAGTGGCACTTCAGATTAGAAAAGTATTTCATTTTTTTCAACTTAATATTGGTTTTGGTGTATCTGTGTTATGTTTTGTGTCTCTATAAGTGCTTTATAGAGAATGATTATAAGCTCATAATAAAGTTGAGTTAGTTCACAGCTACATTCATTTTTGTTATCTAAGCTCTAAGATGAGAGACAAAATCAGATTGTGTTCCTCTAATCACGAAACAACAACTAAATTTACAAAGAATTCGGCTTACAATTAGCAAAACAAATAGATGTGGGATTTGAATCCTTTGGATAGATGTGGGATTTGAATCCTTTGGGTACATCTTCACTTTCTGAAAAATCAGGTTGAGAGCTTCGGGTAAGATCTACTGATTAAGATGGCTTCTTTTTTCGGCCAGCTTGTGAGATACGTTTCAGCATTTGAGTTTCCCTTTTCAATCCTCTGAAATACAGAAGTTCAAACGTTGTTGGAACCATTGCAATGGTTATTTTTAAAGCATGATTATTACAAACAAGTTTTGAAACAAATACCTCCGATATAAATAAATGTATAGATAGTAAAATAACAGCAGCGTCACAAGAAAAATGGAGGCAGCAATGTAGAACCCGTTTCTCCTTTTCTGCACAAATCAAGAAACCAGTTAATGAATATTTTCCTTAATTTCATCATTTCATTGCTACAACTCAGTAAGCAGTAGCAGACAAGTGCAAATGACTTCACATGAATTGTATCCCACCAGTAAACCCCCTCACATGAATTGTATCCCACCAGTAAACCCCCACCTGACTATAGCACAGTTTGTTCAAATTACACTGCACTTGAAGTACAACTGCATATACAGCTGCTATCTGACAACATTTTTTACTAAATCGCGCATAGCATGACAATAGTGGTTTTGTCTTAATTCGGCGGCAAAGTTATAGCGCTATAGCTGCTATTTAACAATACTATTTGACATCATTTTGTACTAACTAACATATTGTGGAGCAATAGCTATGCCTATGGTGCCGCTATAACAACTATTTAACAGCAATGAAAAGAAAAATGATGAAAAAAACAATTTAGTTTTAAATTAGAGTCAAATTACCCTGCGCCCTCGGGAGAAAGGCTTCCGACTTCCAGCGCAGCTGTGGGCATCACAGAATTGATGCAAGAAGAATTCTGTCAAATTGTTAGTGTTAGAAAAACTTCCATCAGTATACAAATTTTGCAGAAGAATTAATAGAAAATTGCAATACCGTGAAGCCGGCTTGCCGCAGGGCCCGTGTTAACCGGAAAACAACTATCTGCCAAGGTCTATAAAAAAAATAGGGAAATTAAAACATAAATATGGGTTTAACTTATATGAATAGACAAAAGAAACAAGAAAAACAAAAGCACACCTCACATAGATGTTTATTCCTTGCTGCAGCAGCAGGATTGCACTTTGATTTTTTTGACCTGGAATTGATGTCATGGTCACAGTGCAATGCTCCACATACATCTGCTAAGCACTGGCTTTCATTCTGGGATCAGAAAAATCATCTCATTTAAGTTGTTAACGCTGCAACGCGACAAACCGAGTAGATAAAACTACCAAAACTCTAACAGCTTCACACCTTCCTAAACTATAACAAATGCTTTAAAGCACCATTTACTTGTTCATCAATGGAAGAAAACATAAAAATTGTATTGATTCTATTAAACAAGAAGCGTCATACCAAATTAAGTAAATTGGAGTGTCTGTTGTCAAAATGCTGATCAAGATGTTTCTCTTCGTAGAAAAGTTTCTTACAGTATCCACACTGCCACTCATTTATATCAATATGAGATTTATGCTGTTCCTGATCTCTGTATATATCATTTTCAGGGTGAAGCCTGCACTTTCTTGAGATATTATACTTTTCTTTCTCCACAACTGGCGTCAAATACTGTGCAACAAGGATCATGTATCAAGAGAATGTACATTTATCAATTACGCAATATCAATGCAAGTAGGTCACAGAGTAGGATTAATCGAGTCAATCATTCGAGTCCTACCTCTTGAATGATCTTCCAAGCTATTCTACTTCTTTCTCTAGAGCAATGTATTCGATGAACATCACCATGCTCCTGATTCAGAATTCTGAACAGCGACATTATCTATTATTAGTCATACACTCATACCAATTCCAGTACAAGAAGCAAAAAAGCACAAACATATAGACTAAGAAAACTTAAACGATATAGCATCAAACACTTCAGATCCAAAGCAAACCATGGGCACAACACGACACTGACACACGTAGTTATAGTGAATCTCTTTCATTTTCTTAGACTATTAGTCGTCTCAACACGGCAGTGATGTGTCTGGTGTCCTTGGTAGTAATTCAATGCAAGTTATGAAACACAGACACAGACATCAAATACGACATATTGACTTGATAGTAATTTGAAAAAGTACATAACTTAAATGTAATTTCATATGTCGGTGTCGGACACAGATACATCTCTCACACCGAACATATCTCTATTCAGAGGTGTCAGTGCTACAGAGACCGGTGATCATAAATGTAATTATCATATTGTTTCTCATAATAGGATCACCAAACCTATTAGATGAACTCTGAAATACAAGCTAATAAGTTCAGTCAGATATTAAAACTGACTCACCTTGCAGTATCTGAATCTACATAACCCTGTAACAAAAAAACAAAACAAAAATTTATTTTCACACTAAAGAAAATTACACAATAAGCTATTATACAACTCCAATTCCAATTCCAATTCAAAATTCATACAATTCAAACAGAACATGATTAAATTCAACAAATTCTCATAAAAAAAAGTACATAAAAAGAGGATTTTTTATTTGAACTGAATGATTACATTATCAGTGTGTGGTAGAGATGAGGTTAAGGAAACCCTTGTAAGAAGCAAGAAGACGAAGAAACGATGATACCGAACGAAAATCTTATTCATTCCTCTTGTGGATTTTCTTGTTCGGTTTCAGAGAATCGGGAAAGAAAGAAATTGAAGATGCTTGCTTGCAGAGACTCGGGTCGGTACAAGAAACCACGATAGAGTAGCCAATTAGAATTTGCCACGTGTTAAATCTTTGTATTTAGCACACTTTTTACTTACATGGTTTAACGATGGGATTTTTTTTTGGGATAAAATCTAGGGGTTTCTTTTCTACTAGGAGTCATTTTGAAGAATATGATTTTCATGAGTTGTAATAATTTAAAATTCAATTATAATTTAAAATTCAATTATATGAAATGGAATGCTAATCATTCTGATTTAATTGAAATGCATTGACACGATACAATTTTATTCTGTCCGTAAATTATAATCATTGAATATTAGAATATATTTGATTTTTATTTTAAAAATTTATAAAATAATACAAATAGATGATATGGTAATGAATTAACGGTGTAAATATATTTACACGGTCGATGTATAACAATTAATAATATATTTTATTTTTAATCTTTCTCTCTGAAAATAATTGTTTATCAAGAATATAAATGCATTAATTATTATGTTTTTTCATTAATATTTATTGAATATAAATGCATTAATTATTATGTTTTTTCATTAATTATTTATTTATTTAATAAATTTCATTTAATTATTTATTTATTTATTTGTAAAGAAGTTTTACACGTGAGTGAGTCATAGTTGAAGGTTGGAACAACTTTGACTTTTATATTAAAAACTTATAGAATAATGCAAGCATGTGTAAAACTTTTTACAGTGTCAGTACATAGTAATTAATCTCTTTTATTAATTTTTATGAACACCAATAGCTTTGAATTTAGATCAGTCAAATAACATAAACTTAAAAAAAAAATCAAACAACAATGTCACGTCAGTATTATATCTATTTAATTTTTAAATAAATGAAAATTTTAAAACAATTTAAAATGACTGTATCAAAGAATTCATATAATTTTTCATAAATATATGCAATTAATTGTGTTTTTTCAATAATTATCAATAACTTAAATATGATATTTTTATGAGTAGTAGAAAAAATTATAATCTCGTATATTCAAGATAGGGATGTTCGTGGTTCGATTTGGATTGATTTTTAAGTAAAATATCATCTGATTTAAAGATAAATTTACTCGCGGTTTGGTTCGGTTTTGAATAATAGATTAAACAAATTTGATTTAATCAAATTTAATGTGATTTAATTTAGATTGATTTTTTTGGATATCCAAATAACAAATTATAATTTTTATTAATACTCTAAACGTACTAATAAATAATAAATTTGACATATTATAGCCTATATTATATAAAAGTTAATATTATAAGATAAAAATAATAAAAATAAGGATTAAATATGTTTTTGGTCTCTATAAAATTATCAAATTTTGTTTTGGTCCCAGTAAAAAAATTGCGTGTTTTGCTCTCTAAAAACTAATTATACATGTAGTTTTAGTCCCTAATATTAATCCAATGTGTATTTTTGAATGATTATTTTGCAGATGTGTTTAGAATGTTATAAAAAATTCCTATAAAAAAACTCAAAATTATATTTATAAGTCTAAATTTTCATTACTTTTATCATTATCTTATAAAATTTAAAAAATTCATATTTAACTCTTCCCATTTTAAAAAATTATATAATTTGATAAATAAATATTTTATAGTAATCTGAATACGTATGAAAAAATATTATTCAAAAATTTAAAAATTTAGAAATAATTAAATAGGTTTCAAAATTTTAGAAAAATAACAAAGACTAAAACTACATGCATAAAAAATTTGTAGGGAACAAAAAATATCATTTTTTTAATAAGGACTAAAAATAAAACGTGAGATATTTATAGGGAACAAAAACATATTTAACCCTAAAAATAAAAAGATTAAATCAAATTAATAAATAGAATTGAAAAAATAAGTATTATCTAATATTAAATTAACATAACATATATACAAATAAAAAAATATAAAAATATAAAAACTATATACATGCAGTTTGGTTTGTTTTGGTTTGAATTGGTTTTGAAAAATCAATCTCAAATCTGATATAAACTGAACGGACTTTACAAAATAACATTCAAATACATCAAAAAAAAATTGATTTTTGTGATTTTCGATTTTTTATCGGTTTACGATTTTTATTTACATTAGTTTGGATATGAACACCCCTGATTCAAATTCAAGATTTTCCCTAAGGGAGTACTTTAGGCCACACCATTTTTAATCTTAAATTTATCATTTTAATTAAACTAATATTATAAATTTTATTATATTGAGTATTTTAAATCATTTAATACAAATTTTACTCATTATTTAAAAAAACTAAATGTAAAAGAAATAAAAAAGATGGGATACAAAACCTAACACATCAAATTGCTAACAAAACTAATAGTTAGACATGTTTAATATATCCTTAAAAAACTTTTAAAATTATAAAGAGAAAGTAAATTTTACCGAGTGTCATAATCAATAAAAATATATTTATTTGGCTAATTTATATCACCATGCATTATCTTTTTTGAAAATGTGAGATATCTTAAATCTAAAGATAATATAATATGTAAAGTATTCTCCCGTTTGATTAAAAAATGTCATACAATAATATTAACATTAGGAAAATTCATGAATGAACAATATTTAGTCAGTTTCAGTCCAAAGATTTCTCCAATTCTTCGTGTTAGCATATTCAATGATGTGGAATATTTGAACAAACCCTAGTACGAATAACATGTCGTCGAAGTCTGCTCACATGTTATTGTTTAATTGGACCTTGTGTTATGGGTCTAATTATTTAAGTTAGCTTGTACCCTAAGTTAGCTTGTAATGGATAATTGTTAAAAAGTTCATTAGGTTAGTATGTTAGTTTTATTATAAATAGCATACTAGTCTCTTATATTTTGTATAAGGGAAAATAGGAAGATAAAACCCTAACTCAATTGTGAGAGAGGTTATTTGTTATTCTTGTATACGTGTAATATTGTCGAAAGAGAAAGGAAAGAATAACAGTTTATAACCAATCCTTGTTGTTATCTTTGGTAACCCTAAACCCTAACTCTTGTGGATTTCTTGATCATAAAGAAACCTATTATACTTTGTCTTTAAGGTATCCAATTCACAACAAATTAGTGTGGTGAGCGTGGAGAAGATGCCTTCAACAAAGTATGAGATTGAAAAGTTCACTGGAATGAACGATTTCGGTCTGTGGTGCTTGAAGATGAAAGCTCTACTTGTTCAGCAGAGTTGTTTGGAAGCGTTGGAGGGAGAGACGACCATGAATGTTGCGTTAACGGAAGATGAGAAGAAGACCATGATTAAGAAAATACACAACGCAATATTGTTGAGCCTTGGTAATAAGGTTCTTCGACAGATATCAAAGGAGACGAAGGCGTCAGGGTTATGGTTGAAATTTGAAGGTTTATACATGACCAAATCATTGGTGAATCGACTCTACCTGAAGCAAGTCTTGTATTCATTCAAGACGAGTGAAGACAAAGTGTTGACTGAGCAGTTGGATATGTTCAATAAGCTGATTCTTGATCTTGAAAATATTGATGTGAATATCGATGATGAAGATCAAGCATTGTTGTTGTTATGCGCTTTTCCTAGAACACATGCTCACTTCAAAGAAATCCTTTTGTATGGAAGAGAGTCTTTGACCTTTGAAGATGTTCAATTTGTCTTGTACTCTAAGGACTTGAACGTACGAAATAAGCATAAACCTTCGATGGTTGATGAAGGTTTATCCGTTAAGGCGAAACTCTTGCGAAAGGATGGTAAGTTCGACAAGAAGAAAGGCAATAGTTAGCAGAAGTCTTATAGTGGTGAAGCATCTGGTGTTTTATGCTATCATTGTAAGAATGAGGGTCACATTCGAAAGGTGTGCCATGAACTCCTGAATGATCATGGAGGTAATGATAATGGCAATGATGCCATTGTTCAATATGATTTTGACTCATCTGATGTTCTTGTGGTTTCAAGCGGCGACTCAAGAAAAGAGTGGATTATGGATTCAGGTTGCACTTGGCACATGACTCCAAATAAATATTTGTTCGAGGAATTATGTGATCAATATGGTGGATCAGTGCTGCTGGGAAACAACAAAACTTGCAAAATTGTAGGTTTTGGATCTGTGAGATTCAAGCTTCATGATGAGTCAATAAGACTATTGACTGAAGTTAGGTATGTACCTGACTTGAAGAGAAATTTGATTTGTCTAGGTGAATTAGACAAGAAGGGATATGTCTTTCAAGGAGAGAAAAATATTGTAAGAGTCATGAAGGGGTCGAATGAAGTCTTGAAAGGCGTGAAGAAACAAGGCTTGTATACCCTTGAGGCTGAAGTTGTAAGTGGTTCGACAAATGTTGCATCCACAAAACTATTGTCGAAGACAAAATTATGGCACATGAGATTGGGCCATGTCAACGAGAGAGACCTGGTCGAACTAGGGAAACAGAACCTGCTAGGTGGTGACAAAGTCGAGAAGTTGGAGTTTTGTGAACCTTGTGTATTCGGTAAATCCTGTAGGGTGAAGTTTAACAAAGGTAAACAAAGAACACATGGATCCCTTGATTACATCCATGCTGATCTTTGGGGGCCTGCAAGGAATCCTTCACATTTAGGTGCAAGATATTTTCTATCCATAGTTGATGACTATTCCAGAAAGTTATGGGTATTCATTCAGAAGATGAAGGATGAAACTTTTGAGAATTTCAAGAGTTGGAAGGTTCTGGTCGAAACTCAAACTGAAATAAAGGTCAAGAGGTTGAGAACTGATAGTGGCCTTGAATTCCGCAATGAAGCTTTCAACAGTTACTGCATCGAGTCTGGGATTGCAAGGCATAAGACTGTAGCAGGTACTTCTCAACAAAATGGTCTAGCTGAGAGATTCAATCGAAAAATCCTCGAAAGGGTTAGATGCATGTGGGTTAGTGCTGGATTGAAGAAGGTGTTTTAGGCTGAGGTTGTTTCGACAACAACATATCTGATAAACAGATGTCCTTCGACCGTATTAGATATGAAGACACCTGAAGAAGTTTGGTCGGGACATCCACCAGATCTCGACAAATTGAGAGTATTTGGTTGTGTAGCATATGCTCACATTAGGCAAGACAAGGTCGAACCTAGAGCTCTGAATGCATGTTCATGGGATATCCTGAAGGAGTCAAAGCTTATAGGCTATAGTGCCTAGAGCCAGGTCACATGAGGTGTATCACCAGTCGAGATGTAGTTTTCAATAAAGCTGAAATGACTTTCAACAAAATTGATGATGTTGTCGAAGAGCTGGAACAGGGAGAAATTCCTATTGAGGTGGAACATAGTAATGCTGAATTGCATGAACCAAATGAAGTCGAAGAAGAAGCAGAAACTGCTGTCGAAGATGAGGAGACTGAGAATGACTACCTACTGGCAAGAGACTGGTCTAAAAGAGTCATCAAGCCACCTCAGAGACTTAGGTATGTAGATCTTATAGTTTATGCCTTAAACTATGCAAGTGCGGTTCTAGAAGAAGAACCTAAAGACTATAAGGAAGTTATGAGGAGTCGAAATAAGATTGTGACTGAAGGCCATGGATGATGAGATGAAATATCTTCATGATAACAATACTCCGAAAATGATCAAGAAACCTGTTGGAGCCAGGTTAGTCAGCTGTAAATAGATTTTCAAAGTTAAGGAAGGAATCGAAGGAGTGGCGTCGAAGAGATACAAGGCAAGGTTGGTTGCAAGGGGGTTCACTGAGAAAGAAGGCGTCGACTTCAATGATGTGTTCTCTCTTGTTGTGAATCACAAGTCCATTCGAATATTGCTTGATATGGTGGTACAATTTGACCTTGAATTGGAACAGATGGATGTGAAGACTGTATTTTTGTATGGTGATCTTGATGAAACAATCCTGATGAGGCAACCTGAAGGGTATGTCGAAGAGGGGAAAGAAGAGTATGTGTGCAAACTAAAAAGATATTTATATGGGCTGAAACAATCTCCTCGATAGTGGAATAGGAGATTCAACAAGTTCATGGCATGCATAAGTTTCATCGGAAGTCATTTCGACCACTGTGTTTACTTTAGATTTCGACCTGTTAATTCATTTGTTATTTTGTTGCTTTATGTGGATGATATTCTAATAGCAAGCAACGTTGTCAAAGATGTAATAAGGGTGAAAGTTGAACTCAATAAGGAGTTCGATATGAAGGATCTGGGAGATGCTTCCAGGATTCTTGGGATTGACATCCGGAGAAATAGAAAGCAATCGAGATTATGCTTATCTCAAGAGGCATACTTGAAGAAGATTCTTGATAAGTTTGGTATGTCGAATTCAAATCCTGGTGTAATTCCAACAAACCCTCAATTCAATCTGAGTATAGATCAATGTCCCAGTATTGATGTCGAAAGAGCTTATACGAATAGCATTCCATATGCTAATATAGTAGGTTCTTTGATGTATGTTATGGTCTATACTAGACCCTACATAGCATATGCAGTAAGTCTTATAAGAAGGTACATGTGGAATCATGGAAAGGCTCACTGAAAAGCATTAAAGTAGATTCTAAGATACATAAATGGGTCTCTGAATAGAATCCTAATTTATGGTGGAGCCTTGTGTGAAGATAGTAAAGCAACAATCAAAGAATATGTCGACTCTGATTATGCAGGATGTATGGATTCTAGAAAATCTATTTCTGGATATGTTTTCACTATGTTTGGCACAACAATTAGTTGGAAAGCAACACTTCAGAAGGTTGTTGCCTTATTAACCACTGAAGTGGAATATATCGCCCTAACTGAAGCTGTAAAGGAAGAATTGTGGCTTGAAGGTTTTGCAAAGGAGCTGAAACTTCAAGGTCGAAGTATCACTATTAAATGTGATAGTCAAAGTGCAATAAAATTTTCGAAGAACTCAACCTATCATGAGCGAATCAAGCACATTGATGTGAGACTTTATTTCATCAGAGGGGTAATCGAGAATGGAGAAGTCCAAGGGCTGAAGGTTTCGACAGATCATAATGTTGCTGATATAATCACCAAGACGTTGCCCAGTTGCAAATATTTTCATTGTATGCAGTTGATAAAGCTGCATGAAGAAAGCTAGTTTGTTTCTTGTTGGTATAGGGTGTGTTCCAAGGTGGAGATTTGTGGAATATTGGAACAAACCCTAGTTTGAATAGCATTTCGTCGAAGTCTTCTCACATGTTATTGTTTAATTGGGCTTTGTGTTATGGATCCAATTATTTAAGTTAGCTTGTACCATAAGTTAGCTTGTAATGGGTAATTTTTAAAAATCCCATTAGGTTAGTATGTTAGTTTTATTATAAATAGCATATTAGTCTCTCATATTGTGTATAAGATAAAATAGGAAGATAAAATCCTAATTCAATAGTGAGAGAGGTTATTTTTTTATTTTTGTATACTTGTAATCTTGTCGAAAGAGAAAAGAAAGAATAACAGTTTATAACCAATCCTTGTTGTTATCTTTGGTAACCCTAAACCCTAACTCTTGTGGGTTTCTTGATCATAAAGAAACCTATTATACTTTTTCTCTAAGGTATCCAATTCACAACAAATAACAATCATGAATTGGCACAATTCAACTTGAATTGAGATGCATGGCTAAGAAAGCTTTCAATAATGTTTCAAAATTATCGAGGAATATCAAAATTATCGATGAATAATGCCACCACAAGTTGATATTTCAATATTTTCTCTTGAAGTTTCATTAGTGTTGCATTCAATCTAATCATGATTAGGAAATCATCAATTAACTTGTATGATTATGGGTGCATGAGAAGGTCAACATTTTATGTCAAGGTATTTAATAATTGTAAACTCGTGAATTGAAGAGTACATGCGACTCTTGTAAGAAGTAGATTCCATATAGACCAATTGTTTGACATGAAGAATGTCTCTATCAACTTTACCATTTTGAAACATGATATTATTTCTTATATGCCAAGTTTTCATAAGAGTTATTATGATGAGAGTTATGATCAGATTCTAAATTCGAAAGTTTTATTTCTGCCAACAAGTTTAAATAAGCTTTTATAACTAGCTCTATCAATGTTCATGTCAAATAACCGCAACATATAATGCCTGCAAACTCAAATGTATTTGCATATAAGAAATAAGAGTTTTGTAGTTTTCGCATCATGATTACATATAGAGCACCTTGAAATAATATATGCCCCCCTTCGAATCAGGTTCTCTTATGTTGCAGTAATATTGTGCATTAACTTATGTAATATCGACTAGCTACATATCAAGAATAATAACTAATGTTATTAGTTATTGGAACTGGATACATCAATGTAATCCTCTAGAAGTGGATATTAAAATTTTACAACAATACTATCAAAATAACTAATACATCGACAATCTAACAAAATCTTTAGCACAACGGAAATGTGTTCTATTGGGTCCTCAATGCCATGTCCACTGATGTAAGTCCTATATATATACTTGGTTACCTGGAAAATAATGCAACAGTGTGGGATGAAATACTAATCTCAGTGGGGTTTCGGTCTAAAACATTGAATCACTCCTTACCCTTCTACCTTATTGGGGAATACTTGAATATTCGATCAGGGTATATCACAACCATCCCACACTAATGAGCACAGACTAGTCAACTCACAATCTTCTTACTAATAACGAAGGTGTTCTAAAATCAATGAGATTTCATAAGGATGTTAAAGGTGCTCAACACCTCAAACTAAATCCGAAATGTAATAAATCCCATATAATATAAGGGCGCTAAATACATTATCCCTTATAACCAAGAACATCTCAAACTTTGTCTAGTATTACATGATCATTAACATCCTATTAGTCCTCTTCATGTTGAGTCTACAATTACATGGTTATTAACGTCCTACTAGTCCCTCACATATCAAGTTGTATTACAGGTTTATCAACATCTTATTCGTACTTGATATGTTTTACACTCTGATTACGAGTTATACAATCTACAGTTATAATAAGTTGCATCACCTCATACATTATAGTGGAAATGATGCATTATCCTATACACCCATGTACACCTCATGTTGTGTCTAGTATTACATGATCTTCAAAATCCTACTTGTCCTTCTCATATCGAGTCTAGTATTATGAGATCATTAGCGCCTTACTAGTCCCTCACATATTGAGAGTAGTATAGTATATGGCTTGGGCCTTAAAATTGGAGCCCATATTTTCCAGGGCTTTTTTAGCCCAGCCCTAAAAAGCCCACTACCCATTAGGGCTAGCCAATATGGGCCGAGGGTAGCCCATTAGGCCCATATCGGTATAAATTTTAAAAAATTATATTAATATTTATATTGTCTTACTCAAAAATAACACATTGATTTTTCTCACCTCACTAAATTTTATCTCTATTCTATTCAATCTTTCTCTTTTAAAGATTATACATTAATATAATCAACACTTTTTTCTCATCTTCTATTAGTTTCTCTTATGTTAAATATTCAAGTATTATTTTATACAATTTAGACATGTATTATATTTAAAAACAGATTATAGTATTTATCAAAGATAATATAGTACTTAAAATAAATGTATTGTAATACCCCGTAAATTATTTAATGCTCTGAATAATAATTATTTGATATCAATAAGGTTTCAGGTTGCTCTGAGAGATTTTAACAAAAATAATTAGAGCAATCAACGGGACTTATTTTTATTAACTAATATTATCTGACTCAGAGGTTTTATTAAATTATGGATTAAGAAACATTTTTGGATACTCTCTATTTGGACCCGTTGTGGGGGAAAATATGTTTTCCCGTATAACCTAAGTTTTTGTTTCCTTATGTCTCATAACATAGAAACAAAACAAGAGAAAAGGAAAAAGGGAACGGAAGAAGAGAAAAGGGAGGAAGAGGAAAAGCTTGAAGAAGAAGAATAAGCTCTTGATTCTTGAAGTTCATCACTCGTTCATCTCTCAATCTTCTAAATCATCTTTGGTAGAGGTGGGTTCTAGTTAGATACTTTTATTTTCTAGAGTTTGTAGATTTTTGAGGTTAGGGAAAAATGCTATAAAATCGTAGAATCGAGAATTTGAATGGTTAAATATCGATTAAAATGCATGAGTATGCTGACTATAGGTGTAGGAACCTTATTGTTGTTTGTTTTGGCAATTGATGATGTTTTGGATGAGTTTTGGGAAAATCCTGTATGTTAAAAATGCTGATTTTCTGCTATTGTCTGTGGTTAACCGGTTAACACCAGGGTGTTAACCGGTTAATAGAGTTGTATTACGCTACTAGATTCTGTAACCTGATGTGGTTAACTGGTTAATCACATGGCGTTAACCAATTAACACTGTAAGTGTGGGGAAAATATTAATTTGTTCTATCTTTAAAAATTCATAACTTTTTCCCCGCTTATCCGTTTTAACTGTTCTTTATATCGTTTTGAAAATAAACATATGTACTATAGTATGATGCCAAGAAATATTATTTTTACCCGACTTTTACCCGACTTTTCTAATTAACCGTTATTAATTTAGTTAGGGAATTGTGAGCTATCGAGAATAAAAAGAAATAACTTGTGAGATGTTTAGGATTACCCTAGGTTGTTGCGAAACCGTTAGCATGCTATACACTAGGCCTCCATAATAGTCGGAGTAAATCTTGAGGTGGGTAGATCTAGGTCCCATGTGAAACATCTGTAAAGGCTAGAGGTGTGTATTTCACGAGTGGGCCTCCGTAAGTCTTGTGTAAGTCTTGAGGTGGGTGGATCTTGGTCCCATGGGAAGCATTAGTAATGACTTGAGGCGTGTATGTACATTATCCCTTAAAGAAGTCTGAGTAAGTCTTGAGGTGGGTGGATATGGGTCCCACAGAAAGCATCCGTAAAGGCTTGAGGTGAGTACTACACGGGGTTATTTTGGGAAGTCTTGTGTAAGTCTTGAGGTGAGTGGATCTTGGTCCCACGGGAAGCGTTCGTAAAGACTTAAGGTGAGTATCGCATTGAGTCCTCCGTAAAGTCTTGTGTAAGTCTTGAGGTGGGTGGATCTTGGTCCCACGGGAAGCATTTGTAAAGGCTTGAGGTAGATGTCATACTCGTATAACGTCAAGAGTATTATATGGATTTTGTTCCATCTTGCTTTGGTTTCTTATGAGGTAGTGACTAAAGACTCGAGCTATGTTTTAGATTGAACCTTTAGAGCCGAGAGAGCTCTAAGATAGGGAACTCACTGAGATGTTGTTATCTCACCCCATGTTGTTGTTATATTTTTACAGGTACTCCAGGTTCTGCGAAGGGTAAGGATAAGGCAATTTGATTATCCTTGTTTATCGATGGCTTTTCTTCCGCTGTGGATATTTTGAGATCTTCGGATCTAGTTCTTATGTTTTCTTTGTTCTGGACATCTTGTATTATTGTTAGCCTTTTGTTGTAGTACATTATGTATTTATTTGGCTAAAATATTACAATGTGTTGTACTAAGAACTTATTGTATTTCAGTACCAAACTTGAATTTATATATGAAAAATATGCTTTGATGTATGTATTTTATATATATATATATATATATATATATATATATATATATATATATATATATATATATATATATATATATATATATATATATATATATATATATATATGGGTATTACATGTATTATGTTTAAAACAATATAATTTTTAATTTTATTTATTATAAATATTATGAATTTTTTATTTATTAAAAAAAGCCCATTTAGGGTCGGGTAGCCCGAAGCCCATCTAGAGTCGGGCTCGGGTAGTGATTTTAGAGCCCATATTAGAAATGGGTTTTTTGGCCCAGCCCTAAAAAACCCAAGCCCATCAGGGCCAACCCGTTTAGGGATGGGTAGCCCATTTTAACATCTCTAGTATAGTAGTACTTGATACATTTCACTCCATAATATGGGTTATTCAATAACGGGGTCTAGTAAGTCGTTCACTCCTTATGTGTATTCAATTAATTATATTGTCCTTCACTAGGATATAATATTATCTTTAGAATAATTGTACATTCACAAACCTTCATTAGGACATAATGTTATTCATAAAATGCCTAGGAGTACCTAGATTTATACCTAATAAATTTTCAACCAACTAGGGTTTTCATCACATCCTTCATGAACTTATCCTTCCATTATCTGACCACCTCAAAGGGAAATACAAGTTAAGAGACATCATACCTCATCTAACGCATCTGGTTCCATTAATAAATACATAGTATAATTCCTAATATCAATATTTTCTTGATCATCCCTCCTTCTTAATCCCATCACCTCTCCTTCTTGACAAAATATTAAACATATTTGAACAATTATCCTTGAGTTTTATCCCTAGAGATTTTCCAATCAAACAAATATCATCAACAACCTCCATAGGTTTACCATGAACCACCATCCAATTTTTCCAATCCTCATTAGGGCTTGAAGCCTTAGTATCCATCGACAAAGAAACCCCTCATTTTTCTTAGAAGAAAACCTCGACGAACTGCTAGAAAACTTTTTCTTTTTTCTACCCATAAGGGATCAAACTAAATCAAATATATCTTTCGTTGATAACCTTGCCACTCTTTTTAGATCGAGAACATACAATAACAATTTCCTCTTACGAGATTTATGCATGCATCTTCCTTTCTCCTGCTTACTATGACTAGTTCCAAGTTTATTACCCTTAGAACATCCTTCCTCCATTTTTTCTTTTTGATAAATTAATAACTCCAAGGACCCTTCCAATCAGATGCAGTTTTAAACTTAAAACCTTCCTGGGCTGCTCCTCATCTCCCCTTCGCATTTCATTTGCACATGCACACCATTCAGCTTGGAGTTGATTGAAAAGATTATTAAACAAGGGCGCATCTTTAAACTCACAGTCTGGTTCAGTGTCATGAGACTCATTTTCCTCATCATACTCAATTAAACATGTGTCATATGCTAAGCCAAACTCTAGATCCTCCACAAATCTAATGTGATATTTCTTCCTGTCAACCCAAAAATTCTCTACCTCATTTATTACCCCACCAATTTTGCAGTGATCAAAATACAAGCATATTTCACCTTTATTTATTAATAGTGCATTCATCGATTTTCAACAATCTTCCTTTAATCACAACAAGTTCCAAAAATCCTCACATTCCATGCATGTAACTATATACCATAACAACGAACCCATGCCCCTCTTTTATAACCAAATCATTACCAAGCACGATAATTATACACAAAAGAACTAAAAAAATCAATCGGTTTATTAAAAACTGACATCACCTTCGTCTTTCACATAAAATACAAAAACATTTTGTCTCCTTCCAATAGAAGATTATCAGGAAAATTAGAAAAGTAGAAAGAAACCATTAACATGATGACTTTTTATTTTATTTCATTGAATGCTTTCTATAAAACCAACCTATACCAAAATTGTAGATCCTTAGATTTTTTTCTTTTATAATTTTATAAAATATAAATTTTTACCGGACAAATCAACTTAGATGATAGGTGTAACGCCTCATTTTCCTTTTTATTATTATTTGTGAATAATTCTGTGTTTGTTGTGCATTCATTGTGTTCGGGGTAACTGTGATAAGGGGTAGTGACCTTAAGCAGTGAATCTTGAGGGTAGTAGGAGTTTGTGACTAATAACGTAGAAATCGGTGGTGAAGAGAGTAAGGATTAATTTTACTATTTTAATTTAATATTTGTTGACCATGGTGTAAAATAAGTATTTAAATTAAATAATAAAGGGAGTTGTTGTTAATTTATTTCATTAGTTAGGTGATAATGATAATATAATGGAATAAATAAAATAATTAGAGGTGTAGTAAGTAGAAGGGCATAGTGGTAATTATGTGGAGAGTAAGTGAGGGTAAACAAGACAATTCTTTATTTGGGGGGTATAAGTGAGAGGATTAGAGAGTGATGGTCATTATTCTTATTCTACGTGAATGAGAAGGAAAAAATGAAGAAAAAGGAGAAGAGCTAGGGCAAAAGGAATGAAGAGGGAGAACCCATTGAAGATAAGGAAATGTCATCACTATAAGGTAAGGGTGTGATTTCTTTAATCACTCAAGGATTAGAAGATGTAGGTAAGTGGATAGAAATCATTAGGTTGATGCCATGGATTACTAATTATGGGTTAATTGGGATTTTTGAAAAAAAAATCTATAACTAAAGGTTTGGAATTGATGAAATTATGGTATTTGAATTGTTGTGATTGTTATGGATAATGTACATGTGATAGATATGAGTTTTAATGACTTAAACTGGGGTTATTGGGGTTAAAAATACAATTTAAGGGTGTAGAATCGTAGTGGGAGAAGTGTTGTCATCGCATGAGTTTTTTTACTAGTTTGCAGAGCCCGCTCAGCGTGGTCCCCTAAGCAGTTTGATTTTGAAAACATCGAAAATTCATAACTTTTGACTAGTAAGTCTGTTTGGGTCGCCGTTCGAACCGTTGCAAAGCTAACTTCATGTACTTTATGTTAAAATTATTTTTAATGATATATTTACAACTATCCGAAGCACCATATATCTTTTTTTGTGTAGGTCCCTATATGTTAAATTGTGTAATGTGGGAGTTAGTCGTATGAATGTGTGTTGTAGTTGTTGCTTATGATGTTACGTTATGTTGTTGTTAAGTTGTTGTGGCATAACTTGTAAATGCATTACCTGTTGTTTATGTGATAGTATGATGATGTCGTTGAGTTGTTATGGCATGCTATGTTAGAGGCACATGTGTTGGTGAGTTATATGCATCTTTTGTTGACGTTTGATGTGATAAAGTGCAATGCATGATTAAAGGATGCAAAGATGTGTAGATGTTGTTGTTGCATAGTGTTGAAGCACAAATAGAGTAAGAGTTTTGTTATCGATCCACAAAGATTGTTTTTATGATATTTATGTCGTTCTACAATTGCTTTAGTTTGAGACTTAAGGTAACAAAAGGGTTTTGGTTTTGTATCGAAACTAAGACTTTTGCATTCAAATAAATTCTAACAGTTAAAAGTATTGGTTGATAAAAGATTCTAAAAAGCACATGCCAAAGTTAGGGTTTGATAGGTCCATTTGCACATATAGTTTTGATCAAGTAACAAACTCTTTATAATGATAAACATATTCACAATATCCTCTCAAAATGCTTATTTCTAACACATAATATGGGTTTTACCATTTTGATCCATTGATGATCTCTCACTCAATCGATCAAAATGATAACATTTTAGTTCAATACAAAGTGAACTCCAAGTCCCATAAATATCTCTAGCTTATGTTCTTTGGGTGATAAAAACCTAAGTCAAATGTTGAACATATTTCTCAATCATGAGCAACACAAAAGATATTTCATAAACACAAAGTTTTCACCATATATTCATCATCAAGAGTTCTTACAAGATGATCAAAGCCTATACATACAAAATAAAGACCTATCTACCTTCTAACCTTGACATACTATGAGTTTAGCTCTCCATTTCCATGGGAGCTTCCATCAAAAGAGAGAAATGAAGAAGAATGAGCATCAATGACAATCTCTTGACTATTAATGCACCGATTCTTCGAAAAACAAGGTAAAATATTAATTATGGTGTATTTAGGTCTGAAGTCAAAAGTTACATCCCAAGAAAAATGAGGAACAAATGCTTAAATACAAGCTGAAAAACGCAGTGCTCGTTGAGCGAGGTATCATTTAAAAGTTAAACAGCCATAGTTCGTTGAGCGAAAAACTTCCAAGAAGTTTCGCTGGGAGCTCGCTCAGTGAGCTTGGAGCGAGCTTGATTTCTTCAATTTCTTCAAAAACTTCACAAAGAGAGTCTTGATGCAATCCATTCCTTATTTCAAAGGTGCAACCTAAAATTACAAAAACAAAGGTTAAATAAATTATACTTTTAAAATGCTTAAAGTAAACTATGAATAAATGAAAGAAAAAAAGGGATAAAGCATTAGAGATCCAAATAAACTCTTGAAAAAAGCCAAAAAATCTACTAAATAATCACACTAATTTGAACTTATCAACTCTCCCCAACTTGCTTCTTTGTTTGTCCTCAAACAAAGGTGAATTCTTTTAAAAGAAACAAGCACAAATTAAACAAAGGTAACACACCAAACAAAGATGGTTCAAACCAAAGGCTTTGCTTACAAGTAACAACCGACTTCTCAAGGAATTACAACATAATCATGAACTAACTTCTAAATACAAATAACAAGCTATCAACACAAAAGCAATGAAATGTTCACAAGAGAATCACCTAAATACTTAACTAAGTCAAACATCAATATCAAAAAGGGACAAATCACTCTCATTTGTAATATTGCTAGCGTCCGGAACAATTCATGCAAGTATCTACAAATTCACAAAGAAAATCAAGGAAACAAAGATCACAAGGACTTTTCAATGTTATAATGGGGCAATGGTTACCAAGAAAGGAATGTATATAAAGGCAAATGATTCAAAATGGGTTCAAAGGTTTTTGAAAAACGAAGAACACGCCAAAATCATAACAACCAAAAATTCTCAATTCTCCCTAACTTCTCCTTTCCACACTATTCTTTTTTTTAATGGTGCCCCTTCTCAAGAATCTTTCTCTTTTTCAATTAAATTCTTCATTTTCAAGAAACTCTATCAAAGAATACAATTCTATTCTCAATTCATTCATCAAATTTTTTCTTTCTTTTCTTTTCACAAGAGGCACCAATTCCATCAATTCTCTTTTTTTATACACTAACAAATCTCCCCACATATAACTTGACAATGTTCTTCTCGAAAAGTGTTCAAGCAAAAGGGGTAAAGTGTCAACAAAAAATAAATCAAACTAGAATGAATCACAATGTATTTTTCTTTTCATTTTCACCACAAGGATTACCAAAGGATGGTAACTCGGCACTTTTACCAATAATTATGATTCATTCTAGTTGTGTGAAGGCTCAAAATCGGCTAAAAAAATTCTCTCACTACTTGCCGGGTGACTAAAGCCTAAAGGAATGCATGTTTTTCTCAAAATCAAGCAATGCCTAGATCATTTCCAAGTTTCCAAAATTAACCAAAGAATGCAGATACAAGCATGAATCGCACAAGTTCACAATAATTACAGCTACACTAATATTTATGAACAATGGAAGTCGCTCACTTTGTGGTTTGTCCTAATTGATTCTCAAATGAACATTTATGCAAATTGAATAAAACTTGAAATTTGTGTAAAGCAACTAGTTCATGTACATGTTATTTTCTATAAAGTGCGAACGGAGTACCTTTCTCGCGCAACTTACAGAAATATATCATCACCATCCAAGAAAGGTGAAGCCACACGCTTAAATCACAAAAAGTACTTGCTTCCATAAAAAATGCCACCTTAAAGTGAAAAATAAACACAAAATTTTTGTACACAAAATAATAGTAACAACGCATCCTCCCGAATGTTAACTAAATCATAAAAATTTAAATTCAAAAGCATCCGCTCAGATGTTCACTACATCATCAAAATGTTAAAATAAAACCATCTGCCCGGATGGGAACCAAATTCAAAGTCAAAATATAAAAACAAAACACATCCACCCGGATGGTCAAAATCCAAACATCAAAACACATCCTCCTGGATGGTCAAAATCCAAAATCTCTAAACATAATCCTAGAAATAACATAAAAAAAGTAAAGACACAATAAAATGGACAATCAAACCGTCCAGCAGAAATCACTCGGAAGAATAATAATCCTCAGCATCATCACCAACATCCTCAGTACCTGCACCAGCATCCTTAGCACATGCACCCTTTGAAGTAGATAACATGTCCATAGGCCAAGCAGAATGGGCCCGGTAGGCATCCATGTACCTCAAGGAATGTCCTGCCTACGGCTCCTGAATCATCAGTTGTAGCTAAAGCAAAAACTCATATATAAAATCAATAGAGCGGTGGTGGGGTGCATGCATTGCCCAGTTAGTGGCAACATCAAAACCCACACCACCCCTCCCTGAGGAGGAGCTATAGCAACAGGGGCAGTCAAAATAGGAGGCTCTTAAAAGGTCCGACAGTACTCATCATCAATCTTTTTCAAATTCACATTCCCAGAAGACGGAAGAGCAACACCAGTCCTCTTACAGAGAGCCATGACCAAACCAGGGTGCGAGATAGCACAAGATGCCCGAGAACCATACTCGGTACCCCTAGTAGCCACCCTCTTTAGCTCAGAAGCTATAATCCAAGCAAGATCAACAACATTGTCCTCCAATATGCAATAAATTAGGGCAACCACTTCAATGGTGACGTCCGAGACATGGCTCATAGGAATTAAGTTATGCAAAACAATTGTCATTACCATCTGAGCCCGGTTGTGTAAGGCACTCCGCTTGAAGCACAATGGTGTTCCAGCTACACTTACTTCATAAGTCTGGTCCCGCCCACAAAGGTGCGTCTTTTTATGACCTCAATGTCCCAAGTTCTTCTTTTCTTCATCCGAGCGAAATCACATAAACCGTCTTCTGGTAGCTGAACATTTCTGCCCAGGTATGCACTGATGCTAGCCCTCGAAAAGTCTATCTCTTTGCCTCTTATCAGGTTTTGTATTCAAAGGTTGTTCCTTCAGGACCAGTCGGAAGGGCGTTCTCAAAGAACTCCCTTACGATCTCCAAATGATATTCTGGGTGTGGCTCGCAGAGGATTACATAGTCTCACTCTTTCATAGTTCGTTGCACATATTTGTACTCACATTCCGGACTCAAATTCACAATGCGATCAGGCCAAACATTTCTCCTTTTGAGAAGCAGATATCTCTCATGGTGAGCAGGAGTCAGGAACCTATACCGGTCGAAGGTGGGAGTAGAAGAGTTCCTAGAAGACGAACTTCCGGTGCGACCTCTTTTAGAACGATGAGACATCTGAAACAAAAGAAAAAAACAAAAAAAATCGAAAAGCAAGCGATCCGATCAAACTAGCTGATAAAAACACAAGTAAAAATTCCCTAAATTACTAATTAAACACTAGGAACAACCCCATAAACTTTTAAATTAATTTTGGAAAGGGAAATTTTTCTGCACATTACAGGTCTCGCTAAGCGAAAAACTTCCTGAAAGTTTCGCTGAGCGAGCTCTGCGATTTGCAGAAAAATCTCCTCTACTGCAGAGGCCAAATTCCAAAATAAAAATGCACACACTACCAATAACCTTCATCAACAGAGTGTCCACACACACATAAATCCTAACTTAACCAACAATTTCAAATATTTCACAAAGTTTTGCCCTAAATCAAAATTCTTCAACCCTAAACCACATGCAACAAATTTATCTCTTTAAGAACAACAAAAATTGATTGTGGAAGAAGAATTAAACTTAGGGCATACTTTGTTTCAAGATGAAATTTCAAAATTTCACAAAACTAAAATGAGAAATTAAAGAACACAAGTGAAAATGGATGCATACCTTGTTTGAGTTGCGAAAATGGAGAAGTGAAGGTTAACAATGGAGATTGAGAAAGTTGTAAGGGAAGACAATGTGAAATTCTTTTAATTTTTTTGAAGTTTTATGAAAAAGGTGCCTAAAGAGGCAACCCTAGTTGTTTTCTCCTTTACTAACTCTAACTGGGATGGGTCTAACTTGATGGGCCCAATTAAGTCACATTTTTTTTAAATCACAAAGCTCACTCAGCGAGAAAGGAGCTCGCTGAGCGAGAAACTTCCTGAAAGTTTCACTGAGCGAGCAAAGAGCTCGCTGAGCGAGTGCAGGAAACTACAAATCACTTCCAGCAACAAAAGTTTATCACAAACAACTCCTAAACTACTCCTACAACACATTTTCAACATTAAAAACAGTAAAAACTTACAAAATTGGGGTGACTCCCAACGAGCGCTTGTTTAACGTCGAATAAGCTCGACGGTCCACAATGATCAATGATCATCGAGGGCAAAAAAATTGTTTTCACGATCGAAACTACCTCCAAGGTAGATTTTTAGACGTTGTCCGTTAACCGTCCAACTGTCCGTCTTTTCCATGTCTTCGATCACAACTGCTCCATATTCCTTAACCTCTTTAACTCGGAAGGGTCCTGACCACTTAGTTTTCAACTTCCCCGGAAAAAGCTTGAACCGGGAGTTGAATAGAAAGACAAGCTGACCCGCTTCAAATTATTTGAGCTTTATCTTTTTGTCATGGTATTTTTTTACTTTTTCCTTGTACAACCAACTTGAGTGATAAGCGGCATCTCTCATTTCCTCCAATTCACTCAACTGTACTTTTCTTTTTGTTGCGGCCAAAGACAGATCAAAATTTAAAAACCTCAAAGCCCATAAGGCATTGTGCTCCATTTCAACCGGTAAATGTCATGTTTTACCGTAAACCATTTTAAATGGAGTTAAGCCTATTAGTGCTTTGTATGCGGTGCGATATGCCCACAAAGCTTCGTCTAACTTTTGAGACCAATCCTTCCTAGACCCCGAAAAAGTTTTTTCCAAAATCTTTTTCACTTCCCTATTTGACACTTCGGCTTGCCCATTTGATTGGGGATGGTAGGGGGTCGCAACTTTGTGTGATACACCGTAATGTTTTAAAACACTTTCAAGCGGTGCATTACAAAAGTGTGATCCTCCATCACTAATCAACACACGAGGGGTTCCAAAACAGGAAAAAATGTTATTCTTGAGAAATTTAATCATCGTTTTGCTATCCGCCCTCGGTGAAGTAATAGCTTCCACCCATTTAGAAACATAATCCACTACAACCAAAATGTACTCATTTGTGAAAGATGGTGGAAATGGCCAACGGAATCAATTCCCCAACAATCAAAGACTTCAACCTCCTGAATATTCTGGAGGGGCATTTCATCCCGCTTGCCTATTCCACCCGATCTTTGGCAAATGTCACAGCTCATCGCATGGAGATTAGTATACTTGAAAATAGTAGGCCAATAAAATCCCGATTGAAGGATTTTTGTGGCCGTCCTACATTCGTTAAAATGCCCTCCATACGGAGAATTATGACAATGCCAAATGATGTTATTAGCTTCATCACTAGTAACACACATTCTTAGAAAGTTATCCCTACAAATTTTGAAAAGATACGGTTCATCCCACACGTAATATTGAGCATCCTCTAAAAACTTCCATTTTTGGTTTCAAGTTAGGTCTTCGGGTATCCATCCCGTTTCCTTGTGATTAGCAAAATCGAAAAACCAAGGCCTAACTTGTACCATAAATAGTTTTTCATCCGGAAATTCTTCTCAGATCTCAATTTCCTTTTTGGTTATGTCTATATTTACCAACCGCGACAAGTGATCCGCCACCAAATTTTCAGACCCCTTCTTATCTTTTATTTCTAAATCAAATTCTTGAAGAAGAAGGATCCATCGGATAAGCCTTTTCTTAGAATTCGGTTTAGTGAGAAAATATTTTATCGCGATATGGTTGGTGTAGATAACAACTTTTGAACCGATCAAGTAGGACTGAAACTTTTCAAGCGCATACACTATCGCTAGCAACTCTTTTTCTATTGTTGAATAATTCACTGTGCTTGGTTAAGAACTTTGCTAGCGTAGTGTATTGCATGAAAAACGTTTTCTTTTCTTTGACCAAGTACCGCTCCAACGACATAATCACTCGCATCACACATTAGTTCAAAATCACAATTCCAGTTTGGTGCGATGATAATTGGAGCGGTAACAAGGTGTTCTTTAAGAGCTTGAAAAGATAAAAGGCAAGATTCGTCAAAGAGGAATACGTGATCTTTGTTTAGGAAATTGCTAAGTGGCCTTGCCACTTTGGCAAAATCTTGGATGAACTTTCGATAAAAACCCGCGTGCCCCAAAAAGCTTCGGATTCCTTTGATGTTGGTCGGAGGAGGAAACTTTGAAATAACTTCCACTTTTGCTTTGTCCACCTCAAGACCTCTTGAAGACACCTTGTGACCAAGAACAATTCCTTCTTTTACCATGAAATGGCATTTTTCCCAATTCAAGACCAAATTTTTTTTAACACACCTCTGTAGCACCGTTTCCAAGTTTTTCAAACATAAATCAAATGAAGCCCCGAACACTGAAAAATCATCCATGAAAACTTCCATTGACTTCTCAATTAGATCGGAAAAGATTGCTTGTACACATCGTTGGAAAGTTGTCGGTGCATTGCACAAGCCAAAAGGCATTTTTCTATACGCAAAAATTCCAAACTTACTTGTAAACGCCGTCTTCTCATGGTCCTCCGGGTCAACCGCAATTTGGTTGTACCCCAAATACCCATCCAAAAAACAATAGTATTCTTGCCCGAATAACCTTTTTAGCATTTGATCCATGAACGATAGTGGGAAATGATATTTTCTAGTAGCCGTGCTCAAACGCCTATAGTCTATACACATTCTCCATCTCGTCACAACTTTTGTCGGTATGAGCTCATTTTTTTCATTTTGGACAACGGTCATTCCACCCTTTTTTGGTACCACATGAACGGGACTCACCCAAGGACTATCGAAAATCGGGTAGATCATTCCCACATCAAGTAGCTTTACTACCTCTTTTCGAACCACCTCTTTCATTGTTGGATTCAAACGGCGTTGTGGTTATGCTACCACCTTGAAGTCGTCTTCCATTAGGATTTTGTGCATGAAATAAGACGTAATTATTCCTTTGAGATCAGAAAGAACCCATCCTAAAGCCTCTTGATTTTTCTTGAGCACATTAACCAAACAAAACTCTTCATCAGGAGACAATGCATTGCTTATAATCACCTATTTTCTTCCACTATCATCCAAAAAGACATACTCGAGGTTCGAAGGTAGAACCTTCAATTCTACTTCAACTTTCTCATCATTTGTTTCTCTTATCAATTCTTCTATGGCAACTTCCCATGGTTGTAACTCTTTCAAAACTTCTAATTCTTTCAAAAATTCTTCAAGTTCCCTTTCTTCTTCACTAGTGAGCGTGTCAATTTCCTCACCTAGTGCTAGCTCTAACGGATTTTCCACATGAATGTGCTTTGTAACTTCCATAATATCCATATCGGAGGCGTCAATGCGGAAACTATCATGTTTTTCTTTTGAATGTTTCATTGCTTCAAACAAATTAAAAGTGACCTCTTCATTTAGCACCCTCACTTTCATGTGACCATCATCAACATCTATCATCATTCGGGCCGTCTTCATGAAAGGGCGACCAAGAATCAAAGGAGTGTCACCACCTTCCTCCATGCCAATAACAATGAAATCCACCGGAAAGAAGAATTTTTCCACCTTTACCAAAACATCTCTTGCCATCCTAATTGGGTGAGTGGTAGATTTGTCGGCTACTTGTAACATCATTCTTATTCCTTTGATATCAATGTTATCAAGCCTTTTTACAATTGACAGATGTATAAGATTGATGCTTGAACCCAAATCAATGAGGCCATTTCCTACAAACATGTTTCCAATGGTGACCAACAAAGTGACACGTCCCGGATCGGCTTCTTTTTTAGGAAGAGTGTGTTGGATGATAGCACTACAATTAGCCTCTAGAATAACCGTTTCCGGTTCCGTATACTTCCGTCTTTTTGAGAGAATGTCCTTCAAGAACTTAGCATATTTTGGCATTTGCTCAAGAGCTTCGGAAAATGGCAAATTAATTTAAAGTTGTTTGAAAATATCCATGAACCGAGCATGTTGCCTTTCATTGTCCTTCTTTAATGGTACATGTGGATATGGCATGTTTGTAGGAATTTGGTTCATCACTTCTTTTCGCTTCCTTACTCTTTTGTTCACCTCTTTTCTCTTCTCATCCTCCACTTGTATATTTTCAACTACATCCAAATTATCAAAATTCTTTTCAACTATTTCCTCTATTTTTTTCTTCGCCACAACCTCCTCCTCATCACTTCATTCTTCTACTACACCATCATTCTTTTCTTTCACCACAAGTTTCTCTTTTGGTTGAGCCATCTCCTTCCCGCTCCTAGTAACAATGGCTTTACAATTCTCTTTAGGATTCACTTGAGTGTTGGCGGAAAAAGATGGTCCCGATTGGTTCTCGGCTATTTGTTTTGCAAGTTGCCCAACTTGATTTTCAAGGTTCTTTATTGACGTATCATTTGACTTTTGGTTGGCCATAAACATTTGAATAAATTGATTCAATGTGTCTTCCAACTTAGTGTTTGTAACCAGTGGTGGTGGTGGAGCAACATAAGGATTTTGTCGATTAGATGAACTACCGCCATAACCTTGGTTATTTTGGTAATTGCTCAGAGGTTGATATCCTTGATGTTGTTGCTGTTGGTAATGGTGTTATTATGAAGGTTGTTGTTGATGTTGATAAGGTTGTTGTTGTTGTTGTCTTTGAAATCCTTGATTATTGTGCATGTAGTTTACTTCTTCATTTCCTGGTGGTAGACAATAATCGGTATCATGATCTCCCTTGCATAATTCACAACTAGGAACTTGCTTGTTCTTTCCCGAATAATCTTGCATCTCCTTAAATTGTTGTGGTAGCTTCAACATTTGTTGCGTCAAAAGCTCCACTTGATGAGAAAGAAGCTTGTTTTGTGCAAGGATCGCATCATTTGTTCCTAACTCAAGCACTCCGGGCTTCTTCATAGAATTTCCACGATTTTGACTTTGTAAGTCATTGAGAGCCATCCGATTGATTATATCTGTCGCCCCTTCCGCGCTTTTTGACAACAACGCTCCCCCCGAAGTAGCATCCAACAAGGTTTTGCAATTAGGTTGAAGACCATTTTGAAAGATATGAATTTGTGTCAATTTGTCGAATCCGTGGACCTTACACTTTTGTAACATGGATTTGAAACGTTCCCATGCTTCATTCAAGGACTCATTAGCACCTTGAGAGAAGACGGAGATCGTGGTCTTTGATTCAATAAAACGGTTGTGTGATAAGAATCTCTCAATGAACTTTTATTCTAAGACATTCCAATCCGTCATCACCGCAGGACTTTGATCTAGATACCAATACATTGCCTTGCCAAGCAAAGCATGAGGAAAAAGTCTTCGAAACAAAGCTAGCTCTTGGTTTTGATCAGCACCTGCCGCCAATGCTATCTCATAGAATTTTGTGAGATAAACAAACGGGCCTTCGTGGTCCATTCCGGTGAAAGGAATTCCGTACAATAAATTAAGGGTTTCGGTCTTCATCTCAACTTGTCGGGCATTGTTGACAAACTGATCCGTATTGCGAGGACTATTTACACAAGGTGTCAAAATTGGAGGTGGAGGTGGAGCTGGATCCGCCATGATTGGTGTCAATTATGGAGTGGGTGGTGTTGACATAGAAGTTGATCCTTGTTCTTGTTCTCTTCTTTCCTTAGCTAGTTGCCTCCTCCGTCTTGTTTTGCTATTTAACTTCCGAGCGGTTCTTTCAATCTCAGGATCAAAATGAAGTTGGTCCGCAGGAAGCTTTCCACGCATAAACAGAAGCTTCAAATACTAACCAAACAAATTAAATAGTTCAAGAAAAATAATAAACAAGTCTAAACCAAGCAACTATTGCGATGCTTTAAATATCAAATAACAATCCCCGACAACGACACCAATTTGTTGAAGCACAAATAGAGTAAGAGTTTTGTTATCGATCCACAGAGATTGTTTTTATGATATTTATGTCGTTCTACAATTGCTTTAGTTTGAGACTTAAGGTAACAAAAAGGTTTTGGTTTTTGTATCGAAAATAATACTTTTTCATTCAAATAAATTCTAACAGTTAAAAGTATTGGTTGATAAAAGATTCTAAAAAGCATATGCCAAAGTTAGGGTTTGATATGTCAATTTGCACATATAGTTTTGATCAAGTGACAAACTCTTTATAATGATAAACATATTTATAATATCCTCTCAAAATGCTTATTTCTAACACATAATGTGGGTTTTACCATTTTGATCCATTGATGATCTCTCACTCAATCTATCAAAATGATAACATTTTAGTTCAATACAAAGTGAACTCCAAGTCCCATAACTATCTCTAGCTTATGTTCTTTGGGTGATGAAAACCTAAGTCAAATGTTGAACATATTTCTCAATCATGAGCAACACAAAAGATATTTCATAAACACAAAGTTTTCACCATATATTCATCACCAAGAGTTCTTACAAGATGATCAAAGCTTATACATACAAAATAAAGACCTATCTACCTTCTAACCTTGACATACTATGAGTTTAGCTCTCCATTTCCATGGGAGCTTCCATCAAAAGAGAGAAATGAAGAAGAATGAGCATCAATGACAATCTCTTGACTATTAATGCACCGATTCTTCGAAAAACAAGGTAAAATATTGATTATGGTGTATTTAGGTATGAAGTCAAAAGTTACATCCCAAGAAAAATGAGGAACAAATGCTTAAATACAAGCTGAAAAACGCAGTGCTCGCTGAGCGAGCTATCATTTAAAAGTTAAACCGTCATAGTTCACTGAACGAGCAAAAGCCTCGCTGAGCGAAAAACTTCCTGTAAGTTTCGCTGGGAGCTCGCTCAGGGAGCTTGGAGCGAGCTTGATTTCTTCAATTTCTTCAAAAACTTCACAAAGAGAGTCTTGATGCAATCCATTCCTTATTTCAAAGGTACAACCTAAAATTACAAAAACAAAAGTTAAATAAATTATACTTTTAAAATGCTTAAAGTAAACTATGAATAAATGAAAGAAACAAAGGGATAAAGTATTAGAGATCCAAATAAACTCTTGAAAAGTGCCAAAAAATCTACTAAATAATCACACTAATTTGCACTTATCACATAGCGATGTATGTTTTGATAAATGCATGTTGAGTGTTGACTGGTATTGATGTGGTGATTAAATGCTATATGTGTGTATTTAGTCGTTGTTGTTGCATGATGTTATTGATGGTGCATTGACATGTGCATAAGTCGTGGGATGGCGAGCCCGAATGAGATGTTATCTTCTATCTGAATTCCTTGATGGGATCGTTGTTGGTGGTGTGATTGAATTCAATCAGAGTTGTTGGTACGGTCATAAAATAAGGATCATATGTGACCATGAAACAAGGGTCGTGGGTGTGATCATGAAATAGGGATCATACCGGACCATGAAATAGGGGTCGAGAGTTCTGACGAGAACTGGGATCATGAAACAAGGATCGTTAATTGGTACCACATGCATTAAGTCTAGTTGAGTCTCATTTGCATTCTCTTTTTGGTTGTGTTGTATGATGTCTTGTATGATTATCGGTGATTGTCTGTGCATAAATTGAGGTGTGTGATTCTTGTTGGATGTTATGACACGGTGAAGAACTTGATGATGAATGCTTTCTATTTATATCATCATTCTGTCTTGTTTGATTTGAGAATCTCACCCCTTTAGTTTGAATGTTGTCTCTACATGGGCAAACATGCAGGTGATCAAAAGTAGTTAGAGTTCGTGGTTGGTGAAGTCGAAGTACTTCACTTTAGTTTGGAGTCCGCTCTTATATGTAACAATAGAAGTTGAGAACGTTTCATGTTATTTTATTTATCAAAGACTGATTAGTGGTTTTATGATGTGAAAATTAGTTTCTTTAAGTTAATAGAAACGGTTATTACTTGTTGATCAAAATGAATAATTTTCCGTTGTGTAATAAAGATGATTGTCGGATTAAAGTTGCGTTGATATTTATTATATGTTACATGTCCATTAAGAGCAAGTATGTAGTTAAAAGTAATGCTTTAAATTATGTTTGGTTTTAAATTTTACTATGATTTTCTTGATTAAATATTACGGGGGGAATTTAAGGTGTTACAATAAATGATAGTTGAAGAGGAATATTTGAATGTGAGTTTCCAGATATAATCTATGACATTTCACTTATTTACTATAAAATATTAATCAACCAACTACTAAATCAAATAAATAAATAAAAATTTATTTATTTTTGATTTCGTATAATAACTTTATTTTTATTTTTTCTCTCTTAACATAATTACTTTTTAATTTTTATTTTTTAATTCTTTAAATCATATTATGTTAGTATTTTCTTATCTAATTAACAACCAAAAAAATTAAATATTAAATTTATTTATCGTTAATTAAATAAAAAAAGTTCACATAATACATTTTTAAAAAGTTAAGGATCAATATAATATAATTTTTTAAATTAAATAATCAAAATAAACTTTGAAATTGAAAAAAAAAAGAATATTAAACCATAAATAAATAAATTTCTATCTCATACAAAATATTTTATTTATAATACTTATCTGCTTAAAAACAAATTCCGATTTAAGTAACAATAAACTATTAATTATTGTTACTCATTATATCCAAATATATTTAAAGATTCCACAAATTACAATTAATAAAAATATTTTAGTCATAACATACCATATTATTATAATTAATCCAGCTAATTATTTTCTTAAAAATCACAAACAATCTAAGTATGATACTTTTTATGAAATAAATGGAATATAAAAATTCAAAGTATTTATAACAAAAAAAATCATTTGACTATGTAAGAAATATTTTCTTCAAACATAAAAAAATAAATCCTTCCTTTAAATTATTAAGGGATAATTATACAAACTCCCTGTCATTAGGGTGTGATTTGATATTTCCCCCTTAAGTATTTTTTTTAATAGAGACCCTATCATAAAATCCAAAATCATTTTTTACTGCCCCTTGTTACCATCTATGCTGACTAGGTGTCTGGTAAATGAGGAGGTGACATGTTGACTGTGTAATTAAATATAATATAATATTTATTATTTAAATTAAATTAATTAAAAAATAATGAAATTTCATGGGCTTCAAGAAAGAAAAAAAAAAGATTCACAAAGCTTGTTTCTCATGAAAAAACAAAACAATATCCTTCACTGAAAGAAACAGTACTTCAACTTTCTCGCAGCACCCATTCTCTCACTGTCCTTTTGGAAATCCTTCAAAAGCGATTCTCACAACAATCACTTCTCAAAATCGCTCCTAAAAAAGTCATGACAACCAAACTTGAAATTATTTTCCGCAGAAAAAGCTTATGGCTGTGATTTGCGTCGAAGAGAGTGAAGATATGATTAACAAGTTCTCGCTTCTTCTTCTCGTTTTCAGATCGACGAATCTTTCTCTGTTTCAGATTATTTCAACTCTTTTTCTTCTTTTTCTGTTTTCAAAGTTTGTTGGTGGTTGTTGTTGTTGGTTGAATGATGGGGGAGTAGATCGAATAGTTTGTGAAGGGTCGTTGAAGGTTTTGTGTTGTTTGTTTGGAGAGCTGGATTTTGAACCTAATTTGAACATAAACCCTAAAACAATTTTCACAAAATTGTGGCCATTGATAGAACTTGAAGGATTAGGGTTCTATGTTCATGAACATGGTTCCAGATTTCTTCCACAGTAACAACACGCAAACAAGAGAACAAGAAGATTGGAAGAAATCTCAACATTATTAAAGATATTAGGGCTTTTATCGACAAGATTGCATCTCTTAAAAGAGATGAACAATGTCGCGTTACTCTCACGAAGAAGAAGATGGAAACGTTTTTTTTTCTTTCATTTCATTAAAAACATTTTAGTGTTATTATAGTGTTTTTTTTTTCGTTTTTTATAAAAGTTAAAGATAAAGATAACATTTTAGTGTAACATAATATATAGAATATTATATGCAATTCTTTCTTTTCATTATTTTTTAACTTATTTTTTTACTAAGATAAATTCTTTATTTTTATTATTTTTTAATTAATTTAATTTAACCTAATAAATATAATATTATATGTAATTATACAGTCAGCATGCCACTCTCCATTTACAAGACACCTAGTCAATATAGATAGTAACAGAGGGAGGTAAAAAATAATTTTGGGTTTTAAAAGGAGGTTTTTATTAAAAAAAAAAACTTAAGAGGGAAAATACAAAATCACGCCCTAATGACAGAGGTGTTTGTATAATTATCCCAATTATTAAAGAAAAACATCTCAACATTTATTTATTTTTATGTTTTTTTCTTCTTCTTTTATTACTAGTGGTTTACTACCATAATAATACCAACTCCACAAGACTCAGCATCATCTTCTACTTAGTCTTCACCACCTTCAATTCTTGTGTACTTAGTCTTCTACATGATTTTTCATCTTTATCTATCTATTTTCGTGTCATGTATTATAACTTGGACTTATTCTGTTTTTTTTTTCTTTCATTCTACACTATATATACATTCTCTTCATTCATGTTTCTTCTTAATTTTCTTCAGCTATTTCATAATTTACTCTTAACGTGCACACCCTCTGAGGAGGCTAATAATGGAGACTCACGTTGCTAATTCGTTTGCGTCTAAAGCTAGAACTGTTTTCCATTCTGCTGCTGCTAAAGCTGAGCGCGTTCTCATGGATTTCAAATCGGATATTGGTTTGTTTCATTTTTTTTCTTCAATTTTTATGTTACTTTCTTGTGCTTGGGTTTGTTGAAAATTGAAATGGTGTTTTATTTTGAATAATTGGTGAAGAGTTTGATAAGCAATTGTACGACGATTATGGAAGACGAAAGCGTCCGGGAAATGAATCTGCTAAAGAGAATGAGTCAAAGGTTTGTTTGATAAAGCATTTTCACTTGTTTTCTATCAATTTTGGTTAATTTTTGTGTTTTGACAAAAAAGTATATAGTTTAGTTTAGTTTTAGTAGTTGAATTGTTGCATTTGTGGGATTAGAATGTGGAATTGGAATATTCACTTATGAAGTATTATGTGTGGGGTTTGGATTGGGTGCAATCAAAGCACCATGATGTCGCTCGAGTTTGATGATCATGGTTGTTAGACCAAAGATGAAATATGGACTGTCCGATATTGGTCTAGCAATCATGATCTTTCAATTGTAGCGACAATATGATGCTTTGAGTATACTCAATTCAGATTCACACTGTTTGTGTGTATATAAAAAAAACAATTGAAAGTAACTTTGTTTGGTTTTAATTGAAGTTCGAATATGGAAATGAAAATTTAGATTGACTTTTGTGTTTGGATTAGTGTATTTTGTTATAAAGTCGAGAATTCGTTATATACATGTGAATCAAAAGTATCTACGGAGTTTCTTTAGGGAGAACTAATGGAAATCTAGACATATCCTTAACTTAATGAGAGAGTTTTAGTCCGAAATACGTTGTGTCATAAGTAAAAGTTCACTTATTTATGTGTAAATGTGATGGAATTGTGCAGTTTCTTGACGAACTGAAGCAAATAAAGTGGAGACCTCGACATATAGGAACAAAGCAGAACTGGAAAGATAAAATTAACAACATAGGGAGAAAAGAAATGGAAAATACAGATAAAGTTGGAAATGTAAGCATGACGGCTATCCCAATTCATGATGAAAATTTTAGCATTCATCGTATGAAAAATGATCTTGATGCCAAGGTTAGAAGATATGTTGTTTAACTCAAGGGTTTGATCCGATATAATAAATGGCAATGATGAACATTTTTCAATTGCAACATACTAACACGGCTTTAATCTAGGCTTCAGAACGATTTCCCTCGGTTGAAAGCTTAACTGCCATGGCTGAAAGGCCTATTCCTCCATCATCTGTCCTAAAGCAATTGGCAATAGCTGTTAAGTAAGTTATGCTCACCTTTTTCTTACCAATTCCATGAACTTCTTAAAGATTCTTTGTTGCTGAACTCTTTCCATTGAAAGCAAGAGTGGCTTAAAATGTTTAAGAGTCTTCTTTGTGTGTTATTCAGAAAGATTTTTAGCTTTAACAATCTCAAAACTGTCTCTTTTTACTAGGGCTGGAAGGAAATCAAATTCAATGAAAGATTTTATAGCCTCATCAGGAGGTTCTTTGCCTTCGATGGAAAGAGCAGGCTTAAGTCTCTCTGCTGTGAAGGCATTAGTGTTACGTGAGAAAGACGACCAACTTTCTTCTGAATTTTGTAGCCACAAGAAAGTTTTGTATTTGATTAATGCTCTCTTCAATCCAGGTATAAGAATTTTACACGGCTCGCTTCTGATATAATAGAATCAATGAACCATTTTATGTTTATACTTTTTGCGTGTGCTTGGCTCTGCGATGACTTTCTGCATCCCTTTGCAGATGGAGAGTTCCTTCGAAGGAAGATCAACTCCAATCCCGATGAAATTGACGTAACATCGTTTATAAGAGATATTCACGGTGCTCCTCCTGAAAGCCTTGTCGTTAAGCTAGCTGAAGTAATCGGAAACTTCAAGACCCTTCGAGAAATGGAAATTTTTTGGTGCAGGGTTGTTGCTGAAGTATGTTTAGCGATCAATATGAAAATTTCTAGTTAACAACTGAAAAAGTGTGTATTGACTTATATTTCTTTTTTCACTTGTGGAGATGAGAAAACTTTGGTATGAAGAAAAGCATTTACCTGGAGTCCCTCTTGATGACATTCCAGATCTGAAGTCATGTCTTCTCTATCAACAAATGCAAGTTATCAATTGTTGCATCTCTCGGAAAAGGCGCCATATCATTGCCACTGAATCGCTGGACTCTATGATGATGAAAGCGAATTCGAATACATTAGAATCAACAAACTTCTGCGACGGAACTTCTGCAAGCCGTTTGTTATATGCTCGATTAAGTACTGGAGAGCTTGTTCTTCGACTTGGTGCTCATTGCCCGTACGGAAACGTGACACTATTGGAAACTGGCGAGCCGGCTTACTCTCCTATCACCCAGGTTTGAGTTACACAATCATTACTTAAACATGTTCCAAATTCCCAATACTTAACATTAGTGTCCATTTCGTGTAGGAAGTACCGTTGCTTACAGAAGATCTCATCAAAGAGACCGAGGAGTTTGTGTTGCGCACGGGGAGGTCTGTACACTAACTGAGATCCGTTTGACTTGATAGTTAAATTCGCGTTACGGATGCCAAAATATTAAACTGAATTTTATCATTTTTCTCTTATGATAATTTTCTTTGCCTTTATGGTCAGTGTTGGAGCCGGGTGCTCTCAACTCCTGTCTGATATGCAGGCTTTCAAGGTCAGACTCATCCTTGGCAAAAACTTTTTACTGATATTCTTAAATCTTTTAAAATCTTTCTACCGTAGTGATATTCTATCCGAGTAAATTTGGTTTATGATCATGTTTTAGGCTGCAAATCCGGGTTGTATTTTGGAAGATTTTGTGAGATGGTACTCTCCTCCCGATTGGACTGAAAATGAAGCAAATAATGATGATAGTTATTCTTCTGATGATAGTAGTAGCGAGTCATTGTCTACCAGAGGTCAATTAAGTCAACGAATGCGAAAAGAAGGTATGTTTGTAGATTGTAGCAATGAGTCCTAACATGTTTTTTTAATATATAACATAAAACATCTCTGAATCGTCGCACGTTTATGGTAGGTAATTTGTGGCACGAATTGTGGAAAACGTCTAAGCCAGTACCTGCTGTGAAACAAACACCTCTCTTTGAAGAAGATTTGGCAGTGTGAGTATAGATAAGCAATTTTGTAATGGACTTGAATTCTGATTCTTCCCTTAAAAAGACAATCACTTCAATGGCGATTTACGTTTTTCTTAGGGAGGGAATCCTTGATGCATTCGAGGACATTCAGCCTGTTGAGCTTTTTGGACAGCTTTTTGTTTCATTAGTAAGTTCTCTCTCGAAAATGAAGATTAAACTTTTCTGAACTTGTAAAATGTATAGTATACTCTCGAATCATTTAACGTAAGGTTATCATTATGATCATGCAATTGTTTTTACTTTTGCAATTTCTTGAATCATTTGCTTCGATTTCAGTGGTAGCTTGTCATGAAATTAATAAACTTCTGATCTACATTGTGCAACTTACATGCATTTCTAATCTTTAGTCTTTTTGTCTAATTATACAGCTTGGTTTAGGATTTACGATTGCTGAACCATTGCTGTGCCGTAACATTGTCTTCTCGAAGTTGTTCAATGACTGCAAGGAGTATGTAGTTACTACTTGTGAAAGCATTATATTCAGTGAGAAAATTGATGAACTTGTTCAGGTAAGTACAAGCAGAGACAAAATTTGAACAAATCGCTATTGTTTTGCAATAGCCTCTTAAGTGTATGTTTGTTTTCTCGTCCACTGTCAAATAAAATGGCCTTTGATTTGACGCTTCAACTATCTGCTTCCGAAAATCACGGTAAATAATTGATGATCATGTGGCAATGTAGGTTTATGAAACAGTGGAGAGAATGTTGATGAATCCCGAGGAGGCAGTGAAGATGATGACGCATTCAGAAGAATCAACTGTGAATAACGGCAGTGAAACACAGGGCCGGTTCAAGAAGTTTATCTCTAGTGGCAAAGAGAAACTGTCGAGGTCTGTTCGAAAAGATCAGATCAACAATGAAGAAAAAGGGACTCCACAGTCTTTTTCAAGTTTCTTTGACAGCAAGTCATCTTTATTCTCAAAAAAACCTACCAAAGGTGGAAATTTATGGCCTGCACCAGCACCTCCCTCTTTCGAAGACGATTGGATAGTAAATTAAACAAAGTTCAGCTTCTTCTCCTGCCAGATAATTGTAAATTACTTCATTCTTTTTTATAAATATGAATTAGCAAATAGCAAAAGGAATTGTATAATAATGATCAATCAAATTAATAAGTGTTCTTCATTCTAATACAAATGTTATATTGCCTTTACATCATTGTTGTATTTTCATTTGAACACTTGTAAGGGATTTTATTTATTTATTTGGCAACAATACCAAAGCTTAAAATTGTCACAGCATAATTTGTAAGAATAGCTTGCTTTACTCATATTATTGGAATGAGACCAATGCAAATGATTGAGATTATGGGCATGTTGGTTTTGGCTTTTTTTTTTTTTTTTTTTTATAATGATTTTGTAACATAATTTTGTGAAAAAAGATTTAAAATTTTTTTTCATATAAAAGATTCAAATGAAAATTTTATTTGAACAATTATTTTTAAAATTTTATTTTAGATATTTCATCTTTTTATAAAAAAAAATTGAATATCAAATTCTAAATAATCACTTAATTTTGAAGCTATTTCAAATAGTTTTTCATAAAAATCATTTTCGAAATACAATTTTTTTTAAAAATTGTAATTTCGACTATGTTTTGATTTTCGATAATGTATATTTATGTTGTATGATGTCAAAATTAGTCTTTCAATTTAGAAAAAATAGATATAGAAAAATTTGTAATATTTTGAAAAACGGTTTTACAAAATCCATTTTCAAAAATACAAAAACAAAATCCATTTTTTTAAAGTTAAAACAAGCTGACCCTCTACATGGTGATAGTAGACAATAGTTTTTGTTTGTTTGTAAGGAATCTCTTGGTAAGACTAAGCTCTAGCCTAACCACTTGAAAATCCTATCAACCATTACTATCTCATAAAATAATTAATTTAGAAGAGTCTCAATTCCTATAGATACTAGAAAAAATTAACTCCATTAGCGAGGCCTAATAATCTCTAGGAAAGTCATCAGCAAGAAGGAAAAAGTACACAGAGGGCACAAAATAAGAATCGTCTTTAGAAAAATACCACCACAACTTATCTGATAGAGAGGAAGGAATGAAATCCCTAATCACGAAGAAAAGATTAGATATTAACACATGTTCATGCTCAAAAATATAAATTATTCTTCACTTAAGATCCCAAACCCGCAACCGACTCTCCCAACTACTCACATCTCCCATTAAACAATCTCGTTGCCCAGAGATAGAAAAAAAACTAAGGAAACCTAACTCTAAGAGCAATTTCCCTAACCCAAGGGTCACTCGAGAACAAAGTGAGAAGACCAAATCTAACTCTCATATGAATATTATCCCAAAACCAATCGAAGGGATCCTCCCTTTTGGATCCAAGAAGGAACACTCATATCCACCTAGGAGATATATATCTAAGACACCCAAATCGCCCTCTCACGATAGAAGAGGCCGGAGTAAATCCATATATAGCAAATAAAATATCTCTCCAGATGCCTGAACCACCTGAGATGAACTGCAACTTCCACATTCCTAAAATGGTCAGATTAACTACTCTCAAATCGCGGACCCGAGACCTCAAAGTTTCTTGGGATTACAAACACCATACCACCAAAACCAAGCAATTTTAGAACATTCTATATCTCCACCCTAAAGAAATATCTTATGAATTGTCACAATCTTCTTCAAAACCTTAACATAGATATTTAAGAAAGATAAAAAGAGGATATAGATAACATTAAGAACTGAATTGAGAATGATCACTTTACCTCCAGAGATAGGTGGAGGTTAGCCCCCTATGGAAGTTAGCCCCCACTTTATCTCTGCGAGAAGAGTCGTATAGAGATAAGACTAACTTGAGGTTCCTACATATATGACAGATGGAGGATAGCACCCCCTAGAAAACCAAGGTACTTGAATGTGAGAGACTCTAGCTAACAATGAAGGAAATCACATGACATGTCTAAGAAACAGGGTTAAAATTCATCCTAATGAGAGTACTTTTGGAAACATTTACCTGAAGACCTAAGGCTAACTAAAACAGATAGATGATAGCCGCAATGGACCAAAGATTCTTAATGGAGGCATCAACCAGGATAATCATGTCATCCGCATACTGAAGGTGGGAAACCCTTAAAATTCCGAGGATCCCATTCTAAACCCCAAGAAAACCCACAACTTTAGAAAGTAACTCACTAAGACCTTCAACTACCAAAAAAAGGAAAGAAGTCAGGGGATCACCTTGCATCAACCCCCTTTGAATAATAATTTCTTGTGTCAGATAACCATTGATCAAGACTGCAAGATTGCAAAAAAAAAAGAGACACATATCTAACTTATCCAACTAAAAAAAAAAGAACACTTGTAAGGGATTTTTTTTTTAATTTGGCAACAATACCAAAGCTTAAAATTATCACAGCATAATTTGTAAGAATAACTTGCTTTACTCAAATGATTAGAATGAGACCAATGCAAATGATTAAGACTTTACCCATATGATTAGAATGAGACCAATGCAAATGATTATGGGCATGTTGGTTTTGGCTTGCTTCTTTTTTTATTTTTTTTATTTATTATTTTTTTATAATAATGATTTTGTAACATAATTTTGTGAAAAAAGATTTACAAAAATTTTTCATAAAAGATTCAAATAAAAATTTTATTTGAATAGTTATTTTTAAAATGTTATTTTAGATATTTCATCGTTTTATCGGAAAAAATATGAATATCAAAATTCTAAAAAATCACTTAATTTTAAAGCTATTTCAAATAGCTTTTCATAAAAATCATTTTCGAAATACAATTTTTTTTCAAAAATTGTGATTTCGACTATGTTTTGATCTTCAATAATATATATGTCGCTCCTGGGATTTTCATCCTAGTACAAACGCGAAAGTGGCGCGGAAAAGGTAGAGTCGCCAGCCAGACATTTTTATCCCGAAAGAATGGGAAAGGTAATGTTGCACAAACTTGAGGAAGAAGGAAAGGACAAGGTCCTGCGAACCAAAGATCTGGGTTCGGGAGTCGGTTACGACCTGGGAAGGTATTAGCACCCCAGATCGTCCACCGTACCCGACGGGATCCACGCTTGTTTGCTTGTTTCAAAGGGTGAGAAAAATATAATTGCTGTTGGATAAAACTGCTGACTGGAATGGGAATGGAAATGGAAAAGGAAATGGAAAAGGAGAATGGAAAAGGAAACAGAATGAAAGGAAAGGGGAAATATAGGGAAAATAAAGATTGTGCTCGAACGGGCCCTACCCCGCTGCCTACGTACCTCATCGGGATAATGAGGATCAGAGTCGACGTAGTTCGCCTAACTAAGGCGGGAACTATTTGTTTGTGTTTTTTATGGCTTGAACGGCGTATGTCTATGCTCAGGTGTTGCAGGCTCGTCTGGTACGAGTGCGTTTTACCGTCTTGCATGAAAGACAAGTCGTCGCAAGTTTGCGTTGTGAGTGAATGAGATGAGAAGAGAAGTTCCCGCAGGATAGTCGCTTATTCTTTGTTTTTGTCTTTTATGAGAAAGTGTTTTGAATTTGTTTGTGAATGTTCTCGTACTAAGATCTATCCATCGCGGGAAGTATTTACACCTCGCCCCGAAACAGGACGCGTATAAACACTCCGCAACAAAGTCTCGTGTCGTACAAGAATATTCGGTTTTATTAAATGTTTTATTGCTTTTCTTCATGAGGTGAGAAAGAATGACTCAAATTGCAAAAGGGAAAATCTAATGGGGACTAAGACACAACCCTAATTTTGTTGATTTATTTACAAGGGAGGTCCTATGGTTTGTGAAGTTTCTAAACCTAATGGAAAAAGACACTTAGAACTAATAGAATGCAACTTACTTCCTAAGGAAAATAAGTTGATTCTAAAGCCTAGAGGGAGACCTATTCAAGTGAAATATCAATCAATATACAAAGCATTAAGAATTTGAAGGTAAGAATAAAATTCAAAACCAAAGCAATTAAAGATATAAACCTAAGATAGTCCAAATTTTTATTCTAAGTCTAATTAATATGAATCCTAGGCCTAAGTTCTAAACTAAGGGTATTACCTAATATTTTCATTCTAAAATCAGAATCTAAACTAATCTAAATCCATATTAAATCCTAGGATTAAATCTAATTAAACTATTTTTTTGATGAAACTTAATATCCTAGCCTAAACTAATGGAAATTATATGCATAAAGGCCTACAGATTAATATCCTAAAAAATAGTAAAACTTCTGAAAAAATTATGAGATTTATTCTATGGGGTCCTAAAACTACCTATAACATTGTGTTAAAAGGAATCCTAAAAAATCAGAATTTTTCTATGCCTAAAAATTATTTATTTCCACCTAAGAATTAGTCATTATTTTCTAAGGATTAAGCCACTAAAACCTGAGATAAAATTCCTTAAAAAATCTACTAAAATTATATTAAGTACTACTATGAGTCCTCTAATTATGGTAAAAAGAATGGGCAAAAAACGTTACTGGAAGGTTATGAAATAAAATCTACAAAGTTATGTACATTTGAAGAAAATTCATTAAAAACCACTTACATGAAAAATTCAAAATAAAATAAAAAATAAAGCAAATTCAGAAAAATATAATTCTAAAAAGTTCTAAAATGAATTAAAAGTCTACTTAATATTTTGTAGAATTTTTCTAATCATTTTTCTATTTTTTTATGAATTATTTCTAAACTAAACTAAAACAAAAATAAAATCTAAAGAAATAATAGAAGGGGGTGGTTTTAGAAATTTCTTCTAGCTGTTTTTATAAACTGGGCTCAGCATGGGGGTGTAATTAGTAATGAACCAGGGCCCATTTTCGCAGGCTTTTATGGGAGGTGTAAGAAGCATTATTTTTATGTTGTTTTTCCTATGGGCTTAAACAGGTGGTGTGGGTAGCGAAAACAATATAGCCTACCGGACGGTGACAAGTGTCACCGCCGGTATGGCTGGGGATCAAAACTTATCCTAAACAAATCCTCTTGGAATTGAAATCAGTAGATTAATTTGTTTTTATTATTCTTTAAGACCTTTTAATATTATAATAATCTCTTAATCTCCAAATTAATTAACTTATTAATGACATCAAAACCAATTTTATGAATTCAAAATAAAATGGAACCTGGATAATGAGAAGCACGTATAAACCCTAAATTCAGTTTCTGAATAGAAGACTCATATCCCTTCTTCTTCCTCATCTACACGCCGCGGCTCCCTCCATTCCCGTTTCCGACTAAAATCCACGCCGACGGTCATCACCTCACATCAGCGAACCTCCCTTCTTCTTGAATCCTCAGAGAACGAAACATGCCATGAAGGGCGCCGTTACTCACCATTTCCATCCCCCTCAAACTCGCACTCACATCGTCTAGTTGCTTCCCTCAATCGCCGGCCAAAGAAGCCCGTCACCGTCGTGGAGCTTCGCCTTCTCTGAACCTCACCGCAACGATAACCACTCCACGAATCGCACGCGAGGAAGATGACCACGGTAGATCGTCGCACCCGCGAGATGATAACGACAACCAAAAGGGTACTATTTTCTCGGTACAAAAGCCATTCGTCCTTCTTCGTCACCTCAACTCGTCGAAATCCATTCACCTCATAAGTAAAACCCCGTCGCGCTGGATCTTATCACCGGTGGCGGTGGATTTCGCATATCCTGAGGCACGTCGCCCTATCTTCTCTGAGTCTTACACTGCTCCTCTCAATTCATTATCTTAACCAAAACTCGTGTTGAAGATGAGAGGGTTATCGATGTTATCGGAATCGTGATGAAGAAGACGAAACAACACTTAGAACATGAGAGGATTCAGGTAAATTTCGTGCCAATTCTATTTGCTTCGATGCTTACACTTTTGTTTTTGTTATTGTTGTTGAACTTGCAGTGAACCGCGTCTTGAACCGTGTCGTCGAGATTTTGATGAATTTGTGGTGGATTGTAGGTTGTGAATCCTTGTTGATTGAAGATGTGAAGGTTGTTGATGATGAAGTTCTATTGAAGAAGATGGATTTTCATGATTCAGAAATGATGATGCAGGGATCTTGAATCGCAGGTTTGAATCGATGCTGAAGTACTCAAGGTCGCAACGTCGATGCCAAGGTGGGACCGATTGTTCTTGCACAATTCTGGGCCGAGCTGCATCATTGCAGTTAATTGAAGGTATTGATTTTGATTCAAGATTTCACCTTCTACCTCATATTCTGAATCGAATGTATTTGTTTCAGGATTTTGATGTGTTGGTGAGGATGAGTTGATGAATATCGGAGTTTGAAGATGACGGTTAGAGAGAGAGTTTCTGAAGGTGATGAGGGTTCAGAACTGTTGAAGGTTACTCAGGTACGATCTTGAAATCCGATTCTTCATTATGCTAAGATTCTACAATTTCCTCTTCTTCTTGATTATGAAATCTGAATTTTGTCAATGTTGTTGCGTTCTTGCGGATTGCTGAAAGTGTTATGTGAAACTGAATTGTTGCTTTTTTATGCTGAATTTTTGTTGCAGGTGAATGGTGAAGTTCTCCATAATTGATGATGCAGGTTGAGATTGAGGATGATGATGATTGATGCAGTTGGATAGTGAAGAGGATTTCTAGGATTGGAGATGAAGATGGAAATTGGTGAGAAATTGAAGGATGAAGTTTTCTGAGTTTTGTGAATAACTTTTTGGAAGCCAGACGTGATTGGAGCCAAGAGCCTTTTTTATATTGATGAAGGAAGAAGTTGGAGAGAAAGAAGAATGTGTATTCAAGGAGTTTTCCAGAATTGTTATGAGTTTTCATCTCAGTTTTTTTCTGTTAGAATTTGCTAGGGTCGGTTAGGTTTTGAAGCTCCTTTTCCCCCCCTTCTGTTTCTGTTTTTTCTATAGTTGGAATCTCTTTCCCTTTTTTCTGCTATATCAGTTTATAACTGAATTTTTTCTGTTATTTTGTTGTAACTGTTTTCTGGTTTATTATAAGTTATGCAGTTTGTGAATGGAAATGTAATTGCCTTTTGGCTCTGATTTTCGAGCTTGAATTTATTCTTCTGTTAACTTTCTGCATTTTCTGGTTGTATCCACTTGTACTGGCTGCTGAAGAATAATATAGAGATCTATTTTATGGAATTGAAAGAATTTTGAAATATTCTTGAATAGATCATTTATGAATTTGAATTGAAGTTTGGATATGGTAATGGATCATTTATGGGTTTGAATTGAAGTTTGAATATGGTAATGGGCCTTAATTATGGATTTGAATTGAAGTTTGAATATGGTAATGGGCCTTAATTATGGATTTAAAAAAAAACAAGACCAAGATTGCATACAAAAATGGTATGGAAATTTTTTGGAAAGAAAAATAGTTTAGGGACCTAATTTGGGATTAAAATGGGTGTAGACACCCTAAATTTGCCCTCTGGCTTTTTTATATCTAGGTTCGCTGTTCGTTTGCGTCTCATCTGCATTTCCATTAGGTCATATAATTTGCATAAGCTCCTAAGACATGGGATCATAGATTTTCTGTGGAATTAGGGTTTCACACCCTATTTGTGGTTATCAGACAAATTCAAGGCTTTGGCTTGCAGCCATCAGTGGAATCATTTTCCTCATGTAGCTGGATTAAGGTTTATTTACCTGAAACAGTGACCCTCTGAATTTCACGTCTGCAAAGATTATTCACTATGCATTTGGCTCGTCACCATGGATTTCTGCGTCATCAGGTCATAAGGCTATTCTCGTCTTCTCAACATCTCAAGTTATCTTTTTCTCAAAATTTGTGGTTCCAGTTCAAGCGCGCTTGCTCAGTCACAATTCAACTTAGACGTATGTTTGACCTAATACTGGTCAAACTATCATGAGATTTCTTCAAGTGCAAGTTACTCGTATCTGTGGTTTATTTCTCGAGAAGTGTGTGTCCCAAACTAAATTGCAGTGTGTGAAATTTTTCAGATTATCAAGTAGTGATCTGCGTAAGGTTTGGTTCAGAAAATCGAATGGTTGTTATTTTAGTCACGAATTGTCTGATGGTTTAGGAGCGTGTTCAATCATTTTATTCAGAAGTTGCCTAAAAAGGTTCAAGTGTCATTTTTGGTTTAAATTCAATCAAGATGGGTGTCGAGGTTATATTCAAGATCATTCCGAATTTTATTCAATTTCAAGTTCACGTCTAATTTATATCGTAATCGTGTCCATTTTTAATTCAAGTCTCTATCCATTTCTCATGTTCAATTTTCCATTTTCCGATTATTTTTTTTCCTCTTCTTTAGTCATATTTCATCCAATAAACCTTTTTTTTTGTTTTATTTTAAAACCTATTCTCATTTTCCAAGTCCAAACATATCTTTTTAATTAGATTCATGATTAATATCCATAATTCCACCCTTTTTATTTCATTTCTATTAACCCATTCTTTTTAGAATAATGTTTAATATCCGTTATTAACCAAATTCTTGTCGTAAGACCACCCATTTACCATTAATTCACATTTAACTATCAATCCAAGCCCATTCACTTTTTTTTATCATTCATCATTAGTAATAATTTCCTTAAAGCTCATGACCAAAAAGTATACATATTTCTATAAGCCCACAAGAAGCTACTGACGATACATTGTAACCAGCTTTTTTTTCCCTTCAACACCAATTTCAAATTTTCAGCCAAATTTCTATGGTCTGAAGGGTCCCACACACCAACATCCCTCTAACAACTTTCAGATTCATGTAATGGACAACATTTTTCTTTCCACAACTTTCCTTCCGCCCAACGAATCTCACATGGACCCCACCACTCATCACGCCTCTCATACACGCCAATCCCATTTTTTTCGATATTCCGCAACCAATTAACAGCATTACGCAGCATGTACTCACAATTTCTCAAACCGTTTTTCTTAATCTCTCTTCATTCATCAGCAAAATCACTCCAACATTTTCTTGCAACAACTCACCCTCTCTCAGTTTCAATCATACACAACTTGAACAACCAAATCGTCGCTTACACCATAACAACTTGTTCATGAACCTTTTGCTTCAACCTCCAACTCACCTGAAAAAAACCAGAACGCAGTAACAACATACACAATTTCTTTGATTCGTTTTTCAACAAAATATAATTCTTCAACACAGACCTCCTGCAAAACAGATATTCATCACCATTTACAACAGAAAATCACTCTTCTCCATCGCCACTCAGCCTTCATCCATCTTCCTCACAATCTTCAATCGTAACCCTCTTCATTCCATCAAACCAACCACCACCTTCCTTCATTTCACTCTCCTTACACCACCATCGAACCTCACTTCACCCTCCGCCGAATCCTTAACAAAAACCTGAATACAGCAAAGGCTCGCAACCCCTCTTCAAACCGTATCTGAACGAAAAGAGACAAAGTTGAAGAAATCAAAACCAAAACAAAGAAAGAAGATCGAACCGAGGAATGACACCGACGATTGGAGAAAGAAAACGCGATTGACCTCAACAACCAAGGAACGACGACGATCTGAGCGGAGAAGGCACGGGACGCACGAATTCTTGTCGTTTCGTCAAATCGGAACCGCACCGTCGCTCATAGCTGCCGCGATTTACTTTTTGAGAAAGGGATACCGTGTTCTGTTTTTGCGCCTTGAAGAAAGAAGAAAAAGGATATTGCTGGCCCTGTTTCGCTTTTTATTTTGTTTTTTTCTTCTTTTGTCCGATTTGACTTTGTCCTCTTTTTATTATTTCCATATTTTTCTAGCTGATTTTAATTAGATTTGGTTATCTATTTTGTTATTTAATTTTTTTCTGTTATTGATTGTTGTTGATGCAGGATGGCCCATCAAAATTCATACTTCACACCCCCATTTCAGACTTGTTGTCGCTGATGTGTTGGGATTGGGCCGACATATCTTTCTAAACATCATCCACCCATCAGCGGACCACCCCCTGCATTTTTATTTTTTATTTTAGTTTTTATTTTAGTTTTGTTTAGTTTCTTTTTTTTTTATTTAGCTTTTGTTTAAGGTTTAGTTTATATTTTTAATCTTTTGTTAGAACCTTGATATAGTTTTGTCAATATTTGGTTATTAATTTCAATATTATTTTAGTTTTTAACAAGTTTTAGATTAATTTCTTAGTTCTATTGCATTTAATTTTTATATTAGCATTGTTTAGATATTGACTTTAATTATGGTTAAATGTTAATTTAGAGTTGCGGTGCTTGTTATAAGCTTAGTTAGAATTTTTATAACTGTGATTCTACAGGAGGTTATTTGACCTCGGTTGCAGTTTTGTTTGATATTTTGTAGGCTTTTTTTTGGTTTATTTCAAGGATGGCGAATTTGACTTGGTGATAGCCTCGCGATTGACTGTTTGTTCATGGATTGTTAGCTTGTCAATGTCCTTGGAATTTTGATGCAATTTGTGACGAATAGTGGATTATCGCCTAAGATTGAAGAGTTATCTGAATGAATATTCTGGTTAGTTCGATTGTTGATTCACAAGGCTAAAGCACCTGAGTCTTACTGGAATTAATTATGTGGATTTTCTTGGTACTCATTCTGGATTTCTTTTGCGCATATTGAAGAGGCAACAGACCTTCTCCGTTAGGTACCACTGAGGCCCGATTTTACTTATTGCATGCTGTTGCATCTGGAAGTCCTACTGGTGTAGGCTCTGTTTGTGCATTGTTCGATTATTCCTTTCCGCATTCTCATCTCCTTATCTTACTTCTTCTTCATCTCATTTTCTTATTCCTCATCTTTTTCTATTCTTTCTAGCTTGAGGTGTGCTTAGGCCACCATGGAGCTTCTCCTTTCATCTTTCTCTTCTTCTTTCTTTCTTCTTTAGGATAGTAAGCCTCAATAACCTAGGACCATGCGAGCATGTGAATATTAGGATTAGACTTTTCCCGTTAGCTTTTGCCTTTGTGATCTTTTTGGTTCTTCTCTTCTCATCTCATAACCATAAAAAACACTTAATAAAGTTTGAAGTAATACCTTGAGCAATAGCCTTATCCCATGAGGTACTTGTAGTCTTCCCATCTTGGGATAGTACAAGCTTACCTTGTGATGCACAAGTCTGATCAAGGTATCTTCTTTACAGAGAAAAGCATAAAAAACACTTCTTCATTGTAATTACCAAAAACACTTAATAATTTAACAAGTTACTGAGCTTAGGCCCTAATCTTTGGGTTCAAGTTTTGGGGATCTTCTCCTTACTTGAGTGTGCTTGTTCTATTATTCCATCTTGGAATGTAGTGACAAGTGCACATTCTATTGAAGATAGCTTGAGTTCACTTCCTTGTGACACACTCATAAAAGCTTCATAAAAAAACACAAACAAACAATAAGCGTCTTTCCTTCGGGAATTCTTTTCTCACCTCATTCGCTCTGTACGCGAACTTGCTCCTACTTGTCACTTTGCAAGACGGTTACGCACTCGTCGTCTGAGTCTGCAACACCTGAGCAATGGCATAGGCAGTTCAAGCTTTAATTCACAAGCAATTTCTTTGTTACCCCTAGTTAGGGGAACTACGGCGTCTCTGATCCTCATTATCCTGATGAGGTACGTAGGCAGCGGGGTAGGGCCCGTTCGAGCACAATCTTTATTTTCCCTACATTTTTTCTCTTTGTTTTCTCATTCAGTTTCTTTTCTCAGTTTCTTTTAGCAGCAACTTTCATACCCTCACCCTTTGAAACATTTTCTTTTGCAAGTGTGGATCCCGTCGGGTACGGCAGACAATCTGGGTGCTAATACCTTCCCAGGTCGTAACCGACTCCCGAACTCAGTCTCTTTGGTTCGCAGGACCCGTGTCCTTCCTCTTCTTTCTTCTGGTTTGTGCATCATTACCATTCCCGTTCCTTCGTGATAAAAATGCCTGGCTTGCGACTCTATTCTTTTCCGTGCCACTTTCGCGTTTGTACCAGGATGGAAATCCGGGGAGCGACAATGGGTAACAATGATAATTTGGATAGCGAATATGGTTTAGACTTTAAGCAACTCTAATCTATCCATGACCATGATTTTGCGATTAGATGAACATGACTTCTATGAACTTTGAATGAATTTGTGACTTTGGATACGGTTATGAATCAAATATAAAAGTGGACAAGTAAAACCGGAATAAAATCGGGCGCCTATTGAAAATGGAGATGGACATTTGGAAATTAAACAAATGGACCTTAGGAAGGATTCAAAATGGAGTTTATGCTTGGATTATATTTACCATGTATAATGAACCAAACCAAGGTTTATAGGTTTTAATTTGAATAGTGGAAAAAATGTGAATATTAACGCGAAAGGGGGATCATTGAAGCCCAAGTAGTTTATGCGACCCATCTTAATACATTTAATTTTAAGCTCTCAATCCAACTTTCAGATCTCAAACTCATTCATTCGTATTACAAACAACACGTCGAAAAAGAGGACCATAATACCCTGATCACCACAAAGATCTGTAGCTTGATCTCTTATACCACCAACCAACATTTCCTTTGCCATGAAACCCTAATCAGTTCTGTACGCGTCACGATCTCCAACGCATTATGTCTCAAATAATGATGGAATTCCTTGAACGGCAAGACCACCTATGAAACTATTCTGCAGGTGAAATTTATCGAGTATTTGCCTAATTAGGGAAATAAAACCCTAATCAGGAGCTGAGAGTACAAGCAGATGCTATTAGCCACATGGCCCAAAACCTTGAATTTATCTCATGGCTGTAGATAGGGCATGAAGTTCTAATTCCAACCCCAGTGGAGTAGTAACCTCAAACCAAGGGAATTACTTGATTTTTCAGAGTGTATTGATCACATTCTCTATGAATCCCTGAAATGCACTATTATGATGTTAATGCCCTAGTGAGAAGTGCTGATGAATGCGAAGCGATAAGCTAGTTAAGGTAAAAAAGAATGAGGGCAAATTTTAAGGTATTACAATATATTTATGTTGTACGATGTCAAAATTAGTCTTTCGATTTAGAAAAAATTGTAATATTTTTAAAAACGGTTTTCCAAAATCCATTTTCAAAAATACAAAGAAAAAATCCATTTTTTAAAAAGTTAAAATAAACAGGCCCTTTACGTGGTGATAGTAGAAAATATTTTTTGTTTGTTTGTTAGGAATCTCTAGGTAAGACTAAGCACTAGCCTAACCACTTGAAAATTCTATACCACAACCATTACTATCTCATAAAATAATTAATTAATTTAGAAAGCTCTCAACTCCTATAGATACTAGAAAGAATAATCTCTAGGAAAGTCATCGGCGAGAAGGAAAAAGTACACAGAAGGCACAAAATAGAAATCGTCTTTAGAAAAATACCACCATAACTTATCTGGTAGAGAGGAAGGAATGAAATCCCTAATCACGAAGAAAAGATTAGATATTAACACATGTTCATGCTCAAAAATATAAATTGTTATCCACTTAAGATCCCAAACCCGCGACCGACTCTCCCAACTACTCACCTCTCCTATTAAACAATCTCGTTGCCCAAAGATAGAAAGAAAAGCTAAGGAAACCTAACTCTAGGAGCAATTTCTCTAACCCAAGGGTCACTCGAGAACAAAGTGAGAAGACCAAATCCAACTCTCTTAAAAATACTATCCCAAAACCAACCGGATGGATCCTCCCTTTTGGATATGTGAAATATTGGAACAAATTCTAGGTTTAGCATGTCGTCGAAGTCCGCTCACATGCTAATTAATTGGGCCTTGTGTTATGGATCTAATTGTTTAAGTTGGCTTGTACCCTAAGTTAGCTTGTAATGGGTAATTGTTAAAAATCCCATTAGGTTAGTGTGTTAGTTTTATTATAAATAGCATACTAGTCTCTCATATTTTGTATAAGGGAAAATAGGAAGATAAAACCCCAATTCAAAAGTGAGAGAGGTTATTTGTTATTCTTGTATACTTGTAATCTTGTTTTAAGAGAAAGGAAAGAATATCAATTTATAACCAATCTTTGTTGCCTTTCTTTGGTAACCCTAAACCTTAACCCTTGTAGGTTTCTTGAGAAACCTATTATACTTTGTTTTCTAAGGTATCCTATTCACAACAAATTGGTGCGGTGAGCGTGGAGAATATTCCTTCAACAAAGTATGAGATTGAAAAGTTTACTGGAGTGAACGATTTCGGTTTGTGGCGCTTGAAGATGAAAGCCCTACTTGTTCAACAGGGTTGTTTGGAAGCGTTGAAGGGAGAGACGACCATGAATGTTGTGTTGACGGCAACTGAAGACGACCATGATTGAGAAAACACACAACGCAATATTGTTGAGCCTTGGTGATAAGGTTCTTCGATAGATATCAAAGGAGACAACGGCGTCAGGGTTATGGTTGAAACGTGAAGGTTTGTAAATGACTAAATCGTTGGTGAATCGACTCTACCTGAAGCAAACCTTGTATTCATTCAAGATGAGTGTAGACAAAGTGTTGGCTAAGAAGTTGGATATGTTCAACAAGCTGATTCTTGATCTTGAAAATATTGATGTGAAGATCAATGACGAAGAACAAACGTTGTTGCTGTTATGCACTTTGCCCAGAACACATGCTCACTTCAAAGAAACTCTCTTGTATGGAAGAGGGTTCCTGACCTTTGAAGATGTTCAATCTGCCTTGTACTCTAAGGATTTGAATGAACGAAAGGAGCATAAACCTTTGACGATTGGTGAAGGTTTGGCCGTTAAGGAGAAATTCTTGTGAAAGGATGGTAAGTTCGACAAGAAGAAGGGAAAAAGTCAGTAGAAGTCTTATAGTGGTGAATCATCTGGTGTTTGATGCTATCATTGTAAGAAGGAGAGTCACATTCGAAAGATGTGCCCTGAACGCCTGAAAGATCATAGAGGTAAGGATAATGGCAACGCAACCATTGTTCTAGATGATTTTGAATCATCTGATGTTCTTGTGGTTTAAAGAGGCGTCTCAAGAAAAGAGTGGATTATGGATTCAGGTTGTACTTGGAACATAACTCCAAATAAATATTTGCTCGAGGAATTATGTGATCAAGATGGTGGATCAGTGATGCTGGGAAACAACAAAGCTTGCAAAATTACAGGTATTGGATCTGTGAGATTCAAGCTCCATGATGAGTCAATAAGGTTATTGACTGAAGTTAGGTATGTACCTGACTTAAAGAGAAATTTGATTTCTCTCGGTGAATTCGACAAGAAGGGATATGTTTTTCAAGGAGAGAAAAGTATTCTAAGAGTCATGAAGGGGTCGAAGGAAGTCTTGAGAGGAGTGAAGAAACAAGGCTTGTATACCCTTGAGGCTGAAGTTGTAAGTGGTTCAACAAACGTTGCATCCACGAAACTATTGTCGGAGACAAAATTATGGCACATGAGATTGGGCCATCTCTGTGCGAGAGGCCTGGTCGAACTGGGGAAACAAAACCTGCTAGGTGGTGACAAAGTTGAGAAGTTGGAGTTTTGTGAACCTTGTGTATTTGGTAAATCCTGTAGGGTGAAGTTTAACAAAGGTAAACAAAGAACATATAGATCCCTTGATTACATCCATGCTGATCTTTGGGGGCCTGCAAGAAATCCTTCACATTCAGGTGCAAGATATTTTCTATCCATAGTTGATGATTATTCTAGAAAGTTATGGGTATTCATTCAGAAGACGAATGATGAAACTTTTGAGAATTTCAAGAGTTGGAAGGTTTTGGTCGAAACTCAAACTAGCAGAAAGGTCAAGATAATGAGAACTGATAATGACCTTTAATTCTGCAATGAAGCTTTCGACATTTACTGTGTCGAGTCTGGGATTGCAAGGAATAAGATTGCTGCATGTACTCCTCAGCAAAATGGTCTAGTTAAGAGATTCAATCGAACAATCTTCGAAAGGGTTAGATGAATGTTGGTTTGTGCTGGATTGAAGAAGGTGTTTTGGGCCGAGGCTGTTTCTACAGCAACATATATGATAAACAGATGTCCTTCGATTGTGTTAGATATGAAGACACCTGAAGAAGTTTGGTTGAGACATCCATCAGATCTCGACAAACTGAGAGTATTTGGCTCTGTAGCCTATGCTCACATTAGGCAAGACAAGGTTGAACCTAGAGCTATGAAATGCATGTTCATGGGATATCCTGAAGGAGTCAAAACTTATAGGCTATAGTGCCTAGATCCAGGTCACATGAGGTGTATCACCAGTCGAGATGTAGTTTTTAATGAAGCTGAGATGGTTTTCAAGAAAAACGACGATGTTGTCGAAGAGCTGGAATAGGGAGAAATTCTTGTTGAGGTGGAGCATTGTGATGCTGAATTGCATGACCCAAATGAAGTTGAAGAAGCAGAAACTGTTGTCGAAGATGATGAGACTGATAATGACTACCTGCTGGCAATAGACAGGTCGAGAAGAGTCATCAAAACACCTCAAAGACTTGGGTATGTAGATCTTATAGCTTATGCCTTAATCTCTGCAAGTGAGGTTCTTGATGATGAACCTAGAGACTATAAGGAAGTTATGAGGAGTCGAAATAAGATTGAATGGTTGAAGGCCATGGATGATGAGATGAAATATCTTCATGATAACAATACTTGGGAACTAATCAAGAAACCTGCTGGATCTAGGTTAGTCAGCTATAAATGGATTTTCAAAGTTAAGGAAGGAATCGAAGGAGTGGCATCGAAGAGATACAAGGAAAGATTGGTTGCAAGGGGGTTCACTCAGAAAGAAGGTGTCGACTTCAATGATGTGTTCTCTCTTGTAGTGAAGCACAGGTCCATTCGAATGTTAGTTGCCATGGTGGCACAATTCAACCTTGAACTGAAACAGATGGATGTGAAAACTACGTTCTTGTATGGTGATCTTGATGAAACAATCCTGATGAGGAAACCTGAAGGGTATGTCGAAGAGGGGAAAAAAGAGTATGTATGCAAGCTGAAGAGATCTTTATATGGGCTGAAACAATCTCCTCGATAGTGGAATAGGAGATTCGACAAGTTCATGGCTCGCATAAGTTTCATCAGAAGTCAGTTCGAGCACTGTGTTTACTTCAGATTTCGACTTGGTAATTCATTTGTTATTTTGTTTCTTTATGTGGATGATATTATAATATCAAGCAACAATGTTGAATATGTAATGAGGGTGAAGGATGAACTTAATAAGGAGTTTGATATGAAGGATCTGGGAGCTGCGTCCTAGATTCTTGGGATTAACATCCGGAGAGATAAAGCAGCAATCGAAGGATATGTCAACTCTGATTATGCAGGTTGTATGGATTCTAGAAAATATATTTCTGGATATGTTTTCACTATATTAGTTGGAAAGCAACACTTCAGAAGGTTGTTGCCTTATCAACCACTGAAGCATAATATATCGCCCTAACTGAAGCTATAAAGGAAGCATTGTGGCTTGAAGGTTTTTCAAAGGAGCTGAAACTTCAAGGTCGAAGTATCACTATTAAATGTGATAGTCAAAGTAAAATACACATGTCGAAGAATTCAACCTATCATGAGCGAACCAAGCACATTGATGTGAGGCTGCATTTTGTCAGAGGGGTTATCGAGTGTGGAGAAGTCCAAGTGCTGAAGGTTTTGACAGATCATAATGCTGCTGATATGATCACCAAAATGTTGCCCAGTTGCAAGTTTTCCCACTGTATGCAGTTGATAAAGCTGCATGAAGAAAGCTATTTTGTTTCTTGTTGTTATAGAGTTTGTTCCAAGGTGGAGATTTGTGAAATATTGGAACAAGTTCTAGGTTTAGCATGCTGTTGAAGTCCACTCACATGCTAATTAATTGGGCCTTGTGTTATGGATCCAATTGTTTAAGTTAGCTTGTAATGGGTAATTGTTAAAAAGCCCATTAGGTTAGTGTGTTAGTTTTATTATAAATAACATACTAGTCTCTCATATTTTGTATAAGGGAAAATAGGAAGATAAAACCCTAATTCAAAAGTGAGAGAGATTATTTGTTATTCTTGTATACTTGTAATCTTGTTTTAATAGAAAGGAAAGAATATCAGTTTATAACCAATCTTTGTTGTCTTTCTTTGGTAACCCTAAACCCTAACCCTTGTAGGTTTTTTAAGAAACCTATTATACTTTGTTTTCTAAGGTATCCTATTCACAACAGGATCCAAGAAGGAACACTCATATCCACCTAAGAGATATAGATTTAAGACACCTAAATCGTCCTCTCATGATAGAAGAGGCCAGAGTAAATCCATATATAGCAAATAAAATATCTCTCCAGATGCCTGAACCACCTGAGATGAAATTCAACTTCCACATTCATAAAATGATCAGATTAACTACTCTCAAATCGCGGACCCGAGACCTCAAAGTTTCTTGGGATTACAAACACCATACCACTAAAACCAATCAATCTTAGAACATTCTATAGCTCCACCATAAAGAAATCTCTTATGAATTGTCACAATCTTCTTCAAAACCTTAACATAGATATTTAAGAAAGATAAAAATAAATATAGATAACATTAAGAATTGAATTGAGAATGATCACTCTACCTCTAGAGACAGATGGAGGTTATACCCCACTTTATCTCTACGAGAAGAGTCGTCTAGAGATAAGACTAACTTGAAGTTCCCACATATTTGATAGATGGAGGATAACACCCCTCTAGAAAACTAAGGTACTTGAACGTGAGAGACTCTAGCTAATAGTGAAGGAAATCACATGACAGGTCTAAGAAACAGGGTTAAAATTAATCCTAATGAGAGTACTCTTGGAAACATTTACCTCAAGACCTAAGGCTAACTGAAACATATAGATGATAGCCTCAATGGACCAAAGATTCTTAATGGAGACATCAACCAGGATAATCATGTCATCCGCATACTAAAGGTGGGAAACCCTTAATTCTGAGGATCCCATTCTAAACCCCAAGAAAACCTAATGATCCACAACTTTAGAAATCAATTCACTAAGACCTTTAGCTACCCAAAAAAAGGAAAGAAGCCAGGGGATCACCTTGCATTAACCCCCATTGAATAATAATTTATTGTGTCAGATAACCATTGATCAAGACTACAAGATTGCAAAAAAAAAACAAAAAAAATAGACACATATCTAACTTATCCACCTATCATTAAACTCAAATCTATACAACATATACTCCAAAAAAACCAACTCACCGAGTCACAGGCTTTCTCAAAATCCATTTTTAAAATGAGACAATATTTCTTACTCTTCTTAGCAAGGTCCATCAACTCATTCACAATAACAACCCCATTAATTAGAAGTCTACATTTAAGGAAGGTTGAATGGTTAGGAGAAATAAGGTTATTCGTGACACTAGAAAGCCTATCCACCAAGACTTTAGCTACAAGTTTATACAAATACCCAACCAAGGAAATATGTTGAAAGTCCCTCATCCGAGAAGGAGATTCAATCTTTGGAGTTAAGGTGACATAAAAGGAGGAGAAACTATGGGGAAGAGAAGAAAACTGATGGAGTTGCTCAAACACATTACCAACCTCTTTCCTTAGAATGGGCCAGGACCTTTTAATAAAGAAGGAAAAATTGAAATCATCAAAGTCAGGATTCTTATTCCCATCACACAAAGCAACAACCCGATCAGTAACGCCCCGATTCGATAATTCCCAATTTTGTTGAGTCTTTTATTTTATCTGTGTGATAATTGTCTCGTTTGTGAAATTGATATAATAATATGACATGTTGATGTGTTCATGAGATATGTTGATATTATATGTGATATTATCGTTTTGTGTATTTTCGGGTAAAATTGGATAAAAGGGTATTTTAGACTTTTGTTAATTAGTGATAAGTTAGAATTAAATGGAATTATATTTTTGTGAGAAAAATGATATTTGGTGGAAAGAAATAGTTAGTAAGAGAAATAGAGAGAAAAAAGTATAAGTGTGAGAAAGAGAAAGAAAAGAGAATAGAAAGGAAATAAAAGAGAAAGAAAAGAAGAGAAGAGAAAAGAGGAGAAAAAGAGGAAAAAGCTTGGATTCTTCAAGATTTCTCCTAGGAATCGGAATAATCGGGTAAGGGTGATAAACATTGTTATCTTGATATTTTGTATGATTATGTATGTGTTTGGTTGATTGGGTTTTAGTTTTGATGAAGTTTAGAGAAGATGAATAGTTAGGGTTTTTGTGAAAATGTGAGAAATTGGTAGATTAATCGGTTAGAAATCGTTGTAATCGAAGTATGATAGCTGGTATATGCTTTAGATCATGTTATGGGAGTATTTTGGAGATTGGGAAGTTTTTGGTAAGTCTGTTCGCAACTGAGAAATTCTGGAATTCGCAGTGGTCGCTCATCGAGCTATCCCTCGCTCAGCGAGAATTCCAGGGATTTCCTCGCTCAACGAGCAAGGGGCGCTCAGCGAGCCTGTAGATTTTTGAGGAATTTGTGTTTTTAATCCGTAGCTTTAGTTTCTGCTATCCGTTCTAGGCGTTCTTTATATCGATTCGAAGCTAAAAATGTGTAGAAACTAATGATGCTAAGAAATGTAATTTTTAGCCGACTTTCACCCCACTTTTCTGATAAAACGTAAATAAGTTAATTATGGAAATGTGGGTTTGATGTGATGGTGTGGCCATTTGGAAAATGAATACATTGCTTGAATTGAATGTCAATGTATGTTAATTGAATGAGTTGAGGGCATAATTATGTTGTGAATAATGTATGCATTTTCAAGAATGTTGTGTGTCATTTTGCATGTGAAGCATAATGTATGCACTCTTGTGTTGTGGGATACTTTGTGAATCAGTTGTAGCATCGTGTGCTCATGTGGAGTGAGAGCGATGACCACAACACGATCGTGTGCCCATGTGGGCTGTGAGAGATCGGATTGTGTGCCCGTGTGGGGTGTGAGAAATCCAGAAACATCGTGTGCCCATGTGGGATATGAGCGATGGGTGATTTATTCATATTGATTGTGTGCTCGTGTGGGGTGTGAGTGTAATACCTCAAAATTTGCCCTCTCATTTCCTCAACATTTTGCATATCATTTTGCATATATGGATTCATAAAATAACCAAAAACATTGCATCATATATAGCATAGCCGAGGCGTGGGTATGTGATCAATGATCGGAGCAACCGAAAGTTATGAAGAGGCTACCGAAGGGCCACAAAGCTTCTCAACCTTGTGCAAAGGGTTCACAATATCCCACAAGTCTTCACTTGAAGCCACAAGTCATGGAAAGTTTTGGTTTGATTGAAGGAGGCAAGCAGTGCAATACTTCTTGAGGGAAAAGAGCCGAATTAGGGTTTCATTTCTACAGGGCTTCTACATAAATTTTTGAGTCGAAGTGGATTCCTTTGACTTATATATGATGTCAAGTGCCTAGGGTTCAAATCTCGTCCACAAATTCATTTTGGAAGGGGTCCGACTGGCCGGACGACGGAAAATCGAGGAATTGGAGAAAAGGCAATCGGGCTAGGTAAAAAGGGTCGACTCCGGACTTTTAAGATCGAGATCGTGAAATTAGGGTTACAATGATCCTATGGTTCAAACTTGATCAAGAAATGATGGAGGAATCATAGAAAAACCAAAGAAAAATCATTTGAAAGGTAGTTAGTTTCACCATTTCCCTCCACCTTTCCTTCCACTTTCTTTCCACACTTCCTTTCATTCTTTCCGTCTCATTTTTCCACTTCAATTCCACTCCATTTCCCTTGGAAACTTCCACCACCTTCCACCATTTTCTAGAGTGTTCCAAGGAATATTCCCTTTTCCAACCCTAACCCTAACTAACTTCCAAACCTAATTTTGGATCCCAAACCTAATATTTGGGCCCCAAACCCAAACCTAGCTCCTAGCCTAGTCTCTATTTAAGCCATTTTCATCCAAACAAAAAGGGTTGAACACCATTTTCCAATCTCACTCTTTGATAAGCACTTTTTTCTCTCACTTTTCCTCTCCCTCTCACCAAAGCTTTTTTCAAATAAGCTCTTCAAGTTTCACATTGAAACTTGAAGATCTTGAAGCTTAAGCCTCCAACCTTCATATTTTGTGGATTGAAGAAGGATAAGCTACTGAATTTTGTGAGGATTATCGACTTATCAGAAGCACACGAAGATTCAAGCTCAAGAACGCATTTATTTTGCGATTTCTTGGTTTTCGGTTTTCTCTTCGATTCAAGCTCCGATTCTTGCAACAATCACCGAAGCACTCCTCCGCTTCGTAGGTTGGTGATCTTAATCATTTCTTCTTTAAGTTATTCTCTCCATCTCGCCATTTTTGGCATTCTTTAAGTGCTTTTCGCTTTGTTTAAAATCAATTCCGTTTCGATTATGTTTGCTTGTGATTTGTGATTTTGGTTGAATTTGGATTTAAGGTGTTAATAGATATAGGTTCTACCATGTGTAAATAAGCTCCAATTGAGTAGAAATTTGTGTTAGCATGATTAAGTGGGGGTTAGGATTGTTTAGAAGGAAGATTGTGGCCAAAAGCACTTTTTTCAAAAGCATTTTTCACTTTTTGTTCAGTGTTAACCGGTTAACGCATTTGGTTAACCGGTTAACGCATGCGTTTTTGGCCAGAATGCTGTATTTTTCTGCCCGTTAACGGGTTAACCTATATGGTTAACCGGTTAACGCTGTTCATTTTTGGATTTTTAGCCTATTTTCTTGCTCAATCTTGCTTCCTAGTGCCTCTAATGTTCATGTATGTTTAGGTAGTGATTTTAGGGAATTTTTGGGTCCATTTCCAGTAGCCAATTTATTTTTTTCGAGTCGTTTCGACATGATTCCATTTACTTTTCTATGTTTTGTGTTAAAGGTGCAAATGTGATATAAGTGATTCTTGATGTTGTTTGCTACACTTTAATCATTTGTTTCACATGTTAATTGCTTGCTTAAATCCAACATATGCTTCATGATTATTGTCATTGCTTGCTTGATTGATAAAGTGATTAAATACCATGTTGATTTTTTGCCAAAAGTGATTAAATGCTTCACATGTTCATGCAAGTTTCTTGTGCTTAATTGACCATATCTTAACATGAGTTCAATTCTGATTTTATGCCATGCATGTGTAACAATTGATGCTTGTAGTGATACTTGTTCAATCTCATGATAAAATGCTCATGTGTGCAACATGAAAAAAGTATGTTTGTTCTTGATTGATCATTGTCATTTTTAATCAAATAAATGATGTAAATAAATTCACATGTTTGAGTTCATTTTGTGATGCATGTAGATTCATGTCAAGTGACATTAATGTGTTGTTTATCATTCACTTTGTGCACATAAATCAAAATAATCAAATTTGGATTTTGCATTTCATAGCTGTTTTTGTATATAGCTGCTGTAAGATACATGGTGTTTGTTATATTAGTATGATGTGTGTGACTTTCTACACCTACTTTTTCATGTTGCATGCTGGCTGTAAAAAGCTGGTGGGTGTTAGGCTTAGTTTCATAGCTGTTTGTGTATTAAGGGGCTGTAATAGGTGTTGTATTTTGGTTTTAGCATTTTTCTAGTTCCTTTAGGATTAAAATAGAGTCTAGTTTAGGTCTAAGGTGCCTTAGGATTTAATTAGGATTTAATTAATGTGTGTTTGCCTTATTCTTTTTTAATAAAAATGTGCATTAACACTTGTTTTGTAGTGGGGAAGATTGAGGTAAGTTTACTCCACTTTATCCTTTATTTTTTATGCATTTCTTTTAGGCTTTTTAATTCATTTTTCCTTCCATGTTTGTGATTGGTAGGATTCCCCATTGTTAGGACCAACTTATCTTCCTTAGGAAGTAAGTTGCATCCTTTTTCCTTTTTTTCTTTTCTTTTCCTTTTTCCATTAGGAATAGAAAACCTCACTAACCACTAGGATCACTTTGTAAATACATAATACATTAGGATTGAGTCTTAGTCCCTTAGATTTTTCCTTTTATCAACTTGAGTCATTCACTTTCTCATCTCATAAAGAAAAGCAATAAAATACTTAACACAAAAACGAACAATCTTGTACGACACGAGACTTTGTTGCAGAGTGTTTATACGCGTCCTGTTTCGGGGCGAGGTGTAAATACTTACCGCGATGGATAGGTCTTAGTATGAGAATGTTCACAAACAAATTCAAAGCACTTCTTTTAAAAGCCAAAAACAAACAATAAACGACTATCCTGCGGGAACTTCTCTTCTCATCTCATTCATTCATAACGCGAACTCGCGACGACTTGTCTTTCATGCAAGACGGTAAACGCACTCGTACCAGACGAGCCTGCAACACCTGAGCATAGACACACGCAGTTCCAGCTGTAAAAAACACAAACAAATAGTTCCCGCCTAGGTTAGGCGAACTACGTCAACTCTGATCCTCATTATCCCGATGAGGTACGTAGGCAGCGGGGTAGGGCCCGTTCGAGCACATTCTTTATTTTCCCTACATTTCCCCCTTTTTATTCTCATTCTCTTATTTCAGTTCCTTTCTCATTTCTCATTCCATTCCAGTTAGCGGTTCATTTGTTCAGCAGCATTCTTATTTTCTCACCCTTTGAAACAAACAAGCAAGCGTGGATCCCGTCGGGTACGACGGACGATCTGGGGTGCTAATACCTTCCCAGGTCGTAACCGACTCCCGAACTCAGATCTTTGGTTCGCAAGGCCTTGTCCTTTCCTTCTTCCTCAGGTTTGTGCAACATTACCTTTCCCATTCATTCGGGATAAAAATGTCTGGCTGGCGACTCTACCTTTTCCGCGCCACTTTCGCGTTTGTACTAGGATGAAAATCCCGGGAGCGACAGCTGGCGACTCTGCTGGGGACTAACCTGATTCTTCCGGTTTCCCTTGTAGAGTCAATCCTAGCGCCTGTTTGGTTTTGTTCTTTGGGTGTTTACCTGTTTGTTGCTGAGTGCTTTAGTTTAGCTTTACTGTTTTATTTACAGTTTTATTTACAGCTTTACTTTATCGCATTTATTTACCGCTTTCAGTATTTTATTTTCCATGCATCATATTATACTGGACTGTCTGGCTGTGCTGGTTTTCATTTTTTCTGTGGGTTGGGAGTTACTGTGAGATAAGCCAAATACCCGGCTTGAGTGCACCATAGGATTAGCGTGGACATGTTGTGCTCGCATGGTTACATGATGAGTGGTGATGTGTTCCACACCCAGGTTGCGACTGTCTTGGGACTATTCTGTGTGGGGGTTCTTCCCCACTTCAGGGTACAACCTTGATAGTTATGTGCAGCTGGGGACCGATCATTGAGAACCTTAGTGGAAACAACCCTCTCCAGTGATGACAGTGGCAGACCACATTTGTTGGCAAACCCACTCGCATCCGAGGGTCCACTGGGAACTCGCATAGGATGGCCTAGTTCTCTCATAGGAACCCAGTCAAGGCAAACTGTTCGTATGACGATAGTATTGTACCCTTCGGGATGAATGTACTATTGTTTCTCGATTCAGTGCTTGAAGCTGAGGTCTTATGAGGGATGCTTGTTTCCTTGGACTCAACTGAGACCTCCCTGAGTAGTACATAATGCCAAATCGATTCCCTGATTTGGTCATGAGCCATTTCTCGGAAATGGTGAACGTATTATTGCTATTCGGCTTTGAGAGTCCGTGATGTTGACCCGTAGTAGCACGCCCGTGAGATTTGGGAGGGGTTTACAGGTTTGCAGGAACCCTAAACTTCAACATACCCACTTTGTCAGTATTGTTCAGTGTTCTATGGTTCTCTGATTCTGAGATTCGGGAGTTCTATTCAGAGAAATTGTTACTGTGATTACCATGGTGACCCTGATATTGTGACTGTTATTATGACTCTCCATAGACACTTGGCTCGTTGTTCAGCTTCAATACCATCAGTGATTGTTATATTATGTGATCCAGTTCTACAATTATTGGGTTCTCAGTTATGGGGTTCTGTACAGAGATGGTGTTGCTATTATGGTTCTATTCAGACACTTGACTCGTTGCTCAACATCGGCACTAATTAGACTATTGATCACATGCCTGTTGCATACATGACATCATAGCATTTCTTCACACATGTTCAGTTATTTCCGAGGATCACATATCTGAATCATACCATTGGACTTCGTCTATGTCAAAACTTGAATCAAAGCAGTTAGATTCCTCAGAAATAATTGAACATGGCATTTGCATACATCCTTGCATTCTTGACAGGTGTTCAGAGACAGATTCTTTTCTTGACTTGATTTCTCATCAAAATGGACAACTTGAATCACAATCATCAAGGTATATATTTGAAGCAACTCCGGGCGGAGGTAATCGAAGGAAGACCCAGCTGAGGCCATTCAGGGCAGAGGTATAAGCTTTATTTCAAAACCAGAAACTGCTGAAACAGGAAGTCAACCAGATGAAGACTCATATGAGCTTGGTTATGGAAATTCTGAACAAAGCTATTTTCATCCCTATTGAGGGGAACTACGCTGCTCTGATTCTCCATTGGTCAATGGAGATACGTAGGCAGGAGATCGTGCAAGATCTTTCCGAGCAACTTTATTTATCAACTTCATTTATCAAGCTCTTCCCTCCAGATGTCATTTGTCGGCATCCAATTTTAGCTTTCCAAGAGATTCCTACGGGCAGAGAATAAGGGTAAAGGCCAGAACAACTTAAGAAGAAGTTTGATCCTGTTTTGATGTCGTACGTGCAACGAGTTTCCTTATTTGCTCAGATTCAAACTGATTGAGCTAGTCACATCAGGATCATCTCCGATAAATCTTCTTTTGGGGTTTCAATGCCGAATGCCAAGTATGATTACCATTCTGGGGCACCTAGCCTTTTAATTGAAGATTGCAAGTCTTTCAGGGACAGAGGGAAAGACAAGGTCGCTAATTTGATTGATTCTAAAGACTATTGTATTCGCACCAGGAAAAAGTGAGAGTATGGAACCAAGACAGTAATGATATGAATATCTAGATTTCTGACTGTTGAAAGTTTCCAAGAGCAATAAGTCCATACGGAGTCAGACCTCCTCAATAATGGCAACCATGATATGAAGGCTAGATGCAAGTACCACTCAGGGGAATTTAGGCATACAATTGACAATTGTGATGTGTTCAAGTACAAGATGCAAAATTTGGCCGACTCAAAGGTCATCATGCCAGAAGGTCTGCTCACATATTGAAGTCTCCTCATCAAATTGGCATCCTAGTTTGCAAGGGCATCTTCAGAAGCAATAAGTCCAGACGGAGTCAAGTCTCCTCAGTGACGGCAATGTTCAGCTTCTTTACTGCATTTTCATTTGTAGTTTATATTGTTTGTTTAAACATTTGTATGCATGCATGAAACTTATTTGTTTTTGAATGATAATCATAATAAAATGCACATGTTTTTCTTGAAGTAATCCATTCGTATTCACTCATGATTTTGTGTATGTGCATTGCAATACCAACTGTTGTGCTTAAACTCTATCAGGGAGGATGACGAAATGAAAACGCAAAAATTTCTAATTGTGTGCTTTTGAGAAAGACCCTGTTGACGATGTACAGGCATTGTTTCAAATCCTAAACACCGGAGATATAAGGGAGATAGACCCTCGCCAACCCATTTGAGCCTTGAAGTAGGAGTTTCTTTCCGCATGAAAAAACCCTTGCATTTAACCCAGGGGCAGGGTAGGCGTCAGTTAGCTGGACCGATCGTTCAAATTTCGAAAAGGAGTGCAAATCTGAGGATCCATTACCTTTCGTTGTACCAAATCAAGAGGTCCAATGACCAGAAACCACAATGGTTATCCCAATCAAGAGGTCCAAAGACCGGAGACCACAATGGTTATTCCTCAACAACAAAGGAGTGAGACAGTCACGACCCTCGCAAAGCATTCAAGACAAACAGTGTCACACGATTTGTTCAAAAAAAAAAGAATTGAAAAAAAAATGAATGAGAAAGCCCGCTAAGTCGAAACTTGAAAACAAGCGACTTAGGCAAAAATTAGGGCATCCCGCTGGACTTCACAATCAAAGATTCACAAGAATCAGTCCAGGCAAAAGTTAGGGATAATCAAAATAATGCAAAAGCAAAAGATGAAAAGGATTACACAAGAAAGATCCTTGAACAAGAACAAAGTTGTGTGATACAGACACCAAAGATAAGAGGGGTGACTGACTCCAAATGACAACCTAATTGGTGCTTAAACCGTTAGCGTAATTGGTTCCTCAACCATCACAAAATCCTTTTTGAGAGGTGGGCGCTTGTGAAAGTTAGCTGAACATAGGAATGGAGAACATCATGAAGAGGGGTGGGCACAAATAAATTTCGAGCCTATATCCTTTGTTTCTATAACCGTGAACCAGGCCATGATACAACCCTCAAAAGTCCTAACTGAAACAGGGTTATTTCAAGAGCGTACTACCACAAGATCGCGTTCCTGACTCCTATGAGTTATGCTAAAAGATCTGGGTTGGTGTTGCATGTGCATGCTGTTGCACCCCAAAATTTGCCCTCACAATACAAGACTTTGTGTTCTAAGAAGGTTCACAAGGTTCACAAGTTCTCCAACACTTGCATAACCTTTCATGAAGTTCATAAAGTCCACAAGCTACTTTATGAAGGTTCACAAGGTTCACAAGTTCCATAATGCTTTCAATGCCTTTCTTGAAGTTCATAAAGTCTACAAGTTACTTTATGAAGGTTCACAAGGTTCACAAGCTTCTCAACACTTACAAGACCTTTCGTGAGGTTCATGAAGTCTACAAGTCACTTCTTGAAGGTTCACAAGGTTCACAAGACTCACAATGTTTACAAAGCTTTCCTGAGGTTCATGAGGTTTACAAAGCCATTTCATGAGGTTCACAAGGTTCACAAGCTTCACGATACCTCCCATGAGGTTCACAAGACATCTTATGATGATTCACAAGGTTCACAAAGTTCACAATTGGTCAGAAGAGTTGACAATTCCCTCAGACAATGCACCTCCTAAGCAGTGCATCCAAAACTAGGGTTTTGACTTTAATCAGGCTAAATGGACTTCCAAGACTTCAAGTGAGCTTCATAACATCTTATATGTGTGTAAGAACCCCCATGACAAGTTTCAAGACTTTTCTCAAAAGTTTGCTCAGTCAGATGATCAGATAAGTCAAAATCAGTCAATGCTGTTAAAAAGTCAAACTGAGGTCAACTGTGGTCAAACCAAAGTCAAACTTCATGATTTTTTGCCAACATCAAGTATATGAAGTAAAATTCATCATTTGATCAAGGGTTGATCACGATTCATCAAGGAGATTCCAGATCATCAATAATCAGGAGTTTCTAAATTAGGGTTTCCTCAGTAAAAGTCAACTGAACTTTGACCAGGCATAACTTTCACATACTTCATCACCAAGTCTCCATCCAAAGCTCATTTTGAAGGAAATTGAATTCTCTACAACTTTGATGTTGAAGGTTAAGCCCAAAAATGCTTCATTTGAAAGATATGATCTAAGACATTATAGGTCATTTCAAAAGTCAACAAAAAGTCAACAACTTCAAAAGGGCATAACTTGAAATTGGTAAATGATATGGACCTGAAACCAATGGGGTTGTTTAGAGGACTCTTCAAGCTTTCCAAAAAGTCCAAGAACACCCTCATACCTTTAAAATTGAGGGAGATGTGCCTTTGCAAAGTTAAGAAATTTTGTGATGGTTTATGTTGAAAAGGGAGGTTCAAAATCATTTCTTTTCAAATGGGCCATTCAATTTGTGACCCAATCCACTTCATAATGCCATGCACGAAATTTTCATGATATTTTCATATTTTTTATTTTATTTTATTAATTTATTATGATTTATTACATTTTAAATCATTTTAAATTTAAAAAAAATATTAAATATGAAAAGATATTTTTGTGATTGGATCTAAAAAATCATAAAGTGTGATTGGAGTCAAAGGAGAAGGAAATCATATGAATCATCCCAAGATAGCAAGGTTTTATGATCAAATATTTGACTTTTACAACTTAATCTTTGTCAATCTTTTTTGGATCAATTTTTCACATAGCCCATCAATATTTCTGACCTAAATTCATCACACATATATACTTAACACAAACCTAATGTTCAAACACGAATTGGAGCAGCCAAGAGGTAAGTTCAAAAGCACCAAAGTTCATCCAAAAGTGAAAATCGGTTTTTGAGTTTGAGATCTTTAGAAGGTAAATAAAGAACATAGACATGTTCTTTGATCATCCATGAAGCAAAACCATCCATCATACGCATCCAACATGCTTCATATCGTGAAACCCGAGTCACTTTTGTTCTTGATTTTTTCTTTTTCGATTACCATGATTCACTGCGTCTAAATGAATTTTGATTGTTTAATGATGTTCTTGATGTTGTGTGGATTGATTCTGGGCAGGAAAGAGCAAGAACCATTGCCTAATTCGTGAGATACCATATTAGGGTTCATGACCTCCAATTGGGGTTTACTGATTCAATGAACATAAATAATTGTTAAGACCATGGCTGGACTCTAATTGATCTCTGGAACACGTTTGTATTTTCAATTTTGCAAAATTGTATGGTTTTGTTGCCCTTTGAGTTTCGCAGGTTTTGTTAGGGTTTTAATTTCGCAGGAAATTTCATGGGAGATTTCGCAGCAAAATGCGCAGGTCATAAGGTTGAAGATGAAGTCTGGTTGGCGCGAAATTCATTTTCAAATTTATGATTTAAAATATTATATTGTGTTTCTGTTTGTTATCACAACCATGTGGTTGTCCCAGTGGTTATGAGCTTCGTCCTAGGCGTGTGTTTGTTGTACAGGGCTTGGTTCGATTCCTGGCAATGCATTCTTTTTGTTATTTTTTTTTCAGGATTACAAAAGACTTAATATATAATGATTACTTGCCATCAAGCTAGCAGAATTGGCTCTTCCAGCCGGGTGGTGAGATGCGCGTTTGTGAATATGAGGGTCCTGGGATCAAATCCTCCCCAGGCCCTTTTGTTCTTTTTTATTTTCTATGGAATTTTCAAGATCAAGCAACAAAACAAACTCGTTCTCCTCACTTACTGCCTGCGCGCCAGTGGCCTGGTGGTTCTCCTTGTTGGCTGCAAATGGACTGACCTGGGTTCAAATCCCAGTCAGGTAAGTTTTTTATTATGCTTTCTTCTTATTTTATTTGTTTTATACAATAATAATCTTAGATTAAACTTAATATATGCATGCAAATATAATTAATAAAATATTCAAATTCTAATTTCTTTTCTTTTGAAACTATTTTTATAAACATGTAGATAAATTATAATATGTATGTTAAAATAATCTTGTATCAAAATTCTAAAAAAAAATATTCTTTATAAACCTTAATTCTAAAACCCTAAAAAATGTAAAAACCTAATTTTCCAAATCTTAAAATATTTTTCTAAATAACATTTAATTCTGTTTTTTTTTATTAAATCCTAATATAATTATAATTTTTCATAAAATTTTGTATTTGTAACTTAAGTTAATTTTCTTTTAATATTTAGAAATAGTTTAATTATATTTTTGTATATAGTAAAAAAAAAAATAATTTGTAAGTATAATGATTAACAAATTTTAACATGATATTTAAAAGTTTATCTTTTTCTCATAATATGTATATAAATTATAAATATGTGTTCATAATAATTAAAATTTTTGTAATTATAATAATTTAAATAATTATGTGAATAAAAAAAAATATCTAATTATGTATGCTAATTATTTACTATATTATTAATTAATTTTTGCTTATTATAATTTCATTAATCTTTTAACTTTTATTACTAACCATATTATTATTTTTTTTCTAACCTTGTTTATTATTGCTAAATTATTATTATTATTACTAACCCCTAATTATAAATTTGCTTATCTATTTATTTATTATTTATATCTTGTTATTATATTTATTCATTTACTGTTTATTTTCATAATTATTATGTAATTGTTTCGGGATGTAAATTTGTAATTATTTAATTATTATTATGGTTAGTAATTAGGGAGTGTAACAACATGTATGTAATATTAAAATAAATTTAGATCATTTTTAAATAAAGATAATTAAATTAAACATTTCACACACGTAAGTCGATTTTAATCGCCGTCTCACTTTCTAAGGGTATCCCTCTCGTTGCCTACGAATAATGGTTAAGTGGGGTGTATAAAGCAAGTCCCTCAAATAAAAAATCATCAAAGTCCCTTATGGTTGCCTTTACGAATCGAGTCCCTTTCGAAAAAATGATGATAGTCCCTCAAGTTTGCTTATTACACCCCACAATGGCCTTCAAAATCAAATTGTCCCTCACATGTCCCTTAATATCCAAAGTAAAGGACTACCTACTCCCTTATAGTAGGGATAGTCTTACTAAGGAAAGAATAAGAAAGACCTTAAACATTAGGGTAGGTCACTCCTAGATGCTTGCTCACTTCAAATTTTTTCCACACTTAAACAATTTTCCAGCAAATTTTCAAACAAGTTTTTTACACATCCATACACGGATTATTATTAAACTATTCTGAAATTTTTTGTTATTCACACACTACACTTTCAAAACAATTCAAAAGTGAGCTTAAGTACCTAAGAGCCCATGGATAACCATGGATGAAAAGGGTGCTAACACCTTCCCTTTTCATAACCTACCCCCCGGACCCAAAATATTCTCTAAGGTCTTTCCTGTTCTTTTATAACCTTTCCTTATGGATAAAATAAAAGTCGGTGGCGACTCTTGCTATCCGCAACATTGTTTAAAGTCAGTTCACCGGGTTACAGAACTGGCGACTCTGCTGGGGAGTTAATTTAAGAGGGGTACCCTTAGGAATTAAGATCACTTTAAATTGTTTGCCTTGTTTGTTTTATATTACTTGTTGGGGTGCTCTTATGTGTGAAAGGTCCTAACCCGGATCTAGTGTACCTTATGTAAATGGCAATAGACCAAGGAAACTGTACGACGTATATCGATACGGTTGATCTGGTGGCCATAGTTAGTGCGACTTCTTGGTTGGTGCTTATATTCCTTAAGTCAAGTTGAGGATAATATTGAGGCTGCCATATGTTGTCAATGCACTAACTAACTTTTAGAACCCTAGTTAACTCATCTTGGCCTTTAGAAAGTAGTGAGGTAACCGGCTTTGGTGCAGACTGAAGTTGGCTGACACTCGATGCTACGCTCATTGAGATCTTAAACTTGGAGGGTTTTGGTTGGCAAGTAAGTTGCCTTCTGATCAACCACCCTTGTGAAGGATCAATGATATTGAGATCCCTTAGAACCTGGTTACTTTTGTAGGACAGGATGAACCATCCAACTTCAGGGGAGGGTACTTACCTTTGAACCTCATGCAAGCCTTTAAACCTAGAGTAATTGTGTGACTTGCTTGTGTGTGCCACATGTTTGTGATTGAGCATAACATCATGACATCATCATGCATCATGAGCATATCATTTTCCCTAACCATTTCAAGGACCAAGGGATTTATCTTTGTTCTTTGTTGCAGGTCATGGCTTCAGCTCGTAGAAACACCATCAGGATCAACTTTGTGGGGATACCTCCCAAGCTTAAAGAGTTGGTTTCTCAAGTGTCTGATCACTCCCGGTTCATCAAGAGACATGGTCACCTGTTGGATCTAGTCACTTCAGGGTTCAGTGAAGACATGATGAGTGTCCTGTTTCAGTTCTTTGACCCTAAGCATCATTGCTTTACATTTCCTGACTATCAGTTAGTTCCAACCATAGAGGAGTTCTCTAAACTTCTGAGTATACCTGTTCTTGATCAAAGACCTTTCACAGGTTTGGAGAAAGAACTTAAACCAGAGGTTATTGCTGCAGCCCTACATCTGAAGAAGTCTGACATTGTTCTAGAGACAAGAAGTGGAATCAAGGGTATTCTTGCCAAGGTACTAATGGATAAGGCTCAAATGTTCTTGAAGGCCATGAGCTATGATGCTTTTGAGGAGATCTTAGCCTTGCTGATATATGGCTTAGTATTGTTCCCCAATCCAGATCAGTTCATAGACGTTCATGCCATCAACATTTTCCTGAGTCACAACCCAGTGCCTACATTGCTTGGAGACACCCTACATTCTCTTCACACCCGTACTACAAGGGCAAGAGGAACTTTGATGTGCTGCATACCTTTGCTTTCTAGGTGGTTTATTTCTCACCTTCCTCGCTCAGTAATGAAGAATGAGCAAGGGTTCAGATGGTCCAAGAGGATCATGTCACTTTCTCACTCAGACATTCATTGGTGCTCCAGATCTATGGAGAATGTCACCATCATTGACCGTTGTGGGGAGTTTCCTAATGTGCCACTTCTAGGCATAAGAGGAGGCACCACCTACAACCCATCTCTAGCTTTACGACAGTTTGGTTACGCTCGGAGTGATGGTCCACATGATATGCTGATTCAGGGCATTGTGTTTGATTACGACAACGATCTTCAGGGTTACCGTCAGAGATTCATACGAGCCTGGGGAAAGGTAAACAGGATTGACAGCAAGACACTGGAGCCTAAGTACACTATTCCTATGGAGGCCTATCTCAGATGGGTACGCTCTCGTGCTCAGACACTCATGATGCCATATCCTGCCATCCTACCAGTTACCATGGAACCTGCTGCTGAAGGAGATACTGCTTATACCATCTTTCACCCAGACATGCCTACTGATATGGAAGACCTACAGAGATCATGGATCCAACTGAAGGAGCAAAGAGATACTTTCGAGGCTCATTACAAAGCAAGCCAAGCAAGAATCCTAGAGCTAACAAAGCAACTTCACGAGGAACGGAATCTCAATTCTTACCTCAACATAAAGAGGAAACGTCCATGGGAGACTTAAAACCCCATCTTTTGTATTTATTGCATTTCATGTTTGTAAGCCCAAGGGGCAAACAAATTTATCACTAATAAAGGTTTACTTTCCGGTTGTTTAAACAAATTTAAATCCTGCGGTCCTTGAAAACATTGCATATGCATTCCCATATCATTGCATCACAGGTTTATAATTGTGCACAGGTTTCTCATCTCCTCGCTGTTTATTTCAGCAATGGCTCTCGAACAATCAGTTAAGGATCTCCAGGCACAAAATGCACAGTTCCAAGAGCTGATCCTGAACCTATCCAAGGGGCAGGATGAATTGAAGACACTGCTGGCTAAGAAAAAGATTCCTGAGGACAATAAGGATGATCAGTTGAAGCAACTACAAGCTGAGATGACAGGAATGAGGATCCAGATGAATGACCAAGGGGATCTTATTCAAAGTTTAGCTCAGGGGCAAGAAGAGCTGAGAACCTTTGTCCACAAACTTCAAAGTGACAGAGTCAGGGATCTAGTTGTCAGTCGACCTCCGTTAAAACAAGTTGATTTGGTTGAAAGGAGGATGAGGATAAAAGAGGGTAAGAGACAGGTTGCCCTTGACTATCCTTCAATTGAGAAAGAAAGACCTGATAAGGTTAATCCACCTCAACACCAGAAAGGTAGAAGGCAATTTATCAAGTTCAGCACTCCAATGTCACAAGTTCTGCAATGCTTGTTGGAAATGAAACTAGTTTCTTTGAAGAGTCCTCCTCAAAATCCTAAAACCTCTTCTCCTCGCTATAATCCCAAGACAAGATGTGAGTATCACTCCAACAGTCCTGGACATGATACTAATAACTGCTGGATGTTGAAGAACAAAATTCAAGACCTGATTGACGAAGGAATCCTAGAGGTTACTCCAGAGGGTCAAGTTGAGTTCTACTATCGTCCATCAAATACTCAAACTGCAAGACAAGCTGCCCAGTATAGCAAGAAAGGAAGCCTACCTATTCCTGTTGGGATATGGGGCACCTTGGGACATTCAAGTGGCAAATTTGATTTCATGGTGAAGTATACTGCTCCTCAAAGTTCACAGATTGCAATTGAAGACATTCAGCCAACTGGATGGGACAACATTTGAATTTTTCATTTGTAATTTCTTTTATTTGTTTGAACACTTACTATTATGTTAAACTTTTGTTTTCTTTAATGCATTGCATATGTTTGTCTTGAATTAATCCATTCGTTCCACTATAGTTTGAACTGTGTTTCTTATTTCTATCTTGTGATATTTAACTCCTGATAAAGCTATAAGCCTGTAGAGGGAGGATGACGAAAACAATACCATAATATTAGGCAGTATGCTTTTGAACAGACTATGCTGACGATGTACAGGCATTGTTTCAATTCCTAAACAGTGGAGATATAAGGAAGTTAATCCCTAGTCAACCCTTTTGAGCCTATGAAGTAGGAGTTTTTATTCTCGCACAAATTAAAACCCTTATTCATAACTTGGGGCAGGGTAGTTACTCGGTTAACTCAAATATGCCAATTATATGTGTTGTACACAACTAATGATGGTTCTCTGTAATCATTAAACCTGACAGTCAATATCCAGCAAAAGAAAAATTCATTAAGTCAAAACCTATGAAGGAGACTTAGTAAAGACAAATTAAGTCATCCCGCTGACTGTAACCTTGAAATAAACAGTTCAGCTAAAGGAAGGGATAATAAAATTGAAAAAAAAGGGGTCACTATGAATCCTCAACAAAGGAATTTGACTGAATGTTCAAATAAATTTTGGGTTGCTGAACCATCACAAATGTCAGTGTTACAATACCAAACTTCTGTGGAATCTCAATGCATAAGTTAACTGAGTATAGGACTGAAGAACATCATGGAGATTGGGTTGGGTACAAATAAAATTTGAGCCTTTATCCTTTGTTTCTTAAACCATGAACCAGGCCACGTTATAACCCTTTAAAAGTCCTAACTGAAGCATGGTTAGTTCGAAAACGTACTGCTACAAAAAGGTATCCTGACTCCTTTAGGGCTTATTATAAAACTTGAGTTAATATCACAGTTTTCTAAAAAAAAAAGTTTTAAAATGATTCTTTTCCAAAAAAATTCAAGACAGACATAAGCATTACATTTTTGAATATATTTGTTTGCATATACCTGAGTGTTTGACAGATGGAGAAACTTACAAGATGAATGTTCAATGAACCACAGTCCTTCCGATGAACAAAGTTGCTTCTTGGATCAAAGTCCATGTATACAAAGGGGCATAATCATTATCTCACAATCAAGGGGATAGGCCATGATACTGCCTAACTCATTTGGGGCAATCAGGACAAGATTCAACTATGTTTAAGCAGCCAGAGGCAGATCTCCTCATTTATCTGAAGTACCAAGGGTAACATTACAGAATTCATAAGGCCAGGGGCATGGTCATTGTTTCCTAATCAAGGGGGCATACCAAGTTACTGTTCAATTCATTCGGGGCAATCAGGTCCAGATTTACCAATGCTTAATAGCCAGGGGCAGTTTTCCTCATACAATTGAATTACCAAAGGTGACATTACAAAGTTCACAATGCCAGGGGCATATGCTTATGGGGCATTCTACTTGTCTTTTTTTGAGATAGCTCATTACAGATACTTCCATTATGGGACGATTCATCCTCAACCAAGGGGTAATGCTTTCTTTGCAAATCTGGTATCCGGAGAATACACGGTCCATTACAACCTGAAGACACATTCCTCTACCTTGATTTTCTCAGTGGAAGTCATTGTGGGAATTAATTGTCTACGCCAGTAGTATCAGATGGTGTCAGTATCATATCTTCAAATCCAGATATGAAGATTTCTGGGAAGGTATTCAGGAAAGTTATGGATTTCAGGAGCTCCAAATACAATTGGTTATACACTCTTGAAGTTGAAATGGTTCTGTTTTCAAGTTCAGCTTTACTTTTCCCTCTGAATCCAGATTTACTTTTACCCTATTTACATAAACGAAACGTCCATTGGTTGTGTTTGAATGTATGTATGCTTTTGAATATGATTGATGTTTACCAGAAATGCATGAAAATGCAGTAATAGTATTTACTAAGGACGAACGAGGGAAGGATTTCAATAAAGCTTCGCCGATTCATCTTTACAAGACAACTACAAACCCTCAGTAGGGCAAATCCATCTTCATAAGGTCTCATCTCCCCTGGAATTTATATCCATCTCTTTTATCCTCATACGGATATTTGGGAAATTACTTTCCAATAAGGGTACGACGAACGAAGACGGGATGTTATACTTATCCTACTATCAAACGAAGACGAAGGTTATATATACCTTACTATCCCAGCATATGGGAGGTTATATATACCTTACTATCCCCAGCATACGGGAGGTTATCTATACCTTGTTATTCCCAGCAGACGGAGGGTTATACATTCTTCAACAACGAATCGGGATTTATTCTCCCTGGCCAGCAGTTGTTATACGAAGATATCCAGACGCTTCCGGCAGTATCATATCATACATACATCATTTACATCATACCATAACATACATATCCATAAGTACATAACACATTTACTTAAGTGCATCATATCATACATGCATACACAATGCATAAGCTAACATTATTATACAAAAGCTACATTGTTTCAGGTTAATTATCCAACAAACAAACTTATGAGCTCCAGGACTGCTTTATTGTCACCTCAGGGTTACTTTATCCTCCTAATAACTTCTCGTTACTTCAAGACTGCTTTAGAGTTATCATTATTGATTGCTCTATCCTCCTGAAGCCACTACTTCAAGACTGCTTTGGAGTTGTCATTATTGATTGCTCTATCCTCCTGAAGCCATTACTTCAAGACTGCTTTGGAGTTGTCATTATTGATTGCTCTATCCTCCTGAAGCCATTACTTCAAGACTGCTTTAGAGTTATCATTATTGATTGCTCTATCCTCTTGAAGCCACTACTTCAAGACTGCTTTAGAGTTATCATTATTGATTGCTCTATCCTCCTGAAGCCATTACTTCAAGACTGCTTTAGAGTTATCATTATTGATTGCTCTATCCTCCTGAAGCCACTACTTCAAGACTGCTTTAGAGTTATCATTATTGATTGCTCTATCCTCCTGAAGCCACTACTTCAAGACTGCTTTGGAGTTGTCATTATTGATTGCTCTATCCTCCTGAAGCCACTACTTCAAGACTGCTTTGGAGTTGTCATTATTGATTGCTCTATCCTCTTGAAGCCATTACTTCAAGACTGCTTTAGAGTTATCATTATTGATTGCTCTATCCTCCTGAAGCCACTACTTCAAGACTGCTTTGGAGTTATCATTATTGATTGCTCTATCCTCCTGAAGCCACTACTTCAAGACTGCTTTGGAGTTGTCATTATTGATTGCTCTATCTTCCTGAAGCCATTACTTCAAGACTGCTTTAGAGTTATCATTATTGATTGCTCTATCCTCCTGAAGCCACTACTTCAAGACTGCTTTAGAGTTATCATTATTGATTGCTCTATCCTCCTGAAGCCACTACTTCAAGACTGCTTTGGAGTTGTCATTATTGATTGCTCTATCCTCCTGAAGCCATTACTTCAAGACTGCTTTGGAGTTGTCATTATTGATTGCTCTATCCTCCTGAAGCCATTACTTCAAGACTGCTTTGGAGTTGTCATTATTGATTGCTCTATCCTCCTGAAGCCATTACTTCAAGACTGCTTTAGAGTTATCATTATTGATTGCTCTATCCTCTTGAAGCCACTACTTCAAGACTGCTTTAGAGTTATCATTATTGATTGCTCTATCCTCCTGAAGCCATTACTTCAAGACTGCTTTAGAGTTATCATTATTGATTGCTCTATCCTCCTGAAGCCACTACTTCAAGACTGCTTTAGAGTTATCATTATTGATTGCTCTATCCTCCTGAAGCCACTACTTCAAGACTGCTTTGGAGTTGTCATTATTGATTGCTCTATCCTCCTGAAGCCACTACTTCAAGACTGCTTTGGAGTTGTCATTATTGATTGCTCTATCCTCTTGAAGCCATTACTTCAAGACTGCTTTAGAGTTATCATTATTGATTGCTCTATCCTCCTGAAGCCACTACTTCAAGACTGCTTTGGAGTTATCATTATTGATTGCTCTATCCTCCTGAAGCCACTACTTCAAGACTGCTTTGGAGTTGTCATTATTGATTGCTCTATCTTCCTGAAGCCATTACTTCAAGACTGCTTTAGAGTTATCATTATTGATTGCTCTATCCTCCTGAAGCCACTACTTCAAGACTGCTTTAGAGTTATCATTATTGATTGCTCTATCCTCCTGAAGCCACTACTTCAAGACTGCTTTGGAGTTGTCATTATTGATTGCTCTATCCTCCTGAAGCCATTACTTCAAGACTGCTTTGGAGTTGTCATTATTGATTGCTCTATCCTCCTGAAGCCACTACTTCAAGACTGCTTTAGAGTTATCATTATTGATTGCTCTATCCTCCTGAAGCCACTACTTCAAGACTGCTTTGGAGTTATCATTATTGATTGTTCTATCCTCCTGAAGCCATTACTTCAAGACTGCTTTGGAGTTGTCATTATTGATTGCTCTATCCTCCTGAAGCCATTACTTCAAGACTGCTTTGGAGTTATCATTATTGGTTGCTCTATCCTCCTGAAGCCATTATTTCAAGACTGCTTTAGAGTTATCATTATTGATTGCTCTATCCTCCTGAAGCCACTACTTCAAGACTGCTTTGGAGTTGTCATTATTGATTGCTCTATCCTCCTGAAGCCACTACTTCAAGACTGCTTTGGAGTTGTCATTATTGATTGCTCTATCCTCTTGAAGCCATTACTTCAAGACTGCTTTAGAGTTATCATTATTGATTGCTCTATCCTCCTGAAGCCACTACTTCAAGACTGCTTTGGAGTTGTCATTATTGATTGCTCTATCCTCCTGAAGCCATTACTTCAAGACTGCTTTAGAGTTATCATTATTGATTGCTCTATCCTCTTGAAGCCACTACTTCAAGACTGCTTTAGAGTTATCATTATTGATTGCTCTATCCTCCTGAAGCCATTACTTCAAGACTGCTTTAGAGTTATCATTATTGATTGCTCTATCCTCCTGAAGCCACTACTTCAAGACTGCTTTGGAGTTGTCATTATTGATTGCTCTATCCTCTTGAAGCCATTACTTCAAGACTGCTTTAGAGTTATCATTATTGATTGCTCTATCCTCCTGAAGCCATTACTTCAAGACTGCTTTGGAGTTATCATTATTGATTGCTCTATCCTCCTGAAGCCACTACTTCAAGACTGCTTTGGAGTTGTCATTATTGATTGCTCTATCCTCCTGAAGCCATTACTTCAAGACTGCTTTGGAGTTGTCATTATTGATTGCTCTATCCTCCTGAAGCCATTACTTCAAGACTGCTTTGGAGTTGTCATTATTGATTGCTCTATCCTCCTGAAGCCACTACTTCAAGACTGCTTTAGAGTTATCATTATTGATTGCTCTATCCTCCTGAAGCCACTACTTCAAGACTGCTTTGGAGTTATCATTATTGATTGTTCTATCCTCCTGAAGCCATTACTTCAAGACTGCTTTGGAGTTGTCATTATTGATTGCTCTATCCTCCTGAAGCCATTACTTCAAGACTGCTTTGGAGTTATCATTATTGGTTGCTCTATCCTCCTGAAGCCATTATTTCAAGACTGCTTTAGAGTTATCATTATTGATTGCTCTATCCTCCTGAAATCATATTATTTCTTCAAGACTGCTTTAGGGTTATCATTATTGATTGCTCTATCCTCATGAAGACATGCTGTTACATCAGTATTACTCTTGACTCCTGACAGCTCTCATTATACTGCTAAAAAACTTTCCCCTAGTGGCATCTTTAAGCCCACTCAATCATGTTCAACTATCAATATCACTCTATGCACTGGTGAGTGCAAATTTTTGGGCTTTTGTGTTCAATCCCCTTCAACCTTCCAGGTCACGACTGGCAAATATACCAATCTAACCCCTCAGGTTTCAGAAAATTGAACAGGGGCAGCTGTTGCACCCCAAAATTTGCCCTCACAATACAAGACTTTGTGTTCTAAGAAGGTTCACAAGGTTCACAAGTTCTCCAACACTTGCATAACCTTTCATGAAGTTCATAAAGTCCACAAGCTACTTTATGAAGGTTCACAAGGTTCACAAGTTCCATAATGCTTTCAATGCCTTTCTTGAAGTTCATAAAGTCTACAAGTTACTTTATGAAGGTTCACAAGGTTCACAAGCTTCTCAACACTTACAAGACCTTTCGTGAGGTTCATGAAGTCTACAAGTCACTTCTTGAAGGTTCACAAGGTTCACAAGACTCACAATGTTTACAAAGCTTTCCTGAGGTTCATGAGGTTTACAAAGCCATTTCATGAGGTTCATAAGGTTCACAAGCTTCACGATACCTCCCATGAGGTTCACAAGACATCTTATGATGATTCACAAGGTTCACAAAGTTCACAATTGGTCAGAAGAGTTGACAATTCCCTCAGACAATGCACCTCCTAAGCAGTGCATCCAAAACTAGGGTTTTGACTTTAATCAGGCTAAATGGACTTCCAAGACTTCAAGTGAGCTTCATAACATCTTATATGTGTGTAAGAACCCCCATGACAAGTTTCAAGACTTTTCTCAAAAGTTTGCTCAGTCAGATGATCAGATAAGTCAAAATCAGTCAATGCTGTTAAAAAGTCAAACTGAGGTCAACTGTGGTCAAACCAAAGTCAAACTTCATGATTTTTTGCCAACATCAAGTATATGAAGTAAAATTCATCATTTGATCAAGGGTTGATCACGATTCATCAAGGAGATTCCAGATCATCAATAATCAGGAGTTTCTAAATTAGGGTTTCCTCAGTAAAAGTCAACTGAACTTTGACCAGGCATAACTTTCACATACTTCATCACCAAGTCTCCATCCAAAGCTCATTTTGAAGGAAATTGAATTCTCTACAACTTTGATGTTGAAGGTTAAGCCCAAAAATGCTTCATTTGAAAGATATGATCTAAGACATTATAGGTCATTTCAAAAGTCAACAAAAAGTCAACAACTTCAAAAGGGCATAACTTGAAATTGGTAAATGATATGGACCTGAAACCAATGGGGTTGTTTAGAGGACTCTTCAAGCTTTCCAAAAAGTCCAAGAACACCCTCATACCTTTAAAATTGAGGGAGATGTGCCTTTGCAAAGTTAAGAAATTTTGTGATGGTTTATGTTGAAAAGGGAGGTTCAAAATCATTTCTTTTCAAATGGGCCATTCAATTTGTGACCCAATCCACTTCATAATGCCATGCACGAAATTTTCATGATATTTTCATATTTTTTATTTTATTTTATTAATTTATTATGATTTATTACATTTTAAATCATTTTAAATTTAAAAAAAATATTAAATATGAAAAGATATTTTTGTGATTGGATCTAAAAAATCATAAAGTGTGATTGGAGTCAAAGGAGAAGGAAATCATATGAATCATCCCAAGATAGCAAGGTTTTATGATCAAATATTTGACTTTTACAACTTAATCTTTGTCAATCTTTTTTGGATCAATTTTTCACATAGCCCATCAATATTTCTGACCTAAATTCATCACACATATATACTTAACACAAACCTAATGTTCAAACACGAATTGGAGCAGCCAAGAGGTAAGTTCAAAAGCACCAAAGTTCATCCAAAAGTGAAAATCGGTTTTTGAGTTTGAGATCTTTAGAAGGTAAATAAAGAACATAGACATGTTCTTTGATCATCCATGAAGCAAAACCATCCATCATACGCATCCAACATGCTTCATATCGTGAAACCCGAGTCACTTTTGTTCTTGATTTTTTCTTTTTCGATTACCATGATTCACTGCGTCTAAATGAATTTTGATTGTTTAATGATGTTCTTGATGTTGTGTGGATTGATTCTGGGCAGGAAAGAGCAAGAACCATTGCCTAATTCGTGAGATACCATATTAGGGTTCATGACCTCCAATTGGGGTTTACTGATTCAATGAACATAAATAATTGTTAAGACCATGGCTGGACTCTAATTGATCTCTGGAACACGTTTGTATTTTCAATTTTGCAAAATTGTATGGTTTTGTTGCCCTTTGAGTTTCGCAGGTTTTGTTAGGGTTTTAATTTCGCAGGAAATTTCATGGGAGATTTCGCAGCAAAATGCGCAGGTCATAAGGTTGAAGATGAAGTCTGGTTGGCGCGAAATTCATTTTCAAATTTATGATTTAAAATATTATATTGTGTTTCTGTTTGTTATCACAACCATGTGGTTGTCCCAGTGGTTATGAGCTTCGTCCTAGGCGTGTGTTTGTTGTACAGGGCTTGGTTCGATTCCTGGCAATGCATTCTTTTTGTTATTTTTTTTTTCAGGATTACAAAAGACTTAATATATAATGATTACTTGCCATCAAGCTAGCAGAATTGGCTCTTCCAGCCGGGTGGTGAGATGCGCGTTTGTGAATATGAGGGTCCTGGGATCAAATCCTCCCCAGGCCCTTTTGTTCTTTTTTATTTTCTATGGAATTTTCAAGATCAAGCAACAAAACAAACTCGTTCTCCTCACTTACTGCCTGCGCGCCAGTGGCCTGGTGGTTCTCCTTGTTGGCTGCAAATGGACTGACCTGGGTTCAAATCCCAGTCAGGTAAGTTTTTTATTATGCTTTCTTCTTATTTTATTTGTTTTATACAATAATAATCTTAGATTAAACTTAATATATGCATGCAAATATAATTAATAAAATATTCAAATTCTAATTTCTTTTCTTTTGAAACTATTTTTATAAACATGTAGATAAATTATAATATGTATGTTAAAATAATCTTGTATCAAAATTCTAAAAAAAAATATTCTTTATAAACCTTAATTCTAAAACCCTAAAAAATGTAAAAACCTAATTTTCCAAATCTTAAAATATTTTTCTAAATAACATTTAATTCTGTTTTTTTTTATTAAATCCTAATATAATTATAATTTTTCATAAAATTTTGTATTTGTAACTTAAGTTAATTTTCTTTTAATATTTAGAAATAGTTTAATTATATTTTTGTATATAGTAAAAAAAAAAATAATTTGTAAGTATAATGATTAACAAATTTTAACATGATATTTAAAAGTTTATCTTTTTCTCATAATATGTATATAAATTATAAATATGTGTTCATAATAATTAAAATTTTTGTAATTATAATAATTTAAATAATTATGTGAATAAAAAAAAATATCTAATTATGTATGCTAATTATTTACTATATTATTAATTAATTTTTGCTTATTATAATTTCATTAATCTTTTAACTTTTATTACTAACCATATTATTATTTTTTTTCTAACCTTGTTTATTATTGCTAAATTATTATTATTATTACTAACCCCTAATTATAAATTTGCTTATCTATTTATTTATTATTTATATCTTGTTATTATATTTATTCATTTACTGTTTATTTTCATAATTATTATGTAATTGTTTCGGGATGTAAATTTGTAATTATTTAATTATTATTATGGTTAGTAATTAGGGAGTGTAACAACATGTATGTAATATTAAAATAAATTTAGATCATTTTTAAATAAAGATAATTAAATTAAACATTTCACACACGTAAGTCGATTTTAATCGCCGTCTCACTTTCTAAGGGTATCCCTCTCGTTGCCTACGAATAATGGTTAAGTGGGGTGTATAAAGCAAGTCCCTCAAATAAAAAATCATCAAAGTCCCTTATGGTTGCCTTTACGAATCGAGTCCCTTTCGAAAAAATGATGATAGTCCCTCAAGTTTGCTTATTACACCCCACAATGGCCTTCAAAATCAAATTGTCCCTCACATGTCCCTTAATATCCAAAGTAAAGGACTACCTACTCCCTTATAGTAGGGATAGTCTTACTAAGGAAAGAATAAGAAAGACCTTAAACATTAGGGTAGGTCACTCCTAGATGCTTGCTCACTTCAAATTTTTTCCACACTTAAACAATTTTCCAGCAAATTTTCAAACAAGTTTTTTACACATCCATACACGGATTATTATTAAACTATTCTGAAATTTTTTGTTATTCACACACTACACTTTCAAAACAATTCAAAAGTGAGCTTAAGTACCTAAGAGCCCATGGATAACCATGGATGAAAAGGGTGCTAACACCTTCCCTTTTCATAACCTACCCCCCGGACCCAAAATATTCTCTAAGGTCTTTCCTGTTCTTTTATAACCTTTCCTTATGGATAAAATAAAAGTCGGTGGCGACTCTTGCTATCCGCAACATTGTTTAAAGTCAGTTCACCGGGTTACACATGCTTTCATTCATCAAAAATCAGTGTCGTATCTTAACCAGTGATTCACTCACAAAGGTTGATGACATCTTTTTACAGTAAAACTTCAAGATTAACATGTGTGTTGCATTAGAATTTTCATTCTTAGAATAAACATTTTCTGCTTGCATACATTTGTTTGGCATCATAAAAATTCACATACGAAACTTCAGTCCAGAAGCTTAATCTTGCCAAGTTGAGAAGTCTGAAACTTCCGAAGGACAATTTGTCGAGGTGCACTTTTCAAGAAAACTCCATCGAGTAGGGACTTTCCCAACATTCCTGGTAAGAGCCAACTAATCCGGGGCAATCATGTCGAGCAATCTCTTCAAAATTCAGCCAAGCTGGGGCAATCATTTCGAGATCCAATCTCTCAAAGAACAATTGATCCGTGTGTTTTCTTCAAAGCACAGTCATTCAGAGGTGATCACTTCAAGGCTCGTACTGGGGCAGGCCACCCCAAGAGCACTAGAAGTTATTCTCTCCCGATGACGGTTTATCAAAAGCACCTATCCGGAGTTCAATATACTGGGGCAGAATATCTCACAGTGATATGAGGTTCTTCATGAATCCTTGCGAGGCAAATTCTTGCACAAACCATGCAGTCTGGGGCAGTTATTTCGAGATCCGACGAATCTCTCCAAGAGTTTGAAGACACTGAGGCATTTCATATGCCATGTTTTCTGTAAAATCCTCTTGAGACATTTACTTCTGACGGACCTTAATTTGAGGCGAGTTGAAAATTGCAAAGAACCATTGTTCACTCATGATTAGTTGACAACCTATCAACCCGGGGCTAGGGGCAAAGCCATTGTTAGCACAGTACTTCAAGAGTTATTTCATCAGCAAGCTTCATTGATCAAAATTCTTTAGCAAGTCTCATTAGACAATCCCTTCTCCAGTAGTGCGGCAAATGGAAGATTACTTCTTGAGCAGAAGGATATCATCGTCTCTCATCCCCGGCATGAGACGCCTTACATCTCTCATTCTCAACATGAGAGGATTTATCTCTTATCCCCAGCAAGTGGCAGCTTGAACTTTTATCTTCAGCAGGAAGCTTTATCATTGATATCACCCGTCATCCCCAGCCATGTGGAAGTTGAAATTTCACCCCGCAAGGTAGCAGAGAGTGGGTGTCGTCCCCAAGCAGAAGTTTCCCTTCAGACAGGGGCAATTCTCAGCCGTATAAGGACTTCTTTCCTCCCCAGCAAGGTGTTTCCTCAACAGTGTCATGCCTTTGGTTCTCAGCCAAGTCAGAAAATCCTCACTTCCCCATCAGAGTTCAAGAAAGGTTCGCCTCCAGCAGGGTCTTGGCGATCCAATCTCAAAGTCCAATTTATTTTTGGCAGTGGCAGCTATTCAGGGCCAGTGAATTGTTAACAGCTTTCCCCGCAGAGTTGTTTTCTCCTCATCAGGACGAACCAGATCAATGCAGTGATCATCGTTTCTCCCCAGCCAAGTTATCTGGGATACCTGCTTTCTCCTCATCGGGAGATCTCTTTGCATTTGCATACTCATATTCATCACATTTGCATCCTCCAAAGCGTAGCATTTCCATCATTATGGAGCATTACGCCATAAATACAAACATATGCATACCAGCATGGGCCAGTTTTGAGGTATATTACATAAGACCCGTTACATCTCCAATCAGATTGAAGTGTTCCCCATAGAATGCAATTTCGTTTCCCAGGGTGGTTACTTCTACCAAGTCTTGTTGTTATCCCCAGTTGAGTCTTGTTTTAGTACAACAGTCTCATTTTTTCGCGTCTTCGTTTCAGTACAACGGTCGCGTCTTGGGCTCTCGTTTAAGTACAACGATCCCGTTCCTTTCGAGCCTCCATTTAAGTACAATGGTCTCGTCTTTGAGTCTTGTTTCAGTACAACAGTCTCATTTCCTTTCGCGTCTCCGTTTCAGTACAACGGTCGCGTCTCAGGTTATCATTTAAGTACAATGATCCTGTTTGCTCGGGCTCTCGTTTAAGTACAACGACCCCATTTCATTCGAGTCTCCATTTAAGTACAATGGTCTCGTATTTGAGTCTTGTTTCAGTACAACAGTCTCATTTCCTTTCGCGTCTCCGTTTCAGTACAACGGTCGCGTCTCGGGTTATCGTTTAAGTACAACGACCCCTTTTCTTTTCGAGTCTCCATTTAAGTACAATGGTCTCGTATTTGAGTCTTGTTTCAGTACAACAGTCTCATTTCCTTTCGCGTCTCCGTTTCAGTACAACGGTCGCGTCTCAGGTTATCATTTAAGTACAATGATCCTGTTTGCTCGGGCTCTCGTTTAAGTACAACGACCCCATTTCTTTTCGAGTCTCCATTTAAGTACAATGGTCTCGTATTTGAGTCTTGTTTCAGTACAACAGTCTCATTTCCTTTCGCGTCTCCGTTTCAGTACAACGGTTGCGTCTTGGGCTCTCGTTTAAGTACAACGACCCCATTTCATTCGAGTCTCCATTTAAGTACAATGGTCTCGTATTTGAGTCTTGTTTCAGTACAACAGTCTCATTTCCTTTCGCGTCTCCGTTTCAGTACAACGGTCGCGTCTCAGGTTATCATTTAAGTACAATGATCCTGTTTGCTCGGGCTCTCGTTTAAGTACAACGACCCCATTTCTTTTCGAGTCTCCATTTAAGTACAATGGTCTCGTCTTTGAGTCTTGTTTCAGTACAACAGTCTCATTTCCTTTCGCGTCTCCGTTTCAGTACAACGGTCGCGTCTCAGGTTATCATTTAAGTACAATGATCCTGTTTGCTCGGGCTCTCGTTTAAGTACAACGACCCCATTTCTTTTCGAGTCTCCATTTAAGTACAATGGTCTCGTCTTTGAGTCTTGTTTCAGTACAACAGTCTCATTTCCTTTCGCGTCTCCGTTTCAGTACAACGGTCGCGTCTCAGGTTATCATTTAAGTACAATGATCCTGTTTGCTCGGGCTTTCGTTTAAGTACAACGACCCCATTTCATTCGAGTCTCCATTTAAGTACAATGGTCTCGTATTTGAGTCTTGTTTCAGTACAACAGTCTCATTTCCTTTCGCGTCTCCGTTTCAGTACAACGGTCGCGTCTCAGGTTATCATTTAAGTACAATGATCCTGTTTGCTCGGGTTATCGTTTAAGTACAACGACCCCATTTCATTCGAGTCTCCATTTAAGTACAATGGTCTCGTATTTGAGTCTTGTTTCAGTACAACAGTCTCATTTCCTTTCGCGTCTCCGTTTCAGTACAACGGTTGCGTCTCGGGTTATCGTTTAAGTACAACGACCCCATTTCATTCGAGTCTCCATTTAAGTACAATGGTCTCGTCTTTGAGTCTTGTTTCAGTACAACAGTCTCATTTCTCTTCGCGTCTCCGTTTCAGTACAACGGTTGTATCTTGGGCTCTCGTTTAAGTACAACGATCCCATTTCATTCGAGTCTCCATTTAAGTACAATGGTCTCGTAATTGAGTATTGTTTCAGTACAACAATCTCATGTTCTCATGCCTCCGTTTCAGTACAACGGTTGTATCTTGGGCTCTCGTTTAAGTACAACGATCCCATTTCATTCGAGTCTCCATTTAAGTACAATGGTCTCGTATTTGAGTCTTGTTTCAGTACAACAGTCTCATTTCCTTTCGCGTCTCCGTTTCAGTACAACGGTCGCGTCTCAGGTTATCATTTAAGTACAATGATCCTGTTTGCTCGGGCTCTCGTTTAAGTACAACGACCCCATTTCATTCGAGTCTCCATTTAAGTACAATGGTCTCGTATTTGAGTCTTGTTTCAGTACAACAGTCTCATTTCTCTTCGCGTCTCCGTTTCAGTACAACGGTCGCGTCTCAGGTTATCATTTAAGTACAATGATCCTGTTTGTTCGGGCTCTCGTTTAAGTACAACGATCCCATTTCATTCGGGTTATCATTTAAGTACAATGATCCCGTTTCATCCCGTCTTATCTTCTTTTGAGTTGTCATTCGAGGATGGCATGCTTCCCAGTAAATTTCCACCTGTTTCTATTTTTCCGCTACCTATTCGGAGGTCAAAATCAGAAAATACATAAATAAATAAATGGGCAGATGGCATTTCCATTACCCTCGGTGTGCAAATTTTCAGGTTTTATTCGAGTATTCAATCACTCCATACCTTGAACGCCTAAAAGTTGTTGCAATCATCCGTTCAGGTCTGCAGTTGATTGAATAGGGGCAGCTGTAATACCTCAAAATTTGCCCTCTCATTTCCTCAACATTTTGCATATCATTTTGCATATATGGATTCATAAAATAACCAAAAACATTGCATCATATATAGCATAGCCGAGGCGTGGGTATGTGATCAATGATCGGAGCAACCGAAAGTTATGAAGAGGCTACCGAAGGGCCACAAAGCTTCTCAACCTTGTGCAAAGGGTTCACAATATCCCACAAGTCTTCACTTGAAGCCACAAGTCATGGAAAGTTTTGGTTTGATTGAAGGAGGCAAGCAGTGCAATACTTCTTGAGGGAAAAGAGCCGAATTAGGGTTTCATTTCTACAGGGCTTCTACATAAATTTTTGAGTCGAAGTGGATTCCTTTGACTTATATATGATGTCAAGTGCCTAGGGTTCAAATCTCGTCCACAAATTCATTTTGGAAGGGGTCCGACTGGCCGGACGACGGAAAATCGAGGAATTGGAGAAAAGGCAATCGGGCTAGGTAAAAAGGGTCGACTCCGGACTTTTAAGATCGAGATCGTGAAATTAGGGTTACAATGATCCTATGGTTCAAACTTGATCAAGAAATGATGGAGGAATCATAGAAAAACCAAAGAAAAATCATTTGAAAGGTAGTTAGTTTCACCATTTCCCTCCACCTTTCCTTCCACTTTCTTTCCACACTTCCTTTCATTCTTTCCGTCTCATTTTTCCACTTCAATTCCACTCCATTTCCCTTGGAAACTTCCACCACCTTCCACCATTTTCTAGAGTGTTCCAAGGAATATTCCCTTTTCCAACCCTAACCCTAACTAACTTCCAAACCTAATTTTGGATCCCAAACCTAATATTTGGGCCCCAAACCCAAACCTAGCTCCTAGCCTAGTCTCTATTTAAGCCATTTTCATCCAAACAAAAAGGGTTGAACACCATTTTCCAATCTCACTCTTTGATAAGCACTTTTTTCTCTCACTTTTCCTCTCCCTCTCACCAAAGCTTTTTTCAAATAAGCTCTTCAAGTTTCACATTGAAACTTGAAGATCTTGAAGCTTAAGCCTCCAACCTTCATATTTTGTGGATTGAAGAAGGATAAGCTACTGAATTTTGTGAGGATTATCGACTTATCAGAAGCACACGAAGATTCAAGCTCAAGAACGCATTTATTTTGCGATTTCTTGGTTTTCGGTTTTCTCTTCGATTCAAGCTCCGATTCTTGCAACAATCACCGAAGCACTCCTCCGCTTCGTAGGTTGGTGATCTTAATCATTTCTTCTTTAAGTTATTCTCTCCATCTCGCCATTTTTGGCATTCTTTAAGTGCTTTTCGCTTTGTTTAAAATCAATTCCGTTTCGATTATGTTTGCTTGTGATTTGTGATTTTGGTTGAATTTGGATTTAAGGTGTTAATAGATATAGGTTCTACCATGTGTAAATAAGCTCCAATTGAGTAGAAATTTGTGTTAGCATGATTAAGTGGGGGTTAGGATTGTTTAGAAGGAAGATTGTGGCCAAAAGCACTTTTTTCAAAAGCATTTTTCACTTTTTGTTCAGTGTTAACCGGTTAACGCATTTGGTTAACCGGTTAACGCATGCGTTTTTGGCCAGAATGCTGTATTTTTCTGCCCGTTAACGGGTTAACCTATATGGTTAACCGGTTAACGCTGTTCATTTTTGGATTTTTAGCCTATTTTCTTGCTCAATCTTGCTTCCTAGTGCCTCTAATGTTCATGTATGTTTAGGTAGTGATTTTAGGGAATTTTTGGGTCCATTTCCAGTAGCCAATTTATTTTTTTCGAGTCGTTTTGACATGATTCCATTTACTTTTCTATGTTTTGTGTTAAAGGTGCAAATGTGATATAAGTGATTCTTGATGTTGTTTGCTACACTTTAATCATTTGTTTCACATGTTAATTGCTTGCTTAAATCCAACATATGCTTCATGATTATTGTCATTGCTTGCTTGATTGATAAAGTGATTAAATACCATGTTGATTTTTTGCCAAAAGTGATTAAATGCTTCACATGTTCATGCAAGTTTCTTGTGCTTAATTGACCATATCTTAACATGAGTTCAATTCTGATTTTATGCCATGCATGTGTAACAATTGATGCTTGTAGTGATACTTGTTCAATCTCATGATAAAATGCTCATGTGTGCAACATGAAAAAAGTATGTTTGTTCTTGATTGATCATTGTCATTTTTAATCAAATAAATGATGTAAATAAATTCACATGTTTGAGTTCATTTTGTGATGCATGTAGATTCATGTCAAGTGACATTAATGTGTTGTTTATCATTCACTTTGTGCACATAAATCAAAATAATCAAATTTGGATTTTGCATTTCATAGCTGTTTTTGTATATAGCTGCTGTAAGATACATGGTGTTTGTTATATTAGTATGATGTGTGTGACTTTCTACACCTACTTTTTCATGTTGCATGCTGGCTGTAAAAAGCTGGTGGGTGTTAGGCTTAGTTTCATAGCTGTTTGTGTATTAAGGGGCTGTAATAGGTGTTGTATTTTGGTTTTAGCATTTTTCTAGTTCCTTTAGGATTAAAATAGAGTCTAGTTTAGGTCTAAGGTGCCTTAGGATTTAATTAGGATTTAATTAATGTGTGTTTGCCTTATTCTTTTTTAATAAAAATGTGCATTAACACTTGTTTTGTAGTGGGGAAGATTGAGGTAAGTTTACTCCACTTTATCCTTTATTTTTTATGCATTTCTTTTAGGCTTTTTAATTCATTTTTCCTTCCATGTTTGTGATTGGTAGGATTCCCCATTGTTAGGACCAACTTATCTTCCTTAGGAAGTAAGTTGCATCCTTTTTCCTTTTTTTCTTTTCTTTTCCTTTTTCCATTAGGAATAGAAAACCTCACTAACCACTAGGATCACTTTGTAAATACATAATACATTAGGATTGAGTCTTAGTCCCTTAGATTTTTCCTTTTATCAACTTGAGTCATTCACTTTCTCATCTCATAAAGAAAAGCAATAAAATACTTAACACAAAAACGAACAATCTTGTACGACACGAGACTTTGTTGCAGAGTGTTTATACGCGTCCTGTTTCGGGGCGAGGTGTAAATACTTACCGCGATGGATAGGTCTTAGTATGAGAATGTTCACAAACAAATTCAAAGCACTTCTTTTAAAAGCCAAAAACAAACAATAAACGACTATCCTGCGGGAACTTCTCTTCTCATCTCATTCATTCATAACGCGAACTCGCGACGACTTGTCTTTCATGCAAGACGGTAAACGCACTCGTACCAGACGAGCCTGCAACACCTGAGCATAGACACACGCAGTTCCAGCTGTAAAAAACACAAACAAATAGTTCCCGCCTAGGTTAGGCGAACTACGTCAACTCTGATCCTCATTATCCCGATGAGGTACGTAGGCAGCGGGGTAGGGCCCGTTCGAGCACATTCTTTATTTTCCCTACATTTCCCCCTTTTTATTCTCATTCTCTTATTTCAGTTCCTTTCTCATTTCTCATTCCATTCCAGTTAGCGGTTCATTTGTTCAGCAGCATTCTTATTTTCTCACCCTTTGAAACAAACAAGCAAGCGTGGATCCCGTCGGGTACGACGGACGATCTGGGGTGCTAATACCTTCCCAGGTCGTAACCGACTCCCGAACTCAGATCTTTGGTTCGCAAGGCCTTGTCCTTTCCTTCTTCCTCAGGTTTGTGCAACATTACCTTTCCCATTCATTCGGGATAAAAATGTCTGGCTGGCGACTCTACCTTTTCCGCGCCACTTTCGCGTTTGTACTAGGATGAAAATCCCGGGAGCGACAGTGAGCAATCGGATTGTGTGTCTGTGTAGGGTGTGAGCAATCCATAAACATTGTGTGCCCATGTGGGGTGTGAGAAATGGGTGAACATCGTATGCCCGACGAGGAGTTACTTAGGTAACGAGCGATGGTTCCATTAGTTCCTGAGTGAAATTGTTGATGATGGAGTCGGTACCACATTTGCATCTTCATAGAGTCGTGTGTCGGTCTGTATGATTTGCATTTATCATCTATAATTGATGTTGGTTAATAAAAATGAATAATTTATGTTTATTAGAGCGATTGAGATTGATGAATAAACAAGGATATATATATCTGTTTATATGGAGATGAAAGTATGTAATGATGAAAACACGCTTGTTTGTATATATATATATATATATATATATATATATATATATATATATATATATATATATATATATATATATATATATATATATATATATATATATATATATATATATATATATATATATATATATTATATATATATGGATGTGTGAATACATATATATGTGTATATGTACACTGTGGTGTATGTGTGTGAATTGTGAATAATGAATGTGTTAGTATGAATATGCTTGATTTGTGTATGTATACATTGTGATGTATATAGGTGATGAACAGTGATTTATGGTGAGAACTTGTATGTGCATTTTATATGTTGAGATATATAATTATATGCAATGTTATTATGATAATGTTTCTCATCCTTCTGCTATTTTATGATGCTCTATGAGGCATTGCAGAGTAGGTTGCTGGAGGTCTTTTTGTGAAGCTTGTCTTCATCTTTTGAGGTCGGTCGACTCTGATATGTAGCACTGGGTAGCTAGGGTCGGCTTGATGCCTTTTGTGAATACATTTTGTATATGTATTTTGGTGTTGAATGGTTTATGTAAACATGAAATATTTTTGGTGATTCAAACTTGTGGATATATTTATGATAAGTATATAAGTTTGAAATTGTTATATTTGTTTCCGTTGTTTATTGAATTTAATGGATACGGGTCTAAGGATGAAATCCTTAGCGTTTGCAAGTTACCCTGTTTGTTGCATATTATTTATGAGCAGGTGTTGTGTGTTTTAATTTCAAGTATAATGTGACATGACCCTTTTATACCATGTTTCAAATATGCTCTGATGGAATTTTTATTATGTGCCTATATGATTTAATTGATTATTTGAGGGTATAGAAAGGGGATGTTACATTAAGTGGTTTCAGAGCCAGTGTTCGAGTCAGTTGTGTCTGTCTTGTTGTTGTGATGATTGAACTTTTGTTTAATCTTGTTGTTGTCTTTGAGAATGATCAGAATATGGATGGTAGAAATGACAATGCGATGGCTGCTGCTTTGGAAGCAATGACTAGGGCGGTGCAGGGAGCGCCGAATGTGAGTGCTAATGATGAGTTCAGGAAGAATCAACCGCCGGTCTTCAAAGGAAAATTTGATCCTGATGGTGCTCAGAATTGGTTGAAAGAGATTGAAAGGATCTTCAGAGTTATGGACTATGCTGAAGAGAGTAAGGTGAGGCTTGGTTCTGACATGCTGAAGGAAGAAGACAATGATTGGTGGGTCGGTAGAAGTCAAGCTCTAGAGGAGGATGATGAAGAGATAACTTGGGAATTTTTCCGTGCCGAATTCTTAGAGAAGTATTACCCTGAGAGTGTTAAGGGAAAGAAGGAGATGGAATTCCTTGAGTTGAAGCAAGGTAGTATATCAATGGTTGACTATACTGCTAAGTTTGTGGAGTTGGTTCAGTTTCATCCTCATTATGTTGCTGCTACTGTTGAGTTTTCAAAGTGTATTAAGTATGAGAATGGTTTGCATCCTGAGATTAAGCAAGCTGTGGGATATCAGAGAATTAGAAGGTTTTCAGATTTGACGGAATGTTGTAGAATTTTTGAAAAAGATAGCAAAGCTCGTTCTACACATTACAAAGTGTGAATGAGAGGAAAGGAAAGCAACATGCTAGAAGTGGACCTTATGTTACACTCGTTGATAAGGGCAAGCATAGGGGAAACTTTGATAAGAGATATGGTGGAGGGAGTTTTGGTCCCGTTAAGTGTTACATGTGTGGCGATTTGGGCCATAAGTCTTTTGAATATGGGAAGAATATTGTGAAATGTTCAAACTGTGGAGGTCTTGGACATGCTACTACCGAGTGTAGAAGAAATGTGGTGAAGTGCTTCAATTATGGAGAAGTTGGTCACATTAGTACTAAGTGTACTAAGCCGAAGCAAGCTCAGGCGGGCGGAAATGTGTTTGCATTAGCAGGGAAGGACACTACTAGTGCAGACCGCTTGATTAAAGGTACATGCTTTATTAATAGTACACCTTTAGTTACTATTATTGATACGGGAGTGACTCATTCGTTCATTTCTCTTGAGTGCGCTAAGCATTTGAATTTGTTTATGTCTTCTTGTGGTGGTGAGATGGTTATTGAGACTCCTGCTTCAGGGTCGGTAACTACTTCTTTGGTGTGTGTAAGTTGTTCTTTGACCATGTATGGTAAATATTTTGTTATGGATTTAGTTTGTTTTCCGTTGGAGGGTTTCGACGTGATCTTGGGTATGAACTGGTTGCAATTTAATAGGGTTCATATAGATTGTTATCATAAGTTAATAAGGTTTCCTTATTTGGATGATGGAAGATGAGAGTTTCCTATCCACGAAATAGTTGAAGAAACTTTTAGTGGACGAAGCTCAATTGTTTGGTTTGTTTGCATCATTGTCAGTGGAGAGCGAAGTGGAGCTCAGTAGGTTCCCAGTGGTGTGTGATTTTACAGAAGTCTTTCCGGACGATATTAAGGATGTACCGCCGGAAAGAGAAGTTGAGTTTTCCATTGATCTAGTTCCGGGTACTAGACCGATTTCGATAGCACCGTATCGTATGTCAGCTTCGGAGTTGGTAGAATTGAAAAAGCAACTGAATGACTTGTTGGATAAGAGGTTTTTTAGGCCGAGCGTTTCTACTTAGGGTGCGCCGGTATTATTGGTAAAGAATAGGGATGAAAGTATGCGGTTATGTATTGATTATCGACAGTTGAACAAGGTGACAATTAAGAATAAGTATCCACTTTCGAGGATCGATGATTTGATGGACCAATTGGTTGGTGTGTGTGTTTTTAGTAAGATTGATTTGAGATCAGGATATCACCAGATTCGTGTGAAAGAAGAGGATATTCAAAAGACGGATTTTAGGACACGGTATGGTCATTACGAGTATTCCGTGATGCCATTCAGAGTTTCTAATGCGCCAGGTGTGTTTATGGAATACATGAATCGTATTTTTCACGAACAGTTGGATCATTTTGTGGTTGTGTTCATAGACAACATTTTAATTTATTCTAAGTCTCAAGAGGAGCATGAAGAGCATTTGAGAATTGTGTTACAGATTTTGAAAGAGAAGAAATTGTATGCTAAGTTATCAAAGTGCGAGTTTTGGTTGTCGAAAGTAAGTTTTCTTGGGCATGTTATTTCCGATGGTGGTATTAGTGTTGATCCATCCAAGATTGATGCAGTAATGCAATGGGAAGTTCCTAGATCGGTTACGGAGATTCAAAACTTTTTAGGCTTGATAGGCTATTATCAGAGGTTTATTGAAGGATTTTCAAAGTTGGCACTTCCGTTAACGCAGTTGACTTGTAAGGGAAATGCTTTCATTTGGGATATTCATTGTGAAGAGAGTTTTATGGAACTTAAGAGAAAGTTAACAACAGCTCCGATCTTGATTTTGCCGAATCCGACGGAACCATTTGTGGTGTTTTGTGATGCTTCATTGTCTGGGTTAGGTGGTGTTTTGATGCAAGATGGAAAATTTGTAGCTTATGCTTCAAGAAAATTGAGGGTGCATGAAAAGAATTATCCTACGCATGATTTGGAATTGGCGGAAGTGGTGTTCATTTTGAAAATTTGGAGGCATTATCTTTATGGTGCGAGATTTGAGGTATTTAGTAATCACAAGAGTTTGAAGTATTTATTTGATCAAAAGGAATTGAACATGAGACAAAGGAGATGGTTAAAAATTTTGAAGGATTATGATTTTGGTTTAAATTACCATTCGGGTAAGGCGAATGTGGTGGCCGATGCCTTAAGTCGTAAGTTGTTACATATGTCTGCATTGATGATAAGAGAATGGAAACTTTTGGAGAATTTTAGAGACTTGAGTTTGGTTTGCGAGAAGACGCCGATAAGTGTGAGACTTGGTATGCTACATGTTACAAATGATTTTCTTACAACCGTTTGTGAAAAGCAAAAGTTGGATTTGGAATTTTTTCGATTTGACGATGAATGAGAATGAGGATTTTAAGGTTGATAATTTTGGAGTTTTGAGATTCTGTGGTCATATTTGTATTCCCGATGACGTGGAGTTGAAAAAGATGATATTGGAAGAAGGACACCGAAGTAATTTAAGTATTCATCCGGGAGCGAATAAGATGTATCAAGATTTGAAGAAGATCTTTTGGTGGTCCGGATTGAAGAGAGATGTGGCTCATTTTGTGTATGCATGTTTGAATTGTCAGAAGTCTAAGGTGGAACATCAGAAGCCTAGTGGTTTGATGCAACCGTTGGATATTCCGGAATGGAAATGGGATAGTATATCGATGGATTTTTTTACGGGTTTGCCGATTACACAAAGAGGTCATAATGCTATTTGGGTGATTGTGGATAGACTTACAAAATCTGCTCACTTTATTCCGATTGATATAAGTTATTCATTGGAGAAGCTAGCCGAGATTTATGTTTCTGTGATTGTGAAGTTGCATGGAGTTCCTAAGAGTATTGTATCAGAGAGAGATCCTAGATTTACATAGAGGTTTTGGGAAAGTTTGCAAAAGGATTTGGGTTCTAAGCTAAGATTGAGTTCGGCTTACCATCCATAAACGGACGGTCATACCAAGAGGATAATTCAATCGTTGGAGGATTTGTTGCATGCTTGTGTGCTAGAGCAAGGTGGTGTTTGGGATAGTTATTTAGAATTGATTGAGTTCACCTATAATAACAGTTTTCATTTGAGTATTGGTATGGCGCCATTTGAGGCTTTATATGGTCGGAGATGTCGAACACCTTTGTGTTGGCATGAAACCGGAGAGAGAATGGTAGTTGGACCGGAGATGGCACAACAAACTACGGAGAAGGTAAAGTTTATTCGGGAGAAGATGAGAGCTTCTCAAAGTAGACAAAAGAGTTATCACGACAAGAGAAGGAAAGATCTTGAGTTTCAAGAAGGCGACCATGTGTTTTTGAGAGTTACACCGGTTACGAGTGTGGGTCGTGCTTTGAAGTCGAAGAAATTGGCTTCTCGTTTTATTGAGCCGTATCAGATTACTGCACGAGTTGGTGTTGTGGCTTATCATGTGGCGTTGCCTCCAAATCTTTTGAATTTGCATGATGTGTTCCATGTTTCACAACTTCGGAAGAATGTTCCAGATCCGTCACATGTTATTCCTATGGATGAGGTTGAGGTAAGAGATAACCTTACGGTAGAAGCTTTGTCGGTTAGGATTTTGGATCGTGAAATCAAGAAGCTGAGAGGCAAGGATATTGCGCTTGTAAAAGTGGCATGAGGGAGGCGTTGTGGAAGGAAATATGACTTGGGAATTGGAGAGTGGGATGCGAGAATCGTATCCGGAGTTGTTTGAATTAGGTAATATTTTCGAGGACGAAAATTTCTAAAGTGGGGGAGAGTTGTAACGCCCCGATTCGATAATTCCCAATTTTGTTGAGTCTTTTATTTTATCTGTGTGATAATTGTCTCATTTGTGAAATTGATATAATAATATGACATGTTGATGTGTTCATGAGATATGTTGATATGATATGTGATTTTATCGTTTTGTGAATTTTCGGGTAAAATTGGATAAGAGGGTATTTTAGACTTTTGTTAATTAGTGATAAGTTAGAATTAGATGGAATTATATTTTTGTGAGAAAAATGATATTTGGTGGAAAGAAATAGTTAGTAAGAGAAATAGAGAGAAAAGAGTATAAGTGTGAGAAAGAGAAAGAAAAGAGAATAAAAAGGAAATAAAAGAGAAAGAAAGGAAGAGAAGAGAAAAGAGGAGAAAAAGAGGGAAAAGCTTGGATTCTTCAAGATTGCTCATAGGAATCAAAATAATCGGGTAAGGGTGATAAACATTGTTATCTTGATATTGTGTATGATTATGTATGTGTTTGGTTGATTGGGTTTTGGTTTTGATGAAGTTTAGAGAAGATGAATAGTTAGGCTTTTTGTGAAAATGTGAGAAATTGGTAGATTAATCAGTTAGAAATCGTTGTAATTGAAGTATGATAGTTGGTATATGCTTTAGATCATGTTATGGGAGTATTTTGGAGATTGGGAAGTTTTTGGTAGGTCTGTTTGCAGCTGAGAAATTCTGGAATTCGCAGTGGTCGCTCAGCGAGCTATCCCTCGCTCAACGAGAATTCCAGGGATTTCCTCGCTCAGCGAGCAAGGGGCGCTCAGCGAGCCTGTAGATTTTTGAGGAATTTGTGTTTTTAATCCGTAGCTTTAGTTTCATTTATCTGTTCTAGGCGTTCTTTATATCGATTCGAAGCTAAAAATGTGTAGAAACTAATGATGCTAAGAAATATAATTTTTAGCCGACTTTCACCCGACTTTTCCGATAAAACGTAAATAAGTTAATTATGGAAATATGGGTTTGATGTAATGGTATGGCCATTTGGCAAATAAATACATTGCTTGAATTGAATGTCAATGTATGTTAATTGAATGAGTTGAGTGCATAATTATGTTGTGAATAATGTATGCATTTTCAAGAATGTTGTGTGTCATTTTGCATGTGAAGCATAATGTATGCATTCTTGTGTTGTGGGATTCTTTGTGAATCCGTTGTAGCATCGTTTGCTCACGTGGAGTGTGAGCGATGACTAAAACACGATCGTGTGCCCATGTAGGGTGTGAGCGATCATATTGTGTGCCCTTGTGGAGTGTGAGTAATCCAGAAACATCGTGTGCCCGTGTGGGGTGTGAGCGATGGGTGATTTATTCACATTGATTGTGTGCCCGTGTGGGGTGTGAGCAATCCATAAACATTGTGTGCCCATGTGGGGTATGAGCAATGGGTGAACATCGTATGCCCGACGGGGAGTTACTTAGGTAACGAGCGATGGTTCCATTAGTTCCTGAGTGAACTTGCTGATGATTGTGTCGGTACCGCATTTGCATCTGCATAGAGTCATGTGTCGGTCTCTATGATTTGCATTTATCATCTATAATTGATGTTGGTGAATAAACATGAATAATGTATGTTTATCAGAGCGATTGAGATTGATGAATAAACATGAATATATATATATATATATATATATATATATATATATATATATATATATATGTTTATATGGAGATGAAAGTATGTAATGATGAAAACACGCTTGTTTGCATATATATATATATATATATATATATATATATATATATATATATATATATATATATATATATATATATATATATATGTTTATATGGAGATGAAAGTATGTAATGATGAAAACACGCTTGTTTACATATATATATATATATATATATATATATATATATATATATATATATCTGTTTATATGGAGATGAAAGTATGTAATGATGAAAACACACTTGTTTACACACATATATATATATATGTATATATATATATATATATATATATATATATATATATATATATATATATATATATATATATATATATATATATATATATATATATATATATATATATATATATATATATATATATATATATATATATATGGACGTGTGAATACATATATGTGTATATGTACAGTATGGTGTGTGTGTGTGTGTGTGCGTGAATTGTGCATAATGAATGTGCTAGTATGAATATGCTTGATTTATGTATGTATACATTGTGATGTATATAGGTGATGAGCAGTGATTTGTGGTGAGAACTTGTATGTGCATTTTATATGTTGAGATATATAATTATATACAATGTTATTATGATAATGTTTCTCACCCTTCTTTTGTTTTATGATGCTCTATGAGGCATTGCAAAGTAGGTGGTTGGAGGTCTTTTTGTGAAGCTTGTCTTCATCTTTTGAGGTCGGTCGGCTCTGATATGTAGCACCGGGTAGCTAGGGTCGGCTTGATGCCTTTTGTGAATACATTTTGTATATGTATTTTGGTGTTGAATGGTTTATGTAAACATGAAATATTTTTGGTGATTCAAACTTGTGGATATATTTATGATAAGTATATAAGTTTGAAATTGTTATGTTTGTTTCCGCTGTTTATTGAATTTAATGGATACGGGTCTAAGGATGAAATCCTTAGCGTTTGCAAGTTACCCCGTTTGTTGCATATCATTTATGAGCAGGTGTTGTGTGTTTTAATTTCAAGTATAATGTGACATGACCCTTTTATACCATATTTCAAATGTACTCTGATGGAATTTTTATTATGTGCCTAAATGATTTAATTGATTATTTGGGGGTATAGAAAGGGGGTGTTACACGATCAATCTCAGTGAGTAAAAAAATAGTGGTAAGATTAGCACAATACTCCTAAAAAAGATAGTGGAAAAAGACCCCATCCAACCTAGGGCGATCAAAGAAGGGTCCTCTAAAATGATTGGTAAAAAATAATTAACCACCTCCTGATGAACCTCAAACACCCCCTCCATTAAAGCATCACCGACCTTCAGAGCTATAATTACATTCCTTCTAAATCTGTTCTTAGCTCATGTATGAAAAAAAAATCAATATTACATCCTCTCCTAAATCAATTAACTCTAAATCTCAAAGAAAGTTTGATATCCTTAGCCTTAGCCTGAAGCAAGGACCAAATATTCCGAGAAAGCCTTCCTTAAACATCTCTAAGACTTAATTATAAGCAATCCAAACTTTCGTATTTATTAAATAGATTTGTTCAATATATTTATCATAATAAATTAAAATAAATTTTTTTTTATCTGTAAACAAAACAGTTATAACCACTAAAAACTCACATTCATAATCAAATATGAATATCAATTAAGTTAAGACTTTGAGACAATTGAGTTTTTTTAACAATATCATATGGGCACAAAATATTAAACTTTTATTTGAGTCAAATAAATGTATACACTTTTTTTCTTCTAATAATAGATTCTAGTAACTTTTCTCAACTTTTGTTCATATTAAAATCAAACAAATATATACACATCGTTTTATTTATAATTAAGACACTTTAATCTTGTAAAACAAACTCAAAGATCATAGAAACATGAATAAAATTGTGAGAGAAATCATAAAAGTACTAACATTATATTATAAATTATACATATAGTAAAAACACAATTATTTTTCAAAATATATTCATACTCTTACACGCACAAACACTTAGCAGAAACACAAAACGGTTTCGCAGGAAAGTTACATTCTTTGCTTATACAATCAGCTCTAGTGTTGCAAGGCCATAGAGCTGCAATTTCAAATAAAAATAGAACAATGTTAGTGCTAATAATAATAATTATAATCAAATAATAAAATGAAAATTGGTATGAATAAATAACTTACGAATCGGTTGAGGTTTACCGCCATAAGCAAGCTTAGAAAACACAGAAAGAAAGATTATGAATGCAGAAACAAATTTGAGAATTTGAACCATATTTTTTTCTCCTATGTCTATGATAAATTTAAAATTGTTTGATCACTTTATAAATATTCCTATGTCTATGATAAATTTAAAATTGTTTGATCACTTTATAAATAAAAAAAATTAATGATTTGTTAAATATGATTAAATAGATTTTCGCCTTTTAGGATTGCAAGAAACAATAATAATAATAACAATAATAATAATAATAATAATAATAATAATAAATTTTTTTGTTAAATGTCTCTAACTTTATCAATGCGTTATGTTTATTTCTTAAATCTTAGTAAATATCTTATCTAGAAATCTAGATAAGTATCAATGTTTACTATTTTTTAATATTTCTTGTTTAGCCTTCTATGATTTTGAAGAATTATATTAAAAAATGTGAATTTTTTTTTACGTAAATACCCCTACTTTTTAAAAATATTTTCCATATATTTAAAAAAAAATTACAATCTACTTTACTTTTTTGAAAATTAGAAAACAGTCTCCAATTTGATTGACGACCATGTATGCTTATTAAGAGGTGTCGTCAATTGGTTTGGAGACACCATATGGAGTATCCATTCTAATTGGCGACTGTGTGTTACCCTTATGAAGGATCGCCAATTGGTTTGTAGATCATGTGTATTTACAAATTTTTCTTTAAAAAATACATAATTTAAAATAAAATGATATTAATAATAGATGATATTAATAATACATAATTTTCATTAAATAATAATAGATGAAAAATAAAATGATATTAATAATTAATTATAATTAAAAGTATATAATTTAATGTCCACGGTCAGGTTGGGCATACCGCCCGCCGGTTCCACAGCCCCTAGGTACCCTCACTCGCTGCACTCGTTGCCATTGTTGTTGATTCACTCCAGGTGTTTGTGGAGTTGAGGTCTCCGGAACATCATTGGACTCCCTCAGATATTCTGCGATTTCTACAAAGTCTTGCGTATTGAAGGACGACATGCCATAACTGAGGTCGTGACCCATGTCAGAATAGTTTGGATGTGATGATGGGGTCATTGGTGTGCGACCTGGACGATTGAAAGGGGACATTGGTGTGAAGGCTTCGTTGGTGAAAGGTTGAAATGGTTGTGGTGTTTGAAAGCCGTATGGTGGTTGTGATGGTTGTGTTTGTCAGCTGTGGTGCGATGTTTGTGTGTGTCGACTATGGTGTGATGTTTGAGCGTCTTGATAAAAGTCATTTTGTTGTAAATGGTAAGGGGGACGCTCTTGGTATTATGATTAGGTGTCTGGTATGTTTGGAAAATGGGTTTGTGTTTGTGTCGCTCGGTAATTTAGTTGGTTAGGAAGTTGTGAGTAACAAGGCTGATAGTTTCCTTGTTGGGTGGAAGCTTCTTGTGTGTAGGTGGTCTGGCGTGGGTCGTGTAAATACCTATCTTCGGATCGAAAACTAGTTGCAACAGATCTATACCAAACCATATAAGTATTGGTTGGTATATACGGGATTGCCATCACCGGTTCACGTAAGACATATTGGTGACGGTTCCTCCATTTATGACACTCAAATTTTGCCAAGTCTTTCCAATCCCTAAGGTTCCATTGGTCGTTGACTTTTTTTAGATGCCATTGACCAAGATCAATTGGGGGATCTGGGATGTTTTGATGCATTCTGAAATGGAGTTTGACACGATCACTGTTGTGCATCTCCACAGCGGTGAATCTGATGATCGACACACATGCAGTCCAAACTGATGCGTCTTTATCTCTGATTTGGTGATCATGACCCATTCCTAGATATGGACGCCAAATGAACTATAAAAGAGAAAATTGTTAGATTATAGAAAATGTTATGGTAAAAAAATAAATTGATTATTTTAGTGACATTACATTTGCAAGAGTAAGGTGATCCAAGAGATTGCGGTACTGAATGATACAGTGTCTTGGACATCTATTATAAGTCATACCGCGTGCTGACCATCTGACATAGAAAATAGTTTAAAAATAACAATTATAAATAATAATCAATAAAGTGAACTAATTAATATGATACAATTAACTTACTTTTGAGCATACGAGAATGAGAAGGCGTTTTTGTTGACCAGAGCAATGGATGGCAACCGAGACCAACCTCATGCTTGGAGCAAAACGGCACATCCAGAAAATATAGATGTGCCTTTCGTTGCATTTTTACATAAGGAGCTATATAAATATGACAAACATGCGGAACCCCAACTATACTTCCTAGTCCTTTCTAGGTTTGTTAGTAATGGTAAATACATAACATGCATAGAAGAACCAGTGCCTTCGGGAAATAAAAATGTACCAAATAAAATCATAAGATAACACCTAGTTTTAATTATTTTTTGTTCTTCTGTAGAGCCTTCATTTAAAACGAGAGAATGGTAATATGTCTTGAGACGTGAAAGTAAGATACCTTGACCTCTATGATTTTCTTCCAATAAGCTGGCTCCCAAAAGTTCCACGCAAATTGAATTTGCGAGGTTTGTCGGTCCATTGACTGCCTTACCATCAATAGGAAATGTAACACCCCAAATCTACCCGGCGGAAAATCATAAATCAGAGTTTCAAAATACAACAATAAAACAGGATGCTACATTTTTCAACTTTAACAAGTTCATTTAATTCCATGATCATCGATACATAACACTTTAAATAGGATGAAACTATAATGTCAACTCTTATTCAATTCCTCGAAACAAAACAACTTTTACAAATAGGCAACGGATCCACAAAATATTCAACTTTGCATCAGTTAACAACTTTTCCAACCTAACAACTTAGTAATAACATGTTTTTCATTGAGACAACTTAAAATAACAACAACTAAATATAACAATAAAACAATTAAGCGTTCATCCCCCCGAGTGTTACGTATCAGAGCGACGACACCGACTTTACTATGAAAGTAAGCAACGCTAATCTGGAATACCTGCACGTTACCAATCAAGGTAACATTCAACAACAAAAATGGGTGAGATATCGAACCATATAAACAAGAGTATGATAATTAATACGCTAGATAGAATCATACAATTTTCACACTATCCATAACAACGTCTTACTAAACACCCCAAACAACCAACATATTCTATCATCTTAATTCACACATCAACATAATCAATTCCGACTATAACCTTAGCATACACACCTTCATCCACTTCGAAGAACGTTTACAACATATTCAACTCCTTCAATATCAGCATAATTGACATTACAAACATAATTATATAAACAACTCATGCAACATAATCCTATAATCAACTCATCCATCACAATAATATAATCAACTTGGCAACATAATCAACTGGTCCAACATAATAATATAATCAACTTAGCAACATAATCAACTTGTCCAACATAATAATATAATCAACTTAGCATGAACCACTTGCTCGACATAATCAACTTAAACCACGTAATCCACTTAAGTATACATAAACAACTTATTCGACTTGAGAAACATACACAAATTTATCAATGTAAGCAACAAGAACAACTTTATCAACTCGGCAACATAAACAACACAAACAACATAATTAATGCGACACGGAATGTGACTCGACTGTGCATATGCATGTGGCACCATTGGAGTTAAACTTCCAACTTAAAATATACCAGGTTATCGAGGTATCTCCAAGGCATAAGCCTTCAACTTAATAAATTTGCCAATCCAGGCCAACGTGGTGAGCATCCACTCCAACTTAGAAATGCAGTGTATGCCATGATACAACGACTCAACACATCATAACAATCAACTCCAACAACATAAAACAAACAACATCACAACTTTAATTCAACACCGATTCAACTTTGGCCATAGGCCTACAACTTTCAACGTTGGTCATACGACCTACAACTTGAACATCAACATTGGTCTTACGACCTACAACTCAAATAATCAACATGGGTCCTTCGATTTAACTTAAAATACCCAAATACCGGGGCAAAACGACATAAGCATCTATACTAGAAAACTCACACGTTCAACACTAAATAACAAAATATACCAACTAAAATCACCTATTTATTATTCCAAACTAACTCGACAATTTTCATTAAATTCCGGAGAACTAATTTTTCCGCTTAAATCGGCTAAGTCGACACAACTTAATTTGCTACTAAAACTACTGATAAACTACACTTATTCTGCTAAATTCCAATTTACCAATATCTGCATTTCCCTGCTACTATATCTTAACTTTTACCTACTTCAATCCTGCTACAATACTATTACCTGCTAAATTTCCTTTTCTGGTTATACCTGCAACTGTTTTCTGCTAACCTCTTGACCTGCACTTTCTGCTAATTTCCATAATTCAGTGTTATTCTGAAAACTGGTTTCTTACTGTTCGTTTTACATCAATTAAAATGCTAAGCAACCATTACTAATTATACTTCTTCCTAATTCTACTAATTTATGATTTAGAAATTATATAATTTAGGATGAGTCCATAATATTATTTAAGAAAATAAAATATGGATTAATTAAAAAAATTAGAGAACTCCCTCATTAACTACAGGGTGACCTGCGCCACCCTTCACTCTTCATCACTATGGCCTGCGCCATAGGTGGGAAAGGGATCCCTATGGCCTACGCCATAGTCCCTTATGTAGACACACAAGTGGCCTCCTCCCCACTACCATGGCCTGCGCCATGAATTGCCTTCTTGCAACATGGCCTGCGCCACGTGTCCAATACAGGTGTGGCCTGCGCCACATCTCTCAGTTTATACTACCGGTCCTGTTCGTCGTCCCCAATTTTCAATTTTCCAAAATCCACAAATTAACAACAATTTCTCGACAACTGATCCAACCACAATCATGAAAATTCGATTATTCAATTATCATAAAATTATGTTCCTTACGACAAATCAACACAACACGATCAACACGCAATCAACATCCGACAGTATAGAAATTATAAAATCCCAATTCCACATATTAATCATCAAAATCCCGATTATAGAGTTCGAACCCCACCCTTACCTTAATCGATGACCGTTTCGAATCTCCGATCGACTTTCCGATTGGGTTTCCGACGACGACTTCTCGTAACCGTTTTCTCCACTTTTTCCTCGTTCTCCAATTTTACTCGTTCTCCTTTTCCACGTTCCACTTTTCTCAACTTCTACTGATTCCAACTTTTCCTTTTGACTAATTCTTTTTATTATAATTATTATAATTATAATTCAATCTTAATTGGGCTTTCTAATCCGCACCCCCACGACTTCTACCATCCACGCCACAACTAGGCCCACTTAAATCAATACTCTCATAATTCCATAATATTAATTCAAATATTATTTCTCCCGACTAAACCGACTAATTACTGACTATCAATTAAATCGCCCAAACTACCAAATCAACACAATCAACTATAAACGCAAAATATTCAATATTATTATCTGCAACTTAAATCAACTTGTCTAATCCATTCAACTCGAACCAACTTATAAACTTCAACGAAATATTCTGATAATTCGGAAATCAACTTAAATCAACTCAAATACACAAATCACCGCAATATCAACACAACACAATACACTAATATTAAATTAAATAAATGGGCGTTACAGGAAACCCAATTAACATGTACACATCTTCTAAAGTGACAGTATATTCACCCGTTGGAAAAAAGAAAATGTGTGTCTCTGGATGCCACCGCTCTTGCAAAGCTAGTATAAACTTTGCATCCACCGAGTAAAACATGATTTTGCTTACATGTCCGAAACCGACAAGCTCAATATAAGGTTCGATTAAAACATCGGGTGTAACATATTCATGGACACGGGGACGAAATCTAGAAACATCCTATAAAAAATAATACAATGTAAAAAATAAAATATGTAAATAATACAATGTAAAAAATAAAATATGTAAATAATACAATGTAAAAATAAAATATGTAAATGAACGTACATATTCTGCAATGTTGGCGACTGTGCCTCTGTGTGTTTCACCCATAGTCAATAGCGACATTGTTTCAGATAACTGATTAATCGAGGAAGTAATAATCGGGGAATGAATAATCAGGAAAGGAATATTTGATATAGGAAGGATGAAGAATGAAGTGACATGAAAGATTAGGGCATGCATTTATAGGAAACTAGGGCATGCAATTCACGTTGGGGCCACATGACAACAAATCTTGTGGAATGCATGAACGACATTTTCAAAGTAATTAGAAACCTACCTATAACAGCAGTGGTACGCTTAACCTATTTTAGGTTAGCATCTCAATTTTCATCAAGAGGAAAAAAAAGGAATGCAATGTTAATGTCTGGTCAAGTTTACAGTCAATGCATAATGAAAGTTATGAAAGATGAAACTATCAAGGCTAGCACACATTCAGTCACAAACTTTGACCGTCATGGGAGAAATTTCAGTGTTAAGGAAACAATTGATCACAATGAAGGAAAGCCTTTTTTGGAATATGTTGTCAGACTAGACAGATGCTAGTGTGATTGTGGCAAGTATCAGGCCTTTCAGGTACCTTGCTCACACGTAATTGCGGCATGCGCGCATGCTCGTCAGGAACCGTACAACTATCTATCTGATGTTTACAAGACTGTTAACGTGATGAATGTCTACAATGGAAGTTTTGCAGTGTTACCAATGGAGGAATAATGGCCTCCATACCAAGGGACATAGTTTGGCTTAACGATCAGATGCGAAGAAAGAAAAAAGGTCGTCCAAATAGCACGCGTATAAGAACATAAATGGATACGGTTGATAAAATGATAAGATTGTATACTATATATCATCAGCCTGGACACAACAAGAAAAAATGTCCAAATGTGGGATCTAGCTCTGCACAATAATAACTTGTTGTAACCTTATATTTTAATATATTAATAACTTTTTGTTACAACAATGTTAATAGAAAACATCACAATAACTTAAATAAACTTAATCTAAACAACACATACAACAGATAAACACAACATTTCTAACTGATTACAATAATCAACCTAATTTCATTAGGTCCAAACACCATTTTCCTAGCTTCTACGTCAGTCTTAACTCGCACCCACCCATGCATGCTATCATATCTCTCAATACTGCGAATTTTTTCTCCTTCACCAATTTCTTCCTCTAGCCACTGATTCAGCTCCCTCTTCAGTTGATTGAGACTTTGGATATTCCAGAACAACATATCGATCACATGTTTCTCTCTCTCTCTCTCTCTCTCTCTCAAAAATCACTTTCCCATAGCGGTGCGTATACATGATATCAATATTAAGTGTATATCTGAAGAGATGTGAAAAAATTGAGCACACCAGCAATATTTATAGGAAAATTTCAAATAGAACCATGTCTACAAACCAATTGGCGACCCTTCCCAAGTTTAACACATAGTCGCCAATTGGATTGGAGACTGCTTATGGTGTCTCCAGTCCAATTGGCGACACCTCTATATATTTACACATGGTCACCAATAAAATTGGAGATTGCTATCTAATTTTCAAAAAAGTGGGGTAGATTGAGATTTTTTTAAAAAAGTGGGTTATTTGGGGAATAATTTTGAAAAGTATGGGTATTTACGTAAAAATTTCAAAAAATGTTAGTTGTAACAGTAATGCATCAAGAGGTGACGACATATTTATTTATGAAGTTAAATTTCTATAGAATGAATTCTTATTTTTTATAAAAATATACTGGATCAAAATTTATACTTATCAAACATTCAATCAAGAATAAAAAGGAAATTAGTTACATTAAATATGTTATCTTTGTTGGAACAATTGCTTTATGAACAATAACTTTTAATTATTTTAATGATCACAAAGTATTTTTTTCGCAAAATACTCTTTAGGGTCCATTAACTATACCATTTGGTTTAGATCGGTCCCTTAATTTTTTTTCGTATCAGATTGATCCCTTAACTATTTAAAATGTGTCATATTAGTCCTTTTTGTCTAATTAGTGACAAATTTAGCAACCGAGGTTTGAATTTTCCTGCCGCTAATTAGACGAAAAGAACTAACAAGGTACATTTTGAAGAGTTAAGGGATCAATCTGATAACAAAATTTAAGGGACCAATCTAAACTCAAGAGTAAAGTTATGGGACCAAAAATGATATTTTGCCATTTACTTTTTATGTCTGCTTGTAACATCCTAACCAAATCTAGCAAGGGAAGTATCAGTTATTTAATCAAACATTTTTTATAAGCAAATAGTGGAATTAATTAGAGCATTAGGAAAGGGTCAATATAATTGAGTTTTTGCTAGGTTCTGTTAGGGTTTCAGTCTTCTTTTCTTTTGAGAAACTTGTTTTTTTTTTTGAGTTTTTTTGTTCTACGTTTTGTTTTGCGGTTTAGTATGGCAAGCACTAATATCAAAAACTTATCAATTCATGACGACAGTGAAGAGGAAAGATTCTACTTTGACTTGGAGGAGGAAAGAGGAGATGTGGGGGATCTTAGGTGGTGCCTCATAGGTCGGTTCTTGTGTGACTCATCCATGTGAAGTTGATGAAGGAGAGACTGGCGGATATGTAGAGACCTGTAAAGGGCATTACAATTAAACAACCGATCAATGGAATGTTTGTTTCAATTTCATTTTTCACATAACCTCGATATGGAAGTTGCCTTGAAAGGAGGACCCTGGACATTCGAAAATCATCTTCTTATCTTGGAAAAGGTTAAAGTGGGAGTTCAAATTTAAAATATCCCTTTGTTCCATGTATATTTTTGGGTGCAAGCTCATAATCCCCCAATGAGTTTCATGTTGGAGAAAGTCGGGAAAGCAATTGCGAATTTCATAGGATCGTTTGTAGAGTATGACAAAAACAATAACATGAGTTTCTGGTGGTAGTATATGAGGATTAGAGTGGAGTTGGATGTTAGGTAGCCCCTGAAATAACTAACTCGAGTTAAAAACAAGGGAGAAGAATGATGCAAAGTTAAATTCAAGTATGAAAGAACTAGTTTGCTATGTTTTGTCTGTGGAATGCTAGGACACTCAGAATAAATATACGAGGTTCGATTCGCTATGGCAGAAGATGACAGAGTCCGAGAGTGATCTAATGACATCAAGGCTGATAAATGGAGTTGTGGAGGAGGGTCATCCTCAAGATGGATGAAGAATGACATTAGTAACAATATGGAAGGTGAGATGGAAAATGATACTTCCTAGGCGCGTGGATGTTGAATGCCAAATATGTCTTAACTTGAACGATTATTCTTGGATTTTTTCAACTCTTTATTTGTGTTTTCTTTGAGTTTTTTTTAAGTTATTGTGTGAATATTCAATAGAATTGCATTAGCCTTTGGATTACTTTATATGTGTGTTATTGTGCAGGAAATATGAATAAACATCATAGAAAAAAATATAAAAGAAGGAAGAGGAAGCTAAAGGAAAGAATAAAAGATTCAAGAAGTTCATAGTGCGAGGTGCTAGCCAAGCTAAGGCAAGTGATAACTCGAATTCATATCGATTATTTAATGCGATTTCTAATTATTTAACATATTTATTTATTTGTTTTGGACGATTTTATGCGCAAATTGTGTTTGTTTTGCAGACATTTGATCGGACACGTCGTTTGGAGGCAAGAATGCGAAGAGGAAGCTTTTAAGGCAATAAACTAAGGAAAATAGAAGGAAAAACGACATAAAAAAGAATTTCTGCATTTTAAATGTCAAACAGTCCTTTCAATAGTGAGACGGTCGTCTCACTGACTCAAACGCCCAACTTGGCATTGAGTTGGTCGTTTGACACTTTATTTGCCCGTTTCAACTCCAAGACGTTCGCTTCAAATTAAATAATCCAGTAACGCAGATTACACAAACAGAAGCAACACAGTCAAACCAGTGAGATTCTTCTGTTCAACAAAGATGATTTTTATCAACCCTAGTCCACACAGTCTCATAAACTAAGTCAAAAGCCCATCGAAGTCCAAGCCTTAATTTTCTTAACAAACTCCATCACAACCTCTATAAATTGGGCACTCCTCCATTGCAAACGTGAGCTTAGATTTTACGTCCAATTGATGCCTTTTTATTTCGAAGTTCGCCTTTTCATTTTCATTATTCATTCACCTTTGTTTCTTTTACCGAACCTTAGTGATAGTTGTAACACCCCAAATTCGATTATGAGTAATTGTTGCTTATTTGAGGATATATGATGATTTTGACAATAGGTGGTATGTAGCCCGATGCATTGTGGTGAAATTATTTTAATGATATTAATAATAAGAATAATCATGTAGTATTATTCGAATTATTGCTTATTATTAAAAATAATAGAAGTGGGGGTATGAAGGTTATGTTAGTCATTTGGGAGTATAAGGAGTATTTTTATATAATATGAATAATTAGTGTATTATTATACTATTATTATTATTTAATAAAAATATTGAAGAAAGGGCAAGGTTGTCTTTATTAGAAAAAGTAAGGATAAGTTTGGAAAATCATAAACTGGGATAGTTTTATCAAAAAGGAGAATACGATCAAAAAAATCTTATTTTATCGTGTTTTTGGTAAAGAGCTCTGAAGAAAGGAAGGAGAGGAAGCTCAGAGTCAGGAAGTTGAGAAGAACCTTGGAGAAGTCTATCAATCGGCAAAAATTCTCTAAGGTATGGGGAGTTTTCATAATTTATTATAGTTTTATAAGAAATTGGTTTATGAGTAGATTATGTTTTGTATGATTTTTGGTGAGTTTTAGGCTTATTGACATATATTGAATTATAAGGGTGTGATTGTGGAATTAGTCATAAAAGGAGTCAATCTATGTTGTTTGATCATGATTTGTTATGTTTCTGTTGTTTTATGTGGGTCTGAGATGAAAAAGAAGAAGAAAATTGGTGAAAGAGGAACTGATACGAACAAAGTTGGAAAGGTCTGTTCACGACAGATCGCTACGCGAACTCACTTCGCTACCGGTCGTTTCAAGCGAAGTTTGAAATTTTTCCTTTGTTTCAGTTCGCCTTCACTTCGGTTTTTGTCGCTACGCAAGATGACTTAGCTAAGCGAATTTTTGGTCGCTACGCGAACTCACTTCGCTACATGTTCGCTAGGCGAACTAGTCTGAGACAAATCTTTTTTTTTTTGTTGAAAAATTCATAACTTTTAATCCATAACTCAGATTTAGATCCCGTTTGAAGCGTCAAAAAGCTAATGAGATGAACTTTAATTTGATAAAATAAAATGAATGAAGTGAGAAATTTTTCAATGATGAATATTTAGAAAAAGTTGAATTGGTTTTATGATTCTATAACATGATTTATATTGTAAATTGATGATTTGATGTTGTTGATGAAGGAAGTTGTTTTGTTGTTGTTGATAAAAGTTATGTTTTGTTGTATTATTGAAAATTGGTTTTTATACTTATAAACACGATGTTATTGTGAATTGGCGATTTGTTGTGTTGATGAGAGAAGTTGTTTTGTTGTCTCGTTGAATCAAATAAGTTGTTTTGTTGTATTATCGATGAAGAAGTATTATTGATGTGTTGTCATGATGAAAAACATGATTATGTGATGATTATTTGCTAAACGTGAAATGAATGATGCAATTGTTGATTTTTCAGTGATTTTTACAGAGTAACGCATCGTTGCATTTCATAGCATATTTTTGGTGGGGCTTCGGCCTATTTGATAACTTCAATCCCATTGTGCGGATTGAAGTGATTCGGTGATTTTGGTGTGCTCCCTTGTGTAGGGTTGATGGCCATGTGTCCATCTCACGGAGAAATTGGTACCACATGCATATTACGCATTGCATTGTAGTTGACATCGATTTGTAAGGAATGTGTTTTGGAGATTGTGTTTGTTGCTAAATTTTGTTGTTGACGTTATTATGATATGGTTGTACTTGATTTATTAATATTCCATATCCTTATATTATTATAATGAATTATGATTTCTCACCCTGCCTGCTTGGAAATGTTGCCTCTTTCGTGGGTAACTTGCAAATATCCGAGATGAGTTCGCGGTGCGTGAAGTCTTAGCTGGAAGCTGTATAGCTTAATTCTAGAATGTTCGGTTTCTTGCTCTGATAGATGTAACATCGGGGGGAAATAGAATGCTTATATGATTGGATTTCCACTTTGTGATTGAGTTTTATGATTTTGTTAAATGTTGAATTGAGGATGATGAGAATTGTTGACTTTGACCTATAGGTCTTTATGTTTTAATGAGATATGAAGAAAAATATTTTTGAGTATATGATTCCGCTGCAATGGTTTTGATTTTTAGAGAAAAGAATATTTTAATACAATATTTTGGATTGATGTTATATGAGGTAATGTGACACCTTCTATGAGTTACTCTGCTTATTTCAGTTTATTTATATAATTTATATTTGGGGTAGAAGGGTGTTACATTAGTGGTATCAGAGCAGGTCAGTTCGTTCGGCCAATATTGTCTAATGTCATTGATTCCTTAGTGTGTGACATGTGTGTGAAAACATTTTTGGCACTTGCTTGTTATTTTCTAGTCGCTGTCTGTAGGTGTTGGTTTGGAATTAAGTGGGGGAGAGATTGTCTCCTGAACGTGTTGTTGAGATGTAGAAGCTGGTTCAAGTTGATGTTGGTTGCAAGGGTGCAAGGTTATTGAAGCATTGTGGTTATGGACCAACGAGAGTATGGACTCATGAATTCATATCGGCCGAGTGTGAGAAGTGCGTAGAATATGGATGAGAAATTGAATGGGATTAAGAGAATTTTACGAAGGGAATGATAAGTTGATGGATCAAGCCGGTAGATTGTATGTCGCAAGTATAGTTGGATTAAAGTCGAGTAATTTTCGTAGTTGGCGGAAAAAGAAAGGACGTTAGTGAATTTTGGAAGTAAGGGAGAAATATGGAACTTATGTTCATCAATCTCGAATTCTGATTTTTGGCAAATTTGGAGCAGCTATCAGTAAAAGAGGTATAACTTTTTTACTCGAGATTCGATTTGAAGCGGTTCTAGACTTTTTGGAAAGATTACAAAATTCCCTACAATTTGAATATAAGAATTAAGTTCTGGAGGTTGGTTAAGAGGGAGATAAGTGCATTTTAGTATTTGGGTCTGATGTTGATTTTTTGAAAATTCTGCTACGGGAATTCTTGACCAGTCTCATTGCAAGGACGATAACATTTTGCTCATAAATCAAATTTAAACGATTTTTGAAGTTCTGGAATCTACGAAAAACTCTCTTAATTTTGGAATATGATTTTGTGTTTGGGAGGTATGTATTAGAAGAGAAATATGTGGTTGAAGATGAGTGACTATTACTGAAAATTTGGAAAGATAAAGATAAGGGTGAAATATTATTAGGAATAAAATGTTGGTATTTTTAAGAATGTAACTATGTTGGAGAATGAATTGAGATCCCATTTACATTGAATAAGAATGAGTAAAGTGACGATGTATGTGACGGTGGAGTTGAGAGAAAAGACGAATTCTCGAGTAACATTGTTAAAAATTTTAACCGGATGAAAGTTGTAATTGGAACAAACCGAATTGGATTGTACTCGATGTTATAGTGAGTTGTAACGCCTCAATTTTTATAAATTGTTTTATAAAATAATATGGAGAATTGTGGAGTATAATTGGGATAATAATTAAAGAATTATTTGGTTTTTAAATAATAATATGATAATGAGGTGGAATATTATTATAATATTCTTATTTAAATAATAATATAATAAGTTGGAGGTCTAAAGGGCAAAGGTGTAAATTGATTATGTTATGAAAAAGGAGAACACGATAGATTTCTCATTATCGTGCATTTTGACGAAGAACAAAGAGCTCTGGAGAAAAGGGAGAAGAAGGGGAAAATCAAGAATCGTAGAGTTCAAGGTCAAGAGTTCGGAAAAACTTCGTTCAATTTCGAGGTAAGGGGCGAGAAAGGGTTTTATATTTGTGATCTAACATAGAAGGGTAATTGGGAGATCCTTACTCCCTTAGGGTTTATGAATTATAATTGATTTGGATGAATTTGTGATGTTGGATGAATAGTATGATGATGGATTATGTGTGTATGAATCTTGATGTTGAAATATGAGTGAATTTGATGAATCCATGATATAATTGTGAATAGTGTGATGATTGTTTGCATATGTTTGGGGTTTTAATGTTGAATTGCTTGGGTATGTGTGTATTATGTGAATTGGGATTATGAAGGTGGATGATATTGGATGATTGGAGAAGATGAAGAGAACTTATAATTTCCCTATTTAATATGTAAAAGTTAGACTAGATGATTAATTGATGTTATATGTATAAATTGGTATTAAGTGAGTTAATTGGACTATTTAGGATGTAAAAAGTGAAGTAAAAAGAATTAGATTCGTGTTGGTGTAAAGAAGAAGAAAAATGGAGTTTTTGTGAAAAATCGAATTTCTGGGTACAGAACCCCTGACACGGGCCGTGTTCTCGGACACGGGTGGCCGTGTCAGGCTACAGGAGATGGGTTTCGGGAGGATTTTTGGGAGAAGGGGCTTCAGGAGGTGTGTGTAACACGGTGGGAGAACTGACTTTAGTTATGTTGCGGATAGCAAGAGTCGCCACCGACTTTTATTTTATCCAAAGGAAAGGCATAAAAGAACAGGAAAGACCTTTTAAAAGATTTTTGGGTCCGGGGGGTAGGTTATGTAAAGGGAAGGTGTTAGCACCCTTTACATCCATGGTTATCCATGGGCTCTTAGTTACTTAGCTCACTTTAAAATGTTTTTGAAAATGTGAAGTGTGTGAATAGAAATTTTCATAAGAGTTTGATAATGATCCATGTACGGATGCGTAAAAAACTTGTGTTTGAAAATTGTTTGAAATTGTGAAATGTTTGAAAAGTTTTTAAGTAGTGAGCAAGTAACTATGAGGAACCTACCCTAAAATTTAAGTCTTTCTGTTCTTGAATCCTTTAAATGGTAAGACTATCCCTATTATTAAGGAATAGGTAGTCATTACCTTGGATGTGAGGGACAAGCGAAGGGTCATCTGTTTCGTGAAGGCAACTGTAGGGTGTATTAAGCATTTTTGGAGGGACTGTCATCATTATTCGAAAGGGACAAGATCTTTATGAAGGCAACCATTTAAGGGACTTGATCTTTTATTGTGAAGGGACTAAATGACTTTTCTTTTAAGGGACTTTTGCTTTATACACCCCACTTGACCTTGTGATTAGGCAACAATGAGAGGTAACCATAGAAAGTGAGATGGCGATCAAAGATCGACTTACGTGTGTGAGTGTTCAATTTAATATTTATCTTTGAATTAAGTGATCTAAATTAATTTTAAATGACATACATGTTACACTCCCTATTTTTACTAACCATGACATAAAAATAATAATTTAAATATTACAAAATATTACATCCAGGAGCAATTACAATAATAATAATAAAAAAGCAATTTAAATAAATAGCAAAATAAGCAAAATAAATAAATAAGCAATAAGCAAAATAAATAATAAATAATTATAAGAGGGGTTAGTGAAAATAATAATAATAATCACAATTTAAAAATAAATAGGGTTAGTAATAAACATGGTTAATAATAATAATAAACAAAAAGATTATAATAAACAAAAATTTAATGGTTAATAGAAAAATATGAACAATTATATGAATTATAAAATTTTAAGTGATTGGTAAATTATATAGAAAAATTAATTATAAACATATTATGAAAATTATAATTACAAAATTAAATTAGTATAGATTCAATTATTTCTAAACATATATTTAACATTTATTTATATACAAAATTTAGATTATAAACAAATTATAGAAATATATATATAATTAAAGTAAATAATAAAATAGAATTAAATTTTTAGGGTTTTAATAAAAATATAAAGATTAGAGAAAATAAATTAGGGTTTTGAAAAATATATTTTTAAGGTTTATAAAATAAATTAGGTTTTATGTACAAAAATTTTAAGTATTAATTCAAATAAATTATATATATAATAACAACATACACATATATAAAAAAAAAAGAAAGAAAAAGTAAAAAAGAAAACTTACCTGGCTGGGGTTTGAACCCAGCACCTTTGGCTTGCCATCAGCAACACACACCACCAGGCTACCAGCGCGCAGGTGATAGAAGAGTGAGCCAAATTGATTTTATGCATTATCCTGAAAAATAAAAAAAAATAACAAGAAAACAAAAGGCCTGGGGGGGATTCGAACCCAGGACCTTCATAGTATCACACAAACACATTACCATCCCAGCTAGGTGAGCGCATCTGATAATATAAGCAACACCAATCATTATATTTTAAGTTTAACAGTTAAAAGGAAACAAATAAGAAAAACGCTGCAGCCAGGATTCGAACCCCTGCCCTTTAACAACACACGCGCTGGCTTCACCACTGGGACAAGCTGTACGCTTGTGAAATAAAACAGAAATCAAATCATAATATTTTAAAACCACAATTCAAATCTGGAATTTCGCGCGCAACTTCTTCTTCTTCCTTGAATTCGCAGGTTTTCCTGCGAAACTATCTGGGAAAATACCTGCGAATTTTCCTGCACCCTAAACCTGCGAATTTCAAACCACCATCAAACAGCACAATTTTATCAAATTAGAGACATCTTTGAATTCCTTGCAACCTGTACAATCCAATTATGCCAATAAAATTCATTTATATTGTGTGAATCGAAGAACCCTAATTTAGAGCTTTAAACCCTAAACATGGTATGTTCATGATTCGGCCATAACTCTTCACCAAACTATCCAGAATTCATCTATAGCCAATAACAAACATCAATATATCATCAAAATTCATTATCAATAAGTAAATATGATGATTCGAAAAAAATGTATGAAGGACATGTATGATTCGGTTCATGCATTATGGAGTGTATTGGCTGCAAATAAGAGTTGGGATCCACTCAATGATGTCCAAGGATCATTGCTGTGTCTTTAGATTACCTTCAAATGCCTTGTTTGATTGAAACCGAATGTGAGTTTTTGAGAGGTTTTTTGGTTTATGAAACTTACTCTTGGGAGGCAGAAAATTCGTGCTTGTCATTAGGGTTGTCTTGAGTACTTATAGAATGATGAATTAGGTCAGAAACAATTGGTGTTTGTGTGGAAGATTTGATCCAAAAAGATCCAAAAAGATAAGCTTTGAAATTTCAATATTTTTGCATCAACACTTTCTATTTCAAGCCAATCAATGTTATCTTTGTATTAATTTGTTCCATGCTGAATTCATGACCTTCTAGAATCAAAAATAAATTTAAATCTTCATGTTTAATATTTTATTTAAATTTAAAATGATTTTTAGTATAAAAAATCATAATAAATTAATTAAATAAAATAAAAATTATGAAAATATCATAGAATTTTCGTGCATGATGTCATGGATTGCTTTGGGTCATTAAAAGTTCAGCCCACTTAGCAAAATTTGGTTTTAAACCTCCATTTGCTTCATAAACTTCCCTAAAATTTCCCAACTTTGCAAGGGCACACATCCTTCAATTTTAATTCTATGAGGGTGTTCTTAGACATTTGGAAAGCTTGATGAGTCCTCTAACCAACCCCACTGGTTTCATGTCCATATCATTTACCATTCTCAAGTTATGCCCTTTTGAAGTTGTTGACTTTTTGTTGACTTTCAAAAGGACCTATAATGTCTTAGCTCATACCTTCCAAATGAAGCATTTTTGGGCTTGGCTTGTGAGACACAAAGTTGTAGAGAATTAAATTTCCTTCAAAATGAGCTTTGGATGGAGACTTGGTGATGAAGCATGTGAAAGTTATGACTGGTCAAAGTTCAGTTGACTTTTACTGAGGAAACCCTAATTTAGAAACTCCTGATTCTTGATGATCTGAAATCTCCTTGATGAATCATGATCAACCCTTGATCAAATGATGAATTTTACTTCATATAATTGATGTTGGAAAAAAATCATGAAGTTTGACTTTGGTTTGACCACAGTTGACCTCAGTTTGACTTTTTAAATGCTTTGACTGATTTTGACTTATCTGATCATCTGACTGAGCAAACTTTTGAGAAAAGTCTTGAAACTTGTCATGGGGGTTCTTAAACACATATAAGATGTTATGGAGCTCACTTGAAGTCTTGGAAGTCCATTTAGCCTGATTAAAGTCAAAACCCTAGTTTTGGATGCACTGCTTAGGAGGTGCATTGTCTGAGGGAATTGTCAACTCTTCTGACCAATTGTGAACTTTGTGAACTTTGTGAACCATCATAAAATGTCTTGTGAACCTCATGGAAGGTATTGTGAACCTTTTGAACCTTGTGAACCTCATAAAGTGACTTGTAGACTTTATGAACTTCAGGAAAGGTCTTGTAAACATTGTGAATCTTGTGAACCTTGTGAACCTCATAAAGTGACTTGTAGACTTCATGAACTTCATGAAAGGTCTTGTAAATGTTGTGAACCTTGTGAACCTCATAAAGTGACTTGTAGACTTCATGAACCTCATGAAAGGTCTTGTGAATCTTGTGAACCTTGTGAACCTTCTTAGCACACAAAGTCTTGTATTGTGAGGGCAAATTTTGGGGTGCAACAGCTGCCCCTGTTCAATTTTCTGAAACCTGAGGGGTTAGATTGGTATGTGTGCCATTCGTGACCTAGAAGGTTGAAGGGGATTGAACACAAAAGCCCAAAAATTTGCACTCACCAGTGCGTAAACTGATATTAATGGTTGGTTGTATATGCTTGAGTGGGCTTAAAGATGCCACTTGGAGAAAAGTTCTTCAAATACATTTCTTGGAGGATAAAGCAGTCCAAAATATAATGATAGCTTTCAGGAGGATAAAGCAGTCCTGATAGATGATATGCTTTCAGGAGGATAAAGCAATCCTGAGGTATAAGAAGCTGTCAGGAGGATAAAGCAATCCTGAGGTAGTGATAATAGATATCAGGAGGATGAAGCAGTCCTGAGGTAGTAATATGATTTCAGGAGGATAAAGCAATCCTGAGGTACAAGAAGCTGTCAGGAGGATAAAGCAATCCTGAGGTAATAATATGCTTTCAGGAGGATGAAGCAATCCTGATAGATGATATGCTTTCAGGAGGATAAAGCAATCCTGAGGTATAAGAAGCTGTCAGGAGGATAAAGCAGTCCTGAGGTATGAGAAGGTTTCAGGAGGATAAAGCAATCCTGATAGTCACAAGTTGTTGATGAAGTTTGTTTGCTGGAGAATTAACCTGAAAACAAGGTAGCATTCTATATGGTAGCATTAGTTTATGCATTATGTATGTATGTATAGTATGATGCACCTAAATAATGCATTATGTATCTATGGATATGTATGTTATGGTATGATGTAAATGATGTATGTATGATATGATACTGCCTGAAGTGTCTGGATATCTTCGTATAACAACTGCTGGCCAGGGAAAATAAATCCCGATTCGTTGTTGAAGAATATGAGGAACTCATTCCCGTCTTGTTTGATAATATATTATACATAACCTCCCGTCTGCTGGGGATAGCAAGGTATATATAACCTCCCGTTTGCTGGGGATAGTAAGGTGTATATAACCTTCGTCTTAGTTTGATATTAGGGTAGATATAACATCCCGTCTTCGTTTGTCGTACCCTTATTGGAAAGTAAATTCTCGAATATCCGTATGAGGATAAAAGAGATGGATATAAATTCCAGGGGAGATGTGACTTTATGAAGATGGATTTGCCCTACTGTTTTGTAGAGATGAACTGGCGAAGCTTCGTTGAAATCCTTCCCTCGTTCGTCCTTAGTAAATACTATTACTGCATTTTCATGCATTTCTGGTAAACATCAATCATATTCAGCATACATGCATTTCTGGTAAACATCAATCATATTCAAAAGCATACATACATTCAAACACAACCAATGGACGTTTCGCTTATGTAAATAGGGTAAAAGTAAATCTGGATTCAAAGATGGAATTTTATTTATATCAAAGAGTGACCCATACATGGGTAAGTTTGTACAAGGAGACATAAACCCTAGTAAGAGGATTTTGTCATAAAAAAAATGTTTACAAAACAAAGAAAATCAGCTATGTGGGAAATAATCCTATTGAGTTTCAATTCTACTATTGCCATTATCTTCAAGTATCTCATCTTCTGTTGTTGAAACAGAAATGATTGGATTGAGCTTTATCTGTTCAAACTTGAGTAAGTATCACAACTGGTTGCAGTTTCATGGGTGATCCAAACGAGACATAGTCATACGCTTTAATCCCTAACTTTTGCCTGGATTGCCCTTTCAGGTTTTCAATCCACCGGGATACCCTTTTTTGCCCAAGCCGCCTTTTCAGGTTTTCGACTTGCTGGGTGTACATCTTTTTATATATATCCCTAATTTTTGCCCAAACCCTTTTGGTTTGCCGGGATGCCCTTATTTTTGCCTAGGCCTGTCAACCTAGCGGGTCTCTTTTCATGCGTAGTATTTTTTAACTATGTCTGCGTTTACAGGCTGCGGGAAGTCTTCACCATCCATAGTAGTAAGTATCATGGCACCTCCTGAGAACACTGTCTTGACTACAAATGGTCCTTCATATGTTGGAGTCCACTTGCCCCTAGGATCACCCTGTGGTAATATGATACGCTTGATTACCAAGTCACCAATCTGATATACCTTTGGCTTAACCTTCTTGTTAAAAGCTTTGATCATTCGTTTCTGGTACATCTGACCATGACAAACTGCTGCTAGCCTCTTCTCATCAATCAAATTTATCTGGTCCAGTCGAGTCTGAATCCACTCATCTTCATCCAAGCCTGCATCCTTCATAATTCTTAAGGAGGGAATTTGAACTTCAATGGGCAGAACTGCTTCCATACCATAGACCAAGGAGAATGGAGTTGCCCCTGTTGAAGTACGTATTGTGGTACGATAACCATGAAGAGCAAATGGTAACATCTCATGCCAATCCTTGTAAGTAACAGTCATCTTCTGTACAATCTTCTTAATGTTTTTATTAGCAGCTTCAACTGCCCCATTCATCTTTGGAAGATACGGAGAAGAGTTGTGATGCTTAATCTTGAACTGCGTGCAGAGATCAGTAATCATAGTGTTGTTCAGATTAGAGCCATTGTCAGTAATAATCCTTTCCGGGATGCCATACCTACATATAAGATTATTCTTAATGAATCGAGCCACCACATTCTTAGTAACAGATGCAAATGAAGCTGCCTCTACCCACTTCGTGAAGTAATCAATAGCAACCAGAATGAATCGATGCCCATTAGAAGCAGTAGGCTTGATCTCACCAATCATATCAATGCCCCACATGGCAAAGGGCCAAGGAGCAGTCAACACATTCAATGGTGATGGAGGTATATGGACTTTATCAGCATAAATTTGACACTTGTGACACGTTCTGGAGTGTTGATAGCAATCAGCTTCCATGGTAGACCAATAGTAACCTGCTCTCAATATCTTCTTTGCCATAGTATGACCACTAGAATGAGTGCCAAAGATCCCATCATGCATATCTTCCATAATCTCTGTTGCTTCCTTCTTATCCACACAACGAAGCATAGTTGAATCATGATTGCGCTTGTACAGAATCCCATTACTCAAAAAGAACTTAGTAGAAAACCTTCTCAGAAACTTCCTATCTTTGACAGATGCCCCTTCAGGGAACTCCTGAGCTTCAAGATATCTTTTTACTTCATAGAACCAAGGCTTCTCCTCTGCCCCTTCAGTGTCAATCTCATTGCAGTATGCAGGCTTCTCAAATCTATCAATGGTAATTTTGGGAGCTTCATCATCCCAACTGATCTCAAACATAGATGTCATGGTGGCTAATGCATCTGCCAACTGATTCTCTCTTCGTGGAATATGTCCAAAGGTAATCTCTTTGAAATGTGGGATCAGAGACAACACATGCTCTTTGTAAGGAATGAGGTTATCATGCTTGGTATCCCAATCTCCTTTAATCTGACTTACTACCAGGGCTGAATCTCCATACACATCTAGGAACTGAATCTTCATGTCAATGGCAGCTTTGATACCCAGGATACATGCCTCATACTCAGCCATGTTATTGGTACAATAGAAACAAAGTCTGGCAGTAATCGGGGTATGACAACCTTCAGGGGAACTAATCACAACACCAACACCATTACCAAGTGCATTGGAAGCACCATCAAAAACCATAGTCCATCGGGATCCTTGTTCAGGTCCGTCATATTGTCCAGGTTCTTTGGTAATAATCATAATGTCTTCATCGGGGAATTCAAAACTCATTGATTGGTAATCATCCACTGCTTGATGAGCCAAATGATCAGCCACAACACTTCCTTTAATGGCCTTCTGAGTAGTATACTGTATATCATATTCTGTCAAGATCATTTGCCATCTTGCAATTCTTCCGGAGAGAGCAGGTTTTTCAAATATGTACTTGATTGGATCCATCTTCGAAATCAATAAGGTAGTATGAGTCAACATATACTGTCTTAGTCGGCGAGCAGCCCATGCCAAAGTGCAACAAGTTTTCTCGAGCAGTGAGTATCTTGTTTCACAGTCGGTAAACTTTTTGCTAAGGTAGTATATTGCCTGCTCTTTTCGACCAGACTCGTCATGTTGCCCCAACACACACCCCATTGAATTGTCTAACACTGTTAAGTACATAATCAAGGGTCTTCCATCAACTGGTGGCATCAAAATTGGAGGTTCTAGCAAATATCTCTTGATTTCATCAAAGGAAGTCTGGCACTCATCATTCCATTCCATCACCTGATCTTTCTTCAATAACTTGAAGATTGGCTCACAGATGGCAGTCAATTGGGAAATAAATCTTGCAATGTAATTCAATCGTCCCAAGAAACCTCTAACCTCCTTCTCAGTACGGGGAGCTGGCATCTCTCGTATAGCTTTCACTTTTGCAGGATCCACTTCAATACCTTTTCCACTGACAATGAAACCCAGGAGCTTTCCAGACCTAACTCCAAAAGTACACTTGTTTGGGTTCAATCTCAACTTGTATTTCTTCAACCTCTCAAACAACTTATGCAAATGATCAAGATGTTGCTCTTCATTCTGGGACCTAGCTATCATATCATCCACATATACCTCTATCTCATGATGAATCATATCATGAAATAAAGCCACCATAGCACGCTGATATGTTGCCCCTGCATTCTTCAAACCAAATGGCATCACCTTATAACAAAAAGTGCCCCACTGTGTAACAAATGTTGTCTTCTCCATATCTTCAGGTGCCATCTTGATCTGATTGTAACCAGAGAAACCATCCATAAAAGAGAATACCTTATGCTGAGCAGTGTTGTCTACCAGAACATCAATATGAGGAAGTGGAAAGTCATCTTTGGGGCTAGCCTTGTTCAAATCTCTGTAGTCCACACACATACGTACCTTACCATCCTTCTTAGGAACTGGTACCACATTTGCAACCCACTGAGGATAAGAAGTCACAGCTAAGAACCCTGCATTGAACTGTTTCATTACCTCTGCTTTGATCTTCTCTGACATTTCAGGACGCATACGACGAACCTTCTGCTTCTTTGGACGATAATCTTCTTTTACTGGTAAACGGTGAACCACAATGTCTGTATCCAACCCTGACATATCTTCATAGGACCAAGCAAAGATCTCTACATAGTCACATAACATCTGAATCAACCTGCTCTTGACATTATCCTCTAAATCAGCCCCTATCTTGACTTCTTTCCTGTTTTCTTCAGTTCCCAGATTCACAACTTCGACTGGCTCTTCATGTGGCTGTATGGCTTTCTCTTCTTGTTGTAACAACCTAGCAAGCTCTACAGGTACTTCACAATCGTCCTCATTTCCGTCTTCAGTTTGATAGATCGGATTTTTGAAATCATAATTGGCAATAGTAGAACTGTTATCAACAGGATCCAGAGTGGATAAGGATCTGCATTTTAGTGATGTGGGTGTGTGTAAGAACACATAGCTGATAAAACAAAAATAAAAGAAAAGAAAGACAAGGAACACAATATTTACGAAAACGAAACGTCCACTGATTTTTATTGAATGAAGTATGCAAATGAGATGACAGCCCGTAACAAGCACACCATTGTGCCCCGGGTAAGGCACAAGGCTTGAGAGTTTTAATTGTTCAGAAATTACAAACTTAAAAAACAACAACACAGTAATAGTATTTACTCCTGACTAAAGGAGATAGGGATAACATCTTCAGCTTTCCAATTATTGAGTCCAGCACCCACAGTAGGAAAAATCCAAGCATCCAGGTTGTAGTCTTCATCATATTCTCCCACAACATTGATTTGGTCTTTCATAACCCCTTGATTGGTGATACGAACAGCACGAGCACGACGAACAGCCTTCTGGGATTCTGCAGTGAAACCCAAACCAAACTTGTCAGACTTGTATGGGATATCAGGAAGCTGACCCCAAATAGTACAACCACCTTCATCCACCACAGCTCTAGCATCGTTGAGGGAGGCCATTGCCATTGTTGGAGGTATTCTGGTGACCACAGGAACTTTCTTGGCAACCGGAGGAGCTACATAATCACTAACAATCCAGGGAACCACTTCAAATGTCTGACACTGAGTTTCAACATATTCACCTTCCATTTCCAGATACTTGAAAGTGTTTACATGGCTAACAAAATATTCTTCCTCTCCATAGACATTAACAACCTTTCCTTCCACCGGATATCTTAGCTTCTGATGTAATGTAGAGGTTACAGCACCTGCCCCATGGATCCAGGGACGACCAAGCAGACAAGAGTACGAAGGACGAATATCCATCACATAAAATGTAGCATTAAAGACCTGAGAACCAACTTTGATTGGGAGATCAATTTCTCCATGCACCACTCTTCTAGAACCATCAAAAGCCTTCACCACTATATTACTGGGCTTCAGCACAGCATCTTCAGGACTCAGCTTGTTCAGGACTTCCTTGGGCAGCACATTCAGAGAGGAACCATTGTCTATCAATACATGTGACAGGGTAGTGCCCCTACATTCAATTGAGATATGCAGAGCCCTGTTATGATCCCTCTTGGCAGGGGTCAAATCAGCATCAGAAAACCCTAACCCATTATCGTAGGTCAGGTGGGCAACACAATTCTCAAACTGATCAACAGAAATTGCATTGGGTACATGAGCAGTCTTCAGAAACTTGATCAAGGCTTTGGCATGAGCCTCAGAACATAAAAACAAAGACAACATGGAAATCTTGGAGGGAGTATGCCCCAACTGATCAACAATGTCATAATTACTCTTGCGAATGATTTTCAATACTTCTTCCATCTGCTTAGAGAGGTCATCAGCAGCTGGCACATCAACAGGTATAGGCTCAATAACAGGACCTTTGCCCCGAGCATCAGTGGTGGAAGTAGCAGCAGGAGTAACTGCATTCTTGGAAATAACTGGTGGAGAGAAGACTCTTCCACTTCGTGTGATCTTACTAGATCCAGCAATATTATCAACATCCACAGGCATATTAGCTAAGGGTTCCTGCTTAACACCATGGATGTAAACATCAGATCCATAATGCCAAGGCACAGCTTTATCAGACGTATACAGAATAGGACCAGGAGTAGTAATGATCAGAGGAGCCACTCTGGCTTCAGCAACAATCTTCACAGGGCCTTCAGCAGTAATCTTAATTGGACCCTTATGAGTGATTTTAACAAGACCTTTGGAAGTGATCCTTACTGGTGCTCTATCAACCATATCAACCTCTTCAATCTTCCTACCTTGGGTAATATGATCTACCATGCTTTCTACAGACGATGGAGTCCTCTCAAACACTATAGTATACTTATCCATGAGACGCTGAATTCCATCTCTCAATCTCCAGCAACTATCCGGCTTATAGGTACAATACAAACAATCTTCACGACAACCTGGAAAGAACCCAGCTTGCACTAACTTCTTCTTAATGACAGACAATGGTGTGGTCAACTCTGCAACTAAATAGATATGTAAATCTTCATCAATGACATTGACAGTCTTCTCATGATTTGGCATGGGAGCAGTAATCACATTTGGAGTACCCGGAGGGTCAAACTCAATCTCTCCAGCCTCAATCATATCTTGAATTTTGTTCTTCAAGACCCAGCAGTTATTAGTATCATGTCCTTGACAGTTTGAATGATATGCACATTGTGCATTGGGATTATACATGGGTGAGGTAACATTAGGATTCTGAGGAGCCTCTTTCAGAGTAATAAGTTCAGCCTTCAACAAGTGTTGCAATGCCTGAGCCATTGACATGTTGATCTTCGTGAACTGCCTTCTAGCCCTCTGTTGGTTGCCCTGTGGCTGTTCTGTGGTTGCAGGAGTTGGATTTGAAATATGAACTGCACTCACAGACTGATGCCTTCTATTACGATCAGGTTGACCATAAACAACATTTGACTCTTTCTTCCCAGTGGGAGGCTTCTTTGCAGCACCTGATGAAGAAGTACCTACCTGGATCTTGCCATTCTTTATACCATTTTCCACTCGCTCTCCTGTCATTATCAACTCAGTGAAGCCAGATGATGAGCTTCCAATGAGATGACTGTAAAACGGACCATTCAGCGTACACATAAACATATCAACCAATTCCCTGTCAGTTATAGGGGGTTGAACTCTTCCAGCTAAATCTCTCCACTTCTGAGCATACTCCTTGAAACTTTCTTTGGAACCCATAGACATGCTCTGAAGCTGCATGCGAGTGGGAGCTAAATCAGCATTGTATTGATACTGCTTATAGGAAGCTTCAGCAAGATCATTCCACTCCCTGATGTTGACACTCTCCAATTGATAATACCACTCCAACTGAGCTCCAGATAAGCTCTCTTGGAAAAAGTGGATCCACAACTTCTTATCAGCAGTGTGGGGTTGGATTCTTCTGACATAAGACCTCAGATGCAGCTTGGGACAAGAGACCCCATCATAAACAACAAAGGTAGGAACCTTGAAACCAATAGGTATGACAACCCCAGATATCAGACTCAAATCTTTAAAATCCAGCCCAGAAGATTTCTGCAACTCCATAGCATCCATTCTATCCACCAGCATCTTGAATTTGTCTTCATTAGGCTCATGGTAGTAGTTAGCCTCAGAATCAGAGTCCCCCATAGTGTTGTGGAGACTGCCTCCCTCTTTTTCAGACTCTTCAGATTCATAGTCTTCAACCTGTTCTTTGGTCTTGACAGGACCTCTGAACCTTCTTCCCATGTTGATCAGGCCACCTGACCTTCTAGTCTTCTTAGTCTTCTTGGCCAGCAGTGTCTTCAATTCATCCTGCCCCTTGGACAGGTTCAGGATCAGCTCTTGGAACTGTGCATTTTGTGCCTGGAGATCCTTAACTGTTTGTTCAAGAGCCATTGCTGAAATAAACAGCGAGAAGGTGAGAAACCTGTGCACAATTAAAAAACCTGTGATGCAATGATATGATATGTGAATGCATATGCAATGTTTTCAAGGACCGCAGGATTTAAATTTGCTTAAACAAACAAAAAGGTAAACTTTTATTAGTAATAAACTTGTTTTGCCTCTTGGGCTTACAGAAAATGAAATAAATACAAGAGATGGGGTTTTAAGTCTCCCATGGACGTTTCCTCTTTGTGTTGAGGTATGAGTTGAGATTCCGTTCCTCATGAAGTTGCTTTGTTAGTTCCAGGATTCTTTCTTGGCTTGCTTTGTAATGAGCCTCGAAAGTATCCCTTTGCTCCTTCAATTGGATCCAGGATCTCTGCAAGTCTTCCATGTCAGTAGGCATGTCTGGGTGAAGGATGGTATAAGCAGTGTCTCCTTCAGCAACAGGTTCCATGGTAACTGGCAGGATAGCAGGATATGGCATCATGAGGGTCTGAGCACGAGATCGCACCCATCTGAGATAAGCTTCCATAGGAATAGTGTACTTAGGCTCCAGAGTCTTGCTGTCAACCTTGTTTACTTTTCCCCATGCTCGTATGAATCTCTGACGATAACCTTGAAGATCGTTGTCGTAATCAAACACAATGCCCTGAATCAACATGTCATGTGGACCATCACTCCGAGCATAACCAAACTGTCGTAAAGCTAGAGAGGGGTTGTAGGTGATGCCTCCTCTTATGCCTAGAAGTGGCACATTAGGAAACTCCCCACAACGGTCAATGATAGTGACATTCTCCATAGATCTGGAGCACCAATGAATGTCTGAATGCGAGAGTGACATGATCCTCTTGGACCATCTGAACCCTTGCTCATTCTTCATTACTGAGCGAGGAAGGTGAGAAATAAACCACCTAGAAAGCAAAGGTGTGCAGCACATCAAAGTTCCTCTTGCTTTTGTAGTACGAGTATGAAGAGAATGCAAGATGTCCCCAAGTAAAGTAGGCACTGGGTTGTGACTCAGAAATATATTGATGGCATGAACGTCTATGAACTGATCTGGATTGGGGAACAATACTAAGCCATATATCAGCAAGGCTAAGATCTCCTCAAAAGCATCATAACTCATGGCCTTCAAGAACACCTGAGCTTTCTCTATCAACACCTTGGCAAGAATACCCTTAACTCCGCTTCTCGTTTCTAGAACAATGTCAGACTTCTTCAGATGTAGAGCTGCAGCAATAACCTCAGGTTTAGGCTCTTTCTCCAAGCCTGTGAATGGTTTCTGATCAAGTACAGGTATACCCAGAAGTTTAGAGAATTCCTCCATGGTAGGAACCAGCTGGTAGTCAGGGAATGTGAAGCAATGGTGCTTAGGATCAAAGAACTGAAACAGAACACTCATCATGTCTTCATTGAATCCTGAAGTGACTAGATCCAGTAGGTGACCATGTCTCTTGATGAACTGGGAGTGTTCAGTCACTTGAGAAACCAACTCTTTAAGCTTAGGAGGTATTCCTACAAAGTTGATCCGGATAGTGTTTCTACGAGCAGAAGCCATGACCTGCAACAAAGAACAAAGATAAATCCTTTGGTCCTTGAAATGGTTAGTGAAAATGCTATGCTTATGATGCATGATGATGCTATGATGTTATGCTCAATCACAAACATGTGGCACACACAAACAAGTCACACAATAGCCCTAGGTTTAAAGGCTTGCATGAGGTTCAAAGGTAAGTACCCTCCCCTGAAGTTAGTTGGTTCATCCTGTCCTACAAAGGTAACCATGTTCTAAGGGATCTCAATATCATTGATCTTTCACAAGGGTGGTTGTTCAGTAGGCAACTTACTTGCCAACCAAAACCCTCCAAGTTTAGAATCTCAATGAGCGTAGTATCGAGTATCAACCAACTTCAGTCTTCACCAAAGTCGGTTATCTCACTACTTTTCTAAAGGCCAAGATGGGATAACTAGGGTTCTAAAAGTTAGTTAGTGTATTGACAACGTATGGCAGCCTCATATTATCCTCAACTTGACTTAAGGAACATAAGCACCAACCAAGAAGTCACACTAACTATGGCCACCAGATCAACCATATCGGTATACGCCGTACAGTTTCCTTGGTCTATTGCCATTTACCTAAGGTACACTAGATCCGGGTTAGGATCTTTCACACATAAGAGCACCCAGCAGATAAGTAAAGCAAACAAGGCAAACAATTTTAAAGTGATCTAATTCCTAAGGGTACCCCTTTTTAATATTAGTTCCCCAGCAGAGTCGCCAGTTCTGTAACACGGTGGGAGAACTGACTTTAGTTATGTTGCGGATAGCAAGATTCGCCACCGACTTTTATTTTATCCAAAGGAAAGGCATAAAAGAACAGGAAAGACCTTTTAAAAGATTTTTGGGTCCGTGGGGTAGGTTATGTAAAGGGAAGGTGTTAGCACCCTTTACATCCATGGTTATCCATGGGCTCTTAGTTACTTAGCTCACTTTAAAATGTTTTTGAAAATGTGAAGTGTGTGAATAGAAATTTTCATAAGAGTTTGATAATGATCCATGTACGGATGCGTAAAAAACTTGTGTTTGAAAATTGTTTGAAATTGTGAAATGTTTGAAAAGTTTTTAAGTAGTGAGCAAGTAACTATGAGGAACCTACCCTAAAATTTAAGTCTTTCTGTTCTTGAATCCTTTAAATGGTAAGACTATACCTATTATTAAGGAATAGGTAGTCATTACCTTGGATGTGAGGGACAAGTGAAGGGTCATCTGTTTCGTGAAGGCAACTGTAGGGTGTATTAAGCATTTTTGGAGGGACTGTCATCATTATTCGAAAGGGACAAGATCTTTATGAAGGCAACCATTTAAGGGACTTGATCTTTTATTGTGAAGGGACTAAATGACTTTTCTTTTAAGGGACTTTTTCTTTATACACCCCACTTGACCTTGTGATTAGGCAACAATGAGAGGTAACCATAGAAAGTGAGATGGCGATCAAAGATCGACTTACGTGTGTGAGTGTTCAATTTAATATTTATCTTTGAATTAAGTGATCTAAATTAATTTTAAATGACATACATGTTACACTCCCTATTTTTACTAACCATGACATAAAAATAATAATTTAAATATTACAAAATATTACATCCAGGAGCAATTACAATAATAATAATAAAAAAGCAATTTAAATAAATAGCAAAATAAGCAAAATAAATAAATAAGCAATAAGCAAAATAAATAATAAATAATTATAAGAGGGGTTAGTGAAAATAATAATAATAATCACAATTTAAAAATAAATAGGGTTAGTAATAAACATGGTTAATAATAATAATAAACAAAAAGATTATAATAAACAAAAATTTAATGGTTAATAGAAAAATATGAACAATTATATGAATTATAAAATTTTAAGTGATTGGTAAATTATATAGAAAAATTAATTATAAACATATTATGAAAATTATAATTACAAAATTAAATTAGTATAGATTCAATTATTTCTAAACATATATTTAACATTTATTTATATACAAAATTTAGATTATAAACAAATTATAGAAATACATATATAATTAAAGTAAATAATAAAATAGAATTAAATTTTTAGGGTTTTAATAAAAATATAAAGATTAGAGAAAATAAATTAGGGTTTTGAAAAATATATTTTTAAGGTTTATAAAATAAATTAGGTTTTATGTACAAAAATTTTAAGTATTAATTCAAATAAATTATATATATAATAACAACATACACATATATAAAAAAAAAAGAAATTAGTTTTTTTTAGAAAATATTTTAAGATTAACATTAGGATTTTAGAATTATAATTTTAATTAAATTAATATTAATAACAATCAAAACAAAAAGAAAGAAAAAGTAAAAAAGAAAACTTACCTGGCTGGGGTTTGAACCCAACACCTTTGGCTTGCCATCAGCAACACACACCACCAGGCTACCAGCGCGCAGGTGATAGAAGAGTGAGCCAAATTGATTTTATGCCTTATCCTGAAAAATAAAAAAAAATAACAAGAAAACAAAAGGCCTGGGGGGGATTCGAACCCAGGACCTTCATAGTATCACACAAACACATTACCATCCCAGCTAGGTGAACGCATCTGATAATATAAGCAACACCAATCATTATATTTTAAGTTTAACAGTTAAAAGGAAACAAATAAGAAAAACGCTGCAGCCAGGATTCGAACCCCTGCCCTTTAACAACACATGCGCTGGCTTCACCACTGGGACAAGCTGTACGCTTGTGAAATAAAACAGAAATCAAATCATAATATTTTAAAACCACAATTCAAATCTGGAATTTCGCGCGCAGCTTCTTCTTCTTCCTTGAATTCGCAGGTTTTCCTGCGAAACTATCTGGGAAAATACCTGCGAATTTTCCTGCACCCTAAACCTGCGAATTTCAAACCACCATCAAACAACACAATTTTATCAAATTAGAGACATCTTTGAATTCCTTGCAACCTGTACAATCCAATTATGCCAATAAAATTCATTTATATTGTGTGAATCGAAGAACCCTAATTTAGAGCTTTAAACCCTAAACATGGTATGTTCATGATTCGGCCATAACTCTTCACCAAACTATCCAGAATTCATCTATAGCCAATAACAAACATCAATATATCATCAAAATTCATTATCAATAAGTAAATATGATGATTCGAAAAAAATGTATGAAGGACATGTATGATTCGGTTCATGCATTATGGAGTGTATTGGCTGCAAATAAGAGTTGGGATCCACTCAATGATGTCCAAGGATCATTGCTGTGTCTTTAGATTACCTTCAAATGCCTTGTTTGATTGAAACCGAATGTGAGTTTTTGAGAGGTTTTTTGGTTTATGAAACTTACTCTTGGGAGGCAGAAAATTCGTGCTTGTCATTAGGGTTGTCTTGAGTACTTATAGAATGATGAATTAGGTCAGAAACAATTGGTGTTTGTGTGGAAGATTTGATCCAAAAAGATCCAAAAAGATAAGCTTTGAAATTTCAATATTTTTGCATCAACACTTTCTATTTCAAGCCAATCAATGTTATCTTTGTATTAATTTGTTCCATGCTGAATTCATGACCTTCTAGAATCAAAAATAAATTTAAATCTTCATGTTTAATATTTTATTTAAATTTAAAATGATTTTTAGTATAAAAAATCATAATAAATTAATTAAATAAAATAAAAATTATGAAAATATCATAGAATTTTCGTGCATGATGTCATGGATTGCTTTGGGTCATTAAAAGTTCAGCCCACTTAGCAAAATTTGGTTTTAAACCTCCATTTGCTTCATAAACTTCCCTAAAATTTCCCAACTTTGCAAGGGCACACATCCTTCAATTTTAATTCTATGAGGGTGTTCTTAGACATTTGGAAAGCTTGATGAGTCCTCTAACCAACCCCACTGGTTTCATGTCCATATCATTTACCATTCTCAAGTTATGCCCTTTTGAAGTTGTTGACTTTTTGTTGACTTTCAAAAGGACCTATAATGTCTTAGCTCATACCTTCCAAATGAAGCATTTTTGGGCTTGGCTTGTGAGACACAAAGTTGTAGAGAATTAAATTTCCTTCAAAATGAGCTTTGGATGGAGACTTGGTGATGAAGCATGTGAAAGTTATGACTGGTCAAAGTTCAGTTGACTTTTACTGAGGAAACCCTAATTTAGAAACTCCTGATTCTTGATGATCTGAAATCTCCTTGATGAATCATGATCAACCCTTGATCAAATGATGAATTTTACTTCATATAATTGATGTTGGAAAAAAATCATGAAGTTTGACTTTGGTTTGACCACAGTTGACCTCAGTTTGACTTTTTAAATGCTTTGACTGATTTTGACTTATCTGATCATCTGACTGAGCAAACTTTTGAGAAAAGTCTTGAAACTTGTCATGGGGGTTCTTAAACACATATAAGATGTTATGGAGCTCACTTGAAGTCTTGGAAGTCCATTTAGCCTGATTAAAGTCAAAACCCTAGTTTTGGATGCACTGCTTAGGAGGTGCATTGTCTGAGGGAATTGTCAACTCTTCTGACCAATTGTGAACTTTGTGAACTTTGTGAACCATCATAAAATGTCTTGTGAACCTCATGGAAGGTATTGTGAACCTTTTGAACCTTGTGAACCTCATAAAGTGACTTGTAGACTTTATGAACTTCAGGAAAGGTCTTGTAAACATTGTGAATCTTGTGAACCTTGTGAACCTCATAAAGTGACTTGTAGACTTCATGAACCTCATGAAAGGTCTTGTAAATGTTGTGAACCTTGTGAACCTCATAAAGTGACTTGTAGACTTCATGAACCTCATGAAAGGTCTTGTGAATCTTGTGAACCTTGTGAACCTTCTTAGCACACAAAGTCTTGTATTGTGAGGGCAAATTTTGGGGTGCAACAGCTGCCCCTGTTCAATTTTCTGAAACCTGAGGGGTTAGATTGGTATGTGTGCCATTCGTGACCTAGAAGGTTGAAGGGGATTGAACACAAAAGCCCAAAAATTTGCACTCACCAGTGCGTAAACTGATATTAATGGTTGGTTGTATATGCTTGAGTGGGCTTAAAGATGCCACTTGGAGAAAAGTTCTTCAAATACATTTCTTGGAGGATAAAGCAGTCCAAAATATAATGATAGCTTTCAGGAGGATAAAGCAGTCCTGATAGATGATATGCTTTCAGGAGGATAAAGCAATCCTGAGGTATAAGAAGCTGTCAGGAGGATAAAGCAATCCTGAGGTAGTGATAATAGATATCAGGAGGATGAAGCAGTCCTGAGGTAGTAATATGATTTCAGGAGGATAAAGCAATCCTGAGGTACAAGAAGCTGTCAGGAGGATAAAGCAATCCTGAGGTAATAATATGCTTTCAGGAGGATGAAGCAATCCTGATAGATGATATGCTTTCAGGAGGATAAAGCAATCCTGAGGTATAAGAAGCTGTCAGGAGGATAAAGCAGTCCTGAGGTATGAGAAGGTTTCAGGAGGATAAAGCAATCCTGATAGTCACAAGTTGTTGATGAAGTTTGTTTGCTGGAGAATTAACCTGAAAACAAGGTAGCATTCTATATGGTAGCATTAGTTTATGCATTATGTATGTATGTATAGTATGATGCACCTAAATAATGCATTATGTATCTATGGATATGTATGTTATGGTATGATGTAAATGATGTATGTATGATATGATACTGCCTGAAGTGTCTGGATATCTTCGTATAACAACTGCTGGCCAGGGAAAATAAATCCCGATTCGTTGTTGAAGAATATGAGGAACTCATTCCCGTCTTGTTTGATAATATATTATACATAACCTCCCGTCTGCTGGGGATAGCAAGGTATATATAACCTCCCGTTTGCTGGGGATAGTAAGGTGTATATAACCTTCGTCTTCGTTTGATATTAGGGTAGATATAACATCCCGTCTTCGTTTGTCGTACCCTTATTGGAAAGTAAATTCTCGAATATCCGTATGAGGATAAAAGAGATGGATATAAATTCCAGGGGAGATGTGACTTTATGAAGATGGATTTGCCCTACTGTTTTGTAGAGATGAACTGGCGAAGCTTCGTTGAAATCCTTCCCTCGTTCGTCCTTAGTAAATACTATTACTGCATTTTCATGCATTTCTGGTAAACATCAATCATATTCAGCATACATGCATTTCTGGTAAACATCAATCATATTCAAAAGCATACATACATTCAAACACAACCAATGGACGTTTCGCTTATGTAAATAGGGTAAAAGTAAATCTGGATTCAAAGATGGAATTTTATTTATATCAAAGAGTGACCCATACATGGGTAAGTTTGTACAAGGAGACATAAACCCTAGTAAGAGGATTTTGTCATAAAAAAAATGTTTACAAAACAAAGAAAATCAGCTATGTGGGAAATAATCCTATTGAGTTTCAATTCTACTATTGCCATTATCTTCAAGTATCTCATCTTCTGCTGTTGAAACAGAAATGATTGGATTGAGCTTTATCTGTTCAAACTTGAGTAAGTATCACAACTGGTTGCAGTTTCATGGGTGATCCAAACGAGACATAGTCATACGCTTTAATCCCTAACTTTTGCCTGGATTGCCCTTTCAGGTTTTCAATCCACCGGGATACCCTTTTTTGCCCAAGCCGCCTTTTCAGGTTTTCGACTTGCTGGGTGTACATCTTTTTATATATATCCCTAATTTTTGCCCAAACCCTTTTGGTTTGCCGGGATGCCCTTATTTTTGCCTAGGCCTGTCAACCTAGCGGGTCTCTTTTCATGCGTAGTATTTTTTAACTATGTCTGCGTTTACAGGCTGCGGGAAGTCTTCACCATCCATAGTAGTAAGTATCATGGCACCTCCTGAGAACACTGTCTTGACTACAAATGGTCCTTCATATGTTGGAGTCCACTTGCCCCTAGGATCACCCTGTGGTAATATGATACGCTTGATTACCAAGTCACCAATCTGATATACCTTTGGCTTAACCTTCTTGTTAAAAGCTTTGATCATTCGTTTCTGGTACATCTGACCATGACAAACTGCTGCTAGCCTCTTCTCATCAATCAAATTTATCTGGTCCAGTCGAGTCTGAATCCACTCATCTTCATCCAAGCCTGCATCCTTCATAATTCTTAAGGAGGGAATTTGAACTTCAATGGGCAGAACTGCTTCCATACCATAGACCAAGGAGAATGGAGTTGCCCCTGTTGAAGTACGTATTGTGGTACGATAACCATGAAGAGCAAATGGTAACATCTCATGCCAATCCTTGTAAGTAACAGTCATCTTCTGTACAATCTTCTTAATGTTTTTATTAGCAGCTTCAACTGCCCCATTCATCTTTGGAAGATACGGAGAAGAGTTGTGATGCTTAATCTTGAACTGCGTGCAGAGATCAGTAATCATAGTGTTGTTCAAATTAGAGCCATTGTCAGTAATAATCCTTTCCGGGATGCCATACCTACATATAAGATTATTCTTAATGAATCGAGCCACCACATTCTTAGTAACAGATGCAAATGAAGCTGCCTCTACCCACTTCGTGAAGTAATCAATAGCAACCAGAATGAATCGATGCCCATTAGAAGCAGTAGGCTTGATCTCACCAATCATATCAATGCCCCACATGGCAAAGGGCCAAGGAGCAGTCAACACATTCAATGGTGATGGAGGTATATGGACTTTATCAGCATAAATTTGACACTTGTGACACGTTCTGGAGTGTTGATAGCAATCAGCTTCCATGGTAGACCAATAGTAACCTGCTCTCAATATCTTCTTTGCCATAGTATGACCACTAGAATGAGTGCCAAAGATCCCATCATGCATATCTTCCATAATCTCTGTTGCTTCCTTCTTATCCACACAACGAAGCATAGTTGAATCATGATTGCGCTTGTACAGAATCCCATTACTCAAAAAGAACTTAGTAGAAAACCTTCTCAGAAACTTCCTATCTTTGACAGATGCCCCTTCAGGGAACTCATGAGCTTCAAGATATCTTTTTACTTCATAGAACCAAGGCTTCTCCTCTGCCCCTTTAGTGTCAATCTCATTGCAGTATGCAGGCTTCTCAAATCTATCAATGGTAATTTTGGGAGCTTCATCATCCCAACTGATCTCAAACATAGATGTCATGGTGGCTAATGCATCTGCCAACTGATTCTCTCTTCGTGGAATATGTCCAAAGGTAATCTCTTTGAAATGTGGGATCAGAGACAACACATGCTCTTTGTAAGGAATGAGGTTATCATGCTTGGTATCCCAATCTCCTTTAATCTGACTTACTACCAGGGCTGAATCTCCATACACATCTAGGAACTGAATCTTCATGTCAATGGCAGCTTTGATACCCAGGATACATGCCTCATACTCAGCCATGTTATTGGTACAATAGAAACAAAGTCTGGCAGTAATCGGGGTATGACAACCTTCAGGGGAACTAATCACAACACCAACACCATTACCAAGTGCATTGGAAGCACCATCAAAAACCATAGTCCATCGGGATCCTTGTTCAGGTCCGTCATATTGTCCAGGTTCTTTGGTAATAATCATAATGTCTTCATCGGGGAATTCAAAACTCATTGATTGGTAATCATCCACTGCTTGATGAGCCAAATGATCAGCCACAACACTTCCTTTAATGGCCTTCTGAGTAGTATACTGTATATCATATTCTGTCAAGATCATTTGCCATCTTGCAATTCTTCCGGAGAGAGCAGGTTTTTCAAATATGTACTTGATTGGATCCATCTTCGAAATCAATAAGGTAGTATGAGTCAACATATACTGTCTTAGTCGGCGAGCAGCCCATGCCAAAGCGCAACAAGTTTTCTCGAGCAGTGAGTATCTTGTTTCACAGTCGGTAAACTTTTTGCTAAGGTAGTATATTGCCTGCTCTTTTCGACCAGACTCGTCATGTTGCCCCAACACACACCCCATTGAATTGTCTAACACTGTTAAGTACATAATCAAGGGTCTTCCATCAACTGGTGGCATCAAAATTGGAGGTTCTAGCAAATATCTCTTGATTTCATCAAAGGCAGTCTGGCACTCATCATTCCATTCCATCACCTGATCTTTCTTCAATAACTTGAAGATTGGCTCACAGATGGCAGTCAATTGGGAAATAAATCTTGCAATGTAATTCAATCGTCCCAAGAAACCTCTAACCTCCTTCTCAGTACGGGGAGCTGGCATCTCTCGTATAGCTTTCACTTTTGCAGGATCCACTTCAATACCTTTTCCACTGACAATGAAACCCAGGAGCTTTCCAGACCTAACTCCAAAAGTACACTTGTTTGGGTTCAATCTCAACTTGTATTTCTTCAACCTCTCAAACAACTTATGCAAATGATCAAGATGTTGCTCTTCATTCTGGGACCTAGCTATCATATCATCCACATATACCTCTATCTCATGATGAATCATATCATGAAATAAAGCCACCATAGCACGCTGATATGTTGCCCCTGCATTCTTCAAACCAAATGGCATCACCTTATAACAAAAAGTGCCCCACTGTGTAACAAATGTTGTCTTCTCCATATCTTCAGGTGCCATCTTGATCTGATTGTAACCAGAGAAACCATCCATAAAAGAGAATACCTTATGCTGAGCAGTGTTGTCTACCAGAACATCAATATGAGGAAGTGGAAAGTCATCTTTGGGGCTAGCCTTGTTCAAATCTCTGTAGTCCACACACATACGTACCTTACCATCCTTCTTAGGAACTGGTACCACATTTGCAACCCACTGAGGATAAGAAGTCACAGCTAAGAACCCTGCATTGAACTGTTTCATTACCTCTGCTTTGATCTTCTCTGACATTTCAGGACGCATACGACGAACCTTCTGCTTCTTTGGACGATAATCTTCTTTTACTGGTAAACGGTGAACCACAATGTCTGTATCCAACCCTGACATATCTTCATAGGACCAAGCAAAGATCTCTACATAGTCACATAACATCTGAATCAACCTGCTCTTGACATTATCCTCTAAATCAGCCCCTATCTTGACTTCTTTCCTGTTTTCTTCAGTTCCCAGATTCACAACTTCGACTGGCTCTTCATGTGGCTGTATGGCTTTCTCTTCTTGTTGTAACAACCTAGCAAGCTCTACAGGTACTTCACAATCGTCCTCATTTCCGTCTTCAGTTTGATAGATCGGATTTTTGAAATCATAATTGGCAATAGTAGAACTGTTATCAACAGGATCCAGAGTGGATAAGGATCTGCATTTTAGTGATGTGGGTGTGTGTAAGAACACATAGCTGATAAAACAAAAATAAAAGAAAAGAAAGACAAGGAACACAATATTTACGAAAACGAAACGTCCACTGATTTTTATTGAATGAAGTATGCAAATGAGATGACAGCCCGTAACAAGCACACCATTGTGCCCCGGGTAAGGCACAAGGCTTGAGAGTTTTAATTGTTCAGAAATTACAAACTTAAAAAACAACAACACAGTAATAGTATTTACTCCTGACTAAAGGAGATAGGGATAACATCTTCAGCTTTCCAATTATTGAGTCCAGCACCCACAGTAGGAAAAATCCAAGCATCCAGGTTGTAGTCTTCATCATATTCTCCCACAACATTGATCTGGTCTTTCATAACCCCTTGATTGGTGATACGAACAGCACGAGCACGACGAACAGCCTTCTGGGATTCTGCAGTGAAACCCAAACCAAACTTGTCAGACTTGTATGGGATATCAGGAAGCTGACCCCAAATAGTACAACCACCTTCATCCACCACAGCTCTAGCATCGTTGAGGGAGGCCATTGCCATTGTTGGAGGTATTCTGGTGACCACAGGAACTTTCTTGGCAACCGGAGGAGCTACATAATCACTAACAATCCAGGGAACCACTTCAAATGTCTGACACTGAGTTTCAACATATTCACCTTCCATTTCCAGATACTTGAAAGTGTTTACATGGCTAACAAAATATTCTTCCTCTCCATAGACATTAACAACCTTTCCTTCCACCGGATATCTTAGCTTCTGATGTAATGTAGAGGTTACAGCACCTGCCCCATGGATCCAGGGACGACCAAGCAGACAAGAGTACGAAGGACGAATATCCATCACATAAAATGTAGCATTAAAGACCTGAGAACCAACTTTGATTGGGAGATCAATTTCTCCATGCACCACTCTTCTAGAACCATCAAAAGCCTTCACCACTATATTACTGGGCTTCAGCACAACATCTTCAGGACTCAGCTTGTTCAGGACTTCCTTGGGAAGCACATTCAGAGAGGAACCATTGTCTATCAATACATGTGACAGGGTAGTGCCCCTACATTCAATTGAGATATGCAGAGCCCTGTTATGATCCCTCTTGGCAGGGGTCAAATCAGCATCAGAAAACCCTAACCCATTATCGTAGGTCAGGTGGGCAACACAATTCTCAAACTGATCAACAGAAATTGCATTGGGTACATGAGCAGTCTTCAGAAACTTGATCAAGGCTTTGGCATGAGCCTCAGAACATAAAAACAAAGACAACATGGAAATCTTGGAGGGAGTATGCCCCAACTGATCAACAATGTCATAATTACTCTTGCGAATGATTTTCAATACTTCTTCCATCTGCTTAGAGAGGTCATCAGCAGCTGGCACATCAACAGGTATAGGCTCAATAACAGGACCTTTGCCCCGAGCATCAGTGGTGGAAGTAGCAGCAGGAGTAACTGCATTCTTGGAAATAACTGGTGGAGAGAAGACTCTTCCACTTCGTGTGATCTTACTAGATCCAGCAATATTATCAACATCCACAGGCATATTAGCTAAGGGTTCCTGCTTAACACCATGGATGTAAACATCAGATCCATAATGCCAAGGCACAGCTTTATCAGACGTATACAGAATAGGACCAGGAGTAGTAATGATCAGAGGAGCCACTCTGGCTTCAGCAACAATCTTCACAGGGCCTTCAGCAGTAATCTTAATTGGACCCTTATGAGTGATTTTAACAAGACCTTTGGAAGTGATCCTTACTGGTGCTCTATCAACCATATCAACCTCTTCAATCTTCCTACCTTGGGTAATATGATCTACCATGCTTTCTACAGACGATGGAGTCCTCTCAAACACTATAGTATACTTATCCATGAGACGCTGAATTCCATCTCTCAATCTCCAGCAACTATCCGGCTTATAGGTACAATACAAACAATCTTCACGACAACCTGGAAAGAACCCAGCTTGCACTAACTTCTTCTTAATGACAGACAATGGTGTGGTCAACTCTGCAACTAAATAGATATGTAAATCTTCATCAATGACATTGACAGTCTTCTCATGATTTGGCATGGGAGCAGTAATCACATTTGGAGTACCCGGAGGGTCAAACTCAATCTCTCCAGCCTCAATCATATCTTGAATTTTGTTCTTCAAGACCCAGCAGTTATTAGTATCATGTCCTTGACAGTTTGAATGATATGCACATTGTGCATTGGGATTATACATGGGTGAGGTAACATTAGGATTCTGAGGAGCCTCTTTCAGAGTAATAAGTTCAGCCTTCAACAAGTGTTGCAATGCCTGAGCCATTGACATGTTGATCTTCGTGAACTGCCTTCTAGCCCTCTGTTGGTTGCCCTGTGGCTGTTCTGTGGTTGCAGGAGTTGGATTTGAAATATGAACTGCACTCACAGACTGATGCCTTCTATTACGATCAGGTTGACCATAAACAACATTTGACTCTTTCTTCCCAGTGGGAGGCTTCTTTGCAGCACCTGATGAAGAAGTACCTACCTGGATCTTGCCATTCTTTATACCATTTTCCACTCGCTCTCCTGTCATTATCAACTCAGTGAAGCCAGATGATGAGCTTCCAATGAGATGACTGTAAAACGGACCATTCAGCGTACACATAAACATATCAACCAATTCCCTGTCAGTTATAGGGGGTTGAACTCTTCCAGCTAAATCTCTCCACTTCTGAGCATACTCCTTGAAACTTTCTTTGGAACCCATAGACATGCTCTGAAGCTGCATGCGAGTGGGAGCTAAATCAGCATTGTATTGATACTGCTTATAGGAAGCTTCAGCAAGATCATTCCACTCCCTGATGTTGACACTCTCCAATTGATAATACCACTCCAACTGAGCTCCAGATAAGCTCTCTTGGAAAAAGTGGATCCACAACTTCTTATCAGCAGTGTGGGGTTGGATTCTTCTGACATAAGACCTCAGATGCAGCTTGGGACAAGAGACCCCATCATAAACAACAAAGGTAGGAACCTTGAAACCAATAGGTATGACAACCCCAGATATCAGACTCAAATCTTTAAAATCCAGCCCAGAAGATTTCTGCAACTCCATAGCATCCATTCTATCCACCAGCATCTTGAATTTGTCTTCATTAGGCTCATGGTAGTAGTTAGCCTCAGAATCAGAGTCCCCCATAGTGTTGTGGAGACTGCCTCCCTCTTTTTCAGACTCTTCAGATTCATAGTCTTCAACCTGTTCTTTGGTCTTGACAGGACCTCTGAACCTTCTTCCCATGTTGATCAGGCCACCTGACCTTCTAGTCTTCTTAGTCTTCTTGGCCAGCAGTGTCTTCAATTCATCCTGCCCCTTGGACAGGTTCAGGATCAGCTCTTGGAACTGTGCATTTTGTGCCTGGAGATCCTTAACTGTTTGTTCAAGAGCCATTGCTGAAATAAACAGCGAGAAGGTGAGAAACCTGTGCACAATTAAAAAACCTGTGATGCAATGATATGATATGTGAATGCATATGCAATGTTTTCAAAGACCGCAGGATTTAAATTTGCTTAAACAAACAAAAAGGTAAACTTTTATTAGTAATAAACTTGTTTTGCCTCTTGGGCTTACAGAAAATGAAATAAATACAAGAGATGGGGTTTTAAGTCTCCCATGGACGTTTCCTCTTTGTGTTGAGGTATGAGTTGAGATTCCGTTCCTCATGAAGTTGCTTTGTTAGTTCCAGGATTCTTTCTTGGCTTGCTTTGTAATGAGCCTCGAAAGTATCCCTTTGCTCCTTCAATTGGATCCAGGATCTCTGCAAGTCTTCCATGTCAGTAGGCATGTCTGGGTGAAGGATGGTATAAGCAGTGTCTCCTTCAGCAACAGGTTCCATGGTAACTGGCAGGATAGCAGGATATGGCATCATGAGGGTCTGAGCACGAGATCGCACCCATCTGAGATAAGCTTCCATAGGAATAGTGTACTTAGGCTCCAGAGTCTTGCTGTCAACCTTGTTTACTTTTCCCCATGCTCGTATGAATCTCTGACGATAACCTTGAAGATCGTTGTCGTAATCAAACACAATGCCCTGAATCAACATGTCATGTGGACCATCACTCCGAGCATAACCAAACTGTCGTAAAGCTAGAGAGGGGTTGTAGGTGATGCCTCCTCTTATGCCTAGAAGTGGCACATTAGGAAACTCCCCACAACGGTCAATGATAGTGACATTCTCCATAGATCTGGAGCACCAATGAATGTCTGAATGCGAGAGTGACATGATCCTCTTGGACCATCTGAACCCTTGCTCATTCTTCATTACTGAGCGAGGAAGGTGAGAAATAAACCACCTAGAAAGCAAAGGTGTGCAGCACATCAAAGTTCCTCTTGCTTTTGTAGTACGAGTATGAAGAGAATGCAAGATGTCCCCAAGTAAAGTAGGCACTGGGTTGTGACTCAGAAATATATTGATGGCATGAACGTCTATGAACTGATCTGGATTGGGGAACAATACTAAGCCATATATCAGCAAGGCTAAGATCTCCTCAAAAGCATCATAACTCATGGCCTTCAAGAACACCTGAGCTTTCTCTATCAACACCTTGGCAAGAATACCCTTAACTCCGCTTCTCGTTTCTAGAACAATGTCAGACTTCTTCAGATGTAGAGCTGCAGCAATAACCTCAGGTTTAGGCTCTTTCTCCAAGCCTGTGAATGGTTTCTGATCAAGTACAGGTATACCCAGAAGTTTAGAGAATTCCTCCATGGTAGGAACCAGCTGGTAGTCAGGGAATGTGAAGCAATGGTGCTTAGGATCAAAGAACTGAAACAGAACACTCATCATGTCTTCATTGAATCCTGAAGTGACTAGATCCAGTAGGTGACCATGTCTCTTGATGAACTGGGAGTGTTCAGTCACTTGAGAAACCAACTCTTTAAGCTTAGGAGGTATTCCTACAAAGTTGATCCGGATAGTGTTTCTACGAGCAGAAGCCATGACCTGCAACAAAGAACAAAGATAAATCCTTTGGTCCTTGAAATGGTTAGTGAAAATGCTATGCTTATGATGCATGATGATGCTATGATGTTATGCTCAATCACAAACATGTGGCACACACAAACAAGTCACACAATAGCCCTAGGTTTAAAGGCTTGCATGAGGTTCAAAGGTAAGTACCCTCCCCTGAAGTTAGTTGGTTCATCCTGTCCTACAAAGGTAACCATGTTCTAAGGGATCTCAATATCATTGATCTTTCACAAGGGTGGTTGTTCAGTAGGCAACTTACTTGCCAACCAAAACCCTCCAAGTTTAGAATCTCAATGAGCGTAGTATCGAGTATCAACCAACTTCAGTCTTCACCAAAGTCGGTTATCTCACTACTTTTCTAAAGGCCAAGATGGGATAACTAGGGTTCTAAAAGTTAGTTAGTGTATTGACAACGTATGGCAGCCTCATATTATCCTCAACTTGACTTAAGGAACATAAGCACCAACCAAGAAGTCACACTAACTATGGCCACCAGATCAACCATATCGGTATACGCCGTACAGTTTCCTTGGTCTATTGCCATTTACCTAAGGTACACTAGATCCGGGTTAGGATCTTTCACACATAAGAGCACCTAGCAGATAAGTAAAGCAAACAAGGCAAACAATTTTAAAGTGATCTAATTCCTAAGGGTACCCCTTTTTAATATTAGTTCCCCAGCAGAGTCGCCAGTTCTGTAACACGGTGGGAGAACTGACTTTAGTTATGTTGCGGATAGCAAGAGTCGCCACCGACTTTTATTTTATCCAAAGGAAAGGCATAAAAGAACAGGAAAGACCTTTTAAAAGATTTTTGGGTCCGGGGGGTAGGTTATGTAAAGGGAAGGTGTTAGCACCCTTTACATCCATGGTTATCCATGGGCTCTTAGTTACTTAGCTCACTTTAAAATGTTTTTGAAAATGTGAAGTGTGTGAATAGAAATTTTCATAAGAGTTTGATAATGATCCATGTACGGATGCGTAAAAAACTTGTGTTTGAAAATTGTTTGAAATTGTGAAATGTTTGAAAAGTTTTTAAGTAGTGAGCAAGTAACTATGAGGAACCTACCCTAAAATTTAAGTCTTTCTGTTCTTGAATCCTTTAAATGGTAAGACTATCCCTATTATTAAGGAATAGGTAGTCATTACCTTGGATGTGAGGTACAAGTGAAGGGTCATCTGTTTCGTGAAGGCAACTGTAGGGTGTATTAAGCATTTTTGGAGGGACTGTCATCATTATTCGAAAGGGACAAGATCTTTATGAAGGCAACCATTTAAGGGACTTGATCTTTTATTGTGAAGGGACTAAATGACTTTTCTTTTAAGGGACTTTTTCTTTATACACCCCACTTGACCTTGTGATTAGGCAACAATGAGAGGTAACCATAGAAAGTGAGATGGCGATCAAAGATCGACTTACGTGTGTGAGTGTTCAATTTAATATTTATCTTTGAATTAAGTGATCTAAATTAATTTTAAATGACATACATGTTACACTCCCTATTTTTACTAACCATGACATAAAAATAATAATTTAAATATTACAAAATATTACATCCAGGAGCAATTACAATAATAATAATAAAAAAGCAATTTAAATAAATAGCAAAATAAATAAATAAGCAATAAGCAAAATAAATAATAAATAATTATAAGAGGGGTTAGTGAAAATAATAATAATAATCACAATTTAAAAATAAATAGGGTTAGTAATAAACATGGTTAATAATAATAATAAACAAAAAGATTATAATAAACAAAAATTTAATGGTTAATAGAAAAATATGAACAATTATATGAATTATAAAATTTTAAGTGATTGGTAAATTATATAGAAAAATTAATTATAAACATATTATGAAAATTATAATTACAAAATTAAATTAGTATAGATTCAATTATTTCTAAACATATATTTAACATTTATTTATATACAAAATTTAGATTATAAACAAATTATAGAAATACATATATAATTAAAGTAAATAATAAAATAGAATTAAATTTTTAGGGTTTTAATAAAAATATAAAGATTAGAGAAAATAAATTAGGGTTTTGAAAAATATATTTTTAAGGTTTATAAAATAAATTAGGTTTTATGTACAAAAATTTTAAGTATTAATTCAAATAAATTATATATATAATAACAACATACACATATATAAAAAAAAAAAGAAATTAGTTTTTTTTAGAAAATATTTTAAGATTAACATTAGGATTTTAGAATTATAATTTTAATTAAATTAATATTAATAACAATCAAAACAAAAAGAAAGAAAAAGTAAAAAAGAAAACTTACCTGGCTGGGGTTTGAACCCAACACCTTTGGCTTGCCATCAGCAACACACACCACCAGGCTACCAGCGCGCAGGTGATAGAAGAGTGAGCCAAATTGATTTTATGCCTTATCCTGAAAAATCAAAAAAAATAACAAGAAAACAAAAGGCCTGGGGGGGATTCGAACCCAGGACCTTCATAGTATCACACAAACACATTACCATCCCAGCTAGGTGAGCGCATCTGATAATATAAGCAACACCAATCATTATATTTTAAGTTTAACAGTTAAAAGGAAACAAATAAGAAAAACGCTGCAGCCAGGATTCGAACCCCTGCCCTTTAACAACACATGCGCTGGCTTCACCACTGGGACAAGCTGTACGCTTGTGAAATAAAACAGAAATCAAATCATAATATTTTAAAACCACAATTCAAATCTGGAATTTCGTGCGCAGCTTCTTCTTCTTCCTTGAATTCGCAGGTTTTCCTGCGAAACTATCTGGGAAAATACCTGCGAATTTTCCTGCACCCTAAACCTGCGAATTTCAAACCACCATCAAACAACACAATTTTATCAAATTAGAGACATCTTTGAATTCCTTGCAACCTGTTGTCGCTCCCGGGATTTTCATCCTAGTACAAACGCGAAAGTGGCGCGGAAAGGTTAGAGTCGCCAGCCAGACATTTTTATCCCAAAGGAATGGGAAAGGTAATGTTGCACAAACCTGAGGAAGAAGGAAAGGACAAGGCCTTGCGAACCAAAGATCTGAGTACGGGAGTCGGTTACGAACTGGGAAGGTATTAGCACCCCAGATCGTCCGCCGTACCCGACGGGATCCACGCTTGCTTGTTTGTTTCAAAGGGTGAGAAAAATATAACTGCTGCTGAATAAAACCGCTAACTGGAATGGAATGAAATGAGAAAGGAATAAGAAAGGATAATGAAAAGAAAGAGGAAATGTAGGGAAAATAAAGAATGTGCTCGAACGGGCCCTACCCCGCTGCCTACGTACCTCATCGGGATAATGAGGATCAGAGTCGACGTAGTTCGCCTAACCTAGGCGGGAACTATTTGTTTGTGTTTTTTATGCTGGAACTGCGTATGTCTATGCTCAGGTGTTGCAGGCTCGTCTGGTACGAGTGCGTTAACCGTCTTGCATGCGAGACAAGTAGTCGCGAGTTCATGTTGTGAATGAATGAGATGAGAGAAGAAGTTCCCGCAGGATAGCCGCTTATTGTTTGTTTTTGGCTTTTATGAGTTTTGTATGAATTTGGCACAAGGAAGTGAATTCAAACTCTTTTCCATGGAATGTACACTTGACTCTACATTCCAAGATGGAATAATAGAACAAGCATACCCAGCAAGGAGAATTTATCCAAGACTGGTTTCCTAGGATTTGGGTTTAAGTTCACTGGCTTGTTGAACTTTATTAAGTGTTTTTGTTGCTTTTGTGAAGAAGTGTCTTTTAAGTTTTTCTTTGTGAACAACTCCTTGATGAGACTTGTGCATCATGATAGACAAGCTTACACCACTCCAAGATGGAATGAATGCAAGTGCTTCATGGAATAAGGCTATACACAAGGAATCCTTCCATTTATTTATTAAATGTTTTTTTGGATTTTGTTTGAAGATAAGAAGAGAATGACTCAAATTGCAAAAAGGGACAAAAACTAAGGGGAACTAAGACACAACCCTAAGTTAATTGTATTTACAAAAGGGAGATCCTATGGTTAATGAGGTTTTCTAATCCTAATGAGAAAAAGGAAAAGAAAAGGAAAAAAAAGATGCAACTTACTTCCTAAGGAAGATAAGTTGGTCCTAACAATGGGGAATCCTACCAAACACAAATATGGAAGGAAAAATGAATTAAAATGCATAAAAAAAATGCATAAAAAATAAAGGTAAAGTGAAGTGAACTTGCCTCAATCTTCCCCACTACAAAACAAGTGATTAGTGCACATTTTTATTAAAAAAAATAAGGCAAACACACATTAATTAAATCCTAATTAAATTTGGACCTAAACTAGACCCTACTTTAATCCTAAAGGACCTAAATCTAATGCAATGCAAAATCCAGCAACTATTTACAGCACTCAAATACACAATCAGCTATGAAATGCAATATACAATGCAATAGCTTTTTACAGCACCTATATGTATGCAAAAACAGGTGTTAAAAGTCACAAACAGCATGAATTTACAACAAACAGCATGCATTTTACAGCCCCTATGCAAAACAACAGCTGTGAAAAGCAAAATCCAGAATTGATTATTTTCATTTTTTAATGCACTAATTCAATTAAAAATGTTCTAAACACATCACAAACATGCATTTAAACATGGATCAACATTCATAAATGCAAGAACATGAACATTTTGGAATGATTTTACAAGTATGCATCTCATGAATTATGCAACAAGTAAATGCAAAAATAGCATCTAAACATGCATATGAACATGGCACTTGAACACGATGATCTTGATTATGAATATGCAACATGATGGCACACAAATAATGCTAAACTTAATACAAAATTCAGCACTAAATTGACATGAGTGATGTGATCAAATATGCAACAAAATAACACCAAATGCACATTCACATGATTATGCAAAATGCAACATACATCAACATAATGAAATGCAAAAAATGATTTAATGCAATGCAAACATAAAAAAAACCAGAATGCAACATGATTATTACATACCTAATGATATATGAACATAGCAACAAAATGCAAGAAATCAAGGCATGCACAAAGAAACACACAAAAACCGCATAAAACGCAACATAAACGGAATCGTGTCGAAACGACTCGAAATGGGGGAACTAGCTACTGGAAATGGATTCAAAAATTCCCTAAAATCACTACCTAAACAAGTATGAACATTAAAGGCACTAGGACTTAGGGATGAGCAATCAAAGAAACCAAAAACACAAAAATCAACAGCGTTAACCGGTTAACCATATAGGTTAACCGGTTAACGGACCTAAAACAGAAGCAAATTGGCCAAAAACGCATGCGTTAACCGGTTAACCACATGCGTTAACCGGTTAACACTGCACAGAATTGAAAAAAAGCTTTTAAAATAAGTGCTTTTGGCCACCAACTCACTTCTTGGGATCCCTAACCTACCTAGGAACATGCTAACACTAATTTCGACTTATTTTGAGTTTATCTACACATGCTAACACCTATATCTATTAACACCTTAAAAAAACTAATTCAACAAAAATCCCAAAAATGCAAACAACACATAATCGAACGGAATTAATTCAAGCAAAACGAAAAGCACTTAAAGAATGCCGAAACGGCGAGATGAAGAGAATAACTTAAAGAAGAAGTGATTAAGATCACCAACCTACGAAGCGGAGGATTGCTTCGGTGATTGTTGCAAGTATCGAAGCTTGAATCGAAAAGAAAACCGAAAACCGAGAAATCGCAAAATAAATGCGTTCTTGAGATTGGATCTTCGTGTGCTTCCGATAAGTCGATAATCCTCACAAAATTCAGTAGCTTCTTCTTCTATGATCCACAATTAATGGAGGTTGAGGCTTAAGCTTCAAGATCTTCAAGTTTCAATGTGAAACTTGAAGAGCTTATGTGAAAAAGCTATGGTGAAAGGGAGAGGAAAAGTGAGAGAGAAAAAGTGCTTCTCAAAGAGTGAAATTAGAAGAAAATGGTGGGAACCCTCTTGGTTTGGATGAAAATGACTTAAATAGGGCTTAGGCTTGGAGCTAGGTTTGGGTTTGGGGCCCAAAAATTAGGTTTGGGATCCAAAATTAGGTTTGGAAGTTAGTTAGGGTTAGGGTTGGAAAAGGGAATATTCCTTGGAATATTCCTTGGAATATTCCTTGGAATATTCCTTGGAACACTCTAGAACATGGTGGAAGGTGGTGGAAGTTTCCAAGGGAAATGGAGTGGAATTGAAGTGGAAAAATGAGATGGAAAGAATGAAAGGAAGTGTGGAAAGAAAGTGGAAGGAAAGGTGGAGGGAAATGCAAAACCAACTAACTTTCAAATGATTTTTCTTTGATTTTTTTTCATGATTCCTCCATCGTTTCTTGACCAAATATGAACCATAGGATAATTGTAACCCTAATTTCATGATTTCGATCTTAAAAGTCCGGAGTCGATCCCTTTTTACCTAGCTCGGTTGCCGTTTCTCCGATTCTCCGATTTTCCGTCGTCCGGCCAGTCGAATCCCTTCCAAAATGAATTTGTGGATGAGATTTGAACCCTAGGCACTTGACATCATATATAAGTCAAAGAAATCCACTTCGACTCAAAAATTTATGCGGAAACCCCGTAGAAATGAAACCCTAATTCGGCTCTTTTCCCTCAAGAAGTATTGCACTGCTTGCCTCCTTCAATCAAACCAAAACTTTCCATGACTTGTGGCTTCAAGTGAAGACTTGTGGGATATTATGAACCCTTTGCACAAGGTTGAGAGGCTTCGTGGCCCTTCGGTAGCCTCTTCAAAACTTTCGGTTGCTCCGATCACTAATCACATACCCATGCCTCGACTATGCTATATATGATGCAATGTTTTGGTTATTTTATGAATCCATATATGCAAAAATGCTATGCAAAATGTTGAGGAAATGAGAGGGCAAATTTTGAGGTATTACAGCTGCCCCTATTCAATCAACTGCAGACCTGAACGGATAATTGCAACAGCTTTTAGACGTTCAAGGTATGGAGTGATTGAATACTCGAATAAAACCTGAAAATTTGCACGCTGCCCATTTATTTATTTATGTATTTTCTGATTTTGACCTCCGAATAGGCAGCGAAAATAGAACCAGGTGGAAATATGCTGGGAAGAATGCCATCCTCGAATGACAAATCAAAAGATCCTCGGATCTAACACGGAACCATCCTCAAATGGAGCCGCAAAGGTATACCAGCCTCGACTGATAACCAAACACAAAGCTGACCTCAGACAGACTTTGCAAAAGAGACAAACTGACCTCGATCAATAAGCTCAAAATGTGAACTACTATCCTCGAATAATAGCCACAACAACAAGACCAACCGCAGAAGGACTTGAAGAAAAGAAATGCCATCCTCGAATGACAAATCAAAAGATCCTCGGATCTAACACGAAACCATCCTCGAATGGAGACGCAAAGGTATACCAGCCTCGACTGATAACCAAACACAAAGCTGACCTCAGACAGACTTTGCAAAAGAGACAAACTGACCTCGATCAATAAGCTCAAAATGTGAACTACCATCCTCGAATAATAGCCACAACAACAAGACCAACCGCAGAAGGACTTGAAGAAAAGAAATGCCATCCTCGAATGACAAATCAAAAGATCCTCGGATCTAACACGAAACCATCCTCGAATGGAGACGCAAAGGTATACCAGCCTCGACTGATAACCAAACACAAAGCTGACCTCAGACAGACTTTGCAAAAGAGACAAACTGACCTCGATCAATAAGCTCAAAATGTGAACTACCATCCTCGAATAATAGCCACAACAACAAGACCAACCGCAGAAGGACTTGAAGAAAAGAAATGCCATCCTCGAATGACAAATCAAAAGATCCTCGGATCTAACACGAAACCATCCTCGAATGGAGACGCAAAGGTATACCAGCCTCGACTGATAACCAAACACAAAGCTGACCTCAGACAGACTTTGCAAAAGAGACAAACTGACCTCGATCAATAAGCTCAAAATGTGAACTACCATCCTCGAATAATAGCCACAACAACAAGACCAACCGCAGAAGGACTTGAAGAAAAGAAATGCCATCCTCGAATGACAAATCAAAAGATCCTCGGATCTAACACGAAACCATCCTCGAATGGAGACGCAAAGGTATACCAGCCTCGACTGATAACCAAACACAAAGCTGACCTCAGACAGACTTTGCAAAAGAGACAAACTGACCTCGATCAATAAGCTCAAAATGTGAACTACCATCCTCGAATAATAGCCACAACAACAAGACCAACCGCAGAAGGACTTGAAGAAAAGAAATGCCATCCTCGAATGACAAATCAAAAGATCCTCGGATCTAACACGAAACCATCCTCGAATGGAGACGCAAAGGTATATCAGCCTCGACTGATAACCAAACACAAAGCTAACCTCAGACAGACTTTGCAAAAGAGACAAACTGACCTCGATCAATAAGCTCAAAATGTGAACTACCATCCTCGAATAATAGCCACAACAACAAGACCAACCGCAGAAGGACTTGAAGAAAAGAAATGCCATCCTCGAATGACAAATCAAAAGATCCTCGGATCTAACACGAAACCATCCTCGAATGGAGACGCAAAGGTATACCAGCCTCGACTGATAACCAAACACAAAGCTGACCTCAGACAGACTTTGCAAAAGAGACAAACTGACCTCGATCAATAAGCTCAAAATGTGAACTACCATCCTCGAATAATAGCCACAACAACAAGACCAACCGCAGAAGGACTTGAAGAAAAGAAATGCCATCCTCGAATGACAAATCAAAAGATCCTCGGATCTAACACGAAACCATCCTCGAATGGAGACGCAAAGGTATACCAGCCTCGACTGATAACCAAACACAAAGCTGACCTCAGACAGACTTTGCAAAAGAGACAAACTGACCTCGATCAATAAGCTCAAAATGTGAACTACCATCCTCGAATAATAGCCACAACAACAAGACCAACCGCAGAAGGACTTGAAGAAAAGAAATGCCATCCTCGAATGACAAATCAAAAGATCCTCGGATCTAACACGAAACCATCCTCGAATGGAGACGCAAAGGTATACCAGCCTCGACTGATAACCAAACACCCAGAAAATCGGACAAGATGGAACGGGATCGTTGTACATAAACGAGAGCCCAAGCAAACAGGACCGTTGTACCAAACGGGAACCTGCGACGCGACTGTTGTACCAAACAAGACGCGGAATGGGTGACCAACATTGACTTGAAAAGACAAGGATGTCTGGAACATGATATTGATATCCTCTGTGCGGAGTACTTCAGGTTGAGAAGATGTTATAAGTCGTACATAATATACCTCAAAACTGGCCCATGCTGGCATGCATATGTTTGAATTTATGGCGTAATGCTCCATGATAATGGAAATGCTACGCTTTGGAAGATGCAGACGCAATGATGATTATGCGAATGACAATGCAAAGAAGATCTCCTGATAAGGAGACTGCAGGTAATTCCATATAACTTGGCGACTTCACTGGGGAGGAGCGATGATCACTGCATTGATCTGGCCCATCCTGACGAGGAGGAAATAACTCTGCGGGGAAAGTTGTTAATAATTCACTGGCTCTGAATAGCCGCCACTGCCAAAAATAAATTGGACTTTGAGATGGGAGCGCCAAGACCCTGCTGGAGGTGGACCCTTTTTGAACTCTGATGGGGAAGTGAGGACTTCCTGGGAACCAAAGACGTGACACTGCTGAGGAAGCAACTGCTGGGGAGGCAAAACACTCTTTACGCTGTTAAGAATTGCCCCTGTCTGCACGGAGACTTCTGCTTGGGGATTGCACCCACTCTCTGCTGTCTAGCTGGGAGAAATTTCATCTTGCACATGGCTGGGGATAATTGGAAACACCCTGGGAGACATTTGTTTCTGCTCAAACAAATGGGAATGCCCATCCTGGATAGGGATCTCTTAGCTCTGTTAGCAACACCAGTACCTGTACCTGCATGAACACCATCGATAGTACCTGCAACATAGAGAATTAGTTTGGGACCTGCTTGCCCCAGGCTCATAGCATGAATCATTGTCTAGGTATCTCAGCACCCTTTCAGAGTTGCATTAAATGTTTCTATTCTCCTGCACGAGTTAGAAAAGCATTCAAATGTTCATAACACAATGCAAGTCACCATTTGCTAGACGTTTTCACAAACAATCAATGCCAGATGAAAAAGTAAAAACAAAGAAGTAAAATGGTCAAATGACTGAAGTTGAATTTTTATTGATTTTGAAAGGTGGCCCTGAATAGGCAATACAAAGGAAGCGGTTCCCTGGAATGAGGGAACAACTAAAAGAAAAACAAACTATCCTATTGGCAATGTGAAAAATGAATCCCATCAAGTATCAACCCGGTTATGACTCGTATGTCTTCAAGACGCTCCGCTCTTCTGCCTCTTGAGAAAAAGTAAGTGAACTGATCTTCAACCTTTAGGATAGCCTCAACTGCAGGTAGGTCATGGATCTCGCAGATCGCAGTCGTTCGTGTTAATCCCTCTTTTGCGTGGATCGCCCTTTCAGGTTTTCAATCCACCGGGATACCCTTTTTTGCCTGAGTTGTCCGATGTGGCTTTTCAACTCAGCGGGTGTACATTTTTTCGATATTTCCCTAACTTTTGCCCGAGCCTTTTATTCTGTTTTTGGCTCGCCGGGATGCCCATTTTTGCCTGGATCTTTATTCTGTTTTTATCCAGCGGGTCCTTTTTACACGAAGTATTTTCTTACTGCGTCTGCGTTGACAGGGGATGGAAAGTCTTCTCCGTCCATGGTTGTCAGCATTAAGGCTCCGCCTGAGAAAACCTTTTTAACCACGAACGGTCCTTCATAGTTGGGTGTCCACTTGCCCCTGTGATCGTTGAGAGGAGGAAGAATCCTTTTCAGCACTAGGTCTCCTGGCATGTACCTCTGTGGTCGCACCTTCTTGTCGAAAGCTTGCTTCATTCGTCGTTGATACAACTGTCCATGGCATACAGCTGCTAGGCGCTTTTCTTCAATGAGACTCAACTGATTATATCTGGATCGGAGCCATTCAGCTTCATCTAGCTTGATGTCCATCATCAGCCTCAAGGAAGGGATTTCCGCTTCGACCGGTAGAACTGCCTCCATACCATACACCAATGAGAATGGAGTTGCCCCAGTTGAAGTGCGCACTGATGTTCTGTACCCGTGCAACGCGAATGGCAACATCTCGTGCCAATCTTTGTACGTCACAACCATCTTCTGAACAATCTTCTTGATGTTTTTATTAGCCGCCTCGACGGCGCCATTCATCTTAGGACGATATGGAGAAGAGTTGTGATGTTCTATTTTGAAGTCTCGACACAAGTCAGCCATCATCTTGTTGTTGAGATTAGAACCATTATCAGTAATGATCCTTTCAGGGACTCCATACCGGCAGATGATGTCCCGCTTAATAAACCTAGCAACCACTTGCTTGGTGACATTGGTGTAGGAAGCAGCTTCGACCCACTTCGTGAAATAATCAATAGCAACTAGGATGAAGCGATGCCCATTAGAAGCTGTTGGCTCGATCTTTCCAATCATATCGATGCCCCACATAGCGAATGGCCACGGTGAAGACATGACACTCAACGGATTCGGAGGAACATGGACCTTGTCAGCATAAATTTGACACTTATGGCATTTACGAGAATATTTGCAACAATCAGACTCCATGGTAATCCAATAGTATCCCGATCTCAATAGTTTCTTGGCCATGGCATGACCTCCAGCATGAGTACCAAAGGAGCCTTCATGAACCTCCTGCATTAACATGTCTGCCTCGTGTCTGTCCACACACCTGAGCAGCACCATGTCAAAATTCCGTTTGTACAACACACCATCCTGATTCAAGAAGAAACCTCCCGCCAGTCTCCTAAGAGTTTTCTTATCTTTATTGGATGCCCCAGCCGGGTATTCTTGAACCTTCAGGAATTGTTTGATGTCGTGGTACCAAGGCTTGTCATCTTCACCATCACCAACTGCGAAGACATAAGCCGGTCTTTCAAGACGAGAGATCGAAATTCGAGGCACGAAATTCTCTTGGCATACTTTAATCATGGATGATAAAGTTGCGAGAGCATCGGCGAACTGGTTTTCGTCCCTAGGAACATAGCTCAGCTTTACTTTGGTAAAGAAGGTTAACAGCCTCCTGACGTAATCTCGGTAAGGAATCAAACGAGCTTGATGAACTAGCCATTTGCCATTGACTTGATTTACCACCAAAGCAGAATCTCCGAAGATCTCAAGGTTCTTGACTCGCAAGTCTATTGCCTCTTCGATCCCCATGATGCAAGCTTCATACTCTGCTTCGTTGTTAGTACACTCGAAGGTTAACCGAGCAGCAAGAGGTGTGTGGACTCCTTCTGGTGAGATAATAACAGCACCTACTCCACTCCCATTCATGTTTACAGCTCCGTCAAACATCAACTTCCATCTGGATTCAGGGTCAGGCCCCTCCCCCGGAAGTGGTTCTTCATGGTCTTTCGACTTGAGGAACATGATGTCCTCATCCGGAAACTCAAACCTCATGGGTTGATAATCATCAATTGGCTGCTGGGTCAAGTATTCTGACAACACACTCCCCTTGATTGCTTTTTGTGAAGTGTATTGTATGTCATACTCCGTGAGTATCATTTGCCAACGGGCCACTCTTCCTGTCAAAGCCGGCTTCTCGAAGATGTATTTTACAGGATCCATCTTGGAAATTAGGAGGGTAGTGTGAGTCAGCATGTACTGTCTTAGTCGGCGAGCAGCCCATGCCAAAGCGCAGCAAGTTTTCTCGAGTAGTGAGTATCGTGTCTCACAATCGGTAAACTTTTTGCTAAGGTAATAAATGGCGTGCTCTTTTCGACCAGACTCGTCCTGCTGACCCAGCACACATCCCATCGATCCTTCGAGCACAGTAAGATACATGATCAAAGGCCTTCCTGGCACTGGAGGCATAAGAATTGGTGGTTCCAACAGGTACTCTTTGATTCGGTCAAAGGCTCGCTGACAATCTTCATTCCATTTAATGGCTTGATTCTTCCTCAGAAGCTTGAAGATGGGCTCGCACGTGGCCGTTAGGTGAGAAATAAACCGTGCAATGTAGTTTAGTCTCCCCAAGAAACCACGCACTTGCTTTTCAGTCTTTGGCTCAGGCATTTCCTGGATTGCTTTCACCTTGGCCGGATCGACCTCAATTCCTCGTTCACTCACAATGAAGCCGAGCAACTTGCCAGAACGAACCCCGAAGGTGCATTTATTCGGATTTAACCTCAGTCTGAACTTTCGAAGCCTATCAAACAATTTTGCTAGGTTGACCAAGTGTTCTTCTTCCGTCCGGGACTTTGCTATCATGTCATCAACATAAACCTCAATTTCATGATGGATCATGTCGTGAAACAACGTCACCATTGCCCGTTGGTAGGTAGCTCCTGCATTCTTTAAACCAAACGGCATGACCTTATAACAAAAGGTGCCCCAAGGAGTGATGAAAGTTGTCTTTTCCATATCCTCGGGAGCCATCTTGATTTGATTATAGCCTGAGAATCCGTCCATGAAAGAGAACACGGAAAACTGAGCAGTATTATCGACAAGTACATCAATGTGAGGTAAAGGGAAATCATCTTTGGGGCTAGCCCTATTCAAATCCCTGTAATCCACACACATTCTGACTTTGCCATCTTTTTTAGGAACCGGCACGATGTTAGCAACCCATGGAGGATAACTAGTCACGGCCAAGAAGCCAGCATCAAATTGTTTTTGCACTTCTTCTTTTATTTTGATTGCCATGTCTGGACGTGTGCGCCTCAACTTCTGCTTTACCGGAGGACAACCTTCTCTGAGGGGTAGCTTGTGTACCACGATGTCAGTGTCTAAACCAGGCATATCTTGGTAGGACCATGCGAAGACGTCAACGTATTCTCGAAGCATAGTCATCAAACGAGTCTTGACAGATTCTTCTAATGCAGCTCCGATCTTGACTTCTTTCTTGTCCTCTTCAGTACCCAGGTTTATCACTTCAACATCTTCCCCATGCGGCTGAATCATCTTCTCTTCCTGTTTGAGCAGTCTGGCCAATTCTTCGGGTAAATCACAATTTCCTTCACCTTCCACATCGGCTTGATAAATTGGATTGTCGAAGTCATACTTAGCCATAACAGGGTCGTCATTGATAAGATCCGGTGACGAGCACCTGCATGAATGATGATTCATGCAAGGCTTTAGCAACAGTTTGAGAAGATGAGAAACATTGCCATTTTAAAACTTTTCTTTCTTTTTGAAAAACAAAGGTAAAAACGACAGACAGGGAACAACATGAATGAATGCGGAACGTCAATTTTATTGATGATTGTGTTAATGAACAAATGAACCCTTACAAAGTGACACTATGCCCCGGGTAAGACATAGTGCTTTAGTACAGGAAAAATAGAAACAAGACATTATTACTCTTCGAAGGAAGTGACCGAAATAAGCCTTTCCGATGTCCAGTTGCTAAGTTGAGTTCCTGGAGCGGCAGGCCTGATCCATTCATCTAAGTCACAATCGCTATCGACGATGTCATCCTGTACAGCACTGATGTTCTCGTAGTTTACCATTCCCGCACTTGTGAAAGTGACCGGGCTTTGACAACCTTTTGCACCTGTTTCAGACGAAGATCCTCCAGGGTGATAACCAATCCCGAACATGTCCTTCTTCTCTGGCACTTCTACCGGGCTCCCCCAGCCTTCTCGGATCCCGGATTCTACCAATTCGCGCGCTTGTTTATAGGAAGCTATGGAAGCCACCTTCTTCGGTTCTTCAGGAGAAATTGCTACTGCAGACGCTTGCTCAGACTTTAAGGGCTCAAAAGCTTGACAAGGGGTCTCGACTATTTCGCCGTCCATCTCCACATATTTGAATGAGGCTAGATGACTAACGAAAATATCTTCTTCCCCGCTGACCGTCACAACTTGACCTTCCCAGACAAACTTTAATTTCTGATGAAGTGTAGAAGAAACCGCTCCTGCCGAGTGTATCCAGGGCCTTCCAAGTAAACAACTATATGCCGGCTGGATATCCATCACGTAAAATGTGGTATTGAAGACTTGTGGACCTATCTTGATAGGTAACTCCACCTCTCCAAATACCGATCTTCTTGATCCATCAAACGCTCGGACTACTAAATCACTGGGCCTTAGCACCACTCCATCATAGTCTAGCTTCATCAATGCCTTCTTAGGCAAGACATTCAGAGATGATCCGGTATCCACCAGCACGTGGGAGAGCACTGCACCCTTGCATTCCAAAGAAATATGCAATGCCCGATTGTGAGCACGCCCATCAGAAGTTAAGTCCAAGTCTGTGAAACCCAATCCATGACTGGCGTTAACGCTGGACACCACCGTTTCTAACTGGTTCACAGAAATATCCTGAGGCACGTATGCCTTGTTCAGAATATTTAGGAGAGCTTTCCTGTGAGAGTCTGAACACATAAGCAATGACAAGATGGAAATCCTTGATGGCGTCTGCTGCAAGTGATCTACAATCTTATAGTCACTCTTCTTGATGATCCTCAGGAATTCTTCGGCTTCTTTATCAAAGGTGAGATCTGGATCAGCTGATGGAGCTGAATCATTGACAACTACAGGTTGCTTCCCTCTGGCTCTTGCTTGGGCTTCGGCAGTATCTCTAGGTGGTATCACATTGTTTCTCAATGCTTCCGGCGCAAACAATCTTCCACTTCGAGTAAAACCCCCTACTCCAACATTCTCTACTTGAGCTGGGGTTATACTAGTCGTGGCCAATTCTTGCCTCTGGCCATTGTAATACACTTCACCACCGTAATGCCAAGGAACTGCTCTGTCACTTTGGTACGTTATGGGTCCAGCAGTAGTAATGGTTATTGGTGCCACTCTAGCACGCGAAGGAACTTGGGATGGATCATAAAAGATAGTCACTGTAGATACTTCACTTTCTTTCACGATCTTGTCAAATTGCAGCATTCCTTCATCAATCATTCCTTGAATACCGGCCTTCAATCGCTTACAACCGTTGGTAGCTTCTGTACATTCTGAACAATCATCTTCGCATCCCAGGAAAATGCCTTTCTTCAACAAACAGACTTTGATAGCAACCAAAGAAGTCTTCAAGTCATCTACATCATCCACCAGATTCAATTTCTCCCCTTCACCAATTGCACCAACCGTGCCCCTGTGATGAGGCATGGGATTTTCCAGCACATTAGGAGAAGGAGCGAAATTGATTGCTTTAGAATCCAGCAAGTCCTGAACAGCATGCTTCAATGCTTTACAATTCTCAGTACTATGGCCGGGAGCTCCAGAATGAAACTCGCATCTAGCATTCGAATCATAACCTTCAGGAATTTGGCCTGGCTTCGGAGGTTGCAAGGTCCGGAGCTGAATCATTTGAAGCTGCAAGAGATTCTTCAACAGTTGGGAGTAAGACATTGGTGGAGCTTCAAAATGTCTATCTCTCGGCTTCTGAGGGTAGTATGGACGAGGGGGTCTTGGCTGATACCCCTGTGAGCGTTGCGGCTGTTGAGGCTGAACCCGTTGTTGAACTGGAGGAGTTGAAATAGTGACGGGGGCCACTTGCTGATAATATCCTTGGTGCATCATTCCCCTCTGGGCGTATACTGCTCCTGTTTCTCCTTCCCTCCTTTTCACAAAGGGTTTCTTGATACCAGACGTTGAAGCGCTTCCATTTTGAATCTTCCCCTGTTTGAGCCAGCTTTCGATTCTTTCTCCAGTCAGGATAATGTCCGAAAAACCACTTGAGGAACAACCAGCCAACCTTTCCATGAAATGCCCTGGGAGGGTATTCAAGAAAAGATCAACCATCTCTCTTTCCAGTAAAGGAGGCTGCACTCGGGCGGCCACCTCGCGCCACCTCTGTGCATAGTCCTTGAAGCTCTCCGAGCTCTTCTGTGTCAAGCTTTGAAGTTGAGTACGGCTAGGTGCCATGTCAATGTTGTATTGATATTGTCTGAGGAAGGCCTCTCCCAAATCCTTCCAGCTTTTGATAGAACTTCTTTCCAACTTCATGTATCACTCCAAGGATCCTCCAGAAAGGCTATCTTGGAAATAGTACATCCATAGTTTCTCGTCTCGCGTGTGAGCCGCAATCTTCCTGTAGAAGGCCTGTAGGTGAGTTTTCGGGCAAGAGTTGCCGTTGTATTTATCAAATGCCGGTGGCCTGAACTTATGTGGAATGACCACCCCAGGTACTAAACCCATATCTGACACGTCGATTCCCAAAGTGTCCTTGCACTCTAAGGCCTTGACCTTCTCTGCAAGCACTAAGAAGTCGTTGAGATTTCCATCACCGCCGAAACCCATATCATTGTTGAAGTACTGGAATTGGTCTTCCTGCCTGTCCTGCACAGGAACAAACGCAGCCATAGATGGATCTGGAACCTGAGGTCCACCTGCACCATTGTTAGTGTTGGGAGGACCCCCTTGTCCGCCGGGAGTAGTTGCCTGAACATTAGTGTTAGGAGGAGTTAACCCTTGAACTGCATTTCTCAGCTCCTGTTGCCCTTGGGCCATCCCCTGCATCAGAGTCATAAATTCTGCCATCTTGGTACGGACATCATTGAGTTCTGTCTGCATGACATCCATTGCTGTTCTTTGATTACTGCGGGTCGCGTACCGATGAAGAATATTTTGTCGAATGTACCGGGTCTTGGCGGCCCTCGCAATCTTTGCCTGATGAACACAGATAAATTAGGCACCTCGAAGAAAAACCTGCAAAGACAAAGACAAAATGCAAATGATGCGTATGCAATGCAATGTGTTCCTTTTATTCCCGAGTATTTTACTATATCCGGTCCTGGCATTAGGAAGATAAGAATTGGGAAGAAGACCCAAATGATATTCAGGCATAATAACGGTTGTGAAGAACCGGTGCTCATTACCCCGTGTCGGTGCAAATAACAACAAGAAATCCGGAACAGCTCAATCATATAAACTGGAGTTTGAAAATACAGAGTCCCCGAAGGGTGCCAATCACAATAACAAAAGTACATCACATATAAGGAATCCCACAACAAGCCTGTGGGTAATCCAAGTACATCACTATGAAATTAAACACTAGGGAACTCTATATCTTTCAATCTCCAGCCAAGGCATTTGACGCTCTGGAACAGCTGACCCACATCTAGATGACCGGGCTCCTGGATAAGCTTCTGAATGAGGAGGTCCCTCGTATCAGAAGAAGCGTGCAACTCCTCGATCTGCTGTAGAAATGTCGCTTCATTATCCTTGCTTTGACTCGAATTGACCTTCGACCTTTTCACATCAGCTTGCAACTTCAAGTCTTCAATCTCCCTTTGAGCTTCCTTCAGCGCCTGCTGGCTTTCTGTTACGCGCCGGATACGATCCTCCTCTTGATAATAGGCTTTCCTGAGAAGTTCTTTCAGCCCATCCACAGAATCCTGAAGGCTTTTGACTTCCTGTTTATGCTTGGCGTTCAACTCTTTTTGTTTCTTCAGATTCTCGTCCCATTTCTCCTGCCATAAAGTAACAGCTTCATTGGCTTCACTAAGATCCTTCTTCTCTCTTCGGCGCTGGGCCGTCATATGAGTCTCAGCTAAACCTTTCTTTCGGAAATAGAGCTCTCTATCTTCAAAGTCCTTCTGCTTGAGACGGACTATTCCCTCGGCTTGCACAGCTCTATCTTTCAATCGACGGTTCTGGATCATTAGTGTCTGACAAGAATTAAGAGCCTCTTGATTTTCAACCCTCAGTTGCTTAACCAAAGCCTCTAACTTCTGATATTCCTCCAAAGGTACCGTAGCTCTTGGTGCTATCTCCTTAGGGTAAAGAGGCGTCTCTCTAGAAAATGGTAGAAGGTGAGTCTTCACACGATCCTCCAACCAGCTGGCAAAAGGGTCATAGGTATTAGGATCTACTCTTCCAAATTCTTTCTTTCCTTTCATCACCCTAATTTCCCAAGCTTGGGATGCCAGGATGCTCATTTTGGAGTTTCCCTCTGCTGGAAAATATAAGGACTCATTTGCATCGTCGATCAAAGGTACGTCTCTTAAAGGATAGCCGAACTGTTTCCTGGACAAGATAGGATTGTAGCTAATCCCACCTTTCCTTCCCATCAAAGGCACACTTGGAAAGCTACCGCAACTAACCAACATTTCTTTGCCCACCAAATCTCTGTTGCATCCCCAAGCAATGTCAGCTGAGGTTAAGCCCATTAATCTTTTGGACCACTTCCAAGATTGTTTCAAATCCTGAAAGGGTCCTGATTTAGGGAGTTGCCTTACAAACCAATCAGCGAATATGGGAGCACAACAATTTACAAACCCCTTCCTCTTTTCATTTCTGTGGTGAACTCCATAATAAAAGTCAGCTAGCAATGTAGGAACAGGATTTCCCTTGACGAAGATGGTAATGGCCTCCATGTTAATTAGTCCTTTCTCTCCGGGAAACAAACTGACTCCATATACTACCATAGCCAACAGTGCTTTGAAATCTGCCCACTTCTTTTCCGATGCCATAACACGTGCCTCTGCAACAAGAAAGTCCAAAGGGATTCCTTTACTTTGGCCAGCCTCTAATCCCACCTTGAGTCTAGGCATACTCAAATGACAGGCAATAGTGATATCCTCATGAGATGGGATCCTCTCCGAAACATAGTAAGGTACACCCTCCTTAACAGGAACACTCAGCATGCTAGAAATCTCCTCCAATGTAGGTGCCAGAATATAATCAGGAAAAACAAAAACCCTCAGCTGTGGATCATAGAACTGCAACAAAGAATGCAAGCTATCCTTCTGGTCGACTGTGGGCTTGCTCACGTAATTCAGTATCTTGCCATACTCTCTCCTGAAATCATCAAGGACTCGGTCACCCATCAAGCTAATCAAACCCTGAACACTCTCTGTCTCTGGCTGCGGGAAAGTATAATGAACATTTCTCTTCCTCGGAATCTCCATGCTGAAGTAGAAAATATGACCAGGACCTAGGAAGTAATGAACCCTGGGAATAAAAAGGAACACAAAATGACTAATGATGATATGATGCTTATGCAAGACAAGGCATGTGATCAGTGAAGTGTCTGTGGTGTGCCAATCATATAATCAAGTGTCGGTGCACGGTCTCAAAATCCAGATATCACAATAATCATTCCTCTGATCCGGGGTCCATAACTTAAGAACACAAATCCAGATCACAAAACTGAACAAAAGGCAAAGTGTGTATGCTGAAGGTACCAGGGTTCCTGCAAACCTGTAAACCCCTCCCAATCTCACGGGTGTGCTACTCGGGTCAACATCACGGACTCTCAAAGCCGAATAGCAATAATACGTTCACCATTTCCGAGAAATGGCTCATGACCAAATCAGGGAATCGGTTTGGCATTATGTACTACTCAGGGAGGTCTCGGTTGAGTCCGGAAAAACAAGCATCCCTCACAAGTTTCCAGCTTCAAGCACTGAGTCGAGAAACAATAGTACATTCATCCCGAAGGGTACAATACTATCGTCATACGAACAGTTTGCTTTAACTGAATTCCTATGAGAGAACCAGGCCATCCTATGCGAGTTCCCAGTGGGCCCTCGGATGCGAGTGGGTTTGCCAACAAATGTGGTCTGCCACTGTCATCACTGGAGAGGGATGTTTCCACAAAGGTTCTCAATGATCGGTCCCCTGACTGCACATAACTATCAAGGTAGCGCATCAACCCAGAAAGATTCCGGTATTAATACATTCCCGAGAAGGTCGCAAGTCAAGGTGTGGAACTCACTACTACCAACATAGCAAGATGCCATGAAGCCAAAGTGGAACCACTCTAAGTCCTAGGGTGCACTCAAGCCGGGTAGTTGGCTTATCTCACAGTAACTCCCACCCACAGAAAAAATGAAAACCAGCACAGCCAGACAGTCCAGTATAATATGATGCATGGAAAATAAAATACTGAAAGCGATAAATAAATGCGATAAAGTAAAGCTGTAAAATAAAACTGTAAATAAAACAGTAAAGCTAAACTAAATCACACAGCAACAAACATATGAACACCCAAAGAAACAAAACCAAACAAGCGCTAGGATTGACTCTACAAGGGAAACCGGAAGAATCAGGCTCTTCCCCAGCAGAGTCGCCAGCTGTCGCTCCCGGGATTTTCATCCTAGTACAAACGCGAAAGTGGCGCGGAAAGGTTAGAGTCGCCAGCCAGACATTTTTATCCCAAAGGAATGGGAAAGGTAATGTTGCACAAACCTGAGGAAGAAGGAAAGGACAAGGCCTTGCGAACCAAAGATCTGAGTACGGGAGTCGGTTACGAACTGGGAAGGTATTAGCACCCCAGATCGTCCGCCGTACCCGACGGGATCCACGCTTGCTTGTTTGTTTCAAAGGGTGAGAAAAATATAACTGCTGCTGAATAAAACCGCTAACTGGAATGGAATGAAATGAGAAAGGAATAAGAAAGGATAATGAAAAGAAAGAGGAAATGTAGGGAAAATAAAGAATGTGCTCGAACGGGCCCTACCCCGCTGCCTACGTACCTCATCGGGATAATGAGGATCAGAGTCGACGTAGTTCGCCTAACCTAGGCGGGAACTATTTGTTTGTGTTTTTTATGCTGGAACTGCGTATGTCTATGCTCAGGTGTTGCAGGCTCGTCTGGTACGAGTGCGTTAACCGTCTTGCATGCGAGACAAGTAGTCGCGAGTTCATGTTGTGAATGAATGAGATGAGAGAAGAAGTTCCCGCAGGATAGCCGCTTATTGTTTGTTTTTGGCTTTTATGAGTTTTGTATGAATTTGGCACAAGGAAGTGAATTCAAACTCTTTTCCATGGAATGTACACTTGACTCTACATTCCAAGATGGAATAATAGAACAAGCATACCCAGCAAGGAGAATTTATCCAAGACTGGTTTCCTAGGATTTGGGTTTAAGTTCACTGGCTTGTTGAACTTTATTAAGTGTTTTTGTTGCTTTTGTGAAGAAGTGTCTTTTAAGTTTTTCTTTGTGAACAACTCCTTGATGAGACTTGTGCATCATGATAGACAAGCTTACACCACTCCAAGATGGAATGAATGCAAGTGCTTCATGGAATAAGGCTATACACAAGGAATCCTTCCATTTATTTATTAAATGTTTTTTTGGATTTTGTTTGAAGATAAGAAGAGAATGACTCAAATTGCAAAAAGGGACAAAAACTAAGGGGAACTAAGACACAACCCTAAGTTAATTGTATTTACAAAAGGGAGATCCTATGGTTAATGAGGTTTTCTAATCCTAATGAGAAAAAGGAAAAGAAAAGGAAAAAAAAGATGCAACTTACTTCCTAAGGAAGATAAGTTGGTCCTAACAATGGGGAATCCTACCAAACACAAATATGGAAGGAAAAATGAATTAAAATGCATAAAAAAAATGCATAAAAAATAAAGGTAAAGTGAAGTGAACTTGCCTCAATCTTCCCCACTACAAAACAAGTGATTAGTGCACATTTTTATTAAAAAAAATAAGGCAAACACACATTAATTAAATCCTAATTAAATTTGGACCTAAACTAGACCCTACTTTAATCCTAAAGGACCTAAATCTAATGCAATGCAAAATCCAGCAACTATTTACAGCACTCAAATACACAATCAGCTATGAAATGCAATATACAATGCAATAGCTTTTTACAGCACCTATATGTATGCAAAAACAGGTGTTAAAAGTCACAAACAGCATGAATTTACAACAAACAGCATGCATTTTACAGCCCCTATGCAAAACAACAGCTGTGAAAAGCAAAATCCAGAATTGATTATTTTCATTTTTTAATGCACTAATTCAATTAAAAATGTTCTAAACACATCACAAACATGCATTTAAACATGGATCAACATTCATAAATGCAAGAACATGAACATTTTGGAATGATTTTACAAGTATGCATCTCATGAATTATGCAACAAGTAAATGCAAAAATAGCATCTAAACATGCATATGAACATGGCACTTGAACACGATGATCTTGATTATGAATATGCAACATGATGGCACACAAATAATGCTAAACTTAATACAAAATTCAGCACTAAATTGACATGAGTGATGTGATCAAATATGCAACAAAATAACACCAAATGCACATTCACATGATTATGCAAAATGCAACATACATCAACATAATGAAATGCAAAAAATGATTTAATGCAATGCAAACATAAAAAAAACCAGAATGCAACATGATTATTACATACCTAATGATATATGAACATAGCAACAAAATGCAAGAAATCAAGGCATGCACAAAGAAACACACAAAAACCGCATAAAACGCAACATAAACGGAATCGTGTCGAAACGACTCGAAATGGGGGAACTAGCTACTGGAAATGGATTCAAAAATTCCCTAAAATCACTACCTAAACAAGTATGAACATTAAAGGCACTAGGACTTAGGGATGAGCAATCAAAGAAACCAAAAACACAAAAATCAACAGCGTTAACCGGTTAACCATATAGGTTAACCGGTTAACGGACCTAAAACAGAAGCAAATTGGCCAAAAACGCATGCGTTAACCGGTTAACCACATGCGTTAACCGGTTAACACTGCACAGAATTGAAAAAAAGCTTTTAAAATAAGTGCTTTTGGCCACCAACTCACTTCTTGGGATCCCTAACCTACCTAGGAACATGCTAACACTAATTTCGACTTATTTTGAGTTTATCTACACATGCTAACACCTATATCTATTAACACCTTAAAAAAACTAATTCAACAAAAATCCCAAAAATGCAAACAACACATAATCGAACGGAATTAATTCAAGCAAAACGAAAAGCACTTAAAGAATGCCGAAACGGCGAGATGAAGAGAATAACTTAAAGAAGAAGTGATTAAGATCACCAACCTACGAAGCGGAGGATTGCTTCGGTGATTGTTGCAAGTATCGAAGCTTGAATCGAAAAGAAAACCGAAAACCGAGAAATCGCAAAATAAATGCGTTCTTGAGATTGGATCTTCGTGTGCTTCCGATAAGTCGATAATCCTCACAAAATTCAGTAGCTTCTTCTTCTATGATCCACAATTAATGGAGGTTGAGGCTTAAGCTTCAAGATCTTCAAGTTTCAATGTGAAACTTGAAGAGCTTATGTGAAAAAGCTATGGTGAAAGGGAGAGGAAAAGTGAGAGAGAAAAAGTGCTTCTCAAAGAGTGAAATTAGAAGAAAATGGTGGGAACCCTCTTGGTTTGGATGAAAATGACTTAAATAGGGCTTAGGCTTGGAGCTAGGTTTGGGTTTGGGGCCCAAAAATTAGGTTTGGGATCCAAAATTAGGTTTGGAAGTTAGTTAGGGTTAGGGTTGGAAAAGGGAATATTCCTTGGAATATTCCTTGGAATATTCCTTGGAATATTCCTTGGAACACTCTAGAACATGGTGGAAGGTGGTGGAAGTTTCCAAGGGAAATGGAGTGGAATTGAAGTGGAAAAATGAGATGGAAAGAATGAAAGGAAGTGTGGAAAGAAAGTGGAAGGAAAGGTGGAGGGAAATGCAAAACCAACTAACTTTCAAATGATTTTTCTTTGATTTTTTTTCATGATTCCTCCATCGTTTCTTGACCAAATATGAACCATAGGATAATTGTAACCCTAATTTCATGATTTCGATCTTAAAAGTCCGGAGTCGATCCCTTTTTACCTAGCTCGGTTGCCGTTTCTCCGATTCTCCGATTTTCCGTCGTCCGGCCAGTCGAATCCCTTCCAAAATGAATTTGTGGATGAGATTTGAACCCTAGGCACTTGACATCATATATAAGTCAAAGAAATCCACTTCGACTCAAAAATTTATGCGGAAACCCCGTAGAAATGAAACCCTAATTCGGCTCTTTTCCCTCAAGAAGTATTGCACTGCTTGCCTCCTTCAATCAAACCAAAACTTTCCATGACTTGTGGCTTCAAGTGAAGACTTGTGGGATATTATGAACCCTTTGCACAAGGTTGAGAGGCTTCGTGGCCCTTCGGTAGCCTCTTCAAAACTTTCGGTTGCTCCGATCACTAATCACATACCCATGCCTCGACTATGCTATATATGATGCAATGTTTTGGTTATTTTATGAATCCATATATGCAAAAATGCTATGCAAAATGTTGAGGAAATGAGAGGGCAAATTTTGAGGTATTACACCTGTACAATCCAATTATGCCAATAAAATTCATTTATATTGTGTGAATCGAAGAACCCTAATTTAGAGCTTTAAACCCTAAACATGGTATGTTCATGATTCGGCCATAACTCTTCACCAAAATATCCAGAATTCATCTATAGCCAATAACAAACATCAATATATCATCAAAATTCATTATCAATAAGTAAATATGATGATTCGAAAAAAAATGTATGAAGGACATGTATGATTCGGTTCATGCATTATGGAGTGTATTGGCTGCAAATAAGAGTTGGGATCCACTCAATGATGTCCAAGGATCATTATTGTGTCTTTAGATTACCTTCAAATGCCTTGTTTGATTGAAACCGAATGTGAGTTTTTGAGAGGTTATTTGGTTTATGAAACTTACTCTTGGGAGGCAGAAAATTCGTGCTTGTCATTAGGGTTGTCTTGAGTACTTATAGAATGATGAATTAGGTCAGAAACAATTGGTGTTTGTGTGGAAGATTTGATCCAAAAAGATCCAAAAAGATAAGCTTTGAAATTTCAATATTTTTGCATCAACACTTTCTATTTCAAGCCAATCAATGTTATCTTTGTATCAATTTGTTCCATGCTGAATTCATGACCTTCTAGAATCAAAAATAAATTTAAATCTTCATGTTTAATATTTTATTTAAATTTAAAATGATTTTTAGTATAAAAAATCATAATAAATTAATTAAATAAAATAAAAATTATGAAAATATCATATAATTTTCGTGCATGATGTCATGGATTGCTTTGGGTCATTAAAAGTTCAGCCCACTTAGCAAAATTTGGTTTTAAACCTCTATTTGCTTCATAAACTTCCCTAAAATTTCCCAACTTTGCAAGGGCACATATCCTTCAATTTTAATGCTATGAGGGTGTTCTTAGACATTTTGGAAATCTTGAAGAGTCCTCTAACCAACCCCACTGGTTTCATGTCCATATCATTTACCATTCTCAAGTTATGCCCTTTTGAAGTTGTTGACTTTTTGTTGACTTTCAAAAGGACCTATAATGTCTTAGCTCATACCTTCCAAATGAAGCATTTTTGGGCTTGGCTTGTGAGACACAAAGTTGTAGAGAATTCAATTTCCTTCAAAATGAGCTTTGGATGGAGACTTGGTGATGAAGCATGTGAAAGTTATGACTGGTCAAAGTTCAGTTGACTTTTACTGAGGAAACCCTAATTTAGAAACTCCTGATTCTTGATGATCTGAAATCTCCTTGATGAATCATGATCAACCCTTGATCAAATTATGAATTTTACTTCATATACTTGATGTTGGCAAAAAATCATGAAGTTAGACTTTGGTTTGACCACAGTTGACCTCAGTTTGACTTTTTAAATGCTTTGACTGATTTTGACTTATCTGATCATCTGACTGAGCAAACTTTTGAGAAAAGTCTTGAAACTTGTCATGGGGGTTCTTAAACACATATAAGATGTTATGGAGCTCACTTGAAGTCTTGGAAGTCCATTTAGCCTGATTAAAGTCAAAACCCTAGTTTTGGATGCACTGCTTAGGAGGTGCATTGTCTGAGGGAATTGTCAACTCTTCTGACCAATTGTGAACTTTGTGAACCATCATAAAATGTATTGTGAACCTCATGGAAGGTATTGTGAACCTTGTGAACCTCATAAAGTGACTTGTAGACTTTATGAACCTCAGGAAAGGTCTTGTAAACATTGTGAATCTTGTGAACCTTGTGAACCTCATAAAGTGACTTGTAGACTTCATGAACCTCATGAAAGGTCTTGTAAATGTTGTGAATCTTGTGAACCTTGTGAACCTCATAAAGTGACTTGTAGACTTCATGAACCTCATGAAAGGTCTTGTGAATCTTGTGAACCTTGTGAACCTTCTTAGCACACAAAGTCTTGTATTGTGAGGGCAAATTTTGGGGTGCAACAGTGTGACACGGATGTCTATGTCAGCCCCCTGGTTGTGTTGGAAAGTGGGATTTTGGGGGCATGTCCCAAGGCCACCTGACACGGGCCGTGTCAAGGGACATGGGGGGCCGTGTCAGGCCTCTGTATTTTGACATTTTACAATATTTTAAGTCAGATTTAACCCGTTCTTTCCTTTAAGGTTTGTATCATTAGTCTAAGGCTGTAAGAATAAAGTTTAGCAGTAATAATAGGACCTGGCGACCAACTTTAGTGAATGAGTCTTAGGTGATTGTGTAAGTGATATGAGCTTGCTAATGGTGAATTGAATCGTATTGATTATGATAATATGTAATATATCCTTTGTATAAATCATGTGACGAAATGCTTAATATTTGATGAAGATCATGAGGATCGTATTGATATGACTATATTCATATGTGATTTGAAAATGTATGTTGTAATCGAGTTTTTGCATACACATACATGTTGGGGGAATAATCATGTCTCGGATGGAGCACAAATGATTATTCGGATTCATTGGGAATCAATAGGTGGGGGATTATCATGTCTCAGTAGGAGCGTAAGCGATGCATTCTGTCCGAATCGATGGACATTTGATGAAGTCGGTACCACATTTGCATTGTGTATTGAGTCACATTGCATGGAGATGAATGATTAATTGATGTTGTATGTTATGATGAATGTGTGTGAATTACTTCTTCATATATGTTATTTGCACCGTTTTAATATGAAATTGTTTCTCACCCCTTTATTTGTTTTGTGGCGTATATGCTTCTTCGGAAGTACAGATAATCCAGGTACCTGAGAAGTGATTGGCTTTGCTTGTTTGAGTCCCAGGAGCTTTGATACGTAACAGGAATGGGGATTTTGCCACTTTTTTTTTATTTGATATTTTCAGACTTGGTTTAGTTACGTATCCGTTTTAGGAACTATAAGAATTAGTTTATTTGGTTGAATGATTATGCTTTGAGCACAATGATGTTGAAACTATTTGATTTCCGCTGCTTATGAAAGAATAAATTAAATTTTGGTATCGTTTGAAGTGTAGCAACTCATTTTGGTTCTTAAACTCTGATTTTATTAGGATTTATATTGTATTTATGAAAATGGGAAAAGTGGGTGTTACAATTCCGGTGTTGGAAATATATTTAAGGTTGTGTTTTGCTATGAGCGTGTATAAAAGATTGTGGGATGGATTTGGGATGTTTTGGTATAATTGTCGAAGTTGGAACTAAGGAAACTAAAAATGCGTTGGTAAGCCTTAGAGAGTTGATAGATTATTATGCTTATGTACTTTGGGGCACGAGTTGAAGTACGCTATTATGTTGGGTAATGATAATTTATGCCACGGTTATGATTGTCGGATGTCTATCGACAAATTGAGGAACTGATCACCCTTAATCTATTGTTGATAGTAGATGGAATCATAATTGATGGATAGATGTGTCATGCCGACTGGAATAGTATGCATGTTGGATTTGTTGAGGTTAAGCCGAGCACTTGAGTATTGTTTGTTTTGTCGATGTAAATTCGTATATAAGAATGTTAGTCAGATTTAAGGATGATTGATGAAGTTGTGTTTGGATTGAATAATAATATGTAAACTCATAGTTGAGCTCTAGATAATTGGAGTGTTGCTTTAGTAATGAATTAAGTGGCGCGAGACTTGAAGATTTCTTGAGATGATTCGAGAGGAAAGTAGATGGGAATGCAAGACCGTGAGTTGACAAGAATGTCAGATAAAGTTGAGTTTCAAGTATTAGAAGGATAGAATTATAAGTTGGTTTATTAAAGTGCGAGTTTTGGTTGGAACAAGAAGAGTTGTTTAGTTGTGTTATTTCGGATAAGAATTTATGAAGGGTTGTGTTGGTATGAGTAGGAATCGATGATTTGGTATGTTGAATTAGATAGAAGTGAAGGATATGAGTTATCTTGTAGAAATTTGTTGGACCCATGTACCTTATGTTGTTGTAGTGATGTTGCCCGTTTAAGATGATTTTTGAGGGACATGTTATTAAAAGATGGTAAAGTTGTAGTTATGTTGAGGTTAATTGGAAATTCGTGGGAGTATATGTTGAATTCCAAAGGTGTTGTCCTACAGATCTAAGTTGAAATATTCAATAACTATGAGGGTGTAGGATACATGTGGGACAGAAATTCCGAAGATTTAAGTAGAAATCATTTACTATATCGGTTTTGGTGATTAGGAGTTGGAAGTTGAACTCGGTGGAGTTACTACCTTACAGGTAATTAGAGTGCGCAGCAAACGCATGGCGTAGTGCAGTTGCTCATATGTGAGTAACAACGAATGTTGAGGTTGGTTGTATTATTGTCGTGTTGGAGTTGTGTATTCCTATTTTGTGATATTCTAATGCTTTAATCATTGAATTCTTGAGTTGGGTACTATCTTGTGTTGCGATGCTAGTTGTCAGGTGTATCACTTGAGTATTATTCGCATTGTTGTTGTCGTTGACGTTATGAGTTATGGTTTGTATTTTATATGGAGTTGCCTTTCTGAGTCGATAGTTGATTAGTCGGATGGAATAAGTAGTTGATATAGTTGAATCAGATAAATTTTCGAGGACGAAAATTCTTTAAGAGGGGGAGAGTTGTAACACCCCAAATTCGATTATGAGTAATTGTTGCTTATTTGATGATATATGATGATTTTGACAATAGGTGGTTATGTGGCCCGATGCATTGTGATGAAATTATTTTAATAATATTAATAATAAGAATAATCATGTAGTATTATTCGAATTATTGCTTATTATTTAAAATAATAGAAGTAGGGGTATGGAGGTTATGTTGGTCATTTTGGAGTATAAGGAGTATTTTTATATAATATGAATAATTAGTGTATTATTATACTATTATTATTATTTAATAAAAATATTGAAGAAAGGGCAAGGTGGTCTTTATTAGAAAAGCGTAAGGATAAGTTTGGAAAATCATAAACTGGGATAGTTTTATAAAAAAAGAAAATACAATCAAAATCTTATTTTATCGTGTTTTTGGTAAAGAGCTCTGAAGAAAGGAAGTAGAGGAAGCTCAAAGTTAGGAAGTTGCGAAGAACCTTGGAGAAGTCTATCAATCGGCATAATTCTCTAAGGTATGGGGAGTTTTCATAATCTATTATAGTTTTATAGGAAATTGGTTTATGAGTAGATTATGTTTTGTATGATTTTTGGTGAGTTTTAGGCTTATTGACATATATTGAATTATAAGGATGTGATTATGGAATTAGTCGTAAAAGGAGTTAATCTATGTTGTTTGATTATGATTTGTTGTGTTTCTATTGTTTTATGTGGGCCTAAGATGAAAAATAAGAAGAAAATTTGTGAAAGAGAAACTGATACGAACAGAGTTGGAAATGTCTCTTCGCGACAGATTGCTACGCAAAGTTTTGGTTGCTATGCGAACTCACTTCACTAACGGTCGTTTCAAGCGAAGTTTGAAATATTTCCTCTGTTTCAGTTTGCCTTAACTTCGCTTTTTGTCCCTACGTGAATTGACTTCGCTACGCGAATTTTTGGTCGCTATGCGAACTCACTTCGCTACATGTTCGGTATGTGAACTAGTCTGAGACAGATCTTAATTTTTGTTTGAAAAATTCATAACTTTTAATCCATAACTCCAATTTAGGTCCCGTTTGAAGCGCCAGAAAGGTAACGAGACAAACATTAATTTGATAAAATAAAATGAGTGAAGTGATACATTTTTCAATGATGAATATTTAGAAAAAGTTGAATTGGTTTTACGATTCTAAAACATGATTTATTGTTGTTGATAAAGGAAGTTGTTTTGTTGTATTTATGGAATTGGTATTATGATTATAAACATGATTTATATTGTAAATTAATAATTTGTTGTTGTTGATAAAATAATATGTTTTGTTGTATTGTTGAAAATTGGTTTTTATACTTATAAACACAATGTTATTGTGAATTGGCGATTTGTTGTTGTTGGTGAGAGAAGTTGTTTTGTTATCTCGTTGAATCAAATAAGTTGTTTCGTTGTATTATCGATGAAGAAGTATTATTGATGTGTTGTCATGATGAAAGAAATGATTATATGATGATTATTTGCTAAACATGAAATGAATGATGCGATTGTTGATTTTTCAGTGATTTTTACGGAGTAACTTATTGTTGCATTTCATAGCATATTTTTGGTGGGGCTTCGGCCTATTTGGTAGCTTCAATCCCATTGTGCGAATTGAAGTGATTCAGTGATTTTGGTGTGCTCCCTTGTGTAGGGTTGATGGCCATGTGTCCATCTCACGGAGAAATTGGTACCACATGTATATTACGCATTGCATTGTAGTTGACATCGCTTTGTAAGGGATGTGTTTTGGAGATTGTGTTTGTTGCTGAATTTTGTTGTTGACGTTATTATGATATGGTTGAACTTGATTTATTTATATTCCATATCCTTATATTATTATAATGAATTATGATTTCTCACCATGCCTTCTTTGAAATGTTGCCTCTTTCGTGGGTAACTTGCAGATATTCGAGATGAGTTCACGGTACGTGAAGTCTTAGCTGGAAGCTGTATAACTTAATTCTAGAATGTCCGGTGTCTTGCTCTGATAGATGTAACATCGAGGGGGAATTAGAAAGCTTATATGATTGGATTTCCGCTTTGTGATTGAGTTTTATGATTTTGTTAAATGTTGAATTGAGGATGATGAGAATTGTTGACTTTGACCTATAGGTCTTTATGTTTTAATGAGATATGAAGAAAAATATTTTTGAGTATATGATTCCGATGCAATGGTTTTGCTTTTTTGAGAAAAGAATAATTTTAATATAATATTTTGGATTGATGTTTTATGAGGAAATGTGACACCTTCTATGAGTTACTCTGCTTATTTCAGTTTATTTATATAAATTGTATTTGGGGTAGAAGGGTGTTACATTAGTGGTATCAGAGCAGGTCAGTCCATTCGACCAATGTTGTCTAATGTCATTGATTCCTCAGTGTGCGACATGTTTGTGAAAACACTGTCGGCACTTGCTTGTTGGTTTCTAGTCACTGTCTGCAGGTATTGGTTTGGAATTAAGTGGGGGAGAGACTGTCTCCCGAACGTGTTGTTGAGATGTAGAATCTGGTTCGAGTTGATGTTGGTTGCAAGGGTGCAAGGTTATTGAAGCGTCGTGGTTACGGACCAGCGAGAGTATGGACTCGTGAATTCGTATCGGTCGAGTGTGAGAAGTGCGTAGAATATGGATGAGAAATTGAATGGGATTAAGAGATTTTTCCGAAGGGAATGATAAGTTGATGGATCAAGCCGGTAGATTATATGTCGCGAGTATAGTTAGATTAAAGTCGAGTAATTTTCGTAGTTGGCAGAAAAAGAAAGGACGTTAGTGAATTTCGTAAGTAAGGGAGAAAGATGGAACTTATGTTCATCAATCTCGAATTCTGATTTTTGGTAAATTTGGAGCAGATATCAGTAAAAGAGGAATAACGTTTTACTCGAGATTCGAATTGAAGTGATTATAGACTTTTTGGGAAGCTTACAAAATTCCCTACAGTTTGAATATATGAATTGAGTTAAGGAGGTTGGTGAAGAGGGATATAAGTGCATTTTAGTATTTGGGTCTGATGCTGATTTTTGGAAAATAATGCTTACAAGAATTCTTGACCAGTCTCATTGCAAGGACGATAACTTTTTGCTCGTAAATCAAATTTAAACGTTTTTTGAAGTTCTGGAATCTACGAAAAACTTTCTTCATTTTGGAATATGATTTTTTGTTTGGGAGGTATGTATTAGAAGAGAAATATGTGGTTGAAGATGAGCGACTATTACTGAAAATTTGGATAGATAAAGACAAGTGTGAAATATTATTAGGAATAAAATGTTGGTATTTTTAAGAATGTAGCTATGTTGGAGAATGCATTGAGATGAAATTTAAATTGAATAAGAATGAGTAAAGTGACGATGTATGTGATGGTGGAGTTGAGAGAAAAGACGAATGCTCGAGTAACGTTGTTAAAAATTTTAACCGGATGAAAGTTGTAATTGGAACAAACCGTATTGGATTGTACACGATGTTGTAGTGATTCCGGTGTTGGAAATATATTTAAGGTTGTGTTGTGTTATGAGCGTGTATAAGAGATTGTGGGATGGATTTTGGACGTTTTGGTATAATTGTCGAAGTTGGAGCTAAGGAAACTAAGAAGGCGTTGGTAAGCCTTAGAGAGTTGACAGAGTATTATGCTTATGTACTTTGGGGCACGAGTTGAAGTACGCTATTATGTTGGGTAATGATAATTTTTGCCACCATTATGGTTGTCGGATGTCTATCGACAAATTGAGGAAATGATCACCCTTAATCTATTGTTGATAGTAGATGGAATCATAATTTATGGATAGATGTGTCATGCCGACTGGAATAGTATGCATGTTGGATTGGTTGAGGTAAAGCCGAGCACTTGAGTATTGTTTGTTTTGTCGATGTAAATTCATAGATAAGAATGTTAGTCATATTTAAGGATGATAGTATGAAGTTGTGTTTGGATTGAATAATAATAAGGAAACTCATAGTTGAGCTATAGATAATTTGAGTGTTGCTTTGGTGATGAATTAAGTAGCGCGAGACTTGAAGTTTTATTTAGATGATTCGAGAGGAAAGTGGATGGGAATCTAAGACCGTGAGTTGACAAGAATGTCAGATAAAGTTGAGTTTCAAGTATTAGAAGGAGTAAATTATAAGTTGGTTTATTAAAGTGCGAGTTTTGGTTGGAACAAGAAGAGTTGTTTAGTTGTGTTGTTTCAGATAAGAAGTTATGAAGGGTTGTGTCGGTATGAGTAGGAATCGATGATTTGGTATGTTGAATTAGCTAGAAGTGAAGGATATGAGTTATCTTGTGGAAATTTGTTGGACCCATGTACCTTATGTTGTTGTAGTGATGTTGCCTGTTTAAGATGATTTTTGAGGGACATGTTATTAAAAGATGGTAAAGTTGTAGTTATGTTGAGGATAATTGGAAATTCGCGGGAGTATATGTATATCATACCCTAGATTTGGAAGTAGTCATCATTGTAATTATGTTGAATGCCAGAGGTGTTGTCCTACAGATCTAAGTTGAAATATTCAATAACTATAAGGGTGTAAGATACATGTGGGACGGAAATAACGAAGATTTAAGTCGAATTCTTTTACTATATTGGTTTTGGTGATTGGGAGTTGGAAGTTGAACTCGGTGGAGTTACTACCTTACAGGTAATCAGAATGCGCAGCGAACACATGACGTTGTGCAATTGCTCATATGTGAGTAACAACGAATGTTGAGGTTGGTTGTATTATTGTCGTGTTGGAGTTGTGTATTCCTATTTTGTGATATTCTAATGCTTTAATCATTGAATTCTTGAGTTGGGTACTATCTTGTGTTGCGATGCTAGTTGTCAGGTGTATCACTTGAGTATTATTCGCATTGTTGTTGTCGTTGACGTTATGAGTTATGGTTTGTATTTTATGTGGAGTTGCCTTTCTGAGTCGATAGTTGATTAGTCGGATGGAATAAGTAGTTGAAATAGTTGAATCGGATAAATTTTTGAGGACGAAAATTCTTTAAGTGGGGGAGAGTTGTAACACCCCAAATTCGATTATGAGTAATTGTTGCTTATTTGAGGATATATGATGATTTTGACAATAGGTGGTTATGTGGCCCGATGCATTATGATGAAATTATTTTAATAATATTAATAATAAGAATAATCATGTAGTATTTTTCGAATTATTACTTTTTATTTAAAATAATAGAAGTGAGGGTATGGAGGTTATGTCAGACATTTAGGAGTATAAGGAGTATTTTTATATAATATGAATAATTAGTGTATTATTATACTATTATTATTCTTTAATAAAAATATTGAAGAAATGACAAGGTGGTCTTTATTAGAAAAGAGTAAGGATAAGTTTGGAAAATCATAAATTGGGATAGTTTTATCAAAAAGGAGAATACGATCAAAATCTTATTTTATCGTGTTTTGGGTAAAGACCTCTGAAGAAAGGAAGGAGAGGAAGCTCAGAGTCAGGAAGTTGCGAAGAACCTTGGAGAAGTCTATCAATCGGCGGAATTCTCTAAGGTATGTGGAGTTTTCATAATCTATTATAGTTTTATAGGAAACTGGTTTATGAGTAGATTATGTTTTGTATGATTTTTGGTGAGTTTTAGGCTTATTGACATATATTGAATTATAAGGGTGTGATTGTGGAATTAGTCGTAAAAGGAGTTAATCTATGTTGTTTGATCATGATTTGTTGTGTTTCTGTTGTTTTATATGGGTCTAAGATGAAAAAGAAGAAGAAAATTGGTTAAAGAGTAACTGATACGAACAGAGTTGGAAAGGTCTGTTCACGACAGATCGCTACGCGAAGTTTTGGTCGCTACGCGAACTCACTTCACTACCAGTCGTTTCAAGCGAAGTTTGAAATTTTTCCTCTGTTTCAGTTTGCCTTCACTTCGCTTTTTGTCGCTACGCGAACTGACTTTGCTACGCGAATTTTTTTGATTGAAATGCGAACTCACTTCGCTACATGTTTGCTATGCGAACTAGTCTGAGACAGATCTTAATTTTTTTTTTGAAAAATTCATAACTTTTAATCCATAACTCCAATTTAGGTCCCGTTTAAAGCGTCGAAAAGCTAACGGGACAAACTTTAATTTGATGAAATAAAATGATTGAAGTGAGACATTTTTAAATGATGAATATTTAGAAAAAGATGAATTGGTTTTACGATTCTAAAACATGATTTATATTGTAAATTAATGATTTGTTGTTGTTGATGAAGGAAGTTATTTAGTTGTATTTATGGAATTGGTATTATGATTATAAACATGGTTTATATTTTAAATTGATAATTTTTTGTATTGTTGAAAATTGGTTTTTATACTTATAAACATGATGTTATTATGAATTGGCGATTTGTTGTTGTTGATGAGAGAAGTTGTTTTGTTGTCTCATTGAATATAATAAGTTGTTTCGTTGTATTATTGATGAGAAAGTATTATTGATGTTTTTTCATGATGAAATACATGATTATATGATGATTATTTGCTAAACATGAAATGAATGATGCTTTTGTTGATTTTTCGGTGATTTATACGGAGTAACGCATCGTTGCATTTCATTGCATATTTTTGGTGGGGCTTCGGCCTATTTGGTAGATTTAATCCCATTGTGCGGATTAAAGTGATTCAGTGATTTTGGTGTGCTTCCTTGTGGAGGGTTGATGGCCATGTGTCCATCTCACGGAGAAACTGGTACCACATGCATATTACGCATTGCATTGTAGTTGACATCGCTTTGTAAGGGATGTGTTTTGGTGATTGTGTTTGTTGTTGAATTTTGTTGTTGACGTTATTATTATATGGTTGTACTTAATTTATTTATATTCCATATCCTTATATTATTATAATGAATTATGATTTCTCACCTTGCCTGCTTGAAAATTTTGCCTCTTTCGTGGGTAACTTGCAGATATCCGATATGAGTTCGCAGTGCGTGAAGTCTTAGCTGGAAGCTGTATAGCTTAATTCTAGAATGTCTGGTGTCTTGCTCTGATAGATGTAACATCGGGGGGGGGGGGGGGATAGAATTCTTATATGATTGGATTCCCGCTTTGTGATTGAATTTTATGATTTTGTTAAATGTTGAATTGAGGATGATGAGAATTGTTGACTTTGACCAATAGGTCTTTATGTTTTAATGAGATATGAAGAAAAATATTTTTGAGTATATGATTCCGCTGCAATGGTTTTGATTTTTAGAAAAAAGAATATTTTTAATATAATATTTCAGATTGATGTTTTATGAGGAAATGTGACTCCTTCTATGAGTTACTCTGATTATTTAAGTTTATTTATATAATTTGTATTTGGGGTAGAAGGGTGTTGCAATAGTTTCCGCCATTAGGGAACTATCACCATTTTTTATTGTTTCTAGCCACTGCAATTTTCGTTTTCGTTCGAGTTTTGAAGTTTGGTAGATCAAGGATATTGCAACTAGGTTTCTAATTTTAATGATATTTTATATATTTATTATCACATTTATTTACATTATGCAATTTCTCTCATTCTACCTTTCTTCATTTATTATGCCACGTTAAACCGTTAATCGGTATGTAATTGTATAAACCGGAATGAATTCCTTAGAATTAGGCTAAAACCTTAAATTAAGTTATAATATGGTTTCAATTTCTTGTTTTAATTCACTTTCGTTACGAGAGTAAGAGAGTCTAAAAGATTAGGATTAAGACCACGGGAGTGTGAGATTCTAGTCAGATAGCTGAAATCGAGCATTAGTTTTAAACACAGCGAGAGCGCTTTAAAACTAATTAGAACCTTCAGGTTTCCAAAAAGTATTTCTAATTTGAATTGACACAGCGAGAGCGCTCAATTGAACTTAGGAGTATAGTATTAGGCAAGACCACAAGAGTGTGAGTCGAGGACTTTTAAACCGAGAGTTTCTACCGAGAGATAACTTAATAAACTTTAACAAGCCGACCCTCTATTGAATTCGCAAAGGCGAAATCAATTACGTAACGATAATCTATATCACTAATTTGATTTAGTTAATTCTTAACCCTTTAAAACCTAAAACATTGATTGCCTTAGCTAAACATAGCAACACCCGAATACACTAGGTTGATTATCGAGTCTCTGTGGGATCAATATATTTTATTACTACGCGATAGAATGTGCACTTGCAGTTAGTAACCGTTAGACTCAGAAAGTCGCAACCAAGTTTTTGGCGCTGTTGATGGGGACTTAGATTTAGTCAATAGTGTATTAAGTTGTTGCGTCGTCTAGACTAGGGCAATAAATTTACCTTTCCTTTGTCGATTGTATGTCCAGTACTCGCTCCCGAGGCGAAGACTTAGAACCCCTGATCGATGAAGTAAAACATTTCTTAAGTTCCAGACGCTGAACTGAATCCAACGAAACCCTTATTCTTGAAATTACTATATAACCAGTTGAAGAACCAATCATGGCCGAAGAAAATGGAGGACCACATTGTTCACTTAAGTCCTATGCGAATCCAAGCCAACTAGAACCACACACAGTATTGCCGCACCCGCCATAGCCCGAAACAGTTTTGAAATCAAACCTTCGGTGCTGCAAGCTATACAACAGAACCAATTTTCTAGAAGTCCGACAGATGATCCTAATGAACACCTGACGAAGTTCGTACAATACGCAGACACTGTGAAAGAAAATAGTGTAACGCAAGACGCAATCAGACTAAGACTCTTTTCGTTATCTTTTAGAGATAGAGCATGGGCCTAGTTACAATTGTTACCAGCCAACTCTGACACAATATGGGCAGAACTGAAGAAAGTCTTTCTATCTCGTTATTTCCCGCCAAGCAAGACAGCTATGATGAGAGCTCAGATTAACGAATTTCGACAGAAAAATGCCAAATCACTTTATGAAGCGTGGGAAAGATACAAGGATCTGTTAAGATTATGTCCACACCATGGGTTTGAAAATTGGGTAACCATCATAACCTTCTATAATGGACTTCTATACAACACTAGGATGACGATAGAAGCTTCCACGAGCGGTGCTCTTATGGATAAACATTACGAAGAATCCTATAACCTCATTGAAAACATGGCTCAGAATCATTGCCAATGGGGAGGAGAAAGAACATCTGTAGAGAAGAACCATACTAAAGGAGGAATATGCAAAGTGAATAGTTTCGATCACATAAATGCAAAGATGGATGCCATAGTTCAGAAGATCGATAACTTGACCATAACACCACCAGCCACCATGGCTACCATAACTCTAAATTGCGAGATTTATGGAATCCCATGACACACATCGCCAGAATGTCATCTTCTTGCCGGATTAGCCACAAATCAGGTAAACTATGCTTAAGGAAACTCGTATTTTAACACTTACAACCCAGGATGGAAGAATCACCCGAATTTCTCTTACAAGAATGATAATGCCTTGTATGCGCTGAATCAAGCACAACCTGCACCACCAGGATATCAAAAAGCTTCTGCACCCAATCCTAATGTTCCTAGAAAATCAAACCTTGAACTGATGATGGAAAATTCCATAGCTACCTAAGCTCAAACGAACAAGGATTTCCTAAATCAGAACATACACACTAGTGAACAGATAAAGCAATTAGTAACCAAGGTAGATGCTTTAGCTACCCATAATAAAATGCTAGAAACCCAAATTTCCCAAGTAGCTCAACAACAAGCATCAACTGCAACTCCAGTTGGAACTTTTCCTGGACAACCGCAACCAAATCCTAAGGGTCGTGCAAATGCAGTTATACTAAGAAGTGGAAAAGAATTGGACGAACCTGCTGATCCTAGAACCGAAATCCCAACCATATATCAACAACCTCAACCTGAGAAATCAACTAAGAAATTGATGAACCACAACCACAGGAAACGAAAACCAACGAACAAGAGATTGAGGAGAAAGAAAAACCTTATGTACATCCGCCACCATATAAACCACCAATTTCGTACCCCCAACGGTTAACAAATTCTAAAATAATGGGACAATTTAAGAAATTTGTAGAGCTTCTAAAACAATTAAACATTTCCATACCCTTTATAGAAGATATTACTCAGATGCCTTCGTACGCTAAATTTCTAAAGGAGATCTTATCCAACAAGAAGAAAATCGAAGAAAACGAAACAGTTACACTTATTGCTGAGTGTAGCGCTATTATCCAAAATAATATGCCACCTAAACTGAAGGATCCAGGAAGTTTCTCTATTCCTTGTGTAATAGGAAAGTTCGTCATAGACAAAGCTCTATGCGACCTAGGAGCCAATATAAGCTTTATGCCGTTATCAATTTGTAAGAAACTCGATATGGGACAACTTAGACCGACCAAGATGTCAGTTCAGCTAGCCGATCGCTCAGTCAAATTTCCGGTTGGTATTTTAGAAAACGTTCCTGTACGAATAGGCCAGTTATACATCCCAACTGATTTTATAATCATGGACATCAAAGAAGATGATACGACCCCTATCATACTAGGAAGACCATTCTTAGCCACAGTCGGAGAAATTATAGATGTAAAGAAAGGCAGACTGACATTCGAAGTAGGAGAAGAAAAAGTCAAATTCATTCTAACCCAATTTCTCCAAGCTCCAGCCATAGACAATACCTGTTATTTCATAGACGTTATTGACGAGTGCAAACGAGAAATTGAAAAAGAAGAGATTACCTATTCTGACATAATAAAGATCCCATCTCCTTTAATATTCGAATATGATAATTGGAAAGAACCTTATAAAGACAAAAGTTTATATGAAAGCTTAGCTCTTACACCTGACCTTATGCCATGCCCAAAGAAACCTGATATTAAACTCAAAACATTTCCTAACAATCTTAGATACGAATTTCTCGATTCGGAGCATAAATGACCAGTTATACTAAATGCAGACTTAGGACAACTCGAAACAGAAAAACTTTTAGACGTTCTAAGAAAATACCCAACTGCGTTAGGTTATAACATATCTAATCTGAAAGGAATAAGCCCTTCGATATGTATGCACCACATTATGCCAGAGGAAGATTGTAAAACTTCTAGAGACTTAGAGAAGGATTAATCTGATTCTAAGTACTATAGTCAAAGATGAAGTAAATAAGTTGTTAGATGCAGGGATTATATATCCGATATCTGACAATTAGTGGGTCAGCCTAGTGCATGTTGTACCAAAGATGGGAGGCATTACAGTCACTAAAAACGCCAGAGGCGAGCCTATAACACAAAGAGTAGTAACCGGGTACAGAATGTGTATCGATTACCAGAAACTAAACAAAGCTACCCGGAAATATCATTTTCCTTTGCCCTTCATCGATCAAATGTTAGAAAGATTAGCCCAACATTCATATTTTTGCTACCTAGATGGTTACTCAGGATTTTTCTAAATACTTATTCACCCTAATGACCAATAAAAGATAACATTCACATGCCCCTAGGGAACATTTGCTTATCGACATATGTCGTTTGGTTTATGTAACTCCCCAACGACATTTCAAAGATACATGATGGCTATCTTGGTTGACTTCATAGACGAAATCATGGAATTGTTTATGGATGATTTTTCCGTATGCGGACAATGTTTTGAAGGATGTTTATCTAACCTGGAAATGGTACTAGAAAGATGCGTAAAACAAATCTTGTATTAAATTGGGAAAAGTGCCATTTTATGGTCAGACGGGGAATTGTTTTAGGAGATGTGATATCCAACAGAGGCATCAAGGTAAATAAAGCAAATATAGAAGTGATAAAAGACCTTCAATCGCCTAGAACCGTAAAAGTTATAAGAAGTTTCCTAGGACACACTGATTTTTACTGACAATTCATTAAGGACTTATCTAAACTCACCAAGTCGTTGACAAATTTATTAATGAAAGGCACTGAGTTTATCTTTGACGAAGACTGTTTAAAAGCTTTTGAAACACTCAAAACAACTCTTATTACTGCATCCATCATGCAACCACCAGATTGGACACTACCGTTCAAGATTATGTGTGATGCAAGTGATTACGCTGTAGGCACAATCTTAAGCCAAAGAAAATATAAGAAACTTCACGCAATATATTACGCAAGTAAAACATTAGACCCCGCCCAGATGAATTACACCACAACAGAAAAATAACTCTTAGCCGTAGTATTCGTGCTCGAAAAATTTCGTTCTTACCTTGTAGGAACCAAAATCATCATTTATACCGATCACGCAACCATCAGATACCTTATAAGTAAAAAGGATGCAAAACCCAGATTACAAAGATGGATCTTATTACTTCAAGAGTTTAATTTAGAAATTAAAGATAAGAAAGGAACTGACAATGTAGTAACAGACCACTTATCATGTATGGAAGGAATTAAACCTGACCCAATACCAATAAACGATGATTTCCCTGATGAATGTCTAATAGCCAAATTAGAACAAGAGATATCCTCTCTAGACAAACAAAACAAAGAAGAAACAATGGAAGAAGTCTATGCGCAAACTACTTTTCCATGGTATGCTGACATAGTTAACTATTTAGCTGCCGGAGTACTACCGCCAGATCTTACTTATCAGCAAAAGAAGAAATTCTTAAATGATTTAAAATAGTATTACTGGGACGAACCATTGCTTTTCAAGCGAGGATCCGATAGTATTTACCGTTGATGCATCCCAGATGAAGAAATAGAAAACATAATTTCCCATTGTCACTCTACTCCTTACGGTGGACATGCAAGTACTTCTAAGACTTGTGCGAAGATCTTTCAATCAAGCCTATTTTTGCCCACTCTTTGAAAAGATGTTCACCTCGCCATTCTGAATTGCGACTGATGCCAATGCACTGGTAACATCTCGAGGCATGATGAGATGCCCCAAAAAGGCATTCTTGAAGTAGAAATTTTCGATGTTTGGGGAATTCATTTTATGGGACCATTCCTATCTTCTTTTGGAAATAAATTCATACTCGTAGCTGTCGATTACGTTTCAAAATGGATAGAAGCCATCGATTCTGCAACAAATGACACTCGAGTAGTCATAAAGCTTTTTAAGAACATTATCTTCCCAAGATTCGGTGTACCAAGACTCATCATAAATGACAGAGGATCTCATTTCATATCTAGAATATTTGATAAACTACTATTAAAATATGGAGTAAGGCACTGAATAGCTACACCTTACCATCCACAAACTAGTGGACAAGTAGAAGTCTCAAATAGAGAAATAAAACAGATTCTAGAAAAGACTGTAGCCACATCGAGGAAAGATTGGTCTATTAAATTACCAGAAGCTTTATGAGCCTACAAAATAACTTTTAAGACACCCATCAGAACCACACCATTCAAATTAGTCTATAGAAAATCTTGCCACTTGCAGGTAGAATTGAAACATAAAGCCTATTGGGCGATTAAAACCCTTAACTTTAACTACATTAACGCATGTGAGAAACGTATTCTAGACTTACATTAATTGGAAGAACTAAGACAAGACGCTTACGAGAACGCCCACATTTATAAGGAGAGAACCAAGAAATGACACGACAAGCGAATTTCTAGGAAATAATTCAATGTGGGAGATGTCGTTCTATTATTCAATTCTAGACTTAGGTTGTTCCCAGGAAAATTACGATCTAGATGGTCCGGGCCTTTTGAAATAACTAATGTTTTAAGTTGTGGTGCTATTGAAATTAAAGGTAGGTCTAATGCACCGTTTATAGTAAATGGAAAACTCCTTAAACATTACAATTGCGTAGAAGACAATCAATATTCAATGGGTCTGAAATTGGCAGAATTGCAATCAGAAACCTTAGATTAGTTTCCCATAAGCTATGTCGAGCCCCGATATTAAATGAAGCGCTTAGTGGGAGGCAACCCGCGTTTTTAATTTTTAATCTTTACTTTAAAATTTTCATTTTATTTAGTTTTTCAAATTTTGTCGATGTTTAAAATTCACTGATTTTTGTGTGATTTATTTTACTGTGTGATTCCAGGATTTTAAGGTTTTCTACCTTCTACTCATCTTTCTCTATTTTTCACTGACTTTGACCATGACTGCCAAGCTGATTGTGGATTTTAGAGATGGCTTCCAGAGGCGTCGTTATGAAGCTTTAGCCCTACGACCTATGGCCCTGACCAAATTTGCCCATGGACCTACCATGAAAGCTTTAGGCGTAGGTGCTAGCATTGATTACTTGTTAGCCAACTAGGTTGGCACAAATTTAGACTTAGGAAACATAGAACCTACTATGAGAAATCCTTAAAATTCCTGAGTTCATTGACTTACCACCCTAACTGCGGGAAAGTCTTGACCAGAGGAAAGATAACATTTAGACTATTTGGATACCCCTGTGAGTTTAACATCAATGAGATAGCTAACCTTTTAGGCTTTCCAGATGGCCCTATTGTTTTCTCAGAAGCACATGAAAATTTGTTTGCATATGGTGAGTTAGATAATTTTTTGAGTAGTATCTCAGGAAGACCTGATCATGACCAATACCCTAGGCTGTCCACTGAAATACATAACCCAGCTATTAGGTATTTTCATATGATCCTAGCTTACACACTGTTCGGAAAAGCTGAAAGTGATAACACCGTTTCAAGAGATGAATTATTTATCATGTATTGTGCTTTCACTTCCACAGAGGTTAATGCAGTCACCTTTATGTTTGCCAACTTTTGCAAAATTATTCAGAGTGATCACCGTCAGATTTTGATAGGAGGATTGGTTACTAAAATTGTTGAAGCAATGGGATTTAAACCCCGACTTGCTAAGATTACCCCACTTGGAGAGTTTAGGCCTATGAATATCACCTTCTGTTTTGAGAGAGCAATGTTGTATGACCGCGGACTTGACCATTTCAAGCTCCTAATCAATGGCGAAGTTGTGCCACATTTAGTATTACCTGATCATGAGCGCACTAGTGTGCATAAGAGGGAAAATTGGCTATTTGATTTGGATGAACCTATTTATGAACCAGGTGATGCTTGGTCTAAATCTGATATAGATCCTAAGACTCCATCAAATTATTATGATTCAGATGATATGATTGAAGATGTAGTGAAACCAAAATAGGAAGAAGGACTTAAATTTAAGACACCTACACCAATTCCGACAAACCCCGAGCTTACTTTAGAAAGTCTACAAACTGATATTCAAACCATGCAATCCGACATTTGCGACTTGCGCATCAATATTATTACTTTAAGAGATATGGCAATGGACCAGTTTGAATATTTGAGGGATGTAGTTGACTCAATCCGCAAAAGTCGTGGCTAATTTTCATCGACAATTTAATCATAATTTTTTCCCAAATTTTTATTCAATTATAGCATTTTAAGTTTAGTCAAAATTTTAATTTGAAGTCAATTTTAAATTTTCAGTTTATTTTGAATTATTACTCTTGCATTTTGTTAAATTTTAATAAAGTACTTTGGTTTTATATTGATATGCTATTCTTTAAATTTTGATTGATATTGAAGTTGAGAAATATTATAAACTTAGTATAAAAAAGGATAATGTGTTATGTGTGTTAAAGTCTATCAGTTAAGACATTTATTATTGCACTGCTAGTTGATATAATGCTGCATAATTTTACCTACTGATAGAAAAAGTTTTCATTTCCAATACTGATATATATATATATATATATATATATATATATATATATATAGCATGACTGTCATTTACCTTATTTTGTTACCTGCTATATATCCTATATGCATGAAATATGTTACATGTACAATATGTATGATGCAGAGGAGTAGGTATTGTGTTTATTAGAAACTGGAATTTTCTAGTCAGACGCTCGTCTAAGCTATGAGGCGGCTGTCTCAAGCTTCAGACAATCGTGACAACGTCCAGACAATCGTCTCATTTCCCAACGTTCATTTCTTCTAACAATCGTCAGAGTTGTTGCAACCCCACCATCGTTTGTCTCCAATGGCTATGATTCTTCTTCTATAAATACAACCCTCTAAAAATTTCATTTTCACATAATCAACACTCTCTTAGCAATTTTTCTCAGCTTTTACAACTTTTGTTTCTAATTCTAGTTGCTGCATAAATTCTTTTTCAACACCAGCAACCACCCTTTCCCCCCAAATTCATCAAACCAACCACCGTTCTTCATCCCTATTATTCTACACCTTCCTAAAAATGGCTGAGCATAGACCTGCACCGCTAGTTTTAAGAAAAGGAAACGCTGGAGTTCTCCAACGGGCTTTCTTTCAGGAGTACCGCGGGAGGGGAGTCAACATCACCAGTTACACCAATGAGGATTTCCTAACTCGTTTAGGTCTCCTCGACAACGTTAACTATATGATGGATATGACTCATCTCACGGCGCTCTGCCGAAGCAACCGACCAACCTATGTCCTGCTCGTGATGGAATTCCTTAGCTCGTTCGAGTACCACACACCTAGGGGAGAAACAAAATTTCTTACGGGGAACATTACCTTCCGTATGTTCGCAACAGAATTCTCCGTAACTCAAGAACAATTCAGTGAGTGGTTTGGGTTCCCTTATGGTGAAGGTGTTCACCTAACTGTTCCGAAGGGAGGAGATTGGCAAGTTTCAACTTTTGATATGTGGGAGGAATTATCTGGTGAAAAAGAGGATGGATGGGAGGAGTTGTACGCAATGCACATTCAGAACCCCGCTATCCGATATTTTCAAAGGGCTGTGTCAAGTGTTATCTTTGGGAGAGCCAACAACCACAAGGTAAATCAAAAGGAGTTTTTTTTACTGTGCCTTTTTCGATATGCAAGTCGATCCCGTCGCCTTCATCTTCGAAAACATCAAATATATATGTAATAGAGGGAAATCTCCCTTATGCTTTAGCGACATGATCACCGATATCGCGCTTAAGTTGGGTTTAGAGGAAAACATGAACCAGCTACAAGGATCACCTGCCATATACCTTGACATGGAGTTCTGCAAGGCAAGCCACTTGATCAAGGCAAGAAAAGATGGCAGGCATAACCTAGTCGTGAACGAGAAAGTTATCAGAAACATCATCCTGCCCTATCACACCAGGACAGATGTAAGAAATCGGGCCAACTGGTACTTCGATCTCCGAGCTCCTTCACCAGGTACGGTTGCACAGGAAGCTCAACCAGACGCCAGAGTAGATGAAGTCCAACATATTTTGGATGATGAGGAGAGAGTACAATAGAAAGTCGCTGAGTTTGCAAGCACCAGCACATCCACTAGGCGCCGAACTAGGAATCAACAACCCGCATCTATGGATGACATTATGGCGGCAATAATCCAAAACCAGGAGGTGCAACAGAAGCAATATGAAGATTTTGCACAAAGGATGAAGAGGATGGAGGTGACGCAAACATTGCACGAAAGGCTGATAGCTTCCAACACCGAGGCTTTGGGAGGCCTGACAAGTCGAGTTCAGGCGTTGCACGAGTACATCCATAAGGAGGGTATACCGGATTATGTAGCGAACTACGGACATAGTGTTATCAAAGGCAGATCCATAGGAAGAGGCCAAAGACCACCGCAACAGGAGTAGTTACTTTTTAGTTATTTCTTTTAGTAGTTTTTAGTTTTGTTATATTTTCATTTTATTTCTTAGGAGTGTACCTATCTCACAACATTGAGGACAATGTCTGAGATAGTGTGGGAGAAGGTATTAGATTTCCTTATTCAATTGTAAGAAACCAAATTAAATTAATCAAAAAATCCAGTTTCAAAATTCTCTCAACTATTTTTAGCATTACACAATTTTTTTTATTCCTTTGTAATATTTTCACTTAGCATACCCTTCAAGTATATAGGTTAATAGAAAATGTTAGAGAAACTGAGAAAGACTTAAAAAAACTTATATAGTCTTGACACCTTGAACCCTTAGAAGCAATATCGATTTGGATACCTATTATACCAAAGTCTAAGCTTTAAGTCTAAATTATCCCCAAGTAGTTTATTTTAGCAGTCAGCACCGCCTGAAGTACAAGCTGTTAGAACAAGATTTTGATTCTACCTCTCTTATATAGTTTTGATGATAACAATATTTTATAAGAACAAATTATAGCACTAAATCTTTCTCTATGTGTAGGATAGAAGTTCTCAAGAAAAGGATGTTTCTAAGGTTGATTAGCATCTTCTAATGGTACTCAAGCCAAGCGCACCTTCTGTAGAAGATCTGATGATAGAAAGAAGTTCTCATCAAATAAGCTTTCATTGCTGCGCAATTTCAAACACACTCTGATGGGAATTTATTATATTCTGATTCTCATAATGAAGGATAATCAAGAGGGAATCAAGAATAACGGCTGGGAACATAATCTTTATTTTTGGAAGGACTTTATGGCTATTTACAATCATCCAAATATGGCATCAGATGTTCCCAATGGATCTCCTATTCAAACGCCTATATAAAGGAGATATCTTGAAGAAATTGAAGTTCTAACACACGCACATAAACTTTTATCAATTTCTTACTTTGTGCTTAAGTTCTGTAAAAACTATCACCAAGTGATAATAGCTTTCTGAAGCAATTATTGTTACAACATTTTGTAAACTCTTTGTGATTTCCTTGAGTGACTAGTGTAGTAAGTAGACTCAAGATGACTTTGACTATATGTCTTAGTGATTGTATTCATAGTTTTTGAATAGTGGATTAAGACCTCGTTGAGAGAGGCAAAATCACCTTGGCGGGTGGACTGGATGTAGTTTGAGTTCAAACGAACCAGGATAAATCAAAGTGTCTTTTACAGTCATTTTTTATAAAACCCAATTCCAACCCCCTTCCTTGTGTTTTTTTCTCCTTCAATTTGCATCAGAGCTCTAGGTTCTGAGAAATACACTTAACCGTGTCAGTAGAAGATCCAGAAAACAAACACAATGGCAGATTCAATCAACAACAACAATAATTATTAAAATGACAAGATTAATGGAAAACCTCCAGTGTTCAATGGTGACAACTTTGACTATCAGAAGGATGTTCTGGAGAGTTTCTTTCTAGCTCTGGATGGAGATCTCTGGGATATGGTGACAGATGGATACATTCATCCTGTTGGAGCAGATGGTCAGAAGATCGAAAGAAAGAAGATGTCAGCTCAACAAAAGAAGGAATTCAGAAACCATCACAAGGCCAAAACCATACTTCTGAGTGTTATTTCCTACACAGAATATGAAAAGATAACTAACATTGAATCAACCAAACACATGTTTGACTCTCTGAGGATGACACACGAAGGAAACACTCAAGTCAAGGAGACAAAAGCTCTAGCTCTTATCCAGAAGTATGAAGCTTTCAAAATGGAAGAAGATGAAACAATTGAGAAAATGATCTCAAGGTTTCAAATTCTGGTTGTTGGACTAAAAGTTCTGGACAAAGGCTACTCAACAGTAGATCATGTGAAAAAGATCATTAGAAGCTTTCCAAAGGCTTGGAGACCCATGGTCACTGCTTTGAAGCTATCAAAGAATCTGAATGAGACATCTCTTGAAGAATTGATTAGCTCACTGAGAAGTCATGAGATAGAACTAGAAGAAGATGAACCTCAGAAGAAAGGTAAGTCTATTGCTCTTAAATCTAACAAATCTGATTCTAAAGCTTTGCAGGCAGAAGAAGAAGAAAGTTCTGGAGGCTCATTAGAAGAAGACGAACGATCTCTTTTATCCAGAAGAGTTCAACAACTCTGGAAGCATCGTCAGAAGAAGTTCAGAAATCCCAGAAGATCAAGCAATCCTTCAAAATCATCATCTGGTCACAGGAACCCTAGAAGCAAAGAAGTAGTGTGCTATTAATGCAAGGAACCTGGACACTACAAGAGTGATTGCCCAAAACTTCAGAAAGAGAAGCCTAGAAATAAATTCAACAGAGATAAGAAGAAAAGTCTCATGGAAACATATGATGATTCAAAATCTTCTGAAGTAGATTCAGACTTAGAAGATGAACATGCCAACATTGCATTAATGGCAAAGATACCAGAAGAATTTAACTCATCAGAATCAAAATTAGATTCTGACACAGAAGAGGTATTTTCTAAACTTACTAGATCTCAATTAGAAGATAGCCTCTCATAAATTCTTGAAAAATATCAGAAACTTCAATTCAAATACAAATACATAAAACAAAGTCTAGTATCTGAATCAGAGGAAGTTAGAAAACTGAGGTCAGAAATCTCTGAGTTAAAAGAAAGTATTTTAAAATGCAAAATTTCCCTTGAAAAACTAAGAACTCAGAAGGAATCTAAATCAGAAATTCTACCCAGTTCTGATAATATCGTAAAGCAATATGAATACAGTTTTAAAAAATTTCTAGCTAAAAACATAGATAGAAGAAAAATTGCCTCAATGATCTATGGAGTTAGCAGAAACCGAAGAAGAGGTATATGTTATATGAAAACTAAAGGAGAAGAAACTTTGAAGTTTAAACAAGTTGATGACATGATTATAAAAGTTAATACTCCTTTAAGTTCTCATTTCACCTATGGTCATAATCATGATCTGGAATATACTAAGTAATTTTCTTCTGGAAAATAATTTTATCAGAGGGAAAGTGGACACAACTCTCTTCTACAAAACCTTTAAAAATGACATTCTGATTTGTCAAATATATGTAGATGATATTATTTTTGGTTCCACTAAAAGTGCCTTGGAAGGAATTTTCTAAGTCTATGCAGGCAGAATTTGAAATGAGTATGATGGGAGAATTAAAGTTCTTTCTGGGAATACAAATCAATCAAACACCAGAAGGAACACATATACATCAAAGCAAATATGTCAAGGAACTTCTAAAAAAATTTGATATGTCAGACAGTAAGATTTCCAAATCTCCTATGCATCCCACATGTATTATGGAAAAGGAAGAGGTAAGTAAGAAAGTAGATCAGAAGATCTACAGAGGTATGATTGGCTCTCTTCTCTACTTAACTGCCTCAAGACCAGATATTTTGTACATCCTATGCTTATGTGCTAGATTCTAATCAGATCCTAGAGAAACTCACTTAACAACAATTAAGTGAATCTTTAGATATCTGAAAGGTACTACTAATCTTGGTCTATGCTACAGAAAGTCCAAAAATTATAAACTCGTAGGATACTGTGACGTTGATTTTGTTGGAGATAGAGCAGAAAGAAAGAGTACTTCTGGAAGTTGTCAATTTCTGGGAGACAATTTAATATCTTGGTCCAGTAAAAGGAAATCAAACATAGCACTATCAACTGCTGAAGTTGAATACATAGCAGCAGCTGGATGCAGTACTCAGATGCTCTGGATGAAAAACCAGCTTGAGGACTTCAATATCTATGAGAGTAAAATTCCCATCCTCTGTGATAATACTTCTACTATTTGTCTTTCTAAAAGCCTGATCTTACACTCTAGAGCTAAACACATAAAAGTTAAACATCATTTCATTAGGGACTATACTCAGAAGGGGATTCTGTTTTTAAAATTTATAGATACAAATCACCAATGGGATGATATTTTTACAAAACACCTGACTGAAGATAGATTTAATTTCATTATGACTAATCTCAGTATGGAATTATGCCCAGAATGAAAACATTTAAATTTATGCATTTAACTCTCAGAAGTTCTGTATCATTTTTTTGTCTTTTTCTGTTCAAAAGTTTTTTAACATGATCTGACTATTTACTTCTTAGACTTCTGTGTTAAAAGAATAACATGCAGATCATAACATCAACACATGTCAATGAAACTCTGAGGAATCCTATAGAATCAAAATACGTGTTCATACTCTGAAAATGGATAGAATATGCATTTGGACAGTTGTTCTCTACAGAAGAATACATGTTCAAGTTCAGGGAAATTGAAAGGGTTGAAAAGACACAATTGAGGCGCAAGTCATTGGTAACTGTTCCAAAAGTTTTACACCACTCACTTGTCAGAACTCATTAAATGCAAATTAATCATGATGTTTTATGCATTAAAGTTTTCCACTAATTATACGTTTCTTTTATTTCCTATTAATTCTATATAAATGTATGTTTTCACCTCACAAACACTTATAATTACTCTGCAGGAGTAACCCTTATAATTTCCTAGGAAGACTAGTTAAGGACTTGGTGCCCCGGGATCCTTGGATGTATCCAGTTCTCCAGGTTGAGGTCGCTTTCCGCCTCGTCTTCCAGGTTGTTAACAACATCTGGGGTGAGCATCCCCACACTGATGAACTTGGGCTCTTTAGCAGCCTCTGATTGATCTTGTCGGAATGGTTTGTAACCCAAACCGAATCTTTCCTCCTTCTTTTCCACTGGCAGCAGCTTGCCCTAGCCTTAGGCATTACCATCTTCAACAACCTTTTGGGCTTACTGATAGGAGACAATTGAAGTACCCATCCTGTCTTCCTGGGATGCAGCAAATACTTCAGTCGTCGCCTCATTGACATTCAGGGCCTCGAACCCCTGGCTCATAGTTTCATGGATTTCACCACCCATCTCAATATACTTGTATGTAGCCAGATGGCTAACAAATATGTCCTCTTCACCACAGATGGTGATAATTTGTCCTTCCCACTCATATTTCAATTTCTGGTGAAGGGTCGACGTCACTGCGCCTGCGGCGTGAATCCATGGTCGACCCAACAAACAACTGTAGGCTGGCTGAATGTCCATCACGTAGAAAGTATTCTTAAAGACCTGCAGACCGATTATCACTGGCAGCTCCACCTCCCCAAGAATAGACCTCTTCGAGCCATCAAAAGCCTTGACCACAAGGTTACTTGGCCGGGGAGCTATTCCGTCATATTCGAGCTTGACGAGAGCTTTCTTGGGTAAGACATTGAGTGAGGACCCAGTGTCTACAAGAACATGAGATAGTACAGCCCCTTTGCACTCTAGGGTTATGTGCAAAGCTTTGTTGTGGTGATGTCCTTCCATTGTCAAGTCAGCATTGGTGAATCCTATCCCATGGCTAGTATTGACATTAGATACCACTGTCTTAAGTTGATTCACTGTGATCTCTTCTGGCACGTAGGCAGCGTGCAAAACTTTGAGCAGTGCATCCTGATGGGCCTCGGAACACAACAACAGGGATAGTATAGAGATCATAGAAGGAGTCTGGTGGAGCTGGTCCACAAATTTGTAGTCACTTCTCTTAATTATCCTCATAAATTCAACCACATCCTGATCAAAGGATGATTTATGAGTCTCTTTTGATGCAGATTCTTCAGGTATCACACTCTTCCCTTTGGCTTTGGCAACAACCTCTGCTTCAGTATTAGTTCTTGGAACTTGTGACGCAAAGAGGCGTCCACTTCGGGTGAAGCCTCTGCCTCCCCCGACATTATCCACTTGGGGAGTAGGAACTGAAGAATCAAGAAGGACTTTTTCTCCATTGCAGTAAAGGTCAGCACCATAATGCCATGGTACAACACTGTCTTTATCATATGGAATTGGCCCCGGCACCGTGATGGTGACTGGGCTCACTGCAGCAGATGTTGGAACTGTTATTATATGTGGATCATAGAAGATAGTGACAAGACTTTTGGTGGATGTTGGTGGTGATGAATTGAAGCTTGATTGAAACTGTTGTTGAGATTGTTGAAAGTTGCTGGAATTTGGGACTGTTGTAGGGTCATAATAGATAGTAACCGTGGAGACATCATTGTTGGTGGTTGTCGGAGTTGTAGAAGGAGATGAAATAGAACTGTTGTTTGTTGAAGTGAAGGAAGAAATGGTTGCTGAAGTTGTAGCTGAATAAGTAGGAACAATGGTTGTTGCAGTTGTAGAAGAATCACTTGTTGTTGAAAAAAGAGTTGTTGGTGTTGTAGAAGCAGTTGTTGTTATTTGCAGAATGCCTTCTTTGATCAAGCCATTGATGCCATTCCTCAAGCTTGCACACCCGTTCTTAGAAACCTTGCAAGATTCACAATAGGCCTCACAACCTGGAAACACTTGGCATTTCAAAATCTGAGCTTTAACCTCTGCCAGAGGTGTTTGAATACTTGCAATATCTTCTATTAATATCATGGGTGAGCCTTCTTCTATAGCATTAATCCTTGGCCCATTGTGGCTTGGCATAGGATTTTTTATGACATTGGGAGGAGGTGCAAATTTCAGGGCCTTTGAATCTACCAGATCCTGGACCTTCATATGCAGAGCCCTGCATTTTTCTGTGGAGTGACCAGGTGCATTGGAATGAAAAGCACACCTAGCGTTGACATTGTAGTTTCTTGGAAGGTTCTGAGGATCCTGTGGAGCCAATGTCCTAAACTCAACAAGATTGAGCTTTAGGAGTTGTGGCAGCAGTGTAGCATATGGCATTGGAATAAGGTCAATCACCCTGTTGATCTGGGATGGCCGCTGTTGAAAAGGGTGTTGTTGTTGATTGTTCTTATTGTTGTTGTATGATCTCTGTTGAGGAAATTGTGGTTGTTGCGGGAAGTGCTATGGTTGTTGAGTATACTGAGGAGGTGGAGTAGGAATAGTAACAGCAGCAACTGATCTGGGCAGATATTGGGGTCTCCCTCTTCCCATATGTACAGAATTTGTTTCACCAGATCTACGGGGCCCAGCAAATGACTTCCTTGCACTGCTTGAATTGGCACAGTTGTCAGAGATCTTTCCCATCTTCAGTAGGTTCTCTATTCTTTCCCCAGTTATCACCACATCTGTAAAGCTGGTGGAAGAAAATGCAACCAATCTGTCAATATAGGTACCCTGGAGAGTATTCATGAACATGTCTGCCATCTCCCTTTCAGACATCGGGGGTTGAACGGCAGCAGCTAGTTTCCTCCACCTTTGGGCATACTCTCAAAAGCTTTCACAGGAAGACTGAGACATTCCCATTAGAAGGGTCCTGTTTGGAGCCATGTCCAGATTATATTGATACTGACGGATGAAAGCTTCAGCCAAGTCTTTCCAGTTTCTTACTGTGGCTCTGGTCAAGTGAGAATACCATTCTCGGGATGCCCCTGTCAAGTAATCCTCGAAGTAAAACATCCACAACTTCTCATCCATAGTTTATTCTTTTAATCTTCCCAAGAAAAACTGAAGGTGGGTACGTGGGCAGGATGTGCCATTATATCTTTCAAAACAAGGGGGTTTGAACTTGTGAGGAATTCTCACCCCTTCCACCAATCCCATGTCCATGACATCAAAACCTAGAGAGTTTTGGGATTCAAGAGACCTTAGCTTCTCTGCAATTTCATCCAACCGACGGTCGTAAACTTCTTCCCCAACCCCAACCACAGTAAACTGTTCTTCTTGAGGATCCTCCTGCAAGACCCTTCCTCCAGTAGTGTTACCCTGGGTATTTCTTATGGCGTTGATGTCTGGGTTTAGGTGAGGTCCAAACTATGGTGGATCAGTGCGAGGCTGCACGTGATCATTGTTACTGGTACCTCCTGTACCTGGATGGTGTTCCTCGGGAGTTTGTCGCTCAACCAACTCCCTCACTCTTTCCTGGCTCTGAGCTAGACCAGTCATCACAGTCATAAATTGGTTCATTTGGTTTCTCATCTCGACCCTATCATTGGCCATCTGGGCCCTCACTTCAGTCAAGTCTTGTTGAACCCGATCCATCTGTAATCCCGGAAGGTTGTTTCTCGTCGGATACCGGTGTATTCTGTTGACAGGGAACACTCTTCTGCGAGTAATGTTTCCTGAAACCACAACAAAGTGAGAAACAACAACAAAATAAAAACCTAAAAAACAAAGAAAATGTTAGTATGCAATACAGGATGCCTATTTGTCTTCCAAGGGTATCCGGTTTGGTTCTTCGGTTTTGACCTTTCCAAACCTCGAGGAAATGTTGATGATGTTGCAGAGAGAGATAAAGCACACAAAGATAATACAAACCATATGTATTACAAAGAGTGAAGATACATAGTTTGATTACAATAACATTCCCATGGCGGGTCAAAATACATCAACAAAAGGAAAATACAATCAAAATGAAGTACAAACAAAAAGAGTCAAACATCCAATCCAAAGTCATCTTCTCTGACTTCCTTCAGGAGGGCCTCAGTCACTGGACCAATCGGGTGCTCTGTGACAGTCATGATGAAGAGGTTCCTTGTGGCAATGGCACTGGTCAACTTCTTATGCTTATCCTAATCCTTTGACCTCTTCAACCCTGCTTAGAGCTTCAACTCAGAGATCTCCTTCTGTGCTGCTGTCAAAGCTGCCTGATTCTTCTTCTAACTAGCTTCCAATTGCTCTATCTTAGTTTGGGTTCTTTGATCTTCCTATGCACGGGCCTCAGTGATCCTGATCCACCTAGCCTGGCTCTCCTCCAAATAATGCTCTGCCCTAGCCTTCTGAGTCTTTGCTTCCTTGCAAGCATTTTTTAGCACTAACTCCCCTGCCCTAGCCATCCTGATGTAGTCGTCCATCTTCTCAATCTTGGTTAAGTGCTCAATCCGGAGCTTCTCTAACCTCTCATTATCTAGACGACTGTCATTCCTCTCCCAGAGGGTCTTCTTCAAGGCTTCAGAGAGCTGAGTATTCCTCTCTTTCAGTTTCTCAAACTCTTCCAAACTGATAGTAGCTGCAGGTTGTACTGTTGATGGCCCAGGTGTATCCTCTAAAGTGAATGGCATCCGGGTGATCTGCCCCCTGGTACGAGACCAATCAAGATACTGTGCTGAAGCTATATTGTTGCATTTGCCCAAAATAGTTGTCCCCTTAGTCTGAATGTTGTCCCAGGCCTAGGCTGCCTGTCTGACAATAGCAGAGTTGTGCTGGATGTCACAATAGAGGGTTTCAGTCAAGTCTTTCCCTCTTGGGGGATGAACCAAAGAATACCCTAATTGTCTCTTAAAAAGTAAAGGGTTGTAGTTGATTCAACCTTTTACTCCAATCAAAGGAACATTAGGATATTGCCCACAACTAGTAATGATGTCTTTGCCCTTGGTGCTCATAGTGCACCATATGATGTCTTCTGATGTCATGGAAATCAATCTATTAGCCCATTTCCTTGGATGATGAGGGTTCAAGAAAGTATATGACTTTGGCAAGTGCCTTAACAACCAACAGTAATAGAGGGGTGCACATCATCTGATCAGTCTTCCCCTTTGCTTCTCATTCCTTTGGTGCACTGAATAGTAGAAGTCTCCAAGCAAGGTGGGAACTGGGTTCCTCAGCAAGAACAGGTGAATAGAATTCTTGCTTACAAACTTTGGCTCGTCTGCAAACAAGATAACTCCATATATGTTGAGAGCTAGAAGTGCACAAACAACATCCCACTTCCCTGCTGCAACATGCAGGGTGGCATGGGAGATCAAGAAATCTAGGTGAAGGCCTGGAACCCCAACCTTGGTGGTCATGCTCTGATCAATGAGGGCAGGCTCCAAGTACAAGGCCTTAGCTATGTCTTCATTCTTGGGAGCAACCATCTCAGGGTTGAAAGGAATCCCTCTCCTGACAAGGACACCTAACAACATGGAAAATTCTTCTAGCAGAGGTCCCAATTGAAAATCAGGGAATGTGAAGCATCTGAGAAGAGGATCATAAAACTGCAAGCAAGTATGGATCATGCTCCTCTGGGATGCATCAAGGTCCATGATCATGTCCAATATGCCTCCATAATGTTCCCTGAATAATGGGACATGATAAGGGGTAATGAGAGACTGAATCTGTCTGATGCCTGTCAGAGTGAGCTCAAAGAAGTGGTATGTGATGTTGCTCTTCCCGGAAGTGTCCATGCTGATGATGGGTGCTGGTGAAGAAAACTGAAGGTCACTGCTGATGAAGGTCACTGAAGAAAATACTGAAGAAGAGTCTCTGATGAAGACAGCTGATGGAGAGAACTGGAAAGAGTCTCTGGTAAAAATGCTGGTGGAGAATCTCTGATGAAGATACTGGTGCAAATAACTAAAGAAGTCTGAGCAGCAGAACAGGTCAAAACCAAACCAAATATAATAAGTTGGATACCCTGTAAAACAAATAGGCAAATGTTAAATGATGCAAAAATGATGTATGCAGAATGATATGCAAAGGGTTTGTGATCAAGTGCTGGATCTGTTATCTGCCTTGATAGGGTCCATGTGTGTTCATAAGTCCGGATGGGGGCTTAGAAAACCAGTAACCAGGTGGGGGACTCAAATAAAGAGTCACAAATCCAGGGTTTCACAAAAACTGTCCAAAAAATACAACCTTAAACAACATTAGTAACAAGGGTATGATGAGGCCAAGGGTTCCTGCAAACCCGTAAAAATCCCAACCCCTTCACATGTATTGTTCTAGAACAAAGATCCTCAGACTTGGATCAGTTATGAGAAGTGTAAACACTTCTAACCCGGAGGTACAATGTTTACAATAACCATAAAAGATCCTCCTCTAATTTACCTCAAATGCTGAAGGTCATAAAAGGTCATCCAGACTTAGCAGGCTTCCCAGATAGCCCTAGTACTACAGGAAATCTGTAGCACAGAGTTCTCAAGAAGAAACCCATGTCTGAACCGTGTTTCATATTCCTGCACCAGACCAAAATGGAATGGGAAAGAATATGAAGCTACTTTAGCCTATGTGTCACTCAGGTCCCCGATATGGAACCTTAATCACTCAATGATCCCCACCCACCAAGGAAACAGTAGATCCAACACATATGATAATGACAGTATGAAATGCATAAAAACTGTAAATGAAAGCAAGAAATAAAGTTGTACATAAAGCAACAAATAAGTAAGCACGAGTAGCACATAACACCCCTGTAAACACAAATCAAACAAGCACTAGGAGGAACCCACACAAAAGAACCAGAAGCCCTGGTTGCAATATAAGGGTCCCCAGCAGAGTCGCCAAGCTGTCGCTCCCCCGAAAAGACACCTGGTCAGATAGGGTACAGACGCAAACGGTCGGCGAAAAGAGAAATGAGATGAAGGTGAATAGAGTTGCCAGCTAGGCATTTTTATCCCGAAGGAAAGGTAATGCTGCATAAACCTAGAAAAATATGGATAAGACGGTCACGAACCAGAGAAACTAAGAAAGGGGGTTGGTTACAACCTGGGAAGGTATTAGCACCCAGATTGTCTGTCATACTCGACGGGATCCACACTTAAAAGATTGTGTTTAAAAGGGGAGGTGTATGTGCTATCTTTGTGCAAAAGCTAGAAAGGAATATACAAGTGTCAATGCAAAAGGGAAGCGAAATGCTCAGGAATGAGGATTAAAAGAGAATGCTAAAAGAGGTGGAAGACACAGAGACTTTTGTTCGATAACTGTTAAGTTATGCCTACGTATCCTCTCGTGCAATGAGGAAGTCAGAACACCATAGTTCGACTCAAAGAGACTTAAAATAAATTGACTGTGAACTGCTTACATGTCTATGCTCAAGTGTATGACTCGTCTGGCTCGAGTGCTAACTGTCTTGCATTAGACGGAAGAAGCAAGTTCTTGTTTATGAATGAAGGTGATGAGAAAAGAATCCCGAAGGAGACGATTATTGTTTGTTTTTGTGTTTTCAGTTTTTTTATTGCTTTTGGTGTTTTTTCTTAAGTTAATGAGCTTAAGCCTAAATCAAAGGTTTGTAAACTCATTATATCCTCCCTGATTAGGGATAATGAGAATACTTTAAGTATGAGATAAGCATCTCACCTTAATTGCCTTGATGATGTAGGATTAAGATCATTAACCTACTTGTGATTATTTAGATGTTTTTGGGTTTTGTTTAGTCTTAAGTTATGAGTTTAAGCCATAATCAAAGATTAGTGAACTCATTACACCATCCTAATAGAAGGATGATAGATGAGAACACTTAAGCTGAGGAAGATACCTCAACTTAATCCATGGTTAGGGATTAAATTCATGACAAAACAAGCCTTTATTAAATGGATTTTAATTAAAGATTAAATTAAGAAGTGAGTTTTATGATTTGTAAGACAACTTGATGGGGACTTGTCCATTAAACGCTAGGGTTAGTCCTTCTTAACCATAAAGGAAGAATTAGAACCCTAATGTAAGGCCCAAGTTACAAGTTAATGTTTTAGTGATTATTAGATGGATTTATTAAGAGGTTTAAACAGATTAAGGGTTTAACACTTAGGATTAAAGTTATACACTCCATCCTAAGAGAAGGATGCATGCATAACCCTAATTCCAAAGTCCTAAAACCTTAAAGGTTCAGTCTCTAATTATGAGATGAGAAGAGAGACACAAAGAAAACTCAAAGGTAAAATCTAAGGGGGACTAATAACAACCCTAATTGTTATCATGCTTGGATATTCCTATGGTTTGTGAGATTTAAGGAAGGTCTTCAAGGAAGCCACCAATGGAAGAAGCAGATGAAAGGAGGAAGAAGCAGAAGAACAAGTTACTTACTTCATTGAAGAAGATAAGTAACTTGAAGAAAGAAAGGAAGAGAAACACAAGTGAGCAAGCCCACTAAAAGACAAACAAAAATGCAGCAAGGATGTAATATGAGAGGATGAGAAGAGGTGGGAGGTGAAGGCAAATCCACCTCCCAAACAAACTTACCATTAACCTGAAAAGTTAGCACAAGATGCATAATGAAAGAAATGAAATGAAACAATGCATATGCAAGGGCAAAAACCAAAATCAGAAGCATGTACATGATTCAAATGATGCTATGATATGATGCAAAGGAATACAAGATGCATATGTGTGATCATACAAGAGAATGAATGCAAATGAAGCATGTAGGAAGCATATAAACACATGGATGTTTATGGGATGAAATGGATGCAAAGCATAGCAAATGTATGAATGAATGATCAAGCAATGTTTAAGCAATGTCTTAAGATGTCTAAGATGGTATACAAATGCTTAGAATGGCATGTCAAGTTCATATATTCATGCAATGCAATGTAAGATGCAAGTAAAGATGCAAAATTAGGGTTATATGAAAGGATGAGATGCAAATGGCAAAGACAGAAGCAAATGATATGATAAAAATTGAAAATGCACTCAAAGGAACCCTAAACCTACACTAGATTACCATCCAAAGGGGGAGGTCAGAAGCTAAACCTAGAAGGAGTTATGAATTTCCCAAGTTTCTAGGGTTTTTTGGGTGATTCTCAATGTAAAATGCCAAACAAACTGGAAATGCAAGATAAATTCATGCCAAAAATATCCTAGGTACTACATGATATGTTTAAAACAATGCAAAAAGAACCAACTTCAAACCCTTCATGGTTAGGCAGAAATGATTTTTCAAAGGTTAGGGTTAAAAAATGTGATTTTAGGAACCCTAAATTCAAAGAAAATTGTCAAATGACGATCAAGACCAAAAAGAAATTTGTATGAGGGGTTTGAAAATGTTCCTAAATGTGTTAAGATGCAACATGAATTTTTGGGTGATTTTTAGAAACTTAAATGCTATTTTAATTAATTAAATTCAATTAATTAATTAAAATAAACATTTAAATATTTTAAAAATTCTTTTTATATGCAAAAAATAAAATAAAAAAATCATTTTCTGATTAAGAAAAATATTTGAAATAAAAATGTAAAAGGAAATATTTTTGGGATTTTTCTAAGTATTTTAAAATAAATATGCAAGAAAAATGAATAAAAATGAAATAAAAATGAATAAAAGGGGAAGTCAACGCATCTGATGGATGAGATTCAAAGGGAAAATGGAGGGAATTGACTGCGCGCCAAATCCAAAGACCCACATTCAAATTGGCCTTAATTATTTGATTAATTTAATTAAACTGAATTAACCCTAAGTGAAATGATCCCAACCATTCATTCACGCGCTAATCACCATCTAAAGGCCCACATTCAAACTGGACAACTAAACCCTAATTACAAACCCTAATGACTTTCAGGTGACCAAAATCCCAACTTCTTCCCTAGGTCAAATTAGGAGCTCTAACTCTCCAGATCAACTCTCCTAATCATTCAAAACAAGATTCAATCATCAAACAACATTTATATTGCATCAAACATGAGATTTGAATCAAAACATAAAAACTGCAAAAGTTTCAGAAGCACGATACAAGCTAAAATCTCAACCATTTTCAAAAGTAAAAGGTGAAGTGTGATCAGTGAAGCATGAAGAACATTTCTATAACAAAAAATACAAGTTCTGGAAAATTTGTTCTTGATGATACCTGAGCTTGAGCTTTCTCAATCTGAGCTATCTGGGCCTCTCCTTGGTGCCAATCAACTCCAATGGACCTCCTGAGGATGCTTTGATGCTTGGAATGAATTTATTTGGGCTGTTTTGAAGTTTCAGTTCAGAGGGGGGGGGGTGAAATCGTGTTTTTGATTCTTGAGGTTTCAGGCTTGTTTAATGGTTGGGAAATGATCTGGAGGATGTATGGAGATGAGTGGTGAAGTTTGTTTGAAGTTTTGATGGTTGGTTTGAGAATTTCGAAGAGATGAAGTTTGAGAGGGATTTTGGAAATCTGAATGTGTGGGATGATTCAAGCTCCAAGATGTTATGAAATGTGATCCTTAGGGCATGTATGTGAAGTTGTGATAGGTCAGAAGAGTTGTTGTGGGCTATGTTGATTGGTATGGTGTGAAATGCAAAAAGTCAAGTTTGGTTGTACTTGAGGTATGGGTCATGGCAGGCCTGGTTGCAAGGGGTGTCTGGCCTCAGCTGAGTTCAAGGAGGACCATGGAAATAGATTTGGCATGCTGGCACAAGTGTATGGAAAGATCTATACCATTTTGCAAATTTGAGAAGTTTTGGCCCTTTTGAAATTTCTTGAAGTTCAAGGCATGAAAATGCATAAGTATTGGTCCAATTCTGATCAAAATGAGTTGCACTATGATGGTATGATGTTTAGAGATGTATTAGAGGTCAAGAAATGGCTTGGCAAGTGGTTTTGCAAAAAATCCTCTTTGGTGCATTCTTGAAAATTATAGGATTTTTGCCAACTTTGAAGGGTCATAACTTGAGTTCCATAATGAATTAGAACATGTTCTTGTACTTTTTGAAAAGGGAAAGACCCAATATACAACTTTCATGACCAATAATTTTTCATTTGAAGCATTTTTGGTTGAGAAAGAGGAGGTTGAAGAACTTTCCCAAAATGGAAAGTTTCCATTACAAGTCATTTCCATTTTTGGCAACTTTTGGTTTAGCTCAAATTCTTCAATTGTGTGAACTTACAAGCACTTCAAGGATCAAATAAAGATCATAGAACTTCAATTTGATGAAAATACCCCTTTGGTTCCATTGTTGGGGGCCTCAGATGCCCTGATTTTGCTCTGACTTGCTCAAGAAGTTACCCAGTGAACAAATGACTTCCACAATGAGTTTCTTCATCAAACTTGGTACACATGATCCTCATGACATATTAAGACCATTAGAAACAAGAATGGCCCAAAAATTTGGAGTTAAGGCCTCTGAAACCAAAACCCTAATTTTGGTCATCTGTGTAGTGAAACCCTAGCTCTGCTTCCATGCCTTTGCCAGTTCTCACGATCTCTTGACTTCCATTAATCTTAAGGAGCATAATATGATGATATAATCCTCTTAGAAAGATTTGAGGCCTTTGGGATGGCTCAGATGGATTCTTGGATTGCTCAGATCACAAACCCTAGATGCAGATGAAACAAATATGCAATGTGAGATAGTATGCCTATGCTTATGCAAATATGAAAAATCACAAGCCATGGTGTGATATTAGTGAGGGAAAATTTGGGGTGTTTACAATGATCTGCAGCACTTGGATTGCAAGATAGCATAGGTTTTGCAATTTTCCCTCATTGGAATTTCTTGAAGTGCAAGGCATGCAATTTTGTGATTCTTGGCATAATTCTGATCCAGGCAAGTTGTGTTATGTTGTTATGATGCTTAGAGGTGAATTAGAGGTCACAAGAGTGCTTAAAACTTGGTTTTGCAAAAATCCCTCTTTGGCATGAACTTGAAAATTATAAGATTTTTCCCAACTTTGAAACATCATATCTTGAGTTCTAGGATGAATCAAGAGGAGTTCTTGTACTTTTTGAAAATGGGAAGATCCAATCTACAACTTTCATGTTTGAAGATTTTTCATTTGAAGAATTTTTGATAAAGAAATAGGAGGTTGAAAATCTTTCCCGAAATGGAAAGTTTTCATTACAAGTCATGTCCAAAAATGGCAAGTTTGCAAATGGCTTTAAATTCTTCAATCTTGTGAACTTCTAACCACTTCTAAGACCAAATAAAAATCATAAAACCTCAAAATGATGAAGATGACCCTTTGGTACTGTAAACACCCCAAATTTACCCTCACTTTTTCTCACACCATGGCTTGTGATCTTTCATTTTTGCATTAGCATAAGCATATAATATCCAACTGCATAGTTCATTTCATATGCATATAGGGTTTGTGATCTGAGCAATCTAAGAAGTGATTTGAGCCATCCCAATTGTCTTGAAGCATGCAAAGAGGGTCCATGAGTGTTCTATGGTTATCATATGCTCCCCAAAGTTCATAAATGTCAAGGGATCACAAAGCATGACAAAGGCATAGAGGCAGACTGAAGATTTCCTGCACAAATGACCTAAAATTAGGGTTTTGGTTTCAGAGGCCTTAATCCCAAATTTTTTGGTCATTCTAGTTTCTAATGGCCTCGATATGTTATAAGGATCATGTGTACCAAATTTTATGAAGAAATTCACTGTGGAAGTCATCTAATCATTGGGTAACTTCTTGAGCAAGTAAAGTCAAAATCAGGGCATCTGAGGCCTCCATCAAGGGTACCAACGGGTCATCATCATCATTTTGAGTCTCTATGATCTTTATTTGATCATTGAAGTGGTTGGAAGTTCACAAAGTTGAAGAATTTTGAGCCAAATGCAAACTTGCTATTTTTGGAAATGACTTGTAATGGAAACTCCATTTTGGGAAAGATATTCAACCTATTCTTTCATGACAAAAAATGCTTCAAATGAAAAATTCTTGGGCATGAAAGTTGTAGATTATGTTTTCCCATTTTGAAAAAGTACAAGAACATGTCTTGATTCATCCTAGAACTCAAGATATGGCCTTTCAAAGTTGGCAAAAATCCTATAATTTTCAAGTGTGAACCAAAGAGGGATTTTTGCAAATTCAAGTTCTAAGCCATTTCATGACCTCTAATTGACCTCTAAGCATCATAACAACATCACATGACTTACCTTGATCATAATTATGCCTTTGATTGCAAGTTTCATTAATCCATTTTCACAAAATCTTCAAAGTTGGAAATTTGCAAAACACATGATATCTCTTCATCCAAGTGATCCAACTGCACAAGTTCAATCCTAGGGCTCTCCACAAACTCAGCTGAGGCCAAGACACCCTTAAAGCCAGCTCTGAACCATGCCTATACCTCAAGTACACAATGTTGACATTTTTGCAACCTGGCCCATACCAATCCCACTATGCCACCACCCACTTTCTGATCACTCTCATTGGCCTATACTAACCTTATGCAACTCATTTCATAACACACACAAGCCTGAATAATCCCATAACTCAGATTGCTCAAAAATACCCAAAACCTTCAAGCTTTCGAAACTCACTCCTTAGCCACTCAAACTCAAAATTTCTTTCACCATTCAACTCCACATAACCTAAGGATCATTTCCCACCCCTTGCCATGGCCTAAAAACCCCTCAATCAGAAACACGATTTATGAGTTATCAGAACTGAAACACTAAAACCAAGCCATTTAAACTTGTTCTAAGCCTTTCAGAAGCTTCAGGGAGTTCACTGGGGTGGTTTTTCACCAAGGAGAGGCCCAGAAAGCTCAGATTGAGAAAGCTTCATCTCAGGTATCATCAAGAACAATTTTTCCAGAACTTGTTTTTTGAGTTACAAATTGATTCTACATGATGTGCTGATCATTGTGATATGTTTACTTTTGAAAATGGTTGAGTATTAAGCATGTATTGATCTTCTGAAAATTTGCCCATGAAACATGTTTTTGTTTGATTCTCTTGTTTGATGCAAAATAAATGTTGTCTGGGGCTGGATTCTTGCTTAGGGATGTTAGGGGATTGATTCTGGAGCTTTAGAGGGTTTGGGGTAGCCTAGGGAAGAAGATGGGGTGAAGGGCTCTACGGAGAAGATGATCGGAGCTTGCTCCGGTCACCTGAAAGTGTTTAAGGCTTAATTAGGGTTTAATTAGTCAGTTTGAATCTTGGCCATTAGATCTTAGGGTTAGCGAGTTTTTGGATGGACCAGATCACTTCAGTTAGCCCTAATTAATAATTAATTAAATTAATCAGTTAATTAACCCAGATGCCATCTTGACCCTTCAATAGTGCGCGCAGTCAACCTTTCCCTCCCCAGTTTAAATCCTGACCATCAGATCATCATACTTCTCATTTAACCCATTTTATTTTCATTTTTATTGCATTTCTTTTGTCCATTTTATTTAAAATAGAAAAAATCATCAAAAAATCTCAAACTTTACATTTCTGTTTTAAATATTTTTCTTAACCTAAAATTTTTTTTTATTATTTTTTGCATTTAAAAAAGTATTTTTTAAATATTTAAATTTTTTATTTAATTAATTAATTGATTTTAATTAATTAAATATGCATTTAGGTTTCTAAAAATCACCAAAAAAATCACGAAGCATCCTTAAACATATATAAACATTTTCAAACTCACCATACAAATTTCGTTTTAGGTTTGATCACATTTTCACAATTTTCTTTGAATTAGGGTTCTTAAATTTCACATTTTTTAACCCTAACTTGAAAAATTCATTTCTGCCTAACCATGATGAGTTTGAACTTGATTCTTTTTGTATTGTTTCACATATTGCATATAGTTTCTAGGTTATTTACCTCATATTTGTATCTTGAATGTTCAATTTGATTTGCATTTTCCCTTTAGAAGCACCCAAAAACCCTAGCAAACTTAGAAATTTCATAACTATCACTAGGATTAGTTTCTGACCTTCTCCTTTGGGGTGTGATCTTGTATAGGTTTAGGGTTTGTTTAAGCTCAATTTCAATTTTTTTATCATGGTGAATGCTTCTGTTTTGGTCATATGCATCTCATGTTGTCTTAAAACCCTAATTTTGCATCTTCATTTGCATTCCTCTTTGCATATCATGAACTTATGAACTTGTCATGCCATTTCATTATTTTGTTTGTCATCTTAGACATCTTAGTACATGTTTGAAACATTGCTTGATCATTGATGCATCATTTTGACATGCTTTGCATCCATTACATTTCTTGAACATCCATGTGTTTTCATGCTTCTAAACATGCTTCCATTGCATCTCATCCTTGTATGATCATTCATATGCATCATGTATAACTTTGAATCATCTCATAACACAATTATATTGCATAATCACTTCTGGTTTTTATCTTTGCATCTCATTTCATCTCATTTCCTTTTGCTTTATGTCTTATGCATTCATACTAACATTTCAGGAACTTTTGGTAAGTTATCTGGGAGTTGGATTTGCCTTCACCTCCCACCTCTTCTTTCCTCTCATTGCATATTTACTTGTCTTTGAAGTGAAATTGCTTCACTTATGTCTCTATTGCTCCTTTCTTTTCTCCTAAGTTACTTATCTTCTTCAGGAAGTAAGTAACTAATTCTTCCTCCTTCTCTTTTCATCTGCTTCTTCCATGGTGGCCTTCTTGAAGATCCTTTCTCTTAAGCCTCACAAACCATGGGATATCCAAGCATGATAAATTTTAGAGTTATATATAGTCCCCCCTAACTTTTTACCTTTGAGTCTCCTTGAGTCTCTCCTCTCATCTCATTATCAGAGGCTAAACTCTTAAAGCTTTAGGACTTTGGAATTAGGGTTATGCATGCATCCTTATCTTAGGATGGAGTGTATAACTTTAATCCTTAGTGTTAAAAATTTAATTTGTTTACACTTCTTAGTAAAAACACATTAATAATCACTAAGACTTTATCTTGTAACCCGGGCCTTACATTAGGGTTCTATCTCTTCCTTATGGTTAAGAGGGATTAACCCTGGTGTTTAATGGACAAGTCCCCCTCAAGTTGTCTTACAAAACCATAAAATCCACTTCTTAATCTCATCCCTTAATTACAATCCATTTAATAAAGGCTTGTTATATAATGAATTTAGTCCCTAACCATGGATTAAGTTGAGGTATCTTCCTCAGCTTAAGTGTTCTCATGTATCATCCTTCTATTAGGATGGTGTAATGAGTTCACTAATATGTGATTAGAGATTAAACTCATTACTTAACACTAAACAAAAACCTAAAAACATCTAAATAATCACAAGTAGGTTAATGATCTTAATCCTTCATCATTAAGGTAATTAAGTTGAGATGTTTATCTCACACTTAAATAGGCTTATTATCCCTAATCAGGAATCAGGAAGGATATAATGAGTTTACAACCATTGATTTAGGCTTAAGCTCATAATCCTATGCAAAACACCAAAAACAATAAAAAACTGAAAACACAAAAACAAACAATAATCGTATCCTTCGAGATTCTTTTCTCATCACACTCATTCACAAACGAGAACTCACTTCTTCCGTCTAATGCAAGACAGTTAGCACTCAAGCCAGACGAGTCATACACTTGAGCATAGACAAGTAAGCAGTTCACAGTCAATTTATTTCCATTCTCTTTGAGTCGAACTACGGTGTTCTGACTTCCTAATTGCACGAGAGGATACGTAGGCATAACTTAACAGTTATCAAACAAAAGTCTCTTTATCACCCCCTCTTTCAGCATTCTTTTCTAAGCCTCAGTTCCTGAGCATTTCACACCTTTTGCACTGACACTTGTACTTTCTTTCCTAGCTTTTGCACACAGATAACACATACACCTACCCCTTTTAAATACAATCTTGTAAGCGTGGATCCCATCGAGTACGACGGACGATCTGGGTGCTAATACCTTCCTAGGTCGTAACCAACCCCCTTTCTTAGTTTCTCTGGTTCGTAACCGTTTTATCCATCTCTTTCCAGGTTTATGCAGCATTACCGTTCCTTCGGGATAAAAATGCCTAGTTGGCGACTCTATTCAACCCTTTCTCTTTCGCCAACCGTTCGCGTCTGCACCGTGGGACTTAATGTCTTTTCCGGGGAGTGACAGCTTGGCGACTCTGCTGGGGACCTATCTTGCAACCAGGGCTTCTGGTTTTTTTTGTGGGTTTCTCCTAGCGCTTGTTTGATTTGTGTTTATGGGGGTGTTATATGGGGTCTTGTTTATTGCTTTATTTATCGCTTTCTGTACAGCTTTATTTATTGCTTTCATTTACTGTTTTTTATGCATTTCATATTATTGTCATCATATCATGTGCTGGATTTGTTGGTTTGCCTTGGTGGGAGGGGTATCTCAGTGAGCAAGGTTCCACACCGGGAACCGGAGTGACACATATGATTAGAGTGGCTTCATATTCTTTCCCATTCCATTTCGGTCTGGTGCAAGAATATGAAACACGGTTCAGACATGGGTTTCTTCTTGAGAACTCTGTGCTACGGATTTCCTGTAGTGCTAGGGCTATCTGGGAAGCCTGCTAAGTCTGGATGACCTTTTTAGATGAACTTCAGCATCTAAGGTGAATTAGAGGAGGATCCTTTATGATTAATGTAAACATTGTACCTCCGGGTTAGAAGTGTTTACACTTCTCATAATAGATCTAAGTCTGAGGATCCTTGTTCTAGAACAATACCTGTGAGGGGGTTGGGATGTTTACAGGTTTGCAGGAACCATTGGCCTCAACATACCCTGTTACTGATATTGTTTTAAGGTTACACTACTTTGGAATGATCTTATGAAACCTTGGACTTGTGACTCTTTATTTGAGTCCCCCACCTGGTTACTGGTTCTCTAGCCTTCATCTGGATTTCTAAACACTCATGGACCCTATCAGAGCAAATGATAAATCCAGCACCTGACCACAAACCCTTGCATATCATTCTGCATACATCATTTTGCATCATTTAACATTTTTCTATTTGTTTTACAGGGTATCTATCGCGGTGAGAATCGGATACCAAGCTATTGATTAAGCTTGAATCACAATTATTAAATGTTCACCACCGACTTTAATTTAATCCAAAGGGAAAAGGGAAAAAGATCGTAAAAAACCCTAAATGAGGAGAAACTAGGTTCGGGGGTTGATTATACCTAGGGAAGGTGTTAACATCCTAAGCATCCGTAGTATCCTACGGGAACCTCTTGTTAATATTTGTGTTTTTGTTATTTATTGCTTGCTAAAACTAAGGGAACCTAAGGTTTTTATTTCTAATGGTGCTCGCACAACATCGCATCGATGCCTACGTATCGGGTATAGAATCAGAGCACTCGTAGTTCTCCTAAGGATTAACGAACACTTGGCTATGCTCAAGGTTCGCGGGGGAAGGTAAGTGTTATGACAAACACTCACGTGACTTTAGGAAAGTCACAAAAAGTTCTAAAATAAAAAGTCCTAATGGTTAAGGTTGAAAAAGGAACTAGGGATGGCTAAACTTCCTATGACATTGAGTCAACTGCAGGAGTTCTTTCCCTTTTGGATTTAAATGCGAAAAAATAAAGTAAATAAATGAGGGTGCAAACTCCTAAGTCTAAGGCATAGGTTGCTACTTGCAAAAATAGACTGAATAAAGTAAATGGAAATGCAAGGTAAAAGGCTTAGTAATCGGGCTATGACTCGATATATGGATCGAGAATGCGGGGGGTGGAAGACAAGCGTGGTGCGTCAATTTGCTTAAGTTGGAAAGCTGTGAAGTGTAAAGACTGTGCAGATGGCGATCGCAAAACGACCGACTTACGTGTGTGAGTGAAGTGTATGAACTCAACTTGGCGTTGGACCAAGGATTATTATCTTGAAAATTATTGTGGTGAGTGCTTCATATTTTATCTTAACAATATATGATCATGATGCGAAATAAAATAAATACAACATATCATGCATATAACCAAGACGTCGAAAGACTAAATTAAAAATTCACACTAAAAAGAAATTGACCTAAACTCAACCTCTCAAACTAAAGGGATCTATCCTAAAATAAACGATCTAAAACTAACTTTTTAAATGAAGATGGACTAAACAAAATTTGGGGTTTTTAAAGTTAAATAAATAAAAATAAAATAAAATAAAATAAACCATTAAGTTAAAAAGATAGAATTGATTTTAAAAATAATTAGACAACATAGAAGAAAATATTTTTTTATTTTTATTTTTTTAGATATACTTAACGAAAGTAATAAATAAAAATTAAAATAATAATAAAAATAATAACAATTTTTAATAACAAAAATTTAGTAAAGATAAAGAATTGTTTTGTTTTTTATTTTTAGAATAAACAAAAATTAAGAAATAAATAAGAAAAAGTTTTATTTTTTGGGTTTTTTAGATGTATTAAGAAAAATGATAAATAGAAATTAAATAACGAAAAAAACTAAGTACAAAATTAAAACTTAACTATATAAATAAATAAAAGTCTAAAGTAAGAATTTTTTGTATTTTTCTAATAATATCTAAAAATTAGGAAAGAGAAAAATGTATTAACCTTTTTTTTATATTATTTTTCTAACAATATCTAAAAAAAATAGGGAAAGAGAATAAGTATATTGGTTGATTTTGATTTGAATTTTTTTATAATAATAATATCTAAAATTAAGGAATGAGGAAGGAAAAAAAAGATTCTTGTTGATTTTATTTTATGCATAATCTAACCAATGAAAAAAAATAATAATAAATGTGATTCTTTCTATAATTATAATAATATCTAAAAATTAAATAAGAAAAAAAAATTATTATTTTTATTTTCCTAACAACATCTAAAAATATGGAAAGAGACTAAGTATAATTATTTTTTTGAATTTTTTCTAACAATACCTATAAATAAGGAAAGAGACTAAGTATAATTATTTTTTTGAATTTTTTCTAACAATACCTATAAATAAGGAAAGAGACTAAGTATATTTATTTATTTTATTTTTCTAACAATATCTAAAAATAAGTATATTGATTTTTTTTTTTTTGATTTAATAATATCTAACAATAAAGAAAGAGAAAAAGTATATTGATTTTTTTTATTTGATTTTTTTTTATACACAATCTAAATAATAATGAAAATAAAAAAAAAGAAGTGATTTTATATAATTATAATAATATCTAATAAGATAAATGAGAATAAATGTAATAACTTTTTTTTAATTATCTTTATATAAAGAAGATTTACATATTTTTTTAAATGTTTTATGAATATAGAAACTAAATATATTTTTGGATTTTTTAAATATTGTATTTCTTAGTTTAACTAAATGTATTTTTTATATATTTTTTATTATACTTAACGTTTAAGAGAAAAAGGTTATGGTAACAAAGTATAAATTAACTTGAAAACTTAAATAAATCAGTACAAAATAATTAAAATAAAGAAGAAAAAAAAACACTCTATAGCAACTAAATTAGAAATAAGTTAAAAAATTAAATTAGTTAAAATTAAATTAAACTTAAGCAATTAGTTTAGAAAATAACCAAATAAACTAAGTAGTAAGAAATAAAAAAGAAAAATAAAAGAAAATAAAATTGAAGCAAGATATTGGGAGGGGCGGATATTCCCAGATTCTCATTAAAATAAAATCTCATCCCAATTATAACAAATGACAGATAAAAAAAAAGGAAAAATATATTATATTAAAAAATTAAATTAAAAAAGAAATTTATGTTGTCAAAACTGAGAAGATGAAATATTAAAAAGAAAAAAAAGAAATTAAAACAAAAACTTCTCCTCTCCTAGAAACTCTCAACTCACGCTCTCTCTTCTCAATATTTTTTTTCATCGTTTACTTTCTCTCAGTATTCTCTCAACCTTTCCTCTTTCTTTCAATCGAATTTTCTCTTAGAAATTCCTCTCTCTCAAATGCGTTTCACTCTCAACTCACCGGATCTCTCAAAATCTTAATCTTTGTGATATTCTCTCTGGTCTCAGAAAATCTCTCTCTCTCTCTCTCTCTCTCTCTCTCTCTCTCTCTCTCTCTCTCTCTCTCTCTCTCTCTCTTTAAATTGGAGCAAAGGCTAAAACCTAAATCTAACCAGAAACGGCGAAACGAGCAATTAACAAGGGGAAGGACTGCTTTCAACACAACGGTTCAAAATTCAATGAAAAAGAAAACGAAAAATGAGGGATAGAGATACCTATCGGAGCAAGTCCGATGATAACGTTTTCCGGCAAAACACAGGTGATCTTCCTACGCCTTACTTCGTCTCTTCGATTCTGCTTATTCTATTATTCTGTGTTTTGAGTGTTGATGAACGATATTGATGCTATGAGAGGCTTAGCTCACCTATATCAGAGTTTCGGTGTGAAACTCTGATTAGGTTTTAGGATGGATGAGCTTTCAGTGAATAGTTTAGGAAAAAATTTGTGAAATTTCTAGTGAAACTTGCGACTAGGTTTTTCTTGTTATCTCCCTGCTATGTGAATAGTGTCTCTTATATAGGATATGAATTAGGGTTCTTCTTGATTTTAATTTGAAAAATTGTACTACATAACTTGTTAGTGAAGGGTTCTGAGATTTTGGACCGTTGGGGGACAAAACTGAAAATGTTGTGGGTGGAGGGAGAGAGGTACGGTTCTGCAGCTATAGCAGAGAAGTTTTGTTTTGTTTTGTCTATTAATGAACAAGTGGTGGTCCTCTGCTGCATATTATTTACTGCATATTATTTACTGTCTTTTTGAAGAATTGAAAAAAAAATGTGATACTTTACTGTAACCATAGAAATTATACATTTTAACTGAGAATGAATGAATTAAAATATGAACGATGATATGCATTGTCATGTATATTTGATCAAATGAGCATGAGTTATGTTGATATGAATTGAATGAGTTGAATGTGACTTAAAATTGAATTTGGATGTTTTTGAATGAATTTACAAATTGATGATTATGAATTGAATGGTAATCTTGAATGAAATATGAATATGTTTGGATGTGAATGGTGAGTGAATTAAATGAGATTTGATTTGATATTGTTTGAATTTGAATGAATTTACATGAGATATGGTGTGAATGGTGAACACTAATCCTCGTTGTTTTTGTGTGTGCATGAGAACATTCATAAGGATGGAAGAGGCATAGAGTTTGGAAATATGGCCTAGCATGAGGAATGAAGACTTTGTATGGAGTTTTGGCATAAGGGATGAATTTGAATATAGAGTAATGTTTAGGACTTTTTGTAATAACTTCAAAAGAAAATAACTTTAAACCTTGTGATTTCCAATTATTTATTTGTAAACATTAGGTAACTTTAGCATGAATTTGGAATGAAATTAGAACTTAATTTAGATGTTTGAAAAGAATTTGGAAATAGGAAATAAAATTGAAGTTGAGACTTGAATATGGATTGGAAATTGCAGACTTGAATTTGGAAAGAGTTTAGAATGGAAACATGAAATAAGAATGAATTTAGAAATTGAATTTAAACTTGAAATAAGTTGGAAAATTTTAAATTGACACTTGAGAAATTGATATTGAATTTTGAATTTTGAAATTGAAAAATTAAGAAATAAAATTTGAAATATGATCATGAACTATAGAACTTGAATTGAAACATGGAAATTTGACATGAGGTTATGACTTAGAATAAATTTTAAAATGGAAAAGAGAATTAGAATTTGAAAATTGAACTTGGAATGGAAATTGTAATTAGAAAATTAAATTGAATATGTAAAGAAAATGACTTGTAACTCAAATCTTGAAGGAGAATTAAAAATGGATTTAAACTATGAACTTGAATTTAGAACTTGAAATGGAAATTTGGAATATGAACCTAAAAAAAAAGTTAAAAACTATGAACTAAGCTTGGGATAAAACTTGAAATAAAAATTGAAAACTTGAAATGGGATTTGAAAACTTAGAATATAATTGAAATTAAAATAAATAGGACCTAAAATTTGAAATTTGGAACTGGACATTAGAAATATGAATTAAAATTGAATTGAAACACTTGGAAAGGAAGTTTGGAACATGAAGCTTAGAAATAAGTTTTAAACATGAAATTTAGAAGTACACTTGAAATATTAAATTTAAAAATAAACTTGAAGTTGGAATTTGGAATTAGACTTGAAACAAAATTGGAATAGAAATTGAAACTTTGAAGTAGAAAATTGAAATTGAAATTGGAAATAGAAATCATTATTAAATCTATAAAATAAAATGGAGACTTTGGAAAAGACTTTTTTTTTAAAATGGACTTGAATTTGAATTTTAAATTTGAAATTTGAAGTGGAAATTGACATATGAATTTGAAAATTTGGAAACTTGGTTTTGGAATTGAAGTTTTGAAATTAAAAAGAAATAGAATTTGAAATTGTAATTGTAATTTGTGACATGAATTTTTTTTTATGGATTTTCATTGGATTATGAATTGGTTTAAGAAAATGGTTGGAAAGAAAATGAATAGATGGAATTTATAATGTGGAAATTGGGCTTTATGGAATGTAGAAGAAAATATGGATAATAATGGATAATGGAAATGGACAATTGATAAATGGATTAAATTTGGATATGATTAAAAAAAGTGATTAAAGAAAATTGGATTGGAATGGTTATTTAAAATGCGCCTCCACAACACTCAAATTTGACAACTGAGATCTGACCACTTAAATTGATAAGTTAAAAACTCCACTGAGCAAGAAAGTGCCTTAAATCAGAGGACTATGACTCGAGGTATCGACCACACCGCACAAGACCCTGATATGTACAATTGTATGATAATGATGAGATGAATACAAGATTCGAAAAGTTAGGGGTAAAATTTAGGGTGTGACAGTATCCACATCTTCTTTGGTTTGGTTTTGACTATTCTTCTGCTCAGCCATCTTCATCAACTATTCTTCCTCAGAGATATTTTTCAGCTGATATCTTCTCCAGTTTTCTTCATCAGTTATTTTCCTCAGTTATCTTCATCAGCATCTATTGTCAGTATGGACTCATCCAGGATGAGCAACATCACTTATCATTTCTTTGAGCCCTCCCTAGTAGGCATCAGGCATATTCAGGCACTTATCACTCCTGATCATGTCCCTTTATTCAGGGAACATTATGGTAGTATTATGGACATGATTATGAACTTGGATGCATCACAGAGGAGCATGATCCACACTTGCCTTTAGTTCTATGACCCTCCTCTCAGATGTTTCACATTCCCAGACTTTCAGATGGGTCCTTTGTTGGAGGAGTTTTCCATGTTGTTGGGTGTCCCTATCAGGAGATGAATCCCTTTCAACCCTGAGATGACTGCTCCTAGGAATGAAGACATAGCTAAGGCTCTGTATTTGGAAACCACCATCATTGATCAGCATATGACCACCAAGGCTGGAATCCCAGGCCTCCATTTTGACTTCTTGATCACTTAGGCCACTAGTCATGCTGCAGCAGGGAAGTGGGAAACTATTTGTGCTCTCCTGGCTCTTAGTATATATGGGATCATCTTGTTTGCAGACGAGCCTAAGTTTGTAAGAAAGAATGCTATCCATATCTTCCTGCTGAAGAATCGAGTTCCTACCTTGCTAGGGGATTTCTACTACTCAGTGCATCAGAGAAACGAGAAGCAGAGGGGAAGACTAGTCAGATGTTGTGCACCTCTCTTCTACTATTGGTTATTGAGATATCTGCCAAAGACAGAAGCTTTCCTGAATCCTCACCAGTCAAGGAATTGGTCTAAGAGATTGATTGCTCTCACTTTAGAAGACATCAGGTGGTGTACTCAGAGCACTAAGGGCAGGGACATGATTACAAGCTGTGGGCAGTATCCCAATGTACCTCTTATTGGAGTGAAGGGTTAAATCAACTACAATCCTTTGCTTTTCAAAAGGCAGCTATGGTATGCCTTAGTACATCCACCAAGAGAGCAGGATTTAGCAGAGACCCTTTACTGTGATGTTCAGAATAATCATGCCATCATCCGACAAGCATCCTGGGCTTGGGATAACATACAGACAAAAGGGACTGCTATTCTTGGCAAGTGTAACAACATAGCTTCAGCTCAGTACATTGATTGGTCTCGCATCAGAGGACGGATCACTCGCATGCCATTCACCCTAGAGGATGTGCCAGGGCCATCAGCAGTAGAGCCTGTAGCTACAGTCAGTTTAGAGGAGTTTGATAAGTTGAAAGAGAGGAATACTCAGCTTTCTGAAGCCCTGAAGAAGACCCTCTGGGAGAGGAATGATGGTCGTCTGGATATTGAGAGGTTAGAAAAGCTCCGGATCGAGCATATGACAAAGATAGAAAAGACAGAGAACTTCATCAGAAAAGCCTGAGCAGGGGAGTTGGTATTGAAAAATGCTTGCAAAGAAGCTAAGATTCAGAAAGCCAGAGCTGAGCACTACTTGGAAGAGAGTCAGGCTAGGTGGATCAGGATCCCTGAGGCTCGTCTGCAAGAAGATCAGAAGACCCAGGCTAGGATAAAGCAGCTGGAAGCTAATGAGAAGAAGAGTCAGGAAGCCTTGTTAGTAGCACAGAAAGAAATCTCTGAGTTGAAACTCCGGGCGGGGTTGAAAAGATCAAAAGACCAAGACAAGTACCAGAAGTTGACCAGTGCCATTGCCACCAGGAACCTTCTTATCAGGACCATCACAGAGCATCCAGTTGGACCAGTAACTGATGCTCTCCTGAAGGAAGTAAAGGAGGATCACTTTGGGCTGGATGTTTGATTTCTTTGTACTTGTATTTTTATTTTGGTTGTACTTTATTTCTCATGGTGATTTTGTTGTATTTCTTGGATTGATTGTATTTTGACCCACCATGGGAACTTGTTGTAATCATAAACTATGTATCTTTTGCATTTGTAATGAATGGTTTATGTACTACTTGGATTTTCTCTTGGGCTTCATTTCTCTTCAACATCTTCATTCCTAGAGGTCTGAAAGGTCAAAACCAAAGAACCAAACCAGATACCCTTTAAAGACAAATAGACATATTGCATTGCATACTAACCTCATTCTTTGTTTTGTAGGTGCTTTTGTTATTGTTTTCTCACTGTGTTGTTGTCTCAGGAAACATTGCTCGTAGGAGGGTTTTCCCCATCAACAGAGTTCACTGGTATCCGACCAGAAACAACCTTCCGAGCTTACAGATGGACCAAGTTCAACAAGATCTGAATGACGTGAGAACTCAGATGGCTAATGAGAGAACTGGGATGAGGGCTCAGATGAACCAGTTCATGGCAGTAATGACTGGGTTGGCCCAAAGCCAAGAAAGATTAAGAGAGTTATTCGAGCGGAAAACTCCAGAAGAGAATCATCCAGGTACAGGAGGTACTAGTAACAATGATCACGGGCAACCACGAACAGATCTGCCAGAGTGTGGGCCTCACCTCAATCCTGAAGTCAATGTTATCAGAAATACCCAAGGAAATACTGGAGATCGTGCCTTGCAAGAGGACCCCCAAGAGGAAAAATTTATAGTAATTGGTGTTGGGGATGAAGCCTATGATCGTCGTCTAGACGAAATAGCGGAGAAGCTGAGATCTTTGGAGTCCCAAAACTCTTTGGGATTTGATGTAATAGACATGGGTTTAGTTGAGGGAGTCAAAATTCCTCACAAATTACAGCCTCCTTGTTTTGAGAAATATAATGGTACCTCTTGTCCACGTACTCACCTGCAGTCCTTTCTGGGGAGACTGAAAGCTTATATCATGGACGAAAAGTTGTGGATGTTCTACTTCGATAACAGTCTGACCGGGGCATCCCGTGAATGGTATTCTCACCTGTCCAGGGCAACAGTCAGAAACTGGAAGGATTTGGCCAAAGCTTTCATACGCCAGATCATTATAACTTGGACATGGCTCCCAACAGGACCCTCCTGATGGGTATGTCTCAGTCATCAAGAGAAAGCTTCGGGGAATATGCCCAAAGATGGAGACAGCTTGCTGCTGCTGTCCAGCCTCCAATGTCTGAGAGAGAAATGGCCGACATGTTTATGAACACATTGTAAGGAACATACATTGACAGACTTGCTACTTTCTCATCCACCAGCTTTGCGAATGTAGTTATAGCTGGAGAGAGAATTGAGAGTCTGTTGAAGATGGGCAAATTTTAGACAACAGTGCTAGTTCCAGCAATGCTAGGAAACCCTTCTCGTGACCTCGAAGGACAGGTGAGACCAACTCAGTACACATGGGCAGAGGTTGGCCTTAGTACATGCCAAGATCAGTAGCTGTTGTCACCATTCCAGCTCCAACACCTCAACAACAGTACCCTCCACAACCACAACACTTCCCACCGCAACAACAATTTCCTCAACAGAGATCTTACAACAATAACAATCAGCAACAACGTCCGTTTCAACCGAGGACTTCACAAATCAACACGGTTATCGATCCCATTCCGATGCCCTATGATGCCTTACTTCCACAGTTATTAAAGCTCAATCTGATCGAATTGAGGACTTTGGCCCCACCAGATCCCCAGAATCTCCCAAGAAACTATGATGTTAATGTCATATGTGCCTTCCACTCTAATGAACCTGGTCATATAGCAGAGAAGTGCAGAGCCTTACACATGAAAGTTCAGGACTTAGTTGATTCCAAAGCTCTAAACTTTGCACCCCCTCCAAGTGTTTCCAAGAATCCTATGCCTAGCCATGGTGGGCCTAGGATAAATGTCATTGAGGAAGATCAACCAATGAACCGAATTGACAGTGTTGCGAGTATTCAGACACCTCTGGCCGAGGTTAAAGCCCAGCTTTTAAAGTGCCAAGTGTTCCCGGGTTGTGAGGCCCACTGCGAAGCTTGCAAGATTTCTATCAACGGTTGCGCAAATTTGAAGACTGGTATCAACAATCTTATCAAAGAAGGCACTTTACAGATCACTTCAACAATCCCAACTCCTACAACATCAACAACCATTCCTCCTAAAACTTCAACAACAATCATTCCAACAGATTCTTCTATAACATCAACAACCATTCCTCCTACAACTTCAGCAACAATCATTCCAACAGATTCTTCTACAACATCAACAACCATCCCTTCTTCAACTTCAACATATACCAGTTCAACACATCCTTCTACAACAACAAAAACCATCAATGAAGACATTTCCACAATCCACATTCCAGATTCTTTCAACAACTCACATCAACATCTCCATCAACATCAGCAACCTTCATCACCAACACCATCTCCGATCAGACCTCCTGTCACAATTTATTATGAACCTCAGACTGTCTCAATTCCTTCTTCCGCAACAATCAGTCCAATCACTATCACGGTACCAGGACCAGTTCCATATGACAACAACAGTGTCGTGCCTTGGCACTATGGCTCAGATTTATATTGCGATGGAAAGAAAGTCACTCTTGACACTTCTACACCACAGATCGATAATGTGGGGGGAGGCGGAGGCTTCACTCGAAGCGGACGTCTCTTTGCCTCACAATTCCCAAGAACTAATGCTGAAGCAGAAGCTGCTGCCGAGGCTAAGGGCAAGAGTGTGGTGCCTGAAGAGCCTATTACCAAGGAAACTCAGAAGGCGTCCTTTGACCAGGATGTAGACGAGTTCATGAGAATAATCAAGAAGAGTGACTATAAGGTTGTGGACCAGCTCCATCAGACACCCTCCAAAATCTCTATTTTATCCCTGCTAATGTGTTCCGAAGCTCACAGGAACACACTTCTCAAAGTCCTGCATGCAACTTACGTGCTAGAAGAGATTACAATTAATCAGCTAGAAACAATGGTTTCTAATGTCAATACTAGTCATGGACTAGGGTTCACCGATGCTGATCTAACTACGGAGGGCCGTAACCATAATAAGGCTTTGCATATCACCCTGGAGTGTAAAGGTAATGTTCTTTCTCATTTCTTGGTTGACACTGGGTCCTCACTCAATGTTCTTCCAAAGAAAGCCTTGGTCAAGATGGAATATGATGGTCTTGCACTGCGTCCAAGTAACCTGGTGGTGAGAGCCTTTGATAGTTCTAAAAGACCGGTTCTTGGGGAAATTGAGCTACCTGTTGTCGCTCCCCGGATTTCCATCCTGGTACAAACGCGAAAGTGGCGCAGAAAAAGAATAGAGTCAACAGCCAGGCATTTTTATCCGAAGGAACGGGAATGGTAATGCTGCACAAACCAGAAGAAAAGAAAAGTAAGGACACGGGTCCTGCGAACCAAAGAGACTGAGCTCGAGAGTCGGTTACGACCTGGGAAGGTATTAGCACCCAGATCGTCCGCCGTACCCGACGGGATCCACGCTTGCAAAGAAATATGCTTCAAAGGGTGAAGAAATGAAAGCTGCTGCAACGAAAAGGAACTGAACTGGATAAAAGAAAAGAAAAGAGAACTGGAAAAGAAGTGAAAAGGAAAAAATGTAGGGAAAATAAAGATTGTGCTCAAACGGGCCCTACCCCGCTGCCTACATACCTCATCTGGACAATGAGGATAAGAGTCGCCGTAGTTCCCCTAACTAGGGGTGGAAAGGAAATTGCTTGTGAATTAAGGCTTGAACTGCCTATGTCAATGCTCATGTGTTGCAGACTCGGACGACGAGTGCGTAACCGTCTTGCAAAATGACAAGTAGGAGCAAGTTCGCGTACGAAGCGAAGGAGATGAGAAAAGAATTCCCGAAGGAAAGACGCTTATTGTTTGTTTGTGTTTTTATATGAAGCTTTTTAGGAGTGTTTCACAAGGAAGTGAACTCAAGCTCTTTTCCATGGAATGTGCACTTGTCACTACATTCCAAGATGGAATGATAGAACAAGCACACTCAAGTAAGGGGAAGATCCCCAAAACTTGAATCCAAAGATTAGGGCCTAAGCTCACTAACTCATTAACTTATTAAGTGTTTTTGGTATTTACAATGAAGAAGTGTTTTTTATGATTTTCTTTGTGAAGATGATACCTTGATCAGACTTGTGCATCACAAGACAAGCTTGTACTATCCCAAGATGGGAAGACTACAAGTATCTCATGGGATAAGGCTATTGCTCAAGATATCACTTCAAACTTTATTAAGTGTCTTCTTTAGAGTTTTGAGATGAGAAGAGAAAAGAAACCAAAAGGATCACAAAGGTAAAAGTCTAATGGGGGACTAAAGAATCCTAAGTGTTGTCATGCATGGATATCCTAAGGTTAGTGTGGTTTGAAGTCTATCCTAAAGAAGAAGAGAAGAAGAAGAAAGAAGAATAGGAGAGGAGAGAAGCAAGGCCTAAGCCCAAAAATCAAAGGTTAGTACCAATAAGACTAAGAAGAGAAGAGATGAGATTTGGAGATGTGGGAATCCCATGCACACCTCTCACTTACCATAGCCCCTGAAAAGGTTAGCAACACAAGCATACAAGCAAAACAAAATAAACAACATGACATGCCAACATCATACAAACAGAAGTGAAGTCATATATACAAATGCTCAATGCAAATGCAAGTCACAAGAATGATAAAAGAAGCATACAAGTCAATTATGAAGCAACATGAAACACATGACAAAGCAAAGCAAACTTAAGAAGATGCAAAGCAAAAATGCACAAAACATGAACTCAAGGCACAAGACCAGAACCAAATCAAGTTGAAGAAATGCTTAAGAAGCAAGAAAGATGAAGAGAAGAGAAGCACAAGACCAAACAATCACATTATAAGATGGAAAGGAGCAAAGAAGTGAGGTGGATGCACATAAGAAAGAAAGAACTTCAAAGGTAAGCAAATCACAAAATTTCCAAGACACCAACCCTAAACCAAGATCAGAATGATGTTAATACCCTAAAGAGACCCCAAATGAGAAGAAGAAGTTGGCACAAGTGCCCTTCTAAGCTAATGAGAGAACTTATGGTCAAAAGGAAGCAAAATGGGACAAGTTAAGAACCAAAATTCAAATCAAATCAACAATGCACCCAAAAATCCCACAACTTTGGACAAATGATCTTCAATCATGATATAACAATGTTCCAACAGGATAGGAAGAAATTCAGAAGCTATGCAAGTCAAATGAGGACATAAACATGAACTAGGGTTAAGAAACTTCCATCACAAGTCAAAGGTCAAAACCACATGAACAAGATTCTAAATATCAAGGCAAAAATCACACATGAACTACATCCTCTTATGAATCCAGAGCAAAAAGAACCAACAAGAAACTCAAAATGATGATCACTATGGAAATTGGACAAGGCAGCATGCACAAAAAGGACTTAAAAAAGAATTAATTAAGAAAAACAATTAATTGACACGTGGATATTAAAAATAAATGAAAAAGAAAAATATAGAAAATTAAAGAAAACTCAAAATGACTTCCATGAATTAATTCAGAATTTTTTGAAGCTTAGAAGTATTTTTAAAAATTGAAAACCAAAATGGTATAAAGAAATAAAAGAAAAGAAAGAAATAAAATGAGAAAGGATGGGGCGAATAGAAGGGGAAGTTAGTTCAAAATAATTGGGCCCAGAAGGCAGGGGTTGTGAATAGAGGTTTAGGCCCATTGGGTTGGCGCAAGTTCACAAAATAAAGGTGGAAATTCAAGGAAAATACTGGAAAAATAACTGGCCATCAGATCAAGCAAACACATCCTGTGAATTGGCTCATTAATTGACGTGGCATTATGGTTGGACCAGAGGTGAGAGAGCACGCAATTTATTGTGAGGTGAGAAGCATAAGGAATATTCAGAAACAAATTAGAAAATGAAGAGCACGTGAATGGGAAGCTCTTCATTAAATGAGGTTTCATGATCCTGTGCGTGGAGATGAAATGATCTGAGGGTGGAGGACTCGTCTTCAACCTTAGAAACCCTAATATAACATTCCCAGATTCCGGTGACCGGAGCTAGGGCTCCGGCACCGGAAAACGCAAGACATGAACAAACATTAATAGAAATACACAACAAGCTCCAGATCAAGTAAACCAACTACCCTGAGTTCAAAAATGACAATGAAAAATTCAAAGGATCAAAGGATTCTCTGGATCGAACACAAACAGTTGACACCAAGAAACTTCAAATCCATAATACAAACTCAATAATGCACTAAATTCGAAACTAAGACTAGCAGAATGATCAGCATAAAACACTTCTAGATCTGAAGATTTGGACTCACCTGAAACTTGCAGTTCTTGAGAAAGCTTGTTAGAAGCCAAGATAATGAAGCCAATCCACTCCAAATGCACTCTAGTTGCAAAATAAATGCAACTAGAGTATTGAATCTTGCTGGATCTAAGAATTTGAAGCCAACTGCCCTGAAATGGCAAGGTACTTGATCTTGAGAGATAACTTGCACAATGGAGAGATTTGTGATCCTGAGCTCTCAAGGATGAAGGATATGTGATTTGTTTTTGAAGAGAGCAAGTGTGTGAAGAGATTCGAATGAAAATGCAAATTGTGCAAAAACTTGGAAACTGAGAAATGAGAGAGAGTTGGATCCTCTAAAACCCTAATTTGCTTTTATATCATGTCATGAGGAAATGTTGAGAGAATGGGAGGATTTGCACGTGAGAAGAAAGAGTGTGAGTAATTTTGCAAATTTGGAAAGTTTTGTGTGACCTCATGAAATCCTCATGCATTCCCTTGCCTCTTGCCCATGTGCAATCCATATCTGACCCTTAATCTCAAACCAAAAGAATCCTGGCCATTAGATGAGAGTGTCACACTTTTTTCATGAACATGCAAAAATTGCACTTTTGGAATGGAATTCTTATCTTGCACGAATTTTGTGTATTTCTTGGAGCAAAGTGAGCCAAATGCATTGCATTGTAACATTGCAACATTATTTGATCCATACCAACACTCAAAATTAAGTTTCATGACATTTGGCTTTGGTGCATAAGTGAAAAAACAACTTTTGCCCTAGTTTTGATGAAATTTTTGAGGGGCATAACTCTTCAACCATGAAGGATATGAAAAAGTACTTGTACTTTTTGAAAATGGGAGGCCTTAATCTCAAACTTTCATGTTTGACTTTGGTCCATTTGAAGAAATTTTCATTAAGTTATGCTCACTTGAATTTTAGGGCAAAAACTTGCCAAAAATGGCATTTTCCATAACCAACTTCACACCAATTTTGCAAAAATCCTTAAAACCTCATGATTCTTGATCTTTGAACTTGCCAAACCTATTTTAACATTATAAGAACATCCCTTGGCTAGAAAAATGGGGTTGGACCCCTTGAAATCTCACAGTTGACTTTCTTAAGGCATAGTTGACCAGTTTCTTCATTTACAAGCAACTGAAGAAATGCTTGACTTCCACAAGGAATTTTCTCACCAAATTTGGTACCTAGGATCCTCTTAAAATGTAAAAGACTTTGCCCAAATGAAATGGCCAAAGTCTTGAGGTTCTCATGCTTGAAACTCAAACCCTAGTTTGGGATCCTTGTGTAGGAGCTTTGCCTTAGCCTGGCTTCCCTGATGATTTTCCAACCTTCTGAGCTTTTGTAAATGAACTTGAACTTGTAAATGCAATGTAGACCCCTCATAGGACTTGTAAAAATCCATTGAGTCCCTTGTCATGACTTGTGATGCTTCAAGAACCTCCACAGATGATCATATGCCTAATGATAGGTCATGAGAAATGTTATGCCTCATCTTTCCATGCTAGGATGCTAAGAATATGATATGTTTATGATGAATATGATGTGATATGATGCTAAAAATGAAGAGAGAAAATTTGGGGTGTTACAGCTGCCCCTATTCAAACAACTGTTAATCTGAAAAGGACGGTAGCACGGGCTATCGACCGTTCAAGATAAACTGTGGTTGAATACCAAGAAGACCTGAAATTTGCACTCTGACGAAGAATGCAGAAACTGGGAAATAAACCCAACCAAATGACGCTTTGGTGATTGAAGTGGAGAGAAAGCAGACGAGTTCCTTCCAAGTTGAAACTGTTATCTGGAATTAGAATACTTTGACAGACGAGTCTTCTTCGAACAATCCTGTTATGCCAGGAACTGGACATACGAGTCCTCATATACTTTGTAAGACATATGACTTGAGACAGACGAATCTCCTTCGGATATACCTATTACGCCAGGACCGAGATGCACTAAAGTCTGTGGGATAGACATGCATAACCAAGGTAGACGAACCTTCTTCATATATTATCCGTGGATATATGGTATAAGACAGACGAGCCTCCTTCGAGCAAACCTGTTACGCCAGGTACAACATTAATAAATGGTGCCTGAGACAGACGAGCCTCCTTCGGATATACTTGTTACGCCAGGACCGGTAACCATTTTGACATTTATTCCCACAGTCAGGATTTCAAACCTCTTCAATACAGACGAGCATTGGATGATCATCAAGATAACACAGACGAGTGCCACAAGTCAATGATACAGACGAATATCAGACGATGATCTAAGAAACACAGACGAGCGCTTCAAGCAATGATACAGACGAATATCAGCCACTGGTATAGACGAATACCCGAAATTCAAGCACAGACGAGCATTTGGAGTAGCAATACAGACGAGTACCAGGATAATCAGCAAATCAATACATACAGATATAAGCTAGCACATACGAGTGTTGGGGATGATACAGACGAGTATCCAAACAATGCAGATGAGCTTCAAACAGATGACAAACACAGACGAGTGCCGGAGAATGCAGACGAGCAACAACAAATATCAAACACAGACGAGTGTTGGAAATTGCAGACGAGCAACAACAAATATCAAACACAGACGAGTGTTGGAAATTGCAGACGAGCAACATCAGATATCAAATATCAAACACAGACGAGTGTTGGAAATTGCAGACGAGAAACACCAGATATCAAATATCAAACACAGACGAGTTGGAAATTGCAGACGAGCAACATCAGATATCAAATATTAAACACAGTCGAGTGTTAGAAATTGCAGACGAGCAACATCAGATATCAAATATCAAACACAGACGAGTGTTGGAAATTGCAGACGAGTAACAACAAAGTAACCAGGGGCCACTGCTGGGGAAAGCAAACGAGCAATACCAAAATGACAACACAGACGAGTGTTGGAAGATGCAGACGAGCAGTAATAGAATACGAACACAGACGAGTGTTGGAGAATATTTCCCTGATGGTTGGGAATTCCTCAAATATCCACTGTTGGTGACACAAGTTCTGACAGATGAACTTTGTGGGGAATGGGCCTCCCACTGCTTGCTGGGTATACTTCACTGGGGAAGATAAACTACTTGGGCTACCTGCCAAGGCTTAGTTGGGGAAAAAAATTCCGCTTGAGAGAATGTGACGCCATCCCGCAACCTGCAACAACAGAAAACACAAGTGTGCCCCGGGGACTTGCATGGTATGATCTGTTCATCCATCGTCACCCGACACTCAAAGAGGGTTTCAAATGTTTCCCTGCAATGTCATTTTCTTTCAAATTATCAACATGTTTTAAATGCAATGCTATTTTTGCCAAAAATTCAGGACATTTTGCAAACAAAAATAAACACAACACAGCTTTTTGACTGAATATTCTTTTATTGAAAGGCCTCTGAATAGGCAAAGATTTACATCAGGAAGCAACCACCTTGAAAGAGGTAGCCACCATAAAATTGAGAAAACAAACTATCCTAATGGCAATGGGCACGGTATCCCAATGAGTTCCCTTTCTGCTATGACCAGCATGTCTTCGAAACTCTCCATTCTTGCCTTTGCTTTCTGAGAAGATGAGGGGACCGATTCCTATCCTTCTGATATTGTCAAACTGTACGAAACGATGATGTGGTTCAGATTACTCGGATCGCAGTTGTTCGCTTATTCTCCTGTTTTGCGTGGATCGCCCTTTCGGGTTTTCAATCCACCGGGATACCCTTTTTTTGCCTGAGCTGTCCGATGTGGCTTTTCAACTCAGTGGGTGTACATTTTATTTATTTATTTTCCCTAACTTTTGCCCGAGCTTTTTATTTTGTTTTTAGCTCGCCGAGATGCCCTTTTCTTTCCTGGACTTTAATTCTGTTTTTGTGTCCAGCGGGTCTCTTTATGCGAAGTATTTTTTAACTGCGTCCGAGTTAACAGGGGATTGGAAATCTTCTCCATCCATAGTGGTGAGCATCAGTGATCCTCCTGAGAAAAATTTCTTCACTATGAATGGTCCTTCGTAGTTTGGGGTCCACTTGCCCCTGTGATCTGAACCTGGAGGAACAATCCTCTTGAGCACAAGCTCTCCCACTTGATACTCCCGAGTACGTAATCGTTGGTCGAATGCTTGCTTCAATCTCCTCTGATAAAGCTGACCATGACAGATAGCCGCTAATCTCTTTTCCTCAATTAGACATAGCTGATTGTAACGAGCACGCACCCATTCAGCCTCATCAAGCTTCACATCCATCATCACACACAATGAAAAAATCTCTACTTCAACAGGTAAGACTGCCTCCATACCATATACTAAAGAGAAGGGAGTTGCCCCAGTTGACGTCCTGACTGACGTTCGGTACCCATGCAGCGCGAATGGTAACATCTCATGCCAATCTTTGTAAGTGACAACCATCTTCTGCACAATCTTCTTGATATTCTTATTTGCTGCCTCTACCGCACCATTCATCTTTGGTCGGTAAGGAGAATAATTGTGATGCTGAATCTTGAAGTCCCGACACAACTCTGCCATCATCTTGTTGTTGAGATTATAACCATTGTCAGTAATGATTCTTTCGGGCACTCCGTATCTGCATATGATATCCCTTTTTAGAAATCTGGCAACCACTTGACGAGTGACGTTGGCATAAGATGATGCTTCAACCCATTTAGTGAAGTAATCAATCGCGACCAAGATGAAGCGATGACCATTTGAAGCAGTAGGCTCTATCTTCCCGATCATGTCAATGCCCCACATAGAAAAGGGCCAAGGAGATGACATGACATTGAGCGGGCTAGGAGGAACATGCACTTTGTCTGCATATATCTGGCACTTGTGGCACTTACGAGCGAATGAACAACAATCTGCATCTATTGTCATCCAGTAATACCCTGATCTCAGCAATTTCTTTGCCATATCATGCCCTCCTGCATGGGTACCGAAAGATCCCTCGTGGACTTCCTGCGTTAATAGGCTTGCTTCGTGTCTATCCACGCATCTGAGCAAGACCATGTCAAAGTTTCTCTTGTACAAAACCCCATATGTATTCAAGAAGAAGCTAGCAGCAAGTCGCCTTAAGGTCTTCTTGTCATTGGAAGATGCCCCAGCTGGGTATTCTTGCTTTTCCAGGAATAGCTTGATATCAAAGTACCAAGGTTTCTCATCAGACACAGCGTCTACAGAGAAGGCATGAGCTGGAGCGTCAAGCCTGGAAATGTCAATTCTGGGCACATAATTCCAACACAAGACTTTGATAGATGAAGAAAGAGTAGCCAATGCGTCGGCAAATTGATTTTCATCACGTGGTATGTACTGAAGCTTAACTGTTGTGAAGAACGTCAACAGTTTTCTGGCATAATCCCTGTACGGAATTAGATGATCTTGATGCGTATACCACTTGCCGGTAACTTGGTTAATGACGAGGGCTGAATCTCCGAATATATTGAGGGTCTTAATCCGAAGATTAATATCCTCCTCTATTCCCATTATGCATGCCTCGTATTCCGCTTCATTGTTGGTGCAACCAAAAGTAATTATGGCAGCGAAGGGAAAATGAACACCTTCGGGAGTAATAAGAACGACACCAACTCCACGTCCATTGATATTGACTGCCCCATCAAACATCAACTTCCATTTGGATTCAGGGTCTGGCCCCTCCTCCGGAAGTGGTTCCTCGCAATCGTTTGCTTTGAGGTACATGATGTCCTCATCAGGGAAATCAAACTTCATTGGCTGATAATCATCTTCAAGAGGTTGCTGTGCAAGGTAATCTGACAATACACTTCCCTTGATGGCTTTCTGAGAAGTATACTGGATGTCATATTCAGTTAAAATCATTTCCCACCTAGCAACCCTTCCGGTTAACGCTGGTTTCTCAAAGATGTACTTGACCGAATCCATTTTGGAAATTAGTAGTGTGGTATGGGTCAACATGTACTGTCTCAGTCGGTGAGCAGCTCATACCAAAGCGCAGCAAGTTTTCTCGAGCAGTGAGTAACGGGATTCACAATCGATAAACTTTTTGCTAAGGTAATAAATAGCGTACTCTTTTCGACCAGACTCGTCATGTTGGCCTAGAACACACCCCATTGACCCTTCTAGCACAGTCAAGTACATGATTAAAGGTCTTCCTTCCACTGGTGGCATTAGAATTGGAGGCTCCTGCAAATACTCTTTTATCTTATCGAAAGCTCTTTGGCAGTCTTCATTCCACCTGACCGTTTACTCTTTTCTTAGCAATTTGAATATTAGTTCGCACGTGGCAGTTAGATGAGATATGAACCGTGAAATGTAGTTCAACCTCCCTAAAAACCCGCGCGCTTCTTTTTCTATTCTCGGTGCAGGCATATCTTGAATTGCTTTTACTTTTGCAGGATCTACCTCAATTCCTTTCTGACTAACAATGAAACCCATCAGTTTCTCGGAACGCACTCCGAAAGTGCACTTGTTTGGATTCAACCTCAGCTTGTATTTTATCAGTCTATCAAACAGCTTCTTGAGGTTGACTAGATGCTCTTCTTCGTTCGGGACTTAGCAATCATATCGTCCACATAACACTCAATCTCCTTGTGTATCATGTCATGGAACAATGTGACCATAGCCCGCTGATAAGTTGCCCCGGCGTTCTTCAAACCAAAGGGCATGACCTTATAGCAGAATGTACCCCACGGGGTAATGAACATTGTTTTCTCCATGTCTTTCGGCGCCATCTTAATCTGATTATATCCGGAGAAGCCATCCATGAAGGAAAATACCAAGAATTGAGCAGTGTTATCTACCAACACATCAATGTGAGGCAACGGAAAGTCATCTTTTGGGCTCGCTCTATTCAAATCCCGGTAGTTAACACACATCCGGACCTTGCCGTCCTTCTTTGGTACAGGTACAATGTTAGCTACCCAAGGAGGGTAACTAGTTACGGCAAGGAACCCGACATCCCATTGCTTATGAACCTCCTCTTTGATCTTCATCGCCATGTCAGGACGAGTTCTTCTCAACTTCTGTTTCACAGGATGACATTCTTCTCTCAATGGTAGCTTATGCACAACGATGTCGGTATCCAACCCTGGCATATCCTGATACGACCAGGCAAAGATATCCACATACTCTCGCAGCATACCAATCAGCTCTTTCTTTATTTCGGCCTGCAGACTAGCCCCGATCTTGATCTCTTTCTTCACATCTTCAGTGCCGATGTTGATGATCTCAATTTCTTCCTGATGAGGCTGAATAAATCGTTCCTCTTGTTTCAACAATCTGACCAATTCTTCAGGGAGTTCACAGTCTTCCTCAACCCCTTCATCAGCTTGGTAGACAGGATTGTCAAATTCATGCGTGGTCATAGCAGGAACGTTATCAATGGAATCCGGATGATCAACACTACACAGATGATGTGCTTATTTCAGAATCTGCTTATTTTTTTAAAAGAGACGCAAACACAAAAACAAACAGGAAAAACACATTGCCGTTTTTATTTTTTTGTGAAAAATTTTAAAACAAAAGAAAGAAAGCACAATTTGTCTGAAAATGTCCTTTATTTCATGGTAAAATAAGTGCATAACAAACATGGTGGCCCATACAATGGATCCTAGCACCTTGGGCAGAGTGCAAGATTTGACAATGCAGCATGATAAGAAAAGGAAACGAATAAATTACTCTGAGTGCCAGGTAACTTGGACGATGTCTTCAGCAGACCAGTCCCTCAGCTCCTCTCCGGGTGCACACGGATGAATCCAGTTGTCCCAGTCACCATCACTGTCTCCATCTTCATTAGTTGCACAAATTTGGTTGCGGTCGAGCATCCCAGCACTTGTAAAAGTAATGGCTTTACCACTTGATGTAGATCCACCAGGCTGATAACCCAAACCAAACTTGTCGTCTTTCTTCTCTAACTCCAGCAATTTGCCCCAGCCTTGGGCACTTCCTGACTGACCCACCTCCTTTGCTTGCTTATAGGAATGGATGGAGGTACCTTCTTTCTCACTACTCTTCTCTACAGGAGTCAAGATGCTGACATTAACTGCTTCGAAGGCCTAACACAGAGTTTCGTGGATCTCTCCGTCCATCTCCACATATTTGAAAGTTGATAAGTGGCTTACGAAGATATCTTCCTCTCCACATACCGTGATTACTTGGCCATCAACCACATATTTGAGCTTTTGATGCAGAGTGGAGGTTACAGCTCCGGCAGCATGAATCCATGGGCGTCCCAACAAGCAGCTGTACGCAGGCTGAATGTCCATGACATAGAAGATGCTTTTGAATACTTGAGAACCTATTTTCACGGGTAACTCAACTTCTCCAAACACTGACCTTCTAGACCCATCAAAAGCTTTGACTATCAAATCACTGGGTCTTAGGACAATACCATCAACATTGAGCTTCATTAATGCTTTCTTCGGAAGTACATTAAGAGAAGTGCCTGTGTCAACAAGGACATGCGAAAACACAACACCCTTGCACTCCATAGTGATATGTAGTGCTTTGTTATGGTTACGGCCCTCTGACGTAAGGTCTCTGTCTGTAAAGCCCAGCCCGTGGCTTGCATTCACACTGCCCACTACAGCTTCCAGTTGATTAATAGTTATTTCTTGAGGAACATACGTCATCTACATCACTTTCAACAAGGCCTCTCTATGTGCCGGAGAGAACATCAGCAAAGACAGAATGGATATCTTGGACGGCGTCTGGTTCAACTGTTCGACCACTTTATAATCACTCTTTTTAATTATGTGCATAAATTCCTCGACCTCCTTCTCAAAGGTACCTTGTCCAGCAGTAGGAATCGTGGTTTCTTCAATCACAGTTTGCTTTCCTTTAGCCTTCGCCGAAGCCTCAGCCTCAGGATCCCCTCTCAGAACTGGGGGAGCAAATAGATGACCACTTCTCGTAAAACCTCCAACCCCTCCGACATTCACTACAGTCGGGTCAATAGCAACTGACTTACTCTCAATCTTCTGTCCTTCCACGTACACATCTGAGCCGTAGTGCCATGGGATGGCTTTATCATCTGTATAAGGAACAGGCCCAGGAACAGTAATAGTCACAGGACTGACTTCAGGAACATAAATGGTCACAGGCTCTCTTCTAGCAGGCATCTCAGCTGGATCATAGAAAATGGTTATAGTGGACACATCATCAACTTCATTATCAACTTTGTCAAACTGCAAAGATCCTTCATCAATCAGATTCTGAAATCCCACCTTCAGATCTTCACACCCATTTTCTGAATTCCCACACTTTTCATAATCAGAACTACATCCCGGAAACACGTGTCCTTTCAACAGCCTCCCTTTCACTACCAACAGCGGAGTCTTCACTTCTTCTATGCTTAGAAACAGACTTAACTTCTCACCACTATCAACAACATTTATTCTAGCCCCTCCGTGATTCGGAATAGGGTTTAAAGTAACATTTAGTGGTGGTGTGAAGTTAATCGCCTTGGAGTCGATCAGATCTTGAACTTTATGATGTAGCGCCCTGCACTTCTCAATCGAGTGCCCGGGTGCCCCTGAATGGAAAACGCATCTAGCATTGACATCGTACCCCACTGGAAGCTCTCCAGGTGGTGGTGGTGCCAAAGTTTTTAATTGTATCAAATTCAGGTCCAGCAATCTCGGTAGCAAAGCAGCATATGTCATGGGAATTGCCTCAAGCACCCTATTAGCCGAGCGAGTCTGCCTTGGCTGATAAGGTCTTTGTTAATAGTTGTTGCATTGTGGCTATTGTTGTTGCTGTTGTTGTTGAGGTTGTACCTGCTGCATAGGGCTGGAAGGGATTGTGACAGCTGCCACTTGCTCGTATGATCTTCTATATCCTCGGCCCCGTCCTCGGCCAAACACAACATTGGTCTCACCTTCCCTTCTTCTCGGGGGTCCGCTGAAAACTTTTCTTGCTCCATTAGAAATGCTCGCACTTGTATCCTGAATCTTTCCCATCTTTAACAAAGTCTCGACTCTCTCTCCAGCAATTACTATATTATTGAACTTGGTAGCCGAACAAGACGCCAATCTTTCAATAAACACACCTTGCAATGTCCCCATGAACATATCAACCATCTCATTCTCTAGCAATGGTGGTTGCACTCTGGCAGCGAGCTGACGCCACCTTTGAGCATATTCTTTGAATCCCTCCTTAGCAGTTTGAGACATGTGTTGCAATTGAGTGCGATTTGGAGCCATGTCCAAATTGTACTGGTATTGCCTCACGAAAGCCTCTGCCAGGTCCTTCCAGCTCTTAATGTTAGCTCTGCTTAACTTCATATACCATTCCAAGGAGGCCCCAACCAGGGTGTCCTGGAAATAGTACATCCATAGCTTTTCATCATCAGTGTGGGCAGCAATCCTTCCTACAAAGGACTGAAGATGAGTCTTTGGACATGTTGTGCCATTGTATTTCTCAAAAGTTGGGACCTTTAACGTGTAAGGGATTCTAACCCCTGGAACCAAGCCCAAGTCAGTAATGTCGAACCCCAAAGAGTTCTGAGATTGAATAGCCCTGATTTGTTCTGCCATCTCCTCAAACTTCTTGTTCATCTCAGCCCCCTGACCTTCAGTTTCGTCCAGCAGAGTGAACTGTTCGTCTTGACCGTCCATCTGTACATTCTTCAGTCCATCATTGATTATGGTAACCCCTGGCTGTGTTACAGGGATTTCAACCTGACGGGCGCCCGCACCGTTACGATTACCTCCATCAGCAGTACCATTTTTCCTGGCTTGACTATTTTCAACCAACTCCCGTAGGCGTTCCTGATTCTGACCCATGCCTGCCATAAGGGTCATAAAATTGTCCATCCTCAGCCTCAAGTCAGCTAAATCAGCTTGCATTTGATCCATGACTCTTTCTCTGTTGACCTTTGTTAGATATCTGTGTGCGACTGGTTGTTCTCGAACTTTCCTGGGAGCTATAGTGCCTGAAACAACAAGAACGTTAGAAACTAAAGCACTACCTGCAAAACAAACAAACACGTCATATGCAATGCAATGTAACTGCTCATGTTTCCAAGTTTTAAGCATTTGCATGCCCCAGTTCTGGCATTTTACTCCAGACAGCCACTTTGTGTATTAACTTTCAAGCTTTCTCTTTGAAGAATGTTCAGATATTAGCAGTATCAGACAAACAAGCCTTGCATATTCAGAAATGATAATTTTCACATTAACACTGTATATCATGGACAAACCACTGTCGGCCAAAAGTTAGAGCACAAACAGAAATATTCCCCGAAGGGTTACAAGCCATTACATGAATGAAAGACAAAACAAATAAAGCAAGACTCCTACAACAAGTCTGTAGGTAGTCTAAAAAAATAAACTAAACTAGACTAGAGACCCAGGTTCTTCTGCAGCCACCTCTGCTCTGTTCTTCTTTACACCGGCTCTCAGCTTGAGCTCTTCAATCTCCTTCCGTGCCTCCTCCAAGGCTAACTGGCTTTGTGCTAACTGCTGAGTCTTTTCCCTTCTAATGTTATGGACCTGCTCCACCTCTTCCTTCTTAAAGGCCATTTGCACCTCAAAGAACTCTTCTTTCTCTTTGAACTTCTTCTGCTCTTCCTCCCTTTGGCCTTGCAACCAAACAATGGATTGGCGAGCTTCCTTGAGAGTCTTCAAAGTCTTTTTGCGTTCAGCTTCTCTTTTTTCCTCCATCAGACCCATCCTGTGAAAGTGAGCTTCCCTTCCAGCAAAGTCTTTCTCTTTAGCTTCCAAAGAGGCTTGGATCTTCTGCAGCTTTCCCTCTGCTTCATTTTTGGCCCTGTTAGCAAGATGGTACAGGTTGACCATTTCATCATTCTCCACTCGAACTTCATGCAGCTGAGATTCCAATTTCTTGTACTCTTCAAGGGAGACAGTACTCTGGCTTGGCACTTCTTTGGGATAAAGTGGAGCTTCTACTGAGAAGGGCATGATAACTTTTTCTACATGTTTTTGCAACCATACAGCAAAAGGAGGATACGTCTTGGGATCTACTCTGCCAAAGTCTTTCTTACCCTTCCTTATCCTGTGAGCCCAAGCTTAGGTTGCTTGTAGAACTAACTCCTTGTTTCCTTCCACAGGAAAATACAAAGACTCAGCAAACTCTTCCATATGTGGTGTATCTCTCAAAGGGTAACCAAATTGTTTCCTAGCTAATGTTGGATGATAACTGATTACACCCTTCCTTCCTAGCAAAGGTACTCCAGCAAACCTTCCACAACTGACCAACAACTCTTTTCCCAGCAAATCTCTGTCATATCCCTAAGCTATATCTTCAGCAATTAGCCCCATCAACCTTCTAGACCATCTCCACTCATCCCTCATTTCCTTGAAAGCACCTGATTTTGGAAGTTGTCTGGCAAACCACTCAGCAAACAATGAAGCACAGGAGCTCACTAGTCCTCCTCTACCTTTCTCATTCCTGTAATGAACGCTGTAATAGAAATCACCCAACAGAGTTGGCACAGGATTTCCCTTAGCAAAGATAGAGATCACTTCCAAACTTACAAATTCCTTCTCTCTTGGGAACAAGTTAGACCCATACACCATCAAAGCAAGCACAACACCAAAGTCACCCCAACTACCCTCTTTAGCATACTTCTCTGCCTCTGGTATGAGCACACTCCAAGGGATTCCTTTGCCTTCACTATCCTTCAGAGCCTTCTTGACTGTAGCAGCTGGCAAACGACAAACTTTGGCTATGTCTTCTTCTTTAAGCACCACCTCAGATCCATAGAAAGGCAAGGTCTCTCTAACTGGAACATTCAGAATGCTGGAAATCTCCTCCAATGTAGGAGCCAAGATGTAATCTGGAAACACAAAGCAACGCAGCAGAGGGTCATAAAACTGAAGCAAGGTATGCAAACTGTCCTTCTGGTCTGCAGTGGGTTTGTCCACATACTTCAATATCTGGCCATATCTCTTTCTGAAATTGCCCAAGACTTGGTCATTCATCAGACCTGCTAATTTCTGAACACTTCTAACTTCAGGTTGAAGAAAAGTATAGTGAACATTCTTTTTCCTTGTAACTCTTCTGATTTCTACCATCTGGAGATAAGATTTACCAGAACTGGGAGCTGACTATGAACAATGACCTGAAAAATGGAAACATAAACAGTTAATGCAAGAATGATGCAAATGCAAATGCAATGCAGGCATATGATCAATCTGGGACCATCTGGATACTGGACACTGAACACAAGGACCCTCTGATCAACTGTCAACCACAATCCTCTGAGTCACAACCCTCTGATAGAAATCTCAGAACCACAGTACCAAGAAAACCAGAACACCAGAACCATAGGACCACTGATAATGAGTGTATGTTGAGGCCAAAGGTTCCTACAAACCTGTAAACCCCTCCCAATCTCACTGGTATGCTCTGGGTCAAACATCACGGACTCTCAAAGCCTAATAGCAATAATACTTTCACCATCTCCGAGAAATGGCTCATGACCAAATCAGGGAATCGGTTTGGCATTATATACTACGCAGGGAGGCCTCAGCTGAGTCCGGGAAAACAAGGTCACCCTATGTAAGTTCCAGGTGGGCCCTCGGATGCGAATGGGTTTACCACACAATGTGATCTGCCATTGTCATCACTAGAGAGGGATGTTTCCACAAGGTTCTCAATGATCGGTCCCCAGCTGCATATAACTGTCAAGGTTATGAAATGAGAGAGGAAGATCCCCAAATCAAAACATTTCCAAGACAGTCGCAAATCTGGGTGTGGAACTCACTACTACCCCCATGACAAGATCTCATGAGGCCAAAGTGGAACCACTCTAAGTCCTAAGGTACACTCGAGCCGTGGTAATGAGCTCATCTCTCAGAAACAGTATCACCCAAACCCACCAAACAGAAAATCCAGTCCAGATAGTCCAGTAATAATATGATGCAGAAAATAAATACTAAAAACTATAAATAAAGCTGTAAATAAACTGTAAATAAACAACGGTAAAATACAACACACAACAACAACCATCAACACCCCAAAGAAACAAAAACAAACAAACGCTATGAGAGACTCAGGGGAACCAGAGATTCTGGGTTCGGTCCCCAGCAGAGTCGCCAGCTGTCGCTCCCCGGATTTCCATCCTGGTACAAACGCAAAAGTGGGGCGGAAAAAGAATAGAGTCGCCAGCCAGGCATTTTTATCCCGAAGGAACGGGAATGGTAATGTTGCACAAACCAGAAGAAAAGAAAAGGAAGGACACGGGTCCTGCAAACCAAAGAGACTGAGCTCGGGAGTCGGTTACGACCTGGGAAGGTATTAGCACCCAGATCGTCCTCCGTACCCGACGGGATCCACGCTTGCAAAGAAATCTGCTTCAAAGGGTGAAGAAATGAAAGCTGCTGCAACGAAAAGGAACTGAACTGGATAAAAGAAAAGAAAAGAGAACTGGAAAAGAAGTGAAAAGGAAAAACTGTAGGGAAAATAAAGATTGTGCTAGAACGGGCCCTACCCCGCTGCCTACGTACCTCATCTGGACAATGAGGATCAGAGTCGCCGTAGTTCCCCTAACTAGGGGTGGAAAGGAAATTTCTTGTGAATTAAGGCTTGAACTGCCTATGCCAATGCTCATGTGTTGCAGACTCGGACGACGAGTGCGTAACCGTCTTGCAAAATGACAAGTAGGAGCAAGTTCATGTACGGAGCGAAGGAGATGAGAAAAGAATTCCCGAAGGAAAGACGCTTATTGTTTGTTTGTGTTTTTTATGAAGCTTTTTTGAAGTGTGTCACAAGGAAGTGAACTCAAGCTCTTTTCCATGGAATGTGCACTTGTCACTACATTCCAAGATGGAATGATAGAACAAGCACACTCAAGTAAGGGGAAGATCCCCAAAACTTGAATCCAAAGATTAGGGCCTAAGCTCACTAACTCATTAACTTATTAAGTGTTTTTGGTATTTACAATGAAGAAGTGTTTTTTATGATTTTCTTTGTGAAGATGATACCTGATCAGACTTGTGCATCACAAGACAAGCTTGTACTATCCCAAGATGGGAAGACTACAAGTATCTCATGGGATAAGGCTATTGCTCAAGATATCACTTCAAACTTTATTAAGTGTCTTCTTTAGAGTTTTGATATGAGAAGAGAAAAGAAACCAAAAGGATCACAAAGGTAAAAGTCTAATGGGGGACTAAAGATTCCTAAGTGTTGTCATGCATGGATATCCTAAGGTTAGTGTGGTTTGAAGTCTATCCTAAAGAAGAATAGAAGAAGAAGAAATAAGAATAGGAGAGGAGAGAAGCAAGGCCTAAGCCCAACAATCAAAGGTTAGTACCAATAAGACTAAGAAGAGAAGAGATGAGATTTGGAGATGTGGGAATCCCATCCACACCTCTCACTTACCATAGCCCCTGAAAAGGTTAGCAACACAAGCATACAAGCAAAAAAAAAATGAACAACATGACATGCCAACATCATACAAACAGAAGTGAAGTCATATATACAAATGCTCAATGCAAATGCAAGTCACAAGAATGATAAAAGAAGCATACAAGTCAATTATGAAGCAACATGAAACACATGACAAAGCAAAGCAAACTTAAGAAGATGCAAAGCAAAAATGCACAAAACATGAACTCAAGGCACAAGACCAGAACCAAATCAAGTTGAAGAAATGCTTAATAAGCAAGAAAGATGAAGAGAAGAGAAGCACAAGACCAAAAAATCACATTATAAGATGGAAAGGAGCAAAGAAGTGAGGTGGATGCACATAAGAAAGAAAGAACTTCAAAGGTAAGCAAATCACAAAATTTCCAAGACACCAACCATAAACCAAGATCAGAATGATGTTAATACCCTAAAGAGACCCCAAATGAGAAGAAGAAGTTGGCACAAGTGCCCTTCTAAGCTAATGAGAGAACTTATGGTCAAAAGGAAGCAAAATGGGACAAGTTAAGAACCAAAATTCAAATCAAATCAACAATGCACCCAAAAATCCCACAAATTTGGACAAATGATCTTCAATCATGATATAACAATGTGCCAAAAGGATATGAAGAAATTCAGAAGCTATGTAAGTCAAATGAGGACATAAACATGAACTAGGGTTAAGAAAACTCAAAATGACTTCCATGAATTAATTCAGAATTTTTTGAAGCTTAGAAGTATTTTTAAAAATTGAAAACCAAAATGGTATAAAGAAATAAAAGAAAAGAAAGAAATAAAATGAGAAAGGATGGGAGGGTGCAAATAGAAGGGGAAGTTAGTTCAAAATAATTGGGCCCAGAAGGCAGGACGGTGTGAATAGAGGTTCAGGCCCATTGGGTTGGCGCAGGTTCACAAAATAAGGGTGGAAATTCAAGGAAAATACTGGAAAAATAACTGGCCATCAGATCAAGCAAACGCATCCTGTGAATTGGTTCATTAATTGACGTGGCATTATGGTTGGACCAGAGGTGAGAGAGCACGCAATTTATTGTGAGGTGAGAAGCATAAGGAATATTCAGAAACAAATTAGTAAATGAAGAGCACGTGAATGGGAAGCTCTTCATTAAATGAGGTGTCATGATCCTGTGCGTGGAGATGAAATGATCTGAGGGTGGAGGACTCGTCTTCAACCTTAGAAACCCTAATATAACATTCCCAGATTCCGGTGACCAGAGCTAGGGCTCCGGCACCGGAAAACGCAAGACATGAACAAACATTAATAGAAATACACTACAAGCTCCAAATCAAGTAAACCAACTACCCTGAGTTCAAAAATGACAATGAAAAGTTCAAAGGATCAAAGGATTCTCTGGATCGAACACAAACAGTTGACACCAAGAAACTTCAAATCCATAATACAAACTCAATAATGCACTAAATTCGAAACTAAGACTAGCAGAATGATCAGCAAACATCAAGGATCAGAATGCACACCTCAAAAAAACACTTCTAGATCTGAAGATTTGGACTCACCTGAAACTTGCAGTTCTTGAGAAAGCTTGTTAGAAGCCAAGATAATGAAGCCAATCCACTCCAAATGCACTCTAGTTGCAAAATAAATGCAACTAGAGTCTTGAATCTTGCTGGATCTAAGAATTTGCAGCCAACTGCCCTGAAATGGCAAGGTACTTGATCTTGAGAGATAGCTTGCACAATGGAGAGATTTGTGATCCTGAGCTCTCAAGGATGAAGGATCTGTGATTTGTTTTTGAAGAGAGAAAGTGTGTGAAGAGATTCGAATGAAAATGAAAATTGTGCACAAACTTGGAAGCTGAGAAATGAGAGAGATATGGATCCTCTAAAACCCTAATTTGCTTTTATATCATGTCATGAGGAAATGTTGAGAGAATGGGAGGATTTGCACGTGAGAAGAAAGAGTGTGAGTGATTTTGAAAATTTGGAAAGTTTTGTGTGACCTCATGAAATCCTCATGAATTCCCTTGCATATTTCCAATGTGAAATCCATATCTGGCCCTTAATCTCAAACCAAAAGAATCCTGGCCATTAGATGAGAGTGTCACACTTTTTTCATGAACATGCAAAAATTGCACTTTTGGAATGGAATTCTTATCTTGCACGAATTTTGTGTATTTCTTGGAGCAAAGTGAGCCAAATGCATTTCATTGTAATATTGAAACATTATTTGATCCATACCAACACTCAAAATTAAGTTTCATGATATTTGGCTTTGGTGCATAAGTGAAAAAACAACTTTTGCCCTAGTTTTGATGAAATTTTCGAGGGGCATAACTCTTCAACCATGAAGGCTATGAAAAAGTACTTGTACTTTTTGAAAATGGGAGGCCTTAATCTCCAACTTTCATGTTTGACTTTGGTCCATTTGAAGAAATTTTCATTAAGTTATGCTCACTTGAATTTTAGGGCAAAAACTTGCCAAAAATGGCATTTTCCATAACCAACTTCACACCAATTTTGCAAAACACCTTAAAACCTCATGATTCTTGATATTTGAACTTTCCAAACCTCTTTTAACATTATAAGAACATCCCTTGGCTAGAAAAATGGGGTTGGACCCCTTGAAATCTCACAGTTGACTTTCTTAAGGCACAGTTGACCAGTTTCTTCATTTACAAGCAACTGAAGAAATGCTTGACTTCCACAAGGAATTTTATCACCAAATTTGGTACCTAGGATCCTCTTAAAATGTAAAAGACTTTGCCCAAATTAAATGGCCAAAGTCTTGAGGTTCTCATGCTTTAAAATCAAACCCTAGTTTGGGATCCTTGTGCATGAGCTTTGCCTTAGCCTGGCTTCCCTGATGATCTTCCAACCTTCTGAGCTTTTGTAAATGATCTTGAACTTGTAAATGCAATGTAGAACCCTCATAGGACTTGTACAAATCCATTTAGTCCCTTGTCATGACTTGTGATGCTTCAAGAACCTCCACAGATGATCATATGCCTAATGCTAGGTCATGAGAAATGTTATGCCTCATCTTTCCATGCTAGGATGCTAAGAATATGATATGTTTATGATGAATATGATGTGATATGATGCTAAAAATGAAGAGGGCAAATTTGGGGTGTTACAGCTGTGGTGATTGACCCACAGATCTTCAAAACTATCTTCTACGTGATGGACATTCAGCCTGCCTATAGCTGTTTGTTGGGTCAGCCATGGATTCATGTCGCTGGCACTGTAACGTCGACCCTTCACCAGAAGTTAAAATACGAATGGGAGGGCCAAGTTATCATAATCTGTGGGGAGGAGGATATCTTCGTCAGTCATCTAGCTACATACAAGTATATTGAGATGGACAGAGAGATCCATGAAACAATGAGCCAAGGGTTTGAGGCCCTCAATGTCAATGAAGCAACGACTGAAGTATCTGGAACTTCAATCTCTTCTGACAAGCAAGCTTGGAAGGTTGTTGAAGATGGGAATGCCCAGGACTGGGGTAAGATCCTACAAGTTCAGATCAAGGAAGACAAGTTCGGGTTGGGTTACAAACCATCCCGACAGGTCCAAAAGGAGGCTGTTGAAGCTCCCAAGTTTATCAGTGGGGGTATGCTAATCCCGAATGCAATCAACAATGTGGAAGACGAGGCTGAAAGTGACTTCAACCTGGAAAGCTGGATTCGTCCAAGGGTCCCAGGCCAGCAAGTCCTCAACTGGTCTTCCTAGGAAATTATAAGGATTACTTTTGCAGAGTAATTATTATTTTCTGTTTAAGCATGCATCAAGTCCTGAATCTTGCCCAAGGTGTCATGACTCATTTTGTAATAGGGCCATATTTGTATTTTATTCAAATGAATGATTAATGAACAATGTACATCTTTTGCAAATGATCCTTTTTCGCTCACTGTCTTTCATTTTTGTTATTTTTGCACAAAACAATAAATGGAAATGTTTTTCAATAATAACTCCATTCACACGTTTTTCTAAAACAATATAAAATCAATCACTAAAATGAACAAATCTCAACCCTTGCGAAACAATCCTCCAGATTGCACTGACAACAACACTACTGTGACCTCGTATGACTTCGACAATCCGATTAATCAAGCATATGAAGGGGTTGATGAAGACTATGATTTTCCTGAAGAGTTGGCTAGGTTGTTGAGACAAGAGGAAAAAGTGATTGCTCCTCATCAGGATGAGGTTGAAACTATCAATCTGGGTACTGAGGAAGATGTGAAAGAGGTGTAGAAGCATGCCTTCAATCTCGAAGATTTTGATGAAGACAACACGACTCATATTTGCAAAAAGTCAAGAGCTCTCAAACATGATCAAGCAACAAGCATCGGCATTGTGATCAAGCTTCATTCGCATATTCGGTTTATTTCAAGCTTGGACGCATACGTTGAGGTACATCAAATCCCTTTAAATATTGATGTACAAGTGTTCAATTAATCATTTCACATGTTATCATATTGCATACAATTTTTGGAATGTTTTTAAAATGGTTTAACACTTTTAAAATTAAGATTTTTTCTGTTTTTAACAGTGTTAACCGGTTAACCATTTGGTTAACCGGTTAACGGCTTCAAATTTTAAAAGTCAGTGTTAACATTTATATGCGTTAACCGGTTAACCATTTGGTTAACCGGTTAACACTGAAAGTTTTTGAAAAATTCATTTCTTTGAAATTCAAATTATACCTTTTGATTATACCTCTTCAATTAAATTATGTTTCATAATTTTTCATACCTTTTTGAAAGGGTGTTTTAAAAAATTATATATTCTGAATTTTTCAAATTTAAAAACACCTCCTAGAATTATTTTTATAAAAAACATCACTCAATCAAATTCACTCTTTTTCATATATATTTTCAAACTTTAAAAAGTGTTCATATTGTGATTCATAACATTTCATATTCATCATTGAACACTTGTATTGAAATTTAAAAAGTGGATTTTGATCAAAGGAGAAGATCAACTGATATTGATATCAAACATTGTACTATTCTAAAAATTACAAAGACTTAAAATAGATTTTCTATTATGACTTGTAATCCAAGATTGTTGGACTCAAGGGATAGTGATTGCAAGAGGATTGTTCTTGCACACTAGGTTGTTTAGTTGTTTAGAAAGTAGGTCTCACCGATTGAAGGTGTGATAGGTTGTACATTCTAAAAACTATTGGAAAATCTTTTTCGTGTTGGAAAGGGGACTGGATGTACCTTCGGATTGTGAAGGGAACCGGAATAATTTGCTGTGTCTCTTTTACTTTCTTGCTTTATCGCTTTCATACCATAAACAAGTAAAAGGGAAATCCATCCATCAAGAAAATAATCGAGAAAATTTTATAACACCTAATTCACCCCTCCCCTCTTAGGCGTACTTTGAAACTACAAGAGGTGAGGATCGGGGCTAGTCTGCAAGCTCTAGTGAAAGAACAACTCATCAGTATGCTTCGGGGATATGTTGACGTCTTTGCTTGGTCCTATCAAGATATGATGGGTTTGGATACAGACATTGTCATGCACAGACTGCCACTAAAAGAAGATTGTCCGCCAGTCAAACATAAGCTACGCCATACTCGCCCAAATATGGCCATGAAGATCAAAGGAGAAGTACAAAAGCAGTGGGACGCCGGTTTTCTCGTTGTGACTAGTTACCCACCGTGGGTTGCTAACATTGTACCCGTACCTAAGAAGGATGGCAAGGTGCGTATATGTGTGGATTACCGGGATATGATCAGAGCTAGCCTGAAAGATGATTTCCCATTACCTCACATTGATGTATTGGTAGACAACACGGCTCAGTTCTCGGTATTTTCTTTCATGGATGGATTTTCTGGATATAATCAAATTAAGATGTCACCTGAAGACATGGAGAAGACAACTTTCATCACACCTTGGGGCACGTTCTGTTACAAGGTAATGTCGTTTGATCTGAAGAACGCCGGTGCAACATATCAATGGGATATGGTAACATTATTCCACGATATGATCCATAAGGAAATCGAGTGCTATGTGGATGATATGATTTCCAAGTCCCTTACAGAGGAAGATCATTTGGTGAATCTTTTGAAACTTTTCAAGCGTCTGAGAAAGTATCAGTTGAATTTGAACCCCAACAAGTGCACATTCGGGGTACGTTCTGGTAAGCTACTGGATTTTATTGTAAGTGAAAAGGGAATTGAGGTTGATCCCGATAAAGGCAAAGCTATTCAGGAAATGCCTGCACCTAAGACTGAGAAAGAAGTTCGAGGGTTCCTAGGTAGATTGAAATACATCTCAAGGTTCATATCTCATCTTACTGCAACCTGCGAACCCTTGTTCAAGCTGTTAAGAAAGGAACAAACAGTCAGGTGGAACGATGATTGTCAGAGAGCTTTTGACAGGATCAAAGAGTATCTGCAAGAACCTCCAATTCTCATTCCTCCAATCGAAGGAAGACCTCTAATCATGTATCTGACAATATTAGAAGAGTCAATGGGGTGTGTGTTGGGCCAGCATGACGAGTCTGGTCGAAAAGAGTATGCAATATACTACCTAAGCAAAAAGTTTACCGACTGTGAACAATGTTATTCACTGCTCGAGAAAACTTGTTGTGCTTTAGCGTGGGATGCTCGCCGACTAAGACAATATATGTTGACTCATACTACCTTGTTGATCTCAAAGATAGACCCAGTCAAGTACATATTTGAGAAGCCATCATTTACCGGAAGGGTTTCCAGATGGCAAATGATTCTAACAAAATATGACATTCAGTACACATCTCAAAAGGCCATCAAAGGCAGTGTATTGTATGATTATTTGGCTGAGCAACCCATTGATGATTACCAGCCTATGAGATTTGACTTCCCTGATAAAGACATCATGTTCTTGAAAGCAAAATATTTTGAAGAGCCAGTTCACACTGAAGGGCCTGACCCAGAATAATCATGGACTATGATGTTTGACGCGACAGTTAATTGCAACGGTCGTGGAGTAGGTGCAGCGCTCATTACACCTAAAGGAGTCCATTTGCCTTTCTTAGCAAACCTCACCTTTTCCTGCACTAACAACGAAGCAGAATACGAAGCTTGTATCATGGGTCTTGAGGAAGCCATTGACTTCAGGATCAAAATCTTGAATGTATTCAGAGATTCAGCTTTGGTAATCAATCAGACCAACGACAAATGGTACACTCATCAGGAGCATCTGATTCCCTACCGTGATTATACGAGGAGATTGTTGACCTTCTTCACAACAGTTAAACTTGAATACATCCCTCGAGATGAGAATCAGTTTGCAGACGCTTTAGCTACCATTTCATCCATGATCAAAGTATAAGCGGCTAATTATGTACCTCGAATTTTGGTATCCAGACTGGACCGACCGACATATGTATTCTCTGTGGACACTGTCATTGATAACAAGCCTTGGTACCATGATATCAAATGCTTCTTGGAGAATAAGACATACCCACCTGGGGCATCGTCAAATGATAAGAAGACATTAAGAAGGCTAGCTGGTAGTTTCTTCCTCAATACTGATGGCTCTTTATACAAGCGAAACATCGACATGGTCTTGCTCAGATGTATTGACAAGAAGGAAGCAGGCCTACTGATGCACGAAGCACATGAAGGTTCTTTCGGTACCCATGCCAGAGGACATGCAATGGCAAAGAAGTTATTAAGATCAGGTTACTACTGGATCACAATGGATGCAGACTATTGTGCCTATGCCAGAAAATGCCACAAATGCCAGATCCACGCAGATAAAGTGCATGTACCTCCGAATCCTTTGAATGTAATGTCTTCACCTTGGTCCTTCTCCATGTGGGGCATTGATATGATTGGAAAGATTGAACTGACTGATTCAAATGGTCACAGATTCATCCTAGTAGCCACTGATTACTTCACCAAATGGGTTGAAGTAGCTTCGTATGCAAATGTCACCAGACAAGTGGTAGCTCGATTTCTAAAAAGGGATATTATTTGTCGATATGGAGTTCCTGAGCGAATTATTACTTATAATGGTTCCAATTTGAACAACAAGATTATGACAGAACTTTGTCGGGACTTCAAAATTCAACATCACAACTCTTCTCCTTACAGGCCAAAGATGAATGGCGTTGTTGAGGCCGCTAACAAGAATATCAAAAAAATTGTGCAGAAGATGGTAGTCACCTACAAAGACTGGCACGAGATGCTACCAGTTTCCTTGCATGGGTACCAAACCTCTATCAGAACATCTACTGGGGCAACACCTTATTAGCTTGTGTATGGTATGGAAGCTATCCTACCTATTGAAGTTGAACTACGCTCCTTACGGGAAATGATGGATGTGAAACTGGATGAAGCAGAATGGGTCCGATCCCGATATAATCAACTGAATCTAATTGAAGAGAAAAGATTAGCAGCTATCTGTCATGGGCAGTTGTATCAGAAACGAATGAAGAAAGCCTTCGATCAGAAAGTCAGACCTCAAGAATACCAAGTGGGAGAGCTTGTTCTGAAAATACGTCTTCCTCCTCATACGGACCACGGGGGGAAATGGACGCCAAACTACGAAGGCCCATTCATAGTAAAGAAAGTTTTCTCTGGTGGGGCGTTGATGCTCACTACTATGGATGACGAGGACTTCCTATCTCCTGTGAATTCAGATGCAGTTAAAAAATACTTCGCATAAAAATACCTGTTGGACATGAAAACAGAATGTAAGTCCAGGAAAAAATAGGGCATCCCGGAGAGTCAAATACAGAATAAAAGACTCGGGAAAAAATAAGAGAAAATTGAAGGAAAAAAAATGTACACCCGCTGAGTTGAAAATCCACATCGGACAGCTCAGGTAAAAATGGGAATCAAACCTGAAAGGGCGATCCAAGCAAAATCAGGGAATAAGCAAACAACTGCATTCTGAATTTGTCTGTATCACTCACAACATGGAAAGTTTCGAAAGGATAAAGCGTCAGTCAGAATCAACCTCCTTCATTAAGCAAGATAAGAAGAACGTCAAGTTCATACGGGTCATAGCAAGGAAGCTCACTAGAGCGTCATCTTCAACATTGCCAACACTTTTATTTTCTGAATTTACAGCAATCTCCTCCTTTCAGGGGATTCGCTTCTTTGACTATACTTGCCTATTCAGGGCACACACATCAATAAAATCATAATTTTCATTCACACTTTGTTTTGTACGTTTTTGTTTCATTTGCAAAATGTCCAAAGTTCATGGTACAACACTTGCATGAAAACATATGAGCCATTTTAATAAATGCTTGCAGGAAATATGTTACTCTCAGGTAAATCTAACTCCTATGATGGAATCCGGTTGAGGATACCTCGGGATACTTGTGCGTTTCCTTTATTTAACAAGTTACAGGTACTCAAGGCAGACCATTTCAAAGCATGGGGCATATCAAGTATTGTTCCCCAGCCAAGCCAGCAATCACATCATCAGCAGGACTCCTTGACAAGAAGTATTTCCTCGTGAAGTTTTTATCCCCCCAGAGGATCCCTTGAGGAATTCATCAATCCCTAGCATGTCGCTTGGGCGAAGGAGTAGCAACAGATTACTTCCCAGAAGTTATCTCCTCCCCAAGTAGGATCTCCCGAGCAATGCTTGATGGCCTTTTCCCCAGCAAAGTGGTCAGGAACTTTCTATTCCCCATCAGAGTTGCCAGGATTTTCCTCATCCTCAGCAGAGTCGGTGGAATTGCTTCCCCATAGAGTTGTCGCTCTCTCCCCAGTAGAGCAATGCATGAAATACTTCCCCAGCGGAGTTGCTGAAACTTCCTCGTTCCCAGCGGAGTTCTCCCTCCGGACAGATAAACCAGAAATCTTCATCCCCGCAGGATCCGGATCTCGGATCGGGTTTCCCATTTGCATAATCATAGTGTCGCTCCCACCAAATGACACCTGGCCAAGAGGGGTACAGACGCGAACGGTCGGCGAAAGGGGAGAGAACACACAGGGGTGAACTCAAGGGAAAAGAGTCGCCAGCTAGGCATTTTTATCCCGGAGGAAAGGTAATGCTGCATAGACCTAGGAAGATATGGATAAGACGGTTGCGAACCAGAGAGACTGAGAAAGGGGGTTGGTTACAACCTGGGAAGGTATTAGCACCCAGATTGTCCGTCGTACTCGACGGGATCCACGCTTAAAAGATTTGTGTTTAAAAGGGGTAGTGTCAGTGCAATTTGTGTACCAAAGCTGGAAAGAATGCAAGTGTCAGTGTAAAAGAAAAGTGAAGTGAAATATGTGAAGTGTCAGTGCTGGAACAGGAGTGCAAAGCTCAAGACTGTGAGGCTTAAAGAATGAGGCTGGAAAGAGGGGGGAATATACAGAGACTTTTGTTCGATAACTGTTAAGTTATGCCTATGTATCCTCTCGTGCAATGAGGAAGTCAGAACACCGTAGTTCGACCCAAAGAGACTGAAAGATAAATTGACTTGTGAACTTCTTACTTGTCTATGCTCAAGTGTATGACCTGTCTGGCTCAGGTGCAAACTGACTTGCATTAGACGGAAGAAGCAAGTTCTCGCTTGTGAATGAGTGTGATGAGAAAAGAATCCCGAAGGAGACGATTATTGTTTGTTTCTGGTGTTTTCAATCTTTTATTGCTTTTTGAAGTTTGTCATAAGAAAATGAGCTTAAGCCTAAACCAAGGGTTAGTAAACTCATCACATCTTCCCTCTGATTAGGGGTGATGAGAATACCTTAAGTATGAAGTAAACACCTCACAATTAATCACCATGATGTAGGATTAAGATCATTAACCTACTTGCATTTATTTAGATGTTTTTGTTGTTTTTGTTTAGTGTTAAGTAATGAGTTTAAGCCATAATCAAAGATTTAATGGACTCATTACACCATCCTAATAGAAGGATAATAGATGAGAACATTTAAGCTGAGGAATGCTCCTCAACTTAATCCATGATTAGGGATTAACCTCATGACAAAACAAAACCTTTATTAAAGTGGATTTTAGTTAATGATAAGATGAAGAAGTGATTTTTTATGGTTTTTAAGACAACTTGAGGGGGACTTGTCCATTAACACTAGGGTTAGTCCTTCTTAACCAATTAAGGAAGAATTAGAACCCTAATGCAAGGCCCAAGTTACAAGCTTGATGTCTTAATGATTATTAGATGGATTGATTAAGATATTTAAACACATTAAGGGTTTAACACTTAGGATTAAAGTTATACACTCCATCCTAATAGAAGGATACATGCATAACCCTAATCACAAAGTCTTAAAACCTTTAAGGTTTAATCCTTGATTATGAGATGAGAAGAGAAGACTCAAAGATGACACAAAGGCAAAAATAAATGGGGAACTAATCAAACCCTAATTGTTATCATGCTTGGTTGTTCCTAGGGTTTATGAGGCTTGCAAAAGATCTTCAGAGGAACCACCAGGAAGGAAGCAGATGAAAGGAGCAAGAAGCAGAGAGAAGCAAGACAACTTGCTTCACTTAAGAAGACAAGTTGCTTGAAGGAAGAAAGTAAGAAAGATCAAGAATGAGCAAGCTCACATAAAGACAAGATAAAATGCAGCAATGATGCAAGAGAGGGATGAGAAGAGATTGTGAGAAGTGAAGGCAAATTCACTTCACAAAACAACTTACCACCTGAAAAGTTAGCAAAAGAAATGCAATGCAAATTGGATGAAATGCCATGGTGCAAACCAAAACCAGAAGCATAAACATGATGTTAATGATGCTAAGAGAAGATGCAAACACATGACAAGAGATGAGAGTGATCAAACAAGCATAAGGATGCCAATGAGGCATGCTTTGAACCATGGAAGTTCATGAAAGTTTACGAAATGCAATGGACATATAACATGGAAAATGAAAGATGCAATGATCAAACATGATTCTACTATGTCCTAAGATGTCTTATGAATCATGTGGATGCACAAAATGTCATGGAAAGTCATTGAATGCAAGCAAATGAGAGATGGATGCAAGTGAAAGCACAAATTAGGGTTTATGAACAACACACAAAGAAAAATTCAAAATCAGAAGCAAAGTACATGATAAAAAATTGAAAATAGGATCAAGGAAACCCTAACCCTACACAAGTTCACTGCCCAAAGGAGGGGATCTAATTCTTAACCTATTGAAAGTTATGAATTTCTCAAGTCAATTAGGGTTTTAAGGTACCTCATCATGAAAAATGCAAAACAAATTGAAAATGGAAAATCAATTCAAACCAATTTTATCCTATAAACTAAATGCTATGAAGGATGCAATGCAAGAAGAACCATCATCAAACTCTCAAGGGTTAGGCAGAATGGATTTTTCAAAGTTTGAACCAAAATATTGCCTAAAAATGAATTTAATTCCAACAAAAATTTTCAAAATGCATCAAGAACAAAAAAGAAATTTGGTTTGAGAGTTTGATAATGTTTCTAAATGTTTTGAAATGTAATATGAATTTTTTTTTATTTTTAAATACCTAAATGTATTTTTAATTAATTAATTTTCATTAACTAATTAAAAATAAACATTTAAATGATTTAAAAATAATTTTAAATGCAAAAAATAAAAATAAAATTATATTCAGAATGAGAAAAATATTTTAAGTCAGCATGCAAAAAAATAAAAATTTTATAATGTGTTTTGCTATTTTAAAATAAATGAGAAAAAAAATGCAATAAAAATGAATTTTAAATATGAATTAATGAAGGTAATCCAATCCAGTGGCTGAGATTCAAACAAAAATGGGAGGGAATTGACCTGCGCGCGCGAATGAACGGTCCAAATTCAAACTTGCCTAATTATGTCATTAGCCCTAATCCTAACCCTAATCACTTTCAGATGACCGGAACAGTGTTCCGGTCATCTTCTCCGGCCAATCAATTTCTCAATCTCACTCAAAACGCATCAAAACCTCACTAAACTCTCCATAATCAATCTATGAACATCATTAAACATAAACCCTACAACAAACATCATTTATTTTTCGTGAATCAAGAGAAACAAACAAAATCATTTTTACGGGCAAACTTTCAGACAGTCAATACATGCTTGTTTCTTGACCATTTCCAAAACCAAACACATCCAGATGATCAGTGCAACTCATAGAATCATTTTATAACAAGAAATTAAAGTTCTGGAAAAAATGTTCTTGAGCTCACCTGAACTGGAGCTTTCGAAACAAGGACTTTCTGGCTGCTTCTTTGGTCCAAACAAGCTCCAATGATCCTCCCCAGAAGTTTGTGATGCTTAGCTGGAGTTTATATGGTCTCTAGAGGAAGTTTGCAGAAGCTCAGGTCAATGGAGGAGGGAAATCGTGTTTTTGAGGTGGGAGGTTTCAGGCCAAAACAATGGTTGGGAAATGATCAGAGGATCATGGTGAGTGATTTGGTGAAGTTTGTTTTGATGTTTGAAGGCTGTGTTTTTGAGATTCAAAGCAAAATGCATAAGAGGTCAGTTTTGGGAACTATGGCTTGTGGAATGTTTCTGGCTGTGTTGTGTTATGTGTTGAGTCTCTTTTGGTACACATATCAATCCTTGATAGGTCAGAGAGTTGTTGTGGAGCAGTGTGATTGGTATGGAGCAAAATGCATAAAGTCAACTTTTTGTGTAAGAGAGGTATGGGCCATTTCAGTCAAGGTACAAGGCATGGCTTGGCTGCAGCTTGAATCAAGGAGAACCATGGAAATGAATTTGAGGCAATGCAGCAAGTGGATTAGGGTTTGTGTGAGTTTTTGCAATTTTCATAATGTTTGGCCCTTTTGAAGTTTCTTAATGCACAAGTCATGAAAATGGACAATTCTTTGGTGCATTCTGATTTTTAGGTCATGGTTCATGTTTGTGCAAAGGTTAGAAGTCACATTGAAGTCACATTTTGCCTTGGCAAGAGGTTTTGCAACTTTGTCTCTTTGGTGTAAAACATGAAATTATGTGATTTTGTCCAACTTTGACAAGCCATAACTTTTGATCCATAATGAATTAGAATGAGTTCTTGTACTTTTTGAAAAGGGAATGATCCATTCTACAACTTTTATGACCAAAGTTTTTTCATTTGAAGCATTTTTGAATCAATTTGAGGAGGTTGAAAAACTTTCCCAAAATGGCAAGTTTACATTACAAGTCACTTTCCCAAAAAGGCAATTTTGCAAATGGCTTAAAAATCTTCAATTTTGTGAACTTCTAACATCTTCTATGATCAAATAAAGATCATACACATTCAAAATGATGGAGAATCCCCTTTGGTTGGGTCATTGGGGGCCTCAGATGCCCTGATTTTGCACTGACTTGCTCAAGAAGTCATCTCTTGATCAGATGCCTTCCCTATTGAATTTCTTCATGAAAATTGATATGCATGATCCTCATAACATATAGAGACCAATAGAAACAAGAATGACCAAAAAATTTGGAGTTATGGCCTCTGAAACCAAAACCCTAATTTTAGGTCATCTGTGCAGTTAAACTTGGCTCTGCTTCCATGCCTTTCTCAGCTCTTGTGATTCTTTGACTTCCTTGATCTTGAGAGGATACAATATGATTCTTGAACATACATGGACCCCTTTTGAAGTGATTGATGACCTTTGGAGTGGCTCAAATGGCTCTGGGATGGCTCAGATCACAAACCCTAGATGCAGATGACTTAGAAACAATGCAGTGAAACAAAAATGCAATATGAGATGCTATGATTGAATTTATGCATATGAAAAGATCACAAGCCATGGTGAAATGAGTGAGGGCAAATTTGGGGTGTTTACAGCTGCCCCTATTCAAGCATGAGTTAGCTGTGCAGGATGTAAGCAATGGCTTAACAGGCAAACAAGATAACTTGTGGTTGAATACCAAAGACAGTCCAAAATTTGCACTCACTGGATGAAGAAGAAAAGGGATATAGATTGTAAAAGAAAAATAAAGTATAATTATAAAGTGCGGGCAACGGAGGACGACCGTCGAGCAAAGGACGACTGCTGGGGATGAAGCAATGACGGGGATGACCGACATGCTGGGGAAAATGCAGGAAATAAAGCAATGACGGGGACGGCCGACAAGCTGGGGATATGAGAGATAGTGACGGGGACGGCCATCAAGTAAAGCTATAAGACTCTCTAGGGATTATAGGTAAATGAAATAAATGATGAGGTACGGTCATCAAAGGTGAAGGACGATCACCTAGCAGGGGACGGCTGCTCTGTTGGGGATAAGATGAGGGACGGTCATCTAAGGTGAAGGACGATCACCTGGCAGGGTACGGCTGCCGAAAGTATCACGGCATAGGACGAATGTCGGATAAAAAAGGTCGACGATGGGGACGACCATCGGATAAGCATGATGAAGGACGATCATCAAGAGGTGAAGGACGATCACCTAGCAGGGTACGGCTGCTCTCAGGGTTTATCATGACATAGGACGAATGTCAGATAACAAGATCAACGATGGGGACGGCCATCGGATAAAATGATGAAGGACGATCATCAGGAGGTGAAGGACGATCACCTAGCAGGGGACGGCTGCTGAAAATATCACGACATAGGACGAATGTCGGATAGGAAAGGGTTCTAATGAATAGAGACTCCACTGGGAATGATGAAGGACGATCATCAAAAAGGTGAAGGACGATCACCTGGAAGGGTACGACTGCCGTAAGGTATCATGACATAGGACGAATGTCAGATGAAAGGAAATAGTTCAAACAGATTTGTTGGGGACTCTCCTGGGGAATGGTAGACACGGACGAGTGTCTAAATTCAAGAAAATAAGTTTTTGACACGGTGTATAGATTAAAGATGCGGACGAGCATCCTTAAGACTATGATACGGACGAGTATCAGTAGAAACAAACGCTTGACGCATGTTCAGAGATGATGATACGGACGAGTACCAACTGGTTAACAAAGAACACGGACGAGTGTCGGATCTGAGGGGATTTAAGTGATATATACAAGATACGGGCGAGTATCTGTATGAGTAAAAAGATGATGAGTAACACGGACGAGTGTCGGAAAAAGTGTATTATAAACAAGTGTATGGTTTCCAAAGTGTTTGGGTAACTATGCTGGGGAAGGTGACACGGACGGGTGTCAAGGAATTGTATATATATGTATCTGTGAGTGTCGCTCCCAATAAGTGGGACTGGCCCAAATAAAGGTACAGACGCGAACGGTCGGCGAGAGGGACAATGAGAACACACAGCCGTGAACTCACTGGAGATGAATAGAGTCGTCAGCTAGGCATTTTTATCCCGGAGGAAAGGCAATGCTGCATAGACCTAGAAAAAGATGGATAAGACGGTTGCGAACCAGAGAGACTGAGAAAGGGGGTTGGTTACAACCTGGGAAGGTATTAGCACCCAGATTGTCCGCCGTACTCGACGGGATCCACGCTTAAAAGATTTGTGTTTTAAAGGGGTAGTGTCAGTGCAATTTGTGTGTAAAATAGCTGGAAAAGGATGTACAGGTGTCAGTGTAAAAGAAGTGAAGTGTGTAAATGATGTGTCAGTGTAAGAATGAGAATGAATTGCTCATGATAATGAGGCAAAAAGAAAGATGCTAGAAAGAGGGGGAATATACAGAGACTTTTGTTCGATAACTATTAAGTTATGCCTACGTATCCTCTCGTGCAATGAGGAAGTCAGAACACCGTAGTTCGACCCAAAGAGACTGAAAGATGAATTGACTTGTGAACTGCTTACTTGTCTATGCTCAAGTGTATGACCTGTCTGGCTCAGGTGCAAACTGTCTTGCATTAGACGGAAGAAGCAAGTTCTCGTTTATGAGTGAAGATGATGAGAAAAGAATCCCAGAGGAGACGATTATTGTTTGTTTTTGAGTTTTCAGTCTTTTATTGCTTTTGAAAGTTTTGCATAAGTTAATGAGCTTAAGCCTAAACCAGTGGTTTTAGTAAACTCATCACATCTTCCCTCTGATTAGGGGTAATGAGAGTACCTTAAGTGTGAAGTCAGATTCTCACACTTAATCACCTTTGATGTAGGATTAAGATCATTAACCTACTTGTGATTATTTAGATGTTTTTGGTGTTTTTGTTTAGTGTTGAGTAATGAGGTTAAGCCATAATCAGGGATTAAACAGACTCATTACACCATCCTAATAGAAGGATAATATATGAGAATGTTTAAGCTGAGGAATGCTCCTCAACTTAATCCATGATTAGGGATTAAACTCATGACAAAACAAGCCTTTGATTAAGTGGATTTTATTTAATGATATGATGATGAAGTGAATTTTATAGCTTGTAAGACTACTTGAGGGGGACTTGTCCATTAACACTAGGGTTAGTCCTTCTCAACCAGTTAAGGAAGAATTAGAACCCTAATGCAAGGCCCAAGTTACAAGTGTGATGTCTTGATGATTATTAAGTGGATTGATTTAAGAGATTTTAAACACATTAAGGGTTTAACACTTAGGATTAAAGTTATACACTCCATCCTAAGAGAAGGATGCAGGCATAAGCTTAATCACAAAGCCTTAAAGCCTTTAGGGTTTAGTCCCTGATTATGAGATGAGAAGAGAAGACTCAAAAGAGACACAAAGGTAAAACTAAGAGGGGAGACTAATCAAAACCCTAATCATTGTCATGCTTGGTTGTTCCTAAGGTTTGTGAGGTTTTCAAGAACAATCTTCAAAGGAACCACCAGGAAGCAGATGAAAGGATCAAGAGAAGCAAAGCAACTTGCTTCATTCAAGAAGTCAAGTCACTTGAAGAAAGAAAGTGGGAAGAAGAAGAATGAGCAAGCTCAAACCCAAACACATATAAAAATGCAGCATGGATGCAAGAGAGATGAAAAGAAAAGTTGTGAGAAGTGAAGGCAAATTCACTTCTCAAAATCACTTACCACCTGAAAGGTTAGAAAAGAAATGCAATGCAATGCAAAATGGGATGAGATGACATGATGAGAAACAAAACCAAAAGCATTTACATGATACTAATTATGCTATGTAATGCTACAAACATGAGGCAGCACATGGAAATGATCATACAAGTTCATGAATGCAAATGAAGCAAGTTAGGAAGCATGGACATACATGAAAAGTTATGAAGTGCACATGGCATACAACATGGCAAATACATGATGCAATGATCAAACATGCTTTCAATATGTCTTAGGATGTCAAATGAATCAAATGGATGCTTGAAATGTCATGGCAAGTCATGTTATGCAAGAGAATGCAAGATGGATGCATATGGAAGCCCAAATTAGGGTTTATGAACAATACAACAAACAAAAACCAAAATCAGAAGCAAACATCATTATAAAAAATTTAAAATGCACTCAAAGGACTCCTAAACCTATACTAACCCACTGCCCAAAGGAGAGGTCTCAACTCTTAACCAAACTCAAGTTATGGTTTTCTTAAGATTTCTAGGGTTTTAGGGTTTCCAAAACAAGAAAATTACCAAACAAATGGAAAATGAAAGATCAAATCATGGCCATTTAATTTCACAAACTACATGCTAAACACAATGCAATGCAAAAAGAATCAATGTCCAACTCCTCATGGATAGACAGAAATGATTTTTTGAACTTTGGATCAAATTAATGCATAAAAATGATTTTAAATCAATGGAAAATTCTCAAAATGCATCAAGATCAAAAAATAAATTTGGTTTGAAGGTTGGACAATGTTTCTAAATGTCTTAGAACATTTCATGAATTTTTTGGTAATTTTTAAATACCTAAAAGTATTTTTAATAAATTAATTTTCATTAATCAATTAAAAATAAACTTTTAAATAATTAAAAATACTTTTTTTAATGCTAAAAATAAAAATAAAAATATTTTTGTGTTTTAAAAATTAATGAAACTCTTGACAAAAAGTTTCATAATTTTTAAAACATTTTTGCTATTTTTAATAAATTATGGAAAACAAATGAAATAAAGTGAAAAATAAATGAATTTAAGACTGAAAAAAGAAAAGTCACACAATCCAAGGGCTCTCATTCAAACCAGAACGCGCGCGCGTTGACCTGGCGCCAAATCCCACGGCCAGCATTCAAACTCAGCTAATCAATGCTTATGCCCTAATCCCACCCTTAATTACTTTCAGGTGACCGGAACAGTGTTCCGGTCATCTTCTCCGTTCACCCCCAAAATCAATCTCACTCCATACGCTTCTAAAATGAAATCTAAGAACACAGGAATGATCCCCACTCACTCACGAATCAAAACCCCAAATCAAAACAAATTTATCATTCATAAAATGGCTGAATCGAATCAATCTATTTCTAGGGCAAAAAGTTTCAGAAGCATGGTAAACTCTCATCTCTACACCATTTTCAAAACCAAAGACATATTCATGATCAGGGAGGCATATAGAACAACTTAAGAACTTAAAAAGTGATTTCTGGAAAAAATGTTCTTGAGCTACCTGAGTTTCGAAGCTTTCAGTCCACAGCTTTCTGGGTGCTTTCCTGCTTGCAATCAACTCCACTTGACCTCCTGAGAAGCTTTCAATGCTTGGACAGAGTTTGTGATGGCTGGTTTTGATGTTTGAACAAGTTCTGTTCAATGGAGGGCAGGAATCGTATTTGTGATCCTGGGGGTTTTAGGCTATGGTGATGGATGCTTTGTGATCAGAGGAACATATTGAGTTGATCTATGAAGTGAGTTTGTGTGTTTGTGGCTTATTTTCTGAGTTTCGAAGGTTTTGGCTTTGAGAATGAAAAATGGTGAAGCTGAGTTCTTGCTGGTTTCAGGCTTATGTCTTGTTGGTTTGGGGTCAATGAAGCATGGTGAGATGAGTAGTGGAGTTTGTTTGAGTGTTTATGGCTTGTGGAAACAGATTCGAAGAGTTTTGCTTGAGGGAGTGAGTTTGTGAATGTGATGCTCTTGTGTGTTTCAGCCTTGCTTGATGTATGAAATGGCTAGCATTTGGCTTGCATAAAAAACTCCCATTGGTCAGATGATGTGACCTGGCCTGCTGTGATAGGTAAGTTCACTTTTGCAAAATGTCAACTTTGGTGTAAGGAAAGCATGGGTTGAGCCCTAGGCTAGCACAAGTACATGGGCTGGCGCAGCATGGTGTGTGAGAGATGCTAGCATGGTTCAGCATCCAAGACATCAAGTGGATGGAAGTGTTATGATGATTTTGCAACTTGCTTACTTTTGAAACTTCATGAAAATCTCTTGCTTTGCCAACCATGAACATGTGATCTTTTGGCCTCATTCTGATTTTTAGAGGTTGTGTGATGCTTGCACATTGGTTTGATGTGAACTAGAAGTCACAAATGCCTTGGTACATAGTTTTTGCAAGTTTCTCATTTGAGGCATGTCTTGAAAATTAGTGATTTTTGCCAACTTTGACACACCATAACTATTGATCCAAAATGAATTAGATCATGTTCTTGTACTTTTTGAAAAGGGAAAGATCTAATCTACAACTTTCATGACCAAATTTTTTCCATTTGAAGCATTTTTGGATCAAAAAGCAAGGCTTGAAAAGTGGCATAAAATGACATATTCTTTAAAAGTCAACCATGCCCTAAAAAGTCAACTTTGCAAAAACTTGTAATTCTTGAATTTTGTGAACTTCAACCTTCTTCCATGATCAAATAAAGATCATATACACTCAAAATGATGAAGATCACCCCTTGGTTGGGTCATTGGGGGCCTCAGATGCCCTGATTTTGCACTGACTTGTCCAGAAAGTCAACTCTTGATCAGATGACTTCCCCATGGAATTTCTTCATGAAAATTGATATGCATACTCCCTATACCATATAGAGACCAATAGAAACAAGAATGACCAAAATATTTGGAGTTATGGCCTCTGAAACCAAAACCCTAATTCTAGGTCATCTGTGCAGTCAAACTTGGCTCTGCATCCATACCAATCCCAGTTCTTGTGATTCTTTGGCATTTTTGAATTTGAGAGGATGTAATATGATATAAGAACACACATGGATCCCTTTGAAGTGATTGATGACCTTTGGAGTGGCTCAAGAGGCTCTTGGATTGCTCAGATCACAAACCCTAGATGCAGATGACTTTGAATCTATGCAGTGAATCAAAAATGAGATATGAGATGATATGATTGTGTTTATGCATATGAAATGATCACAAACCATGGTGTGAATGGGTGAGGGAAAATTTGGGGTGTTTACAGCTGCCCCTATTCAAACATGAGTTAGCTGTGCAGGATGTAAGTGACGGCTTAACAGGCAAACAAGATAACTTGTGGTTGAATATCAAAGACAGTCCAAAAGTTGCACTCACAGAATGAAGAAGAAAAGGGATATAGATTGTAAAAGAAAATAAAGTATGTTGTAAAGTGTGGGCGACGGAGGACGACCGTCGAGCAGAGGACGACTGCTGGGTGAATAGCGATGACGGGGACGGCCGACACGCTGGGGAAAGTGTAAAGCCAAGACGGGGACGGCCGACTAGCTGGAAAAATAAGATTATGATGGGGACGGCCATCAAGATAAAGTTGTAAGATTCTCTGGGAGTTAATGAAACATGACGGGGACGGCCATCAATTTCATAAAGTAAAGTAACCAACGATGGGGACGGCCATCGGGCTAAAAAGAAAAGGAAAAGGGACCACGACGGGGACGGCCATCGGGTTAAAGAATAAATGAAATAAACAGATGATGAGGTACGGTCATCAAAGGTGAAGGACGATCACCTAGCAGGGGACGGCTGCTCTGTTGGGGTTAAGATGAGGGACGGTCATCTAAGGTGGAGGACGACCACCAGGCAGGGTACGGCTGCCAAAAACATCGCGACATAGGACGAATGCCGGATAAAAGGTCAACGATGGGGACGGCCATCGGACGAGCATGATGGAGGACGACCATCAAGAGGTGGAGGACGACCACCTAGCAGGGGACGGCTGCTCTCGAGGTTTCTCATGACACAGGACGAGTGCCAGATAACCAAAAATCAACAATGGGGACGGCCATTGGATAAAGTGATGAAGGACGATCATCAAAAAGGTGGAGGACGACCACCTAGCAGGGGACGGCTGCTAAATATCAACGATGGGGACGGCCATCGGATGAGCATGATGGAGGACGACCATCAAGAGGTGGAGGACGACCACCTAGCAGGGTACGGCTGCTCTCAAGGCTTATCATGACACAGGACGAGTGTCAGATAAAAAGAAGAAAATTTGCTTTGTTGGTGATCTACTGGGGATATAGTAAACACAGACGAGTGTTTACAACCAAGAAAAGAAAGTATAAGTGTTTAGATGTTGTGTATAGATTAAAGATGCGGACGAGCATCCCTAAGACTACGATACGGACGAGTATCGGGTAGAAACAAATACTGACACATGTTCAGAGATGATGATACGGACGAGTATCAACTGGTTAGCAAAGAACACGGGCGAGTGTTGAATCTGAAGGGAATCTTCTGGGGAATAGTAGACACAGACGAGTATCTATATTCAAGAAGACATAAGTGTTTGACACGGTGTATGGATTAAAGATGCGGACGAGCATCCTTAAGACTATGATACGGACGAGTATCATGTAGAAACAAACATTTGACGCATATTCTGAGATGATGGTACGGACGAGTACCAACTGGTTAACAAAGAACATGGACCAATGCCGAATCTGTGGGGATATAAATGGCATATACAAGATACGGACGAGCATCTGTATAAGTGTAACATGAGTAGTGAGTATGAGTTTTGTGTGGATGAGTGTTTATCTGCTGGGGAGGGTGACACGGACGAGTGTCAAAAGGAGAAAAGTATAATAATATCAACAAGTATATAGGTTGTAAAAGTGACTGCGCTGGGGATATGACACGGACGGGTGTCAAAGGATGTATATACAAGTATAGGTGAGTGCAAAGGTGATGTCTTTGGCTTTCTGCTGGGGGTATGACACGGACGGGTGTCAAGAAGTATCTGTAATACGGGTGGTTTTGTTTGTAAAGGGTGTTCAGGCGACTTTTACTGGGGAGTGATGACACGGACAGGTGTAAAAGGAGTGTATACTGATATCCGTGAATTGTAAGGCGACTGCTTTTGCTGGGGATTCCGGTGGGGATTTTGGGGAAAGTATTCTGCATTTTGATGAATGGTTGTTATTCACAAGTGTTCGATTCACAACATGGCTTATGATTATGCTATGTGTTTGATTTTTGCCGTAATGCTCCTTATTAGACGGAATGCTACGCTTTGTGGGTGAATATGATGCAAATGTCATGATTATGCAAAAGGTACAGATTCGGGATTCAGATCCCGTTGCTGTGAAGATCTCTGGTCGATCTGTCTGAAGTGAACATCCCAGCTGGGGATGAGATCATTGATAGACCTAATGAGATGATTCTGCTTGGGGATATATGTCAATGAAAGACATATCCGTGTAAATGAGAGACCCAGCTGGGGTTTGTAGGAGCTTTCGTCACTCTGTTGTGATTCCTTCATGCGTTGCTCTTCTGAATAGAGGCAGAAGCTCCGTGGGGAGATGGTTCCCTGAATTTGTATTCCGTTGAGGAAGAATGATTGGCACTACGGCTAGGGAAATTGACCAGTGGCAACTTAGCTGGGGGAAGTTGTCGGTGGCAACTCGGCTGGGGAGGAAACACCTCTGGTGCCAAGAGTGAGTGTTGATTTGCCAGCTTGCTGGGATGTAACTTGCATGCCCCAAGTTGCGTTCTGGATACCTGCAATCCTGCAAAGATAAGGAAACGCACAAATGGTCCCGAGGTATCCTTTACTGGATTCCGTCATAGGAGTTAAGCACTTTCGAGAGTAAGTATATTCCCTGCCAGCATGTGTTTTTATTATTTTTTAGAGAAAAGCATATGTACTCATGCAATTAGTTTTTTAGAGACATCAGACATTCTTTGCAAATAAAAATGTACAAGACGAAACATGACTGAAAAATCTGATTTTATTAATTCATGTGCCTTGAACTGGCGAGATACAGTCAAGGAAACATATCTCCTGAAATGAAGAGACTGTTACAAATTGAGAAACAAAGTGTTGGCGATGTTGACGACGCTTTCAAAGAGCTTCCTTTTCCGCTATGACTCGTATGACTTTTGACGTTCTTCTCGTCTTGCTTTCTGAAGAAAGCTGATTCTGATTGAAGCTTGACCCTTTCAAAACTTACCAAGTTGTAAGTGATACAGACGAATTCAGAGTGCAGTTGTTCGCTTATTCCCTTGTTTTGCATGGATCGCCCTTTCGGGTTTTCAATCCATCGGGATACCCATTTTTGCCTGAGTTGTCCAATGCGGCTTTTCAACTCAGCGGGTGTACATTTTTTATTTTCCCTTATTTTTGCCCGAGTCCTTTATTCTGTTTTTGACTCGCCGGGATGCCCTATTTTTGCCTGGACTTACATTCTGTTTTTTATGTCCAGCGGGTCATTTTTATGCGAAGTATTTTTTAACTGCATCTGAATTCACAGGGGACGGGAAGTCTTCACCATCCATAGTGTTGAGCATCAGTGCTCCACCAGAGAAAACTTTCTTTACTACGAATGGTCCTTCATAATTGGGAGTCCATTTGCCCCTGTGGTCTGTATGAGGAGGGAGGATTCTTTTCAAAACAAGATCTCCTACTTGGTACTCTCGGTGCCCGACTTTCTGATCGAAGGCTTTCATCATTCTTCTTTGATATAACTGCCCATGACAGATTGCAGCCAATCTTTTCTCTTCAATCAGACTCAGTTGCTCGTATCGGGACCGAACCCACTCTGCTTCGTTCAGCTTAACATCCATTAGTACTCGTAGGGAGGGTAATTCAACTTCGACAGGTAGGACTGCTTCCATACCATACACAAGCTGATACGGTGTTGCCCCAGTGGATGTCCTGATTGACGTGCGGTACCCATGCAAGGCAAATGGCAGCATTTCATGCCAGTCTTTGTAAGTGACTACCATCTTATGCACAATCTTCTTGATATTTTTGTTCGCCGCCTCAACAGCGCCATTCATCTTTGGCCTGTAAGGAGAAGAATTGTGGTGTTGGATTTTGAAGTCCCGGCATAATTCAGCCATCATTTTGTTGTTTAGATTGGAACCATTGTCAGTAATGATTCGCTCGGGAACTCCATATCGGCAGATGATATCTCTCTTCAGAAATCGGGCTACCACTTGTCTTGTAACATTTGCATACGAGGCTGCTTCAACCCACTTAGTGAAATAATCAATGGCAACCAGGATGAATCTGTGGTCGTTCGAAGCAGTTGGCTCAATCTTGCCAATCATATCAATGCCCCACATGGCAAAGGGCCATGGTGAAGACATGATGTTCAAAGGATTGGGAGGCACATGCACCTTATCTGCATAGATTTGGCATTTATGGCATTTTCTGGCGTAGGCACAACAGTCTGCATCCATCGTGACCCAGTAATACCCTGATCTTAACAATTTCTTAGCCATGGCATGCCCTCCTGCATGGGTACCAAAGGATCCTTCGTGCACTTCATGCATCAACAAATCTGCTTCCGTCTTGTCAACACATCTGAGGAGTACCATATCAAAGTTCCTTTTGTATAAAGACCCATCAGTGTTCAGAAAGAAACTACCAGCAAGCCTTCTCAAAGTCTTCTTATCATTGGAAGATGCCCCAGGTGGGTATGTTTGATCCTCCAAGAAGCATTTAATGTCATGGAACCAAGGCTTATCATCTTTGACAACATCTGCTGCAAATACATATGCTGGTCTATCAAGTCTGGACACTGAAATCTGAGGTACAAAGTTGGCAGCTTGAACTTTGATCATGGATGAAATGGTAGCAAGAGCATCTGCGGACTGATTCTCGTCCCGAGGGATATACTCAAGTTTGACCGTTGTGAAGAAGGTCAATAACCTCCTTGTATAATCCCTGTAAGGTATCAGATGATCCTGGTGTGTGTACCATTTTCCGTTGGTTTGATTAACTACCAGAGCTGAATCTCCGAATACAGTCAATGTCTTGATCCTGAGGTCAATGGCTTCCTCGAGACCCATAATGCAAGCTTCGTATTCAGCTTCGTTGTTAGTGCAGTTGAAAGTGAGTTTTGCCGAGAAAGGCATGTGAACTCCTTTAGGTGAAATGAGTACTGCACCAACACCACGACCATTCATATTAACAGCCCCATCAAACATCATAGTCCATTCCTCTTCCGGGTCGGGCCCTTCAGTGTGAATAGGCTCTTCATGATCTTTTGCTTTAATGAACATGATGTCTTCATCAGGGAAGTCAAACCTCATAGGCTGGTAGTTATCAATAGGTTGCTCAGCAAGATATTCAGACAATACACTGCCCTTGATGGCCTTCTGAGAAGTGTACTGGATGTCATATTCCGTGAGAATCATTTGCCATCTTGCAACCCGTCCGGTAAGAGCTGGCTTCTCGAAGATGTACTTGACTGGGTCCATTTTTTATATCAACAAAGTAGTGTGGGTCAACATATACTGTCTCAGTCGGCGAGCAGCCCACGCTAAAGCACATCAAGTTTTCTCGAGCAGTGAATAACGTTGTTCACAGTCGGTAAACTTTTTGCTCAGGTAGTAAATTGCATACTCTTTTCGACCAGACTCGTCATGCTGGCCCAGCACACACCCCATTGACTCTTCTAATACTGTTAAGTACATTATCAGAGGTCTTCCTTCAACTGGAGGCATAAGGATTGGTGGCTCTTGCAGATATTCTTTGATCTTGTCAAAAGCCTTCTGGCAGTCTTCATTCCACCTGACCGTTTGTTCCTTTCTTAACAGCTTAAACAAAGGTTCACAGGTTGCTGTAAGGTGAGATATGAACCGTGAAATGTAGTTCAATCGACCTAAGAACCCTCGAACTTCTTTCTCAGTTTTCGGTGCAGGCATCTCTTGAATAGCCTTGACTTTATCAGGGTCGACTTCAATCCCTTTCTCGCTTACAATAAAGCCCAGCAGCTTACCAGATCGCACCCCGAATGTGCATTTGTTGGGGTTCAGCTTTAGTTGGTACTTCCTCAGACGCTTGAACAACTTCAGCAGATTTACCAGGTGATCTTCTTCAGTAAGGGACTTGGCAATCATGTCATCCACATAACATTCTATCTCCTTATGGATCATATCATGGAATAATGTTACCATAGCCCGTTGATATGTGGCACCAGCATTCTTCAGTCCGAATGGCATCACTTTGTAACAGAACGTGCCCCAAGGTGTAATGAATGTTGTCTTCTCCATGTCTTCAGGTGACATCTTGATCTGATTATATCCTGAAAATCCGTCCATGAAGGAGAATACCGAGAACTGAGCCGTATTATCCACCAATACATCAATGTGAGGTAATGGGAAGTCATCTTTCGGGCTGGCTCTATTCAGATCCCGGTAGTCAACACACATCCTTACTTTTCCGTCTTTCTTAGGCACAGGTACTATATTAGCGACCCACGGCGGATAGCTAGTTACGGCAAGGAACCCGGCGTCCCATTGCTTTTGTACCTCTTCCTTGATCTTTATTGCCATGTCCGGGCGAGTACGGCGCAGCTTCTGTTTGACCGGTGGGCATTCTTCTCTCAAAGGCAGCTTGTGCACGACTATATCGGTGTCCAACCCTGGCATATCTTGATACGACCAAGCAAACACATCCACATATTCTTGAAGCAGATCAATCAGTTGTCTCTTCACTGAGTCTTGCAGGCAGGCCCCGATTTTAACCTCTTTCACGTCTTCATCTGTACCAAGATTAATCACTTCAACCTCCTCCTGGTGAGGAGTAATAACCTTCTCCTCTTGTCTTAACAACCTGGCTAGCTCTTCAGGAAGCTCATATTCTTCTTCAACCCCTTCATCAGCTTGATTGATCGGATTGTCGAAGTCATACGAAGTCGTAGCCGTGTTGTTGTCGGTGCTGTCTGGAAGGCACTCTCTGCAAGGGTTTAGTTTATTCATTTTAGTGGTTGATTTTAATCTTGTTTAGAAAAGTGAAATAAAGTTATCATTTTGAAAACAACGCCATTTATTTTTTTGTACAAAAAGAAAAATGGAAAAACAGTGAGCGGAAAAGAAAAAGACTCGTTTGCAAAAAGATGTCTGATATTTCATTGATTAATCTTGTTTGCACAAAAAGTACAGATGGCCCGATTACAAAATGAGTCTTGTCATCTTGGGCAAGATGCAAGACTTTGATGCATGCTATAAAAATACAGGAAATAATAATTACTCTGCATGAGTAACTCTTATAATTTCCTGGGAAGACCAGTTTGAGATACTGCTCCCCGGGATCTTTGGACGAATCCAATTCTCCAGATTGCGCTCCTCTTCCAGCTCGTCTTCCAAATTGTTGATAGCATCAGGGGTGAGCATCCCCCCACTGACAAAACTGGGCTTCTCAGCAGCCTCTGCTTGATTCTGTTGAGTTGGTTTGTAACCCAACCCAAACTTGTCTTTCTTCTCCTCCACAGATAAAACCTTGCCCCAGCCTTGGGCAGTTCCTTATTCAACAACCTTCCGGGCTTGCTGATAAGACGACATGGAGATCCCAGATACAGCAGATGCTTCATTAACATTCAGGGCCTCAAACCCTTGGCTCATTGTTTCATGGATCTCCCCATCCATCTCAATATACTTATAAGTAGCCAGATGGCTAACAAATATATCCTCCTCCCCACAGATGGTAACAACTTGGCCTTCCCACTCAAATTTTAACTTCTGGTGAAGGGTAGACGTTACTGCGCCAGCGGAATGAATCCATGGTCTACCCAACAAACAGCTGTAGGCAGGCTGAATGTCCATCACATAGAAGATCGTTTTAAAGGTTTGTGGGCCAATTGTCACAGGTATCTCAATTTCTCCCAGCACCGATCTCTTAGAACCATCAAAGGCTCTTACTACCAGGTTACTGGGACGCAATGCTAATCCTTCATATTCTAGCTTCACCAGGGCCTTCTTCGGTAAGACATTAAGGGATGACCCTGTGTCTACCAGCACATGGGAAAGGACTGCACCTTTACATTCCATGGTGATATGCAAGGCCTTGTTATGGTTGCGGCCTTCTGTTGTCAAGTCAATATTGGTGAACCCTAGCCCATTGCTAGCAGTAACATTTCCAACCACGGTTTCCAGCTGATTGACAGTGATCTCTTCAGGCACGTAAGCTGCGTGCAAGACTTTGAGTAGTGCATTCCGATGGGCTTCGGAGCACATAAGCAGTGATAGGATAGAAATCTTGGATGGCGTCTGGTGAAGCTGATCCACTATTTTGTAATCACTCTTTTTGATGATTCTCATGAACTCATCAACTTCTTGATCGAATGGTGTTTTCAAAGCTTCCTTAACTGTTTGATCTTCCTTCACCGGGCTCTTTCCTTTTGCCTTGGCAGCAGCTTCTGCTTCGGCAGTGGGTCTTTGAATTTGTGGAGCAAAGAGACGTCCGCTTCGAGTGAAGCCTCCGCCTCCTCCCACATTGTCTATTTGTGGTGCAGGTGTTGATGGTTCAAGGGTGATTTTCTTTCCTTCGCAGTATACGTCAGAGCCGTAGTGCCAAGGGATGGCCTTACTGCTTTCATAAGGTACCAGTCCAGGCATTGTGACAGTGATTGGACTGGTGGCAGCTGCAGAAGGGACTGTGATAGTTTGTGGATCGTAATAAATTGTGACTGGTGCCCTGATGGGAGCAGCACTTTCTGAGTTGTAGGCAGAGTTGTTTTCAGGATCATAAAATATTGTGACAGTTGAGACATCTTCAGAGTTTGTTGCTGGAGTTGTAGGAGACATTGTCGGAAGGATGGATGTTGTTGTTGTAGGAGATTCAAATTGGGGTGGTGCTGAAGTTGTAGAAGAAAAATTTGTTGATAACTGATCAGTTGAGATGATAGATGAAGTACTTGTTGATGAAACCGAAGAATTGTCAGGAACAATGGTTGTTGCAGTTGTAGGAGATACCGGAATTGTTGCTGATGAGATTACTGGATTTGTTGGAAATGATGTGGTGATTTGAAGTTGGCCACTCTGAATGAGACCATCTATGCCATTCTTCAGGTTATCGCACCCATTTACTGAAATATTGCAGTAAGCACACCCTAACTCACACCCCGGGAATATTTGACATTCGAGGAGCTGAGCCTTAATCTCCACCAACGGTGACCGAATCTGACCCACACTGGTTATTAAATAAGACGGCTTGTCTTCTTCAATAGCGTTGATTCTGGGACCACCGTGGTGTGGCATAGGATTTTTGTTGACATTGGGTGGTGGTGCGAAATTCAGGGCCTTAGAGTCTACCAGGTCTTGTACCTTCATGTGCAAGGCTCTGCACTTTTCTGTACTATGGCCAGGTGCATTCGAATGAAAAGCACACCTAGCATTGGAGTCATAATTCCTGGGTAGACTGTTGGGATCTGGAGGTGCTAATGTCCTTAGCTCAACTAGGTTGAGTTTCAGGAGTTGTGGCAGCAATGTAGCATATGGCATAGGGATTGGATCGATCACCCTGTTGGCTTGAGATGGCCTCTGCTGGAATGGCCTTTGCTGGTTATTGTTGTTGGTGTTGCTGTTGTTGTAATTTCTCGGAGGATACTGATTTTGTTGATGGTACTGAGGTTGTTGCTGATAGTTTTGCTGCGGAGGTTGATAAGCTGGTTGTGGATGAGCTGGAGTGGGAATGGTGACTGCTGCCACAGATCTATGAATATATTGGGGCCTGCCCCTGTTAGTGTGGATGGCATTGGTCTCACCAGTCCTTCTTGGGCCTGCAAAAGGCTTTCTTGCATTAGTGGATGAGCTTGCACCGTTTTCTGAGATCTTACCCATCTTCAATAGGCTTTCAATTCTCTCCCCGGCTATGACTACATCTGCAAAGCTGGTAGATGAGAAGGCAGCTAGCCTGTCAATGTAAGTTCCCTGAAGTGTGTTCATGAACATATCAGCCATCTCCCTTTCTGACATAGGTGGCTGGACAGCAGCAGCAAGCTGTCTCCATCTTTGAGCATATTCTCGGAAGCTCTCTCTAGATGATTGTGACATTCCCATTAGGAGGGTCCTGTTGGGTACCATATCCAGATTATACTGATACTGTCTGATGAAGGCCTCTGCCAGGTCCTTCCAGCATCTAATAGTTGCTCTTGTCAGATGGGAATACCATTCCCTCGAAGCTCCAGTCAAGCTATCCTCAAAATAGAACATCCAAAGCTTCTCGTCCATGGTATAGGCCTTTAGCCTCCCGAGAAAAGATTGTAGATGGGTCCGGGGACAGGAAGTCCCATTATACTTCTCAAAGCATGGTGGCTTAAACTTGTGGGGAATCCTGACCCCGTCTACCAAGCCCATATCCATAACATCAAAACCCAAAGAGTTTTGAGACTCTAAGGATCTTAATTTCTCAGCTATCTCATCCAACCTTCTATCATAAGCCTCTTCCCCGACTCCCATCACTGTGAACTGGTCTTCTTGGGGGTCTTCTTGCAGTACCCTCCCTGCTGTGGCAGTCCCTTGTATATTGACAGGGATGTTGGCCTCTGGATGGAGATGGGGTCCAAAGACCGGGGTATTGACATGAGGTCGGACTCTTTCATTGTTGCTAGTCCCAGCAGTCCCTGGCTGATGATCTTCCTGATTTATCCCTTCTACCAGTGCTCTGAGCCTCTCCTGGCTTTGAGCCATGTTGTTCATTACCTCCATAAATTGTGTCATTTGGTTCCTCATTTCCAACCTCTCGTTGGTCATTTGGTTCCTGACCTCTGTAAGGTCCTGCTGCATCTGATCCATCTGTATGCCCGGAAGATTGTTACGGGTTGGATATCGGTGCGGACGGTTGAGGGGAAATACTCGGCGTCGAGCAATAGTTCCTGAACATCACAACAGAGTTAGCAACAACAAAACAAAAAACCTACAAAACAAACAAAGGGTTAGCATGCAATGCAGTATGCTTATTTGTTTTCAAGGTATCCGGCTTGGCATTCAGTTTTGACCCTTCCAGACCCTTGAAGATGATGCTGATGTTGCTTTCGAAATAAACTCGGATGGCACAAACTAATACATATATTACAAAAAGCCAATGGTACACAGTTTGTTTACAAATACAAGCCCTCTGAGGGGTCAAAATACATTACAAGAAAATAAAAGTACATGGAATGAAAGCAACAGCAAGCAAATGGTCAAACACCAAGACCAAACTCATCCTCCCGAACTTCCTTGAGAAGTGCTTCGGTCACAGGATCAGCTGGACGCTCCGTGAGGTTCCTGATAAGGAGGTTCCGGGTAGTAACAGCTGCAGTTAGCTTCTTGTGCTGACTTTGGTCTTTTGACCTCTTTACTCCAGCCCTGATCTTTAGTTCTGATATCTCCCTCTGGGCTGCTGCCAGGGCTTCTTGCTGCTCTTTTGCACTAGCTTCCAGTTGCTCTATCTTGTCTTGGACCCTCTTGTCCTCCAGAGTACGAGCCTCGGTGATCCTGACCCACCTAGCCTGACTCTCCTTCAGATACAAGTCTGTCCTGGCTTTCTGGAACTGAGCTTCTTTGCAAGCATTCTTCAGGATTTGTTCTCCAGTCCTAGATTTCTTAATGTAATCCTCAGACTTCTCAATTCTAGCCAAGTGCTCTACCTTCAACTTTTCTAATCTCTCAATATCCAACCTACCATCACTCCTCTCCCAGAGGGTCTTCTGTAGAGCTTGAGTCAGTTTCTCATTTCTCTCTTTCAACTTCTCAAACTCCCCTAAGCTGACAGTTGCTGGAGGTGGTGTTGTGGAAGGCCCAGGCATATCCTCTATAGTAAAGGGCATCCCAGAGAATTGAGCCCTGGCATGGGACCAATCATAGTATTGTGCTGATGCCACATTGTTACACTTCCCCAGGATGGTCACCCCTTTAGTCTGCACATTGTCCCAGGCCCAGGCTGCCTGCCTAACAATAGCCAGATTAATCTTGTTCTCACAATAAAGAGTCTCAACCAAGTCCTGTGCCTTAGGAGTGTGGACCAGTGCATAGCCCAGTTGTCTTTTGAACAGCAGAGGGTTGTAATTAATACTACCCTTAACTCCTATTAGGGGCACATTGGGAAAATGCCCACAGCTGGTGATGATATCCCTGCCTTTTGTGCTTTGAGTGCACCACCTGATATCAGCTGAAGTTAGAGTAGTAAGTCTTCCAGCCCAGTTTTTCTGCTGATGAGGATTCAAAAATGCATCTGTCCTGGGCAAATGTCTGAGAAGACAAGTATGGAACAAAGGAGCACAGCATTTTACTAATCTTCCCCTCTGCTTTTCATTCCTCTGATGCACTGAATAGTAGAGATCACCCAATAAAGTTGGCACTGGGTTCCTTAGAATGAACAGATGGATTGCATTCTTACTAATGAATCGAGGCTCATCTGCAAATAATACAATCCCATATATACTCAGGGCCAACAAAGCACAGACTGCTTTCCACTCTCCTAAAGAAGCTTTCAGGGTAGCTTGAGAGATCAAGAAATCCAGATGCAGGCCTGGGATTCCAGCTTTAGAAGTCATATGCTGCCCAATCAGGACTGGTTCCAGATGCAATGCCTTTGCTACCTCTTCATTACCAGGAAAGACCATCTCAGGGTTGAAAGGGACTCCACCCCTGATAGGTATACCCACTAATGAGGAGTACTCTTCCAATAAAGGGCCCAACTGAAAGTCCTGAAAAGTGAAACATCTCAGTGGGGGATCATAAAACTGAAGGAAAGTGTGGATCAGGCTTCTCTGTGAGGGGTCCAGATCCATAACCATATCAAGTATATCTCCATGGTGTTCCCTGAACAGTGGTATATGGTCTGGAGTGATCAGGGTCTGAATCCTCCTGATGTCAGCTAACTCTGGCTGGAAGAAGTGGTAGGTGATGTTGCTCTTTTTAGGTGCCATAATGTTGAGACTGAGTAGAGGCAAGTGCTGATGGTGATACTGAAGAATGGGCCACTGATTGGCTGAAGTAGATAGCTGATAGCTGAAGCAAGTGCTGATGAAGATAGGTCAATACTGAAGATGGGGTCAAAACCAAGCCAAAATAAAGATGGATACCCTGAAACACAAATAAACAAATGTCAATATGATGCAATGATTATGTATGCAAATGATATGCAAAGGTTTGTGACTGAGCTGGATCTGATCAAATGCTTTGATATAAGTCCATGTGTGTAAGAAATCCAGATGGAGGTCCATAAGTCCAGTAACCAAGGTGGGGGGCTCAAATAAAGAGCCACATGTCCAGGGTTTAGAATCACAAGAATTGTTCCAACATGGAGTATTCTTAATCAAATCAAAGTAACAGGGTATTCTGAGGTCAAGGTACCTGCAAACCTGTAAACAGCCCAACCCCCTCACAGGTGGTGTTCTAAAACAAGGATCCTCAGACTCGGATCAGTTATGAGAAGTGTAAACACTTCTAACCCGGAGGTACAGTGTTTACAATAACCATAAAAGTTCCTCCTCTAATTCACCTCAGTTTCTGAAGGTCAATACTAAAAGGTCATTCAGACTTAGCAGGCTTCCCAGATAGCCCTAGCATTGCAGGAAATCTGCAACACAGAGTTCTCAAGAAGAAACCCATATCTGAACCGTGTTTCATATTCCCGCACCAGACCGAGATGGAATGGGAAAGAATATGATTCACTCTAGCCTAGGTGTCACTCAGGTCCCAGGTATAGGACCTTAACTCTCAATGGAACACCCACCCACCAAAGCAAACAAACAGATCCAGCCAGCAGCAAGACAATATGATATATACAAAAGCAATAAAGAAAGCAGTAAAACAACTGTACATAAAGCAGTAAAAATATACAAACACAAGTAGCACATAACACCCCAGTAAACACAAATCAATCAAGCGCTAGGAGGAACCCACAAAAAGAACCAGAAGCCCTGGTTACAGTATAAGGGTCCCCAGCAGAGTCGCCAAGCTGTCGCTCCCAATAAGTGGGACTGGCCCAAATAAAGGTACAGACGCGAACGGTCGGCGAGAGGGACAATGAGAACACACAGCCGTGAACTCACTGGAGATGAATAGAGTCGCCAGCTAGGCATTTTTATCCCGGAGGAAAGGCAATGCTGCATAGACCTAGAAAAAGATGGATAAGACGGTTGCGAACCAGAGAGACTGAGAAAGGGGGTTGGTTACAACCTGGGAAGGTATTAGCACCCAGATTGTCCGCCGTACTCGACGGGATCCACGCTTAAAAGATTTGTGTTTTAAAGGGGTAGTGTCAGTGCAATTTGTGTGTAAAATAGCTGGAAAAGGATGTACAGGTGTCAGTGTAAAAGAAGTGAAGTGTGTAAATGATGTGTCAGTGTAAGAATGAGAATGAATTGCTCATGATAATGAGGCAAAAAGAAAGATGCTGGAAAGAGGGGGAATATACAGAGACTTTTGTTCGATAACCGTTAAGTTATGCCTACGTATCCTCTCGTGCAATGAGGAAGTCAGAACACCGTAGTTCGACCCAAAGAGACTGAAAGATGAATTGACTTGTGAACTGCTTACTTGTCTATGCTCAAGTGTATGACCTGTCTGGCTCAGGTGCAAACTGTCTTGCATTAGACGGAAGAAGCAAGTTCTCGTTTATGAGTGAAGATGATGAGAAAAGAATCCCAGAGGAGAAGATTATTGTTTGTTTTTGAGTTTTCAGTCTTTTATTGCTTTTGAAAGTTTTGCATAAGTTAATGAGCTTAAGCCTAAACCAGTGGTTTTAGTAAACTCATCACATTTTCCCTCTGATTAGGGGTAATGAGAGTACCTTAAGTGTGAAGTCAGATTCTCACACTTAATCACCTTTGATGTAGGATTAAGATCATTAACCTACTTGTGATTATTTAGATGTTTTTGGTGTTTTTGTTTAGTGTTGAGTAATGAGGTTAAGCCATAATCAGGGATTAAACAGACTCATTACACCATCCTAATAGAAGGATAATAGATGAGAATGTTTAAGCTGAGGAATGCTCCTCAACTTAATCCATGATTAGGGATTAAACTCATGACAAAACAAGCCTTTGATTAAGTGGATTTTATTTAATGATATGATGATGAAGTGAATTTTATAGTTTGTAAGACTACTTGAGGGGGACTTGTCCATTAACACTAGGGTTAGTCCTTCTCAACCAGTTAAGGAAGAATTAGAACCCTAATGCAAGGCCCAAGTTACAAGTGTGATGTGTTGATGATTATTAAGTGGATTGATTTAAGAGATTTTAAACACATTAAGGGTTTAACACTTAGGATTAAAGTTATACACTCCATCCTAAGAGAAGGATGCAGGCATAAGCTTAATCACAAAGCCTTAAAGCCTTTAGGGTTTAGTCCCTGATTATGAGATGAGAAGAGAAGACTCAAAAGAGACACAAAGGTAAAACTAAGAGGGGAGACTAATCAAAACCCTAATCATTGTCATGCTTGGTTGTTCCTAAGGTTTGTGAGGTTTTCAAGAACAATCTTCAAAGGAACCACCAGGAAGCAGATGAAAGGATCAAGAGAAGCAAAGCAACTTGCTTCATTCAAGAAGTCAAGTCACTTGAAGAAAGAAAGTGGGAAGAAGAAGAATGAGCAAGCTCAAACCCAAACACATATAAAAATGCAGCATGGATGCAAGAGAGATAGATGAAAAGAAAAGTTGTGAGAAGTGAAGGCAAATTCACTTCTCAAAATCACTTACCACCTGAAAGGTTAGAAAAGAAATGCAATGCAATGCAAAATGGGATGAGATGACATGATGAGAAACAAAACCAGAAGCATTTACATGATACTAATGATGCTATGTAATGCTACAAACATGAGGCAGCACATAGAAATGATCATACAAGTTCATGAATGCAAATGAAGCAAGTTAGGAAGCATGGACATACATGAAAAGTTATGAAGTGCACATGGCATACAACATGGAAAATACATGATGCAATGATCAAACATGCTTTCAATATGTCTTAGGATGTCAAATGAATCAAATGGATGCTTGAAATGTCATGGCAAGTCATGTTATGCAAGAGAATGCAAGATGGATGCATATGGAAGCCCAAATTAGGGTTTATGAACAATACAACAAACAAAAACCAAAATCAGAAGCAAACATCATTATAAAAAATTGAAAATGCACTCAAAGGACTCCTAAACCTATACTAACCCACTGCCCAAAGGAGAGGTCTCAACTCTTAACCAAACTCAAGTTATGGTTTTCTTAAGATTTCTAGGGTTTTAGGGTTTCCAAAACAAGAAAATTACCAAACAAATGGAAAATGAAAGATCAAATCATGGCCATTTAATCTCACAAACTACATGCTAAACACAATGCAATGCAAAAAGAATCAATGTCCAACTCCTCATGGATAGACAGAAATGATTTTTTGAACTTTGGATCAAATTAATGCATAAAAATGATTTTAAATCAATGGAAAATTCTCAAAATGCATCAAGATCAAAAAATAAATTTGGTTTGAAGGTTGGACAATGTTTCTAAATGTCTTAGAACATTTCATGAATTTTTTGGTAATTTTTAAATACCTAAAAGTATTTTTAATAAATTAATTTTCATTAATCAATTAAAAATAAACTTTTAAATAATTAAAAATACTTTTTTTAATGCTAAAAATAAAAATAAAAATATTTTTGTGTTTTAAAAATTAATGAAACTCTTGACAAAAAGTTTCATAATTTTTAAAACATTTTTGCTATTTTTAATAAATTATGGAAAACAAATGAAATAAAGTGAAAAATAAATGAATTTAAGACTGAAAAAAGAAAAGTCACACAATCCAAGGGCTCTCATTCAAACCAGAACGCGCGCGCGTTGACCTGGCGCCAAATCCCACGGCCAGCATTCAAACTCAGCTAATCAATGCTTATGCCCTAATCCCACCCTTAATTACTTTCAGGTGACCGGAACAGTGTTCCGGTCATCTTCTCCGTTCACCCCCAAAATCAATCTCACTCCATACGCTTCTAAAATGAAATCTAAGAACACAGGAATGATCCCCACTCACTCACGAATCAAAACCCTAAATCAAAACAAATTTATCATTCATAAAATGGCTGAATCGAATCAATCTATTTCTAGGGCAAAAAGTTTCAGAAGCATGGTAAACTCTCATCTCTACACCATTTTCAAAACCAAAGACATATTCATGATCAGGGAGGCATATAGAACAACTTAAGAACTTAAAAAGTGATTTCTGGAAAAAATGTTCTTGAGCTACCTGAGTTTCGAAGCTTTCAGTCCACAGCTTTCTGGGTGCTTTCCTGCTTGCAATCAACTCCACTTGACCTCCTGAGAAGCTTTCAATGCTTGGACAGAGTTTGTGATGGCTGGTTTTGATGTTTGAACAAGTTCTGTTCAATGGAGGGCAGGAATCGTATTTGTGATCCTGGGGGTTTTAGGCTATGGTGATGGATGCTTTGTGATCAGAGGAACATATTGAGTTGATCTATGAAGTGAGTTTGTGTGTTTGTGGCTTATTTTCTGAGTTTCGAAGGTTTTGGCTTTGAGAATGAAAAATGGTGAAGTTGAGTTCTTGCTGGTTTCAGGCTTATGTCTTGTTGGTTTGGGGTCAATGAAGCATGGTGAGATGAGTAGTGGAGTTTGTTTGAGTGTTTATGGCTTGTGGAAACAGATTCGAAGAGTTTTGCTTGAGGGAGTGAGTTTGTGAATGTGATGCTCTTGTGTGTTTCAGCCTTGCTTGATGTATGAAATGGCTAGCATTTGGCTTGCATAAAAAACTCCCATTGGTCAGATGATGTGACCTGGCCTGCTGTGATAGGTAAGTTCACTTTTGCAAAATGTCAACTTTGGTGTAAGGAAAGCATGGGTTGAGCCCTAGGCTAGCACAAGTACATGGGCTGGCGCAGCATGGTGTGTGAGAGATGCTAGCATGGTTCAGCATCCAAGACATCAAGTGGATGGAAGTGTTATGATGATTTTGCAACTTGCTTACTTTTGAAACTTCATGAAAATCTCTTGCTTTGCCAACCATGAACATGTGATCTTTTGGCCTCATTCTGATTTTTAGAGGTTGTGTGATGCTTGCACATTGGTTTGATGTGAACTAGAAGTCACAAATGCCTTGGTACATAGTTTTTGCAAGTTTCTCATTTGAGGCATGTCTTGAAAATTAGTGATTTTTGCCAACTTTGACACACCATAACTTTTGATCCAAAATGAATTAGATCATGTTCTTGTACTTTTTGAAAAGGGAAAGATCTAATCTACAACTTTCATGACCAAAGTTTTTCCATTTGAAGCATTTTTGGATCAAAAAGCAAGGCTTGAAAAGTGGCATAAAATGACATATTCTTTAAAAGTCAACCATGCCCTAAAAAGTCAACTTTGCAAAAACTTGTAATTCTTGAATTTTGTGAACTTCAACCTTCTTCCATGATCAAATAAAGATCATATACACTCAAAATGATGAAGATCACCCCTTGGTTGGGTCATTGGGGGCCTCAGATGCCCTGATTTTGCACTGACTTGTCCAGAAAGTCAACTCTTGATCAGATGACTTCCCCATGGAATTTCTTCATGAAAATTGATATGCATACTCCCTATACCATATAGAGACCAATAGAAACAAGAATGACCAAAAAATTTGGAGTTATGGCCTCTGAAACCAAAACCCTAATTCTAGGTCATCTGTGCAGTCAAACTTGGCTCTGCATCCATACCAATCCCAGTTCTTGTGATTCTTTGGCATTTTTGACTTTGAGAGGATGTAATATGATATAAGAACACACATGGATCCCTTTGAAGTGATTGATGACCTTTGGAGTGGCTCAAGAGGCTCTTGGATTGCTCAGATCACAAACCCTAGATGCAGATGACTTTGAATCTATGCAGTGAATCAAAAATGAGATATGAGATGATATGATTGTGTTTATGCATATGAAATGATCACAAACCATGGTGTGAATGGGTGAGGGCAAATTTGGGGTGTTTACAGTGAGTGCAAAGGGAATGCTTTGGCTTTCTACTGGGGATATGACACGGACGGGTGTCACGAAGTATCTGTACTGTATATGCATCTGTTTGCTTCGGGCAATTTTCTGGGGAATGATGACACAGACGAGTGCCGAAGGGAGCATGTATCTGTATCTTTAAGGAAAATGCTTTGGCTCTCTAGTGATGAATTTGAGAGGTATTTTTGTATATGGTCGGTATTTATAAATGTTCAGTCCGACACATGGCTTGTGATTATGCAGTATGTTTGACTTTTGCCGTAATGCTCCGCATTAGACGGAATGTTACGCTCTGTGGGGAAAATATAATGCGAATGCTATGATTATGCAAAGATAACGATCCGGGACTCAAATCCCGTTGCTGTGAAGATCTCTGACTGATCTGCTTGAAGTGGACATCCCAGCTGGGGATAAGATCATAGGTAGATCTGATAATATGTATCTGCATGGGGAAACAGATCACTGATAGACCTATCTCAGCAACGGGGGACCCAGCTGGGGTCTGTAGAAGCTTTCTTCACTCTGTTGTGAGTTCTTCATGCGTTGCTCTTCTGGATAGAGGTTGAAACTCTGTGGGGAGGTAGTTCCCTGGTTGGCACTTGGCTGGGGAAGAAGAAAGATCACTGGAAGATCTTCCTATAGATTTCTGTAGGGATCCTGCTGAGGATGATACTCGACAACTCAGCTGGGGAGAAAACACCTCCGGTGCTAATCTGGAAGACGGACTGAGTAGATAATGATTTGACAGCTTGCTGGGGAGAAGCTTTCATGCCCCATGTCGCGCTTTGAACACCTGCAATCCTGCATGACAAAGAAACGTACAAGTATCCCGAGGTATCCCTTACTGGATTCCATCATAGGAGTTTAGACACTCCCGGAAGTAAGTATATTCCCTGTAAGCACGTATTTCAGGAAAGACGCATTTGTATTTATGCGATCAACAAATTAATGACATCAGACATTTTTGCAAATAAAAGAGTACGAGACAGTGTGTGACTGAAAATCTGATTTTATTAATTCGAATGTCCTGAATTTGGCAAGATACATTCAAAGAAACGGATCCCCTGAAATGAGGGAATCGTTACAAATTGAAAAACAACAAGATGCTGGCAATGTTGATGATGCTTCAAGGAGCTTCCCTTTTGCTATGACTCGTATGACATTGACGTTCTTCTCGTCTTGCTTTCTGAAGAAGGCTGATTCTGACCGACGCTCGGACCTTTCAAAGCTTGCCAAGTTGCAAGTGATACAAACGAATTCAGAATGCAGTTGTTCGCTTATTCCCTTATTTTGCGTGGATCGCCTTTTCAGGTTTTCGATCCACCGGGATACCCATTTTTGCCTGAGTTGTCCAATGCGGCTTTTCAACTCAACGGGTGTACATTTTTACTTATTTTCCCTTATTTTTGCCCGAGTCTTTTATTCTGTTTTTGACTCGCCGGGATGCCCTATTTTTGCCTGGACTTACATTCTGTTTTTATGTCCAGCGGGTCATTTTATGCGAAGTATTTTTTAACTGCATCTGAATTCACAGGGGACAGGAAGTCTTTTCCATCCATAGTACTGAGCATCAGTGCTCCACCAGAGAAAACTTTCTTTACTACGAATGGCCCTTCATAGTTCGGAGTCCACTTGCCCCTGTGGTCTGTATGAGGAGGGAGGAGTCTTTTCAGCACAAGATCTCCTACTTGGTACTCTCGGAGCCTGACTTTCTGATCGAAGGCTTTCTTCATTCTTTTCTGATACAGCTCCCCATGACAAATTGCAGCCAATCTCTTCTCTTCAATCAGATTCAGTTGTTCGTATCGGGATCGGACCCATTCTGCTTCGTTCAGCTTAACATCCATCAGTACCCGCAGGGAGGGTAATTCAACTTCAACAGGTAGAACTGCCTCCATACCATACACAAGCTGATACGGCGTTGCCCCAGTGGATGTTCTGATTGACGTACGGTACCCATGCAAGGCAAAAGGTAGCATTTTCATACCAATCTTTATAGGTAACCACCATCTTTTGCACAATCTTCTTGATATTCTTGTTAGTTGCCTCAACAGCGCCATTCATTTTTGGCCTGTAAGGAGAAGAATTATGGTGTTGGATCTTGAAGTCCCGGCATAGTTCTGCCATCATTTTATTATTTAAGTTGGAACCATTATCAGTAATGATCCGCTCGGGCACTCCATACCGACAGATGATGTCTCTCTTCAGAAATCGGGCTACCACTTGCCTTGTAACATTTGCATATGAAGCTGCTTCAACCCACTTGGTAAAATAGTCAGTGGCAACCAGGATGAATTTGTGGCCATTTGAAGCAGTCGGTTCAATCTTGCCAATCATATCAATGCCCCACATAGCAAAGGGCCAGGGTGAAGATATCACATTCAGAGGATTCAGAGGTACATGCACTTTATCCGCATAGATCTGGAATTTATGGCATTTTCTGGCATAGGCACAACAGTCTGCATCCATTGTGATCCAGTAATAACCTGATCTTAACAACTTTTTAGCCATTGCATGCCCTCCTGCATGGGTACCAAAGGATCCTTCGTGCACTTCGTGCATTAACAAGCCTGCTTCTGTCTTATCAACGCATCTGAGGAGTACCATATCAAAGTTTCTCTTGTACAGGGAACCGTCAGTATTCAGGAAGAAACTACCAGCCAACCTTCTTAATGTCTTATTGTCATTGGAAGATGCCCCAGGTGGGTATGTCTGATCCTCCAAGAAGCACTTAATGTCATGGAACCAAGGCTTATCATCTTTGACAACATCTGTTGCAAATACATATGCTGGTCTGTCGAGTCTGGACACTGAGATCCGAGGTACAAAGTTGGCAGTTTGAACTTTGATCATAGAAGAAATGGTAGCCAGAGCATCTGCAAACTGATTCTCGTCTCGAGGGATATACTCAAGCTTGACTGTTGTGAAGAAAGTCAATAACCTCCTTGTGTAATCCCGATAAGGTATCAGATGATCCTGGTGGGTATACCATTTGCCGTTGGTTTGATTAATTACCAGAGCTGAATCTCCGAACACAGTCAAAGTCTTGATCCTGAGGTCGATGGCTTCCTCAAGACCCATAATACAAGCTTCATATTCAGCTTCGTTGTTAGTGCAGTTAAATGTGAGTTTTTCCGAGAAAGGCATGTGAACTCCTTTTGGTGTAATGAGTACTGCACCAACACCACGACCATTCATATTAACAGCCCCATCAAACATCATTGTCCATTCTTCTTCTGGGTCAGGCCCTTCAGTGTTAACAGGCTCTTCATGATCTTTTGCTTTTATGAACATGATGTCTTCATCAGGGAAGTCAAACCTCATTGGCTGGTAATCATCAATGGGTTGCTCAGCGAGATAATCAGACAATACACTGCCTTTGATGGCCTTCTGAGATGTATACTGAATGTCATATTCTGTGAGGATCATTTTCCATCTTGCAACCCGTCCGGCAAGTGTTGGCTTCTCAAAAATGTACTTAACTGGGTCCATTTTTGATATCAACAAAGTAGTGTGGGTCAACATATACTGCCTTAGTCGGCGAGCAGCCCACGCTAAAGCACAACAAGTTTTCTCGAGCAGTGAATAACGTTGTTCACAGTCGGTAAACTTTTTGCTTAGGTAGTAAATTGCATACTCTTTTCGACCAGACTCGTCATGTTGGCCCAACACACACCCCATTGACTCTTCTAATACTGTCAAGTACATTATCAGAGGTCTTCCTTCAACTGGAGGCATAAGGATCGGGGGCTCTTGTAAGTATTCCTTGATTTTGTCAAAAGCCCTCTGGCAGACTTCGTTCCACCTGACCGTTTGTTCTTTTCTTAACAGCTTGAACAAAGGCTCACAGGTTGCTGTAAGATGAGATATGAACCTTGAGATGTAGTTCAATCTACCTAGGAACCCCCGAACTTCTTTTTAAGACTTCGGTGTAGGCATTTCTTGAATGGCTTTGACTTTATCAGGGTCAACTTCAATCCCTTTCTCACTTACAATAAATCCCAGCAGTTTACCGGATCGCACCCCGAATGTGCATTTGTTAGGATTTAGCTTCAGTTGGTACTTCCTCAGACGCTTGAATAACTTCAACAGATTCACCAGGTGGTCTTCTTCTGTAAGGGACTTGGCAATCATGTTATCCACATAACATTCAATTTCTTTGTGGATCATGTCATGGAATAATGTTACCATAGCCCGTTGATAAGTTGCACCCGCATTCTTCAGTCCGAATGGCATCACCTTATAACAGAACGTGCCCCAGGGTGTGATGAAAGTCGTCTTCTCCATGTCTTCAAGTGACATCTTGATCTGATTGTATCCCGAAAATCCGTCCATGAAGGAGAACACCGAGAACTGAGCCGTATTATCAACCAATACATCAATGTGAGGTAAAGGGAAGTCATCTTTCGGCTGGCTCTGTTCAGATCCCGGTAATCCACACACATCCTTACCTTGCCATCTTTCTTAGGCACAGGTACAATATTAGCAACCCATGGCGGATAGCTAGTCACAGCAAGGAACCCGGCGTCCCACTGCTTTTGCACTTCTTCCTTTATCTTCATTGCCATATCTGGGCGAGTACGGCGCAACTTCTGTTTTACCGGCGGGCAGTCTTCTTTCAAAGGTAGCTTATGCATGACAATATCGGTGTCCAACCCTGGCATATCCTGATAAGACCAAGCAAAAACATCCACATATTCCCGGAGCATATCAATTAGTTGCTCTTTTACTGAATCCTGCAGGCAGGCCCCGATCTTAACTTCTTTCACGTCTTCTTCCGTACCAAGATTAACCGTTTCAACCTCCTCCTGATGAGGAGTGATAACCTTCTCCTCTTGCCTTAACAACCTGGCTAGCTCTTCAGGAAGCTCATAATCTTCTTTAACCCCTTCATCAGCTTGATTGATTGGATTGTCAAAGTCATACGAAGCCATAGCAGTGTTGTTGTCGGTGCAATTTGAAAGGCACTCTCTGCAAGGGTTTAGATTGTTCATTTTAGTGATCAATTTTAATCTTGTTTAGAAAAAGTGAAATGAAGTTTTCATTTTGGAAAACATTGCCATTTTATTTTTGTACAAAAAGAAAAATGAAAAACAGTGAGCGGAAAAGAAAAAGACTCATTTGCAAAAGATGTCCGATATTCATTGATTAATCCATTTGCACAAAATTACAAGATGGCCCGATTACAAAATGAGTCTTGTCATCTTGGGCAAGATGCAGGACTTGATGCATGCTTAAAAATACAGGAAATAATAATTACTCTGCAGGAGTAACCCTTATAATTTCCTGGGAAGACCAGTTAAGGACTTGGCTCCCCGGGATCCTTGGACGTATCCAGCTCTCCAGGTTGCGGTCGCTTTCCTCCTCGTCTTCCAAGTTGTTTACAACATCCGGGGTGAGCATTCCCCCGCTGACAAAATTGGGCTTCTTGGCAGCCTCTGATTGATCTTGTTGAGTTGGTCTGTAACCCAACCCAAATCTGTCTTCTTTCTTCTCCACGGGCAACAACTTGCCCCAGCCTTGGGCAATACCCTCTTCAACAACCTTCTGGGCTTGCTGATACGACGTTATGGAGGTTCCCAGTACAGCAGATGCTTCATTAATGTTCAGGGCCTCAAACCCCTGGCTCATGGTTTCATGGATTTCTCTATCCATCTCAATGTACTTATACGTAGCCAGATGGCTAACAAAGATGTCTTCTTCCCCACAGATGGTGATGATATGGCCTTCCCACTCGAATTTCAGCTTCTGGTGAAGGGTAGACGTAACAGCGCCAGCGGCATGGATCCAGGGTCTACCCAACAAACAGTTGTAGGCCGGCTGAATGTCCATCACATAGAAGGTAACTTTGAAAGTTTGCGGGCCAATCATCACAGGCAGATCAATCTCTCCGAGTACCGATCTCTTAGAGCCATCAAATGCTCTCACCACCAAATTACTCAGACGTAGTGCTAAACCATCATACTCTAGCTTCACCAAGGCTTTCTTTGGTAGGACATTGAGCGATGACCCAGTGTCCACCAGTACATGAGATAGAACAGCACCCTTGCATTCCAAGGTGATATGTAAAGCCTTGTTGTGGTTGCGTCCCTCTGTTGTTAAGTTAGCATTGGTGAAGCCCAGTCCATAACTGGTATTGACATTTGCCACCACAGTTTCTAGCTGATTAACGGTAATCTCCTATGGCACGTATGCTGCGTGCAGGACTTTCAATAATGCATTTCTGTGAGCTTCAGAACACATTAATAGTGACAATATGGAGATTTTTGAGGGAGTTTGGTGAAGCTGATCCACCACCTTGTAATCACTTCTCTTTATGATTCTCATAAACTCGTCTACATCTTGTTCGAAAGATGTCTTCTGAGTTTCTTTGACAGTCGGCTCTTCAAGCACCACACTCTTTCCTTTTGCTTTGGTAGCAACTTCCGCTTCAGCATTAGGCCTTTGTACTTGTGAGGCAAAAAGGCGTCCGCTTCTGGTGATGCCTCCGCCTCCCCCAACATTATCAATTTGTGGAGAAGAGGTTGAAGAATCCAAAGTGATTTTCTCCCCGTTGCAGTAGAGATCAGAGCCATAATGCCAAGGTATAGCATTACTGCTTTCATAAGGAACGGGTCCAGGCACCGTGATGGTAACTGGACTTACTGCTGCAGAGGAGGGTACCGTAATGGTGTGCGGATCGTAGTAAATTGTGACTGGTGATCTGGCAGGAGGTGCCACTGCTTGTTGTTGGAAATTGTTGTCTGGGGGAACATTTGATGGATCATAGTAGATGGTGACTGCTGAGACATTTTCATTCATTTCTGTTGGCGTTGTAGAAGATTCTGTTGATAAAAAGGATGCTGATGTTGTAGAAGAAATGGTTGTTGAAACTTGACTCATTGAAGTGATGGATGGAGCCGTTGCTGATGATATTGATGAATCGGTAGGAATGATTGTTGCTGCTGTTGTAGAAGAATCAGGAATTGTTGTCAAAGGAATTGTTGGATTTGTAGGCGCCGTTGTTGAGATCTGAAGGATACCATCCTTGATAAGAATATCTATGCCGCTTCTCAAATTATCACACCCGTTGACCGCAATGTTGCGATACCCACAACCGAGCTCACACCCGGGAAACACCTGGCACTCTAGAAGCTAAGCTTTAATTTCGACCAGAGGTGTTCGAATTTGTGCAACACTGGTGATCAAAGTAGATGGCTTGTCTTCCTCAATGGCATTAATCCTCGGCCCACCATGATTAGGCATAGGATTTCTGTTGACATTTGGAGGAGGTGCGAAGTTGAGGGCCTTAGAATCCACCAGATCTTGCACTTTCATTTACAAAGCCCTGCATTTCTCAGTATTGTGGCCTGGTGCATTAGAATGGAAAGCACACGTGGCGTTGACATCGTAATTCTTCGGGAGATTGGAGGGATCGGGAGGTGCCAATGTCCTTAACTCAACCAAGTTAAGTTTCAGGAGTTGTGGCAATAAGGCAACATAGGGCATAGGGATGGGATCAATCACCCTATTTGCCTATGATGGTCTTTGTTGGAAGGGTCTTTGTTGTTGATTGCTGTTATTGTTGTTGTTATAGGCTCTTTGTGGCGGATATTGAACTTGTTGCTGATAATGTGGTTGTTGTGGTTGTTGATATGCTAATTGCTGAGGAATCGGAGCTGGAATAGTGACAGCTGCTACTGATCTGTGGACATACTGAGGTCTGCCCCTGCTGGCATGAACGACATTTGTCTCACCGGTCCTTCGAGGTCCCACAAAAGGCTTCCTGGGATTACTGGACGAACTTGCACCATTATCAGAAATTTTGCCCATTTTTAGCAGACTTTCAATTCTTTCTCCGGCTATAACTACGTCTACGAAGCTGGTAGAAGAAAAGGCAGTCAACCTATCAATGTATGTCCCTTTTAGGGTATTCATGAACATGTCGGCCATTTCTCTTTCCGACATGGGTGGCTGGACAGCAGCAGCAAGCTGTCTCCATCTTTGGACATATTCCCTGAAGCTTTCTCTGGAGGATTGAGACATCCCCATCAGAAGGGTCCTGTTAGGAGCCATGTCCAGGTTATATTGATATTGTCTGATGAAGGCCTCAGCTAGGTCCTTCCAGCATCTGATAGTAGCTCTGGTCAAGTGTGAATACCACTCTCTTGAAGCTCCAGTCAAGCTATCTTCAAAGTAGAACATCCACAGTTTTTCATCCATGGTATATGCTTTAAGTCTCCCCAGAAAGGACTGCAAGTGAGTTCGTGGACAAGAGGTTCCATTGTATTTCTCGAAGCACAGAGGTTTGAACTTGTGGGGAATTCTTACCCCATCCACTAACCCCATATCCATTACATCAAAACCCAAGGAGTTTTGAGACTCCAGAGATCTCAATTTCTCAGCAATTTCATCAAATCTTCGGTCATAGACTTCATCCCCAGCTCCCATGACAGTAAATTGCTCCTCTTGGGGGTCTTCTTGTAAGATCCTCCCCCCAGTAGTATTTCCTTGCACATTACCCGGGATGTTGACTTCCGGATCTAGATGAGGTCCAAATACAAGTGGATTAATATGAGGCTGTCCCCTCTCATTGTTACTTGTTCCTCCAGTCCCAGGATGAGGTTCCTCGGGAGTTTGTCTTTCTACCAATGCCTTCAACCTTTCTTGGCTCTGAGCCAAGCCGGTCATCACTGTCATGAATTGGGCCATTTGGTTCCTCATCTCCACTCTTTCGTTAGCCATCTGGGTTCTGACCTCGGTCAGGTCTTGCTGTACTTGCTCCATTATAATACCCGGAAGATTGTTGCGAGTAGGATATCGGTGTGCACGGTTGACAGGGAACACTCTTCTGCGAGCAATATTTCCTGAACCATAACAGAGTTAGAAACAAACAAGATAATAACAAAACCTACAAAACAAAACAAAAGTTAGTATGCAATGCAGTATGCTTATTTATTTTCCAAGGTATCCGGCTTGGTTCTTGGTTTTGAGCTTTCCAGACCTCGAGGAAGATGCTTTGATGTTGTTGAGAAAAGAAAACCCAAAATGGAAACAAAATTAAATATATTACAAAAGATGAATAATACATAGTCTATTTTTACAACATATGCCCCGGAAGGGTCAAAATACAACACAAAAGAAAAGTACATCAAATGAAAACAACAACAATCAAAAAGTCAAACATCTAGTCCAAACTCATCCTCCTTAACCTCCTTCAGAAGTGCCTCAGTCACTGGACCAGCCGGATGCTCTGTGATAGTCCTGATGAGGAGGTTTCTGGTGGCAATGGCAGTGGTCAACTTCTTGTGCCTGTCCTGGTCCTTTGACCTCTTCAGACCAGCCCTAAGCTTCAACTCTGAAATCTCCTTCTAGGCAGCCAACAAAGCTTCCTGTTGCTTCTTTTCAATGGCCTCTAACTGCTCAATCCTGGCTTGAGTTCTCTGATCTTCTTGAGTACGAGCTTCAGTGATCCTGACCCACCTAGCTTGACTTTCTTGCAGATAGAGATCAGTCATAGCCTTCTGAAGCTTGGCCTCTTTACAGGCATTCTTCAATATTGGCTCCCCAGCTCTTGCTTTCTTGATGTAGTCCTCTGTTTTCTCAATCTTGGCCAGATGTTCCACCCTAAGTTTCTCCAACCTCTCAATGTCCAGACGACCATCACTCCTCTCCCAGAGGGTCTTCTTCAAAGCTTGAGACAGATTCTCATTCCTCTCTTTCAGTTTCTCAAATTCCTCCAGGCTGACAGTGGCTGCTGGCTGTACTGTGGAGGGTCCAGGTGTGTCCTCAATGGTAAAAGGCATTCCAGTAATCCGAGCTCTAGCGTGGGACCATTCATAGTACTGGGCTGAAGCAACATTATTACACTTTCCAAGAATAGCCACCCCCTTTGTCTGGATGTTGTCCCAAGCCCAGGAGGCTTGCCTGACAACAGCTAGATTAGGCTTTATCTCACAATACAGGGTCTCAGCTAAATCTTGCACTCTAGGAGGGTGGACCAAAGCATAGCCCAGTTGTCTCTTAAACAGCAAAGGATTGTAGTTGATGCAACCCTTTACTCCTACCAGAGGTACATTTGGGTATTGCCCACAGCTAGTGATGATGGCCTTGCCCTTGGTGCTCTGGGTGCACCATCTGATGTCATCTGAAGTTAAAGCAATAAGTCTCTTAGCCCAATTATTCTGTTGGTGAGGATTCAGGAAGGCATCAGTCTTAGGTAAGTGTTTAAGCAGCCAAGTGTGAAATAGAGGAGCACAGCATCTCACCAACTTTCCTATTTGCTTCTCATTCCTCTGATGGATGGAATAATAGAAATCTCCCAGCAATGTGGGTACTGGATTCCTCAGAAGGAAGAGATGAATGGCATTCTTGCTGATAAATTTGGGCTCATCTGCAAACAGTATAACCCCGTATATGCTGAGGGCTAACAATGCACAAACTGCCCTCCATTCTCCTAAAGAGGCCTTCAGGATGGCCTGAGAAATCAAGAAATCCAAGTGCAAACCAGGGATCCCAGCCTTTGTTGTCATGTTTTGCACAATCAAAATAGGCTCCAGGTACAGTGCTTTTGCCACTTCTCCATTGCTGGGAGAAGTCATCTCTGGGTTGAAGGGGACACCACCTCTGACAGGTACTCCAATCAATGATGAAAACTCCTCCAGCAGAGGTCCTAGCTGAAAGTCTGGGAAAGTGAAACATCTCAAAGGAGGGTCATAAAACTGTAGGCAGGTGTGGATCATGCTCCTCTGAGAAGGGTCTAGGTCCATAACCATATCAAGGATACCCCCATAATGCTCTCTGAATAATGGGATGTGGTCAGGGGTGATGAGTGACCGGACCTGCCTGATACCAGTCAACACAGGCTCAAAGAAATGATATGATATGTTGCTCTTCCTGGGTGCAGACATGAGTGCTGATGAAGAGCTGAAGACATGTGCTGATGAGAATTAAGACTGATATTGGAGATGAGCCACTGACAGGCTGGTGCTGGTGATGATGAAGATAGCTGAAGCAGAAAACTGATGAAGATAGCTGAAGCAGATAACTGATGAAACAGAGGTCTATGCAGATGAAGGGGTCAAAACCAAGCTAGATATAATGTGGATACCCTGAAAAACAAATAAACAAATGTTAAATGATGCAAATGATGAGTATGCAAATGATATGCAAGGGTTTGTGATCAAGCTGGATCTGATTTATCTGCCTTGATATAAAGTCCATGTATGTTCAAGAAGTCCAGATGGAGGTTCAGAAATCCAGTAACCAAGGTAGGGGACTCAAATAAAGAGTCACATGTCCAGGGTTAAATCACAAGAACTGTCCAAAAATGAGGTATTCTTAAACCAAATAGTAAGAGGGTATGATGTGGCAAATGGTACCTGCAAACCTGTAAACAGCCCAACCTCCTCATAGGTGATGTTCTAAAACAAGGATCCTCAGACTTGGATCAGTTATGAGAAGTGTAAACACTTCTAACCCGGAGGTACAGTGTTTAAAATAACCATAAAAGATCTTCCTCTAATTCACCTCAGTTTCTGAAGGTCATAATAAAGGTCATCCAGACTTAGAAGGCTTCCCAGATAGCCCTAGCACTACAGGAAATCTTTAGCACAGAGTTCTCAAGAAGAAACCCATATCTGAACCGTGTTTCATATTCTCGCACCAGACCGAAATGGAATGGGAAAGAACATAAACCACTCTAGCCTAGGTGTCACTCAGGTCCCAGGTATAGGGCCTTAAACTCTCAATAGAAACCCCACCCACCAAGACAGAAGAATAGATCCAGCAATGATAATGACAGTATGAAATATGAAAAACTGTAAAGAAAGCAATAAATAAAGTTGTACATAAAGCAATAAATAAAGCAACTATATAAACACAATTAGCACATAACACCCCAGTAAACACAAATCAAACAAGCGCTAGGAGGAACCCACAAAAAGAACCAGAAGCCCTGGTTACAGTATAAGGGTCCCCAGTAGAGTCGCCAAGCTGTCGCTCCCACCAAATGACACCTGGCCAAGAGGGATACAGACGCGAACGGTCGGCAAAAGGGGAGAGAACACACAGGGGTGAACTCAAGGGAAAAGAGTTGCCAGCTAGGCATTTTTATCCCGGAGGAAAGGTAATGCTGCATAGACCTAGGAAGATATGGATAAGATGGTTGCGAACCAGAGAGACTGAGAAAGGGGGTTGGTTACAACCTGGGAAGGTATTAGCACCCAGATTGTCCGTCGTACTCGAAGGGATCCACGCTTAAAAGATTTGTGTTTAAAAGGGGTAGTATCAGTGCAATTTGTGTACCAAAGCTGGAAAGAATGCAAGTGTCAGTGTAAAAGAAAAGTGAAGTGAAATATGTGAAGTGTCAGTGCTGGAACAGGAGTGCAAAGCTCAAGACTGTGAGGCTTAAAGAATGAGGCTGGAAAGAGGGGGGAATATACAGAGACTTTTGTTCGATAACTGTTAAGTTATGCCTACGTATCCTCTCGTGCAATGAGGAAGTCAGAACACCGTAGTTCGACCCAAAGAGACTGAAAGATAAATTGACTTGTGAACTGCTTACTTGTCTATGCTCAAGTGTATGACCTGTCTGGCTCAGGTGTAAACTGTCTTGCATTAGACGGAAGAAGCAAGTTCTCGCTTGTGAATGAGTGTGATGAGAAAAGAATCCCGAAGGAGACGATTATTGTTTGTTTCTGGTGTTTTCAATCTTTTATTGCTTTTTGAAGTTTGTCATAAGAAAATAAGCTTAAGCCTAAACCAAGGGTTAGTAAACTCATCATATCTTCCCTCTGATTAGGGGTGATGAGAATACCTTAAGTATGAAGTAAACACCTCACAATTAATCACCATGATGTAGGATTAAGATCATTAACCTACTTGCATTTATTTAGATGTTTTTGTTGTTTTTGTTTAGTGTTAAGTAATGAGTTTAAGCCATAATCAAAGATTTAATGGACTCATTACACCATCCTAATAAAAGGATAATAGATGAGAACATTTAAGCTGAGGAATGCTCCTCAACTTAATCCATGATTAGGGATTAACCTCATGACAAAACAAAACCTTTATTAAAGTGGATTTTAGTTAATGATAAGATGAAGAAGTGATTTTTTATGGTTTTTAAGACAACTTGAGGGGGACTTGTCCATTAACACTAGGGTTAGTCCTTCTTAACCAATTAAGGAAGAATTAGAACCCTAATGCAAGGCCCAAGTTACAAGCTTGATGTCTTAATGATTATTAGATGGATTGATTAAGAGATTTAAACACATTAAGGGTTTAACACTTAGGATTAAAGTTATACACTCCATCCTAATAGAAGGATACAGGCATAACCCTAATCACAAAGTCTTAAAACCTTTAAGGTTTAATCCTTGATTATGAGATGAGAAGAGAAGACTCAAAGATGACACAAAGGCAAAACTAAATGGGGAACTAATCAAACCCTAATTGTTATCATGCTTGGTTGTTCCTAGGGTTTATGAGGCTTGCAAAAGATCTTCAGAGGAACCACCAGGAAGGAAGCAGATGAAAGGAGCAAGAAGCAGAGAGAAGCAAGACAACTTGCTTCACTTAAGAAGACAAGTTGCTTGAAGGAAGAAAGTAAGAAAGATCAAGAATGAGCAAGCTCACACAAAGACAAGATAAAATGCACCAATGATGCAAGAGAGGGATGAGAAGAGATTGTGAGAAGTGAAGGCAAATTCACTTCACAAAATAACTTACCACCTGAAAAGTTAGCAAAAGAAATGCAATGCAAATTGGATGAAATGCCATGGTGCAAACCAAAACCAGAAGCATAAACATGATGTTAATGATGCTAAGAGAAGATGCAAACACATGACAAGAGATGAGAGTGATCAAGCAAGCATAAGGATGCCAATGAGGCATGCTTTGAACCATGGAAGTTCATGAAAGTTTATGAAATGCAATGGACATATAACATGGCAAATGAAAGATGCAATGATCAAACATGATTCTACTATGTCCTAAGATGTCTTATGAATCATGTGGATGCACAAAATGTCATGGCAAGTCATTGAATGCAAGCAAATGAGAGATGGATGCAAGTGAAAGCACAAATTAGGGTTTATGAACAACACACAAAGCAAAATTCAAAATCAGAAGCAAAGTACATGATAAAAAATTGAAAATAGGATCAAGGGAACCCTAATCCTACACAAGTTCACTGCCCAAAGGAGGGGATCTAATTCTTAACCTATTGAATGTTATGAATTTCTCAAGTCAATTAGGGTTTTAAGGTACCTCATCATGAAAAATGCAAAACAAATTGAAAATGGAAAATCAATTCAAACCAATTTTATCCTATAAACTACATGCTATGAAGGATGCAATGCAAGAAGAACCATCATCAAACTCTCAAGGGTTAGGCAGAATGGATTTTTCAAAGTTTGAACCAAAATATTGCCTAAAAATGAATTTAATTCCAACAAAAATTGTCAAAATGCATCAAGAACAAAAAAGAAATTTGGTTTGAGAGTTTGATAATGTTTCTAAATGTTTTGAAATGTAATATGAATTTTTTTGTGATTTTTAAATACCTAAATGTATTTTTAATTAATTAATTTTCATTAACTAATTAAAAATAAACATTTAAATGATTTAAAAATAATTTTAAATGCAAAAAATAAAAATAAAATTATATTCAGAATGAGAAAAATATTTTAAGTCAGCATGCAAAAAAATAAAATTTTTATAATGTGTTTTGCTATTTTAAAATAAATGAGAAATAAAATGCAATAAAAATGAATTTTAAATATGAATTAATGAAGGTAATCCAATCCAGTGGCTGAGATTCAAACAAAAAGGGGAGGGAATTGACCTGCGCGCGCGAATGAACGGTCCAAATTCAAACTTGCCTAATTATGTCATTAGCCCTAATCCTAACTCTAATCACTTTCAGATGACCGGAACAGTGTTCCGGTCATCTTCTCCGGCCAATCAATTTCTCAATCTCACTCAAAACGCATCAAAACCTCACTAAACTCTTCAGAATCAATCTATGAACATCATTAAACATAAACCCTACAACAAACATCATTTATTTTTTGTGAATCAAGAGAAACAAACAAAATCATTTTTACGGGCAAACTTTCAGACAGTCAATACATGCTTGTTTCTTGACCATTTCCAAAACCAAACACATCCAGATGGTCAGTGCAACTCATAGAATCATTTTATAACAAAAAATTAAAGTTCTGGAAAAAATGTTCTTGAGCTCACCTGAACTGGAGCTTTCGAAACAAGGACTTTCTGGCTGCTTCTTTGGTCCAAACAAGCTCCAATGATCCTCCCCAGAAGTTTGTGATGCTTAGCTGGACTTTATATGGTCTCTAGAGGAAGTTTGCAGAAGCTCAGGTCAATGGAGGAGGGAAATCGTGTTTTTGATATGGGAGGTTTCAGGCCAAAACAATGGTTGGGAAATGATCAGAGGATCATGGTGAGTGATTTGGTGAAGTTTGTTTTGATGTTTGAAGGCTGTGTTTTTGAGATTCGAAGCAAAATGCATAAGAGGTCAGTTTTGGGAACTATGGCTTGTGGGATGTTTCAGGCTGTGTTGTGTTATGTGTTGAGTCTCTTTTGGTACACATATCAATCCTTGATAGGTCAGAGAGTTGTTGTGGAGCAGTGTGATTGGTATGGAGCAAAATGCATAAAGTCAACTTTTGTGTAAGAGAGGTATGGGCCATTTCATTCAAGGTACAAGGCATGGCTTGGCTGCAGCTTGAATCAAGGAGAACCATGGAAATGAATTTGAGGCAATGCAGCAAGTGAATTAGGGTTTGTGTGAGTTTTTGCAATTTTCATAATGTTTGGCCCTTTTGAAGTTTCTTAATGCACAAGTCATGAAAATGGACAATTCTTTGGTGCATTCTGATTTTTAGGTCATGGTTCATGTTTGTGCAAAGGTTAGAAGTCACATTGAAGTCACATTTTGCCTTGGCAAGAGGTTTTGCAACTTTGTCTCTTTGGTGTAAAACTTGAAATTATGTGATTTTGTCCAACTTTGACAAGCCATAACTTTTGATCCATAATGAATTAGAATGAGTTCTTGTACTTTTTGAAAAGGGAATGATCCATTCTACAACTTTTATGACCAAAGTTTTTTCATTTGAAGCATTTTTGAATCAATTTGAGGAGGTTGAAAAACTTTCCCAAAATGGCAAGTTTACATTACAAGTCACTTTCCCAAAAAGGCAATTTTGCAAATGGCTTAAAAATCTTCAATTTTGTGAACTTATAACACCTTATATGATCAAATAAAGATCATACACATTCAAAATGATGGAGAATCCCCTTTGGTTGGGTCATTGGGGGCTTCAGATGCCCTGATTTTACACTGACTTGCTCAAGAAGTCATCTCTTGATCAGATGCCTTCCCTATTGAATTTCTTCATGAAAATTGATATGCATGATCCTCATAACATATAGAGACCAATAGAAACAAGAATGACCAAAAAATTTGGAGTTATGGCCTCTAAAACCAAAACCCTAATTTTTGGTCATCTGTGCAGTTAAACCTGGCTCTGCTTCCATGCCTTTCTCAGCTCTTGTGATTCTTTGACTTCCTTGATCTTGAGAGGATACAATATGATGCTTGAACATACATGGACCCCTTTTGAAGTGATTGATGACCTTTGGAGTGGCTCAAATGGCTTTGGGATGGCTCAGATCACAAACCCTAGATGCAGATGACTTAGAAACAATGCAGTGAAACAAAAATGCAATATGAGATGCTATGATTGAATTTATGCATATGAAAAGATCACAAGCCATGGTGAAATGAGTGAGGGCAAATTTGGGGTGTTTACACATAGCATCCGCATCATTTTCCCCCAAACAAGTGTAGCATTCCGTCTAATACGGAGCATTATGGCAAAAATCAAACATTTGCATGATCATAAGCCAGGTTCGAGCCTGTCATCTGTGAATACCATATCACTTCCTCAGCTTATATAAAACTTATCCCCCGTAGACAAAGCCAGAATACCTTATGCATTCTCGATACAGATGCCTGCTCATATTTATACATGCTCTTTTCAACACTCGTCCGTGTAATCTTTCCCTAGTAAAGTCGCCAGAATACCATCTGCATTCTCAATACATATACTTGTTCATACATGTACATATTCTTTGTAAACACTCGCCCATGTCATACTTCCCCAGCAAGTTAAAACACTCGTCCGTGTCCCTTTCTCGATCCCTTTTTGACACTCGTCCGTGTCTTGCACATATCTCCTCAGCACTTGTGCATACTTATACAGAAGTCTTCGATACTCGTCTGAATCTTGTATAAATCACCCCTTAGCAGATTCAACACTCGTCCGTGTTCTTTGCTCATCCGATTGATACTCGTCCGTATCATCATCCTTCAAACACGTGTCAGCGTTTGTTTCTACCGATACTCGTCTGTATCATGGTACTAAGGATGCTCGCCCGCATCTTTGATCTATACACACTGCCAAACACTTATCTATACACACTGCCAAACACTTATACCTTCTATTTTTAAGCGTAAGCACTCGTCCGTGTTTACATCCCCGCAAAGGCAAAACAACTTTCTCTATCCGACATTCGTCCTATGTCGTGATACATTCAGCAGCCGTCCTCTACCAGGTGATCGTCATTCACCTTTGGATGACCATCCCTCATCCTTTCCCCAGTGGAATCCCCATTGTTGGAACCTTCTATCCGACATTCGTCCTATGTCGTGATAAAGAGCAGTCGTCCCCTGCTAGATGATCGTCCTTCACCTTTTGATGACCGTCCATCATCATTTATCCGATGGTCGTCCCCATCGTTGATCTTCCTAAATATTTTTGGGCGGATGCGGTTAGCACAGCTTGTTTTGTAAGCAACCGTGTCAATATTCGACCAATTCTCAAGAAGACTCTGTATGAGTTGTTCAAGGGTAGGAAACCAAACATATCTTTTTTTTCCACATATTCGGATGCAAATGCTTCGTTCTCAACAACGACAAGGACACTCTTGGTAAGTTTGATGAGAAGTTCGACGAAGGTATATTTCTTGGTTATTCTCTCTCAAGTAGAGCTTTTAGAATTTTCAATAAACGAACACTTACTATTGAAGAATCTATTCATGTTTCGTTTGATGAGACTAACCCCTCGAAAGAGGATAATATTATTGTGGATGATGATGATTATGTAGTATATATATCACAACAACAAAAGGAGACATCAAAAGACCAAGCAATATCACAAGAAGATGACTCACCAATTATTGAAGAACATCAAGATCTTCCGAAAGAATGGAGAACTCATAGAGATCACCCGATAGATAAAGTTATTGGTGATATTAGCCAAGGCGTTGCAACTCAACTAAATCTCAAGGATGCTTGTCTCAACATGGCGTTCGTGTCTCAAATTGAACCAACCAAAATCGATGAAGCCTTAGGCGACGATCAATGGATAGTATCTATGCAAGAAAAACTTAACCAATTCGAAAGGAATCAAGTTTGGACTCTTGTACCAAGACCGGACAACAAACACATCATAGGAACAAGATGGGTGTTCAAAAACAAACTTGACGAGAATGGAATCATAGTTCGTAACAAAGTAAGATTGGTCGCACAAGGCTACAACCAAGAAGAAGGAATTGACTTTGATGAAACGTTCGCTCCGGTAGCAAGGTTAGAAGCAATTAGATTATTACTTGCTTACGCTTGTTCCATGAATTTTCAGTTATACCAGATGGATGTCAAAAGCGCTTTCCTGAATGGTTACATCAATGAAGAAGTCTATGTCAAACAACCTCCGGGCTTTGAAGACTTCAAGAATCCCTCTCATGTCTACAAGTTGAAGAGGCTCTTTATGGCCTAAAGAAAGCACCAAGAGCATATGTGAGAAGGGGTGTTACAAAAGGAAAGGTTGACAAGACTTTTTTCATCAAGAATTTAAAGGGTAACACCTTACTGTCGTACCCCAAATTTGTCCTACCTTTTGTTCTCTCTCTCTCTCTCTCTCTCTCTCTCTCTCTCTCTCTCTCTCTCTCTCTCTCTCTCTCTCTCTCTCTCTCTCTCTCTCTCTCTCTCTCTCTCTCTCTCTCTCTCTCTCTCTCTCTCTCTCTCTCTCTCTCTCTCTCTCTCTCTCTCTCTCTCTCTCTCTCTCTCTCTCTCTCTCTCTCTCTCTCTCTCTCTCTCTCTCTCTCTCTCTCTCTCTCTCTCTCTCTCTCTCTCTCTCTCTCTCTCTCTCTCTCTCTCTCTCTCTCTCTCTCTCTCTCTCTCTCTCTCTCTCTCTCTCTCTCTCTCTCTCTCTCTCTCTCTCTCTCTCTCTCTCTCTCTCTCTCTCTCTCTCTCTCTCTCTCTCTTCTCTCTCTCTCTCTCTCTCTCTCTCTCTCTCTCTCTCTCTCTCTCTCTCTCACACTCACTAATTAGATTTTGTTTGTTAGCATTTTTTTTCTTTGAATGATCATCCGGTCTCACTCTCTCACTAATTAGATTTTGTTTGTTAGCATTTTTTTTCTTTGAATGATCATCCGGCCTCTGGCCATGATCTTCTAGTAATTAAAACATGAAGGTCTTATTGGTACTTTTCATGATTTAAGGCTTTGCAGAAATGATTGTTTGCAAGAGGAGATAAAAGGAAAACATGTCCTCAATATATAGCTATTAAAGCATAACCATTTGGTTCCGAAAAATTAATTTTAAGCTCTGTAACGATTCATTCTCAAATGATTCATTCTCAAATGATTCGTTATTAATCATATTGAAATTGTTGGTACTTTTCATGATTTAAGGCTTTGCAGAAATGATTGTTTGCAAGAGGAGATAAAAGGAAAACATGTCCTCAATATATAGCTATTAAAGCATAACCATTTGGTTCCGAAAAATTAATTTTAAGCTCTGTAACGATTCATTCTCAAATGATTCGTTATTAATCATATTGAAATGAATTTGTTTCAAAGTTGTTCCCAATCTATTTTGCAAGTCATTCAAGATAGTTCCAAGTCACGTTTTTAAAAAAAGCATCTTTTGGCTATGTGTGCATTATGTTCAAGTTTTGAATCACATTTATTTGGATCATTCTCGTTCCATGAGTATCATGTCCAAACATGAAGTGAGGCTTGCAATACAAGTGCTACGGTTCTATATTATGTGAACAACAAAAATAACCCAAGCAGTGAATTTATGAAGTACAAACGGAAAGCGAGCTGTTATGGATCATTATTAAATACAGAACCATTTATTAGAACAAGATTCTGAAGTTAAAAATCTAAGACTTAGAATGGCCAAGGACCAATTACAAGCTGCCTCTAAAAAGAGTTTAACAAAAATCTCTCATCAAGGTAATAACAAAAGTGCTTTGGTTGGCCAAGATAATTCAATGGTTCCCGCTGAAGAAACACACACTAGCTAGTACCGACAGCGTGGTCACATCAGGGTGATTCTTATTTACTCAACATACTCCTGCTAAAAGCACATCCTGCTACCCAAAAGATGGGATGTGAGGACAATATACATGGCTAGAACTTCAAATTTCACATAGTTCCGTCATCAAGGTTTCCAGTCCAAGTTGGCAATTTAATCTCTACCAAAGGACAACAACCATGCCCTATCCTCCTCCAAGCCTCATTTCCAAATCCTTCCTCCATGGACGGTGATTCGTTTACAAAAGGGAAAGAGTTAGAAGATAACCCTGTTACATCAAATACAATTCATAAGCAACATGAAAAACAAGCATTAGTAAGTCAGTAAGTTTTCAAGAGAGAAATTAGCTATGCAACATGTAAGTTGCAGGTCACTGCAGTAAATTTGTTGGCATCACATACAACCAATTCACAGGGATTCATTTCTTAGTAATATTGGTCTCCGCACTGTGTTTCGTAAAGGCTTCACCGTACCTGTCACACCTTCATTCATTATCCAGGGCTTCATCAATTTTCAACTTGATAAAATGGGAAGCTAAAATCAGTGGAAAGAAACCATTCCGCAAGGGACCAATGCAATAACTTGAGCCAGCCATGCTATTGATGTCATGTGATCAACATCATTTCATGTTTTATGGGCGTCGCAAGAACGTCGCAAGATCTTTACCTGAAGTGCAGTGAAGAGAGTGAGTTACGGTAAGATAATAATTATGACGAACATCGATGGAGTTCAATAAGAAAATCCAACTGCCAAGCTAACATAACACATGGCATAAAATTCAAAGCAAAATGCTAGATTGGGTGCCATAAGTTATAACCTTATTCCTGTCGTTACGACAATTCCCTGCAACAAAAGCAACGCCAATTCTTTGATCTGCTACTTTCGTAAGGAGACTTGTCTTCATCCAAGGCCATTTGCAACAAATACGCGAAGGAGGCCTGATTCATTAATGCATCACACCATGGCTCTGGTCCTCCTGATCATCATGACAAGTTTCTCGCATTCAATTTGATCCCCTGCAAGAACAAAAAGGAAGCTTAGTACAGAGCCAACGATCATAATAATAAATTCCAAGCCAATGGATCATGATGTCCCTGTCATACCTTATCAATATTCATCAATCCAAGCTCTTCATATTAAGGTCTCACCACTGCAGCAAGAATAAAATAGTAAGTTATCGAAATGCGTAATGTTATGACAGAGACAGGGCAGGTAACAAAAGCATGAGATTAAGAGTTTTACAAGTCAAACCAGAATTCATACCAAAACAGCCCTTCCAAGGTTACAAATTACAAGGGGAATCTTACAAAATCCAAAAATCTAAACCTTTCCATTGAAGAGCTTTTGGAACATCCATTTAAGGGACTTTGAGTCTTGCTTCAACCAATTGCACTTGGTGAAGTCCTTGGCATCCTCATTCTCTACCTGCATAATGTGAAATGGTTATGTTTCCATAGTTTAATTCCATACATAAACCAAGAAAAAACCAAAAGAAAGCAACAAGTTATCAACTTGAAGAAAAAGTCAGAACCCAAGAAACATACAAAGTCATACACCTTGCCCGGCTGTGAATTTACGACATCATGATTCCTTCACACCATCAACATCAAAACTTCATCCAGTTTCCATCAGATGTAGGTTGTAAGAGCCAGCATCACACACTTTTGTTTGCCATTCTACCTGCATTTTATTTGAAGCCTCAATTACAATTTCCATAAGATCCTGACCTGCTTCAAGGCTTCATTTTCCTCAAAGCATCGTGTTGATTTCCCTCCATGACAGATCCCTCCATATGCCATTAATTAAGTGGCCCTGTCATAGCATGCTTTGAAGGAAAACCAATAATGTCCAGACCTGCAAAAAGGGTGATGAGGGTTAACATATGTTCAGACCTGAAAAATAAAGCATCAAAAGAAACCAAATCATCGCAAGCTATTAGAGAGACCATGGGAGGACCTGTTTCAACACAATCATTTGCAGGCTATTAGAGAAATTGCCACAAAGTAGATCATGAAAATGAGAAAAGAAATTTGAAATGATCATATCAAGAATTGATATTAGAGGTCAAACCTTCTTCAAGAATAATCATACTATCTTTTGTTATCACTAAGGAAGCTTTGGTACACAAGCCTTAAGAATGAGACTTATCATACAAACATAACAGAGCATTATGGCCCTGGCATGAAGTCATATTTTATGGCTTATTAGCAGTGAAAATAATGAGAGCAGTCAAAAACACAATTTACAGTCATTGAAAATTAAGTGAGAAATTCAGTAGCAGTAATCCATATTTTTACAGCAGTGAAGATTCAAAGTTTTTAGAGGGACCACATTCACATTCTTTCTATAAGAGTTTTCAGCTAACAAACAAATACAGCTCACAACCTGTCCCTATCTCATGGTCCCCACAAAATCTCAAGAAAATTCTCTCTAACGGTATTCACACTCTCACAGCTCACCTCACACGATTTGCACATGAAAATCACCCAAATACTCTCTTATAAAAGGAAACCAATCATCATTCAACCATTACACACAGAAATCCTAGCCACCAAAATACACAAAACTTGAAAAAGCACACAAAAACCCTAATCGCAGAGCGGCAGAAGCAGCCAGCAATCCATAAACCCTATTTTCACTCAAAGTTCTTTCGTTAAAGTTCTTGTGAGCTCTACACCGGAGCTCATCTTGAACTGAGCTCAAACCACACGCAACAACGACATAACAACGACCAAAGAAGGGGCTATTGGAGGAGAAGAAATCTACTCAGAAAAGATCACGAAGGAAAGTAGCAGGACGAAGAATACCTTTCTTCTTGAAGCTCGAAATTGGAGTTCATCCGGTTCAGGTATAAACGCCATTCTTTAACCGCTCTCGAATCAATGCTTGTTCTCCTTTATTTTTCCTGATTTGAATTTATTCTAGGGTTCTCTTTGGGGAAATTTGTGATGCTGGGATTTTCTTTTTTTGGTTTATGGAATACAATGATGCGATGATGCCATGGCTGAGCTGAGGGTGATTTCGTTGTTTTGGGGAGGAAATGTTTAGAGAAAAAGCTGGAGAAGATTCATAAGCATTTTTTGTTTGCGTTTACGGTGTTTGTTGTTTTTGTTGTTTACTTTCAGAAGGTTATGATATAATTAGTTATTATATTAGGATTAAAAATTCGAAGAGACTATTGCTTAGGGGTGGCAATTGGATCCATTTAGACAAAATCCATTCAATCCATACACTAAAAAATCCATCAAATCCATCCACCATATGAAAAGTAAGTTAATGAATTGGATTAAATCCATTCATTTATAGGTATGGATTAATCCAATCCATCCGACATATTTGAATGATCCAACGGATTATTTTTATATCAATCATATCTATTTAAAAATAATAATAATGAAATATTTAAAAAAATGATTTTTTTACGGATATACAAAAAATTGACTTTTTTTCAATTTTTTATTTTCCGAAAATATCAAAAAAAAAAATTTCCAAAAATATAAAAAAAATTAATTTTTTCGAAAATATTAAAAAACCGATTTTTTTTCAAAAATATCAAAAAATCGATTTTTTTCAAAAAATATCAAAAAAAAAAAATTTTTCGAACATATACAAAAATTCGATTTTTTCGAAAATATAAAAAATGATCTTGTAAAATCATATTAATTTTTTTCCGAAAATATCAAAAAAACCGATTTTTTCTAAAAAAGAAAATTTGATTTTTTCGAAAATAAAAAAATCGCTTATTTTTAAAAATTAAAAAATCGACATTTTTTAGAATATAAAAAAATTGATTTTTTCAAAAAAAATTGGATGGATGGATATCCATCCATTAAAAATATGTTAACGGATGGATTAGATGGATTTTTATCCTTAATGGACGGATTGGATTGGATATTTTTCAAAAAATTTAGTGGATTGTTAATGGACTAATGAATTGTTTTGATCCATCCATTAACAATCCAATCCATATTCATCAAATCCATCCATTTTGCCACCCCTACTATTGCTCCATCAGATAAGCGTGTCTTCTTCCCATTAATCACTCTTGTCATTTATTGATTCATATATTCCCTAGACAAATCCGCGTTGACCGATGATGCCACTGGAGCGGCTAGGTCATGTTTTTGTTCTAAAAACATCATTTTTGATATGGGCCGGGTGGTCCAAATGGATCCCTTATACCCGGTCCCATTCAAATGCATGCTGATAAATAGGGGTTTCTAACAGCACCCTTTATTTCATTTCAATGCCTTTTCTTTTATTTATTTTGTTTTATAAAATTTAAAAACTCTTAAACATAGCAAAATTATAATTAATTTCTAAACAATTATAATTAATCAAATTAATAAGTTTTCTAATTAATTTAATTAATTAAGTTTTTGTTTAAATTAATTAGTTAGTTAATTTTTATCAAAAAAGGATAAAGTAATATTTCCATAGATTAATTAAATAGTTTTTTTAGATTAATTAATTTAATAGTTGATATAATCAATTATTTCTATTCAATCAATTAATTTTTCTTTATTCGTTTGTTATGCGTGTGTGCTCGATTCCTAAATGGCTTGTGATATGATGATAACCTTACCTGTGTGATTTACGTTTGCATTTTTAACGATAAACTGCTAAGTAAAATACGAACGCACACTAAGACTAATCATTTTAAAGATAAAAGAAATCTTTAAAGTTTTCTGTAGACATATGGGACATACTTTGCAATTGAGGGCGGTTAGGAGCCATGTCCATATTATACTGATACTGCTTTACGAAGGATTCAGCAAGTTCCTTCCAGCTTCTGACGGACGCCCGGCTGAGCTTCATGTACCACTCTTGAGATTCCCTAGTGAGACTATCTTGGAAGTAATACATATGCCTGGATATTAGTCTTCGAGAAGGTGGAACCGTTATACTTGTCAATAATTAGGGGCTTGAACTTGTGCGGGATTCTCACCCCAGAAACTAACCCAAAATCAGTAACATCAAAGCCTAGAGTACTTTGAGACTTCATAGCACGAATCTTCTCTGCAAGTTCGTCACAGAGACGATGCACATCAGCATTCTGATTACCCATTTCACCCTCAAGAAGAGTGAATTGGTCCTTCTGACTATCCATAATGACTGCAGCTGGGCCACCAATATTAACGTGAACAGGAATACCAATACCTTCACGGCCTCCATTACCAGCACCCTCAGGGCCACCTCTGTTGCCAGTACCATTACCAATTCCAGTACCATCACCAGTGCCACGAGTTCCTTCAACAATTTCTCTGATTCTCTCCTGATTCTAGTGCATACCAGTCATCAGATTCATGAACGAATCCATTCTGTTGCGCAGTTGCACAAGCTCTGTCTGCATTTGATCCACAATTCTTCCTTGATTCTCCTTCGTTGGGTATCTGTGAACTTTCTTTGTAGCAATAGTGCCTAAAATAGGAATAGACGTTAGAAACCTGAAACTTGTACCTGTAAAATAGAGAAAAGGGTGATATGCATATGATGGAAATGTTTGTGTTTCCAGTCTCAAGGTCAATAATGCCCCAGTTTCGGTATTTAATAAAGCAACTCAGATGGCCTTTGGAAACTAATTCTTGAGAAATATTATTTGCAAGGCATTGAGATCAAGATGGCTTTGAACGACCAGATACTAGTGCATACAGAAATTATGGTACTGAACAAAAACTGCATAGCATAAAACAAACTTCAAGGTAAGAGTAACAAAATTCCACGTAGGGTTACAAGTCTTACAAATCAAAAGAGAGAGATAAAATGCAGAAAAATAAGCAAAGATTCCTATAACAAGTTTGTAGGTAATCCGAATACATAAGAAAGAAAGCAAACTAAAACCTAAAGTTACGCGTCAGTGCTCTCTCCACTAGGCCCTAGCTCAGTCCTAAACTTCTTGACTCCAGCCATCAGTTTGAGATTTGATATCTCCTTAAGTGCTTCTTCTAGTGCTTTTTGGCTTTGCTCTAGCTGCTGGGATTTCTCCCGACGACTTTTGTGAGCTGACTCTAACTCTTCTTTCTGGTATTTAATCTGCAGCTCGTAATTCTTCTATTTCTCCTCATGCTCTTTTTTACTTTGATCCCATTTGTCCTGTCATAGGGTAATAGCTTGATTAGCTTCTCTCAGAGAATTTCTGGTCTTTTTACGTTCATCTTCCCTTCTAATATCCATCAAGCCTTTTCTTCTGAAATAAGCCTCCTTTCCGACAAATTCTTTCTCTTTGACTTCTCTCTCTTGTTGCATTTGGTGCATCTTCTCTTCTAAAGCCTTGTTAGCATGAACCATACGATGATACAAGCTAGTGATTTCAGAATTCTCTACCCATATCTCATGGAACTGGGGTTCCAACTTCTTGTAATCTTCAAGAGGAACAGTAGTTTGTGGTAGCACTTCCTTCGAATACAATGGAGACTCTACTGAAAATGGAAGAAGTAGGGCTTCTACACGATTTTTTAGCCAAGTAGCAAAAGGAGAATACGTCTTGAGATCTACTCATCCAAACTCTTTCTTTCCTTTCTGTCGCTCCCACCAAATGACACCGAGGTCAGACAGGGTACAGACGCGAACGGTCGGCGAAAGGAGAACATGAAGATGAAGATGAATAGAGTCGCCAGCTAGGCATTTTTATCCCGAAGGAAAGGTAATGCTGCATAAACCTAAGAAAAGATGGATAAGACGGTCGCAAACCAGAGAAACTGAGAAAGGGGGTTGGTTACAACCTGGGAAGGTATTAGCACCCAGGTTGTCCGCCGTACTCGACGGGATCCACGCTTAAAAGATTTGTGTTTAAAGGGGTAGTGTCAGTGCTATCTGTGTGCAAAAGTTGGAAAAGAATGTACAGATGTCAGTGCAAAAGGTATGTGAAAGTGAAATGCTCGGGAATGAGGCTTAAAGAATAATGCTAGGAGAGGGGGGAAGAGACAGAGACTTTTGTTCGATAACAGTTAAGTTATGCCTACGTATCCTCTCGTGCAATGAGGAAGTCAGAACACAGTAGTTCGACTCAAAGAGACTGGAAGATAAATTGACTTGTGAACTTGTAACACGGTGGGAGAACTGACTTTAGTTATGTTGCGGATAGCAAGAGTCGCCACCGACTTTTATTTTATCCAAAGGAAAGGCATAAAAGAACAGGAAAGACCTTTTAAAAGATTTTTGGGTCCGGGGGTAGGTTATGTAAAGGGAAGGTGTTAGCACCCTTTACATCCATGGTTATCCATGGGCTCTTAGTTACTTAGCTCACTTTAAAATGTTTTTGAAATGTGAAGTGTGTGAATAGAAATTTTCTTAAGTGTTTTATAATGATCCATGTATGGATGCGTATAAAACCTTTGTTTTGAAAATTGTTTGAAAATGTGAAGTATTTGAAATGTTTTGAAGAGTGAGCAAGTATCTAAGAGGAACCTACCCTAAGTTTAAGTCTTTTATGTTCTTGAATCCTTTAAATGGTAAGACTATCCCTATTATTAAGGAATAAGTAGTCATTACCTTGGATGTGAGGGACAAGTGAAGGGACATTTGTTACTTAGGCAACTGTGGGGTGTATAAGCAATTCGAAGGGACTTATCATCTTTATTCGAAAGGGACAAGATCATTACGAAGGCAACATTCGAAGGGATTTGATCTTTTATCTGTTTAGGGACTAGATGATGTGAAAATGTGGGACTTTGCTTTATACACCCTACTTGACCTTTCGTTTTAGGCAACATGAGAGGTAACCTTAAGGAAGTGAGATGGCGATCAAAGATCGACTTACGTGTGTGAGTGTACAATTTTAAATATTTATCTTTTAAATTAGTGATCTAAATTAATTTTAAAATACAAATATATTTCACTCCCTATTTTACTAACCATAGCATTTAAAAATAAATATTAAATATTACTATTAAAATATTACATAAAGGAAACAATTACATAATAATAATAATAATTAAAGCAAATTAAATAAATAAGCAAAAATAAATAATAATAATACAATTGGGTTAGTAAAAATAATAATAATAAATCACAATATATAAATGGGGTTAGTAATAATAAATATCATATGAAAAATAAATAAAATTAATAATAATAATAATAAAATAAATAAGAATGTTAGCATAATAATTAAAAGTTCAATTTTTACATAAACAATTATTATTTAAGATTAAGGAGAAAATATAAACAATTCATATTATACCAATTATTATAAAGTTTTAAATTATATACAAATTATAAGAATTAGGTTAATTATAAATATATTATGAAAATAAATTATATTTACAAAATTAAATTAAGATTTTTAATTATTTTAAGCATAATCTAAAATTATTTGCATACAAGAATCATATTATAAACAAATTATAAAAAATATGCACATAATTAAAGTTTATAAATAGATAAATTAAAAATTATAATTAACAAATAAATTAATATGTACAATTAGGGTTTTATAAAAATAATTAGGATTTAAAAATATTTTAGGGTTTCTAAAAAAAAAAAGGGTTTATATGCTTAGAAAATAGAATTAGGTTTTCTTTTTAAATTACAAAAAAAAATATAATGATAATATATACATATTAATAAATATGAATATAAAGAAAAGTTTGAGAAAATAAATTATATATATTTTTTGAAATATGAGATTTTAAGAAATATTATTTATTATTTATGTTAGAAATTATTTTAATTGAATTATATTAAAATATAAGACCATAAATGTAAATACATGAAAAATAAACAAAAGTACTAAAAAGAATCAGGACCTGGGATTTGAACCCAGGTCCTTTACCTGGTTGAAGGACTCCCAAAATCACCTGAGCTACCGCGCGCTTGTGATGTATAATGGCAAGCTGATCTTTATATTGTGAAATCATGAGATAAATGAATTTGAGGCCAAAAAAATGTTGGAGACCAGATTCGATCCCCTGACCTTTGCTTCGTATATGCGCTCCCTTACCAATTGAGCCAAGCAGCGTTTCTGATAATTTAACATAAACAAAACATAATAAAATAAGTCAAATATTTAAATCCAGTTTTCGCGCCATGAACCTTCTTCAACCTCCAGCCGTCTGTTTAGGTTATAGTGACAGTTTTCCGTCGCTATAGCCTATAGTGACAGATTATGTTCGTCACTAAAAACCTGTATAAATCAAACTTCCAATATACAGTGAATCAAACAGTTTTAATGGTCCAAATTGACTAGCATGAGGTCTATGAACACAAATATCACATTAATTTTAACAGAAATCAACTCAATCACGTGTTCCCAAAAAAAAATTCTCAAGAACCCTAGCTTTCGGCTTCTACACATATGGCCACGATTTCTTCAATTAATTGTCCAGAAACAATCCTTGCAATGTCACAAACACAAATCAGTATTCAAAAACAATTTAATATTGGTTAATCTATGAAAACGCAAAATCAAAAAACCATGAAAGAGTGAGAATTCGGATTATGCTTTTAGATGCGTTTTTGATGATGTAAATCATTCAAATTGCCTCAATGATGATCAAGAAACATGTTTAGACCTTCAGCTTGCTTTAAAATGGTCTCTAAATGAAAATTCGATGCTCACTTTTCTTTGAGATTTTGTGACTTTGGTTCTATGCTTGGAGGCTGAATTTTTCCTCCCTCTGCATTATGTTATGTTTGTGTATATATAATGAATCAAATTAGGTCAAAATACTTGTGGGTTCTATGGGCTTTTTGGATACCTTGATGATGAAGAAATCTCCTTCCAAATATTGAAAAATATCTTATCTAACCTTGCCAAATCAAGCTAGCACGAAATTGGATTAAATCAATCAGCTTTGAATGGTTATTAAAACTTTCTAGAAGAAGAATCACATTCAAATATTGAGTTTTCATATTTTATTTAGATTTAATTTGATTTTTAATGGATAAAATCAAAATAAATAATAAATAAATAATAAAAAATCAGAACTTTGTTGTTTTGGGTCGTGCTTGAGGTATTTGAATCGATTGGATCATCACATGGCAAGCCCATTTGGAAAATATTGGTTTTAAGCCCGCATTTGCTTCATAAACTTCCCTAAAATTTCCCAACTTTGCAAGGGCACAAATCCTTCAATTTTAATGCTATGAGGGTGTTCTTGGACATTTTGGAAAGCTTGAAGAGTTCTCTAACCAACCCCATTGGTTTCATGTCCATATCATTTACCATTCTCAAGTTATGCCCTTTTGAAGTTGTTGACTTTTTGTTGACTTTTAAAAGGACCTATAATGTCTTAGCTCATACCTTCCAAATGAAGCATTTTTGGGCTTGGCTTGTGAGACACAAAGTTGTAGAGAATTCAATTTCCTTCAAAATGAGCTTTAGATGGAAAAAATGTGATGAAGCATGTGAAAGTTATGGCTGGTCAAAGTTCAGTTGACTTTTCCTAAGGAAACCCTAATTTAGAAACCTCTAATTCTTGATGATTTGAAATATCCTTGATGAATCATGATCAACCCTTGATAAAATGATGAATTTTACTTCATATACTTGATGTTGGCAAAAAATCATGAAGTTTGACTTTGGTTTGACCACAGTTGACCTCTGTTTGACTTTTTAACTACTTTGACTGATTTTGACTTATCTAATCATTTGACTGAGCAAACCTTTGAGAAAAGTCTTGAAACTTGTCATGGGGATTCTTAAACATATATAAGATGTTATGAAGCTCACTTGAAGTCTTGGAAGTCCATTTAGCCTGATTAAAGTCAAAACCCTAGTTTAGGATGCATTGCTTAGGAGGATGCATTGTCTGAGGGAATTGTCAAATTTTCTGACTATGTGTGAACTTTGTGAACCTTGTGAATCTCATAAGATGTCTTGTGAACCTTGTGAACCTCATAAGATGTCTTGTGAACCTTGTGAACCTTTTTAGCACACAAAGTCTTGTATTGTGAGGGCAAATTTTGGGGTGCAACAGCTGCCCCTGTTCAATTTTCTGAAACCTGAGGGGTTAGATTGGTATATTTGCCAATCGTGACCTGGAAGGTTGAAGGGGATTGAACACAAAAGCCCAAAAATTTGCACTCACCGGTGCATAGAGTGATACTGATGACTAGTTGAATATGCTTGAGTGGGCTTAAAGATGCCACTTGGAGAAAAGTTCTTCAAATATATCTCTTGGAGGATAAAGTAGTCCAAGATATGAAGATATAACTTTCTGGGAAGATAAACAACGTCCCATAATAATGAGGTAACCTTTGGGAGGATAAACAATGACCCAAGGTCATGATATGCTTTCAAGAGGATAAACAACGTCCTGAGGTATAATGATGTAACCTTTGGGAAGATAAACAACGGCCCAAGGTCAAGATATGCTTTCAGGAGGATAAACAACGTCCCAAGGAAATGATAGCTTTCAGGAGGATAAACAACGTCCTGAGGAAATGGTATGCTTTCAGGAGGATAAACAACGTCCTGAGGAACTGGTGATGTAACCTTTGGGAAGATAAACAACGACCCAAGGGAATGATATGCTTTCAGGAGGATAAACAACGTCCTGAGGTGTAACTTTTGGGAGGATAAACAACGGCCCAAGGTCAAGATATGCTTTCAGGAGGATAAACAACGTCCTGAGGTATGAGTATAACTTTTGGGAAGATAAACAATGGCCCAAAGTCATGATATGCTTTCAGGAGGATAAACAACGTCCTGAGGAAATGATAGCTTTCAGGAGGATAAACAACGTCCTGAGGTATAAGAAGCTTTCAGGAGGATAAACAACGTCCTGAGGTATAAGAAGCTTTCAGGAGGATAAACAACGTCCTGAGGAAGTGATGTAACCTTTGGGAAGATAAACAACGGCCCAAGGTCATGATATGCTTTCAGGAGGATAAACAACGTCCTGAGGAAATAGCGTAACCTTTGGGAAGATAAACAACGGTCCAAGGTCACAAATTGTTGATGAAGTTTGTCTGCTGGAGAATTAATCTGAAAAACAAGATTATAACATTCTGTATGATAATATTAGTTTATGCATTATGTATGCATGTATAATATGATGCACTTAAGTAATGTATTATGTATTTTATGGATATGTATGTTATGGTATGATGTAAATGATGTATGTATGCATCATGAGTCTGAAGCGTCTGGATATCTTCGTATAACAACTGCTGGCCAGGGAAAATAAATCCCGATTTGTTGCTGGAGAATATGAGGAACTCGTTCCCGTCTTGTTTTGATAATATAGTATATATAACCTCCCGTCTTCGTTCGGTAGTAAGGTATTCATAATCTCCCGTCTTCGTTCGATAGTACGGTATACATAACCTGCCGTCTTCGTTCGTCGTACTCCTATTGGAAGAACAAATTCCCGACTATCCGTATGAGGATAAAAGAGATGGATATAAATTCCAGGGGAGATGTGACTCGAAGTATTTATGAAGATGGATTTTCCCTACTGGGGAACTTGTAGCTGTCTAGTGGGGATGAACCGGCGAAGCTTCGTTGAATTCCTTCCCTCGTTCGTCCTTAGTAAATACTATTACTGCATTTTCATGCATTTCTGGTAAACATCAATCATATTAAGCATACATGCATTTCTGGTAAACATCAATCATATTCAAAAGCATACATACATTCAAACACAACCAATGGACGTTTCGCTTAGGGTAAAAGTAAATCTGGATTCAGAGGGAAAAGTAAAGTTGAACTTGAAAACAGAATCGTTTCAACTTCGAGAGTGTATAACCAATTGGATTTGGGGCTCCTGAAATTTTTAACTTTCCTGAATAACTTCCCAGAAATCCTCATAGATGGATCTGAAGACATGATACTGACACCATCTGATACTACTGGCGTAGACAATTAATTTCCATCATGGTTTCAGCTGAGAATCCAATATCAAGGTAATACAATGAGAGGAATGTGTCTTCAAATTGTGATGGACCATATACGCTCCGGGTATTAGATTTGAAAAGAAACCATTGCCCCTTGGCTGAGGATGAATTGTCCCATAGTGGAAGTATCTGAATGTAGTTACCTCAAGAGAAATAAGCAGAATGCCTCACAATAATATGCCCCTGGCATCATGAATTTTGTAATGTTACTCTTGGTAATTCAGATAGATGGGGAGATCTGCCCCTGGCTACCATTAAGCATTGTTGAATCTTGACCTGACTGCCCCAAATGTGTTAGGCAGTATCATGGCATGCCCCCTTGATTGGGAGACAATGACTATACCTCTTTGCATACATGGGCTTTGATCCAGGAAGCAACTTTGTTTATCGGAAGGACTTTGGTTTATTGAACATTCATCCTGTAAGTTTCTCTATTTATCAAACACTCAGGTATATGCAAACAAATATATATTCAAAAATGCAATGCTTATGTCTGTCTTGAAGTTTTGAAAAAGAGTTATTTTAGAAAAACATTTTTTTCTGAAAACTGTGATATTAACTCAAGTTTTATAATAAGCCCTAAAGGAGTCAGGATACCTTTTTGTAGTAGTACGCTTTCGAACTAACCATGCTTCAGTTAGGACTTTTAAAGGGTTGTAACGTGGCCTGGTTCACGGTTTAAGAAACAAAGGATAAAGGCTCAAATTTTATTTGTACCCAACCCAATCTCCATGATGTTCTTCAGTCCTATGCTCAGTTAACTTAAGCATTGAGGCTCAAAGGAGTTTGGAATTGTAACACTGACATTTATGATGGTTCAGAAACCGAAAATTTATTTAAACATTCAGTCATCTTTCTTTGTTGAGGATTCATAGTGACCTCTTTTTTTCTTTTGCTTTATTATCCCTTCCTTTTGCCTGAACTGTTTGTTTCAAGATTACAGTCAGCGGGATTTCTCAATTTTTTTTATTAAGTCTCCTTCATAGGTTTTGACTTAGTGGGTTTTTCTTTTGCTAGATATTGACGGTCAGGTTTAATGATTACAGAGAACCATCATTAGTTGTATACAACACAGATAATTGGCATATTTGAGTTAACTGAGTAACTACCCTGCCCTAGGTTATGAATAAGGGTTTTAATTTGTGCGAGAATAAAAACTCCTACTTCATAGGCTCAAAAGGGTTGACTAGGGATTAACTTCCTTATATCTTCACTGTTTAGGAATTTAAACAATGCCTGTACATCGTCAGCATAGTCTGTTCAAAAACATATTGCATAAGATTATGGTATTGTTTTCGTCATCCTCCCTCTACAGGCTTATAGCTTTATCAGGAGTTAAATATCACAAAAAAGAAATATGAAGCATAGTTCAAAATATAGTGAAACAAATGGATTAATTCAAGACAAACATATGCAATGCATTAATGAAAACAAAAGTTTGACATAATAGTAAGTGTTTAAACAAACAAAAGAAATTACAAATGAAAATTCAAATGTTGTCCCATCCAGTTGGCTGAATGTCTTCAATTGCAATCTGTGAACTTTGAGGAGCAGTATACTTCACCATGAAATCAAATTTGCCACTTGGACGTCCCAAGGTGCCCCATATCTCAATAGGAATAGATGGTATTCCTTTCTTGCTACTTTGGGCAACTTGTCTTGCAGCTTCGATGTTTGATGGACGATAGTAGAATTCAATTTGACCTTCTGGAGTAACCTCTAAGATTCCTTCGTCAATCAGGTCTTGAATCTTTTTCTTCAATGCCCAACAGTTATTAGTATCATGTCCGGGACTGTTGGAGTGATACTCACACCTTGCCTTGGGATTATAGTGAGGAGAGGAAGTTTTAGGATTTTGAGGAGGTTATTTCAAGGAAATTAGCTTCATCTCCAACAAGCATTGCAGAACTTGTGACATTGGAGTGCTGAATTTGATAAATTGTCTTCTACATCCCTTGTGTTGAGGTGGATTAACCTTATCAGGTCTTTCTTCTTCAACTGAAGAACAATCAGTGACAATTTGTCTATTACCTTCTTTTATCCTCATCTTCCTTTCAACCAAATCAGCTTGTTTTAATGGAGGTTGACTGACAATTAGATTCCTGACTCCATTGCTTTGAAATTTATGGACAAAGGTTTTTAGCTCTTCTTGCCCCTGAGTTAAACTTTGAATAAGAGCCACCTGGTCATTCATCTGGGTCCTCATTTTTGTCATCTCAGCTGTCGCTCCCAAAAGATGAGACTGGCTCAAATATGGTACAGACGCGAACGGTCGGCGAGAGGGGGGTGCGAGAACACACAGGAGTGAACTCACAGGGAATGAAAGAGTCGCCAGCTAGGCATTTTTATCCCGAAGGAAAGGTAATGCTGCATAGACCTAGAAAGATATGGATAAGACGGTTGCGAACCAGAGAGACTGAGAAAGGGGGTTGGTTACAACCTGGGAAGGTATTAGCACCCAGATTGTCCGTCGTACTCGACGGGATCCACACTTAAAAGATTTGTGTTTTAAAGGGGTAGTGTCAGTGCAATTTGTGTGTAAAAGGGATGGAAGAAAATGTACAGGTGTCAGTGTAAAAGAAGTGTGAAGTGTATAAATGATGTGTCAGTGTAAGAATGAGAATGAAATGCTCAAGATCATGAGGCTAAAAGAATAATACTGGAAGAGGGGGGGGGGAATATACAGAGACTTTTGTTCGATAACTGTTAAGTTATGCCTACGTATCCTCTCGTGCAATGAGGAAGTCAGAACACCGTAGTTCGACCCAAAGAGACTGAAAGGTGAATTGACTAATGAACTGCTTACTTGTCTATGCTCAAGTGTATGACCTGTCTGGCTCAGGTGCAAACTGTCTTGCATTAGACGGAAGAAGCGAGTTCTCGTTTGTGAGTGAATGAGATGAGAAAAGAATCCCGTAGGAGACGATTATTGTTTGTTTTTGTGTTTTCAGTCTTTTATTGCTTTTTGAAGTTTGTCATAAGTTAATGGGCTTAAGCCTAAACCAATGGGTTAATAAACTCATCACATCTTCCCTCTGATTAGGGGTAATGAGAATACCTTAAGTGTGAAGTCAGCTTCTCACACTTAATCACCATGGTGTAGGATTAAGATCATTAACCTACTTGTGATTAGTTAGATGTTTTTGTTGTTTTTATTTAGTGTTGAGTAATGAGATTAAGCCATAATCAAGGATTAAACAGACTCATTACACCATCCTAATAGAAGGATAATAGATGAGAGCATTTAAGCTGAGGAAAGCTCCTCAACTTAATCCATGATTAGGGATTAACCTCATGACAAAACAAAGCCTTTATTAGATGGATTTTATTTAATGATATGATGATGAAGTGATTTTTAGGGTTTGTAAGACAACTTGAGGGGGACTTGTCCATTAACACTAGGGTTAGTCCTTCTTAACCAATTAAGGAAGAATTAGAACCCTAATGCAAGGCCCAAGTTACAAGCTTGATGTCTTGGTGATTATTAAGTGAATTGATTAAGAGATTTAAACACATTAAGGGTTTAACACTTAGGATTAAAGTTATACACTCCATCCTAATAGAAGGATGCAGGCATAAGCTTAATCACAAAGCCTTAAAGCCTTTAGGGTTTAATCCTTGATTATGAGGTGAGAAGAGAAGACTCAAAGAGACACAAAGGTAAAAACTAAGTGGGGAGACTAATCAAAACCCTAATCATTGTCATGCTTGGTTGTTCCTAAGGTTTGTGAGGTTTAACAAGAAAAGATCTTCAATGGGACCACCAGGAAGCAGATGAAAGGATCAGGAGAAGCAAAGTAACTTGCTTCATTTAAGAAGTCAAGTCACTTGAAGAAAGAAAGTAAGAAGAAAAAGAAAGAACAAGCTTAAACTCAAACACATAACAAAATGCAGCATGGATGTATAAAAGAGATGAAGAGAAGTTATGAGAAGTGAAGGCAAATTCACTTCTCAAAGTTACTTACCACCTGAAAAGTCAGTGAAAGAAATGCAATGCAATGCAAAATGAAATGAAATGGCATAATGTAAATCAAAACCAGAAGCACATGCATGATGTTAAAGATGCTATGAGATGCTACAAACATGTAACAAGACATGGGGATGATCATACAAACTTATGAATGCAAATGAAGCAAGTTAAGAACCATGATCATACATGAAATATTATGAGATGCAAATGACATACAACATGGCAAATACAAGATGTAATGATCAAACATGCTTACTATATGTCTTAAGATGTTAAATGAATCAAATGGATACACAAAATGCTATGGCAAGTCAAGGTATGAATGCAAATGCAAGATGGATGCATATGGAAGCCCAAATTAGGGTTTATGATTAATGCATCAAACAAAAACCAAAATCAGAAGCAAACATCAAGATAAAAAATTGAAAATGCATTCAAAGGATCCCTAAACCTATACTAACTCACTGCCCAAAGGAGAAGTTCCAACTCTTAACCTAATGTAAGTTATGAATTTCCTAAGTTTTCTAGGGTTTTAGGGTACCTTAACAAGAAAAATGCCAAACAAATTGAAAATGAAAGATCAAATCATGCCAATTTAATCTTACAAACTACATGATATGCTAAACACAATGCAAAAAGAATCAAAGTCCAACTCTCAATGGTTAGGCAGAAATGATTTTTGGAAGTTTGGATCAAAATAATGCTTTGAAAATGAATTAATTCCATGGAAAATTATCAAAATGCATCAAGATCAAAAACGAAATTTGGTTTGAGGGTTGGACAATGTTTCTAAATGGTTTTAAATGTTTCATGAATTTTTTGGTGATTTTTAAATACCTAAAAGTATTTTTAATTAATTAATTAAAAATAAACTTTTAAATGATTTAAAAATATTTTTTAATGCAAAAAATAAAAATAAAAATGTTTTTGGTTTCTGAAAATTAATAAAAGTTTATATAATAATTTTCAGAATTTTTGAAAAGGTTTTACTATTTTAAATTAAATGGACAAATTAAATGAAATGAAAAGAAAATAAAATGAAATAAATGGGAAGTATGCAGGATGGAAGGCTCAGATTGAAACTGGGTTTAAAAGGTTTGACTGGGCGCGCATCTGGACGGCCCAAGTTCAAACTTCCTAATTTCAATTAATTAAATAAATTAAACCTAATTAACAACTAATGACATGATCCAGACCACCCAAATGCGCGCGGGAAGACAAATCAAAGGGTCCACATTCAAAGTTTTCCCTAACCCTAATTAAGTTACTAATGACTTTCAGGTGGCCGGAAATGACCTCCGGTCATCTTCTCCGGCCACACTCTCCCCTGAGAATCTCAATCTCACTCCCTAAGCATCTAAAACAAAATCTTTCTGCCCAGAATCCATCCCCAAACACCATACAACACAAATCAACAAACAAAATGCATTTATTTTTCGTATCCAGGCTGAATCGAATCAAAAGGGGTTTAGGTCAAAAAGTTTCAGGAACATCATACATACTCAATACTCAATCATTTTCGAAACAAAACATATCAGCATGATCAGTGGAACATAGAGAATCATTTAAGAACTTGAAAACATGTTTCTGGAAAAAATGTTCATAAAGCTACCTGAGTTTGAAGCTTTTCAGTTTGCAACTTCCAGACCTCTTCTCTTGTGCAAAACTGCTCCTATAACCTCCCTTGTTCTTCTGAAAGGCTTGGAGCAAGTTTATTTGGGCTGGTTTGAGAGATTGCAGCAGTTCTGTTCAAGGTGGTGTGGTGATCGTGTTTTTGATTCTTTGAGTTTCAGGCTGTTTTGAAGGGTGCTTTGTGACCAGGGAGACGTGTTGAGTTGGTTTATGAAGTTAGTTTGTGTGTTTGTGAGTTGTGTGATGAGTTTCGAAAGCTTTTGCTCAAGAGGGTGAAAATGAGAATGCTGTGCTATGGCTGGTTTCAGGCTTGCCTCTTGTTATGTTTGGCTTGCATTTGATTCACATAAACAATTCCCATTGGTCAGATGAAGTGACATGTACTTTATTGATTGGTATGGGTGCTTTTGCAAAAATGTCAACTTTGTGTAAGAGAAGCATGGGCCACTTGCTAGCTTAGTACAAAGGGCATGTCCTACGCAGCATGAGGTGAGGAAAAGGCTAGGGTTGATCAGCAAGCTAGCCAGCAAGTGGATGAGGAGCTATGATGACTTTTGCAACTTGGTTCACTTTGGTTCTTATGAAAAAAATCTTGCTCCATAAGCCATAAAACATGTGATTCCTTGGCCCATTCTGATTTTTGAATGTTGTGTGATCATGTTGTGTGGATTATAAGTGCATTTGATAGCTTTAGAACACTTGATCAAGTCATTTTGCAAAATACCTCTTTGGTAGAAACTTTGAAATTTTGTGATTTTAGCCAACTTTGACAAGCCATAACTTTTGATCAAAAATGAATTAGGTCATGTTCTTGTACTTTTTGAAAAGGTAAAGATCTACCCTACAAGTTTCATGACCAAAGTTTTTTCATTTGAAGCTTTCTTGAATCAAAAAGTAAGGGTTGAAAAAGTTGCCTAAAATGGCATTTTCATTAAAAGTCAAACTTGCCCAAAAAGTCAACTTTGCAAAAGACTTGAAATTTCTCAATTTTGTGAACTTCCAACATCTTCTATGATCAAATAAAGATCATATACAATCAAAATGATGAAGAACACCCCTTGGTTGGGTCATTGGGGGCCTCAGATGCCCTGATTTTGCACTGTCTTGCTTGAAAAGTCAACTCTTGATCAGATGACTTCCCCATGGAATTTCTTCATGAAAATTGACATGCATACTACCTATACCATATAGAGACCAATAGAAACAAGAATGACCAACAAATTTGGAGTTATGGCCTCTGAAACCAAAACCCTAATTTTTAGGTCAACTGTGCAGTCAAACTTGGCTCTGCTTCCATACCATTTTCAGTTCTGGTGATTTTTTGACATTCTTGACTTTGAGAGGATATAATATGATACTTGAACACACATGGACCCCTTTGAAGTGATTTATGGCCTTTGGAGTGACTCAAGAAGCTCTTGGATTGCTCAGATCACAAACCCTAGATGCAGATGACTTTGAATCTATGCAGTGAATCAAAATGTGGTATGAGATGCTATGATTTAGTTTATGCATATGAAATGACCATAAGCCATGGTGTGAATGGGTGAGGGCAAATTTGGGGTGTTTACAGCTGCCCCTATTCAAACATGAGTTAGCTGTGTAGGATGTAAGCAACGGCTTAATAGGCAAACAAGATAACTTGTGGTTGAATACCAAAGACAGTCCAAAATTTGCACTCACAGAATGAAGAAGAAAAGGGATATATATTGTAAAAGAAAATAAAGTATATTGTAAAGTATGGGCGACAGAGGACGACCGTCAAGCAGGGGACGACTGCTGGGTAAAGAGCAATAACGGGGACGGCCGACATGCTGGGAAAAGTGCGGGAAATAAAGCGATGACGGGGACGGCCGACATGCTGGGGAGAAAAAGAATTATGATGGGGACGACCATCAAGTAAAGTTGTAAGATTCTCTGGGGATTAATGAAACATGACGGGGACGGCCATCAAGTTCATAAAGTAAAGTATCCAACGATGGGGACGGCCATCGGGCTAAAAAGAAAAGGGACCACGACGGGGACGGCCATCAGGTTAAAGAATAAATGAAATAAACAGATGATGAGGTACGGTCATCAAAGGTGAAGGACGATCACCTAGCAGGGGACGGCTGCTCTGTCGGGGATAAGATGAGGGACGGTCATCTAAGGTGGAGGACGACCACCTGGCAGGGTACGGCTGCCGAAAATATCGCGACATAGGACGAATGCCGGATAAAAGGTCAACGATGGGGACGGCCATCGGACGAGCATGATGAAGGACGGTCATCAAGAGGTGGAGGACGACCACCTAGCAGGGGACGGTTGCTCTCAAGGTTTATCATGACATAGGACGAATGTCAGATAACCAAAATCAACAATGGGGACGGCCATTGGATAAAATGATGAAGGACGATCATCAAAAAGGTGAAGGACGATCACCTTAGCAGGGGACGGCTGCTAAAAATCACGACATAGGACGAATGTCGGATAGAAAATCAACGATGGGGACGGCCATCGGATGAGCATGATGGAGGACGATCATCAGGAGGTGGAGGACGACCACCTAGCAGGGTACGGCTGCTCTCAAAGTTTATCATGAGATAGGACGAATGTCAGATAAAAAAGAAAAATTGCTTTGTTGACGATCTACTGGGGAATAGTAAACACGGACGAGTGTTTATATCCAGGAAATAAAAGGTATAGGTGTTTTGACGTTGTGTATAGATTAAAGATGCGGACGAGCATCCCTAAGACTCCGATACGGACGAGTATCGGGTAGAAACAAGTACTGACACATGTTCAGAGATGATGATACGGACGAGTATCAACTGGTTAACAAGGAACACGGACGAGTGTTGATTCTGAGGGGACTCTTCTGGGGAATAGTAGACACAGACGAGTGTCTATATTCAAGAAGACGAGGGTGCTTGACACAGTGTATGGATTAAAGATGCGGACGAGCATCCTTAAGACTATGATACGGACGAGTATCAGGTAGAAACAAACGCTTGACGCATGTTCTGAGATGATGGTACGGATGAGTACCATCTGGTTAACAAAGAACACGGACGAGTGTCGAATCTGCGGGGATATAAATGGTGTATACGAGATACGGACGGGTATCTGTATAAGTATACGTAATATGAATAGTAAGTATGAGTGATGTATAGATGAGTATTTATCTGCCGGGGAGAGTGACACGGACGAGTGTCGAAAGGAGAAAAGTGTAGTATAAACAAATATCTGGTATACAAAGTGTTTAGATTACTGTGCTGGGGAAAGTGACATGGACGGATGTCAAGAAATCTGTATATATATATATATATATATATATATGTATCTATGAGCGCAAAGGGGACGCTTTGGCTTTCTGCTGGGAATATGACACGGACGAGTGCCACAAGGAGTATATATTGGTGCTTGGGAAAGTTAGGCAACTGTTTTAGCTTTAGCTCTCCACTGGGGATTTTGTGGGAGTTTTCTGTATATTGTTGAATTGTTATTATTCACAAGTGTTTGATTCAAAACATGACTTATGATTATGCAACATGTTTGATTTTTTCCGTAATGCTCCGTATTAGAAGGAATGCTACGCTTTGTGGGTGAATATGATGCGAATGCTATGATTATGCAAAAGATACCGATCCGGGATTCGGATCCCATTGCTGCGAAGACCTCTGGCCGATCTGTTTGGAAGTGAACATCCCAGCTGGGGATGAGATCGTTGGTAGATCTGATGGAATGATTCTGCTTGGGATAATGGGTCAATGATAGACCTATTCCCGTAAATGAAGGACCCAGCTGGGGTTTGTAGAAGCTTCCGTCACTCTGTTGTGATTCTTTCGTGCGTTGCTCTTATGGTTAGAGGCTGAAGCTCTGTGGGGAAGCGGTTCCTTGGCCTTTGTGCTTAGCTGAGGAAGAAATATTGGCACCTCGGCTGGGGAGAAAATAACAAGTGGCAACTCAGCTGGGGAGCAAGCACTTGGGTGCTAAGACTGAGTGAGTGTTAATTTGCCAGCTTGCTGGGATGAAGCTTTCATGCCCCACGTTGCGCTTCGGATTCCTGCAGTCCTGCAAAGATAGAGAAACGTACAAGTGATCCTGAGGTATCCCTTACCGGATTCCGTCATAGGAGTTAGACACTTCTGAGAGTAAGTATATTCCCTGCAAGCACGTGTTTTATTTTCTTTATTTTTAAAGATAAGCATTTGTATTCATGCAATCAGTTTTTCTTAATACATCAGACATTCTTTGCAAATAAAAATGTACAAGACGAAATATGACTGAAAAATCTGATTTTATTAATTCATGCGCCCTGAATTGGCAAGATACAGTCAAAGAAACATATCCCCTGAAATGAGGAGATTGTTACAAATTGAGAAACAAAATGCTGGCAACGTTGACGACGCTTTAAGGAGCTTCCCTCTTGCTATGATTCGTATGACTTTCGACGTCCTTCTCGTTTTGCTTTCTGAAGAAGGCTGATTCCGATGGAAGCTTGATCCTTTCGAGGTTTACCAGGTTGTAGGCGATACAGACGAATTCAGAATGCAGTTGTTCGCTTATTCCCTTATTTTGCATGGATTGCCCTTTCGGGTTTTCAATCCATCGGGATACCCATTTTTGCCTGAGTCGTCCAATGCGGCTTTTCAACCCAGCGGGTGTACATTTTTCTTTATTTTCCCTTATTTTTGCCCGAGTCTTTTATTCTATTTTTGACTCGCCGGGATGCCCTATTTTTTCCTGGACTTACATTCTGTTTTTATGTCCAGTGGGTCACTTTTATGCGAAGTATTTTTTAACTGCATCTGAATTTACAGGGGACGGGAAGTCTTCACCATCCATAGTACTGAGCATGAGTGCTCCACCCGAGAAAACTTTCTTTACTACAAATGGTCCTTCATAATTCGGAGTCCACTTGCCCCTGTGGTCTGTATGAGGAGGGAGGATTCTTTTCAGCACAAGATCTCCTACTTGGTACTCTCGGTGCCTGACTTTCTGATCGAAGGCTCTCTTCATTCTTTTCTGATACAACTGCCCATGACAGATTGCAGCCAGTCTTTTCTCTTCAATCAGACTTAGTTGTTCGTACCGGGATCGGACCCATTCTGCTTCGTTCAGCTTAACATCCATCAGTACCCGCAAGGAGGGTAATTCAACTTCAACAGGTAGGACTGCTTCCATACCATATACAAGTTGATACGGTGTTGCCCCAGTGGATGTTCTGATTGACGTGCGATACCCATGCAAAGCAAATGGCAGCATTTCATGCCAGTCTTTATAGGTGACTACCATCTTCTGCACAATCTTCTTGATATTCTTATTAGTTGCCTCAACAGCGCCATTCATCTTTGGCCTGTAAGGAGAAGAATTGTGGTGTTGAATCTTGAAGTCCCGGCATAGCTCTGCCATCATTTTGTTGTTTAAGTTGGAACCATTGTCAGTAATGATTCGCTCGGGAACTCCGTATCGACAAATGATATCTCTCTTCAGAAATCTGGCTACCACTTGCCTTGTGACATTGGCATAGGAAGCTGCTTCGACCCACTTGGTGAAATAATCAATGGCAACCAGGATGAATCTGTGGCCATTCGAAGCAGTCGGTTCAATCTTGCCAATCATGTCAATGCCCCACATGGCAAAGGGCCAGGGTGAAGACATCACATTCAAAGGATTGGGAGGCACATGCACCTTATCCGCATAAATCTGGCATTTATGATATTTTCTGGCGTAGGCACAACAGTCAGCATCCATTGTGATCCAATAATAACCTGATCTTAGCAACTTCTTGGCCATTGCATGTCCTTTAGCATGGGTACCAAAGGATCCTTCGTGGACCTCGTGCATTAACAAGTTTGCTTCTGTTCTGTCAACGCATCTGAGGAGTACCATATCAAAGTTTCTCTTGTACAGGGAACCGTCAGTGTTCAGAAAGAAACTACCAGCAAACCTTCTCAATGTCTTCTTATCATTGGAAGATGCCCCAGATGGGTATGTTTGATCCTCCAAGAAGCACTTAATGTCATGGAACCAAGGCTTATCATCTTTGACAATATCTGCTGCAAATACATATGCTGGTCTGTCGAGTCTGGACACTGAGATCTGAGGTACAAAGTTGGCAGCTTGCACTTTGATCATGGATGAAATGGTAGCCAGAGCATCTGCAAACTGATTCTCGTCCCGAGGGATATACTCAAGCTTGACTGTCGTAAAGAAAGTCAATAACCTCCTTGTATAATCCCTGTAAGGTATCAGATGATCCTGGTGCATATACCATTTGCCGTTGGTTTGATTTACTACCAGAGCTGAATCTCCGAATACAGTTAAAGTCTTGATCCTGAGGTCAATGGCTTCCTCAAGACCCATAATGCAAGCTTCGTATTCAGCTTCGTTGTTAGTGCAGTTGAAAGTGAGTTTTACCGAGAAAGGCATATGAACTCCTTTAGGTGTAATGAGTACTGCACCAACACCACGACCATTCATATTAACGGCCCCATCAAACATCATAGTCCATTCCTCCTCTGGGTCAGGCCCTTCAGTGTGAACAGGCTCTTCATGATCTTTTGCTTTTATGAACATGATGTCTTCATCGGGGAAGTCAAATCTCATAGGCTGGTAATCATCAATAGGTTGCTCAGCAAGATATTCAGACAATACACTGCCCTTGATGGCTTTCTGAGAAGTGTACTGGATGTCATATTCTGTGAGGATCATTTGCCATCTTGCAACCCGTCCGGTAAGAGCTGGCTTCTCAAAAATGTACTTAACTGGGTCCATCTTTGAAATCAATAGAGTAGTGTGGGTCAACATATACTGCCTCAGTCGGCGAGCAGCCCACGCTAAAGCACAACAAGTTTTCTCGAGCAGTGAATAACGTTGTTCACAGTCGGTAAACTTTTTGCTTAGGTAGTATATTGCATACTCTTTTCGACCAGACTCGTCATGCTGGCCCAGCACACACCCCATTGACTCTTCTAATACTGTCAAGTACATTATCAGGGGTCTTCCTTCAACTGGAGGCATAAGGATTGGTGGTTCTTGCAAGTATTCCTTGATTTTGTCAAAAGCCCTCTGGCAATCTTCGTTCCACCTGACCGTCTGTTCTTTTCTTAACAGCTTGAACAAGGGTTCACAGGTTGTCGTAAGATGAGATATGAACCGTGAAATGTAGTTCAATCGGCCTAAGAACCCTCGAACTTCTTTTTCTGACTTTGGTGCAGGCATTTCTTGAATTGCTTTGACTTTATCAGGGTCAACTTCAATCCCTTTCTCGCTCACAATAAAACCCAGCAGCTTACCAGATCGCACCCCGAATGTACATTTGTTGGGGTTCAACTTCAGTTGGTACTTCCTCAGACGCTTGAATAGTTTCAGCAGGTTTACCAGGTGGTCTTCTTCAGTGAGGGACTTGGCAATCATGTCGTCCACATAACACTCGATTTCTTTATGTATCATATCGTGGAATAAGGTCACCATAGCCTGTTGATATGTTGCACCAGCATTCTTCAATCCGAATGGCATCACCTTGTAACAGAACGTGCCCCAAGGTGTGATGAAAGTTGTCTTCTCCATGTCTTCAGGTGACATCTTAATCTGATTGTATCCTGAAAATCCGTCCATGAAGGAGAATACCGAGAACTGAGCCGTATTATCAACCAAAACATCAATGTGAGGTAATGGGAAATCATCTTTCGGGCTGGCTCTGTTCAGATCCCGGTAGTCAACACACATCCTCACTTTGCCGTCTTTCTTAGGCACAGGTACTATATTAGCAACCCATGGTGGATAGCTAGTTACAGCGAGGAACCTGGCGTCCCATTGCTTTTGTACCTCTTCTTTGATCTTCATTGCCATATCCGGGCGAGTACGACGCAGTTTCTGTTTAACCGGCGGGCATTCTTCTCTTAAAGGCAGCTTGTGCATAACAATGTCGGTGTCCAACCCTGGCATATCTTGGTAAGACCAAGCAAACACATCCACATATTCCTGGAGCAGGTCAATCAGTTGTCTCTTCACTGAGTCTTGTAAGCAGGCCCCGATTTTAACTTCTTTCACATCTTCATCTGTACCAAGATTGATCGTTTCGACCTCCTCCTGATGAGGAGTGATAGCCTTCTCCTCTTGTCTCAACAATCTGGCTAGCTCTTCAGGAAGCTCGTAATCTTCTTCAACCCCTTCATCAGCTTGACTGATCGGATTGTCAAAGTCATACGAAGTCATAGCCGTGCTGTTGTCGGTGCGGTCTGGAAGGCACTCTCTGCAAGGGTTCAGTTTGTTCATTTTAGTGATTGATTTTAATCTTGTTTAGAAGAGTGAAATAAAGTTGTCATTTTGAAAACACTGCCATTTATTTTTTTGTACAAAAAGAAAAATGGAAAAACAGTGAGCGGAAAAGAAAAAGACTCATTTGCAAAAGATGTCTGATATTTCATTGATTAATCTTGTTGCACAAAAATTACAGATGGCCCGATTACAAAATGAGTCTTGTCATCTTGGGCAAGATGCAAGACTTGATGCATGTTATAAAATACAGGAAATAATAATTACTCTGCAGGAGTAACTCTTATAATTTCCTGGGAAGACCAGTTTGAGATACTGCTCCCCGGGATCTTTGGACGGATCCAACTCTCCAGGTTGCGGTCATCTTCCGACTCATCTTCCAAGTTGTTGACAGCATCAGGGGTGAGCATCCCCCCACTAACAAAGTTGGGCTCCTTAGCAGCCTCTGCTTGATCTTGTTGAGTTGGTTTGTAACCCAACCCAAATCTATCCTCTTTCTTCTCCACATGCAACAGTTTGCCCCAGCCTTGAGCGGTTCCTTCTTCAACAACCTTCTGGGCTTGTTGATAAGATGTCATTGAGGTTCCAGGCACAACAGATGTTTCATTAATATTCAGGGCCTCAAACCCCTGACTCATCGTTTCATGGATCTCCCCATCCATCTCAATGTATTTGTAGGTAGCCAGATGGCTAACAAAAATATCTTCCTCTCCACAAATTGTAACGACTTGGCCCTCCCACTCGAATTTTAACTTCTGGTGAAGGGTAGACGTAACTGCGCCAGCGGCATGAATCCATGGTCTACCCAACAAACAGCTGTAGGCAGGCTGAATGTCCATCATGTAGAAGGTCGTTTTGAAAGTTTATGGGCCAATCGTTACAGGCAACTCAATTTCTCCCAGAACTGATCTCTTAGAGCCGTCAAAGGCTCTCACTACCAAGTTACTGGGGCGTAATGCCAATCCTTCATATTCCAGCTTCACAAGGGCCTTTTTAGGTAAGACATTGAGGGATGATCCTGTGTCTACCAGCACATGGGAAAGAACTGCACCTTTACATTCCATGGTAATGTGCAGAGCCTTGTTATGATTGCGGCCTTCCGTAGTCAAATCAGTGTTGGTGAATCCCAGCCCGTTACTAGCATTAACATTTCCAACCACAGCTTCCAACTGATTGACGGTGATCTCTTCTGGCACGTAAGCTGCGTGCAAGACTTTGAGTAGCGCGTTCCGATGAGCCTCGAAGCACATAAGCAATGATAGAATGGAGATCTTGGAAGGCGTCTGGTGAAGCTGGTCCACTATCTTGTAATCACTTTTCTTGATGATTCTCATGAATTCATCAACTTCTTGATCAAAAGGTGTTCTCAAATCTTCTTTAACAATCTGCTCTTCTTGCACCATGCTCTTCCCTTTCGCCTTGGCGGCTGCTTCTGCTTCGACAGTGGGTCTTTGAATTTGTGGGGCAAAGAGACGTCCGCTTCGAGTGAAGCCTCCGCCTCCCCCCACATTATCTATTTGTGGTGCAGAAGTTGATGAATCAAGAGTGATTTTCTGTCCTTCACAGTACAGATCAGAGCCGTAATGCCAAGGGATGGCATTACTGCTTTCATAAGGTACTGGCCCAGGCACTGTGATAGTGACTGGACTGATGGCAGCTGCAGAAGGGACCATGATAGTCTGTGGATCATAGTATATTGTGATTGGTGCTCTGATAGGAGTGGCATTTTGTGAGTTGTAGGCAGAATCATTTTCAGGATCATAATAAATTGTAACCGTTGAGACATCCTCATTGTTTGCTGCTGATGTTGTAGGAGACATTGTTGGAAGGATGGGTGTTGTTGTTGTAGGAGACTCTGAATGAAGGGGTGCTGAAGTCGTAGAAGGGATGTTTGTTGATATCTGGTGTGTTGAAGTAATAGATGAAGCATTTGTTGATGAAGCTGAAGAGTTGTTTGGAACAATGGTTGTTGCAGTTGTAGAAGACTCGGGGACTGTTGTTAAGGAGATTGCTGGATTGGTAGGTATTGATGTTGTGATTTGAAGCAGGCCACTCTGGATGAGACCATCTATACCATCCCTCAAGTTATCACACCCATTCACTGAAATGTTGCAATAAGCACACCCTAGCTCACATCCCGGGAATATTTGACATTCAAGGAGTTGAGCTTTAATCTCTACCAAGGGTGTCCGAATCTGACCCACACTGGTTATCAAATAAGACGGCTTGTCTTCTTCAATAGCATTGATTCGGGGACCACCATGGTGTGGCATAGGGTTCTTGTTAACATTTGGTGGTGGTGCAAAGTTTAGAGCCTTGGAATCCACCAAGTCCTGTACCTTCATGTGCAAAGCTCTGCACTTCTCTGTACTATGGCCGGGTGCATTCGAATGAAAAGCACATCTGGCGCTGGCGTCATAATTTCTGGGTAGACTGGCAGGATCCGGAGGTGCCAACGTCCTTAGCTCAACCAGGTTGAGTTTTAGGAGTTGTGGCAGTAATGTGGCATAAGACATAGGGATCGGATCGATCACCCTATTGGCCTGAGAAGATCTCTGTTGGAATGGTCTTTGCTGATTGTTGTTGCTGGTATTGTTGTAGTTTCTCTGAGGAGGATACTGAGTTGGTTGCTGATAATTTTGTTGCTGTGGTTGATAAGTTGGTTGTGGATGAACTGGAGCGGGAATGGTGACTGCTGCCACAGACCTATGAACATATTGGGGCCTGCCCCTGCCGGTATGGATAGCATTGGTCTCACCAGTTCTTCTTGGGCCCACAAAAGGCTTTCTTGGGTTGCTGGATGAGCTGGCACCGTTGTCAGAAATTTTGCCCATTTTTAACAGGCTCTCGATCCTTTCTCCAGCTATGACTACATCCGCAAAGCTGGTAGAAGAAAAGGCAGCTAGCCTGTCAATGTATGTCCCTTGGAGAGTGTTCATAAACATATCAGCCATCTCCCTCTCTGACATGGGTGGTTGGACAGCAGCAGCAAGCTGTCTCCACCTTTGGGCGTACTCTCGGAAGCTCTCCCTGGATGACTGTGACATTCCCATCAGGAGAGTCCTGTTGGGTGCCATATCCAAATTATACTGGTATTGTCTAATGAAGGCCTCTGCCAAGTCCTTCCAACATCTGATGGTTGCTCTGGTCAGATGAGAGTACCATTCCCTTGAAGCTCCCGTTAAGTTATCCTCAAAATAAAACATCCATAGCTTTTCGTCCATGGTATATGCCTTCAGCCTCCCCAGAAAGGATTGCAAGTGGGTCCGTGGACAGGAGGTTCCGTTGTACTTCTCAAAGCACGGAGGTTTAAATTTGTGGGGAATCCTGACCCCGTCCACTAAGCCCATGTCCATAACATCAAAGCCCAGGGAATTCTGGGACTCCAGGGATCTTAGTTTCTCAGCGATCTCATCTAGCCTTCTATCATAGGCTTCCTCCCCAGCTCCCATCACTGTGAACTGATCTTCCTGGGGGTCTTCTTGCAGCACTCTACCTGCAGTGGCAGTCCCTTGCACGTTAACAGGGACGTTGATCTCTGGGTGAAGGTGGGGTCCATAGACTGGAGGATTAACATGAGGTTGAACTCTCTCATTATTGCTTGTCCCAGCAGTCCCTAGATGGGGATCTTCCTGATTCTGCCTCTCTACCATTGCTCTTAATCTCTCTTGGCTTTGAGCCATATTGTTCATCACCTCCATAAATTGTGTCATCTGAGCCCTCATTTCCAATCTCTCATTGGCCATTTGGTTCCTGACCTCTGTAAGGTCCTGTTGTACCTGGTCCATCTATATACCCGGAAGGTTGTTACGGGTTGGATATCTGTGTGGACAGTTGAGTGGAAACACCCGACGTCGAGAAATAGTTCCTGAGATCACAACAGAGTTAGTAACAATAAAACAAAACCCTACAAAACAAAAGGTTAGTATGCAATGCAGTATGCTTATTTGTTTCCAAGGTATCCGGCTTGGCACTTGGTTTTGACCTTTCCAGACCCTTGAGGATGCTGTTGACGTTGCTTGAAAGAACTCAAATAAAGCAAACTAAATATATTACAAAAGTGAAATGATACATACTCTGTTTTCTTTTTACAATACAAGCCCTCTGAGGGGTCAAAAATACAACATAAAGAAAAGTACATGAAATGAAAGCAACAACAAGCAAAAGTCAAACACCAAGACCAAACTCATCCTCCTGAACTTCCTTGAGAAGTGCTTCAGTCACAGGATCAGCTGGACGCTCTGTAAGATTCCTGATAATGAGATTCCTGGTAGTTACAGCTGTAGTTAACTTCTTGTGTTGACTCTGGTCCTTCGACCTCTTTACACCAGCTCTAATCTTCAACTCTGAGATCTCCCTCTGGGCTGCTGCCAGGGCTTCCTGTTGCTTTTTTGCACTAGCTTCCAGCTGCTCAATCTTGTCCTGAGTCCTCTTATCCTCCAGAGTACGAGCTTCGGTGATCCTGACCCACCTAGCTTGACTCTCCTTCAGATACAAATCAGTCCTGGCCTTCTGGAACTGAGCTTCCTTGCAGGCATTCTTCAAGATCTGCTCTCCAGCCCTAGATTTCTTGATATAATCCTCTGACTTCTCAATTCTAGCCAGATGCTCCACCTTTAGCTTTTCTAACCTCTCAATGTCCAGCCTACCATCACTCCTCTCCCAGAGGGTCTTCTGTAGAGCCTGAGTCAACTTCTCATTTCTGTCTTTCAGTTTCTCAAACTCCTCTAAACTGACAGTGACAGGAGGTGGTACTGAGGATGGTCCAGGTATATCTTCCATGGTGAAGGGCATCCCAGAAAATTGAGCCCTGGCATGGGACCACTCATAGTACTGTGCTGAGGCCACATTGTTGCATCTTCCCAGAATAGCCATTCCCTTGGTTTGGACATTGTCCCAGGCCCAGGCTGCTTGCCTGAAAATAGCCAGATTAGGCTTATTCTCACAGTAAAGAGTCTCAGCCAAGTCTTGTGCCTTAGGAGTGTGGACCAATGCATAGCCTAGTTGTATTTTGAATAGCAGAGGGTTGTAGTTGATGCAACCCTTTACTCCTATCAGGGGTACATTGGGAAATTGCCCACAACTAGTAATGATGTCTCTGCCCTTAGTGTTCTGAGTGCACCACCTGATATCAGCTGAGGTCAAAGCAGTAAGTCTTCTAGCCCAGTTCCTTTGCTGGTGAGGGTTCAAGAATGCATCAGTTTTTGGCAAATGTTTGAGCAACCAAGTATGGAACAAAGGAGCACATCACCTCACTAATCTTCCCCTTTGCTTTTCATTCCTTTGATGAACAGAGTAGTAGAAATCTCCCAGTAAGGTGGGCACTGGGTTCCTCAGGATAAAAAGATGGATTGCACTCTTGCTAATGAATCTAGGCTCATCTGCAAAAAGTATGACCCCATATATGCTAAGGGCCAATAGAGCACAGACTGCTCTCCACTCTCCTGAAGAGGCCTTCAGAGTAGCCTGAGATATTAAGAAATCCAGATGCAGACCAGAGACTCCAGCCTTGGTGGTCATATTCTGCCCAATCAGGACTGGTTCCAGATGCAATGCCTTTGCTACTTCTTCATTACTTGGAAAAGCCATCTCAGGGTTGAAGGGGACTCCACCCCTGATAGGTATACCAACCAATGATGAATACTCCTCTAATAAAGGCCCCAACTGAAAATCCTGAAAAGTGAAACACCTCAGAGGGGGATCATAGAACTGCAGGCAAGTATGAATCAAGCTCTTCTGTGAAGGGTCCAAATCCATAACCACATCAAGTATGCCTCCATAGTGTTCTCTGAATAGTGGTATATGGTCTGGAGTAATCAGGATCTGGATCTTCCTGATGCTGGCCAACTCAGGCTCAAAGAAATAGTAGGAGATATTACTCTTCTTAGGTGCCATGTTGCTGAAGAAAAGTTGAGACAGATGCTGATGATGACACTGAAGATGGGCCACTGACAGGCTGAGACTGGTGATGCAGGTGACTGAAGCAGGTAGCAGATAACTGAAGTAGATACTGATGAAGATAGGTCTATGCTGATAAAGGGGTCAAAACCAAGCCAAAAATATGATGGATACCCTGAAAAACAAATAAGCAAATGTTAAAATGATGCAATGATGATGTATGCAAATGATATGCAAGGGTTTGTGACTGAGCTGGATCTGATCGAGTGCTCTGATATAAGTCCATATATGTTTAAGAAATCCAGATGGAGGTTCATAAGTCCAGTAACCAAGGTGGGGGACTCAAATAAAGAGTCACATGTCCAGGGTTAAAAATCACAAGAACTGTTCCAACATGGAGTACTCTTAATCAAAACAAAATAACAGGGTATGCTGAGGTCAAGGGTACCTGCAAACCTGTAAACAACCCAACCCCCTCACAGGTGGTGTTCTAAAACAAGGATCCTCAGATTTGGATCAGTTATGAGAAGTGTAAACACTTCTAACCCGGAGGTACAGTGTTTACAATAACCATAAAAGATCCTCCTCTAATTCACCTCAGTTTCTGAAGGTCAATACTAATGGTCATCCAGACTTAGCAGGCTTCCCAGATAGCCCTAGCACTACAGGAAATCTGCAGCACAGAGTTCTCAAGAAGAAACCCATATCTGAACCGTGTTTCATATTCCCGCACCAGACCGAAATGGAATGGGAAAGAACATGAACCACTCTAGCCTAGGTGTCACTCAGGTCCCAGGTATAGGACCTCAACTCTCAATAGAACACCCACCCACCAAAGCAACAAAACAGATCCAGCCAGCACAGTATGATGTATATAAAGCTATAAAGAAAGCAATAAGATAACTGTACATAAAGCAATAAACAAAACAAATATACAAACACAGACAACACATAACACCCCAGTAAACACAAATCAGACAAGCGCTAGGAGGAACCCACAAAAAGAACCAGAAGCCCTGGTTGCAGTATAAGGTTCCCCAGCAGAGTCGCCAAGCTGTCGCTCCCAAAAGATGAGACTGGCTCAAATAGGGTACAAACGCGAACGGTCGGCGAAAGGAGGGTGCGAGAACACACAGGAGTGAACTCACAGGGAATGAAAGAGTCGCCAGCTAGGCATTTTTATCCCGAAGGAAAGGTAATGCTGCATAGACCTAGAAAGATATGGATAAGACGGTTGCGAACCAGAGAGACTGAGAAAGGGGGTTGGTTACAACCTGGGAAGGTATTAGCACCCAGATTATCCGTCGTACTCGACGGGATCCACACTTAAAAGATTTGTGTTTTAAAGGGGTAGTGTCAGTGCAATTTGTGTGTAAAAGGGCTGGAAGAAAATGTACAGGTGTCAGTGTAAAAGAAGTGTGAAGTGTATAAATGATGTGTCAGTGTAAGAATGAGAATGAAATGCTCAAGATCATGAGGCTAAAAGAATAATACTGGAAGAGGGGGGGGGGGGGGGAATATACAGAGACTTTTGTTCGATAACTGTTAAGTTATGCCTACGTATCCTCTCGTGCAATGAGGAAGTCAGAACACCGTAGTTCGACCCAAAGAGACTGAAAGGTGAATTGACTAATGAACTGCTTACTTGTCTATGCTCAAGTGTATGACCTGTCTGGCTCAGGTGCAAACTGTCTTGCATTAGACGGAAGAAGCGAGTTCTCGTTTGTGAGTGAATGAGATGAGAAAAGAATCTCGTAGGAGACGATTATTGTTTGTTTTTGTGTTTTCAGTCTTTTATTGCTTTTTGAAGTTTGTCATAAGTTAATGGGCTTAAGCCTAAACCAATGGGTTAGTAAACTCATCACATCTTCCCTCTGATTAGGGGTAATGAGAATACCTTAAGTGTGAAGTCAGCTTCTCACACTTAATCACCATGGTGTAGGATTAAGATCATTAACCTACTTGTGATTAGTTAGATGTTTTTGTTGTTTTTATTTAGTGTTGAGTAATGAGATTAAGCCATAATCAAGGATTAAACAGACTCATTACACCATCCTAATAGAAGGATAATAGATGAGAGCATTTAAGCTGAGGAAAGCTCCTCAACTTAATCCATGATTAGGGATTAACCTCATGACAAAACAAAGCCTTTATTAGATGGATTTTATTTAATGATATGATGATGAAGTGATTTTTAGGGTTTGTAAGACAACTTGAGGGGGACTTGTCCATTAACACTAGGGTTAGTCCTTCTTAACCAATTAAGGAAGAATTAGAACCCTAATGCAAGGCCCAAGTTACAAGCTTGATGTCTTGGTGATTATTAAGTGAATTGATTAAGAGATTTAAACACATTAAGGGTTTAACACTTAGGATTAAAGTTATACACTCCATCCTAATAGAAGGATGCAGGCATAAGCTTAATCACAAAGCCTTAAAGCCTTTAGGGTTTAATCCTTGATTATGAGGTGAGAAGAGAAGACTCAAAGAGACACAAAGGTAAAAACTAAGTGGGGAGACTAATCAAAACCCTAATCATTGTCATGCTTGGTTGTTCCTAAGGTTTGTGAGGTTTAACAAGAAAAGATCTTCAATGGGACCACCAGGAAGCAGATGAAAGGATCAGGAGAAGCAAAGTAACTTGCTTCATTTAAGAAGTCAAGTCACTTGAAGAAAGAAAGTAAGAAGAAAAAGAAAGAACAAGCTCAAACTCAAACACATAACAAAATGCAGCATGGATGTATAAAAGAGATGAAGAGAAGTTATGAGAAGTGAAGGCAAATTCACTTCTCAAAGTTACTTACCACCTGAAAAGTCAGTGAAAGAAATGCAATGCAATGCAAAATGAAATGAAATGGCATGATGTAAATCAAAACCAGAAGCACATGCATGATGTTAAAGATGCTATGAGATGCTACAAACATGTAACAAGACATGGGGATGATCATACAAACTTATGAATGCAAATGAAGCAAGTTAAGAACCATGATCATACATGAAATATTATGAGATGCAAATGACATACAACATGGCAAATACAAGATGTAATGATCAAACATGCTTACTATATGTCTTAAGATGTTAAATGAATCAAATGGATACACAAAATGCTATGGCAAGTCAAGGTATGAATGCAAATGCAAGATGGATGCATATGGAAGCCCAAATTAGGGTTTATGATCAATGCATCAAACAAAAACCAAAATCAGAAGCAAACATCAAGATAAAAAATTGAAAATGCATTCAAAGGATCCCTAAACCTATACTAACTCACTGCCCAAAGGAGAAGTTCCAACTCTTAACCTAATGTAAGTTATGAATTTCCTAAGTTTTCTAGGGTTTTAGGGTACCTTAACAAGAAAAATGCAAAACAAATTGAAAATGAAAGATCAAATCATGCCAATTTAATCTTACAAACTACATGATATGCTAAACACAATGCAAAAAGAATCAAAGTCCAACTCTCAATGGTTAGGCAGAAATGATTTTTGGAAGTTTGGATCAAAATAATGCTTTGAAAATGAATTAATTCCATGGAAAATTATCAAAATGCATCAAGATCAAAAAAGAAATTTGGTTTGAGGGTTGGACAATGTTTCTAAATGGTTTTAAATGTTTCATGAATTTTTTGGTGATTTTTAAATACCTAAAAGTATTTTTAATTAATTAATTCTCATTAATTAATTAAAAATAAACTTTTAAATGATTTAAAAATATTTTTTAATGCAAAAAATAAAAATAAAAATGTTTTTGGTTTCTGAAAATTAATAAAAGTTTATATAAAAATTTTCAGAATTTTTGAAAAGGTTTTACTATTTTAAATTAAATGGACAAATTAAATGAAATGAAAAGAAAAGAAAATGAAATAAATGGGAAGTATGCAGGATGGAAGGCTCAGATTGAAACTGGGTTTAAAAGGTTTGACTGGGCGCGCATCTGGACGGCCCAAGTTCAAACTTCCTAATTTCAATTAATTAAATAAATTAAACCTAATTAACAACTAATGACATGATCCAGACCACCCAAATGCGCGCGGGAAGACAGATCAAAGGGTCCACATTCAAAGTTTGCCCTAACCCTAATTAAGTTACTAATGACTTTCAGGTGGCCGGAAATGACCTCCGGTCATCTTCTCCGGCCACACTCTCCCCTGAGAATCTCAATCTCACTCCCTAAGCATCTAAAACAAAATCTTTCTGCCCAGAATCCATCCCCAAACACCATACAACACGAATCAACAAACAAAATGCATTTATTTTTCGTATCCAGGCTGAATCGAATCAAAAGGGGTTTAGGTCAAAAAGTTTCAGGAACATCATACATACTCAATACTCAATCATTTTCGAAACAAAACATATCAGCATGATCAGTGGAACATAGAGAATCATTTAAGAACTTGAAAACATGTTTCTGGAAAAAATGTTCATGAAGCTACCTGAGTTTGAAGCTTTTCAGTTTGCAACTTCCAGACCTCTTCTCTTGTGCAAAACTGCTCCTATGACCTCCCTTGTTCTTCTGAAAGGCTTGGAGCAAGTTTATTTGGGCTGGTTTGAGAGATTGCAGCAGTTCTGTTCAAGGTGGTGTGGTGATCGTGTTTTTTATTCTTTGAGTTTCAGGCTGTTTTGAAGGGTGCTTTGTGACCAGGGAGACGTGTTGAGTTGGTTTATGAAGTTAGTTTGTGTGTTTGTGAGTTGTGTGATGAGTTTCGAAAGCTTTTGCTCAAGAGGGTGAAAATGAGAATGTTGTGCTATGGCTGGTTTCAGGCTTGCCTCTTGTTATGTTTGGCTTGCATTTGATTCACATAAACAATTCCCATTGGTCAGATGAAGTGACAGTACTTTATTGATTGGTATGGGTGCTTTTGCAAAAATGTCAACTTTGTGTAAGAGAAGCATGGGCCACTTGCTAGCTTAGTACAAAGGGCATGTCCTGCGCAGCATGAGGTGAGGAAAAGGCTAGGGTTGATCAGCAAGCTAGCCAGCAAGTGGATGAGGAGCTATGATGACTTTTGCAACTTGGTTCACTTTGGTTCTTATGAAAAAAATCTTGCTCCATAAGCCATAAAACATGTGATTCCTTGGCCCATTCTGATTTTTGAATGTTGTGTGATCATGTTGTGTGGATTAAAAGTGCATTTGATAGCTTTAGAACACTTGATCAAGTCATTTTGCAAAATACCTCTTTGGTAGAAACTTTGAAATTTTGTGATTTTAGCCAACTTTGACAAGCCATAACTTTTGATCAAAAATGAATTAGGTCATGTTCTTGTACTTTTTGAAAAGGGAAAGATCTACCTTACAACTTTCATGACCAAAGTTTTTTCATTTGAAGCTTTCTTGAATCAAAAAGTAAGGGTTGAAAAAGTTGCCTAAAATGGCATTTTCATTAAAAGTCAAACTTGCCCAAAAAGTCAAGTTTGCAAAAGACTTGAAATTTATCAATTTTGTGAACTTCCAACATCTTCTATGATCAAATAAAGATCATATACAATCAAAATGATGAAGAACACCCCTTGGTTGGGTCATTGGGGGCCTCAGATGCCCTGATTTTTCACTGTCTTGCTTGAAAAGTCAACTCTTGATCAGATGACTTCCCCATGGAATTTCTTCATGAAAATTGACATGCATACTCCCTATACCATATAGAGACCAATAGAAACAAGAATGACCAAAAAATTTAGAGTTATGGCCTCTGAAACCAAAACCCTAATTTTTAGGTCAACTGTGCAGTCAAACTTGGCTCTGCTTCCATACCATTTTCAGTTCTTGTGATTTTTTGACATTCTTGACTTTGAGAGGATATAATATGATACTTGAACACACATGGACCCCTTTTAAGTGATTGATGGCCTTTGGAGTGACTCAATAAGCTCTTGGATTGCTCAGATCACAAACCCTAGATGCAGATGACTTTGAATCTATGCAGTGAATCAAAATGTGGTATGAGATGCTATGATTTAGTTTATGCATATGAAATGACCATAAGCCATGGTGTGAATGGGTGAGGGAAAATTTGGGGTGTTTACATCAATTTGCAGTTGTTTCAACTGATTGTCCTTGTTATCTTCAAGATTCTTCTTCTTAGCCAGCAGTGTCTTCAACTCATCTTGTCCCTTGGACAAGTTCAGAATTAACTCTTGAAATTGTGCATTTTGAGCCTGGAGATCTTTGACAGTCTGTTCAAGTGTCATTTATGCTGAAATAAACAGCGAGAAGATAAGATACCTGTTCATAAGAAACCTGTGATGCAATGATATGGTATGTAAATGCGTATGCAATGTTTTCAAGGACCATAGGATTTAAATTTGCCTAAACAATCAAGAAAGTAAACTTTTATTAGTAATAAATTTGTTTGCCCCTTGGGCTTACAAAATGACATGAAATAAATACAAAAGATGGGGTTTTAAGTCTCCCATGGACGTTTCCTCTTTGTGTTGAGGTATGAGTTGAGATTCTGCTCCTCGTGAAGTTGCTTTGTTAGCTCCAGGATTCTTTCTTGACTTGCTTTGTAATGAGTCTCAAAAGTGTCCCTTTGCTCCTTCAACTGGATCCAGGATCTCTGTAAATCTTCCATGTCAGTGGGCATGTCTGGATGAAGGATGATATAAGAAGTATCTCCTTCAGCAACAGGCTCCATGGTAACTGGCAGGATAGCAGGGTATGGTATCATAAGAGGCTAAGCACGAGATCGCACCCATCTGAGATAAGGTTCCATAAGAATAGTGTTCTTTGGTTCCAGAGTCTTGCTGTCAACCTTGTTCACTTTACCCCAAGCTCGTATAAACCTTTGACGGTAACCTTGCAAATCGTTGTCGTAGTCAAACACAATACCCTGAATCAACATGTCATGAGGACCATCACTCCGAGCATAACCAAACTGACGTAAAGCTAAGGAAGGGTTGTAAGTAATGCCCCCTCTTATGCCAAGGAGTGGCACATTAGGGAACTCCCCACAACGGTCAATGATAGTAACATTCTCCATAGATCTAGAGCACCAATGAATATCTGAATGAGAGAGTGACATGATCCTTTTAGACCACCTGAACCCTTGTTCATTCTTCATCACTGAGCGAGGAAGGTGAGATATAAACCACCTAGATAGCAAAGGTATGCAACACATCAGAGTTCCTCGTGCCTTTGTAGTACGAGTATGAAGAGAGTGCAAAATGTCTCCAAGAAATGTAGGCACTGGATTGTGACTCAGAAATATGTTGATGGCATGAACGTCTATGAACTGATCTGGATTGGGGAACAACACTAAGCCATAAATCAGCAAGGCTAAGATCTCCTCAAAAGCATCATAGCTCATAGCCTTCAAGAACACTTGAGCCTTCTCCATCAACACCTTAGTAAGAATACCCTTAACTCCACTCCTTGTTTCCAAGACAATGTCTGACTTCTTCAAATGTAGAGCTGCAACAATGACTTCAGGTTTAGGCTCTTTTTCTAAGCCTGTAAAGGGTCTTTGATCAAGGATAGGTATACACAACAGTTTGGAGAACTCCTCCATTGTAGGAACCAGTTGATAGTCGGGGAATGTGAAGCAATGGTGCTTAGGATCAAAGAACTGAAACAGAACACTCATCATGTCTTCATTGAACCCTGAAGTGACTAGATCTAGCAGGTGACCATGTCTCTTGATGAACTGGGAGCTTTCAGAAACCTGAGAAACCAATTCCTTAAGCTTAGGAGGTATTCCTACAAAGTTGATCCTGATAGTATTCCTACGAGCATAAGCCTTGACCTGCAACAAAGAACAAAGATAAATCTTTTGGTCCTTGAAATGGTTAGTGAAAATGCTATGCTTATGATGCATGATGTCATGATGTTATGCTCAATCACAAACATGTGGCACACACAAACAAGTCACACAATAGCCCTAGGTTTGAAGGCTTGCATGAGGTTTAAAGGTAAGTATCCTCCCCTGAAGTTTAGGTGGTTCATCCTGTCCTATAAAGTAACCAGGTTCTAAGGGATCTCAATATCATTGATCCTTCACAAGGGTGGTTGTTCAGTAGGCAACTTACTTGCCAACCAAAACCCTCCAAGTTTAAGATCTCAATGAGTGTAGCATCGAGTATCAACCAACTTCAGTCTTCATCAAAGTCGGCTATCTCACTACTTTTTAAAGGCCAATATGGGATGACTAGGGTTCTAAAAGTTAGTTAGTGTATTGACAACATATGGCAGCCTCATATTATCCTCAACTTGACTTAAGGAATATAAGCACCAACCAAGAAGTCACACTAACTATGGCCACCAGATCAACCATATCGGTATACGCCGTACAGTTTCCTTGGTCTATTGCCATTTACCTAAGGTACACTAGATCCGGGTTAGGATCTTTCACACAAAAGAGCACCCTAACAGATAAGTATAAAGCAAACAAGGCAAACAATTTTAAAGTGATCTAATTCCTAAGGGTACCCCTCTTTTATTAATTCCCCAGCAGAGTCGCCAGTTCTGTAACACGGTGGGAGAACTGACTTTAGTTATGTGGCGGATAGCAAGAGTCGCCACCGACTTTTATTTTATCCAAAGGAAAGGCATAAAAGAACAGGAAAGACCTTTTAAAAGATTTTTGGGTCCGGGGGGTAGGTTATGTAAAGGGAAGGTGTTAGCACCCTTTACATCCATGGTTATCCATGGGCTCTTAGTTACTTAGCTCACTTTAAAATGTTTTTGAAATGTGAAGTGTGTGAATAGAAATTTTCTTAAGTGTTTTATAATGATCCATGTACGGATGCGTATAAAACCTTTGTTTTGAAAATTGTTTGAAAATGTGAAGTATTTGAAATGTTTTGAAGAGTGAGCAAGTATCTAAGAGGAACCTACCCTAAGTTTAAGTCTTTTCTGTTCTTGAATCCTTTAAATGGTAAGACTATCCCTATTATTAAGGAATAGGTAGTCATTACCTTGGATGTGAGGGACAAGTGAAGGGACATCTGTTACTTAGGCAACTGTGGGGTGTATAAGCAATTCGAAGGGACTTATCATCTTTATTCGAAAGGGACAAGATCATTACGAAGGCAACATTCGAAGGGACTTGATCTTTTATCTGTTTAGGGACTAGATGATGTGAAAATGTGGGACTTTGCTTTATACACCCTACTTGACCTTTCGTTTTAGGCAACATGAGAGGTAACCTTAAGGAAGTGAGATGGCGATCAAAGATCGACTTACGTGTGTGAGTGTACAATTTTAAATATTTATCTTTTAAATTAGTGATCTAAATTAATTTTAAAATACAAACATATTTCACTCCCTATTTTACTAACCATAGCATTTAAAAATAAATATTAAATATTACTATTAAAATATTACATAAAGGAAACAATTACATAATAATAATAATTAAAGCAAATTAAATAAATAAGCAAAAATAAATAATAATAATACAATTGGGTTAGTAAAAATAATAATAATAAATCACAATATATAAATGGGGTTAGTAATAATAAATATCATATGAAAAATAAATAAAATTAATAATAATAATAAAATAAATAAGAATGTTAGCATGATAATTAAAAGTTCAATTTTTACATAAACAATTAATATTTAAGATTAAGGAGAAAATATAAACAATTCATATTATACCAATTATTATAAAGTTTTAAATTATATACAAATTATAAGAATTAGGTTAATTATAAACATATTATGAAAATAAATTATATTTACAAAATTAAATTAAGATTTTTAATTATTTTAAGCATAATCTAAAATTATTTGCATACAAGAATCATATTATAAACAAATTATAAAAAATATGCACATAATTAAAGTTTATAAATAGATAAATTAAAAATTATAATTAACAAATAAATTAATATGTACAATTAGGGTTTTATAAAAATAATTAGGATTTAAAAATATTTTAGGGTTTCTAAAAAAAAAGGGTTTATATGCTTAGAAAATAGAATTAGGTTTTCTTTTTAAATTACAAAAAAAATATAATGATAATATATACATATTAATAAATATGAACATAAAGAAAAGTTTGAGAAAATAAATTATATATATTTTTTGAAATATGAGATTTTAAGAAATATTATTTATTATTTATGTTAGAAATTATTTTAATTGAATTATATTAAAATATAAGACCATAAATGTAAATACATGAAAAATAAACAAAAGTACTAAAAAGAATCAGGACATGGGATTTGAACCCAGGTCCTTTACCTGGTTGAAGGACTCCCAAAACCACCTGAGCTACCGCGCGCTTGTGATGTATAATGGCAAGCTGATCTTTATATTGTGAAATCATGAGATAAATGAATTTGAGGCCAAAAAAATGTTGGAGACCAGATTCGATCCCCTGACCTTTGCTTCGTATATGCGCTCCCTTACCAATTGAGCCAAGCAGCGTTTCTAATAATTTAACATAAACAAAACATAATAAAATAAGTCAAATATTTAAATCCAGTTTTCGCGCCATGAACCTTCTTCAACCTCCAGCCGTCTGTTTAGGTTATAGTGACAGTTTTCCGTCGCTATAGCCTATAGTGACAGATTATGTTCGTCACTAAAAACCTGTATAAATCAAACTTCCAATATACAGTGAATCAAACAGTTTTAATGGTCCAAATTGACTAACATGAGGTCTATGAACACAAATATCACATTAATTTTAACAGAAATCAACTCAATCACGTGTTCCCAAAAAAAAATTCTCAAGAACCCTAGCTTTCGGCTTCTACACATATGGCCACGATTTCTTCAATTAATTGCCCAAAAACAATCCTTGCAATGTCACAAACACAAATCAGTATTCAAAAACAATTTAATATTGGTTAATCTATGAAAACGCAAAATCAAAAAACCATGAAAGAGTGAGAATTCGGATTATGCTTTTAGATGCGTTTTTGATGATGTAAATCATTCAAATTGCCTCAATGATGATCAAGAAACATGTTTAGACCTTCAGCTTGCTTTAAAATGGTCTCTAAATGAAAATTCGATGCTCACTTTTCTTTGAGATTTTGTGACTTTGGTTCTATGCTTGGAGGCTGAATTTTTCCTCCCTCTGCATTGTGTTATGTTTGTGTATATATAATGAATCAAATTAGGTCAAAATACTTGTGGGTTCTATGAGCTTTTTGGATACCTTGATGATGAAGAAATCTCCTTCCAAATATTAAAAAATATCTTATCTAACCTTGCCAAATCAAGCTAGCACGAAATTGGATTAAATCAATCAGCTTTGAATGGTTATTAAAACTTTCTAGAAGAAGAATCACATTCAAATATTGAGTTTTCATATTTTATTTAGATTTAATTTGATTTTTAATGGATAAAATCAAAATAAATAATAAATAAATAATAAAAAATCAGAACTTTGTTGCTTTGGGTCGTGCTTGAGGTATTTGTATGGATTGGATCATCACATGGCAAGCCCATTTGGAAAAAATTGGTTTTAAGCCCCCATTTGCTTCATAAACTTTCCTAAAATTTCCCAACTTTGCAAGGGCACAAATCCTTCAATTTTAATGTTATGAGGGTGTTCTTGGACATTTTGGAAAGCTTGAAGAGTCCTCTAACCAACCCCATTGGTTTCCTGTCCATATCATTTACCATTCTCAAGTTATGCCCTTTTGAAGTTGTTGACTTTTTGTTGACTTTTAAAAGGACCTATAATGTCTTAGCTCATACCTTCCAAATGAAGCATTTTTGGGCTTGGCTTGTGAGACAAAAAGTTGTAGAGAATTCAATTTCCTTCAAAATGAGCTTTAGATGGAAAAAATGTGATGAAGCATGTGAAAGTTATGGCTGGTCAAAGTTCAGTTGACTTTTCCTGAGGAAACCCTAATTTAGAAACCTCTGATTCTTGATGATTTGAAATATCCTTGATGAATCATGATCAACCCTTGATCAAATGATGAATTTTACTTCATATACTTGATGTTGGCAAAAAATCATGAAGTTTGACTTTGGTTTGACCACAGTTGACCTCAGTTTGACTTTTTAACTGCTTTGACTGATTTTGACTTATCTGATCATTTGACTGAGCAAACCTTTGAGAAAAGTCTTGAAACTTGTCATGGGGATTCGTAAACACATATAAGATGTTATGAAGCTCACTTGAAGTCTTGGAAGTCCATTTAGCCTGATTAAAGTCAAAACCCTAGTTTAGGATGCATTGCTTAGGAGGATGCATTGTCTGAGGGAATTGTCAAATTTTCTGACTATGTGTGAACTTTGTGAACCTTGTGAACCTCATGAGAGGTCTTGTGAACCTTGTGAATCTCATAAGATGTCTTGTAAACCTTGTGAACCTCATAAGATGTCTTGTGAACCTTGTGAACCTTCTTAGCACACAAAGTCTTGTATTGTGATGGCAAATTTTGGGGTGCAACAGAACTGCTTGCTTGTCTATGCTCAAGTATGTGACCTGTCTGGCTCAGGTGCTAACTGTCTTGAATTAGACGGAAGAAGCAAGTTCTCGTTTGTGAGTGAAGATGATGAGAAAAGAATCCCGAAGGAGACGATTATTGTTTGTTTTTTTGTTTTCAATCTTTTATTGCTTTTTTTGTGTTTGTCATAAGTTAATGAGCTTAAGCCTAAACCAAGGGTTAGTAAACTCATCACATCCTCCCTTTGATTAGGGGTAATGAGAATACCTTAAGTATGAAGTAAGCACCTCACACTTAATTACCATGATGTAGGATTAAGATCATTAACCTACTTGTGATTATTTAGATGTTTTTGGTATTTTGTTTAGTGTTAAGTAATGAGTTTAAGCCGTAATCAAGGATTTAATGAACTCATTACACCATCCTAATAGAAGCATAATAGATGAGAACATTTAAGCTGAGGAAGATACCTCAACTTAATCCATGATTAGGGATTAACCTCATGACAAAACAAAGCCTTAATTAAAGTGGATTTTAGTTAATGGTAAGATTAAGAAGTGAATTTTATGGTTTGTAAGACAACTTGAGGGGGAGTTGTCCATTAACACTAGGGTTAGTCCTTCTTAACCTTTTAAGGAAGAATTAGAACCCTAATGCAATGCCCAAGTTACAAGCTATTGTCTTAGTGATTATTAGATGGATTGATTAAGAGATTTAAACACATTAAAGGTTTAACACTTAGGATTAAAGTTATACACTCCATCCTAAGAGAAGGATGCATGCATAATCTTAATCACAAAGCCTTAAAACCTTAAAGGTTTAGTCTCTGATTATGAGATGAGAAGAGAGACACAAAAGAAGACACAATGGTAAAACTAATGGGGGACTAATCCAAATCCTAATTGTTATCATGCTTGGGTGTTCCTAGGGTTTATGAGGCTTGCAAGAGATCTTCAAGAAAAGCCACCAAGAAGCAGATGAAAGGAGGAGAAGCAGAAGAAACAAGCTAACTTACTTCACTTAAGAAGATAGGTTACCTGAAGAAAGAAAGTGAAGGAAGAACATGAATGAGCAAGCTCACTCTAAAGCAAAAGCAAAATGCAGCAATGAATGCACAAGAGAGAATGATAAGAGAAATGAGAAGTGAAGGCAAATTCACTTCTCAAAGTACTTACCACCTGAAAAGTTAGCATAAAGGAATGAAATGAAATGAAAATGAAGCAAATGAAAAGATGCACACCAAAACCAGAAGCATGTTCATGATGTAAATGATGCTAAGAGATAATGCAAATGTATGTCAAGTGCAAGGGATGATCATACAAGTGATGAGAATGCAAATGAAGCATGAAAGTTCATGAATGTTCATGGAATGTAATGAATTCATAACATGTCAAATGGATGAAAAAATGATCAAGCATGATTCTAATGTGTCCTAAGATGTCTTATATGTCATGTGAATGCATGAAATATCATGGAAAGTTCTTGAATGAATGCATATGCAAGATGTATGCAAATGAAGATGAGAAATTAGGGTATTCATGCAACATGAGATGCAAAACTAAAAAACAGAAGCAAATGACAAGATAAAAAATTGAAAATAGACTTAAAGGAACCCTAACCCCATATGATATCACACCCCAAAGGAGGAGACCTAACTCTTAACCCTAAGGAAGTTATGATTTTTCTAAGTTATCTAGGGTTTTAAGGTACCTAAAGGGAAAAAATGCAAATCAAATAAAAAATGCAGAAGAAATTTGTGAAAAATATATGTTAGATACTACATGTCAAATTAAGATCAATGCAAAAAGAATCATTATCATACCATTCATGGTTAGGCAGAAAAGAATTCTTGAAGTTAGGGTTCAAAAATAAGAATTTTATGAACCCTAAATTCAAGAAAATTGTCAAAGATTGTTCAAAAACAAAAATGAAATTTGTTTGGATGGTATGATAATGTTTCTAAATGTCCTAAGATGCAATGTGAATTTTTTTGGGATTTTTAGAAACCTAAATGATATTTTAATTAATTAATTTCCATTAATTAATTAAAATAAACATTTAAATGTTTTAAAAATGATTTTTAAATGCAAAAAATAAAAATAAAAATATTTTTGGGTTGAGAAAATTATTTGAATGCAAAATGCAGAAGAAAACATTTTTTGAGATTTTCTAACTATTTTAAATAAATGTTGCAAAATAAATAAGAAAATATGAAATAAAAATTGAATAAAACAGAAGTAATTACATCTGATGGTCTGGATTTAAAATGAGGATTTTAAGTTGACCTGGCGCGCAATCTGATGGCTTGAATTCAAATCTGATTAATCTCAATTAATTAATTATTTAATCCTAATTAAAAACTAATGACAAGATCTCCACCCTCCATCTCACGCGGGAACAAAAGATCAGACGGCTCACATTCATACAATGCTCTAACCCTAATTAGAACATTTAATCACTTTCAGGCCACCAGAGAAGAGCTCCGGTCATCTTCTCCGGTAGCCTTCTCCCCTGAGGATTTCAAACTCTCACCCTATGTTATTTCTGGAGCTCTAAAGCTCCAGATCAGTTCCTCTCATCCTCCTAAACACTAATCTAACCTCAAAACAGATTTATAATTGCTCATGAACAAGATTCGAAGGAAAGATAAAAAATGGTAAAAAATTCAGAGGTTCAGTAAATACTCATTTCTTCATCATTTTCAAAAATACAAAGCTCAGAATAATCAGTGAAGCATGCTCTTTCACATTGAAACTTAAAATAGGAGTTCTGGAAAAATGATTTGAGATGACTACCTGAGATGAAGCTTTCCAAACTTGAGCTTTCTGGCCTCTTCCTTTGCGCAAAATGACCCCCTTTAACCTCTTGATGAAGCTTTGATACTTGAAAGGCCTTGAGAGTGGCTGGTTTGTGTTGTAGCAACTGAATTGGCCAAGAATCGTGTTTTGTCTATGGGTGCTTTTTGGCTGTTTTAATGGTTGGTTTGTGGTCAGTGAGTGATTTTGAGATCAATGGTGAAATTTGTTTGAAGATTGAGTGAGTGAGCTGAGAGATTAGAAGGTTTTTGTAAAATGGAGAGTTTTGTGGAATGCTGAGTTCTTGGAGTGTTAGGCTTGTGTGTGTTATGAAAATGAACCCTTGGAGCATGCTTGTAAAGTCTGGATTGGGCAGAGAGTGGGTGGTGGACTGTGGTGATTGGTATGGGCTTCTTGCCAAAAAAAAGTCAAAAGTGTTGTACTTGAGGTATGTGCAATGGTGTAGCTGGCTCATTGGCTTGTCCATGCGCAGCATGGATCAAGGATGTCCATAGAATCAGTCTTGAGGCAATTCAGCAAGTGGATGGAAGTTTATGTGGTGTTTTGCAAATTCTTGAAGCTTTGGCCCTTTTGTAATTTCTTGATGTTCAAGGCATGGAATGATGCAATTCTTTGGGCAATTCTGATCTTTATGCAATGTACTATGATGTTATGATACATAGAAGTGTGTTTGAAGTCACAAAATGCTTTGGCAAGTGGTTTTGCAAGAATCCCTCTTTGGTGCATTCTTGAAAATTATGGGATTTTTGCCAACTTTGACAAGCCATATCTTGAGTTCCAAAAAGAATTAGGTCTTGTTCTTATATTTTTTGAAAAGGGAATGATCCAATCTACAACTTTCATGACCAACAATTTTTCATTTGAAGCATTTTTGGTTGAGAAAGAGGAGGTTGAAAAACTTTCCCAAAATGGAAAGTTTACATTACAAGTCATTTCCATTTTTGACAACTTTTGGTTTAGCTCACTTTTCTTCAATTTTGTGAACTTCCAAGCACTTCAATGATCAAATAAATATCATATAACTTCTATTTGATGAAAATCCCCTTTGGTTCCATGTTGGGGGGCCTCAGATGCCCTGATTTTGCTCTGACTTGCTCAAGAAGTTACCCAGTGATCAGATGACTTCTACAATGAATTTCTTCATCAAACTTGGTATACATGATCCTTATAACTTATTGAGACCCTTAGAAACATAAATGACCAAAAAATTTGGAGTTATGGCCTCTGAAACCAAAACCCTAATTTCAGGTCATCTGTGCAGTGAAACCCTAGCTCTGCTTCCATGCTTTGCCAGTTCTTGTGATTTCTTGGCTTCCTTGATCTTTGAGGGATACATTATGATGATAGAACATACATGGACCCTCTTGGAATGATTGGTGGCCTTTGGAGTAGCTCAGATTGATCCTAGATTGCTCAGATCACAAACCCTAGATTCAGATGAACTTGAACTAATTCAGTGAAACAAAAATGCAATATGAGATGATATGCTTATACTAATGCAAAGATGAAAGATCACAAGCCATGGTGTGAACTTAGTGAGGGAAAATTTGGGGTGTTTACACTTTCTTCACCCTCCGTACCCAAGCCTGGGATGCCTAGATAATCAACTCCTTATTTCCTTCTACCGGGAAATACAAAGATTCAGCTATTTCTTCAGTAGATGGTGGATTCTTCAAAGGGTAGCCAAACTGTTTCCTTTCTAGTACTGAATTATAGTTGATCACCCCTTTTCTTCCGAGAAAAGGCACACTAGGAAGATCATCGCAATTAGTCTGTAACTCATTTCCCACCGAGTCCCTGTTGCATCCCCAAGATATATCTTCAGAAGTTAATCCCATCAACCTTCTGGACCATCTCCACTCTTCCTTCATGTCCTTGAAAGGTCCTGACTTCGGAAGTTTCTTAGCAAACTAGTCAGCAAAAAAAGAAGCACAACAATTCACTGGTCCCCCTCTACCCCTCTCATTCCAGTAATGAACGACGTAATAGAAATCTCCTAAAAAAGTAGGTATGGTGGGGTTTCCCTTAGCAAAAATAGAGATCACTTCCATGCTCACAAACACTTTTTCTCCAGGGAAAAGGCTAGCCCCATACACCATTAAAGCCAGCAAAGCACTGAAATCTATCCACTTGGTCTCTCGAGCGTAACCCTCAGCTTCTTCCATGAGTATATCCCACTGAAGTCCCCTACCTTCATTGACTTGTAAGCCCCACTTAACCTTAGCAGCTGTTAGGTGACACACTTTAACTATCTCCTCTTCCCGGAGAATTCTCTCAGAACCATAGTAAGGCAAGCTATCTCTAACAGGAATACCTAGGATGCTGGAAATCTCTTCTAAAGTGGGAGCCAGGATGTAGTTTGGAAATAAAAAACACCGCAATGGAGGATCATAAAACTGTAGAAGAGTATGCAGTTTGTCTCTCTAAATTGTAGTTGGCTTGTCCACATACTTCAATACCTGACCATACCTCTTCCTGAAATCACCTAAGACCCGGTCGTTCATGAAACCTATCAGTTTCTGAATGCCCCTAACCTCTGGTTGAAGGAAAGTGTAATGGACGTTCCTCTTTCTTGGAACTTTCCTGATTTCTGCCATCTGGATGGGGAACAGTTATCGGAACTGGGTGTAAGATGCAAGTAGTAATCTGAGAAAATGAAAACACAAACGGTTAATGCTAATATGATGTTATGCAATGCAATGCAAGGCATGTGATAAATATCTAGAGACTGTCTGGATACAGGATACAGATATCCAAGAGCCAAGTGATCTGAAACCCAAAAGGTCCTCTAAATAATAACCCCTCATACAAGAACTCAAAACCAGATAATCAAGAATTCCATAACCACAGTAACCGGATCAGAACATAAGACCACACTGGTAACCAGGGTATATAGAGGTTAAGGGTTCCTGCAAAACCTGTAAACACCCACCCAATCTCAAGGGTATGATCCAGGTCAAATATCACGGACTCTCAAAGCCGGATAACAATAATACGTTTACCATCTCCGAGAAATGGCTCATGACCAAATCAGGGAATCGGTTTAGTATTATGTACTACTCAGGGAGGTCTCAGCGTGAGTCTAGGAAAAACAAGCATCCCTTATAAGTCCCCAGCTTCGAGCTCTGAAATCGAGAAATAATAGTATATCCAGCCCTTGGGATACAATACCATCTTCATACGACCAGATTCTTTAACTGAGTTCCTATAAGAGAACCAGGCCATCCTATGCGAGTTCCCAGTGGGCTCTCGGGTGCGAATGGGTTTGCCACAAAATATGGTCTGCCACTGTCACCACTGGAGAGGGATGTTTCCACAAAGGTCCTCAATGATCGGTCCCCAACGGCACATAACTATCGAGGTCATGAAATGAGAAGGGAAGATTCCTAAATCAAGATATTTCCAAGACGATCACAAATCTGGGTGTGGAACTCACTATTACCCCCATGACAAGATCTCATGAGGCCAAAGTGGCTCCACTCGAGCCTTGGTATTCGACTGATCTCACAGTAACAATTCCCAACCCACCAAACAGAAAATCCAGTCCAAACAAACAGTCCAATATATACATATGATGCATGAAAATAAATACTGAAAGCAGTAAATAATGTTGTAAATAAAACTGTAAATAAAATAGTAAAATAAACACACAACAGAAAACATAAAACACCCAGTGAAAAAGAAACACACAAGCACTAGGAGAGACTCTTAAGGGGAAACCGGAGATTTAGGGTTGTTTCCCCAGCAGAGTCGCCAGCTATCACTCCCTGGATTTCCATCCTGGTACAAACGTGAAAGTGGCGCGGAAAAGGGTAGAGTCACCAGTCATACATTTTTATCCCGAAGAAACGGGAATGGTAATGTTGCACAAACCAGAGAAAGAAAGAAAGGAAAGGACAAGGTCTTGCGAACCAAAGAAACTGGGTTTGCGAGTCGGTTACGACCTGGAAAGGTATTAGCACTCCAGATCGTCCTCCGTACCCGAAGGAATCCATGCTTGCAAAAAAACTGTTTCAAAGGGTGAAGAAATTAAATTTGCTGCAAAAGAAAGACTGAAACTGGATAAGAAAAGAAAAGAAAGGGGGGAAAATGCAGGGAAAATAAAAGAGTGCTCGAACGGACCCTACCCCGCTGCCTACGTACCATATATGGACATGAGGATCAAAGACGCCGTAGTTCCCCTAAATAGGGAGGAAAATGGCTTGTGTTTTAAAATCTTGAACTTATTATGTCAATACTCAGGTGTTACAGACTCGTCTGGCACGAGTGTGTTACTGTCTTGCAAAGAGACAAGTAGGAGCAAGTTCTTACATTATGAATGAAGGTGATAAGAAAAGAATTCCCGAAGGAGAGATAATTATTCTTTGGTAAATGTTTTTTAGAAGCTTTGATGAGTTTGACACAAGAAAGTGAACTCAAGTCCTTTTCCATGGAATGTATACTTGTTACTACATTCCAAGATGGAATGAAGAACAATCACACCCAAGTGAGAGGAAGATCCCCAAAACATTATTCCAGATATTAGGGCCTAAGCTCACTAACTCATTCACTTTATTAAGTGTTTTGTGATTTGAAATGAAGAAGTGTTTTTATGATTTTCCTTGTGAAAATAGTCTCATGATTATACTTGTACATCATGCTATACAAGCTTATACTATCCCAATATTGGAAGATTATAAGTGCCCCAAGGAATAAGTCCATACACACAAGACTACTTCAACCATTATTAAGTGTTTTTTAGGTTTTTGTTTGAAGACGAGAAGACAGAGCACCAAAAGGATCTCAAAGGTGAAAAGACTAAAGGGGACTAACAATCCTAAATGTTATCATGCATGGAAGTCCTAGGTTAGTGTAGTTTGAATTCTATACTAATAAAGAAGAAGGAAAGAAAAGAAAGAAGAAGAAGAGGGAAAGTTAGAAGACAACTTACTTCCCTAAAGAAGTTAAGTTGTTACTAAGAGGGATGAAGATAAGTTGAACATTGATGGCCTAATCTCATCACAATCACAAGTATGAAAGCATAAAGTAGAAGGAGGAAGAATTTTGAGATGTGGAAGCACATCCACACCTCTACACTTGCCATAGCCCCTGAAATGGTTAGAAGTATTCACACAATGCAAAAGGAATTCAAACAAGTTCAAGTTATGACAAGATAAAGATATAAACACCCCAGATCAACAAATTCAGAACCTAATTATCATGGAAGAGTTCTAATGTTAACCATACAAAGTCACACAAATAGGAGTGAAAGAAACCCCACAAACAACAAGCAAAGCAACATGGGAGAGGTAAGATGAAAACATGTGAATAAAAGAAGCAAACAAGTTAAGAATCATCAAATATCATCAAAGTAAGAACCTAAACATCTTTATTATGTTCCTAAGAAGAATATACAATCATCAATCAAAGCACATAAGCACATACTAAGTCAAACGGAGGAGATAGGAAAAAGGGTAAGGTGAAGTGAAACATGCTTCATAATTGTGGAAAGATGTGACTTAGTGCACAAGGTAAGCATGGGAAAAGCAAGGATGAGGTTCATACATCACAACCAGAGATCATTCAACATGTTAGCAAGCTTCAAACAAGATCTTATATGATGGCACAAGTGCCTTCCTAAGCAAACAAGCAAATATGGTTCAAAGTAATCTCAAATTAAGTCATTCAAAGCTCAAACCACAAACAAATAGTAAACATGCTTCAAAAAATTATGACATTAAGCATCAAGGCACTTCAAACATGTACAAACATCAAGGAAAAGTCATGAGACAAAAATCAGAAGCAAAGTCCATCAAACAATAGGTCAAAGCAAGGTTAGTGACTCACTTTCTTAATCATGAAGCAACAAGTCAAAAATCAGCCAAATAAGACCTAAAAATTCTCACAAAATTCACCAAGGTACCTCTACATGTTAGTGTTGCATAGAAAAACAAACCAGGGTCATATCTATTTTAGAACTCAAATTAGAAAATAATGAAGCTAAGGTGTTCATGATATGAGGGAAAATAAAGGAAATTAAAAGGAAAATTAATTCAGAGCCAAAAAATAATAAAATAAATAAAATAAAAATTTGACAAAATTTTATAAAATGGTAAAGATCACATGTGATTTTTTTGGGGTTTTTTAAAGACCAATTTCTAATTTTAACAATTAAAAATGAAATGAAAAGAAAAAATATAAAATAAAAAGAATAAAAAGGCTAGGAGGTAAAAACAACAACCCAAACACCTTCAAAGCAAGAGAAGGCCCAAATAAGGGGTGTGGATAAGAAATGAGGCCCATCGCAAATAAGACTCAGTCAAGGTCAAAGTCATGGTAAACAAATCCAATGTTCCAGAATTAATCTCACAAAGTAAGTGCATTCAATGGCTATCATACAGGTCAATCAGGATAAAAGTATATCAATTCAACGCATGTGATTTAGTCAAGTCAAAAAATTATAATAATCCAAAGGTTCTCATGAGTCAGCCAAGAGTCAAACAATGCACGCATGAGATTAGTCAACACCAGCCAAAGTATATCAAATAGACGCACTAGATTGAGAGACACACAAACTTATCATGATCAGGTAAACACAAGAAATTAAATGAGAATCATAACACACACGCCTGGCACGTAAATTTTTAATATGTTGGCTCAATGATATCCCTTGGATCAAACATACTAATAGTTATGATTATGTCTCCTTCATTCAGACCTCCTTCCACCTGCAACTGGTCCGGTGACGGGGCCCTAGCTCCGGTCACCGGAAAATTCATACTCAAGAACAAAAATATCCAAAAATTCATAACAACCTTTAGATCTACTCTACACCACACCATGAACATGAATCCAAGCTCAAAAACAATATACATTCAACATATAACATGAATCGAAGAAAATAAAAGTAAATCACAAACTTTCAGATCCACATAACTTCCTCATTTCACGTCCAAATTCAAAACAAAATAGATCAACATGTTCAGGGAGACTTCATACACACAATGCACACAATCAATTTCAAAATAGAGATGATGAAATCAGAGGCATACCTGAGATGAAGCTAGGTCAAATACACCAAGAAATCCACTAAAATTGTGCAGATCCACTCCTTAGAACTTCTATTTGCAAAATAAATGCAAATAGATCTTCAATTCAGCCTAGATCTTGAGATTCAAAAGCACTGGCCTCTGAACTACACTTGATGAAATCCTTGCTTTCAGGCCAAACCAATGGTGGATTTGTGATCTATGAAACTTCTAGATCAAGAATATGTGAAGCAATTGCACTGAAACCTTATGGATTGAGAGTTTCGTAGAGAGGAATTTTTTTGTGATTTTTGAGAGTTTTAACAAATGAGAGTGCATAATGCTGATTCAAAGTCATTGCAAGCTTATATATCATATGCATATGCACCTGTTTAGGGTTTTAAAAGCAAGAGGTGCATGAATTATGTGATGTGGAGTGAAATGCAAATTTTCATAATTGTTGTGATGCAGTGATTTACTCGTGCAGGCCTCCAACAATGCGGATGATCAGATTCCTTTTTAGCCCCTGAGTTCCCTTGGATCATTCTTGGGGCTGGAAATGCTTTAAATCTTGAGTTTCAATTGGTTTTGAAAAAATGCATAATGGTGAATAACTTGTGATCATGGCACGAATCGACTTGATTCCTTGGACAAAAATGAGTTTTATGGAATGTACTTTGGTGTGGTAATGATAATTGGTCCATACAAACTCATTACAAGTCAATAGGAACCAATTTGCAAAATGTAGAAAACTTGAATATTTGAAAAACCCTAAAAATGCACCAACTTCTTTTGATCATAACTTTGGATCCACACATGCTATGGAGGAGTACTTGTACTTTTTGGAAATGGGAGAGCAAGACCTACAAATTTCATGTTTGAGGAAAGTTCATTGGAAGCCATATTGATCATGAAATAATTGGTTGAAGTTAGGGTAAAATATGCCAAAAATAGAAAGTTCCCGTTATAGGTCATTTTCCATTTTTAGTAACTTTTCCACAAACTCTTGATTCTTGAATTTTAGGATCATTCATGTCATTCCTTGCCTAAATCAAGGTCCATAGACTTGAAAATTGTAACACCCCAAATCTACCCGGCGGAAAATCATAAATCAGAGTTTCAAAATTCAACGATAAAACAGGATGTTACATTTTTTTTCCAACTTTAACAAGTTCATTTAATTTCATGAACATCGATACATAACACTTCAAATAGGATGGAACTATAATGTCAACTCTTATTCAATTCCTTGAAACAATACAACTTTTACAAATAGGCAGCGGATCCACAAAATATCCAACTGTGCATCAGTTAACAACTTTTTCAACCTAACAACTTAGTAATAACATGTTTTTCATTGAGACAACTTAAAATAACAACAACTAAATATAACAACAAAACAATTAAGCGTTCATCCCCCCGAGTGTTACGTATTAGAGCGACAACACCGACTTTACTAAGAAAGTAAGCAACGCTAATCTGGAATACCTGCACGTTACCAATCAAGGTAACATTCAACAACAGAAAGGGGTGAGATATCGAACCATATAAACAAGAGTATGATAATTAATATGCTAGATAGAATTATACAATTTTCATACTATCCCACAACAACATCTTACCAATCACCCCAATCTATCAACATGTTTTATCATCTTAATTCACACATCAACATAATCAATTCCAACTATAAACTTAGCATGGACACCTTCTCCAACTTCGACGAACATATACAACATACTCAACTTCTTCAATATCAGCATAATCTACTTTACGAACATAAACATATAAACAACTCAGACAACATAATCATACATTCAACTAATTCAACATAATCACATAATTAACTTAGCAACATATTCATATAATCAACTTAGAAACATAATCATATAATCAACTTATCCAACATCATCATATAATCAACTTATCCAGCATGAACCACTTACTCAACATAATCAACTTAAACCACATAATCCACTTAAATCTACATAAACAACTTATTCAACTTGAGCAACGTACACAACTTATCAATGTAAGCAACAAGAACAACTTTAACAGCTCGACAACATAAACAACACAAACAACATAATTAATGCGACACAAAATGTGACTCGACTGTACATATGCATGTGGTACCATTGGAGTAAAACTCCCAACTTAAAATATACCAGGTTATCGAGGTATCTGTAAGGCATAAGCCTTCAACTTAATAAATTTGCCAATCCAGGCCAACGTGGTGAGCATCCGCTCCAACTTAGAAATGTAGTGTATGCCATGATACAACGACTCAACACATCACAACAATCAACTCCAACAACATACAACAAACAACATCGCAACTTTAATTCAACACCGATTCAACTTTGGCCATAGGCCTACAACTTTCAACGTTGGTCATACGACCTACAACTTGAATATCAATATTGGTCTTACGACCGACAACTCAAATAATCAACATGGGTCCTTCGACCTTTAACTTAAAATGCTCCCAAACCGGGACAAAACAACATACACAACTATAATAGAAAATACACACATTCAACACTAATTAACAAAGTACACCGACTAAAATCACTTATTTATTATTTCGAACAAACTCGCCAATGTTCGTTAAATTCCGAACAACTAATTTTTCCGTTTAAATCGGCACTACTTAATTTTCTGCTCACACTACTGATAACTTCCACTTATTCTGTTAAATTCTAATTTACTAATATCTGCATTTCTCTGCTACTATCTCTTATTTGTTACCGACTTCAATTCTGATACAATGCCATTACCTGCTAAATTTCATATTCTGGTTAAACCTGCTACTGTTTTCTGCTTAACTGCTTAATACGATGTTAATTTGAAACTGTCTTCATATGGTTTGTATTATATGTAATTAAATCCCAAACTTCATTACCAATCATATTTCCTTCTAAGTCTACTAATTATATACTTTAGTTTTGAGCATATAATTTACTAGGATTATTTATTAAAATTAATTCAGAGTTATTTGTAAGGCTAATAAAGAAATACTACAAAATAAAAGAAAAGTCCTTCCCAAAATGACAGGGTGGCTTGCGCCACCCCTGTCCCCACAATTGGTATGGCCTGCGCCATACTTGAGTGGTCTAGGCACATGGCCTACGTCATCCTGTATGGCCTGCGCCATGCATTTCTTTTCCACATGGTGGTCTGCGCCATACTTCCTTTGACAACGGGTGGTCTGCGCCACTCTCTACCTTGGGGTTCCGTCCCCAATTCTATTTTGATTCCAACAACCGTTTAGACCACAACAAAATTAATGAATCGATTATAAAATCATTACAGTAACTTAATTTCTTTTCACGACAAATTCAAATCACCCAATCGAAATCAACTCAACATTCAATAGCATAAAAATCACGTAATCCCAATCCCGTATAATAATTATCATAATCCCGAGTATAGAGTTCGAATCCCACCCTTACCTTAATCGATGACCGCTTCGAATCTCCGATCGAATTTCCAACCCCTTTGCATATGTGGCCCTTCTCCTCTCCTCTTTCATCCATGGAGATTAAAAATACGAACACGCTGCCATTGAGTTCCTATATTGACCAAAATTCAGCCTTCATCACCATCAATCCCGTAACTACTATTTGACCAATTTCCAGCATGAATTTCCAAACTTCAAATGCGTTTTTCTCCTTCAATACAGAACTTATTGACACGAAATTATATATCAAATCGAAGGGAATTTCGTAAGCTTTCCAGAAATTCAAGAATCGCTTTAATCATAATTACGAGTAAAAAGTTATCACCTGTTTAGTGGAAGCTGTACCGAATGTGCGAAAATTAAGATATGAACATGAATCCTTCTTTCTCCTTCTTTTCTCCCAAACTGTTTTCTCTAAGACTTTTTCCTCGTTTTTCCTAATTTCCACGATTCCCTTTTCTCAACTTCTACTGATTCCAACTTCTCCTCTTGACTAATTCTCCTCTTTATTTTTATTTTATTTTATTATAATAATAATAATCCAATTATAACTAATGGGCCAACCACAACCCCCCCTTAATTGCTATTTCCAACACGGTTTCAAGCCCACTAATTAAATCCATTACAACAATGATAATATTAACTCCGATATTATTTCTACGGCTTCCAACTTATTTTTCTGACTTAACGACTTAATTCACCACAACACCAAAATTTAATTTAATAATTCACTATATAATTATTTTCTCCGGACTTAATTAGATTATCTTCCGATTATTAACCAAATGGTCCAACGACCTGATCGACATATCCCACAATAAACGAAGATACTTCATATCGTCTATCACAACTTATATCAACTTAATTAATCAATTCAACTTGAACCAACTTATGAACATCAACCGAATATTCTGATATTTCAGAAATCAACTTAAATCAACTTCAAATACACAAAACATCGTAAATCAACACAACACAATACACTTATATTTAATTAAATAATTAATTAAATAAACGGGCGTTACAAAAATCATGATTGGAACCTTAAAAATCTCAAGGTTGACTTTTCTTCTACATAATTGACTTCTTTCTTCAAATACAAGTAACTGAATCAATGTCTAACTTCCCTGATGAATTTTTGCACCAAAATTCATCCATAGGCCTTGTTAAACATATGAAAGCCTTTGACTACAATAATTGGTCAAAGATATGAGGATATCTTGCTTTGGGCCGAAACCCTAATTAGGGTTTCTCTACATAGGAGAAAATTGCACTGTTGAACTTCTTATGAACCCAACCCCTTCTAGGGCTTTGAGGATGAGCTTGAAATTTTATGAGATGTGAGGATCCCTTGTAGGCTTCTTGCAAGACCACTTGGCTCATATCCTGACTTTGAAGATCATAGCTTAATGAAAGACTGATCACATGCCCTATGCTTCTAATCATGGATGTTATGCCTCATATTTCTATGAAAAGATGTAATGGTATGTATACTATATGCTATGCTATATAATATGAAATGAGTGGGAAAATTTTATGGTGTTACATAGTTTGTACGAAAAAATCATCTTAGGTACCATACATAATCTTTAGCCATTCCCGACTGACGTCTTTGGTTCCTGACCACCCTTTTAGGTTCCCGACTTTATCTTTAGATTCCCGATCTTATTTGTAGGTTCCTGACCTCAACTTTAGTTATTTCCGGCCTCACCTTTAGTTATTCCCGACCTCATCTTTAGTTGTTCCCGATAAACGCTTTTGGTTCCCGAACTCGTCGTTAGTCATTCCTGGAAAACATTTTAGGTTTCCTACCTCAACTTAGGTACCAGACCTCTTGCCTCTCAAACATTTTTCCAACAATCAATCTCTCGAGATTCATTCCAAATGGAGTCATATTTCTTGTCTCTCCCCAGTTGAGTCATTTTCCTGTTAACCTCTTAATTCTTATCATACATTTTCTTACCATATTTCATTTTACCCACAGAGAGCAAATTCTTTGGTTCTTTTGGTATTCAATCCCTTCATACCTTGAACGTATGAAATCCGCTACTCTCATCCCTTCAGGTCTAAAGTTGATTGAATAGGGCAATTGTAATACCCCAAAATTTTCCCTCACATTTTATCATCAATAAGTGGCTTATGTTTCACATACATATGCAATTCTTTAGGTCATAACAATCATACATGCATCATTGATCTTCCCAAGTCACGAGATCTAGGTGATTTTTATAGTCCAAATGGATTTATTCCAAGTTTTGCTCAACAACGGATATCAGAGGCTCCAACATTTATTTTGCCCAGTGATTCAATGCCAAACAATTTTCATCACAACAGAACATTTTTAGTGTCATATGGAATTCATGTTTTATTTTAGGTGTTATTCAGTAGCTATGTCAAATGATAAATCTCAAAAGCAAAACAAGCTCGGAACAAATGGCCAGAACAGATTTTCAGGGTTTCCCACCAAAAAGCGCCAAATTCAAAATTTTTGGTGATGTAACATGTTACCTCAATCCATGTAACCGGTTACATTGTGAGAATTTTTGCACGATTTCAAAATTTGTGATTTGAATTTGGGGGAAGGATCTAAAACCAATTTACAAGCCAATTTCCAAAGCTAACTCCTAATCACTTTCCAAATCTAATTATAACTCACACTCTAAGCCTAATTTTTATTCCAAACCTAGGTGGTATTAATCATTTTCACTCCAAACCTCACCTTATTCTACCTCACAATTTCATTTCCCTCTCAATTTTCAAAGTTCTCCTCACTTTTTTCTCATTTTCCAAAACCCTCACCAAAGTTCCACCATTAAAGTTCTTCAAGTTTTTCAGTGAAACTTGTTGATATTGGAACTAAACCTTCATCAATTCATTAATTCTTGGAGATTTTGTGTGATAGCTAATGTTATTTTTATATCTTTGATTAAGCTTTGAAGAAGTGATTCTTGGAAGTGATTCATATTGCATTGTTCATCCATTTTCTTGCTAAAGCTTATTGGATCTCTGAATTTCTAGATTTGATTCATCAAATTTTATTTGCAACAATTACCAAAGAAAATCTCAGGTTTGTAGGTTGGTTAAATTCTAGATCTACTTTTATTTTTGGCTTATTTTGCATTTCACAATGTAGATCCATTGATTTTGGGTGTTGATTGATCCACTTTATGTTCGAATTATGATCTTGATTGTTTGTGGATTCAATTAGTATTTAATTAATGCGATTTGATGTAAATTTTATGCACATTTGATTGCTATTAAATTTGGAAATTGTTTGAATAAGCTACTGCTGGAAGTTCTTTTACTATTTTCTCATTGTTGTTGTTTTTGCAGTGGTAACCTGGTTACATCAGATCTGGTAACCAGTTACCTGACCTTTTTTGCGTGCAGGATTTGGAGTCTTGAATGATGTAACTGGTTACATCAATTATTGTAACCAGTTACACTGTGAAGGATCCTATGAGTTGACATTGATTTTGGTAAAACAAAATGTTTGAAGATGTTGGAAAAGATATCTTATGTTGGTTTTTATGGAGATGTCAGACAAGATATCCTAACCTTGTTATTCGACATCTTGGTCTACTAACTGATATTTAAGTGAATATATTTTTTTATGAGTATTTTAATACTTCAGGTTGTTGGATGATCATCCTATGTGACGCTTAGATTAAGGAATCATGAAGATTCTCAGAGGTGCACAAGGCTGCACATGGGTTCCTAAAGATGTGGAAACATTTTTGGAAACTTGTGATTAAAGAAATCGCTTTTTGAAAGAATATTCTGCAGGATTTGTGAGTATGATTTACTGCAGATTGGAAGACTAAGTCCAATCCTATTAGGGTTTTTAATAGGATGGACTTGACCTAGTTTCAGTATCAAAAATAAGATTTTTTATTTTCATAGTGCTAGGATTTTAGCTGATGTAAGCCTCTCAGGTATTGTATTGAATACTTGCTGAGGATTGTGTGTTTTATAGTTGTAACTTTGTTTCTGTCATTGATGTGATTGAAAGGGATTTGAGAAGGGTCTCATACCTAGGAAGTGTCTTAGGTAGAAGACTAGGTTTGGATGGTTTTAGGAAAAGTTACAAACGATGGAGTTTAACTTTAATTATACTACATAGTGAAGATCCTGGATTGGTATCCCCTATAGTAGGTTGTTAAAACCTAACTGGGTGAACATTTTATGTGTGTTCTTTACAGCTGTTACTATTTTTGTTGTTCTAATTCTTGTCCTACTAGGAAAAGATCAAGTGTTATAACATCTTGTTAGGATATCTTCGAGTATCTGCTATACTAGAATTTCACACTAGAATAGATTTGTGATCTTTTAGATTTTTCTTGCTTGTGTGATCCCCATTCCACTTCTAATCACCATATATTTATATAATATGATACCTTAGAAACAAAGTATAATAGGTTTCTCAAGAAACCCACAAGGGTTAGGGTTTAAGATTACCAAAGATAACAAATGATTGGTTATAAACTGCTATTCTCTCCTTTCTCTTAAAACAAGATTACAAGTATACGAGAATAATAAATAACCTCTCTCACTTTTGAATTAGGGTTTTATCTTCCTAGTTTCCCTTATACAAAATATGATAGACTAATATGCTATTTATAATAAAACAAACATACTAACCTAATAGGCTTTGTAACAATTACTCATTACAAGCTAACTTAGGGTACAAGCTAACTTAAACAATTGGATCCATAGAACAAGGCCCAATTAAACAATAACATGTGAGCAGACTTCGACGACATGCTATTCGTGCTAGGGTTTGTTCTAATATTCCACAAATATGAATAATACAAAGTATAATATTGTATTTCTTTGATGTGTGGATTCATGAAAGTACTAACTTTCAATGGAGATATTCAAGAATGTTAAACATCATTCCTCTAGTATTGATCCAAGAGTAACAATTGGATCACCATGCATGCTAGTATAGAAGGAGGGAACAAGATTTTCGCCTTAATTTCGTGGCTGAGGAGAACCGAAAGATGTAAGGAAGAGAATACAAGAAAAAATATTTCTTCCTCATGTAATCTCTACTTATATAGAGTTAAATGAAGAAGAATTGATTAAGCTCATAATGTCATATATTATATGAGTTAATCAATCTTTTTTAATGTTATTTCTCTTTCAATCCATAACCTTATAATATAATCCTTATGTTACTATTTATGTAATCTTATAGGACCGAATAATATTAGTAGTTGGTCCAATTTCATTGTCCAACAAAATACAATTAATTGTATCAAATTATTATGATCACCTAATATTATCGAATATTTTATTTCCAAAAATTAGTCAATTATATTTAAATTATTACAAACAGAAAATCCTTTCGTTCGCCAATGACAACTATTGGAGAAAATAGAGGTTAAGCCTGAGATGGTTGCTATAACTGGCGTTGTAGCAGCAAAAAAAAGGCAAATGATGGATCTCCAAAAAACGGAATTACTAGAAGAGATCAAAGTAATGACGTTCTATTTCTATTATATTAGGGTGTGTTTGGTACAAATGAGGCGTAGATGAGGGGATGAATTTTAATGGAGGGAATGGAAGGGGCAGGGAGGTGAGAGATTTTTTTATATGGAAGGGGCAGGGAGGTGAGAGATTTTTTTATTATATATATATATATATATATATATATATATATATATATATATATATATATATATATATATATATATATATATATATATATATATATGTTTGGTTCAAAGAGGGGGTGGGGGAAGAAGTGAGAGATTTTAATTAAAAGTATGTTTGGTTCATGAGGGGAGGGGAGAAATTTTATTAATAATTTACATTTTTATCTTCATGATATAACTGATATAATATTTAGAGATGAAAAAATCATAAATAATTTTTTGACAATAAAATTTGTTATATTGAGTGATTAAAAATGTCATAATTATCACATAACGTTAAAAAATTGAATACATTTTATTCGTAGATAACTTTCCGATACAAATTAAACTTCTAAATACATAAAATTATAAGTAAACTTAAAAGTAAAAATTATAAAAGAAAACAAATAATTTATAATGATTATAATTTATATTATATTAAAAATATTAAAATAAAATATTTTACAGATGAATAATAATTATAATAAATTAATAGAAACAATAAAAAATAATCAAATAAATATAAGAGAAGTAAGAAAAAAAAAATTACAAATAATAATTTCAATAAAGAATAATCAAACAAACAGTTAGTAGCAAATTTTAGTAATAATTTCAACCAGAAATAAAAGTATATGCCCTTATAATTAACAAATAATATTTTCAAACTTAATTGTTAATCTTATACACGCATTCACAAGTAAAGAACATATTAATGCACTTTACTTCTAAAGGACGAGAACACATATCTTTTGGACAATCAGTATCTTTTTTGCAGTGTATATTAGCTGCAATGCAAATAAAAATAAATTATTGTTATTAATAGATAATACTATTGTGTATATGATATTGAAGAAACTTTAAAATTGGTGTGAATAAATGACTTACTGTTGTGAGTTACAACAAGAAACAGAGAAAGAAAGATTATGAAAGCATACAAAGACTTGGATATTTGAACCATATTTTTTCTCTTTGTATTTGTATGTAATAAATTGAAAGTTGTTTAATCACTTTATAGGTAAAATTTAAATGGTTTTTTTTAACTACAATTAATAGATCTTAGCACTATAGTTACAAGAAGTGAATCATAATAACTTTGAAATTTTTGTTAAGTGTCTCTAAGATATCTCAATGTGCCACATTTATCTCTTATGCTCAATGAGTTGATCACTTAAACATTACTAAAGAGCTCGTATACTTTTTTTTGGCAATCATCAAAGATCATTGATTTTTTTTTTATTTCAGTTTTGAAAATTTTTAGCCCTTCGTGATAGAAAAGAGAAAAATCCCAGAAGATAATTAATTATGATGAATTATGAAAGTTATTCGTCGAAACAATGAATTGAAGATGTGGCAATACATTTATTTATAATCTTATTTTACTATATTTTTCTTAGTTTTTTTATACAATCAATCAAGAGAGAAAGGGAATTAAGTTATGAAATATACTATAGTTTGTATTTTGCCACATTATAATTTATTTATTTAGTTTCAAATATTTAACTATATTATAGAAAAAAGAGATTTTGAATTGTAGCCCTTAATTAATTTGATGACATAACACATGTTTAATTGCATTCCTTTTGGCCTTAATTGACGTATAACCTCATCTCTATCCTCATTCTACTGCATGAAATTTTCTTGAATTATGAAAAAGTTAGAGAGGTTTCGGGGTAGTTCGTTTTCGTCTTTCCTATCTTGTTTTTCATGGCGTGGACACAAGTCAAAGGGAGGAATTTGCAGAGGAAGGGTTTGAAGTGGGACATTTTCCCATTTGGAGGTGGTGGTGTTGAGAGAGGAAAACAAAAGGAAGTTTCATTTTTTTTCTTGTATGAGTTTCCAGCCTTGGACTTTGCCTTTGATTGCCATAATTTCGCTCACAGTAGCAATTATATCATCATTAGCATTGACTGCATTGATCTCGTTTTTTGCTTTATTGTTCCTGCAATCTCGAGCATAGTGTCCAGCTTTTCCACATACAAAGCATCCATTTTTAGGACCCTTCGGACCACCAGAATTCTTGAACTTGGTATGTTCCCTTTTTGGTGCGAGATGACTTTTCTTGACATCATGTTTTTTCTTTTCCTTGTTGGACACAGCATTGGCTTTGGAAAGACCCGCAGATTCTGATTTTTCCCTCTCCTTCGATTCCTCCTCGATTCGAAGATGTTTCTGGATTTTCTCCAATGAAAAATCATCAGAACTGTGCAACAGTTTCTTTTTATAGCCTTTCCACGAAGCTGGTAACTTAGCAATGATAGCACCAACTTGAAAAGTTTCAGGAATGTCTATTTTCACGTCTTTGATTTTGTTCACCAGGACTTGCAATTCGTGCACTTGGGGAAGTATGGGCTTAGAATCTATAAATTTAAAATCAAAGTATTTGGAAATTAAGAACTTCTTCGTACCTTCTTCTTCGGCTTTGAATTTAAACTCCAGCGAATTCCATATGTCTCTAGCCGACGGATTGTCCGTGTATAGGTCGTATAGACGGTCAGACAGTGTGTTCAGAATGTGTCCACGACATAGTAATTCGTCCTCCTTTCGCAGCATGCGCTCCTTCTTGAGTTGGTCAGAATCATCTTCAGTTGGTTCTGGAATTGGTGTCAGATCAGGATTCAAGACATAGTGAACCTTGAGTGCAGTAAGCAGGAATGTCATCTTGTCTTGCCATCTGGTAAAGTTGTTTCCATCGAAGCGATCCAATTTGACAAGATCCTGATTCATAACTTTGATGCTTGAAACAACAGCGTCGGAATCCATGATACAAATACTTTTAAGATTGTTAGATAATTCTTCAAGGTCGAATGGATCCAGACTGAATCGCGAACGAAATCACTTTCCTTAAAAGTATTTGCAATGGTTCAAATAAAATGTCATGCAGTCGTGCCTAAGTGCTCAAGTGCCGTCTACAAGCCGCCACTAGCGCCTCTACGCCCACGCCCTCGGATCCGGTTCCGGAGCCGGAGCCGGTGTCGCCACCGGCGACACCGGCGAGGGGTGTTTTGTATGAGACAAGTGACATAATGCTTGGGACCACCACATATGACTATGTGGCACTTTATCCTCTTTGGCTCCTTTGGAAAGTACATTGTTCCAAGGGTCTTATAAATGCTATTTAATTTTACTCCACTTCCAATGTGGGACTTATGTGAAGCATTTATTGCCAATTAACTATAACCCACTTTGTCATGATTGGAACAACTTAATGGAAATAATATTTCATTATTTCCAACATATAGATGGCAAACCGTTTAAACTTCAATTGAGGGAGGACATTTTAGACTTTCTACTGCTATCTCCAACCACCAAACACGATGATATGGACAGAGATAACGATTCCTCCTCTTCTGGGTTCTGTTCTTCGCAACAAGTTAGGAGCGACGAAAAAGAGGTGAACGGTGATACCTCAGAAGAAATGAAATATAATTTTGAGGACTTTATTTTACATGCTGGTTCTAGGAATTGTTCAAAAGGTGGTGATGGAGACATGTTCGGAGAAGGTACGTACACGACAGACGAGGCGGTCAGCAAAGTAGCTTGTAGTTTCAAGAATGAGTTGTTGGAACAGGTTCCTAGTGTAGCTGAGTTGTATGGTGAAGAGTGTTTATCCAGAGGACCTTTTGATGCTGCCTTATTAAATATTAAAGACAACATTAGAAGCACATAGGAGACAGTAAAAATGAACTTACTACAACAGGAGAGTCCCGACATCAACTTATTGGTTCCTGGGAGTAATGTCATCTTGTTAGAGAGAGGAAACTCAAAAGGTCAATGTGATAATTCAGAAGGTGGGGGCCAATTCAATAATATTAAAGAAGGAGTTATATTCAAAAGAATAAAATATAAGAAGTTGACGGGATTTAGTGGGGTTAGAAGGAGTCAAAGGAAGAAAAAAATTACTTCTAAGGTAACGCAGGCGAGTATACAGGGGACGAATTTGATCTCGTCCTTTGGTCAGGTGGGTAACGACTGTTCAGCCTCTTCTGGTAACGGTATGGTCAGGGGAATGGAGATGACAGGGGTTTATTGTGAAAAATCATAAAACTCTTGCATAAACAGATGCAATGGAAGGATGTGGGAGAATTTGAGTTCTAGGATGGGAGACAAAATTTTAGAGGCTATAATTAATCTTGGAGTTGTTGTGGCTAATTCTAAGATTGCATTGGGAGACAAGGTGGTGGGGGTTGACATAAGGGGAGATGAAGTTTCAGAAGGAGGGATGGGTTTATGTAAAAAGTTCCAATGATTATTGGATCCTTTAATGTTAGAGGGGGTGGTAGTCGCATAAAACGGAAAAGGATCAACAAGATTATCAGAGAGGGGAAGACTGATATCTTTCTTATCCAAGAATTAAATATGGTAGATGTTTCTGATTCGGTGGTTAAGTCTCTTTGGGGGGGATATAGGATGGATGTTTTTCGGGTCTATTGGTAGTTCCAGAGGTCTAATCATTATGTGGAGCCATAAGGTGAAGGTGTTATGTAGCTTTAAAGGTGAAGGTTTTGTTGGAGTCAAGATCTTTTGGAAATGCAATTTGTATTATATCATCAACGTTTATTCTTCTTGTGATCTCGTTTTGAAAAGGAAGTTATGGAGAGACTTGTTGTTGTTAAAATCAAAATTTGTGGACGGGGAATGGTGTATCGGGGGAGATTTTAATGTTGTTGTTAATTGGGAAGAACAAAGAGGGAGAGATGTGAACAGTAGGATGATTGAGATGAAGGAATTTTCTGAATTTATCTCAGATAGTGATTTGGTTGATGTGTCGTGCAAGGAAAAGAGGTTCACTTGATTTAGCGGGGATGGGTATTCTATGAGCTGGTTGGATCGGTTCCTTATTTCGGAGAAAGCGATCATGGATTGGGGTATCGTTGGCCAAAGGATAGGGTCGAGGGATATTTCTGATCATTGTCCGGTTTGGTTGATGGGGGACACCTCCATTTGGGGGCCTAAACCGTTTAAGTTTAACAACTAGTGGTTTGGGAACAAGTGTTTTCTGCGTTTTGTTGAAGAGGGGTAGAAAAAGTTGGATGTGCATGGAAGGAGTGATTTCGTCCTTAAAGAGAAGCTGAGGCTGCTTAAAATTAGTCTTCGGAAGTGGAACGTTGAAGTTTTTAGTAAATTCAATTTGGAGGTTGAAGAGGGTTGGAAGGGTATTAATAACGGGGATGAAGCTCTCGTTTATTGTGAAGACACTCAATTGGAAGCTCTTAATAACTATAGGAAGGAGGCATCGAGGCGGTTTTGGTTGAATTTAAGGATTAAGGAAAACATGATTTTACAAAAGTCGAGATTGAGGTGGTCTAATAAGGGGGATGATAATACGAGATTTTTTCACGGGGTGATGAAAGAGAGGGGGAGAAGAATTTTCTTTGGTCATATCAACACGGAGAAAGGGGTGGTAGATTCGGTGGAAGGTGTTAAAAAGAAGGTTTGGGATCACTTTGGAGGTAAGTTTAGGGAGCCGGTGTGTGATAGACCCTTGCTTGAAGGGGTGAGTTTCAACTCTCTATTTCCCTCCGACATAATCTTTTTGGAAGCGCCTTTTTCGGAGGAGGAGATCAAGGAGGCGGTTTGGATTTGTTGATGCTCGAAGAGTCCGGGTCCGGATGGTTACTCTTTCACGTTTATTAAAAATTGTTGGCTCTTCTTGAAGGATGATTTTTTTCGATTCTTTTCGGATTTCCATAATGATGCCATTTTATCCAAATCGATTGTATCTTCGTTTCTAACTCTTATTCCCAAGAAAAAAAATTCGTTGGGGCTTGATGATTATAGACCTATTTGTCTCGTGGATTGCTTATACAAGGCCTTGTCGAAGCTTCTTGCTTCGAGGTTAAAGATGGTGTTGAATTCTCTTGTAGCTCCTAACCAAACGGCTTTTGTTCCGGGCCGTCAACTTCTTTATGGTGTTTTAGTGGCTAATGAATTGGTGGATTATGCGATTAAAGAAGGTAAAGTTTTCACTCTTTTCAAGGTCAATTTCGAAAAAGCTTATGACAAGGTTTCGTGGAACTTTCTTAGATTCTTGATGAGGAAAATGGGGTTTGGTAGTTTGTGGAGTCGTTGGATGGAGGCTTTGGTTTTTTCTAGTAAGATGTCTGTATTGGTCAATGGTAGCCCAACTAAGGAGTTTGTGGTGGAAAGGGGGTTGAGACAAGGTGACCCTTTATCACCATTTTTATTTGTCTTAGTCATGGAAGGGTTAATGGGGCTGATTCGTAACTCGGTGCGGCTAGGTAATTTTGCCGGGTTCAACATCAATCGTCGTTGCTTCATTGATGTTTTACAATTCGCGGATGACACGCTTTTGGTAGGCGATGGTGGATGGAACCATTTGTGGGCCATAAAGACGGTTCTTCGGGCCTTTGAATTAGTATCCGGTCTTGGTATTAATTATCACAAAAGCAAAATTATTGGTATCAATGTTAAAGATAGTTTTTTAGAAGCGACATCTAATTTATTATCTTGCAGAACGGAACCTCATAGTTTTTCTTTTCTTGGAATTCCTATTGGAGCGAATCCTAGGAGGATTGCTTCTTGGTCATCTCTTTTAGCTAAGTTTGACAAGAGGCTTTCTTCGTGGCAAGGCCGTCTTTTATCATTTGGAGGGAGAATCACTCTCATTAAAGGGGTTCTTAGTAGCTTGTCTAATTTTCATTTATCTTTTTATAAAGCTCCTAAGAAGGTGTGGATGGAGTTGATGAGGATTCAATTTAGATTTCTTTGGGGTAGTTCGGAGGTGAAGAGGAAAATTCACTGGATAAATTGGGAGAAGTTGTGTTTACCTTTTCCTTTAGGAGGTATCGGTTTAAAAAGAATGGATGTTTTTAATGAGGCTCTTATTAACAAGTGGAAATGGAAAATTTTGATCGGATCGGACGAGCTTTGGTTTAGAGTTCTTAAGGCCAAATATGGTGACATTAGGATGATTATATTGGATGGAGAAGTCACTCATAAGAAAGGTTCGAACTTTTCCACATGGTTTATGGATTTAGTAGCTTTTAACAAATCAAAGAGGGAGGACATTTTGGTAGATAATTGTACAGTTTCTCTAGGGTCATTTTACCTCTTCTTTTTGGAAGGCGGATTGGACTGGGAGTGGTTTATTATCGCTTTTATTCTCGAATGCTTTTTCTGCATCTTGTCTGAAAAATGTGTCGGTTGCGTCGATGGGAGGTTGGGAGGAATGGCAGTGGTAGTTTCTGGGGGTGCATCAGTTGTAGATGCTGGATTTTTTTCTAACGTTTCTTTTTTGCATGGTTCTAACAATTGTGAGATTAATCAGACGGTAAATCCTTCGAGTCCTGGCCTCTATTCAGTCACAGCGGAAAATATTCAGCTAGCCTTTTCCTCCAAAAGTGCTTCTGTTTTGGTTGGTCATGCTGAAGGCCTGGGCGATAATAGTGTGCTTTCGTTCCAAAATAATGATGCTGATGAGACTTCAGTGTTTGGAGCTTCTTCGGTTCCTACTGAGGGAGCTGCGGTTAATCTTGGGTTTTCGACGGCATATGGTATTGTTTCTCTTCAGTCCGAAGGTGTTGCTTTCTCTGCTATTGGCCTGCCGGATTTTCCTTCACATGCCTTTTCTTCAGCTGCTGGATTTTTGGCAGCAGGCTCGGACATCACAGTTCTGCTACCTGAAGAGTCTGTTTTGCAGCGAGTTTCAGCGGCTGTTGGTGTGAGGGAGTCGTTGGTGGCTACGGATCTTCGTCGGTTACGCGTTTTGCTAGCCGCTTTTTATCCTAATGTTGATAAAAAAGATAAGGTTCTTTGGAAAGGTAACAGTGATGGCAGTTTCACTGTAAGCTCTTACTATTGTTTAGCTTTCTCTATTTTTACTCCAAGTGGTCCTGCCAACCGCTATGACCGGGCTTTTGTTCTCCTTTGGAATACAATAGTGCCTTTCAAAGTAAAGACTTTCGGTTGGAGGTGTTTTTTGGATGGTCTTCCGACCAAATGTTCTCTTTACAGAAGAAAAGTGTTCACGGATTCAAACGTTATTTTGTGCCCTTTTTGTTCGATTGGTAGAGAATCTTCCCTTCATCTGTTTCTTGATTGTTCCATTGTGAGGATTATTTGGAAGGATATTGCATATTGGTTAGGTGGCAGGGTTTTTGGTGACTCTGAGTTTTTGGGTAGTTTTTCGGATTGGCATAGATTTTACAAATCTGAAGGGGTGGTTAAAGGTAGATAAGGGAGCATTTGGCTAGCGGCTAAGTGGAATATTTGGTGCATGAGAAACGAAATCATTTTTCGTAACTCATCTTAGAACGTGGTGAATATCGTCTGGAAGGTAAAGTTATCCATTTGGAAGTGGTCCATGATGGGGGGAATTACTCATCCCAATTGCAATCTATACGAGTTTGACAAGGACCCTTTGTTCTTCTTGTCATAGTTCACTTGGTTTTTAATTTTCGATTTTTTGCGGAAAGCTCAGTCTTGGCCTTTCTTTGTAATCTGCTGGAGTACCCTCTGTGCTCCTTTTGATTTATATATTTCTTTATTACAAAAAAAAATCATATCCATATTTTCTTGGCCCATGACATCCTCTATTCCATCAAAATCCACCTTATTCTTAAAGTGAAATGATATGCACTTTGATAAGGAACTCATAAATAGTTGGGCTAGGGAAATGAATGATATTTGATAATGATCACATTCAATGCTATATAATCTATACACAATCTACATGTGCCTTCTTTCTTACTTACTAGAAGGACGGGCAAGGAAAATGCATTTGTGTTATATTATCCTTTTTGGTGGTAAGGGTGTGGGGTTTTGGAAGAGGATAGAGAATTTTGTGAGTAATTTTTGGGTTTAGTTGTCTATGGTTTGGGAGGAAAGTGTAGATTTGTCGAGAGTGAGAAGGTGGAGTTGAAGAAAAGTGTCAAACACCATTTGTTGAAGTTGATGCAAGTTAATCTCTCATGGAAAGCTATCTTTTTCGATAGCACTTCTCTTTTTCTTATGTTTGTGTCAATCTAAGAATTTCTCAAAGTATATGTAATTATCGATTTTTTTATTGAAGTATATGATTATTTGTCAATTTATTTGTTTGAATGAAAAAATTAAAAATCATAATTTTGAAAAAGTACCTGATATTCTACATATTTATGGAGAATTATATGAACATTTTAAAAATTGTTGGTAAGAAATTCATCAGATTCTGCAAAATTGTGGAAGAAATACTAGATATTTGAAAATTTTGATGCATATATACTAGAGTTTTGAGAAATATGGTGTTGTTATACCAGATATTTTGAAAAATCCAATTTCTTATAATGCCTATCGAATATTTTGAAAAATCCGATACAAATCAAAATTTTCAGAAATTTTGAAAAATTCGATAGGTAGTTGTGAGATTTATAAAAAAATCATAATTTTTTTTTTGACATTTTTAACAAACTATATCCGACAAAATTTACATATAAAACAAAAAGTGATACAATATAAATATAAAACAAATTATGTCGATTTCTTAACTTCTTCCTAGTACCTAATATGTCTCGCATATGTTGATTCTCATGCTTTTGCACCTTTACTATAGTTTTGTCTCCATCGGTCTGTGATTGGAGGCAAAAGACAATGAGTTTCAACTTCAGTTTAATCTAATTATTGTGTCCAGTTGAAATTATGCATAGAACTATCACTAATGGGAAAAGTGTGACATTAATCCTTATCTTCTAATCTTTAGAGGCATCTGGTTGATAGATGTTTAAAGCATAAGTATAGGAAATGATAACTCTCTTAACCATTAATCCTTGTCTTCAGAACTTCAGAGGTTCCTGGTTGAAATAGGATTGAAGCATGGGTAGAGGAAAGGATTGATGGGTCTTCAAAGTCTCAAGTCTTCAGTCTTTAGAACCTTATTCACTCAGAACCATGCCTTTAGAACTTCAACACTTGTCTTCGATACCCTTATTCTTCAGAACTTCAAGTCTTTAGAATCTTTAGAACCTTGTTCACTCAAAACTATGTCTTCAGAGTCTTCAGCATTTAGTCTTCAGAGTCTTTTTACACTTGGTCTTCAGAACCTTCAAACTTCAGAACTTCAAGTCATTAGAATCTTCAGCACTTGGTCTTCAGAACTAATGTATCATATTCATGCTCATCCAAAATCAGAATCCTAGAAAACATTGCAACAATAACATCAGTTTTCTCAAGATCTTTCTGATAAGTTTGTACATGAGCAGTCTTGCTTTCTTTTAGCACATAAGCGGATATCATCATGTCAGAATCACTGGTTCACATGAACTCCCTCAGAGTTAGAACCTGTTTGTCAAGACTTTCAGAACAACAAACTTTAGAGTATTAAAATTGCTTTCACACAAATAATATGTTGTTAAAACTTAAAAATATTGAGTAGAACCAAATATTGTCCTCACATTGAGTCCACTGGGTAAACTCCTGGCGAGTTTGCATAGAGAATATGACAACAAACTCAACACTTGTTTCGACCATAACTTAGTGAAATTTGATGTACATTGGAGTGATGAGAACCAACTAATTAAGCCTAATGGTTCAATGTTGGCTTCATACATTGGTTCACTTATCCGCCAGCATATTCCAATTACCAGTGATGATTGGAGGAATCCATTGTTGGAAGCTGGTAAAGATAAGATATGGAGTGAGATATAGGTACTTAATTACCAAACATGATTGATGTGTTATTAAATTTCTTTATTTGACTTATACTGATGAAAGTCGGCAGAAGTATTGTCTCCAATTGGCCGGAAAGAGACATAGGGGATTTCGAGCCTTATTATCAAACAAATATCTAAGGGATGATAAAAAAATATTTGTTGAAGCAGAACTTCCACACTTGTATGCGGATTTGATCTCACCGTAAGAATGGGTTTTGTAAAATAACGGAAAACCGAAAAATTTAATGTAAACTTGTTTATTTGTTCATGTCTATTAATTGTATTATATACTTGTTTATCTTTGAATTAGTTTGTTATGATATGACTTAAATTTGTTTATCCATGATTTGAGTGCCATTAATCTCCGAAGAGCATCAAAACACGCATATCCATACAGAAAAGGGCGAAAGGGATATGCACGCTTACATCAAGAAATGGTAACTATATAAATGATATGATCTTATTAGTTATCTCAATATGTTATAATTGACGATCTTATTATTTTTCTCAATGTGTAGTTGGAAGAGGAGAAAAGTGAAGAAAAATCTCTTCTAGAACATGTTTTGTGGAAGGTTGCTTGTGTGGGCAAGAGTGGGGTTGCTAGTGAAGACGTTCAACAGGTTTATGAGAAATGTGTAAGTATAACATTATGTATTTAAATTATAATTAATTTGTATTCCCACTAATAATTTTCGATTTGTCAATGAATATCAGGAGAGTCTATCTAAATCCTTAACCACCGGTGAGGATCAGGATTGTATGAGCATTCTTAGTTGAGTACTAAATGTTTCTGAGTATTCCGGTCGGGTGAGGGGTAAAGGATTTAGTGTGACTCCATCTTCCTTGTATAAGCAACCAAAAATAAAAAATCCTAGCAATCAAGAAGTGATGCAATCATTGGAGGAACTTAAAGCGCAAGACTGTGAATTGCAAAAGGACAAAGAGAGATATGAGGCAAAAAAGCGCGGTTCCGGGTTGAAAGATACTAGTGACAAAGCTAGTATCAATTGTGAAAATAAAATTCCTGAGGTAATTAGCACATATTTATTTTAATAAAATTAATACATTTATTTTAATTGACCTTTATACACATTAACAGTTATGCATTCAATATTTTTCAAAGGCATTTCCTCTTGTCGGTTGTATTTGTCGTTACTGACTTATCGCATGGTTGGCAAGGGAAAAGTGTATAATAGAGCAAAAGAGTTACTTCACAATAATTCTCTCCCTCATGGATGTCTAAAAGTGTCAGTTGAGGTTGTTGTAGATATAGATGTGGTACTACTTATACCTGACATGGTTTCAGAGATAACATTGTTGAGAGATGCAATAGGCTCGTTCGTTGGTCGTCAGACCTGATTATCATAGAGGATGAGGTAAGTTTAAAACCATTATGAATCTCTTAGTATTCAAATGTCATTTCTAAACCATTATGAAAATCATTCTGAACCTCGCGTACATTGTTTTACAATATGGCAATTTTAGACTCCTACAAAACCCGCATCTAAAGGGATTTTGCCGGAAAAAGAGTCTGTTGCATTACAACAAAGAGAGGTATATTTAAAGTATTATTCTATAATCTAAATTCAAAAGGTTTATGATTTTCTACTTTACCTAACTTATATGATTGTTAGGTTCCTGCTCAAGCTTCATAAAAGGTCGAGAGCAATAAAAAGGCTCCTGCAAGAAGAACTGCTACAAATCACTCTCGGACGTGTCTTGAGACAATTGTGTCAATATCAAATGTGATGCAAGGTTGTATTCGTCAAATAGACATGGACGATGATGTTTTTGGTTTTCCTCATTTAGAGATAGTCGAAAGAGAGGACATGGAGCATATTTTCAAGCATCAAACATTAGGCATCAGTGTTATGCATACCTACATCAGGTACTCTGATCAATCTGTTATTTATTTAGTTGAACAATTTATTGGAACATTTCAATGAAAATATTCTAATGCTTATTATGTATGTTTTTATTTAAGGTTCTTGTATGGCAAACTCATGTGTGGGACATCATTGTTAAACCGATTCTGTTTCTTTGCTTTCACTCGTGTCAATGCAACGACAATTGGTTTGAATGCAGATATAGTAACAAAACACTTAGTTGATAGATATATGGCGGCCAATACATAAACTTTGTTTTTTTACCGTTTAATATTAGACACAAGTAAGATTTTCATTCTAATCTTTGTATCTTTTGCGTAGAAATTATTCATCTAAACTTTTATTTTATTTTACAGTGGACACTGGTTGTTGGTTGCCATTAATCCTACAAAAGAAGTGGTATATTTTATAAATTCATTGGAGCATGATTGGTCAACATATCCGAGTATGAAGGATGTCATTGATAAGTAAGTGAGATTGTTCGAAAGCCTCGTGTGTATTTGTATACTTAATTATTTCTGTGAGATTGTTTTAAATTTACGTTTTTCTTTTACAAATCTATACTAGTGTACCGAGCACAAAAAGATTATCGAGTAGCACGGGCTAAAGAAAATACTATTCCATGGATCCATGTGCAGGTAGATTAATTTAATTTTCACAGTAATGTTGCTTATTAGTGATGCTACTTGATAACAAAAACCAATTATATATTAATTCTTATTTGTTTGTCTATATGTAGTGTCCTCAATATAAAAATGGCATAGACTGCGGGTACTATGTTTTGAGGTTCATGAGAGAAATCATTCATTTGGATCGATTAGAGATTCCTGATCAGGTATGCATGGATTTATAACTTAGGATTTATTTTAATATTTGTCGGATATGTCATAATGCATATTTATTGTATATTGTGCATATTATCGGATACTAACTAATTAATGCATATTAATTTGTTTTGTTATGTAGTACTTTGAAGAATTCGTGTGTCCTCATTACACACCCACAAAACTTAGTGAAATTATGGAAGAATAGTGCGAATATATTATAGAAAAAATAGTATTTTAAGGTATATATAGGATTATGTAAATAAAATGGTAACCTTTTTTGTAAATGAGTTGTGGTATGTTATGTTGTAAATGTTTATATTGTGGTTTCCGGTGATAAATACCGAGAATTTTGAAATGATTTATATTGGTTTGAAATGGTTTGAAATGAGATGGGTTATATGTACGATGAAATGAAAATATGGTTTGAATTATTGATTTGGAATGGAATGAAATGATTTATACAAGTTATAGAAATTTGAATTATAGGTATGCATAGAATTATGGTTTATACAAATTTACAAAAATGGATAAAAAGGGATTTTTTTAAAAAAATCATAAAAATTATAGATATACTTTAGAGAGTGTTTTTAATAAAAAAAAACACTATCTAAAGTCCCCTAAAGAAAGCGCTTTCTCCTTAAATCACTCTCTAAAGTTATACAAATTAAAAATTAAAAAAAAATTATAGGTATACTTTAGAGAGCGCTTTTAAAAAGCGCTCTCTAAAGTAGAAGCAAAGAAAGCGCTTTTTGGATGAAAGCGCTCTCTAAAGTTATGTATAAAAAATTATTAAAAAAATGATATGTATGTAATAGACAGCTTTTTTAAAGCGTTGTCTAAAGGGCCACCTTAGAGAGCGCTTTTTATGATAAAAGCGCTCTTAAAGGCCTACTTTAGACAACACTTTTCCTTTAAAAGAGATTTCTAAAGTAGGGCTTTAAGAGCGCTTTTTTCTTAAAAAAAACACTGTTTTTACCTACGACAGCGCAACCTTTTACAGCGCTTTAAAATGCTCTCTAAAGCAAAAAAAAAACACTCTCTAAGGCCTTTTTTGACATAGGGAAATTATTAACCTTTTTCTAAAAATATAAATAATTATAAAACATATTGAATAGACCCTTGAAATATGTTTTTAGATTCTACATTTTTACAGCATAACCATAAATCCAACAATAATATTACATATAAATTTTCAAATACAAAATTAAGGCTTCCTAAGTATGGTATTCAAAAATATATAGTAATATCATTCAATACACAATAAATATATCAAACTTAATTCATTGTATTAAAAAATAAAAATAAAATGATCAATCTATAGTTAGTATCTAATAGATTTAATATAAAAATAATAAATGATTGACATTAAAATACTAGTCTACAACTGGTATCTTATGTTGGTGCACAAGGTGAAATAAAATGATGAACAAAAGGAATGTATTTAAGGAGAGAGATAGAGAGATATTACAAAAGTGTTTTCTACTCTATTTATAAGTAAACTAAACTTAGCCTACAAGTTTAAAAGACAATAAGATAAAGTACTAAAATACCCCTAAACAAACTTAGTCACCAAGTTTGTCAAAATATAAATTATTATTTCTAATACCATCCCTTAATTTATATTTTCTTCAAAGATAAAAACACCAATTCCATCCCTTAAACAGAGAAATTTATCATTCTTGATGGCCTTTGTCAGAACATCTACCAACTGCTTCTGGGTGCTACAATGAACGACTTCCAGCATTCCATTCTCACCTTGGCTTCTAAGAAAATAATACTTTGTCTCAATATGCTTTCTTCTCCCATGCAACATTGGGTTTCTAGAAAGATTAATTGCAGACTTGTTATCAATCATCAACTTCAAAGGCTTGTCAACTTTGATCTTCAGATCTTGCAGCAAATTCTGAATCCACGTAGCTTGACATGCAGTGATAGTGCCTGCAATATATTCTGCCTCAGAGGTTGATAGAGAAATAATAGGTTATTTCTTGGAACACCAAGAAATAGGACTTCCCAGAAATTTGAACAAGTACACATAATTACTTCTTTTGTCAACTCTGTCTCCACACCAATCAGAATTTGAGTAACTCAGAAGTTCTGATTTTATCTTTCTTCCAGAAGGGAATAACACTCCATACTTCAGAGTTCCCTTGATATACCTCAGAATCCTGACAACAACTTGGTAATGAGACCACTTGGGTTTACTCGTGAATCTGCTAACTATTCCAACTACATAGCAAATTTCAGGTCTGGTATTACACAAATACCTCAGAGAACCAACCAACTATTTGAAGGTTGTAGCTTTCACATCCTCACCATCAGAATCATAACCATAATCTAGTTAATGGTTTCTGTCAGCAGGTGTGATAGAATTCTTACAATTCTGCAGCTTAAATCTCTTCAGAAGTTCAAGTTCATACTTCAGCTGATACAAAATGATACCTTTCTCGAAATATGTGAACTCCATCCCTGGAAAGTATGTTATTTGGCCGAGATCAGTAATCTCAAACTCATTCATCAGCACATTCTTGAACTTGGTTATCTCTTGTTCAGAACTTCCTGTCAGCAATATGTCATCAACATACAAACACACCAGAATCTTATTGCCACCAGAAGTATGCTGAACATAAACGCCGTACTCCATCTCACATTTCTGAAAACCCTGTTCCTTGAAAAATGAATCAATCTTCTGATTCCAAGCTCTGGGTGCTTGCTTCAGGCCATACAGAGCTTTGTGTAATATGTACACCATCCCTTCCTGATTATTTTTAAAAAATCCTGGAGGTTGTAACACGTACACCTCTTCATGTAATGGACCATTCAGAAATGCGGATTTCACATCTAAATGTATCAGAGGCCAATTTCAAGTCTTGCTACATCTGAAAACACTTCAGAATAATCAAGCCTAGGTTTCTGCAGAAATCCTCTTGCTACTAACCTCGCTTTGTGTTTTTCAATTGATCCATTTGGCTTTAGCTTCTGCTTAAAAACCCATCTGACGCTGATGGATTTCTTGTCCTTCGGAAGTTCTGTCAGCTTCTAAGTCTTGTTTCACTCTATAGCATCAAGTTCTTCTTTCATGGCCTTCAGCCAAAATATCTTCTTAAGAGCCTCTTCTGCACTCATGGGTTCAAAGTCAACTAACATGGCGCACTGAATAACTTCTCCTTCAGAATCATCTTCAGTGTCTTGCAGCATGTCAAACTCTGCAAACCTTCTCAGAATTCATCTGATTCTTTGTGGTCTCTGACCTTGTTCAGAATCTCCTTCGGATGTTTGAACCTCAGAAGTTTCTCCTTCAGAAGCTCTTGCTTCAGAAGGTTGACTTCCTCCATAGCCCTGACCATCTTCAGAGTCTGGCATATTCCCAAAGTTTGAATTACCACCAGAATCTGGGTCATCAGAATCACCTTCATCTTCTGAGTCTTCTTCAGAATCAGAATCACCATCGAAGTTAGAATCATTATCTGAATTCACTCCAGCTTCAGAAATTCTTAGTTTTGAGCTTTCTTTAGAAGTTTTCACATCAGAGTCCAATTGAGACTTATCCAAATTCCAAACTTTTGTTTCCTTCACAATTACGTCTCTGCTGAATTCAACTTTATTAGTTTCTGGACAATAAAGCTTGTACACACCTGTACTGTGGTGCCTAACTAGTAACATCACTTTTATTTTATCATCCAGTTTCTATCTTCTAGCTTTTGGAACATGTTTGTAACATACCGAACCAAAAACTTTCAGATGACTGACACTCTGCTTATCTCCAGTCCACTTCTGAATAGGAACTATTTTTCAGTTTCTTCGTTGAACATCTATTGAGTATATATGTTACGGTGGCAACAGCTTCTCCTCACAAGTTCTGAGGAAGCTTATTTTCCTTCAGCATGTTTCTCGTCGTATCAAGCAAAGTACGATTTCTTCTTTTAGCAAGACCATTGTGTTGAGGAGTATATAGAGCAGTAACCTCATGCTTAATTTCATTCTCCTCACAGAACTTCTGGAACTCTTTGGAGTTATACTCACCTCCACCATCGGTTATGAGAATCTTCAGAGTCTGACCACTATGATTTTGAACCTTCAGTCTTAACTTCTTAAATTCAGAAAACACCTCGTGTTTAAACTTAATGAGGGATAGCCACGTCATTATGATGAACTCATCAACAAATCACACAAAGTATTTGTTTCCTCCAATCGATGTTACTGGAAATGGACCACACACATCATAATTTACTACTCCCAAGGCATGTTTGGCTCTTAGAGCTACTTCTGACGCAAATGGAAATCTTGGTTTCTTTCCTTCCATGCACACTCTGCATGACATTTCAGGTTTCTTGATTGTAGGAATTCCATATACCATCTTCTTTGAATTCATATGCCCTAAACTTATGAAATTCAAATGACCAAATCTTTTGTGCCACAACTCACTTTCCTCCACAACACTTGTTGCACTAAGACATTCCGAGTTTGTAGTTCTGACATTCACTTTGAATGTTCTGTTTCTTCCCTGTTCTGATTCCATAATCAACTTCTAGTTACAGTTATACAGCTTCAGAAGATTGTCTTTTATGGTAATTGAAAAACCTTTCTCAATTAGTTGCCTCATACTCATCAGATTGCTTCTTATGGCAGGTACATAGCATACTTTCTAAATCAATGTTGTTTTCCCATTATTCAGAATAACTTTGACATTTCCCATACCTTCAGCGTTAAGATATTTGTCATCAACACATCTGATCTTTTTCCTCTTTTCAGAGTCAAAATCAACCAACCATTTCTAATTTCCAGTAAGATGATTTGAGCAGCCAATGTCCATATACCACCAGTCTGTCAAGTTTGTATCATCGAATTCAGAAGCCATCAGTAGCATAGATTCATCATCAGAACTTCTGGCTATATTCGCTTCTTCTGATTTCCTTTCTTTGTTTGACCAACAATCTTTAGCAAAGTGACCAAACTTCTTGCAACAGTAACATTGAATCTTCTTCTTGTCATACTCCTCTTTTCCCTTATGAGCATTCTTTTGCCTATCAGAGGTTGAGGTTTCTGACTTCTGACCGTCATCAGATCTTCTTCTAGCTTCTGACCAAGACTGCTTCTGATGCCTCCTATCAGAAACTGCTTTCAGAGCCTGCTGCTCTACTTCCTTTTCAGAAGTTCTCTCAGTTAGACGCAACTCTTGCGCTTCTAAACTATTTTGTAACTCTTGAATCTTCATGGTTCTCAGATCTTTATAATTTTCTATTGCTACCACAATGTAATTGAACTTAGGGGTAAGAGATCTCAATACCTTCTCAATGCTTACTTGTTCAGAAAGAGTTTCTCCACAAGCCTTCATCTCATTAGTAATCAGAATCACTCTGGAGATGTACTCGGAAACATTCTCATTGTTCTTCATGTTGAGATTCTCATATTTCTTTCTCAAGGACTGGAGCTTCACCTTCTTCACTGATGCATCACTACTGTAACATCTGACCAGTGTGTCCCACGCAACCTTTGTTGTCGTTGAATCTGCAATCTTCTAAAACACATTTGCATCCACACACTGATGGATGTAGAATAGAGCTTTCTGATCTTTCTTCCTCGTGTCCTTCTGCGTATTCTTTTGTTCCTCAGTTGCATCTGCTGCTACCAGAACATAACCTTCAGTGACAAGATTCAGGACATCTTGAGCACCGAACAGAACACACATCTGAATCATCCAACGATTCCAGTTTTTGCCATCAAATACTAGAAGCTTGGTGTTCATGCCACCATTTTCGTTCATCATCTTCTATCTTGTGCAATACACCCAGATCTCACCACACAATGTTTCCCAACCCACATAATCAATGTGATTCAGATCAAATTTTTGTTCAAGGTTCAACACGAATCCAGAAACCAAAAATCAATCACACAAGCCTCACTTTTCACTCGTGTTTCCCGGTGTTTCTCCCACTGAATCTAAACCGGGGCTATAGATACCAATTGTTGGTGCACACGGTGAAATAAAATGATTAACAAAATGAATGTATTAAAGGAGAGATAGAGAGATATTACAAAAGTGTTTTCTACTCAATTTATAAGTAAACTAAACTTAGCCTACAAGTTTAAAAGACAATAAGATAAAGTACTAAAATACCCCTAAACAAACTTAGTCACCAAGTTTGTCAAAATATAAATTATTAATTTTAATATCTTATATATTCGTTCACATCTACTAATGTATCAACATTTGGACTATTTCTTGTTTATAAGCGTGTTGAACCCATGTGTCAATTTATAAAAAGTATTTGTAGTTTATTCTTGTTTATAAAAATAATTTTATCAATAGTTGAATTTTTCCCGTTTATAAAAATATTTATAACTTATTTTTGTTTATAGAAAATGATTGTAACTTATTTCAGATTATAAAAAATAATTGTATCGACATGTAAATTTTTCTGTTTATAAGTTGCTTGTAAATGTGGGTCCATTTATAAAAATATTTATAACTTATTTTGCAGTCCATAAATATTAATTTGTATTTATAACAAAGATATAAAAGATAGATATTAAAATGATGAGTGAACAGTCGGTATCTCATAGATACGTTCACATATAACTGTGTATCAACATGTATATTTTTTCTCGTTTATAAGCGCATTTTACTGTCAATTTATAAGAAGTATTTGTAATTTATTCCTGTCTCTAAATAAATATTTTATATATCTTTTTGTCTAGGAGAATTTCATAATAGAAGTTTAACTCTAGAAAATTTATTTATTTTTTATAAATTTTTAAATTACTTCATATTTCATTGAATAATTTTAAATCAAAATATAATAAAATTTTAAAAAAATGTAACTAATAATAATAATTTAAATGTTTATAATAATTTCTTAAAAATATTTTTGAAAATCAAACGGGTGGATAAGTCAATCTCAAGAAATCTCATTCTATTTACTACAAATTAAATAAATCTTTTGCAGTAGTAATGACATTAAAAGATGAGAAAAAAATATTATTATTGTCTGTGTTTTTTTTATACCAAAAATAAATATTTTTAATATTTTTTATAGAACCGATAACATCTATAATGTTTAAAGAAAATACATAAAAATATTACCTTCCCATTTCTTATTGTCATTCAATTAATGTTTTTCAATTGTCATTCAATTATTACCTTTTCTAGAAAATAATATAGGCACCGGTAGTAGGAATTGAATAATAACTGTCATTCGGTTCAATTAACATTTTTTTTTCTTATAAAATAGTCATCTACATGTTTAATTGCACGGATCACACAATATTGTTAAAAATATCCATTAAATATAGTATAGTGATGACTATAAAATATAATATATAGTATGATAATTTTTAAGTATTAAATTAACATTATCTCAACTATATTATAATTTAATTTAATTTAAAAATTAAAGAATTTTTTTTTAATAATTAGATTTAAAATAAAAATAAATTAACTTAAATAAATAAATTATAGGTTTTATAAAGAAATTTCATTTTTGTTGTCTAAAGTTGAACAATTATTTATTTTTTCTGTTTGAACGAAGAATATTGAAGATAAAACTGTAAACTATTCTATGTTTGTACGGATCGCGTAAAGTCAATATAAATATTATAATTGTGGCAAAGAAATATTTATAAAGATATATACAGAGAAAAAAAAAGCTTTAATGATGATTTGATTAAAAACTAAAATGAATATTTTTTATATTTTAGTTTAAAATTAAAATGAATCATGTTAAATTCTTATAATAAAGAGTTAAGTAATTTTTTACTGTATTATGTCATAATATTAGATAAGTTTATGATATTGTTTTAAATAAATTTATAAAAAAAATCATACTTAAAATTAATTTTAATAGGATCAAAACTATCATATGATATCTGTGTATTCACCTATCATTATTGTTGTGTTTTTTATTTTATCAAAAACATAAATTTGTATTTTTTTTGTATAATTAATTAAATATTTTTAAAAAATTGATTAAGAAAGATCAACATAATTTCCAAAATATATGATTATATGAAGAAAAAAATAATATTATAATAATCATAAGTGAATTAAAATAAATATTCAAACTAAAATAATAACATTTAATTCTCTTAGATTTTTTAAAAATAAATTACAATCAGAATATTTTAATGACATGTGATTCTCTTTGATTTTTTATTTATTTTAAAAATAGTATAATTTGGTTAAATATTAAAAGAAATAGGATTATAAGCCAAAATAATTCATATAAATAGATTTGATTTCTCCTTTAACATATAATTAAAATCTTTGAATTTTTTTTTAAATATTTTATAAAAACAAACAAACCACAACGGTCTTCTGACTGAAATGTTTCTTGGACAGTCTTCTGACTAAAATTGCTCTTTCTAGAAGAAAATTCAGATCCAATCAACACTTTCAACCAACACTTTATGTTCTTTTTGTTCGAATGATAGTAAATCTTCTCTTCATCTGTTTTTCGAGTGTTCGGTTGCGAGGCTTATTTGGAAGGATGTTGCTAATTGGCTAGATGGTGGCGGCGTTTTTGTAGAGAAGGAAGTATTTGACTACGAGAAACGAAATCTAGCAATTCATCTTGGAATGTGGCGGTTGGAAGGTGAAGTTATCCGTTTAGAAATGGTCCATAATAGGGAAATTACTCATTTCAATTGGTCAATTGCAATCTGTACGAGTTCAAGAACTCTTTGTTCTTCTTGGTGTTCCGTATGGCTCTCTGAACTCCTTTTGTTTAATATATCTCTTGATTAAAAAAAAAACTTCAAAAAAATTCTACCTAAAAAAACTTCAAAAAAATTCTACCTTTAAATTTAAGATTCTACATTAAAAGATTCTACATTAAAATATATTTTTTTAATTAACATCAGTTTAGTTGATATGACATAAAATTAAAATCTATATTTTATTAATAACAATAATACTATTTACTATAGCCTTAAAACTCTTTAAAATTATTATATGATATAAATATTAAAAGTAAAATAAAATCAAAACTAACTGTCTATATTTAAATTATAATAAAAGAAAAAATATTAAAATAAGTATATTAATTTAATACAATTAATTATCATTTTTATTATAATTCAGCATAATTGATATTTATGTAAGAAAATTTGATAGGAGAGTGACAATTTAAATTCAGTTAAAAAAAATAGAATTATACCTTCTACTTGAACATGCAAATTTATATTACTAATATAATTCAGAGTTGTGTTAAGAATTATACCTTCTCCAAACAAATTGATATTACTAATATAATTCAGAGTTGTGTTAAGAATTATACCTTCTGATGGAGCTCGTTTCGTGATGAAGTGCTCACCAGTTATACACGTAATTTTTCAATGGTGGGAGTCTCCTTTACTTGAAAATGGAATTCATCTTTCCATCTTGGATCATCTTCCCATCTTGGATCCCTGTATTTTTGTATGCTATATATGTACACAATGAAATTGAATGAAGTAATTATATGAGTAGTCTAATTTTATACTTTTTCCCATCAGAAGTAAAAGAATGCCACTTCCATGATTAATGAAAATACAAAACAAAATAGAAAATATTTTCTCATACTTCTAATAATTAAATAGTTTCTCTTTTGCTGCCAAAAAAGAAATTTTCCTAAAAAAGATATAATATTACAACCATTTTGAACACTCAAAGTTCTAAAAAGAAATAGAAAAACCATAGAAAAATAATGGAATAATGTACCTCTTTATTGAAATAAAATGAGTCAATGCTTTTGAAATGGCATAGACTTTGCCTGAAGCATGTTAAAAGTACCTATAGATATCAGACAAACACTAATTTATAAATGTTACCATGGAAAATCCTGATAGAGAGAAGTAAAATTATGGATATATCAGTTTGACACCCTGATTTAGATAGTAATTTTAGAGTGTAAGAAAATTATGGATATAAGCAAAAAAATGGACCAATATTCAGGAAAATTGTTAAAAAGATAATTCTACTTAACTGATGTATATGTCATCATGTATTCATATATTTATATCAATATCTATATCACACTTAAATTAAACTCAACGAAACAACGATTCATCATTGTAGAGGATCCATAAATTTTTCTTTACTTTGGATTTGGAGAGTATAAATTTTCAATTCGAAACCCTAAAAATCAATCTCCCAGTCGCGGAGGAGAAAAAGAAACACCAATCTAAATGCTGAAATCGGCGGGGATCAAGTAGAAAGAGAGGCGAGTTTCTAAAACATATGGAAGGCAGAAGAAGACAAAGGTTGGTGGTTATGAGAAATCAAAATTAAGCACAATAATTCGAAATAGAAATGGAAAACAAATCAGCTAAGGATGAATTTGAATACCTAATTTTGGAGAGGCCATGAGCTTGTTCATCGTCGACGTGGTTGTAAGGTGGTGGTCTTCTGAAGTTGTTGTCGTATGCAGAAGTTGAGAAGTTGAAGGTTGGTGAGGTTTGATGATTTAGTAGAAATGGTGATTTCCTTTCCCAAAACATAAATATTGAATATCTATAACTTTTTTGTTGCTTGTGTTGAAAAGCCATGAGTGAGATAGGGTTTAGGAATTCCCAAAACAATTATGATTGAAGCTCAATTTTTCAAATTTAGTTGGAATTCAAAGATGGATGTATTGAGTTGGTTGTGCCTAGGGGTGGCAAAACGAGTCCGGCCCATTGGACATGCCCGTTTTAGCCGCACTTTAGTGCGGGGCGGACCAAGGGTTTAGGCCCTCATCCTCTAAAGTGTTCGTCCCGCCCGCCCCGTTTTCTTCGCGGGCTTTTGCGGGCATGCACATTTATTTAAAATTTTGCATTTTTAGGCTTAAAAAGTGCAATGCCCGCGAGCTTTCCCCGCCCCGCCCTCACTTTTTTGCGGGGAGGGCTTAGGTTTTAGGCCCGCATCCTCAACTTTGACCGCCCTGCTCCGCCCCATTTTTTGCGGGCTTTTGCGGTGCGGGCCTAAACGGGGCGGGCATGCCCGTTTGCCACCCCTAGTTGTGTCCCACTTTCTATCCCAATTAATTTCTTCTTATATTCCATTATTATCTTTTAAATGTGAGAAAAACGTAAGAGCTGACACATCAGCAAAATTTATTGACACATCAGCGAAATTTATTGTCAAAGCTTTGTAAGTGCAGGAAGAGTTGAAATGCCACTAAAGCCCTTTAATTTTAGTTAAAAGTTAATTGGTTATATTAGAGATTAATTAGGTAATCTTTTTATTAGTTAGATATTATATATTATAAAATCATGACTTAAATAAAAAGTTGATTATAACGTAAACAACATTAATCTCTAAAAACTCGCCACGTATTCCAATGTCACTACAACTCATCGGTAACTTCATAATAACTACTAGTAACAAATCTATGCGGATCAGGGTTAAAGTTGTTTGGTTTAAAATGTTAAAATAAAAAATAATAATAAATATAAAGCAAATTCATGATTTAATTTATATAAGTTGAAATTAGAAATTGATGAAAGTTAGTAATTTATCTTATAATGATTTTTAAGTTTTATATGATTGGTTGTGTCTTATTTTATAATTGCATTTCATGAGTAACAATTAAAATGCGCAGTGAGAGGAGAATTTATGTTTTTTTCTGCTGAATCTAACTGGTAGTGTCTCGTGTTGTAATTTCATTTCATGAGCAACAATTCAAATGTATATTAAGAGCAATATTTATGCATGTTTTTTCCTGAATCTAATTATTATTTTCAACAGAATACTTTTTTTTAATACATAATGTTTATCTCATAATATGTTAAATAATATTAATTGTTATTTTCAAAAGAATACTTTATTTATGTGTATCTCATAATGTTTTAAAAAGAAAAAAAAATCTCATTTTATGTATATTGATAGTTAATTTATATTCAAATACACATTAAAAATAATATTTGTTTATGTTATTTTCTTTTGAATCTAACAAATTGTATCGCATGTCAATTTCTGAAATATTTCAATCACATTTTAAATATGACAGTGAAAATATTAAAATAAATAATAATTAAGATTTTAGACTTTTATTATTGAGAAGTATTTCAATTACATTTTTATGAACTATTTCAAATACATGATAATGAATCTAATGAGTTGTGTCTCGTGCGACTTTTATTATTGAGAAATATTCCAATTACATATTTAAAATAAAAAATATTTAAATGATGTATAAAAACAATTGGAAATAAATTTAAATTTTTAGAAAACAAAATCATTTGGCATTTTCATTGCATTAACAACTCTCTTATAGCTAATTCAACTATCATATTTTCAACTGTCTATATGTAAAATGTTAGAGAGAGAAAGAGAGACTTCTCTCTAAAAGGGAGGTAACGCATTGACTCTGGTTTCCGAAAGAGGTATTGTAACGCCCCAAAAATCTAAATTTTATATTTATTTATTTATTTAATTTATTTAGAAAGGATTGGAGGTTTTGGATAAATTTGAAAGATTTTGGGAGAAAAAGAGTATTTTTATGATATAAATAATTAATGTGTTATTATGCTCTTATTATTATTATAAAATATTAAGAAAGGGTAAGGTGGTAATAAGAGGAAAAAGTAAGGATATATTTGGAAAGTCATAAACCGGGATAATTTATCAAAAGGGGGGAATACGATCAGTTTTCTAACATTATCGTGTTTTTGGAGAAGGAGAGCTTTGAAGGAAAAATGGAGAAAAAGAGGAATCTCAGAATCAGAGAGTTACGAAGAATCTTGGAGAAGAGTGTCAATCTTTGGATTTCTCTAAGGTATGGGGAGTCTTCATAATCAATCTTTAGAATGTTATGTGTTGTTATATGTGAATTGTATAACAATTGATGCATTATGATGTTGTAGAAAATTGGTTTTTGGTGGAATTTGAGGTCAAAACGCAGCAGAAAAATGTTTTGAGAAAAGTGGGTTTTGTCGCGCTCTGACACGGGCCGTGTCACACGACACGGACACCCGTGTCAGCCTTCTGGATGTTTTAAACATGATTTTTTTTACTACAGGTTGCCTGACACAGGCAGTGTCACACGACACGGCCACCTGTGTCAGCCTTCTGGTTTTGGGGAAAACAGTTTTTGGACTCAGTGTGCCTGTCACAGGCAGTGTCACACGATATAGCCACCCGTGTCAGACCACTGTGTTATGAGTTTTTGCTGTGTTTTGATTAATTAAGCGTGGGTCTCTGACACGGGTCGTGTCATAGGACACGGTAGGCCGTGTCAGACATCTGTTTTGGTGATTTTTGATGGTTTGTACTGTCTTTTCGGGCCGATTCTTGTAATTGAATTGGTTATTGATGTATTGATTATAAAACATGATTACTTGATATTTGAGTTTCTGGAATATGAAATGAATGATGCGCATTTTGATTTCTCGATGAATTTTTATGGTGTAACGCATCATTGCATTTCATGACATTCTCGATGGGGCTTCGGCCTATTTGATCACTTTAATCCCATTGTGTGGATTGAAGTGATTTAGTGATTACGTTGTACTCCCTTGTGGAGGGTTGATAGTCATGTATCCATCTCACGATGAAATTGGTACCACATGCATATGACGCATTTCATAGTAGTTGACATCACTTTGTAAGAGATATGTTGTTTTGGAGATTGTGTTTGCTTGATTTATTTGTATTTCATATCTTATATTATTATGATGAATTATGATCACTCACCCTGCCTGCTTGGAAATTTTACCTCCTTCGTAGGTAACTTGCAGATGATAAATATTAGCTTGCACTTCAAGAGGAGTTATCAGAGTCCCGGAGCGTACCTATTTATATTGTAGGAGTAGGTTGGAGTCAATGTGTCCTGCTCTGTGTCATATAACACCGGGATGGGTTTTGAGTTTTTAAGTTTGTTGTCATACATATTTTATTTGAGAATAATTTCCCTTATTTTATGTAGTTGAATTATGGATGGATTATGCTATGTTTACGAAGTATATTAATAATTTTTGAATTACGAAGTTTAATTCCGCTGCGAAATGCTTTTAAGTTATTTCATGATGTTGATTAACCCGTGTTACGGGACAGGACATTATATGTTGATGTTTTTGAATAGATATGTGATACCCTTCTTGTGGTTACTCTGATAATATTTTTATATAAATTTCTTGTGGGGTAGAAGGGTGTTACATTAGTGGTATCAGAGCAGGTCGGTCTGTCCGGCCAAGTCTTGTTGTTGTCAGGTCGTTATTTATTAGCGACTATTCTTTTCTAATATGGAGAGTGTTGTGCAGAATGGCTGGAAACAACACGCGTGCTCTCGCTAATGTTATTACAGCTCTTGCTCAGACTACTTTTCAGAACAATGCGCATGATGAGTTTCTTGCCTTGGAGAAATTTCAGAGGAACATTCCACCTGTGTTTAAAGGAACTCATGACCCGGCGAGCGCGCAGAAGTGGCTCAAGGCGATTGAGAAGATTTTCAGAGTAATGGCATGTGCTGACGCGCAAAAAGTGCAATTTGGGACTCATATGTTGTCTGAGGAAGCTGAAGACTGGTGGGATAATACCCGTCAGCGTCTGGAGGATGAGGGTGTTGTGGTGACTTGGACTGTGTTTAAAGCAGAGTTCGTTAAGAAGTATTTTCCTGAAGATGCTCGTGGTAAGTTGGAGGTAGACTTACTTGAACTGAAGCAAGGAAACATGACAGTGGCAGAGTATGCTGCCAAATTTGAAAGGTTGGTGAAGTTTTGTGCTCAATACAATAGGGCAGATGCTGAACTTTCCAAGTGCCTTGAATTCGAGAATGGGCTGAGACCTGAAATCAAGCAGGGAATTGGATGCCAACAAATTTGCAGATATGCAGAGTTGGTAGATAAGAGTCGTATTTATGACGAGGACAGCCGTGCTCGGTCTGCTCACTATAAGCAGCTGAGCGAGAAGAAAGACAAAGGTCAGTTTAGAGGGAAACCTTATGTGACTACTGGTGATAAAGGGAAACAGAAGGCATCTGACGAGAAGAAGCAAAGTAGGGGAGCTGCTAATATACCTATTAAGTGTTACAAGTGTGGAGAGGCAGGTCATAAGGCCGATGTGTGTACCGCCAGAGTTTTGAAATGTTACTGTTGTGGCAAGCTTGGGAATAAGATGAGTGATTGTCCTAATGAGGTCCCAACATATTACAATTGTGATGAACATGGGCATATCAACGCCCAATTCCAGAAACCAAAGAAGACTGTTGCAACTACTCAGAATGCTGGGAGAGTTTTTGCTTTAGCTGGTTCAGAAGCTCCAAAGAAGGATAACTTGATCAGAGGTACCTGTTTTATTAATAATACTGAGTTGATTGTTATTATTGATACTGGAGCAACACATTCATTTATATCTCTTGAGTGTGCTAATAGATTGGGTTTAAAGTTGTCTAATATGAATGATAATATGATAATAGAGACTCCTGCTAATGGTTCTGTGACTACTATGCTTGTTTGTTTGAAGTGTCCTCTGACAATTTTTGGGAAATATTTCTTGATGGATTTGGTGTGCCTACCTTTGCACCAAATCGATGTTATTCTTGGTAAGAACTGGTTGGAATTCAATTATGTTTATATTAACTGTTATAGTAAGACTGTGAGGTTTCCTGAATTGAGCGAGAATGGCGAGTTGATGTTCTTGTCTGCTAGGCAAGTGGATGAATTTGTTTTAGATGAAGCCTTGATGTTTGCAGTGTTTGCGTCATTGCAAGTCGATGATAAAACCAGCAGTACAAAGTTGCCTGTGGTTTGTGAATTTCGTGATGTGTTTCCTGATGATATAAGTGACTTACCGCCAGAACGTGAAATTGATTTTTCTGTAGACTTAGTAACGGGTACGAGTCCTGTCTCGATGGCTCCTTATAGAATGTCTGCTTTACAGTTGAATGAGCTAAAGGAACAATTGGAAGAGTTGTTAGAGAAGAGGTTCATTAGTGTAACACGGTGGGAGAACTGACTTTAGTTAAATGTTGCGGATAGCAAGAGTCGCCACCGACTTTTATTTTATCCAAAAGGAAAGGGCATAAAAGAACAGGAAAGACCTTAAAAGATTTTTGGGTTCGGGGGGTAGGTTATGTAAAGGGAAGGTGTTAGCACCCTTTACATCCATGGTTATCCATGGGCTCTTAGTTACTTAGCTCACTTTGAATTGTTTTTGAAATGTGATGTGTGTGAATAGAAATTTTCATAAGAGTTTGATAATGATCCATGTACGGATGCGTAAAAAACTTGTGTTTGAAAATTGTTTGAAATTATGAAGTGTTTGAAAAGTTTTAAATAGTGAGCAAGTAACTATGAGGAACCTACCCTAAAGTTTAAGTCTTTCTGTTCTTGAATCCTTTAGATGGTAAGACTATCCCTATTATTAAAGAATAGGTAGTCATTACCTTGGATGTGTGGGACAAGTAAGGGACATCTGTTTATATAGGCAACTGTGGGGTGTATTAAGCATTTTTGGAGGGACTGTCATCATTATTCGAAAGGGACAAAATCATTACGAAGGCAACATTCGAAAGGGACTTGATCTTTTATTATTAAGGGACTAGATGACTTTATTTTGAGGGACTTTTGCTTTATACACCCTACTTGACCTTTTTGATTAAGCAACATGAGAGGTAACCCTAGAAAGTGAGATGGCGATCAAAGATCGACTTACGTGTGTGAGTGTTCAATTTTAAATATTTATCTTTTAAATTAAGTGATCTAAATTTATTTTAAATAACATACATGTTTACACTCCCTATTTTTACTAACCATGACATAAAAATAAATAATCTAAATATTACAAAATATTACATCCAGGAGCAATTACAATAATAATAATAAAGCAATTTAAATAAATAGCAAAATAAATAGATAAACAAAATAAATAAATAAGCAAAATAAATAAATAAATAAGCAAAATAAATTTATAAATAAGCAAAATAAATTTAGGTTAGTAGAAATAATAATAACAATTTAAAAATGGGGTTAGTAATAAACATGATTAATAATAATAATAATAACAATAAACAAAAGTATTATAATAAACAAAAAATTTAAATGTAAATAAGAAAATATGAACAATTATTAAAGAACTTTAAAGTATATGCATGTTATAAAATTATATTAATTATGAACATATTATAATTATAAAATTAAATTAACAACTTTTAACTATAAAAATTATGCAAAAATAAACAATTTATGTCATATTTACATATTATAAAAAATATGATTTATTATGATTATATTTACAAAATTTAACTAAAAAAAAATGATCATACAATTATATTTATAAATTTAAGGATTATAATAAAATTTTATTTACTAATTAAAATATAAGCAAGAATTACAATTAGGGTTTTTTAGAAAAAATTATTAAGATTAATTAGGATTTAATAAAAATTAGGGTTTTATATACATTTTTTAGAATAATAAAATAATTACATATATAATTTTAATAATGTTAATAATTTACAAAAAATAAATAAATTTTCTTATAACATTAAAAAGGATGAATTTAAAATAATATGAATATACTATTTATTATTTGAATTTATTTAAGATAGAAAATTAATTAAATCAAAAAAATAAGGAAAAGAATGAGAAAATAAAAACCTGCTTGGGCTGGGATTTGAACCCAGTCCCTAAGCTTGCAGACTCCAAGACCTGCCTTCCATCCACTGGGCCATGCGCACGTTGGCAGTAGAAGCAAGGGACTAATCCCTTTTGTTCTCAACCTGGAAAAAATCATAGCAAAAATAAAAAACAACACAAAAGGGCCTGGGGAGATTCGAACCCAGGTCCCTTGCACTACACACAAACGCTCTTTCCATCCAGCCGGGAGGGCACATCTGATAGTATAATGGCTATGATTAATTATATATTAAAACCAATGAATATCATGAAAAAACAACAAAAAGATGGTGCCTCCAGGATTCGAACTCAGGTCTCACACCATGCTGCATACATGCCAAAACCACCAGGGCACCTGCGCGTTGGTGACAATAATGCAACACAAATGAATAAAATATAAAGATGGAAATTTGAAATTATATTTCGCGCCAGTCAGCTTCATCTTCAACCTTGAATTCGTAGGATTTCCTGCGAATTTTCCTGGGAAAACTCCTGCGAATTCTCATGCGTTTTAAACCTGCGAATCCTATACATCATCCTACAAGTACAATTTCATGAAATTGAACATACAAACATGATCTATGCAATGAATACAGTCCAACCATGGGTCCATTAGTTATTTATATTAGGTATTCCATGAACCCCTAATTTTGCAGCTCTAACCCTAGCCATGGCAGTTCGCGATTCAAGCCATGAAGCTTTGATTTAACTGTCCAGAAACACTCTATACAACATCACAAACATGATTAAACAAACAAAATTCATTAAAATGCATTGAATTAGTGCAATCGAAAAAAAATTGTTCATGATCAAGAATGTTTCGGGTTATGCTATGTGAATGGTTTTGGATGCAACCAAGCATTGGTTTCCACTCAATGATGTCTAATGATCATAGCTGTGTCCTCAAATTACCTTCAAATGCACTGGAAGATTGAAACCGAATTTGGAGTTTGGAGAGGTTTTTTGGTTTGTGAAACTTACTCTTGGGAGGCAGAAAATTCGTGTCTTGTGATTGTAATGTGTTCTCTTATATGTAATGAATCAAATTAGGTTAAAAGATTGGACTATCCTTTGGAAAATTTGGATCAATAAGATTGAAAAATATCATGTCTTAAAATCCAAATATTTTTTGATATATCCTTGCTATTTTAAGACAATCATCATAACTCCCATATCAATTTGATCCAAGACATATTTATGATTTTCTAGAAGCTCAATCATTTTTTAATCTTTGATTTTTATATTTTATTTTAATTTAAAATGATTTTTAATGAATTAAATCAAAATAAATAAAAATAAAATGATAAAAAATCTGATTTTTGTTGACTTGGGTCGTGCATGAGGTTATAGTATGGATTGGGTCATCATATGGCAAGCCCATTTGGAAGAAATTGGTTCTAGACCTCCATTTTCTTCATAAACCAACCAAAAATTTCCCAACTTTGCAAGGGCACATATCCTTCACTTTTAATGGTATGAGGGTGTTCTTGGACATTTTGGAAAGCTTGAAGAGTCCTCTAACCAACCCCACTGGTTTCAGGTCCATATCATTTACCATTCTCAAGTTATGACCTTTTGAAGTTGTTGACTTTTTGTTGACTTTCAAAAAGACCTATAATGTCTTAGCTCATACCTTCCAAATGAAGCATTTTTGGGCTTGGCTTGTGAGACACAAAGTTGTAGAGAATTCAATTTCCTTAAAAATGAGCTTTGGATGGAGACTTGGTGATGAAGCATGTGAAAGTTATGGCTGGTCAAAGTTCAATTGACTTTTCCTGAGGAAACCCTAATTTAGAAACTCCTGATTCTTGATGATCTGAAATCTCCTTGATGAATCGTGATCAACCCTTGATCAAATGATGAATTTTACTTCATATACTTGATGTTGGAAAAAAATCATGAAGTTTGACTTTGGTTTGACCACAGTTGACCTTAGTTTGACTTTTTAACTGCTTTGACTGATTTTGACTTATCTGATCATCTGACTGAGCAAACTTTTGAGAAAAGTCTTGAAACTTGTCATGGGGGTTATTACACATATATAAGATGTTATGAAGCTCACTTGAAGTCTTGGATGTCCATTTAGCCGGATTAAAGTCAAAACCCTAGTTTTGGATGCACTGCTTAGGAGGTGCATTGTCTGAGGGAACTGTCAACTCTTCTGACCAATTGTGAACTTTGTGAACCTTGTGAACCATCATAAAATGTCTTGTGAACCTCATGGGAGGTATTGTGAACCTTGTGAACCTTGTGAACATCATAAAGTGACTTGTAGACTTCATGAACCTCATGAAAGGTCTTGTAAGCATTGTGAATCTTGTGAACCTTGTGAACCTCATAAAGTGACTTGTAGACTTCATGAACCTCATGAAAGGTCTTGTAAGCATTGTGAATCTTGTGAACCTTGTGAACCTCATAAAGTGACTTGTAGACTTCATGAACCTCATGAAAAGGTCTTGTAAGCATTGTGAATCTTGTGAACCTTGTGAACCTCATAAAGTATCTTGTAGACTTCATGAACCTCATGAAAGGTCTTGTAAACATTGTGAACCTTGTGAACCTTCTTAGCACACAAAATCTTGTATTGTGAGGGCAAATTTTGGGGTGCAACAGCTGCCCCTGTTCAATTTTCTGAAACCTGAGGGGTTAGATTGGTATATTTGCCAGTCGTGACCTGGAAGGTTGAAGGGGATTGAACACAAAAGCCCAAAAATTTGCACTCACCGGTGCGTAAACTGATATGGATGGTTGGTTGTATATGCTTGAGTGGTCTTAAAGATGCCACTTGGAGAAAAGTTTTTCAGATACATTTCTTGGAGGATAAAGCAGTCCAAAATATGAAGATATAATGATAGCTTTCAAGAGGATAAAGCAGTCCTGAGGTAGTGATATGCTTTCAGGAGGATACAGCAGTCCTGAGGTAATAGTGATATGCTTTCAGAAAGATGAACAACGTTCTGAGGTATGAATATGCTTTCAGGAGGATAAAGCAGTCCTGAGGGGATAATAACTTTTGGGAAGATAACAACGGCCCAAAGTAATAATATGCTTTCAGGAGGATAACAACGTCCTGAGGAAGTGATGATATGCTTTCAGAAAGATGATCGACGTTCTGAGGTATGAATATGCTTTCAGGAGGATAAAGCAATCCTGAGGTAATAGTATGCTTTCAGGAGGATAACAGCATCCTGAGGTAATAATATGCTTTCAGGAGGATAAACATCGTCCTGAGGTAGGGGTGATAGCTTTCAAGAAGATAAACAACGTCCCGAGGAGATAATATGCTTTCAGGAGGATAACAACGTCCTGAGGAAGTGGTAACCTTTGGGAAGATAACAACGGCCCAAAGTAATAATATGCTTTCAGGAGGATAACAACGTCCTGAGGAAATAGTGATATGCTTTCAGAAAGATGAACAACGTTCTGAGGTATGAATAAGCTTTCAGGAGGATAAAGCAGTCCTGAGGGGATAATAACCTTTCAGGAGGATAAAGCAGTCCTAAGGGAGTGATATGCTTTCAGGAGGATAAAGCAGTCCTGAGGTATGAGAAGCTTTCAGGAGGATAAAGCAGTCCTGAGGAAATGATAACCTTCAGGAGGATAAAGCAGTCCTGATAGTCACAAGTGGTTGATGAAGTCTGTTTGCTGGAGAATTAACCTGAAAACAAGGTAGCATCCCGTATGGTAATATTAGTTTATGCATTATGTATGCATGTATAATATGATGCACTTAAGTAATGTATTATGCATCCATGGATATGTATGTTATGGTATGATGTAAATGATGTATGTGTGATATGATGCTGCCGGAAGCGTCTGGATATCTTTGTATAACAACTGTTGGCCAGGGAAAATAAATCCCGATTCGTTATTGAAGAATATGAGGAACTCGTTCCCGTCTTGTTCGATAACATATTATACATAACCTTCCGTCTGCTGGGGATAGCAAGGTATATATAACCTCCCGTATGCTGGGGATAGTAAGGTATATATAACCTCCCGTCTGCTGGGGATAGTAAGGTATATATAACCTTCCGTCTTTGTTCGTCGTACTCCTATTGGAAAGTAAATTCCCGAATATCCGTATGAGGATAAAAGAGATGGATATAAATTCCAGGGGAGATGTGACTTTATGAAGATGGACTTGTCTTACTGAGGGTTTGTAACTGTTTTGTAGAGATGAACCGGCGAAGCTTTGTTGAGATCCTTCCCTCGTTCGTCCTTAGTAAATACTATTACTGCATTTTCATGCATTTCTGGTAAACATCAATCATATTAAGCATTCATGCATTTCTTGTAAACATCAATCATATTCAAAAGCATACATACATTCAAACACAACCAATGGACGTTTCGATTATGTAAATAGGGTAAAAGTAAATCTGGATTCGAAAATGGAATTTTATTTATATCAAAGAGTAACCCATACATGGGTAAGTTTGTACAAGGAGACATAAACCCTAGTAAAAGGAATTTGTCGTAAATTTTTTTTACAAAACAAAGAGAATAAGCTATGTGGGAAATAATCCTATTGAGTTTCAATTCTACTATTGCCATTATCTTCAAGTATCTCATCTTCTGATGTTGAGACGGAAACGATTGGATTGAGCTTTATCTGTTCGAACTTGAGTAAGTATCACAACTATTGCAGTTTCATGGGTGATCCAAACGAGACATAGTCATACGCTTTAATCCCTAACTTTTGCCTGGATTGCCCTTTCAGGTTTTCAATCCACCGGGATACCCTTTTTTGCCCAAGCCGCCTTTTCAGGTTTTCGACTTGCCGGGTGTACATATTTTTATATATATCCCTAATTTTTTCCCAAACCCTTTTGGTTTGCCGGGATGCCCTTATTTTTGCCTAGGCCTGTCAACCTAGCGGGTCTCTTTTCATGCGTAGTATTTTTTAACTATGTCTGCGTTTACAGGCTGTGGGAAATCTTCACCATCCATAGTAGTGAGTATCATGGCACCTCCTGAAAATACTGTCTTGACTACAAATGGTCCTTCATATGTAGGAGTCCACTTGCCCCTAGGATCACCCTGTGGTAATATGATATGCTTGATTACCAAGTCACCAGCCTGATATACCTTTGGCTTAACCTTCTTATTAAAAGCTTTGATCATCCGTTTCTGGTACATCTGGCCATGACAAACTGCTGCTAACCTCTTCTCATCAATCAAATTTATCTGGTCAAGTCGAGTCTGAATCCACTCATCTTCATCCAAGCCTGCATCCTTCATAATTCTTAAGGAGGGAATCTGAACTTCAATGGGCAGGACTGCTTCCATACCATAGACTAAGGAGAATGGGGTTGCCCCTGTTGAAGTACGTATTGTGGTACGATAACCATGAAGAGCTAATGGTAACATCTCATGCCAATCCTTGTAAGTAACAGTCATCTTCTGTACAATCTTCTTAATGTTCTTATTAGCAGCTTCAACTGCCCCATTCATCTTTGGACGATACGGAGAAGAGTTGTGATGCTTAATCTTGAACTGCGTGCAGAGATCAGTAATCATAGTGTTGTTCAGATTAGAGCCATTGTCAGTAATAATCCTTTCAGGGATGCCATACCTACATATGAGGTTATTCTTAATGAATCGAGCCACAACATTCTTAGTAACAGATACAAATGAAGCTACCTCTACCCACTTCGTGAAGTAATCAATAGCAACCAGGATGAAACGATGTCCATTAGAAGCAGTAGGTTTGATTTCACCAATCATATCAATGCCCCACATGGCAAAGGGCCAAGGAGCAGTCAACACATTCAATGGTGATGGAGGTATATGGACTTTATCAACATAAATTTGACACTTGTGACATGTCCTGGAGTGTTGATAGCAGTCAGCTTCCATGGTAGACCAATAGTAACCTGCTCTCAATATCTTCTTTGCCATGGTATGACCACTAGAATGAGTGCCAAAGATCCCATCATGCATGTCTTCCATAATCTCAGTTGCTTCTTTCTTATCCACACAACGAAGCAGGGTTGAATCATGATTGCGCTTGTACAAAATCCCATTACTCAAAAGGAACTTGGCAGAAAACCTTCTCAGAAACTTCCTATCTTTGACAGATGCCCCTTCAGGGAACTGCTGAGCTTCAAGATATCTCTTCACTTCATAGAACCAAGGCTTTTCTTCTGCTTCTTCAGTACCAATCTCATTGCAGTATGCAGGCTTCTCAAATCTATCAATGGTAATCTTGGGAGCTTCATCATCCCAACTGATCTCAAACATAGATGCCATGGTAGCTAATGCATCTGCCAACTGATTCTCTCTCCGTGGGATATGTCCAAAGGTAATCTCTTTAAAGTGTGGGATCAAAGACAACACATGCTCTCTGTAAGGAATGAGATTATCATGCTTGGTATCCCAATATCCTTTAATCTGACTTACTACCAGGGCTGAATCTCCATACACGTCAAGGCACTGAATCTTCATATCAATAGAAGCTTTAATACCCAGGATACATGCCTCATACTCAGCCATGTTATTGGTACAATAGAAACAAAGTCTGGCAGTAATCAGGGTATGACAACCTTCAGGGGAACTAATCACAACACCAACACCATTACCAAGTGCATTAGAGGCACCATCAAAAACCATAGTCCATCGGGATCCTTGTTCAGGTCCGTCATATTGTCCAGATTATTTGGTAATAATCATAATGTCTTCGTCAGGGAACTCAAAACTCATTGATTGGTAATCATCCACTGCTTGATGAGCCAAATGATCAGCAACAACACTTCCTTTGATGGCCTTCTGAGTAGTATACTGTATATCATATTCTGTCAAGATCATTTGCCATCTTGCAATTCTTCCGGAGAGAGCAGGTTTCTCAAATATGTACTTGATTGGATCCATCTTTGAAATCAACAAGGTAGTATGGGTCAACATATACTGTCTTAGTCGGCGAGCAGCCCATGCTAAAGCGCAGCAAGTTTTCTCGAGCAGTGAGTATCTTGTTTCACAGTCGGTAAACTTTTTGCTAAGGTAGTATATTGCCTGCTCTTTTCGACCAGACTCGTCATGTTGCCCCAACACACACCCCATTGAGTTGTCTAACACTGTTAAGTACATAATCAAGGGTCTTCCATCAACTGGTGGCATCAAAATTGGAGGTTCCATCAGATATCTCTTGATTTCATCAAAGGCAGTCTGGCACTCATCATTCCATTCCATCACCTGATTTTCTTCAACAACTTGAAGATTGGCTCACAGATGGCAGTTAACTGGGAAATAAATCTTGCAATGTAATTCAATCGTCCCAAGAAACCTCTAACTTCCTTCTCAGTACGGGGAGCTGGCATCTCTCGTATAGCTTTCACCTTTGTAGGATCTACTTCAATACCTTTTCCACTGACTATGAAACCCAGGAGCTTACCAGATCTAACTCCAAAAGTACACTTGTTTGGGTTCAGTCTCAACTTGTATTTCTTCAACCTCTCAAACAATTTATGCAAATGATCAAGATGTTGTTCTTCATTCTGGGATCTGGCTATCATATCATCCACATATACCTCTATCTCATGATGAATCATATCATGAAACAAAGCCACCATAGCACGCTGATATGTTGCCCCTGCATTCTTCAAACCAAATGGCATCACTTTATAACAAAAAGTGCCCCACTGTGTAACAAATGTTGTCTTTTCCATATCTTCAGGAGCCATCTTGATTTGATTGTAACCAGAGAAACCATCCATGAAAGAGAATACCTTATGCTGAGCAGTGTTGTCTACCAGAACATCAATATGAGGAAGTGGAAAGTCATCTTTAGGGCTGGCCTTGTTCAAATCTCTGTAGTCCACACACATACGTACCTTACCATCTTTCTTAGGAACCGGTACCACATTTGCAACCCATTGAGGATAAGAAGTCACTGCTAAGAACCCTGCATTGAACTGTTTCATTACCTCTGCCTTGATCTTTTCTGACATTTCAGGACGCATACGACGAACCTTCTGCTTCTTTGGACGACAATCTTCTTTCACTGGTAAACGGTGAACCACAATGTCTGTATCCAACCCTGGCATATCTTCATAAGACCAAGCAAAGATTTCCACATAGTTACGTAACATCTGAATCAATCTGCTCTTGACACTATCCTCTAAATCAGCCCCTATCTTAACTTCTTTCCTGTTTTCTTCAGTTCCCAGATTCACAACTTCGACTGGCTCTTCATGTGGCTGTATAGCTTTCTCTTCTTGTTGTAACAACCTAGCAAGCTCTACAGGTACTTCACAATCGTCCTCATTTCCGTCTTCAGTTTGATAGATCGGATTCTCGAAATTATAATTGGCAATAGTAGAACTGTTATCAACAGGATCCAGAGTGGATGAGGATCTGCATTTTAGTGATGTGGGTGTGTGTAAGAACACATAGCTGATAAAACAGAAATAAAAGAAAAGAAAGACAAAGAACACAATATTTACGAAAACGAAACGTCCACTGATTTTTATTGAATGAAGTATGCAAATGAAATGACATCCCGTAACAAGCACACCATTGTGCCCTGGGCAAGGCACAAGGCTTAAGAGTTCAATTGTTCAAGAAATTACAAACTTAAAAAAAAAACATCACAGTAATAGTATTTACTCCTGACTAAAGGAGATAGGAATAACATCTTCAGCTTTCCAATTATTGAGTCCCGCACCCACAGTAGGAAAGATCCAAGCGTCCAAATTGTAGTCTTCATCATAGTCTCCCACAGCATTGATCTGATCTTTCATAATCCCTTGATTGGTGATACAAACAGCACGAGCACGACGAACAGCCTTCTGGGACTCTGCAGTAAAACCCAAACCAAATTTGTTAGACTTGTATGGGATATCAGGAAGCTGACCCCAAATAGTACAACCACCTTCATCCACCACAGCTCTAGCATCGTTGAGGGAGGCCATTGCCATTGTTGGAGGTACTCTGGTGACCACAGGAACTTTCTTGACAACCGGAGGAGCTACATAATCATTAACAATCCAAGGAACCACTTCAAATGTCTGACATGGAGTTTCAACATATTCACCTTCCATTTCCAGATACTTGAAGGTATTCACATGGCTGACAAAGTATTCTTCTTCTCCATAGACAATAACAACCTTTCCTTCCACCAGATATCTTAGCTTCTGATGTAATGTAGAGGTTACAGCACCTGCCCCATGGATCCAGGGACGACCAAGCAAACAAGAGTACGAAGGACGAATATCCATCACATAAAATGTAGCATTAAAAACCTGAGACCCAACTTTGATTGGGAGATCAATTTCCCCATGCACTACTCTTCTAGAACCATCAAAAGCCTTCACCACTATACTACTGGGCTTCAGCACAGCATCTTCAGGACTTAGCTTATTCAGGACTTCCTTGGGCAACACATTCAGAGAGGAACCATTGTCTATCAATACATGTGACAGGGTAGTGCCCCTGCATTCAATTGAGATATGCAGAGCCCTGTTATGATCCCTCTTGGCAGGGGTCAAATCAGCATCAGAAAACCCTAACCCATTATCATAGGTCAAGTGGGCAACACAATTCTCAAACTGGTCAACAAAGGTTGCATTGGGTACATGAGCAGTCTTTAGAAACTTGATCAAAGCCTTTGCATGAGCTTCAGAACATAACAACAAAGACAGCATAGAAATCTTGGAGGGAGTATGCCCCAACTGATCAACAATGTCATAATCACTCTTACGAATGATTTTAATACTTCTTCCATCTGCTTAGAGAGATCATCAGCAGCTGGTACATCAGTAGGTATAGGCTCAATAACAGGACCTTTGCCCCGTGCATCAGTGGTGGAGGTAGCAGCTGGAGTAACTGCATTCTTGGAAGTTACTGGAGGAGAGAAAACTCTTCCACTTCGTGTGATCTTACTAGACCCCGCAATATTATCAACATCAACAGACACATCAGCTAAGGGTTCTTGCTTAACACCATGGATGTAAACATCAGACCCATAGTGCCAAGGCACAGCTTTATCAGACGTATACGGAATAGGACCAGGAGTGGTTATGACCATAGGAGCCACTCTGGCTTCAGTAACAACTTTCACAGGACCTTCAGCAGTAATCTTGATTGGACCCTGATGGGTGATTTTAATAGGTCCCTTTGAAGTGATCTTTACCGGTACTTTATCAACCATGTCAACCTCTTCAGTCTTCTTACCTTTAGTAATATGCTCCACCATACTCTCCACAGAAGGTGGTCTCCTTTCAAACACTATGGTGTAATTATTCATGAGACGTTGAATTCCGTCCTTCAACCTCCAACAACTATCTGGATTATACTCATAATAGACACAATCTTCACGACAACCCGGAAAGAACCCAGCTTGTACTAACTTCTTCCTGATGACAGACAATGGTGTGGGCAACTCCGCAACTGAATGGATATGTAAATCTTCATCAATGGCATTGACAGTCTTCTCGTGATTTAGCATTGGAGCAGTAATCACATTTGGAGTACCCGGAGGATCAAACTCAATCTCTCCAGCCTCAATCATATCTTGAATTTTATTCTTCAAGACCCAGCAGTTATTAGTATCATGTCCCTGACAGTTTGAATGATATGCACATCGTGCATTGGGATTGTACCTGGGAGAGGTAACATTGGGATTCTGAGGAGCCTCTTTCAGAGTAATAAGTTCAGCCTTCAACAAGTGTTGCAATGCCTGAGCCATTGACATGTTGATCTTTGTGAACTGCCTTCTAGCCCTCTGTTGGTGGCCCTGTGGCTGCTCTGTTGTTGCAGGAGTTGGATTTGAAATATGAACTGCACTCACAGACTGATGCCTTCTATTACGATCAGGTTGACCATAAACAGCATTGGATTCTTTCTTCCTAGTGGGAGGCTTCTTTGCAGCGCCTGATGAAGAAGTACCCACTTGAATTTTGCCACTCTTTATACCATTTTTCACGCGTTCTCCTGTCATTATCAACTCAGTGAAGCCAGATGATGAGCTTCCAATGAGATGACTGTAAAAAGGACCATTCAGTGTACTCATGAACATATCAACCAATTCCCTGTCAGTTAAAGGGGGTTGAACTCTTCCAGCTAAGTCTCTCCACTTCTGAGCATACTCTTTAAAACTTTCTTTGGCACCCATAGACATGCTTTGCAGCTGCATGCGAGTGGGAGCTAAGTCAGCATTGTATTGATACTGCTTATAGAAAGCTTCAGCAAGATCATTCCACTCCCTTATGTTGACACTCTCCAATTGATAATACCACTCTAACTGAGCTCCAGATAAGCTCTCTTGGAAAAAATGGATCCACAACTTCTTATCAGCAGTGTGAGGTTGGATTCTTCTGACATAAGACCTCAGATGCAGCTTGGGACAAGAGACCCCATCATAAACAACAAAGGTAGGAACCTTGAAACCAATGGGTATGACTACCCCAGATATCAGACTCAAATCTTCAAAATCTAGCCCAGAAGACTTCTGCAATTCCATAGCATCCATTCTATCCACCAGCATCTTGAACTTGTCTTCATTAGGCTCATGGTAGTAATTAGCCTCAGAATCAGAGTCCCCCCTAGTGTTGTGGAGACTGCCTCCCTCTTTTTCAGATTCTTCAGATTCATAGTCTTCAACTGGTTCTTTGGTCTTGGCAAGACCTTTGAACCTTCTTCCCATGTTGATCAGGCCACCTGACTTTCTAGTCTTCTTAGTCTTCTTGGCCAGCAGTGTCTTCAATTCATCCTGCCCCTTGGTCAGGTTCAGGATCAGCTCATGGAACTGTGCATTTTGTGTCTGGAGATCCTTAACTGTTTGTTCAAGAGCCATTGCTGAAATAAACAGCGAGAAGATGAGAAACCTGTGCACAATAAACCTGTGATGCAATGATATGATATGTAAATGCGTATGCAATGTTTTCAAGGACCGCAGGATTTAAATTTGCTTAAACAAACACGAAAGTAAACTTTTCTTAGTAATAAATTTGTTTTGCCTCTTGGGCTTACAAAAAATGAAATGAGATAAGTACAAAAGATGGGGTTTTAAGTCTCCCATGGACGTTTCCTCTTTGTGTTGAGGTATGAGTTGAGATTCCGTTCCTCATGAAGTTGCTTTGTTAGTTCCAGGATTCTTTCTTGGCTTGCTTTGTAATGAGCCTCGAAGGTATCCCTTTGCTCCTTCAACTGGATCCAGGACCTCTGTAAATCTTCCATGTCAGTTGGCATGTCTGGGTGAAGGATGGTATAAGCAGTGTCTCCTTCAGCAACAGGTTCCATGGTAACTGGCAGGATAGCAGGATATGGCATCATGAGAGTATGAGCACGAGATCGCACCCATCTGAGATAAGCTTCCATAGGAATAGTGTACTTAGGCTCCAGTGTCTTGCTGTTAACCCTGTTTACTTTTCCCCATGCTCGTATGAATCTCTGACGATAACCTTGAAGATCGTTGTCGTAGTCAAATACAATGCCCTGAATCAACATGTCATGTGGACCATCACTCCGAGCGTAACCAAACTGTCGTAAAGCTAGAGAGGGGTTGTAGGTGATGCCTCCTCTTATGCCTAGAAGTGGCACATTAGGGAATTCCCCACAACGGTCAATGATAGTGACATTCTCCATAGATCTGGAGCACCAATGAATATCTGAATGCGAGAGTGACATGATCCTTTTGGACCACCTGAACCCTTGCTCATTCTTCATTACTGAGAGAGGGAGGTGAGAAATAAACCACCTGGATAGCAAAGGTATGCAACACATCAAAGTTCCTCTTGCCTTTGTAGTACGAGTATGAAGAGAATGTAGGATGTCTCCAAGCAATGTAGGCACTGGATTGTGACTCAGGAATATGTTGATGGCATGAACGTCTATGAATTGATCTGGATTGGGGAAAAATACTAAGCCATATATCAGCAAGGCTAAGATCTCCTCAAAAGCATCATAGCTCATGGCCTTCAAGAACACCTGAGCTTTCTCTATCAACACCTTGGCAAGAATACCCTTAACTCCGCTTCTCGTTTCTAGAACAATGTCAGACTTCTTCAGATGTAGAGCTGCAGCAATAACCTCTGGTTTAAGCTCCTTCTCCAAACCTGTGAAGGGTCTTTGATCAAGAACAGGTATACCCAGAAGTTTAGAGAACTCTTCCATTGTAGGAACCAGCTGGTAGTCGGGGAATGTAAAGCAATGGTGCTTGGGGTCAAAGAACTGGAACAGGACACTCATCATGTCTTCATTGAACCCTGAAGTGACTAGATCCAATAAATGACCATGTCTCTTGATGAACTGGGAATGATCAGACACTTGAGAAACCAACTCTTTAAGCTTAGGAGGTATCCCTACAAAGTTGATCCTGATAGTGTTTCTACGAGCAGAAGCCATGACCTGCAACAAAGAACAAAGATAAATCCTTTGGTCCTTGAAATAGTTAGTGAAAATGCTATGCTGATGATGCATGATGATGTCATGATGTTATGCTCAATCACAAACATGTGGCACACACAAACAAGTCACACAATAGCCCTAGGTTTGAAGGCTTGCATGAGGTTTAAAGGTAAGTACCCTCCCCTGAAGTTAGTTGGTTCATCCTGTCCTACAAAAGTAACCAGGTTCTAAGGGATCTCAATATCATTGATCCTTCACAAGGGTGGTTGTTCAGTAGGCAACTTACTTGCCAACCAAAACCCTCCAAGTTTAGAATCTCAATGAGCGTAGTATCGAGTATCAACCAACTTCAGTCTTCACCAAAGCCGGTTATCTCACTACTTTCTAAAAGGCCAAGATGGGATAACTAGGGTTCTAAAAGTTAGTTAGTATATTGACAACATATGGCAGCCTCATATTATCCTCAACTTGACTTAAGGAACATAAGCACCAACCAAGAAGTCACACTAACTATGGCCACCAGATCAACCATATCGGTATACGCCGTACAGTTTCCTTGGTCTATTGCCATTTACCTAAGGTACACTAGATCCGGGTTAGGATCTTTCACACATAAGAGCACCCCAACAAATAAGTATAAAGCACACAAGGCAAACAATTTTAAAGTGATCTAATTCCTAAGGGTACCCCTCTTTAATATACTATCCCCAGCAGAGTCGCCAGTTCTGTAACACGGTGGGAGAACTGACTTTAGTCAAATGTTGCGGATAGCAAGAGTCGCCACCGACTTTTATTTTATCCAAAAGGAAAGGGCATAAAAGAACAGGAAAGACCTTAAAATATTTTTGGGTTCGGGGGGTAGGTTATGTAAAGGGAAGGTGTTAGCACCCTTTACATCCATGGTTATCCATGGGCTCTTAGTTACTTAGCTCACTTTGAATTGTTTTTGAAATGTGATGTGTGTGAATAGAAATTTTCATAAGAGTTTGATAATGATCCATGTACGGATGCGTAAAAAACTTGTGTTTGAAAATTGTTTGAAATTATGAAGTGTTTGAAAAGTTTTAAATAGTGAGCAAGTAACTATGAGGAACCTACCCTAAAGTTTAAGTCTTTCTGTTCTTGAATCCTTTAGATGGTAAGACTATCCCTATTATTAAAGAATAGGTAGTCATTACCTTGGATGTGTGGGACAAGTAAGGGACATCTGTTTATATAGGCAACTGTGGGGTGTATTAAGCATTTTTGGAGGGACTGTCATCATTATTCGAAAGGGACAAAATCATTACGAAGGCAACATTCGAAAGGGACTTGATCTTTTATTATTAAGGGACTAGATGACTTTATTTTGAGGGACTTTTGCTTTATACACCCTACTTGACCTTTTTGATTAAGCAACATGAGAGGTAACCCTAGAAAGTGAGATGGCGATCAAAGATCGACTTACGTGTGTGAGTGTTCAATTTTAAATATTTATCTTTTAAATTAAGTGATCTAAATTTATTTTAAATAACATACATGTTTACACTCCCTATTTTTACTAACCATGACATAAAAATAAATAATCTAAATATTACAAAATATTACATCCAGGAGCAATTACAATAATAATAATAAAGCAATTTAAATAAATAGCAAAATAAATAGATAAACAAAATAAATAAATAAGCAAAATAAATAAATAAGCAAAATAAATAAATAAATAAGCAAAATAAATTTAGGTTAGTAGAAATAATAATAACAATTTAAAAATGGGGTTAGTAATAAACATGATTAATAATAATAATAACAATAAACAAAAGTATTATAATAAACAAAAATTTTAAATGTAAATAAGAAAATATGAACAATTATTAAAGAACTTTAAAGTATATGCATGTTATAAAATTATATTAATTATGAACATATTATAATTATAAAATTAAATTAACAACTTTTAACTATAAAAATTATGCAAAAATAAACAATTTATGTCATATTTACATATTATAAAAAATATGATTTATTATGATTATATTTACAAAATTTAACTAAAAAAAAATGATCATACAATTATATTTATAAATTTAAGGATTATAATAAAATTTTATTTACTAATTAAAATATAAGCAAGAATTACAATTAGGGTTTTTTAGAAAAAATTATTAAGATTAATTAGGATTTAATAAAAATTAGGGTTTTATATACATTTTTTAGAATAATAAAATAATTACATATATAATTTTAATAATGTTAATAATTTACAAAAAATAAATAAATTTTCTTATAACATTAAAAAGGATGAATTTAAAATAATATGAATATACTATTTATTATTTGAATTTATTTAAGATAGAAAATTAATTAAATCAAAAAAATAAGGAAAAGAATGAGAAAATAAAAACCTGCTTGGGCTGGGATTTGAACCCAGTCCCTAAGCTTGCAGACTCCAAGACCTGCCTTTCATCCACTGGGCCATGCGCACGTTGGCAGTAGAAGCAAGGGACTAATCCCTTTTGTTCTCAACCTGGAAAAAATCATAGCAAAAATAAAAAACAACACAAAAGGGCCTGGGGAGATTCGAACCCAGGTCCCTTGCACTACACACAAACGCTTTTTCCATCCAGCCGGGAGGGCACATCTGATAGTATAATGGCTATGATTAATTATATATTAAAACCAATGAATATCATGAAAAAACAACAAAAAGATGGTGCCTCCAGGATTCGAACTCAGGTCTCACACCATGCTGCATACATGCCAAAACCACCAGGGCACCTGCGCGTTGGTGACAATAATGCAACACAAATGAATAAAATATAAAGATGGAAATTTGAAATTATATTTCGCGCCAGTCAGCTTCATCTTCAACCTTGAATTCGTAGGATTTCCTGCGAATTTTCCTGGGAAAACTCCTGCGAATTCTCATGCGTTTTAAACCTGCGAATCCTATACATCATCCTACAAGTACAATTTCATGAAATTGAACATACAAACATGATCTATGCAATGAATATAGTCCAACCATGGGTCCATTAGTTATTTATATTAGGTATTCCATGAACCCCTAATTTTGCAGCTCTAACCCTAGCCATGGCAGTTCGCGATTCAAGCCATGAAGCTTTGATTTAACTGTCCAGAAACACTCTATACAACATCACAAACATGATTAAACAAACAAAATTCATTAAAATGCATTGAATTAGTGCAATCGAAAAAAAATTGTTCATGATCAAGAATGCTTCGGGTTATGCTATGTGAATGGTTTTGGATGCAACCAAGCATTGGTTTCCACTCAATGATGTCTAATGATCATAGCTGTGTCCTCAAATTACCTTCAAATGCACTGGAAGATTGAAACCGAATTTGGAGTTTGGAGAGGTTTTTTGGTTTGTGAAACTTACTCTTGGGAGGCAGAAAATTCGTGTCTTGTGATTGTAATGTGTTCTCTTATATGTAATGAATCAAATTAGGTTAAAAGATTGGACTATCCTTTGGAAAATTTGGATCAATAAGATTGAAAAATATCATGTCTTAAAATCCAAATATTTTTTGATATATCCTTGCTATTTTAAGACAATCATCATAACTCCCATATCAATTTGATCCAAGACATATTTATGATTTTCTAGAAGCTCAATCATTTTTTAATCTTTGATTTTTATATTTTATTTTAATTTAAAATGATTTTTAATGAATTAAATCAAAATAAATAAAAATAAAATGATAAAAAATCTGATTTTTGTTGACTTGGGTCGTGCATGAGGTTATAGTATGGATTGGATCATCATATGGCAAGCCCATTTGGAAGAAATTGGTTCTAGACCTCCATTTTCTTCATAAACCAACCAAAAATTTCCCAACTTTGCAAGGGCACATATCCTTCACTTTTAATGGTATGAGGGTGTTATTGGACATTTTGGAAAGCTTGAAGAGTCCTCTAACCAACCCCACTGGTTTCAGGTCCATATCATTTACCATTCTCAAGTTATGACCTTTTGAAGTTGTTGACTTTTTGTTGACTTTCAAAAAGACCTATAATGTCTTAGCTCATACCTTCCAAATGAAGCATTTTTGGGCTTGGCTTGTGAGACACAAAGTTGTAGAGAATTCAATTTCCTTAAAAATGAGCTTTGGATGGAGACTTGGTGATGAAGCATGTGAAAGTTATGGCTGGTCAAAGTTCAGTTGACTTTTCCTGAGGAAACCCTAATTTAGAAACTCCTGATTCTTGATGATCTGAAATCTCCTTGATGAATCATGATCAACCCTTGATCAAATGATGAATTTTACTTCATATACTTGATGTTGGCAAAAAATCATGAAGTTTGACTTTGGTTTGACCACAGTTGACCTTAGTTTGACTTTTTAACTGCTTTGACTGATTTTGACTTATCTGATCATCTGACTGAGCAAACTTTTGAGAAAAGTATTGAAACTTGTCATGGGGGTTCTTACACATATATAAGATGTTATGAAGCTCACTTGAAGTCTTGGAAGTCCATTTATCCTGATTAAAGTCAAAACCCTAGTTTTGGATGCACTGCTTAGGAGGTGCATTGTCTGAGGGAACTGTCAACTCTTCTGACCAATTGTGAACTTTGTGAACCTTGTGAACCATCATAAAATGTCTTGTGAACCTCATGGGAGGTATTGTGAACCTTGTGAACATCATAAAGTAACTTGTAGACTTCATGAACCTCATGAAAGGTCTTGTAAGCACTGTGAATCTTGTGAACCTCATAAAGTGACTTGTAGACTTCATGAACCTCATGAAAGGTCTTGTAAGCATTGTGAATCTTCTGAACCCTGTGAACCTCATAAAGTGACTTGTAGACTTCATGAACCTCATGAAAAGGTCTTGTAAGCATTGTGAATCTTGTGAACCTTGTGAACCTCATAAAGTATCTTGTAGACTTCATGAACCTCATGAAAGGTCTTGTAAGCATTGTGAATCTTGTGAACCTTATGAACCTCATAAAGTATCTTGTAGACTTCATGAACCTCATGAAAGGTCTTGTAAACATTGTGAACCTTGTGAACCTTCTTAGCACACAAAATCTTGTATTGTGAGGGAAAATTTTGGGGTGCAACAATTAGACCCAATGTTTCTCCTTGGGGTGCTCCGGTGCTGCTCGTTAAAAAGAAGGATGGTAGTATGAGATTGTGTGTTGATTATAGACAGTTGAATAAAGTGACTATCAAGAATAAGTACCCATTTCCGAGGATTGACGATTTGATGGATCAGCTAGTAGGTGCTTGTGTCTTTAGTAAAATTGATCTGAGGTCTGGTTATCATCAGATTCGATTTAAAACTGATGATATTCCGAAGACAACTTTCAGGATGAGATATGGGCATTACGAGTATACGGTGATGCCGTTCGGAGTTTCTAATGCGCCTGGTGTGTTTATGGAATATATGAATAGAATCTTTCATGAGTATCTTGATAAATTTGTGGTGGTTTTCATAGATGATATCTTGGTATATTCTAAATCTGAAGAAGAACATGTTGAGCATTTGAAGATTATGTTACAGGTGTTGAGAGAAAAGAAATTGTATGCTAAATTATCTAAGTGTGAGTTCTGGTTAAAGGAAATGAGTTTTCTTGGCCATGTAATTTCGAGTGGGGGAATTTATGTGGATCCTTCAAAGATAGATGCGGTATTACAGTGGGAGACTCTGAAGTCTGCTACGGAGATTCGTAGTTTTCTTGGATTGGCTGGTTACTATCGTAAGTTCATTGAAGGTTTTACTAAGATAACTTTATCGTTGACGTAATTGACTAGGAAGGGTCAAGCGTATATGTGGGATGTTACTTGTGAAGAGAGTTTCGTAGAACTGAAGAAAAGGTTAACGACCGCGCCAATATTGGTCTTACCGAATCCAGATGAGTCCTTTGTGGTTTATTGTGATGCTTCCAAGATGGGTCTCGGTGGAGTTTTGATGCAGGATAATAAGGTGGTCGCTTATCCTTCTAGATAGTTAAGAGTTCATGAGAGGAATTATCCTACTCACGAGTTAGAGTTGGCAGCTGTGGTGTTTGTGCTTAAGATTTGGAGGCATTATTTGTTTGGTTCGAAATTTGAAGTGTTCAGTGATCACAAAAGTTTAAAGTATTTGTTTGATCAGAAAGAGTTAAATATGAGGCAGAGGTGGTGGCTTGAATTATTGAAAGATTTTGATATTGATTTGAATTACCATCCAGGTAAGGCAAAAGTTGTGGCTGACGCTTTGAGTAGGAAGTCATTGCATATTTCGATACTTATGGTGAGAGAACTGGAAATGATCGAGCAATTCAGAGACATGAGTTTTTTGTGTGAAACTACTACTAATAGTGTGAAATTGGGTATGTTAAAACTGACCAGTGAAATTTTGGAAGAGATTCGTGAGGGTAAGAAATCTGATTTGAAATTAGTTGATCAATTTATGTTGGTTGATCAAGGTAATACAGGTGACTTTCGAATTGATGAAGACAGAGTTTTGAGATTCCGAGATAGAGTATGTGTTCCGGATATTCCAGGAATTAAAAAGAGTATTTTAGAAGAGGGACACAAGAGTTGACTGAGTATTCATCCTGGCGCCACGAAGATGTATCAGGATTTATGCAGGATGCTTTGGTGGCCGTGTATGAAAAGAGTTATTGCTGAATTTTTATATGCTTGTTTGACATGTCAGAAGTCAAAGATTGAGCATCAGAAACCTTCAGGTATGATGCAACCATTGAATGTTCCTGAGTGGAAATGGGATAGTATTTCTATGGATTTCGTGACTGGGTTATGTAAACACCCCAAATTTTCCCTCACTCATTTCTCCATGGCTTGTGATTATTTTCATTTGCATAAATTCAATCATAGCATATCATATTGCATTTTTGCTTCACTGCATTGGTTCTAAGTCATCTGCATCTAGGGTTTGTGATCTGAGCAATCCCTGAGCCATCTGAGCCCCTCCAAAGGTATTCAATCATCTCAAGAGGGTCCATGTATGTTCAAGCATCATATTATATCCTCCCAAGGTCAAGGAAGTCAAAGAATCACAAGAACCGAGAAAGGCATGGAAGCAGAGCCAAGCTTAACTGCACAGATGACCTGAAATTAGGGTTTTGGTTTCAGAGGCCATAACTCCAATTTTTTTAGTCATTCTTGTTTCTATGGGTCTCTATATGGTGTAAGGATCATGCATACCAATTTTCATGAAGAAATTCAATGGGGAAGGCATCTGATCAATATATGACTTCTTGAGCAAGTCAGTGCAAAATCAGGGCATCTGAGGCCCCCAATCATCCAACCAAAGGGTCTTCTCCATCATTTTTAGTGTATATGATCGTTATTTGATCTTAGAAGAAGTTAGAGATTCACAAAATTGAAGAATCTCAAGCCATTTGCAAAGTTGCCATTTTGGGTAAGTGACTTGTAATGCAAACTTGCCATTTTGGGAAAGTTTTTCAAACTCCTCTTTTTGATTTAAAAATGCTTCAAATGAAAAATTCTTGGTCATGAAAGTTGTATATTGGATCATTCCCTTTTCACAAAGTACAAGAACTTAACCTAATTCATCATAGAACTCAAGTTATGGCTTTGAAAAGTTGGGAAAAATCACTAAAATTCACTTATGCACCAAAGAGGGAAGTTTGCAAAAACACTTGCCAAAGCATTTTGTGACCTCAATTTGACTTCTAAGTATTGCACAAACATCACACATGACCTATAATTCAGAATTGCACAAAGAAATCCCAAGTTTCATGCCTTGAACATCAAGATTTTCTAAAGGGGCCAAAACATCACATAATTGCAAAACACCCCATAACTTTCTTCTCTCTTGCTGAATTGCCTCAAGAATGGATTTGTGGACCTCCATGAAGTCAATTGCGCATGGACATGCCCAAGGGCCAGCTGTGTTCTTGCCCATACCTCAAGTATAAGTCATGTTGACATTTTTGCAACTTGCCCATACCAATCAACATAGGCCACCACCCACCCTCTGACCTATCCCAGCATGATATGTGTACCAAAAGCAAGCCATTCCATAACATAACACAAGCTGAAACCTCCAAGAACTCAGCAATCACAAAACCCCCTCTTATGCAAAAGCCTTCGAATTTCATAGCTCAGCCATCAAACCTCAAAACAAATTCCACCATTCAACTCCATATCCATTACTGATCATTTCCCACCCTTCATTTTCCCCTAAAACACCCTGAATCAAAAACACGATTTTGACATTGCTTGAACTGAATTTCTGCCAACTTCATTTAGAGACCATTTAAACTCCAGCCAAGCATCACAAACTCTTCAGGAGGATCATTGGAGCTGATTTGAAGCAAAGAAGCAGCCAGCCAGTGCCATTTTCGAAAGCTTCAGTTCAGGTAAGCCCAAGAACTTTTTTTCCAGAACCTTCATTTTAAGTTCTTAGTTGATTCTATGTGCTCTCCTGATGATCATGATGTCTTTTCTTTTGAAAATGATTGAGAAATAAGCATTTCATAAGCTTATAAAATTTCTGATACGTTTTCCGTTTTGCTTCGAATCTCTCTGATCATGTGAAATAAATTATGTTTGAGGGCTCATTTTTGGAATGGGATGGGGATCATTTTTGGAGAGTTTAAGGGCTTAGGGTTGCGTACTGAGAGAGATAGCATGAGGGGATAGCTGGAGAAGATGACCGGAACATTGTTCCGGTCACCTGAAAGTGATTAGGGTTCAGATTAGGGCTTAATTGTGTAATTAGCGTAGTTTGAATTCTGGCCCTTGGATAGCGCGCGAAGTCAATTCCCTCCTCTTTCCATTTGAATATGGGCCGCTGGATCAACATACTTCCATTAATTCACATTGTAATTTCATTTTAATTGCATTTCTTTGAACATTTTATTAAAAATAGCAAAACACTTTCAAAAAATTTTATATTTTACATTTCCCTTTCAAATATTTTTCTCATTCTGAAAATATTTTTATTTTTATTTTTTGCATTAAAAATTATTTTTAAATCATTTAAATGATTATTTTTAATTAGTTAATGAGAATTAATTAATTAAAAATACATTTAGATATTTAAAAATTCCAAAAAAATTCAGAGAGCTTTTTAAAACATTTAGAAACATTATAAAACCCTTCACACAAATTTCTTTTTGGTTCTTGACCTATTTTGACATTTTTCTTTGGATTTAGGGTGTTTAAAAGTCAATATTTTTACCCTAACTTAGAAAAATCCTTTCTGCCTAACCATGGAGAGTTTGATGTTGGTTCTTTTTGAATTGCATTCCTCATGTCATTTAGTTTCTAGGATAAAATTGGTTTGAATTTATTATTCATTTTCAATTTGTTTTGCATTTATCATTGAGAGGTACCTTAAAACCCTAGCAAACTTGAGAAAATCATAACTTCCATTAGGTTAAGATTTAGGTCTCCTCCTTTGGGCAGTGAACTTGTATGGGTTTAGGTTTCCTTTGAACCTATTTTCAATTTTGTATCTTGTCATTTGCTTCTGGTTTTGAATTTTGTGTTGCATGTTATGTATAAACCCTAATTTTTGTCTTCATTTGCATTCATCTTTCATATGCTTGCATACATGAACTTGCCATGACATTTTGTGCATCCACATGACATACAAGACATCTTAAGACACATTAGAATCATGTTTGATCATTGCATCATCCATTTGCCATGTTATGTATCCATTGCATTTCATAAGTTTTCATGAACTTTCATGCTTCTTACTTGTCTCACTTGCATTCTCATCTCTTGTATGATCATCCACATATCATGTATACCATTTGCATCATCTATTAGCATCATTTACATCTTAATTTTCTTCTGACTTTGGTGTTCATCCTTGCACCTTATCTCATTCTCATTTCATTCATTTCCTTTTGCTAACTTTTCAGGTGGTAAGTGTTTGAGAAGTGAATTTGCCTTCACTTCTTATAATCTCTTCTCATATCTTTTATGCATCATTGCTGAATTCTTACTTGTGAATTAGAGTGAGCTTGCTCATTCATGCTCCTTCTCCTCTTTCTTTCTTCAAGCAACTTATCTTCTTAAGTGAAGTAAGTTGTCTTGCTTCTTGCTGCTTCTTTTCCTTCCATCCTGCTTCTTCCTTGGTGGCTCTCTTGAAGATCTTTTGCAAGCCTCATAAACCCTAGGAACATCCAAGTATGATCAAAATTAGGGTTTGATTAGTCCCCCATTTAGTTTTACCTTTGTGTCATCTTTGTGTCTCTCCTCTCATCTCTTAATCAAAGACTAAACCTTAAAGGTTTTAATGCTTTGTGATTAGGGTTATGCCTGCATACTTCTATTAGGATGGAGTGTATAACTTTAATCCTAAGTGTTAAGCCCTTAATGTGTTTAAATCCTTTAATTAATCCATCTAATAATCACTAAGACATCAAGCTTGTAACTTGGGCCTTGCATTAGGGTTCTAATTCTTCCTTAATTGGTTAAGAAGGACTAACCCTAGTGTTAATGGACAAGTCCCCCTCAAGTTGTCTTACAAACCATAAAATTCACTTCTTAATCTTACCATCAACTAAAATCCATTTTAATAAAGGCTTTGTTTTGTCATGAGGTTAATCCCTAATCATGGATTAAGTTGAGGAGCCTTCCTCAGCTTAAATGTTCTCATCTATTATCCTTCTATTAGGATGGTGTAATGGGTCCATTAAATCTTTGATTATGGCTTAAACTCATTACTTAACACTAAACAAAAACCACAAAAACATCTAAATAAATGCAAGTAGGTTAATGATCTTAATCCTACATCATGGTGATTAAGTGTGAGGTGTTTACTTCACACTTAAGGTATTCTCATTACCCCTAATCAGAGGGAAGATGTGATGAGTTTACTAACCCTTGGTTTAGGCTTAAGCTCATTTTCCTATGACAAACTCAACAAGCAATAAAAGATTGAAAACACAAAAAAAACAAATAATAATTGTCTCCTTCGGGATTCTTTTCTCATCTCATTCATTCATAAATGAGAACTTGCTTCTTCCGTCTAATGCAAGACAGTTTGCACCTGAGCCAGACAGGTCATACACTTGAGCATGGGCAAGTAAGCAGTTCACCAGTCAATTTATCTTTCAGTCTCTTTGAGTCGAACTACGGTGTTCTGACTTCCTCATTGCACAAGAGGATACGTAGGCATAACTTAACAGTTATCGAATAAAAGTCTCTGTACATCCCCCTCTTCCAGCATTATTCTTTAAGCCTCATAGTCTTGAGCTTCACATTCTTCCCTTATACTGATACTTCTCCATTTCACTTCACATCTCTTTTACACTGACACCTGTACATTTTTTTCCAGCTTTTGCATACAGATAGTGTAGACACCCTAAATTTGCCCTCTGGTTTTCTAGCTTTTCATCTCGCATTCATACGCATTTTTGCATACCATTTGCATGAGCTCCTAAGACATGGGATCAATGTTGTCTGAAGATTAGGGTTTCACACTTTATCCGCAGATCATCAGAAAATTCAAGGTTTCGGCTATGCAGTCATCGATGGAATCATGCTTATTGCTTTTATCACTATATTAGGGCTTATTTCCCTGATTAAGTGATATCCGAGAATTTCACGATTCACCTGGCCCATCATCAGGGTATTTTCTTCTTCTTTAAGTTACAAGGTTGTCAAGCAGTGTTTCCAGTGGGGTTTGTTTTAGAAATCAAGTTCATCAAGATCCATCAGGTTCAGTTGTGATCATCTGCAAATTTATTTTCCTAAGGATTGATTCAGATTGTTCAAAATGATTGGGAGTTATTTTGTCAAGAGGAGGATTAATTCAGAAGGTTGTTTATTTCAGTTATGGGGTTTCTGGTGGTAGTTGTATTCATTCAATCAGTGGTTTACAAAAAGGTGCAAGTTTGAGTTTGGCCATGTGGACTTCTCAGAATTCAATTTTCAACTTGATCTCAAATATCTATCTCGTTCCATTTTCTAGCCAAATTCATGTCCGCGTTCATTGTATTTACCATTTAAGTTTCCATTTTTTCTTTAAAACCCTTTCCTTACCCTATTTTATCACATCCATTTATCCACATAAAACCATTATTTCCAATATTCATTTTTTTTGATTTTTTATCCATTCACTATTTTAATTCACTTCATTTTCTAAATCACATTTTATTATTAAAATATCCATTATTATTCTTATTATCCATTTATATATAACCATTAGTCATATTTATTTTTCCTTAACCATTCTATTTTATATCATTCTTTGTTACCAATAAGCCCATTTAATCTTATGTTAAGCCCATGTTAAACAAAAGATAGAAAAGACAAGTTGACCTAGATTTTTAAAGGAGATGTCATGGTTCCCTAAAAAAGAAACATGTTGGCAAAAGGGAGAACAACTTCAGCACACAAAAAAAACACAAAAGCGGCGCCTCTTTCTTTTCATTTCTTTTTTCCACAACTTTTCCTAAGACCTTCCTTTCCTTCGTCCTAAAAAAAACTGATTCTAAACCATCAGCTCCCTTTAACAAATAAACAACAACTTCAGCACACACAAAAACAATTAAAACCATTCCAACTTCACCCATCAAACCACATAACAAACCCCTACGCCAAAACTAAATCACTCTTCTTCATCAACTCTTAACAACCTGACCTGCCATCTTTTCAACTCATTCAACAAAACCTTTTCTTCATCACTCTCCACACGCATCCCTTCATGCACATACAGCCTGAAAAGGCACCGCAACAACACACACAGTAACACATTCCTCCTCCTCATTTTCTCTTGCAACAAACAAAACAAAAAAACACACACTCACAAAAACAACAACATCTTTTCATAGCAAGATTAGAGGAGAAAATGGCAGCTCTCTTCTTTAACCACAAAACATAACACAAAGCCATGAAAAAAAAAACAAAATCCTAAAACAAACTTTTATTCTTCGTCATTCACATAAACAAGTCGCAGCTCTCTTCTTCGTCATCTCATAAACCTCTACATACTCTCCTTCAATCTACAAACAACCTGTAAACCTAGCTTTCCACACGTCCTTCAAAATCATTAGCCTTTAACTCTCTTCAACAACCAAAACCAACCATTTTCCATCTTCGTCACTCACCACCAACCAACACTCATCTTCAATCGCCCTCGTCATCACCCTTTCAACCTTGATTCAAACCCTTCAACCACCCCTGTTCCGCACCTGCACAACATCAACACAACAACCAAACAAATCTCAGAAAACAGAACACCAATCATCCACAGAGCAAAGAAGGAGAAAAGGAATCTGAACATCAACAACAAACTCATATCAGAACTGAAACAGAGAAAGTGACGAAGGGAAGCCGAGTCGAGAACAATCAAAACTCACCGAAGAAAAGCCACCGCGATCTGAATCGTTGAGAAAGGGTTTAGCCGCGTGAACAATGTTGACGAGAGAACGAGAAGATGAGCTCGTCGTCTTGTTTTGTTTCCGCCGCGAAGAGATGGATGAGAAACAACGTCAGATTGATGAAGCAAGATCGCGATTCCATGAAACCCATGGCTGAACGGTTTTCGGTGATGTTCGTTTGGGTGGCGGCGATGTTTTCGGTTCGGGAGTGATGGAGACGGCGTTTGGTCATTGAAGAAGAAGATCTCTCAACCGAATCAAAGGAATTCACGGGCTGAATCGATGGAAGAGGTCGCGACATCTTTGCTCGTTTCTTTGACGGTGAAGTTTCATCGGCGTATTGGAACGGCGTCGCGGCAGTGATTTGTCTTGATTTGGAGAAGAGGAACTTGTTGTTTCTCACTTGTGTTGGTCACTGTTTTGTTTTCTTTTTTCTGCTGACTCAATGTTATCTCTTGTTATTTTCTTTCTTTTTTTCTTTTTCTTAAAAAAATATTAATATTGTTATGAGGATTGTTATCAGGTCTTGCTGTTGTTGTTGGCATTGGGCTCAGCCCATAGTAAATTCCAACACCCCATGTGTTCAGCGGCCTCCCCCTCATATTTTGTTATTTTTTTCTCTTAAACATTTTCAATTATAATGTTTGTTTGTTAGATTTTTATTAATCTAGAATTTTGTTAGTTTTTTTTGTTTAAATTCTGTTATTTATGTTAATATAACCTTGATTAATCTAGTTTCTTAATTTTGTTTAAGTTAATTTTAGAATTTTATTATATTTTTGTTTAGTTAATTTTGTTTATTAAATCTAATTTATCTTTTGACTTTAATTATGATTTTGATTTAATTTGGTTTATTAGAATTTGTGTTTAATCTTGGTTCTAGTTTGCGCTTGATATTTTGTAGGTTCATTGTCCAATTTCAATGATGGCGGATGTAGCTTGACGATGACCTTATGATTAATTCTTTCTTGTGATCTTGTTGCACTTAGGCCTTGACATTTCGCAAACCGATTTTTAATGTTAATCCTTGTTTCTCTCTGATTGCTCAGTTTGGATGCTGGAAGTTTATATTTGGCTTTTGTTTGATATCCTGATAATGGACACTTGTGCCTGGCTGTTGAAATCATTTTGAACTTCATACTGTTTCTCGATTTTCTCTTGCGCGTATTGAAGAGGCAACGGACCTTCTCCGTTAGGTAACACTGAGGACCGACTTTATTTGCTGCATGCTGCTGCATCTGGAAGTCCTACTGGTGTAGGCTCTGTTTGTTCATTATTCATCTTATCTCCATTTCGCATTCTCATCTCCTTATTTTATTCATTATTCATTTTTGCATTCTCATCTTCTCATCTTATTTCTCCTTATCTTATTTCTTATTCATCATTAATTCATTTTTCCTCATCGTCTTCTCTTATTCATTCTCGATTTGAGGTGTGCTTAGGCCACCATGGAGCTTCTCCTTTCATCTTTCTCTTTTTCTTTCTTTTTTCTTTAGGATAGTAAGCCTCACTAACCCTTAGGACATCCGAGCATGTGAATATTAGGATTAGACTTTTCCCGCTTAGCTTTCACCTTTGTGTCTCTTTGAGTCTTCTCCTCTCATCTCATAATCAGGGACTAAACCCTAAAGGCTTCAAGGCTTTGTGATTAAGTTTATGCCTGCATCCTTCTATTAGGATGGAGTGCATAACTTTAATCCTAAGTGTTAAACCCTTAATGTGTTTAAATCTCTTAATCAATTCACTTAATAATCATCAAGACATCACACTTGTAACTTGGGCCTTGCATTAGGGTTCTAATTCCTCCTTAATTGGTTAAGAAGGACTAACCCTAGTGTTAATGGACAAGTCCCCCTCAAGTTGTCTTACAAATCATAAAACTCACTTCTTCATCATATCATTAAATAAAATCCACTTAACCAAAGGCTTTGTTTTGTCATGATTTTAATCCCTAATCATGGATTAAGTTGAGGAGCTTTCCTCAGCTTAAACACCCTCATCTATTATCCTTCTATTAGGATGGTGTAATGAGTCTGTTTAATCCTTGATTATGGCTTAACCTCATTACTCAACACTAAACAAAAACAACAAAAACATCTGAATAATCACAAGTAGGTTAATGATCTTAATCCTATACCAAAGGTGATTAAGTGTGAGAATCTGACTTCACACTTAAGGTATTCTCATTACCCCTAATCAGAGGGAAGATGTGATGAGTTTACTAAATCCATTGGTTTAGGCTTAAGCTCATTAACTTATGACAAATCTGCAAAAAACAATAAAAGACTGAAAACTCAAAAACAAACATTAATCGTCTCCTCCGGGATTCTTTTCTCATCATCTTCACTCACAATCGAGAATTTGCTTCTTCCGTCTAATGCAAGACAGTTTGCATCTGTGCCAGACAGATCATACACTTGAGCATAGGCAAGTAAGCAGTTCACAAGTCAATTCATCTTTCAGTCTCTTTGGGTCGAACTACGGTGTTCTGACTTCCTCATTGCACGAGAGGATACGTAGGCATAACTTAACGGTTATCGAACAAAAGTCTCTGTATATTCCCCCTCTTTCTAGCCTCATTCTTTTAGCCTCATGATCTTGAGCGTTTCACTCTCATCCTTACACTGACACTTCATTTATACACTTCACACTTCTTTTGCATTGACACCTGTACATTCTTTTCCAGCTATTGTATACACAGATTGCACTGACACTACCCCTTTAAAACACAAATCTTTTAAGCGTGGATCCCGTCGAGTACGACGGACAATCTGGGTGCTAATACCTTCCCAGGTTGTAACCAACCCCCTTTCTCAGTCTCTCTGGTTCGCGACCGTCTTATCCATCTTTTCCTAGGTCTATGCAGCATTGCCTTTCCTCCGGGATAAAAATGCCTAGCTGGCGACTCTATTCATCTCCAGTGAGTTCACGGCTGTGTGTTCTCACTGTTCCCTTCGCCGACCGTTCGCGTCTGTACCTTTATCTGGGCCTAGTCCCATTTTATCGGGAGCGACAGATAGCACTGACACTACCCCTTTAAAATACAAACTTTCAAGCGTGGATCCCGTCAGGTACGACGGACAATCTGGGTGCTAATACCTTCCCAGGTTGTAACCAACCCCCTTTCTTAGTTTCTCTGGTTCGCAACCGTCTTATCCATCTTCTTTCTAGGTTTATGCAGCATTACCTTTTCTTCGGGATAAAAATGCCTAACTGGCGACTCTATTCATTTCTTCCCTTTCGCCGACCGTTCGCGTCTGTACCCCTCTTGACCGGGTGTCATTTGGTGGGAGCGACAGCTTGGCGACTCTGCTGGGGATTCTTATATTGTAACCAGGGCTTCTGTTTCTTTTTGTGGGTTCCTCCTAGCGCTTGTTTGATTTGTGTTTACTGGGGTGTTATGTGCTATGTGTGTTTATTTATTTATTCTTTATTTATTGCTTTATGTACAGCTTTATTTTTTGCTTTCTTTACAGTTTTGCATACTTCATACTGTCATGTGCTGGATCTGGTTTTCTGTTTTGGTGGGTGGGGTTCCATTGAGAGTTTAAGGTCCTATACCTGGGACCTGAGTGAAACCTAGGCTAGAGTGGTTCATGTTCTTTCCCATTCCATTTCGGTCTGGTGCGGGAATATGAAACACGGTTCAGATGTGGGTTTCTTCTTGAGAACTCTGTGCTACAAATTTCCTGTAGTACTAGGGCTATCTGGGAAGCCTGCTAAGTCTGGATGACCTTTATTATGACCTTCAGAAACTGAGGTGAATTAGAGGAGGATCTTTTATGATTATTGTAAACATTGTACCTCCGGGTTAGAAGTGTTTACACTTCTCATAACTGATCCAATTCTGAGGATCCTTGTTCTAGAACACTACCTGTGAGGGGGTTGGGCTGTTTACAGGTTTGCAGGAACCCTTGGCCACATCATACCCTATTACTGTATTGTTTAAGAATGCTTCGCTTTGGACAGTTCTTGTGATTAACCCTGGACATGTGACTCTTTATTTGAGTCCCCCACCCTAGTTACTGGATTTCTAAGCCTCCATCTGAACCTTTGAACATACATGGACCTATATCAGGACAGATAATCAGATCCAACTTGATCACAAACCCTTGCATATCATTTGCATATATCATCATTACATCATTTAACATTTGTTTATTTGCTTTTCAGGGTATCCATCTTATTGTATCTTGGTTTTGGTTTTGACCCCTTCTTCTGCATAGACCTCTGCTTCAGCTGTCTTCTTCAGCATCTGCTTCGGTTATCTCCATCACCACCTGCATCAGTCTGTCAGAGCTGCTTCCAGCTTCTCATTTTGTGATCTTCATCAGCATTTGTCTCCAGTTCCTTTTGCAGCACTCATGACTACTCCCAGGAAAAGCAACATATCCTACCACTTCTTTGAGCCTGTGTTGACTGGCATCAGGCAGGTCCAGTCACTTATCACACCTGATCACATCCCTTTGTTTAGAGAGCATTATGGAGGTATCCTGGATATGGTTATGGACCTTGACCCTTCTCAGAGGAGCATGATCCACACATGCTTGCAGTTTTATGACCCACCACTGAGATGCTTCACATTTCCAGATTTCCAGTTAGGGCCTCTACTGTAAGAGTTTTCTTCATTGATTGGAGTACCTATCAGGGGAGGAGTCCCTTTCAACCCAGAGATGACTGCTCCCAGGAATGAAGAAATAGCAAGGGCATTGTACTTGGAGCCTGCCCTGATTGAGCAAAGTATGACAACAAAGGCTGGGATTCCTGGTTTGCATTTGGATTTCTTGGTTTCTCAGGCCATCCTGAAGGCCTCATTGGGAGAATGGATGGCAGTCTGTGCACTGTTAGCCCTCTGCATATATGGGGCTATACTGTTTGCAGATGAGCCCAAATTTGTCAGCAAAAATGCCATCCATCTGTTTCTTCTGAAGAACCCAGTACCTACATTGCTAGGAGACTTCTATTACTCCATTCATCAGAGGAATAAGAAACAAAGAGGGAAGTTGGTAAGATGTTGTGCTCCTTTGTTTTACACCTGGCTGCTCAGACACCTACCTAAGTCAGATACTTTCTTGAATCCCCACCAACAGAAGAATTGGGCCAAGAGGCTCATTGCTTTGACTTCAGATGATATCAGATGGTGCACCCAGAGCACCAAAGGTAAGGACATTATCACCAGCTGTGGACAATACCCAAATGTGCCTCTGATAGGAGTAAAGGGTTGCATCAACTACAATCCTTTACTGTTTAAGAGACAGCTGGGTTATGCCTTGGTCCACCCTCCCAGAGGACAGGATTTGGATGAGACCCTGTATTGTGAAGTGAAACCTAATTCAGCTGCTGTCAGACAAGCATCCTGGGCTTGGGACAACATCCAGACAAAAGGAGTGGCTATTCTCGGAAGATGTAATAATGTTGCTTCAGCTCAGTACTATGACTGGTCCCGTGCTAGAGCTCAAATTACCAGAATGCCTTTCATCTTGGAAGACATGCCTGGACCATCCACAGTATAGCCAGCAGCAACTGTCAGCCTAGAAGAATTTGAGAAGCTGAAGGAAAGGAATGAGAACTTATCTCAAGCCTTGAAGAAGACTCTTTGGGAAAGAAGTGATGGTCGTCTGGATATTGAGAGATTGGAGAAGCTTAGGGTGGAGCATCTTGCCAAAATTGAGAAGACAGAGGACTACATCAGGAAAGCAAGAGCCGGGGAACAAATATTGAAGAATGTCTGTAAAGAGGCCAAAATTCATAAGGCTAGGACTGAGCTCTATCTGCAAGAGAGTCAGGCTAGGTGGGTCAGAATCACTAAGGCCCGTACACAAGAAGACCAGAAGACTCAAGCCAAGATTGAATAGCTAGAGGCCAATGAGAAGAAGCAGCAAGAAGCTTTGTTGGCAGCCCAAAAGGAGATTTCAGAGTTGAAGCTCAAAGCAGGATTGAAGAGGTCAAAGGACCAGGACAGGCATAAGAAGCTGACCACTGCCATTGCTACCAGGAACCTCCTCATTAGGACCATTACAGAGCACCCAGCTGGTCCAATGACTGAGGCACTCCTGAAGGAGGTCAGAGAGGATGAGTTTGGACTGGATGTCTGATCCTTTGCTTGTTTCCATTTGATGTACTTTTTCGTTTTTGATGTATTTTGACCTTTCAAGGGCATGTATTGTAAAACAAACTATGTATTGCTCCATCATTTGTAATATATTTTGGTTTGTTTTTATTCGGGCCTTCTCTCAACAACATCAAGCATCTTCCTCGAGGTCTGGAAAGGTCAAAACCAAGAACCAAATCGGATACCTTGGAAAACAAATAAGCATACTGCATTGCATACTAACTTTGTTTTTGTTTTGTTTTGTAGGTTTTGTAATTATTATTGTTTCTAACTTTGTTGTCAGTTCAGGAAATATTGCTCGCCGCCGTGTGTTCCCTGTCAACCGCGTGCACCGGTACCCGACTCGTAACAACCTTCCCAGTATTCAAATGGAACAAGTACAGCAGGATCTGACTGAGGTCGGGAATCAGATGGTCAATGAGAGGTTGGAGATGAGAAACCAGATGTCTCAATTCATGCAGTATTGACTGGCTTGGCCCAGAGTCAGGAAAGGTTAAGAGAGCTGGTGGAAAGACAAACTCCCGAGGAGCCTCATCTTGGAACAGGAGGAACTAGCAACAATGAACGGGGCCAGCCTCGTATTGATCCACCAGTGTATGGACCTCATCTGGATCCAGAGGTTAATATCCCGAGGAATGTTCAAGGTAATACTGCTGGGGGCAGAGTCCTACAAGAGGATCCCCAGGAAGAACAGTTCACTGTCATAGGGGCTGGAGATGAAGTATATGACCGGAGATTGGACGAAATTGCTGAAAAGTTAAGATCTTTGGAGTCTCAGAATTCTTTGGGCTTCGATGTGATGGATATGGGACTAGTGGATGGGGTGAGAATTCCCCAAAAATTCAAACCCCCATGCTTTGAAAAGTACAATGGCACCTCCTGCCCTCGCACTCACCTGCAGTCTTTCTTGGGAAGACTCAAGGCTTATACTATGGATGAAAAGTTGTGGATGTTCTACTTTGAAGACAGTCTGACTGGAGCTTCGAGAGAGTGGTATTCACACTTGTCTAGGGCCACCATAAGATGCTGGAAGGATTTGGCTGAGGCTTTCATCCGTCAATATCAATACAACCTAGACATGGATCCCAATAGAACTCTTATAATGGGCATGTCTCAGTCTTCTAGAGAGAGCTTCAGGGAATATGCTCAAAGATGGAGACAGCTTGCTGCTGCTGTCCAACCACCCATGTCAGAAAGGGAAATGGCTGACATGTTCATGAATACATTGCAAGGGACCTACATTGATAGACTGGCTGCTTTTTCCTCTACCAGTTTTGTTGATGTGGTCATAGCTGGTGAAAGGATCGAAAGTCTCTTAAAGATGGGAAAAATTTCCGACAGTGGTGCAAGTTCATCCAGCAATCCCAGGAAGCCTTTTGTGGGACCCCGAAGGGCAGGTGAAACAAATTCCATTCATACAAGCAGGGGCAGGCCCCAATATACTCACCGATCAGTAGCAGCTGTTACCATTCCAGCTCCAATTCCACAACAATCATCATATCCTCAACAACAAAAACCACATTATCAACAACAAGCTCATTATCCGCAACAGAGGTCGTACAACAACAGCAATAGCCACCAACAACAGCGTCCTTTCCAACAAAGGCCATCACAAGCAAACAGGGTAATTGACCCAATCCCAATGTCGTATGCTGCATTCTTGCCACAACTCCTAAAGCTCAACCTAGTTGAGTTAAGGAAATTGGCACCTCCGGATCCCACCAATATGTCAAAGAACTATGATGCAAACGCCAGGTGTGCGTTTCACTCAAACGCACCGGGGCATAATACTGAAAAATGCAGGGCCCTACAGATGAAAGTCCAGGATCTGGTGGACTCGAAAGCTCTCAACTTTGCACCTCCTCCAAACGTCACAAGAAATCTAATGCCTAGTCACAACGGGCCTAGGATTAATGCTATTGAGGAAGGCAAATCATCCACATTAATCACCAGTGTTGCACAAATCCGAACACCCTTGGTTGAAATCAAAGCTCAACTGTTAGAGTGCCAAGTGTTCCCCGGATGCGAGGTCGGCTGTGGATATTGCAACATTGCCGTTAATGGATGTGAGAGACTGAGAAACGGCATTGAGGGTCTCATTAAAGATGGCATTCTTCAGATTACGACAACAGCAACTACAACTCAAACAATTCATTCATCAACAATCCCAGATGCTCCTACAACGTCAGCAACCATTGTTCCAACAGATTCTACTACAACTCCGACAACTGCTCAATCAATCACTTCAACGGATACAAGTTCGGTCACAATTCCTTCTACAACGACAACACCCATTATTCCATCATTTCCTGCTACAACTTCAGCACTCATCCAGTCAACAGTACCATCTGCAACAGTTAATGAAAGTGTCTCAGCAGTTACGATATACTACAATCCTGCAAATGTTCCTTCCAATAACTCACAACAAAATGCCACTCCTGTCAGAGCTCCGGTTACCATATACTATGATCCACACACCATTGTGGTCCCCTCTGCAGCTGCTATCAGTCCGGTCACTATCACAGTGCCTGGGCCAGTTCCTTACGAAAGCAATAATGCCATCCCTTGGCATTATGGCTCAGACCTGTACTGCAAGGGGCAGAAAATCACTTTAGAATCATCAACTTCTTCACCTCAGATAGACAATGTGGGGGGAGGCGGAGGCTTCACTAGAAGCGGACGTCTCTTTGCCTCGCAAATTCCAAGACCCGTTGCTGAAGTAGAAGCTGCTGCTAAGGCAAAAGGGAAGAGCATGGTGCAAGAAGAACAAGTTGCTAAAGAAGCTTTGAAGACTCCTTTTGATCAAGAGGTTGATGAATTCATGCGGATCATCAAAAATAGTGATTATAAAGTGGTGGACCAGCTTCACCAAACACCTTCCAAAATCTTCATACTATCATTGCTAATGTGCTCCGAGGCTCATCAGAACGCACTATTAAAAGTCCTGCACGCAGCTTATGTTCCAGAGGAGATTACTGTCAATCACTTAGAGGCTGTGGTTGGAAATGTCAACGCTAGTCATGGACTAGGATTTACCAACACTGATCTGACAACGGAAGGTCGCAATCACAACAAAGCTTTGCACATTACCTTGGAGTGTAAGGGTGCAGTTCTTTCTCACGTACTGGTAGACACAGGGTCATCCCTCAATGTCCTACCCAAGAAAGCCCTTGTGAAGCTGGAGTATGATGGATTGGCACTATGCCCAAGTAACTTGGTAGTGAGAGCCTTTGACGGTTCTAAAAGATCAGTTCTGGGAGAGATAGAGTTGGCAATAATGATTGGCCCACAGGTTTTCAAAACGACCTTCTTTGTGATGGATATACAGCCTGCCTACAGCTGTCTATTGGGTAGACCATGGATACACGCCGCTGGCGCCGTGACATCAACCCTTCACCAGAAGTTAAAATTCGAGTGGGAGGGCCAAGTCATTACCATTTGTTGGGAAGAGGATATCTTCGTTAGCCAGCTGGCTACTTTCAAATACATTGAAATGGATGGGGAGATCCATGAAACCATGAGTCAAGGGTTTGAGGCCCTTAATATTAATGAAACATCTGCTGTGCTTGGGACTTCCATCACATCATATCAACAAGCCCGGAAGGTTATTGAGGAAGGTACCGCTTAAGGCTGGGGCAAGCTGCTGCCAGTTGAAAAGAAAGAAGACCGATTCGGGTTGGGTTACAGACCAACTCGACAAGATCAACCAGAGGCTGAAAAGGAGCCCAAGTTTGTCAGCGGGGAGATGCTCACCCCGGATGCTGTGAACAATTTGGAAGATTGGTCAGAAGACGAGCGTAACCTGGAAAGCTGGATACGTCCAAGGATCCCGGGAAGCCATGTCTCAAACTGGTCTTCCCAGGAAATTATAAGAGTTACACCTGCAGAGTAATTATTATTTCCTGTTTTTAGAGCATGCATAAAGTCTTGCATCTTGCCCAAGATGCCAGGACTCATTTTGTAATCGGGCCATCTTGTATTTTGTGCAAACGATCAATTAATGAATATCAGGACATCTTTTGCAAATGAGTCTTTTCTTTTCCGCTCACTGTTTTTCATTTTTTATTTTTTGTACAAAAATAAAATGGCAATGTTTTTCAAAATAAATAACTTCATTTTCACTTTTTCTAAACAAAATAAAACTGATCACTAAAATGAACAAATCTAAACCCTTGCAGAGAGTGCCCTCGAGACTGCATCGACAACAACACCGCTATGACTTCGTATGACTTTGACAATCCGATTAATCAAGCCGATGAAGGGGTTGAAGAAGATTATGAGCTACCTGAAGAGCTAGCCAGGTTGTTGAGACAAGAGGAGAAGGTTATCACTCCTCATCAGGAGGAGGTTGAGACAGTTAATCTTGGTACAGAGGAAGACTTGAAAGAAGTGAAAATCGGGGCCCGCCTGCAAGATTCAGTAAAAGAGCAACTGATTGACATGCTTCGGGAATATGTGGATGTTTTTGCTTGGTCTTATCAGGATATGCCAGGGTTGGACACCGACATCGTTATGCACAAGCTGCCTCTAAAAGAAGACTGTCCGCCAGTAAAACAAAAGTTGTGTCGTACTCGCCCAGATATGGCCATGAAAATAAAAGAAGAGGTGCAAAAACAATGGGACGCCGATTTCCTTGCTGTGACCAGTTACCCGCCGTGGGTTGCTAACATTGTACCTGTGCCTAAGAAGGATGACAAGGTGAGGATGTGTGTGGATTACCGGGACCTGAACAGAGCCAGCCCGAAAGATGACTTCCCATTACCTCACATTGATGTATTGGTCGACAATACGGCTCAGTTCTCGGTGTTCTCCTTCATGGATGAATTTTCAGGATATAATCAGATCAAAATGTCACCTGAAGACATGGAGAAGACAACTTTCATCACACCCTGGGACACGTTCTGTTATAAGGTGATGCCATTCGGATTGAAGAATGCGGGTGCCACTTATCAACGGGCTATGGTAACATTATTCCATGACATGATCCACAAATAAATTGAATGTTATGTGGATGACATGATTGCCAAGTCCCTCACAGAAGAAGACCACCTGGTGAATCTGTTGAAGTTATTCAAGCGTCTGAGGAAGTACCAACTGAAGTTAAACCCCAATAAATGCACATTCGGGGTGCGATCCGGTAAGCTGCTGGGATTTATTGTAAGTGAGAAAGGGATTGAAGTTGACCTTGACAAAGTCAAAGCCATTTAAGAAATGCCTGCACTGAAGACCGAAAAAGAAGTTTGGGGGTTCTTAGGTAGATTGAACTACATTTCGAGGTTCATATCTCATCTTACTGCAACCTGTGAACCCTTGTTCAAATTTTTGAGAAAAGAACAAACGGTCAGGTGGAATGAAAACTGCCAAAGGGCTTTTGACAATATCAAGGAATACTTACAAGAGCCTCCAATTCTTATGCCTCCAGTTGAAGAAAGACCTCTAATAATGTACTTGAAAGTATTAGAAGAGTCAATGGGGTGTGTGCTGGGCCAGCATGACGAGTCTGGTCGAAAAGAGTATGCAATATACTACATAAGCAAAAAGTTTACCGACTGTGAACAACGTTATTCACTGCTCGAGAAAACTTGTTGTGCTTTAGCGTGGGCTGCTCTCCGACTAAGGTAGTATATGTTGACCCACACTACCTTATTGATCTCAAAGATGGACCCAGTCAAGTATATATTTGAGAAGCCAACACTTACATTCACAGAATATGACATTCAGTACACGTCTCAAAAGGCCATCAAAGGCAGTGTACTGTCTGACTATCTTGCTGAGCAACCCATTGATGATTACGAGCCTATGAGATTTGACTTCCATGATGAAGACATCATGTTCATAAAAGCAAAAGATCATGAAGAGCCTATTCACACTGAAGGGCCTGACCCAGAAGAAGAATGGACTATGATGTTTGATGGGGCTGCCAATATGAATGGACGTGGTGTTGGTGCAGTACTCATTACACCTAAGGGAGTTCACATGCCTTTCTCGGCAAAAGTCACTTTTAACTGCACTAACAACGAAGCTGAATACGAAGCTTGCATTATGGGTCTTGAGGAGGCCATTGACCTCGGGATCAAGACTTTGACTGTGTTCGGAGATTCAGCTCTAGTAATTAATCAAACCAACGGCAAATGGTACACTCACCAGGATCATCTGATTCCATACCGGGACTATACAAGGAGATTACTGACTTTCTTCACAACAGTCAAACTTGAGTATATCCCTCGGGATGAAAATCAGTTTGCAGATGCTTTGGCTACCATTTAATCCATGATCAAAGTTCAAGCTGCCAACTTTGTGCCTAGGATTTCAGTATCCAGACTTGACAGACCAGCATATGTATTCTCAGTAGACATTGCTAAGGATGATAGGCCTTGGTTCCATGACATCAAATGCTTCTTGGAGGATCAAACATACCCACCTGGGGCATCATCCAATGATAAGAAGACATTAAGAAGGTTGGCTGGTAGTTTCTTCCTGAATGCTGATGGTTCCCTGTATAAGAGAAACTTTGATATGGTACTTCTCAGATGTGTCGATAAGGCAGAAGCAGACTTGTTGATGCACGAGGTGCACGAAGGATCTTTTGGTACCCATGCGGGGGGCATGCAATGGCAAAAAAGTTGTTGAGATCAGGCTAATACTGGATCACAATGGATGCGGACTGTTGTGCCTATGCTAGGAAATGCCATAAATGCCAGATTTATGCAGATAAAGTGCATGTGCCTCCGAATCCTCTAAATATGATGTCTTCACCTTGGCCCTTTGCCATGTGGGGCATTGATATGATTGGCAAGATTGAACCGACTGCTTCAAATGGCCACAAATTCATCCTGGTAGCCATTGACTATTTTACCAAATGGGTCGAAGCAGTTTCGTATGCAAATGTCACCAGGCAAGTGGTAGCCCGATTCCTGAAGAGAGACATCATCTGTCGGTATGGAGTGCCCGAGCGAATCATTACTGATAATGGTTCCAACTTGAACAACAAAATGATGGCAGAACTATGCCGGGACTTCAAGATCCAACACCACAATTCTTCTCCTTACAGGCCAAAGATGAATGGCGCTGTGGAGGCAGCTAACAAGAATATCAAGAAGATTGTGCAAAAGATGGTGGTCACCTACAAAGACTGGCATGAAATGTTACCATTTGCCTTACATGGGTACTGTACTTCAATCAGAACATCCACTGGGGCAATACCGTATCAGCTTGTGTATGGTATGGAGGCAGTCCTACCTGTTGAAGTTGAATTACCCTCCTTACGGGTACTGATGGATGTCAAGTTGAATGAAGCAGAGTGGGTCCGATCCCGGTACGAACAACTGAGTCTGATCGAAGAGAAGAGGTTAGCTGCAATTTGTCATGGGCAGCTGTATCAGAAAAGAATGAAGAAAGCCTTCGATCAGAAAGTCAGGCTTCGGGAATACCAAGTAGGGGATCTTGTGCTGAAAAGACTCCTTCCTCCTCATACAGACCACAGGGGCAAGTGGACTCCAAATTACGATGGTCCATTCATAGTAAAGAAAGTTTTCTCTGGTGGAGCACTGATGCTCAGTATTATGGATGGTGAAGACTTCCTGTCCCCTGTGAATTCAGATGCAGTTAAAAAATACTTCGCATAAAAAATGACCCGCTGGACACAAAAAGAGAATGTAAGTCCAGGCAAAAATAGGGCATCCCGGCGAGTCAAAAACAGAATAAAGGACTCGGGCAAAAATAAGGGAAAATAAATAAAAAAATTTACACCCGTTGAGTTGAAAAGCCGCATTGGACAACTCAGTCAAAAATGGTATCCCGGTGGATTGAAAACCCGAAAGGGCGATCCACGCAAAATAAGGGAATAAGCGAACAACTGCATTCTGAATTTGTCTGTATCACTTACAGCATGGAAAATTTCGAAGGATCAAAGCATCGGTCAGAATCAACCTTCTTCAGAAAGCAAGATGAGAAGAACGTCAAGGTCATACAGGTCATAGAAAAAGGGAAGCACTAAAGCGTCCTCAACATTGCCAACACCTTTTGTTTTTCAATTTGTAACAATCTCCTCATTTCAGGGGATCTATTTCTTTGACTGTACTTGCCAATTCAGGGCACACAAATTAATAAAATCAGATTTTCAGTCACATTTCGTCTCGTACATTTTATTTCCGTTCGCAAAAATGTCCGATGTCCTTAATATAATGATCACGCAAATACAGGTGCGTCTTTTCTAAATTACATGCTTACAGGAAATAGATTCGCTCCAGGAGTGTCTAAATTCCTATGACGGAATCCGGTAAGGGATACCTCGAGATGCTTGTACATTTCTTTGTCACAACAGGATTGTAGGTATTCAGAACACAACATGGGGCATGAAAGCTTCTCCCCAGCAAGCTGCCAAATTTCCATCTCCTCAGCACATCTTCCAAACAGCACCAGAGCTGCTTTCTCCCCAGCTGAGTTGCCAGACTGCATCATCTTCAACAAATCACAGAAGTCTCTAGGAAGATCATTCGGTGATCTTTCCTCCTTAGTCGGATGTTAGACAGGGAACCATCCCCCCACAGAGTTTCAGCCTCTATCCAGAAGAGCAATGTCAAACGATCTAACAACAAAGTGACGAAAGCTTCCACAGACCCAACTGGGCTCTCCATTTCCAAGGATAGGTCTATCAGTGACCTATTTCCCCGAGCAGAATCATATATGTTAGATCTACCGATGATCTCATACCCAGCTGGGACATTCCCTTCAAGCAGATCAGCCCGAGATCTTCACGACGACGGGATCCAAGTCCCGGATCGGTATCTTTGCATAATCATAGCATTCACATCATATTTCCCCTCAGAGCATAGCATTTCGTCTAATACGGAGCATTACGGCAAAAATCAAACATATTGCATAATCACAAGTCAGGTTCGAACCAGTCACCTGTAAATACCAACAATATCACATCAGTAATATGCAAATACATCTCAAACTCCCCGGCAGAAAGACAAAGCGTCCCCTTTGCGCTCTCAAATACAAATATATGCTCCTTTGGCAATTGTCTGTGTCATCATTCCCCAGTAAAGTCGCCCAAACAAACAGATATCTATGCACTCGTTGAACACTCGTCTGTGCCTCACTCATATTTACTTTTTACTCATACAAATACTCGTCCATATCTTGTATACACTACTTATCTTCCTCAGATTCGACACTCATCCGTGTTCTTTGTTAACCAGTTTGTACTCGTTCGTACCATCATCTCTGAACATGCGTCGGCAGTTGTTTCTACCGATACTCGTCCGTATCATGGTCCTAAGGATGCTCGTCCGCATCTTTAATTTATACACCGTGTCAAACGCTTATATCTTCTTGAATTTAGACATTCGTCTGTGTCTACCATTCCCCAGAAGAGTCCCCGGCAAATCCCTATAAATTACTTCCTTTCTATCTGACATTCGTCCTGTGTCATGATACTTTTCGGCAGCCGTATCCTGCCAGGTGATCGTTCTTCACCTTTGTGATGATCTTCCTTCATCATTCTTTCTGGAACCCTCTTCTATCCGACGTTCGTCCTATGTCGTGATATTTTAGCAGTCGTACCCTGTTAGGTGATCGTCCTTCACCCTCTTGATGATCGTCCTTCATCATTGTTATCTGATGGCCGTCCCCATCATTGATCTTATTTATCTGACATTCGTCCTATGTCATGATAAACCCTGAGAGCAGCCGTACCTTACTAGGTGATCGTCCTTCACCTCTTGATGATCGTCTTTCATCATGCTTATCTGATGGCCGTCCCCATCATCGACCTTTTCTATCCGGCAGTCGTCCTATGTCGTGATGCTTGTGGCAGCCGTACCCTGGCAGGTGATCGTCCTTCACCTTTTAGATGACCGTCCCTCATCTTACCCCCAACGGAGCAGCCGTCCCCTGCTAGGTGATCGTCCTTCACCTTTGATGACCGTCCCTCATCATTTATTTCCTCCACCCGATGGTCGTCCCCATCATTTACCTTTAATCCCCAGAGAGTCTTGTTGCTTTACCTGATGGTCGTCTCCATCATGATATCTTTATTTCCCCAGCATGTCAGTCGTCCCCGTCATTGCTTCATCCCTGGCAGTCGTCCCCTGCTCAACGGTCGTCCTCCGTCGCCCGCACTTTATAATCATACTTCACTTCCTTTTACAATCTATATCCCTTTTCTTCTTCACAACCAGTGAGTGCAAAATTTGGACTGTCTTTGGTATTCAACCACAAGTTATCTTGTTTGCCTGTTAAGTCGCTGCTTACATCCTACACAGTTAACTCATGTTTGAATAGGGGCAGCTGTAAACACCCTAAATTTGCCCTCACTCATTTCACCATGGCTTTTGATTCTTTTCATTTGCATAAATTCAATCATAGCATATCATATTGCATTTTTGCTTCACTGCATTGGTTCTAAGTCATCTGCATCTAGGGTTTGTGATCTGAACAATCCCTGAGCCATCTGAGCCCCTCCAAAGGTCTTCAATTATCTTAAGAGGGTCCATGTATGTTAAAGCATCATATTATATCCTCCCAAGGTCAAGGAAGTCAAAGAATCACAAGAACTGAGAAAGGCATGGAAGCAGAGCCAAACTTAACTGCACAGATGACCTGAAATTAGGGTTTTGGTTTCAGAGGCCATAACTCCAATTTTTTTAGTCATTCTTGTTTCTATGGGTCTCTATATGGTGTAAGGATCCTGCATACCAATTTTCATGAAGAAATTCAATGGGGAAGGCATCTGATCAATAGATAACTTCTTGAGCAAGTCAGTGCAAAATCAGGGCATCTGAGGCCCCCATTCATCCAACCAAAGGGTCTTCTCCATCATTTTTAGTGTATATGATCTTTATTTGATCTTATAAGAAGTTAGAGGTTCACAAAATTGAAGAATCTCAAGCCATTTGCAAAGTTGCCATTTTGGGAAAGTGACTTGTAATGCAAACTTGCCATTTTGGGAAAGTTTTTCAAACTCCTCTTTTTGATTCAAAAATGCTTCAAATGAAAAATTCTTGGTCATGAAAGTTGTATATTGGATCATTCCCTTTTCAAAAAGTACAAGAACTTGACCTAATTCATCATAGAACTCAAGTTATGGCTTTGCAAAGTTGGGAAAAATCACTAAAATTCTTCCCTCTTCCAGCATTATTCTTTAAGCCTCATAGTCTTGAGCTTCACATTCTTCCCTTACACTGATACTTCTCCATTTCACTTCACATCTCTTTTACACTGACACCTGTACATTCTTTTCCAGCTTTTGCACACAGATAACACTGACACTACCCCTTTAAAATACAAACTTTCAAGCATGGATCCCGTCGGGTACGACGGACAATCTGGGTGCTAATACCTTCCCAGGTTGTAACCAACCCCCTTTCTCAGTTTCTCTGGTTCGCAACCGTCTTATCCATCTTCTTTCTAGGTTTATGCAGCATTACCTTTCCTTCGGGATAAAAATGCCTAGCTGGCGACTCTATTCATTTCTTCCCTTTCGCCGACCGTTCGCGTCTGTACCCCTCTTGACCGGGTGTCATTTGGTGGGAGCGACAGGTTACCTAAGACTGTAAGAGGTAATGATTTGATTTGGGTAATTATTGAACGGTTAACTAAGTCAGTACACTTCTTGCCGATGAAGATTAACCATTCCATGCAAAGGTTAGCTGAGATTTATATTGAAGAAATTGTGAAGTTGCACGGTGTACCTTCAAGTATTATATCGGATAGAGATTTGCAGTTTACGTCGAGGTTTTGGAAGAGTTTGTAGGATGCCTTGGGAACTAAGTCGAGGATGAGTTCTGCTTATCACCCGCAAACGGATGGTCAGACGGAAAGGACAATCCAATCTTTAGAAGATTTGCTAAGAGCTTGTGTATTGGATCAAAGAGGGTCTTCAGATAGTCATTTGCCGTTAGTCGAGTTTACATATAATAACAGTTTTCATGCTAGTATTGGAATGGCTCCATATGAAGCGTTGTATGGTAGACGTTGTCGTACCCCATTATGTTGGTACGTGTCAGGAGAGAGTTTGGTGCTCAGGCCAAAGATTGTCCAAGAAAGAACTGAAAAGATAAAAATGATTCAGGAAAGGATGAAGACGTCACAGAGTCGTCAAAAGAGTTATCATGATAAGAGTAGGAAATCACTTGAGTTCCAAGAGGGAGATCACGTGTTCTTAAGAGTTACTCCTATGACAGGTGTGGGAAGAGCTTTGAAGTCTAGAAAGCTCACTCCATGTTTTGTCGGTCCGTATCAGATTATGAAAAGGATAAGAGAGGTTTCCTATTGAGTGGCTTTACCACCCTCACTTGCGAATTTACATGATGTATTCCATGTGTCGCAGTTGAGGAAGTACATTCTGGACCCATCGCATGTAATACAGGTTGATGATGTTCAGGTGAGGGATAATCTGACGATTGAAGCTTTACCGGTAAGGATTGATGGCAGAGAATTGAAGCAGCTGCGAGGTAAAGAAATTGCTTTGGTGAAAGTATTGTGGAGTGGACCAGCTGGAGAAAGTTGGACTTGGGAGCGGGAAGATCAGATGAGGGAGTCGTATCCAACTCTGTTAACTTCAGGTAATTTTCGAGGACGAAAATTCTTTAAGTAGGGGAGAGTTGTAACGCCCCAAAAATCTAAATTTTATTATTTATCTATTTATTTAATTTATTTAGAAAGGATTGGAGGTTTTGGATAAATTTGGAAGATTTTGGGAGAAAAAGAGTATTTTTATAATATAAATAATTAGTGTGTTATTATGCTCTTATTATTATTATAAAATATTAAGAAAGGGTAAGGTGGTAATAAGAGGAAAAAGTAAGGATATGTTTGGAAAGTCATAAACTGGGATAATTTATCACAAGAGGGAATACGATCAGTTTTCTGACATTATCGTGTTTTTGGAGAAGGAGAACTTTGAAGGAAAAAAAGGGGGGAAAAGAGGAATCTCATAGTCAGGGAGTTACGAAGAATCTTGGACAAGAGTGTCAATCTTTGGATTTCTCTAAGGTAAGGGGAGTCTTTATAATCTATCGTAATTTTATAGAGTTTGGTTTAGGAATAGATATAGGTTCTTGTAGATTGTGAATAATTTGTTGTGTTTTATGAGTTAGATTGATTTAGAATGTTATGTGTTGTTATATGTGAATTGTATGAACAATTGATGCATTATGATGTTGTAGAAAATTGGTTTTTGGTGGAATTTGAAGTCAAAACGCAGTAGAAAAATGTTTTGAGAAAAGTGGGTTTTGTCGCACTCTGACACGGGCCGTGTCACACGACCCTGGCACCCATGTCAGCCTTTTGGATGCTTTAAACATGATTTTTTTGACTATAGGTTTCCTGACACGGGCAGTGTCACACGACACAGCCACCCGTGTCAGCCTTCTGGTTTTGGGGAAAACAATTTTTGGACTCAGTGTGCCTAACACGGGCAGTGTCACACGACACGGCCACCCGTGTCAGACCACTATGTTATGAGTTTTTGTTGTGTTTTGATTAATTAAGCGTGGGCCTCTGACACGGTAAGCCGTGTCAGACATCTGTTTTGGTGATTTTTGATGGTTTGTACTGCCTTTTTGGGCCGATTCTTGTAATTGAATTGGTTATTGATGTATTGATTATAAAACATGATTACTTGTTGTTTTAGTTGCTGGAATATGAAATGAATGATGCGCATTTTGATTTCTCGATGAATTTTTAAGGTGTAACACATCATTGCATTTCATGACATTCTCGATGGGGCTTCGTCCTATTTGATCACTTTAATCACATTGTGTGGATTGAAGTGATTCAGTGATTACGATGTGCTCCCTTGTGGAGGTTTGATGGTCATGTATCCATCTCACGATGAAATTGGTACCACATGCATATGACGCATTTCATAGTAGCTGACATCACTTTGTAAGAGATGTATTGTTTTAGAGATTGTGTTTGCTTGATTTATTTGTATTCCATATCTTTATATTATTATGATGAATTATGATCACTCACCCTGCCTGCTTGGAAATGTTACCTCCTTCGTGGGTAACTTGCAGATGATAAATATTATCCTTGTGTTGCACCCCAAAATTTTCCCTCACAATACAAGACTTTGTGTTCTCTGAAGGTTCACAAGGTTCACAAGCTTCCCAATGCTTACAAGACCTTTCATGAGGTTCATGAAGTCTACAAGTTACTTTATGAAGTTCACAAGGTTCACAATACAAGACTTTGTGTGCTAAGAAGGTTCACAAGGTTCACAAGTTCCACAATGCTTTCAAAACCTTTCATGAGGTTCATGAAGTCTACAAGTCACTTTATGAAGGTTCACAAGGTTCACAAGCTTCTCAATGCTTTCAAGACCTTTCATGAGGTTCATGAAGTCTACAAGTCACTTTATGAAGGTTCACAAGGTTCACAAGCTTCTCAATGCTTTCAAGACCTTTCATGAGGTTCATGAAGTCTACAAGTCACTTCTTGAAGGTTCACAAGGTTCACAAGATTCACAATGTTTACATGACCTTTCATGAGGTTCATGAAGTCTACAAGTCACTTCATGAAGGTTCACAAGGTTCACAAAGTTCACAATACCTCCCATGAGTATCACAAGACATTTTATGATGGTTTACAAGGTTCACAAAGTTCACAATTGGTCAGAAGAGTTGACAATTCCCTCAGACAATGCACCTCCTAAGCAGTGCATCCAAAACTAGGGTTTTGACTTTAATCAGGCTAAATGAACTTCCAAGACTTCAAGTGAGCTTCATAACATCTTATATGTGTGTAAGAACCCCCATGACAAGTTTCAAGACTTTTCTCAAAAGTTTGCTCAGTCAGATGATCAGATAAGTCAAAATCAGTCAATGCAGTTAAAAAGTCAAACTGAGGTCAACTGTGGTCAAACCAAAGTCAAATTTCATGCTTTTTTGCCAACATCAAGTATGTGAAGTAAAATTCATCATTTGATCAAGGGTTGATCATGATTCATCAAGGAGATTTCAGATCATCAAGAATCAGGAGTTTCTAAATTAGGGTTTCCTTAGTAAAAGTCAACTGAACTTTGACCAGCCATAACTTTCACATACTTCATCACCAAGTCTCCACTCAAAGCTCATTTTGAAGGAAATTGAATTCTCTACAACTTTGTGTCTCACAAGCCAAGCCCAAAAATGCTTCATTTGGAAGGTATGAGCTAAGACATTATAGGTCCTTTTGAAAGTCAACAAAAAGTCAACAACTTCAAAAGGGCATAACTTGAGATTGGTAAATGATATGGACATGAAACCAGTGGGGTTGGTTAGAGGACTCTTCAAGCTTTCCAAAATGTCCAATAACACCCTCATAGCATTAAAATTTAAGGATATGTGCCCTTGCAAAGTTGGGAAATTTTGAGTTGGTTTATGATGAAAAAGGAGGTCTAAAACCAATTTCTTCCAAATGGGCTTGCCAAATGATGACCCAATCCATACATTGACTTCATGCACGACCCAAACCATTAAAAATCAGAATTTTTATTATTTTATTTTTATTTATTTTGATTTAATTCATTAAAAATCATTTTAAATAAAAATAAAATATGAAAATGTAATATTTGATGGTGATTGAGCTTCTAGAAAGTCTTAAATGTTGATTGGAATTGAAGAGGAATGAAATCATAAGATTTGTCCAAAAATAGCAAGCCTTCATACAAGAATATTGGATTTTAAAGGCATGATCAATTTGGATCTTTTCATATCAATTTTTCCACATGATCAATCAATTTTATTGACCTAATTCAATCACCTATAAGTACTAAACATAACCCTATTGCAAAGCAACGAATTTCAGCAGCCTCAAAGGTAAGTTCATACCTCAAAAATCCCTTCCAAAACTCACATTCGGTTTCGGATTTCCAGAGCTTTAAAAGGTATTTTGAGGACATGGCCATGACTATGGGACATCACTGAGTCATCATCAATCACCATTTGCATCCAAAGCCTCATGAATTGCATAACCCGAGCAAAACTTTATCCTTGAATATGATTTTTCGATTCCATTGATTGACTGCATTTGACTTGTTTTTTATTGTTTGATGATGTTTATGATGAACCTTAGAACGATTCTGGGCTATTCAATTAAGTTTTTCGTGCAGGTATGAGAATTCACCATGATTAGGGTTCACGGCCCCCTTTAGGGTTTCATGGTTCCATCATGATAAATGGATTCTAAAAACGTAGGACAATTGCAAAATTCAGTAGCAACTCAATGACATAATTAATTTTGTGAAATTTGGCTGTTTGGTTGAAGTTTGTGATTCGCAGGAATGAAGAACACGCAGGAGATTTCGCAGGTAAAGTTGCATGAAATTTCGCAGGAAATTTGGAGAAGAAGAAGCTAGTTGGCGCGCTAAAAAAAAATTCAAATTTTGATTTAGAATATTTTATGTTATCTTGTTGGTTTGTGTCGCTCCCGGGATTTTCATCCTAGTACAAACGCGAAAGTGGCGCGGAAAAGGTTAGAGTCGCCAGCCATACATTTTTATCCCAAAGAATGGGAAAGGTAATGTTGCACAAACCTGAGGAAGAAGGAAAGGACAAGGTCCTGCGAACCAAAGATCTGAGTTCGGGAGTCGGTTACGACCTGGGAAGGTATTAGCACCCCAGATCGTCCGTCGTACCCGACGGGATCCACGCTTGCTTGTTTGTTTCAAAGGGTGAGAAAATAAGATGCTGCTGAATAAAACCGCTACTGGAATAAAGGGAATGGAAAATGAGAAAGGAATAAGAAGAGAGAATGGAAAGAATGGGGAAAATGTAGGGAAAATAAAGAATGTGCTCGAACGGGCCCTACCCCGCTGCCTACGTACCTCATCGGGATAATGAGGATCAGAGTCGACGTAGTTCGCCTAACCTAGGCGGGAACTATTTGTTTGTGTTTTTTATGCTGGAACTGCGTATGTCTATGCTCAGGTGTTGCAGGCTCGTCTGGTACGAGTGCGTTTACCGTCTTGCATGAAAGACAAGTCGTCGCAAGTTCGCGTTGTGAGTGAATGAGATGAGAAAAGAAGTTCCCGCAGGATAGTCGTTTATTGTTTGTTTTTGTCTTTTTAAAAGAAATGTTTTGAATTTGTTTGTGAACAGTCTTGTACTAAGACCTATCCATCGCGGGAAGTATTTACACCTCGCCCCGAAACAGGACGCGTATAAACACTCCGCAACAAAGTCTCGTGTCGTACAAGATTGTTCGGTTTTTTTATTAAGTATTTTATTGCTTTTCTTTTGAGATGAGAAAGAGAATGACTCAAGTTGATAAAAGGAAAAATCTAAGGGACTAAGACTCAATCCTAATTTTTATGTTTATTTATATGGGAGATCCTATGGTTAATGAGGTTTGCTAATCCTAATGAGAAAAAGGAAAAGAAGAAAAGAGAACTAGAAACTAACTTACTTCCTAAGGAAGTTAAGTTGTCTCTAAAGAACAAGAGGGAACCTATGAACAAAGCACAAAGTACTAAGGCAAAGACAATTAAAAATGCATAAGAGATAGGAATGAAGTAATGCTTACCTCAATCTTCCCCCCTACAAAACAAAAGTTAGCATGACAATGCATATTGAAAGTAACATCAAAGCATGAAAGCGATTAAGTACCATAAACGTCCTAGAATGGAACTAGGGTTCAAAATAAGACCTAAGTCTAAAGGTGAAGGTACCTAAAGGTTACATAACTTCTAAAGTCAGTAGCTACATGATATAGATCCCTAAGGATGCTAGGATACCCCACAAGATCAAACTATGTCAAACTATGTACAAAAAGTTTACATAAATCCACCTAAATGCAAGTTAAGGCTCATGGATGAAGTATGAATGCATATGGCTTACAAACATGAATTAATACATGGAATGAACATAAAAGTCAGTAGTGAATGCTTATTAAGATGTGCGAATGGATATATAATCATGGATGCCATGGATTAGGCATATGGAGAAATGAGAAGAATATGTGAGATGAAATGGAATAAACATCGCATAAGATCGCACATGATGAAAGTTAAGGAAGTATGGCATGTGAATATGCATGAAATGATTATGGGTCAGTAGAATACAAGTTATGAGATGCCATTAGAATGCATGAATAGGCACTAATGATTTTCACATAATTCAAGTTAAACATGAGAAGAGATTAACAAACCGTTTAAGTTAAACTAAATCACATAAGTATGCACTTTGAAACACTAAAACAAACCAAATGAGTTTGGTTCAAAAAGTGACCTATGACTGGAATTAAAGACATACAAATGACCTATAATCAACTCCTAAAAGCTACCAAAAAGTTCCTCAATCAAATGGCATGAATGCCTTCTTAACACTTAGGTTATGCGACACATAAACACATGAATCAACCTAGGATCTAGGTGACATGGAAAAATAGCAAAAAGCCTTTAAAAATTATAAAATTAAATCCCTGGAATAATATAGTGATTATCTTACATGGTCCAAAAGGATTATACAAAATTATGCACCAAAGTGCCAAAACAATTCCTTGACTAGCAAGGTAACAAATCACGATCATCGAAAAACAACTCCACAAAGTGGATCAAAAAGGGCATCTAAAATTATGAAAAAAATGCCTAAGGAGCATCAAAATGTCATAAATTACAGTGATTAATCACACACAAAAAATAGGTTTCACACCTATGGGGAAAAAACGATTTCGGTCCCTTATGCCAAAACACTCCCTTTTTGGGACAGCTTGTGAACTAAAATCCAGATAAAATATTAAAACCACCCAAATCTGGAAATAAAAAATATGACAAATTAATTAAGAGGATAAGGGTCACTCATGAATTTTTTCCAGAATTTTATCTCACCTAAAACTATTTTTAATAAATGTTACGAAACGGACAAAAAAGTGAATCTTAAGGGGAAGTAAAAGGAAACCATCCTAATGGTTCTTAACCTAATCCCTAAGTTTCGAAATCGATACATATCATCGATAATCACAAATATAACCAATGCCTCAGGTGGGAGGGCTCAGATGCATCTTAAATTATATGGTCCTAAGCCGCATACGACTAGAATGATACTTAAAAACCGAAAACGTCGAAATTACTTACTTGAATGACATGCCGATTCTTTACATAAAAGAAATCCAAAAAAAAAACCTTAAGCAAGGTCTTGTAGTCTCCTATGAGCAAAATAAATGCTCATCTTCCATAATCACTTTGTAAAACTTTTCCGTAATCGAAATCGATGAATATCAATCAAAAAGACATGAATATTCATCCAAAATTAATTCAAAACTACAATTAAAATCTACAAAGAAATTACTGTTAAAATTTCCAAGAGAATAATCAAGCTACAAATCCAAAATTATCAATAATAATAACACACCATTATTAATAACCATCTTCTATTAATTAACAAAAATAATAAGAAAAATAATATGGATAAGGGGTGCGGATCAGTAAATTAGCGGTGCAAGAAACATTTACATGGCCAAAAGGCCCGATACCAATTTCCATACTTGCAAGGGGGTGAGAACCGAAAGTAGATGTTACAGATGTGGCTTCCATGGAAAAACTGTTGGGCCCAATCCAACCCTGTTGACCCGTTGGCACACATTTAACCTAAAATCACATGAACAAACATTGCCTTCTTCTTCCTTTTCTCCGCCGTAATTCCTCTTGTCCACAACCAGTCACAAATTCCTCACGTCACAAGCTTTTCCGCCGTCGTGGCTCCATCATCATCATCTCGGACCTCATCCGTTCGTCCAAACTTCCTTGCCGCGATTCACCCACCTTCATCCCTTCCGCCCGTCACCTTCCACACCTCTACGTCTTCATGATTTACCTTAACCTTATCGCCGCTCATGATGCCGAAAGCAAACAACTCAGCCACTGTGAACAACATACCTAAATCCTTCGCAACAAATCCGGTTAACAGAACCTCATTCCGACCTACGTTGCGGCGGCACAGGGAAAAGGAAGAAGTTGAGTGACCCTCCCCTAATTCGATGCTCTCCGGGTAAAATTGCAAATTCCTTCATTAGGTTTTGATGCTGTTCTTCTTCTATACATCTTCAGAGTCGAATCGAATGCGATTTTCAAACACAACCTGCATCACGAATCCAAGTACACGAGAAAGGTAAGTATTTCGGATTCCAATCTCTTCATCGTTCCTCTTCTTCAATGCTTCTGGTTTATGTTGAGTTGCTGCAATTTTGAATCTTCCTTCTGGTTTGGGATCGTGTTCTTCTTTGTGTTAATTGATTTGTTGATCGTTGATTCGGTTCTGGGAATTTTCTTGATCTTGTACAGGTTGAAGATGATTGATGATGTTGTTGATATTGGTTCATATTGTGATGAACTTTGCAGGGAAAGATTGAAGTTTTGCTTTTTGATTGAAGGAGATTGGTGGAAGATTGTCGCAGGTTATTGAGAGAGAGTGATGCGGATTACAGAAGTTTTTGTGGCTGAAGAGAGAGATGGTGATGGAATTGGATCTGCCGAATCCGTAGGTGATGAAGGTTTTCTTTTGTTTCTGACTTTCTTTTCCTTGTGTTGTTCTTGGTGTATTGACACCATCTTTTTCACTGATGCACTATTGAGTTTCTGATAATTATCCTCTCCATCCTGATTTTCTGCCATTTTTGCTGTTAGGAAAATCGAGGAAAAAAAAGGTCCTCAATCTTGATGAATGAATCTCCTTTTTGAAGATGAGGGTGATGGTCAAGATGAAGGTTGGTGAGAAGTTCTGTTGAATATCCTTTCAGTGAGAATTTTGAGAGGAATTGATGAAGATTGGTGAGGGTTCGTTGATGTAGATAAAGATGATTTTTAGATGATTGTAGGTTGGAGCAAGAGTGCAAAAGAGAGTTTTTTCTCTGAGCTTGAAGATTGGGCTCTGTTTTTGTGAAGAGGCTTTTTTTTTTTTTTTTTTTTTTTTAAGAAATGTTCACTGTTTTCGGTTATGTATATCAGCTGAATTTTCCTCAACTGTTTCTGTTATGATAACTGACCTCTTTTTCTGAGATGTAACTGAGTTTATATTCTGGTATGTAACTGAATTCTTCTTCTGCTGTGTAATTGAGTTTTTTTCTCCTTCAGTTTCTGTTTGGGAATTCACTGATTTTTTCTCCACACTGAATTGTCCTTTTGTCCCCTTTTGCAGTTCGGTTTTGTTAAGCCTTTGTAACCGAATTTGGATCCTGATTTTTCAGTCATCAATTATCTTGTTTATGAGTTTTTTATGAGCTTTTTTTTTAGTGAAAATTAACTCCTAAATGAATATTTTCCACTGAATATTTTTCTCCTAACTACATAAGAATTGATTGTGAAAATTGGACTTGTGGGAAAAAAAAGTTATTTAATTGTGGTAATGTGGTAATGGGCTTATAAGCTTTGGGCTAGACAAAAATGCATGATTGATATTTTATTTGTGAGAAGGATTAAAAGGTGGATACATGTTTGGATTAGTGGGTTAACAAAAATGGATAAGACGAAATGAAGTTACGTTAGAACCATAGTAAACGGTTAATGGATTGACAACCCTGGATAATGAAATACGAATTCTAGAGAATCAATGTCTTAACAGACTTAATCCACACCTTGTTTCCAAACCAAATCAAACTTGCACTCTTCATGAGCCTTCTAACTTTAGTCAACAAAGGTCGATTAACCCGCACCATAAGTGACAAACAATCATAAGCTGAGAGAAACGCAATTCCCTAACCACAATGAAACCTTTAATGAATTATCCATAAACCTACCACGAATAAAACCCTAAATCCCTTTTGAGATGCCTCCTGATAAAAACGACCTTATAAAAGAGAATAAAGCTCAATGTAGCCTTGAGGAGAACCCTAGCACCATTAATCCCTGTTGAAGGACCCCTTTTTTTTTTTGATTCCCACCAATGAAATTTTGAACCTCTGAAATGGGAAAACACTCATGATAATGTGAATCCAATCCTTGCTCCAACTTGATTGAAGTATGGACCCGCTGAACCAACCCTGGATAATAACTTAATCATCTCTGGATAAAGCCAATTCAAATTGCCAGAAATCCTTTGATCCCATGCCTTCGGAGCCCAATGCAAAATGCGTGATTGCGACTGCCATGACCTAATGGAATATGCAGATGAAATGCGAAGCGATAAGCCAGTTAGGACACAAAGAATGAGGGCAAATTTTGAGGTATTACAGCTGCCCCTATTCAATCATCTGCAGACCTGAACGAATAATTGCAACAGCTTTTAGACGTTCAAGGTATGGAGTGATTGAATACTCGAATAAAACCTGAAAATTTGCACACTGAGGGTAATGGCAATGCCATCCCCATTTATTTGTTTATGTATTTTTTGTTTTTGACCTCTGAATAGGTAGCGGAACATAAGACCAGGTGAAAATATACTAGGAAGAATGCCATCCTCGAACGACAACTCACAAGGGATCCTCGAATCCAATACTAAAACCATCCTGGAATAGAAACACGATAGTATATCGGCCGTAGGCGATAACCATCAACAACAAAGACTGACCTCGGACAGACTTTGCAAAAGAGACAAACTGACCTCGATCAATAAGCTCAAAAAAAGTGAACCACTATCCTCGAATAATAGCCACACAACAAGACCGACCTCGGAAGGACTTGAAGAAAAGAAATGTCATCCACGAGTGACAAATCAAAAGATCCTCGGATCTAACACGAAACCATCCTCGAATGGAGACGCAAAGGTATACCAGCCTCGACTGATAACCAAACACAAAGCTGACCTCAGACAGACTTTGCAAAAGAGACAAACTGACCTCGATCAATAAGCTCAAAAAGTGAACTACTATCCTCGAATAATAGCCACAACAACAAGACCAACCTCGGAAGGACTTGAAGAAAAGAAATGCCATCCTCGAATGACAAATCAAAAGATCCTCGGATCTAACACGAAACCATCCTCGAATGGAGACGCAAAGGTATACCAGCCTCGACTGATAACCAAACACAAAGCTGACCTCAGACAGACTTTGCAAAAGAGACAAACTGACCTCGATCAATAAGCTCGAAAAGTGAACTACTATCCTCGAATAATAGCCACAACAACAAGACCAACCTCGGAAGGACTTGAAGAAAAGAAATGCCATCCTCGAATGACAAATCAAAAGATCCTCGGATCTAACACGAAACCATCCTCGAATGGAGACGCGAAAAAATGAGACTGTTGAAACAAAACTCAAGTACGAGACCATTGTACTTAAATGGAGACTCGAAAGGAACGGGATCGTTGTACTTAAACGAGAGCCCAAAACGCAACCGTTGTACTGAAACGGAGACGCGAACAAATGAGACTGTTGTACTGAAACAAGACTCAAAGACGAGACCATTGTACTTAAATGGAGACTCGAGAGGAACGGGATCGTTGTACTTAAACGAGAGCCCAAAGCGCAACCGTTGTACTGAAACGGAGACGCGAAAAAAATGAGACTGTTGTACTGAAACAAGACTCAATTGGGGATAACAACAAGACTTGGTAGAAGCATCCACCCCGGGAAATGAAGTTGCATTCTGTGGGGAACACTTCAATCTGATTGGAGATGTAACGGGTCTTATGTAATATACCTCAAAACTGGCCCATGCCGGTATGCATATGTTTGGATTTATGGCGTAATGCTCCATGACGATGGAAATGCTACGCTTTGGAGGATGCAAATGTAATGATGATTACTGGATGCAAATGCAAATGCAAAAGGGGTCTCCCGATGAGGAGAAAGCAGGTATCCCAGATAACTTGGCTGGGGAGAAACGATGATCACTGCATTGATCTGGTTCGTCCTGATGAGGAGGAAACAACTCTGCGGGGAAAGCTGTTAACAATTCACTGGCTCTGAATAGCTGCCACTGCCAAAAATAAATTGGACTTTGAGATTGGATCGCCAAGACCCTACTGGAGATGGACTCATTTTGAACTCTGATGGGGAAATGAAGACCTCCTGACTTGGCTGAGAACGAAGGCATGACACTGCTGAGGAAGCAACTGCTGGGGAGGCAAAACACTCCTTATACTGCTGAGAATTGCCCCTGTCTGAAGGGAAACTTCTACTTGGGGATGACACCCACCTTCTGCTACCTTGCTGGGAGAAACTTCAACTTCCACTTTACTGGGGATGATGGAGGATGTCAATGATAAAGCTTCCTGGTGAAGATAAAAGTTTAAGTTGCCACTTACCGGGGATAAGAAATAAATCCTCTCATGTTGGGAATGAGAGATGTAAGGCGTCTCATGCTGGGGATGAGAGACGATGATACCCTTCTGATCAAGAAGTAACTTTCGCTCTGCCACACAGCTGGAGAAGGGGTTGTCTAATGAGACTTGCTAAGTAATTTTGATCAATGAAGCTTGCTGATGAAATAACTCTTGAAGTACTGTGCTGACAATGGCTTTGCTTCCAGCCTCTGGGTTGATAGATCGCCACCTAACCATGATTGAATAATGGTTCTCTGAAATTTTCAACTCGCCTCCGACTAGGATTTGTCAAAAGATAATGTCTCAAGAGGATTTTACAGAAAACTGACATACAAGATGCCTCAGTGTCTTCAAACTCTTGGAGAGATTCGTCGGATCTCGAAATAACTGCCCCAGACTGCATGGTCTGTGCAAGAATTTTCCTCACGAGGATTCATGAAAAACCTCATATCACTGTGAGATATTCTGCCCCAGTATATTGAACCTTGGGTAGGTGCTTCTGATTAATCGTCTTCAGGAGAAAGTAACTTCCAGTGCTCTTGGGGTGGCCTGCCCCAGTACAAGTCTTGAAGCGATCACCTCTGAATGACTGCTTTGAAGAAAACACCTATGCCAATCGTTCTTTGAGAGATTGGATCTCGAAGTGATTGCCCCAGTTTGGCTGAAATTTGAATAATGCTTCCGCCTGATGGCTCTTTGAGAGATTTGAATCTCGAAGTGATTGCCCCAGCTTGGTTGAATTTTGAAGAAATTGCTCGACGTGATTGCCCCGGCTTAGTTGGCTCTTACCACGACTGTCGGGAAAGTCCCTACTCAATGGAGTCTTCTTGAAAAGTGCGCCTCGATAGATTGTCCTTTGGAAGTTTTAGCCTTCTCAACTCGGCAAGATTAAGCTTCTGGACTGAAGTTTCGTATGTGAATCTTTATGATGCCCAACAAATATATGCAAGCAAAAAATGTTTATTTTTGAGAATGAAAATTCTAATGCAACACACATGTTAATTTTGAAGTTTTACTGTAAAAAGATGTCGCAAACTTTTGTGAGTGAATCACTGGTTAAGATACGACATTAACTTTTGAATAATAGAAAGTATGCACATGCAACACCAACAAAGAACTTTTAGCACAACTCATAGGAGTCAAGAACGCGATCTCGTGGTAGTACGCTCTCAAAAATAACCCTGTTTCAATTAGGACTTTTGAGGGTTGTATCGTGGCCTAGTTCACGGTTATAGAAACAAAGGATATAGGCTCGAAATTTATTTGTGCCCACCCATCTTCGTAATGTTCTCCATTCCTATGTTCAGCTAGCTTGGCACAAGCGCTCACCTTTCGAAAAGGGGTTTTGTGATGATTGAGGAACCAATTACACTAACGGTTTAAGCACCACTCAGGTTGTTGTTTGGAGTCAGTCATCCCTTTGTCTTTCGTGTCTGTGCCACACGACTTTGTTCTTGTTCAAGGATCTTTCTTGTGTAATCCTTTACGTCTTTTGATTTTGCATTATTTTCTTATCCCTAACTTTTGCCTGGACTGATTCTTGTGAATCTTTGATTGTGAAGTCCAGCGGGATGCCCTATTTTTTTGCCTAAGTCGCTTGTTTTCAAGTTTCGACTTAGCGGGCTTTTTCATTCATTTCATTTTTTTTAATTCTTCTTTCTTGAACAAATCGTGTGACACTGTTTGTCTTGATTGCTGTGAAAGGGTCGTGACTGTCTCACTTCTTGGTTGAGGAAGGATAACCTTTGTGGTTTCCGGTCTCTGGACCTATTGCTTGGGATAACCATTGTGGTTTCTGGTCATTAGACCTCTTGATTTGGTACAACGAAAGGCAATGGATCCTCAGATGTGCACTCCTTTTTGAAATTTGAACGATCGGTCCAACTAGCTGACACCTACCTTGCCCCTGGGTTAAATGCGAGGTTTTTTTTTTCATGCAAAAAGAAACTCCTACTTCAAGGCTCAAATGGGTTGGCGAAGGTCTATCTCCCTTATATCTCCGGTGTTTAGGATTTGAAACAATGCCTGTACATCGTCAACAGGGTCTTTCTCAAAAGCACACAATTAGAGATTTTTGCGTTTTCATTTCGTCATCCTCCCTCATAGAGTTTAAGCACGACAGTTGGTATTGCAATGCACATACACAAAATCATGAGTGAATACGAATGAATTACTTCAAGAAAAACATGTGCATTTTATTATGGTTAACATTAAAAAACAAATAAGTTTCATGCATGCATACAAATGTTTAAACAAACAATATAAACTACAAATGAAAATGCAGTAAAGAAGCTGAACATTGCCGTCATTGAGGAGACTTGACTCCGTCTGGACTTATTGCTTCTGAAGATGCCCTTGCAAACTAGGATGCCATTTGATGAGGAGACTTCAATATGTGAGCATACTTTCTGGCATGATGACCTTTGAGTCGATCAAATTCGGGACCTTGTCTTCACTTTTGCCTCTGAAAGACTTGCAATCTTCAATTAAAAGGCCAGGTGCCCCAGAATGGTAGTCATACTTGGCCTTGAAACCTCAAGGGAAGCTTTGTCGGAGATGATCCTGATGTGATTAGATCAACTGGTTCGAACTTGAGTAAATGAGGAAACTCATTGCACGTACGGCCTCAGAATATGATCAAACTTCTTCTCGGGTTGTTCTGACCTTTACCCATATGCTTTTCCCCAAGGATTCTCTTGGAAGCTGAGGTTGGATGCTGACAATCGACATCTGGAGGGAAGAGGTTGATAAATGAAGTTGATAAATAAGGTTGCTCGGAAAGATCTCAGATGATCTCCTGCCTACGTATCTCCATTGACTAATGGAGAATCAGAGCAGCGTAGTTCCCCTCAATAGGGATGAAAATAGCTTTGTTCAGAATTTCCATAACCAAGCTCATCTGAGTCTTCATCTGGTTGACTTTCTGTTTCAGCAGTTTCTGGTTTTGAAATAAGGTTTACACCTTTGCCCTGAGTGGCCTCAGCTGGGTCTTCCTTCGATTACCTCCGCCCGGAGTTGCTTCAAATATATACCTTGATGACTATGATTCAAGTTGTCCATTCTGATGAGAAATCAAGTCAGGAAAAGAATTTGTCTCTGAACACCTGTCAAGAATGCAAGGATGTATGCAAATGCCATGTTCAATTATTTCTGAGGAATCTATCTGCTTTAATTCAAGTTTTGATACAGAAAAATCCAACAACATGATTCAGATATGTGATCCTCGGAAATAACTGAACATGTATGCAGAAATGCTATGATGTCATGTATGCAACAGATGTGATCAATAGTCTGATGTTGGTGCTGGTGTCGAATAATGAGTCAAGTGTCTGAATAGAATCATAATAGCAACACCATCTCTGTACAGAACCCCATAACTGAGAACCCAATAACTGTAGAACTGGATCACATAATAGAATAGCCACTGATGGTGTTGAAGTTGAACAACGAGCCAAGTATCTGTGGAGAGTCACAATATCAAGGTCATAATGGTAATCACAGTAACAATTTCTCTGAATAGAAATCCCAGATCTCAGAATCAAAGAACCATAGAACACTGAACAATACTGGCAAAGTGGGTATGTTGAAGTTTAGGGTTCCTGCAAACCTGTAAACCCCTCCCAATCTCACGGGTGTGCTACTCGGGTCAACATCACGGACTCTCAAAGCCGAATAGAAATAATACGTTCACCATTTCCGAGAAATGGCTCATGACCAAATCAGGGAATCGGTTTGGCATTATGTACTACTCAGGGAGGCCTCAGCTGAGTCCAAGGAAACAAGCATCCCTCATAAGACCTCAGCTTCAAGCACTGAATCGAGAAACAATAGTACATTCATCCCGAAGGGTACAATACTACCGTCATACAAACAGTTTGCCTTGACTGGATTCCTATGAGAGAACCAGGCCATCCTATGCGAGTTCCCAATGGACCCTCGGATGCGAGTGGGTTTGCCAACAAATGTGGTCTGCCACTGTCATCACTGGAGAGGGGTGTTCCCATTAAGGTCCTCGAAGATCGGTCACCAGATGCACATAACTATCAAGGTCGTACCCTGAAGTGAGGTAATCCCCACACAGGATAGTTCCAAGACGGTCGCAATCTGGGTGTGGAACACATCGCCACCCATCATGGTGAGATACCATAAGAGTACAATGTCTGTCCACCTAATCCTATGGTGCACTCAAGCCGGGTATTTGGCTTATCTCACAGTAACTCCCAACCCACAAAAAAAATGGAAACCAGCACAGCCAGACAGTCCAGTATAATATGATGCATGGAAAATAAAATACTGAAAGCGGTAAATAAATGCGATAAAGTAAAGCTGTAAATAAAAGCTGTAAATGAAAACAGTAAAGCTAAACTAAAGCACTCAGCATCAAACAGACAAACACCCAAAGAAACAAAACCAAACAGGCACTAGGATTGACTCTACAAGGGAAACCGGAAGAATCAGGTTAGTCCCCAGCAGAGTCGCCAGCTGTCGCTCCCGGGATTTTCATCCTAGTACAAACGCGAAAGTGGCGCGGAAAAGGTTAGAGTCGCCAGCCATACATTTTTATCCCAAAGAATGGGAAAGGTAATGTTGCACAAACCTGAGGAAGAAGGAAAGGACAAGGTCTTGCGAACCAAAGATCTGAGTTCGGGAGTCGGTTACGACCTGGGAAGGTATTAGCACCCCAGATCGTCCGTCGTACCCGACGGGATCCACGCTTGCTTGTTTGTTTCAAAGGGTGAGAAAATAAGATGCTGCTGAATAAAACCGCTACTGGAATAAAGGGAATGGAAAATGAGAAAGGAATAAGAAGAGAGAATGGAAAGAATGGGGAAAATGTAGGGAAAATAAAGAATGTGATCGAACGGGCCCTACCCCGCTGCCTACGTACCTCATCGGGATAATGAGGATCAGAGTCGACGTAGTTCGCCTAACCTAGGCGGGAACTATTTGTTTGTGTTTTTTATGCTGGAACTGCGTATGTCTATGCTCAGGTGTTGCAGGCTCGTCTGGTACGAGTGCGTTTACCGTCTTGCATGAAAGACAAGTCGTCGCAAGTTCGCGTTGTGAGTGAATGAGATGAGAAAAGAAGTTCCCGCAGGATAGTCGTTTATTGTTTGTTTTTGTCTTTTTAAAAGAAATGTTTTGAATTTGTTTGTGAACAGTCTTGTACTAAGACCTATCCATCGCGGGAAGTATTTACACCTCGCCCCGAAACAGGACGTGTATAAACACTCCGCAACAAAGTCTCGTGTCGTACAAGATTGTTCGGTTTTTTTATTAAGTATTTTATTGCTTTTCTTTTGAGATGAGAAAGAGAATGACTCAAGTTGATAAAAGGAAAAATCTAAGGGACTAAGACTCAATCCTAATTTTTATGTTTATTTATATGGGAGATCCTATGGTTAATGAGGTTTGCTAATCCTAATGAGAAAAAGGAAAAGAAGAAAAGAGAACTAGAAACTAACTTACTTCCTAAGGAAGTTAAGTTGTCTCTAAAGAACAAGAGGGAACCTATGAACAAAGCACAAAGTACTAAGGCAAAGACAATTAAAAATGCATAAGAGATAGGAATGAAGTAATGCTTACCTCAATCTTCCCCCCTACAAAACAAAAGTTAGCATGACAATGCATATTGAAAGTAACATCAAAGCATGAAAGCGATTAAGTACCATAAACGTCCTAGAATGGAACTAGGGTTCAAAATAAGACCTAAGTCTAAAGGTGAAGGTACCTAAAGGTTACATAACTTCTAAAGTCAGTAGCTACATGATATAGATCCCTAAGGATGCTAGGATACCCCACAAGATCAAACTATGTCAAACTATGTACAAAAAGTTTACATAAATCCACCTAAATGCAAGTTAAGGCTCATGGATGAAGTATGAATGCATATGGCTTACAAACATGAATTAATACATGGAATGAACATAAAAGTCAGTAGTGAATGCTTATTAAGATGTGCGAATGGATATATAATCATGGATGCCATGGATTAGGCATATGGAGAAATGAGAAGAATATGTGAGATGAAATGGAATAAACATCGCATAAGATCGCACATGATGAAAGTTAAGGAAGTATGGCATGTGAATATGCATGAAATGATTATGGGTCAGTAGAATACAAGTTATGAGATGCCATTAGAATGCATGAATAGGCACTAATGATTTTCACATAATTCAAGTTAAACATGAGAAGAGATTAACAAACCGTTTAAGTTAAACTAAATCACATAAGTATGCACTTTGAAACACTAAAACAAACCAAATGAGTTTGGTTCAAAAAGTGACCTATGACTGGAATTAAAGACATACAAATGACCTATAATCAACTCCTAAAAGCTACCAAAAAGTTCCTCAATCAAATGGCATGAATGCCTTCTTAACACTTAGGTTATGCGACACATAAACACATGAATCAACCTAGGATCTAGGTGACATGGAAAAATAGCAAAAAGCCTTTAAAAATTATAAAATTAAATCCCTGGAATAATATAGTGATTATCTTACATGGTCCAAAAGGATTATACAAAATTATGCACCAAAGTGCCAAAACAATTCCTTGACTAGCAAGGTAACAAATCACGATCATCGAAAAACAACTCCACAAAGTGGATCAAAAAGGGCATCTAAAATTATGAAAAAAATGCCTAAGGAGCATCAAAATGTCATAAATTACAGTGATTAATCACACACAAAAAATAGGTTTCACACCTATGGGGAAAAAACGATTTCGGTCCCTTATGCCAAAACACTCCCTTTTTGGGACAGCTTGTGAACTAAAATCCAGATAAAATATTAAAACCACCCAAATCTGGAAATAAAAAATATGAAAAATTAATTAAGAGGATAAGGGTCACTCATGAATTTTTTCCAGAATTTTATCTCACCTAAAACTATTTTTAATAAATGTTACGAAACGGACAAAAAAGTGAATCTTAAGGGGAAGTAAAAGGAAACCATCCTAATGGTTCTTAACCTAATCCCTAAGTTTCGAAATCGATACATATCATCGATAATCACAAATATAACCAATGCCTCAGGTGGGAGGGCTCAGATGCATCTTAAATTATATGGTCCTAAGCCGCATACGACTAGAATGATACTTAAAAACCGAAAACGTCGAAATTACTTACTTGAATGACATGCCGATTCTTTACATAAAAGAAATCCAAAAAAAAACCTTAAGCAAGGTCTTGTAGTCTCCTATGAGCAAAATAAATGCTCATCTTCCATAATCACTTTGTAAAACTTTTCCGTAATCGAAATCGATGAATATCAATCAAAAAGACATGAATATTCATCCAAAATTAATTCAAAACTACAATTAAAATCTACAAAGAAATTACTGTTAAAATTTCCAAGAGAATAATCAAGCTACAAATCCAAAATTATCAATAATAATAACACACCATTATTAATAACCATCTTCTATTAATTAACAAAAATAATAAGAAAAATAATATGGATAAGGGGTGCGGATCAGTAAATTAGCGGTGCAAGAAACATTTACATGGCCAAAAGGCCCGATACCAATTTCCATACTTGCAAGGGGGTGAGAACCAAAAGTAGATGTTACAGATGTGGCTTCCATGGAAAAACTGTTGGGCCCAATCCAACCCTGTTGACCCGTTGGCACACATTTAACCTAAAATCACATGAACAAACATTGCCTTCTTCTTCCTTTTCTCCGCCGTAATTCCTCTTGTCCACAACCAGTCACAAATTCCTCACGTCACAAGCTTTTCCGCCGTCGTGGCTCCATCATCATCATCTCGGACCTCATCCGTTCGTCCAAACTTCCTTGCCGCGATTCACCCACCTTCATCCCTTCCGCCCGTCACCTTCCACACCTCTACGTCTTCATGATTTACCTTAACCTTATCGCCGCTCATGATGCCGAAAGCAAACAACTCAGCCACTGTGAACAACATACCTAAATCCTTCGCAACAAATCCGGTTAACAGAACCTCATTCCGACCTACGTTGCGGCGGCACAGGGAAAAGGAAGAAGTTGAGTGACCCTCCCCTAATTCGATGCTCTCCGGGTAAAATTGCAAATTCCTTCATTAGGTTTTGATGCTGTTCTTCTTCTATACATCTTCAGAGTCGAATCGAATGCGATTTTCAAACACAACCTGCATCACGAATCCAAGTACACGAGAAAGGTAAGTATTTCGGATTCCAATCTCTTCATCGTTCCTCTTCTTCAATGCTTCTGGTTTATGTTGAGTTGCTGCAATTTTGAATCTTCCTTCTGGTTTGGGATCGTGTTCTTCTTTGTGTTAATTGATTTGTTGATCGTTGATTCGGTTCTGGGAATTTTCTTGATCTTGTACAGGTTGAAGATGATTGATGATGTTGTTGATATTGGTTCATATTGTGATGAACTTTGCAGGGAAAGATTGAAGTTTTGCTTTTTGATTGAAGGAGATTGGTGGAAGATTGTCGCAGGTTATTGAGAGAGAGTGATGCGGATTACAGAAGTTTTTGTGGCTGAAGAGAGAGATGGTGATGGAATTGGATCTGCCGAATCCGTAGGTGATGAAGGTTTTCTTTTGTTTCTGACTTTCTTTTCCTTGTGTTGTTCTTGGTGTATTGACACCATCTTTTTCACTGATGCACTATTGAGTTTCTGATAATTATCCTCTCCATCCTGATTTTCTGCCATTTTTGCTGTTAGGAAAATCGAGGAAAAAAAAGGTCCTCAATCTTGATGAATGAATCTCCTTTTTGAAGATGAGGGTGATGGTCAAGATGAAGGTTGGTGAGAAGTTCTGTTGAATATCCTTTCAGTGAGAATTTTGAGAGGAATTGATGAAGATTGGTGAGGGTTCGTTGATGTAGATAAAGATGATTTTTAGATGATTGTAGGTTGGAGCAAGAGTGCAAAAGAGAGTTTTTTCTCTGAGCTTGAAGATTGGGCTCTGTTTTTGTGAAGAGGCTTTTTTTTTTTTTTTTTTTTTTTTTAAGAAATGTTCACTGTTTTCGGTTATGTATATCAGCTGAATTTTCCTCAACTGTTTCTGTTATGATAACTGACCTCTTTTTCTGAGATGTAACTGAGTTTATATTCTGGTATGTAACTGAATTCTTCTTCTGCTGTGTAATTGAGTTTTTTTCTCCTTCAGTTTCTGTTTGGGAATTCACTGATTTTTTCTCCACACTGAATTGTCCTTTTGTCCCCTTTTGCAGTTCGGTTTTGTTAAGCCTTTGTAACCGAATTTGGATCCTGATTTTTCAGTCATCAATTATCTTGTTTATGAGTTTTTTATGAGCTTTTTTTTTAGTGAAAATTAACTCCTAAATGAATATTTTCCACTGAATATTTTTCTCCTAACTACATAAGAATTGATTGTGAAAATTGGACTTGTGGGAAAAAAAAGTTATTTAATTGTGGTAATGTGGTAATGGGCTTATAAGCTTTGGGCTAGACAAAAATGCATGATTGATATTTTATTTGTGAGAAGGATTAAAAGGTGGATACATGTTTGGATTAGTGGGTTAACAAAAATGGATAAGACGAAATGAAGTTACGTTAGAACCATAGTAAACGGTTAATGGATTGACAACCCTGGATAATGAAATACGAATTCTAGAGAATCAATGTCTTAACAGACTTAATCCACACCTTGTTTCCAAACCAAATCAAACTTGCACTCTTCATGAGCCTTCTAACTTTAGTCAACAAAGGTCGATTAACCCGCACCATAAGTGACAAACAATCATAAGCTGAGAGAAACGCAATTCCCTAACCACAATGAAACCTTTAATGAATTATCCATAAACCTACCACGAATAAAACCCTAAATCCCTTTTGAGATGCCTCCTGATAAAAACGACCTTATAAAAGAGAATAAAGCTCAATGTAGCCTTGAGGAGAACCCTAGCACCATTAATCCCTGTTGAAGGACCCCCTTTTTTTTTTGATTCCCACCAATGAAATTTTGAACCTCTGAAATGGGAAAACACTCATGATAATGTGAATCCAATCCTTGCTCCAACTTGATTGAAGTATGGACCCGCTGAACCAACCCTGGATAATAACTTAATCATCTCTGGATAAAGCCAATTCAAATTGCCAGAAATCCTTTGATCCCATGCCTTCGGAGCCCAATGCAAAATGCGTGATTGCGACTGCCATGACCTAATGGAATATGCAGATGAAATGCGAAGCGATAAGCCAGTTAGGACACAAAGAATGAGGGCAAATTTTGAGGTATTACAGTTTGTTATCACCACAGGTTGTGTGGCCCAGTGGAAGCTCTGGCGTGCGTTTGATGAGAGGGCGAGGGATCGAAACCTGGCTGTGACAAATATTTTTGTGTTTTCTCATTTATATGTTGAACTTAATATATTATTATTGTTTGATGGTTTATAAACAGAATTGCTCATCTAGCTGGATTGGTCTTGTGTATGCGTGTTAGCTTCAAAGGTCCTGGGTTCAATCCTCCCCCAGGCCTTTTGCTTCTATTTATTTTTCTGATTTTTCAAGCTTAAAGCACAAAACCAAGAGATGTTCGTTCTTGTTGCATCACTGGTGCGCAGCTCAGTTGGCAAACCTCTTCATTATCCAGGTTAGGGACCTGGGTTCAAATCCCAGGTCCAGTTTTTTTGATTTTTCTTATTTTCTTTTATATTTCCTATTTTTTATATTAGATTAAAATATGTTTCTAAAATTATAAAAATGAAAATATTATATTTTCAAAATTATAAAATATATATGTTTTCTAAATTCAAAAATTAGTTTTTATTATTATTATAAAATGTATATATGTATTATTTAGTTAAATAAATTTTAATTATAAAATAAACCCTAATATATTATTTTCTAAACAAATATTAAAAAACCTAATTTTATTTTTCTAGCTTTATTATTATGTACATATTTATTATTAATTTTTGTAAATATAATTTTCTTCATATAATATGTAAATATTTTTATAATCTAAATGTTATATATAAATAATTTTTATAGAAATAATTAAACCTATGATAATTTTGTTTTGTAATTATAATATGTTTAAAAATAATTTAATAATTGTTAATATTTCCTCTTATTTATAAATAATTGTCTATATTAAAAATCTAATATTTTGTTCATTATTTTAATTATGTTCTTATATTCTTGCTAATTCCCTTTATTTTAATTATTTTTATTATTACTAACCATATTATTACTAATCCATTTATTTTATTATTATACTTATTATTATTATTTCACTAACCCTATTTATTTTTAATTTTTATTATTACTAACCCTTATTATATTATATTATTGTCTATTTATTTATTTTTGCTTATATCTTGCTTTTATATTTATTTGCTATTTATTTTAATTGCCCATTATAATTATTTATGTAATTGCTCCTTGGTGTAAATTTTTTGTAAATATTTAATTTATTTAATTTTTATGCTATGGTTAGTAATTTAGGGAGTGTAAACATGTATTTATATTTAAAATCAAATTTAGATCATTTTAATTAAAGATAAATAAAATTAAACACTCACACACGTAAGTCGATTTTTAATCGCCATCTCACTTTCTAGGGTTGCCTCTTATTGTTGCCTATTCAAAAAGGTCAAGTGGGGTGTATAAAGCAAGTCCCTCAAAATAAAGTCATCAAGTCCCTAATGGTTGCCTTTCATAAAGATCAAGTCCCTTTTCGAATAATGATGACAGTCCCTCCTAAGTGCTTAATACACCCCACAGTTGCCTTCATAAAACAGATGTCCCTCATATGTCCCTTACATCCAAGTTAATGACTACCTATTCCTTAATAATAGGGATAGTCTTACCACTTAAAGGATAAAGAACAGAAAGACTTAAACTGTAGGGTAGGTTCCTCATAGTTGCTTGCTCACTTCATTCAAAACTCTTCAAACACTTTACAAATTTCAAACAAATTTTCAAACACAAGTTTTTACGCATCCGTACATGGATCATTATTAACTCTTATGAAATTTTTTATTCACACACTACACTTTTCAAAAACAATTCAAAGTGAGCTAAGTAACTAAGAGCCCATGGATAACCATGGATGTAAAGGGTGCTAACACCTTCCCTTTACATAACCTACCCCCCGGACCCAAAAATCTTTTAAAGGTCTTTCCTGATCTTTTATGCCTTTCCTTTGGATAAAATAAAAGTCGGTGGCGACTCTTGCTATCCGCAACATAACTAAAGTCAGTTCTCCCACCGTGTTACAGAACTGGCGACTCTGCTGGGGATTTAATAAAAGAGAGGTACCCTTAGGAATTAGATCACTTTAAATTGTTTGCCTTGTTTGCTTTATATTATCTTGTTGGGGTGCTCTTATGTGTGAAAGGTCCTAACCCGGATCTAGTGTACCTTAGGTAAATGGCAATAGACCAAGGAAACTGTACGACGTATATCGATACGGTTGATCTGGTGGCCATAGTTAGTGCGACTTCTTGGTTGGTGCTTATGTTCCTTAAGTCAAGTTGAGGATAATATGAGGCTGCCATATGTTGTCAATGCACTAACTAACTTTTAGAACCCTAGTTAACTCATCTTGGCCTTTAGAAAGTAGTGAGGTAACCGGCTTTGGTGCAGACTGAAGTTGGTTGACACTCGATACTACGCTCATTGAGATCTTAAACTTGGAGGGTTTTGGTTGGCAAGTAAGTTGCCTTTTGATCAACCACCCTTGTGAAGGATCAATGATATTGAGATCCCTTAGAACCTGGTTACTTTTGTAGGACAGGATGAACCATCTAACTTCAGGGGAGGGTACTTACCTTTGAACCTCATGCAAGCCTTTAAACCTAGGGCTATTGTGTGACTTGCTTGTGTGTGCCACATGTTTGTGATTGAACATAACATCATGACATCATCATGCATCATAAGCATAGCATTTTCACTAACCATTTCAAGGACCAAAGGATTTATCTTTGTTCTTTGTTGCAGGTCATGGCTTCTGCTCGTAGAAACACCATTAGGATCAACTTTGTGGGCATACCTGCTAAGCTTAAAGAGTTGGTTTCTCAAGTGTCTGATCACTCCCAGTTTATCAAGAAACATGGTCACCTATTGGATCTAGTCACTTCAGGGTTCAATGAAGACATGATGAGTGTCCTGTTTCAGTTCTTTGACCCTAAGCACCACTGCTTTACATTCCCTGATTATCAGCTGGTTCCAACCATGGAAGAGTTCTCCAAACTTCTGGGTATACCTGTTCTTGATCAAAGACCCTTCACAGGTTTGGAGAAGGAGCTTAAACCAGAGGTTATTGCTGCAGCTCTACATCTGAAGAAGTCTGACATTGTTCTAGAAACGAGAAGTGGAGTCAAGGGTATTCTTGCCAAGGTGTTGATAGAGAAAGCTCAGTTGTTCTTGAAGGCCATGAGCTATGATGCTTTTGAGGAAATCTTAGCCTTGCTGATATATGGCTTAGTGTTGTTCCCCAACCCAGATCAGTTCATAGATGTTCATGCCATCAACATATTCCTGAGTCACAATCCAGTGCCTACATTGCTTGGAGATATCCTACATTCTCTTCACACCCGTACTACAAGGGCAAGAGGAACTTTGATGTGCTGCATACCTTTACTTTATAGGTGGTTTATTTCTCACCTTCCTCGCTCAGTAATGAAGAATGAGCAAGGGTTCAGATGGTCCAAGAGGATCATGTCACTTTCTCACTCAGATATCCATTGGTGCTCCAGATCTATGGAGAATGTCACCATCGTTGACTGTTGTGAGGAGTTTCCTAATGTGCCACTTCTAGGCATAAGAGGAGGCATCACCTACAACCCCTCTCTAGCTTTACGACAGTTTGGTTACGCTCGGAGCGATGGTCCTCATGACATGTTGATTCAGGGCATTGTGTTTGACTACGACAACGATCTTCAGGGTTACCGTCAGAGATTCATACGAGCTTGGGGAAAAGTGAGCAGGGTTGACAGCAAGACACTGGAGCCTAAGTACACTATTCCTATGGAAGCTTATCTCAGATGGGTGCGATCTCGTGCTCAGACTCTCATGATGCCATATCCTGCCGTCCTACCAGTTACCATGGAACCTGTTGCTGAAGGAGACACTGCTTATACCATCCTTCACCCAGACATGCCTACTGATATGGAAGACTTGCAGAGATCATGGATCCAACTGAAGGAGCAAAGGGATACTTTCGAGGCTCATTACAAAGAAAGCCAAGAAAGAATCCTGGAACTAACAAAGCAACTTCATGAGGAACGGAATCTAAACTCATACCTCAACACAAAGAGGAAACGTCCATGGGAGACTTAAAACCCCATCTTTTGTACTTATTTCATTTTCATTTTTGTAAGCCCAAGAGACAAAACAAATTTGTTATTAATAAAAGTTTACCTTCTTGATTGTTTAAGCAAATTTAAATCCTGCGGTCCTTGAAAACATTGCATATGCATTCACATATCATCTCATTGCATCACAGGTTTATAATTGTGCACAGGTTTCTCATCTTCTCGCTGTTTATTTCAGCAATGGCTCTTGAACAAACAGTTAAGGATCTCCAGACACAAAATGCACAGTTTCAAGAGCTGATCCTGAACCTGACCAAGGGGCAGGATGAATTGAAGACACTGCTGGCCAAGAAGACTAAGAAGACTAGAAGGTCAGGTGGCCTGATCAACATGGGAAGAAGGTTCAAAGGTCTTGCCAAGACCAAAGAACCAGTTGAAGACTATGAATCTGAAGAATCTGAAAAAGAGGGAGGCAGTCTCCACAATACCTTGGGGGACTCTGATTCTGAGGCTAATTACTACCATGAGCCTAATGAAGACAAATTCAAGATGCTGGTGGATAGGATGGATGCCATGGAGTTGCAGAAGTCATCTGGGCTGGATTTTGAGGATTTGAGTTTGATATCTGGGGTAGTCATACCCATTGGTTTCAAGGTTCCTACCTTTGTTGTTTATGATGGGGTCTCTTGTCCCAAGCTGCATCTAAGGTCTTATGTCAGAAGAATTCAACCTCACACTGCTGATAAGAAATTGTGGATCCATTTTTTTCAAGAGAGCTTATCTGGAGCTCAGTTGGAGTGGTATTATCAATTGGAGAGTGTCAACATCAGGGACTGGAATGATCTTGCTGAAGCTTTCTATAAGCAGTATCAATATAATGCTGACTTAGCCCCCACTCGCATGCAGCTTCAGAGCATGTCTATGGGTGCCAAAGAAAGTTTCAAAGAATATGCTCAGAAATGGAGAGATTTAGCTGGAAGAGTTCAACCCCCTTTAACTGATAGGGAATTGGTTGATATGTTCATGTGTACGCTGAATGGTCCGTTTTACAGTCATCTCATTGGAAGCTCATCATCTGGCTTCACTAAGTTGATAATGACAGGAGAGCGAGTAGAAAATGGTATAAAGAATGGTAAGATCCATGTGGGTACTTCTTCATCAGGTGCTGCAAAGAAGCCTCCCACTGGAAAGAAAGAATCCAATGCTGTTTATGGTCAACCTGATCGTAACAGAAGGCATCGGTCTGTTAGTGCAGTTCATATTTCAAATCCAACTCCTGCAACTACAGAACAGCCACAGGGCAACCAACAGAGGGCTAGAAGACAGTTCACTAAGATCAACATGTCAATGGCTCAGGCATTGCAACATTTGTTGAAGGCTGAACTTATCACTTTGAAAGAGGCTCCTCAGAATCCCAATGTTACCTCTCCCAGGTATAATCCCAATGCACGATGTGCATATCATTCAAACTGTCAGGGACATGATACTAATAATTGCTGGATCTTGAAAAACAAAATTCAAGATATGATTGATGCTGGAGAAATTGAGTTTGACCCTCCAGGTACTCCAAATGTGATTACTGCTCCAATGCCGAATCACGAGAAGACTGTCAATGCCATTGATGAAGATCTACATGTCAATTCAGTTATGGAGTTGACCACACCATTGTCTGTTATCAAGAAGAAGTTAGTACAAGTTGGGATCTTTCCAGGTTGTCGTGAAGATTGTTTGTATTGTACGTATAAGCCGGATAGTTGCGTCATATTGAGAGATGGAATTCAACGTCTCATGGATAAGTATACTATAGTGTTTGAGAGGACTCCGTCGTCTGTAGAAAGTATGGTGGATCATCTGACCCAAGGTAGGAAGATTGAAGAGGTTGATATGATTGACAAAGTACCGGTAAGAATCACTTCAAAGAGACCTATTAAAATCACTCATCAGGGTCCAATCAAGATCACTGCTGAAGGCCCTGTGAAAGTTGTTGCTGAAGCCAGAGTGGCTCCTCTGATCATTACTACTCCTGGTCCTATTCCTTATACATCTGATAAAGCTGTGTCTTGGCACTATGGGTCTGATGTTTACATCCATGGTGTTAAGCAAGAACCCTTAGCTGATGTGCCTGTTGATGTTGATAATATTGCTGGATCTAGTAAGATCACTCGTAGTGGAAGAGTCTTTTCTCCTCCAGTTGCTTCTAAGAATGCAGTTACTCCTGCTGCTACTTCCACCACTGATGCTCGAGGCAAAGGTCCTGTTATTGAGCCTGTATCTACTGATGTGCCAGCTGCTGATGATCTCTCTAAGCAGATGGAAGAAGTATTAAAAATCATTCGCAAGAGTGATTATGACATTGTTGATCAATTGGGGCATACTCCCTCAAAGATTTCTATGTTGTCCTTGTTGCTGTGTTCTGAGGCTCATGCCAAGTCCTTGATCAAGTTTCTGAAAACTGCTCATGTACCCAATGCTATCTCTGTTAACCAGTTTGAGAATTGTGTTGCCCACCTTACTTATGATAATGGGTTAGGATTTTCTGATGCTGATTTGACCCCTGCTAAGAGGGATCATAACAGGGCTCTGCATATCTCAATTGAATGCAGGGGCACTACCCTGTCACATGTATTGATAGACAATGGTTCCTCTCTGAATGTGTTACCCAAGGAAGTCCTGAATAAGCTAAGTCCTGAAGATGCTGTGCTGAAGCCCAGTAGTATAGTGGTGAAAGCTTTTGATGGTTCTAGAAGAGTAGTGCATGGAGAAATTGATCTCCCAATTAAAGTTGGCTCCCAGGTTTTTACTGCTACATTTTATGTGATGGATATTCGTCCTTCGTACTCTTGTCTGCTTGGTCGTCCCTGGATCCATGGGGCAGGTGCTGTAACCTCTACATTACACCAAAAGTTGAGATATCCGGTGGATGGAAAGGTTGTTACTGTCTATGGAGAAGAATAATACTTTGTCAGCCATGTAAACACTTTCAAGTATCTGGAAATGGAAGGTGAATACATTGAAACTCCGTGTCAGACGTTTGAAGTGGTTCCTTGGGTTGTTAATGATTATGTAGCTCCTCCTGTTGCGAAGAAAGTTCTTGTGGTCACCAGAAAACCTCCAACAATGGCAATGGCCTCCCTCAATGATGCTAGAGCTGTGGTGGATGAAGGTGGTTGTACTATTTGGGGTCAGCTTCCTGATATTCCATACAAGTCTGACAAGTTTGGTTTGGGTTTCACTGCAGAGTCCCAGAAGGCTGTTCGTCGTGCTCGTGCTGTTCGTATCACCAATCAAGGGGTTATGAAAGATTAGATCAATGCTGTGGGAGGCTATGATGAAGACTACAACTTGGATGCTTGGATTTTTCCTACTGTGGGTGCTGGACTCAATAATTGGAAAGCTGAAGATGTTATCCCTATCTCCTTTAGTCAGGAGTAAATACTATTACTGTGTTGTTATATTTTAAATTTTGTAATTTCTTGAACAATAAAACTTTCAAGCCATGTGCCTTACCCGGGGCACAATGGTGTGCTTGTTACGGGCTGTCATTTCATTTGCATACCTCATTCAATAAAATCAGTGGACGTTTTGTTTTCGTAAATATTGTGTTCCTTGTCTTTCTTTTCTTTTATTTTTGCTTTATCAGCTATGTGTTCTTACACACACCCACATCACTAAAATGCAGATCCTCATCCACTCTGGATCCTGTTGATAACAGTTCTACTATTGCCAATTATAATTTCGAGAATCCGATCTATCAAACTGAAGACGGAAATGAGGAAGATTGTGAAATACCTGTAGAGCTTGCTAGGTTGTTACAACAAGAAGAGAAAGCTATACAGCCACATGAAGAGCCAGTCGAAGTTGTGAATCTGGGAACTAAAGAAAACAGGAAAGAGGTCAAGATAGGGGCTGATTTAGAGGACAGTGTCAAGAGCAAATTGATTCAGATGTTACGTGACTATGTGGAGATCTTTGCTTGGTCTTATGAAGATATGCCAGGGTTGGATACATACATTGTGGTTCACCGTCTACCAGTGAAAGAAGATTGTCGTCCAAAGAAACAGAAGGTTCGTCGTATGCGTCCTGAAATGTCAGAAAAGATCAAGGCAGAGGTAATGAAACAGTTCAATGCAGGGTTCTTAGCAGTGACTTCTTATCCTCAGTGGGTTGCAAATGTGGTACCAGTTCCTAAGAAAGATGGTAAGGTACGTATGTGTGTGGACTACAGAGATTTGAACAAGGCTAGCCCCAAAGATGACTTTCCACTTCCTCATATTGATATTCTGGTAGACAACACTGCTCAGCATAAGGTATTCTCTTTTATGGATGGTTTCTCTGGTTACAATCAAATCAAGATGGCTCCTGAAGACATGGAGAAGACAACATTTGTGACACAGTGGGGCACTTTTTGCTATAAGGTGATGCCATTTGGTTTGAAGAATGCAGGGGCAACATATCAGCGTGCTATGGTGGCTTTGTTTCATGATATGATTCATCATGAGATAGAGGTATATGTGGATGATATGATAGCCAGGTCTCAGACTGAAGAACAACATCTTGATCATTTGCATAAATTGTTTGAGAGGTTGAAGAAATACAAGTTGAGATTAAATCCAAACAAGTGTACTTTTGGAATTAGATCTGGAAAGCTCCTGGGTTTTATTGTCAGTGGAAAAGGTATTGAAGTAGATCCTGCAAAAGTGAAAGCTATACGAGAGATGCCAGCTCCCCGTACTGAGAAGGAGGTTAGAGGTTTCTTGGGACGATTGAACTACATTGCAAGATTTATTTCCCAATTAACTGCCATCTGTGAGCCAATCTTCAAATTGTTGAAGAAAGATCAGGTGATGGAATGGAATGATGAATGCCAGACTGCCTTTGATGAAATCAAGAGATATCTGTTAGAACCTCCAATTTTGATGCCACCAGTTGATGGAAGACCCTTGATTATGTACTTAACAGTGTTAGACAACTCAATGGGGTGTGTATTGGGGCAACATGACGAGTCTGGTCGAAAAGAGCAGGCAATATACTACCTTAGCAAAAAGTTTACCGACTGTGAAACAAGATACTCACTGCTCGAGAAAACTTGCTGCGCTTTGGCATGGGCTGCTCGCCAACTAAGACAGTATATGTTGACCCATACTACCTTGTTGATTTCGAAGATAGATCCAATCAAGTACATATTTGAGAAACCTGCTCTCTCCGGAAGAATTGCAAGATGGCAAATGATCTTGACAGAATATGATATACAGTATACTACTCAGAAGGCCATTAAGGGAAGTGTTGTTGCTGATCATTTGGCTCATCAAGCAGTGGATGATTACCAGTCAATGAGTTTTGAGTTCCCTGATGAAGACATTATGATTATTACCAAAGAACCTGGACAATATGACGGACCTGAACAAGGATCCCGATGGACTATGGTTTTTGATGGTGCTTCCAATGCACTTGGTAATGGTGTTGGTGTTGTGATTAGTTCCCCTGAAGGTTGTCATACCCCGATTACTGCCAGACTTTGTTTCTATTGTACCAATAACATGGCTGAGTATGAGGCATGTATCCTGGGTATTAAAGCTGCTATTGATATGAAGATTCAGTTCCTTGATGTATATGGAGATTCAGCCCTGGTAGTAAGTCAGATTAAAGGAGATTGGGATACCAAGCATGATAATCTCATTCCTTACAGAGAGCATGTGTTGTCTTTGATCCCACATTTCAAAGAGATTACCTTTGGACATATTCCACGAAGAGAGAATCAGTTGGCAGATGCTTTGGCCACCATGGCATCCATGTTTGAGATCAGCTGGGATGATGAAGCTCCCAAGATTACTATTGATATATTTGAAAAGCCTGCATACTGCAATGAGATTGACACTGAAGGGGCAGAGGAGAAGCCTTGGTTCTATGAAGTAAAAAGATATCTTGAAGCTCAGGAGTTCCCTGAAGGGGCATCTGTCAAAGATAGGAAATTTTTGAGAAGGTTTTCTGCTAAGTTCTTTTTGAGTAATGGGATTTTGTACAAGCGCAATCATGATTCAACTATGCTTCGTTGTGTGGATAAGAAGGAAGCAACTGAGATTATGGAAGATATGCATGATGGGATCTTTGGCACTCATTCTAGTGGTCATACTATGGCAAAGAAGATTTTAAGAGCAGGTTACTATTGGTCTACCATGGAAGCTGATTGCTATCAACACTCCAGAACTTGTCACAAGTGTCAAATTTATGCTGATAAAGTCCATGTACCTCCATCACCATTGAATGTGTTGACGGCTCCTTGGCCCTTTGCCATGTGGGGCATTGATATGATTGGTGAGATCAAGCCTACTGCTTCTAATGGGCATCATTTCATCCTGGTTGCTATTGATTACTTCACGAAGTGGGTGGAGGCAGCTTCATTTGCATCTGTTACCAAGAATGTTGTGGCTCGATTCATTAAGAATAATCTCATATGTAGGTATGGCATCCCTGAAAGGATTATCACTGACAATGGCTCTAATCTGAACAACACTATGATTACTGATCTCTGCACGCAGTTCAAGATTAAGCATCATAACTCTTCTCCGTATCGTCCAAAGATGAATGGGGCAGTTGAAGCTGCTAATAAGAACATTAAGAAGATTGTACAGAAGATGACTGTTACTTACAAGGATTGGCATGAGATGTTACCATTTGCTCTTCATGGTTATCGTACTACAATACGTACCTCAACAGGGGCAACCCCATTCTCCTTAGTCTATGGTATGGAAGCAGTTCTGCCCATTGAAGTTCAGATCCCCTCCTTAAGAATTATGAAGGATGCAGGCTTGGATGAAGATGAGTGGATTCAGACTCGACTTGACCAGATAAATTTGATTGATGAGAAGAGGTTAGCAGCAGTTTGTCATGGCCAGATGTACCAGAAACGGATGATCAAAGCTTTTAACAAGAAGGTTAAGCCAAAGGTATATCAGGCTGGTGATTTGGTAATCAAGCGTATCATATTACCACAGGGTGATCCTAGGGGAAAGTGGACTCCAACATATGAAGGACCATTTGTAGTCAAGACATTGTTCTCAGGAGGTGCCATGATACTTACTACTATGGATGGTGAAGACTTCCCACAGCCTGTAAACGCAGACATGGTTAAAAAATACTACGCATAAAAAGAGACCCGCTAGGTTGACAGGCCTAGGCAAAAATAAGGGCATCCCGGCAAACCAAAAGGGTTTGGGCAAAAATTAGGGATATATATAAAAATATGTACACCCGGCAAGTCGAAAACCTGAAAAGGCGGCTTGGGCAAAAAAGGGTATCCCGGTGGATTGAAAACCTGAAAGGGCAATCCAGGCAAAAGTTAGGGATTAAAGCGTATGACTATGTCTCGTTTGGATCACCTATGAAACTGCAACCAGTTGTGTTACTTACTCAAGTTCAAACAGATAAAGCTCAATTCAATCATTTCCGTCTCAACAGCAGAAGATGAGATACTTGAAGATAATGGCAATAGTAGAATTGAAACTCAATAGGATTATTTCTCACATAGCTGATTTTCTTTGTTTTGTAAAATTTTATGACAAAATCCTCTTACTAGGGTTTATGTCTCCTTGTACAAACTTACCCGTGTATGGGTCACTTTTGATATAAATAAATTCCATCTTTTGAATCCAGATTTACTTTTACCCTATTTACATAAGCGAAACGTCCATTGGTTGTGTTTGAATGTATGTATGCTTTTGAATATGATTGATGTTTACCAGAAATGCATGAAAATGCAGTAATAGTATTTACTAAGGACGAACGAGAGAAGGATTTCAACGAAGCTTCGTCGGTTCATCTTTTACAAGACAGTCACAAAACCCTCAGTAGGACGAATCTATCTTCATAAAGTCTCATCTCCCCTGGAATTTATATCCATCTCTTATATCCTCATACGGATATACGGGAAATTACTTTCCAATAAGGATACGACGAACGAAGACGGGTGTTATATCTACTCTACTATCAAACGAAGACGAAGGTTATATATATACCTTGCTATCCCCAGCATACGGGAGGTTATATATACCTTACTATTCCCAGAAGGCGAGAGGTTATATATACCTTACTATCCCCAGCAGGCGGGAGGTTATGTCTATCCTTACTATCCCCAGCATACAGAAGGTTATGTATACCTCATCATCAAACAAGACGGGAACGAGTTCCTCATATTCTTCAGCAACGAATCGGGATTTATTTTCCCTGGCCAGCAGTTGTTATATGAAGATATCCAGACGCCTCAGGCGGTGTCATATCATACATACATCATTTACATCATACCATAGCATACATATCCATAAGTATATAATACATCACTTAAGTGCATCATATCATACATGCATACATAATGCATAAACTAATATTATTATACAGAATGCTCCCTTGTTTTCAGGATAATTATCCAGCAAACAAACTTATGATTATCAGGATTGCTTTATCCTCCTGAAAGTTATCATCCCTCAGGATTGATTTATTCTCCTGAAAGCATATCATCCATCAGGACTGCTTTATCCTCCTGAAAACTTATCATCTCTCAAGACTGCTTCATCCTCTTGGGAACATATTACTACACCAGGATTGCTTCATCCTCCTGACAGCTATCATCATTACTTCAGGATTGCTCTATCCTCCTGAAAACTCCTATTACATCAGGACTGCTTTATCCTCCTGAACTCACATTGTCACCTCAGGATTGCTTTATCCTCCCGACAGCTTATTACTACCTCAGGATTGCTTCATCCTCCTGACAGCTTTTTATTACATCAGGACTGCTCCATCCTCCTGAAAGCATATTATCAATACCTCAGGATTGCTTTATCCTCCTGACAGCTTCTTTACTTCAGGATTGCTTCATCCTCCTGAAATCATATCATTACCTCAGGATTGCTCCATCCTCCTGACAGCTATCATTGTACCTCCATATTTTGAACTGCTTCATCCTCCAAGACATGTATCTGAAGAATTTTCCTCCAAGTGGCATCTTTTAAGCCCACTCAATCATATTCAATTAGCCATCTGTACCACTTTATGCACTGGTGAGTGCAAATTTTTGGGCTTTTTTGTTCAATCCCCTTCAACCTTCCAGGTCACGACTGGCAAACATACCAATCTAACCCCTCAGGTTTCAGAAAATTGAACAGGGGCAGCTGTTGCACCCCAAAATTTGCCCTCACAATACAAGACTTTGTGTTCTCTGAAGGTTCACAAGCTTCCCAATGCTTACAAGACCTTTCATGAGGTTCATGAAGTCTACAAGTTACTTTATGAAGTTCACAAGGTTCACAATACAAGACTTTGTGTGCTAAGAAGGTTCACAAGGTTCACAAGTTCCACAATGCTTTCAAAACCTTTCATGAGGTTCATGAAGTCTACAAGTCACTTTATGAAGGTTCACAAGGTTCACAAGCTTCTCAATGCTTTCAAGACCTTTCATGAGGTTCATGAAGTCTACAAGTCACTTTATGAAGGTTCACAAGGTTCACAAGCTTCTCAATGCTTTCAAGACCTTTCATGAGGTTCATGAAGTCTACAAGTCACTTCTTGAAGGTTCACAAGGTTCACAAGATTCACAATGTTTACATGACCTTTCATGAGGTTCATGAAGTCTACAAGTCACTTCATGAAGGTTCACAAAGTTCACAATACCTCCCATGAGTATCACAAGACATTTTATGATGGTTTACAAGGTTCACAAAGTTCACAATTGGTCAGAAGAGTTGACAATTCCCTCAGACAATGCACCTCCTAAGCAGTGCATCCAAAACTAGGGTTTTGACTTTAATCAGGCTAAATGAACTTCCAAGACTTCAAGTGAGCTTCATAACATCTTATATGTGTGTAAGAACCCCCATGACAAGTTTCAAGACTTTTCTCAAAAGTTTGCTCAGTCAGATGATCAGATAAGTCAAAATCAGTCAATGCAGTTAAAAAGTCAAACTGAGGTCAAACCAAAGTCAAATTTCATGATTTTTTGCCAACATCAAGTATGTCAAGTAAAATTCATCATTTGATCAAGGGTTGATCATGATTCATCAAGGAGATTTCAGATCATCAAGAATCAGGAGTTTCTAAATTAGGGTTTCCTTAGTAAAAGTCAACTGAACTTTGACCAGCCATAACATTCACATACTTCATCACCAAGTCTCCACTCAAAGCTCATTTTGAAGGAAATTGAATTCTCTACAACTTTGTGTATCACAAGCCAAGCCCAAAAATGCTTCATTTGGAAGGTATGAGCTAAGACATTATAGGTCCTTTTGAAAGTCAACAAAAAGTCAACAACTTCAAAAGGGCATAACTTGAGATTGGTAAATGATATGGACATGAAACCAGTGGGGTTGGTTAGAGGACTCTTCAAGCTTTCCAAAATGTCCAATAACACCCTCATAGCATTAAAATTGAAGGGTATGTGCCCTTGCAAAGTTGGGAAATTTTGAGTTGGTTTATGATGAAAAAGGAGGTCTAAAACCAATTTCTTCCAAATGGGCTTGCCAAATGATGACCCAATCCATACATTGACTTCATGCACGACCCAAACCATTAAAAATCAGAATTTTTATTATTTTATTTTTATTTATTTTGATTTAATTCATTAAAAATCATTTTAAATAAAAATAAAATATGAAAATGTAATATTTGATGGAGATTGAGCTTCTAGAAAGTCTTAAATGTTGATTGGAATTGAAGAGGAATGAAATCATAAGATTTGTCCAAAAATAGCAAGCCTTCATACAAGAATATTGGATTTTAAAGGCATGATCAATTTGGATCTTTTCATATCAATTTTTCCACATGATCAATCAATTTTATTGACCTAATTCAATCACCTATAAGTACTAAACATAACCCTATTGCAAAGCAACGAATTTCAGCAGCCTCAAAGGTAAGTTCATACCTCAAAAATCCCTTCCAAAACTCACATTCGGTTTCGGATTTCCAGAGCTTTAAAAGGTATTTTGAGGACATGGCCATGACTATCGGACATCACTGAGTCATCATCAATCACCATTTGCATCCAAAGCCTCATGAATTGCATAACCCGAGCAAAACTTTATCCTTGAATATGATTTTTCGATTCCATTGATTGACTGCATTTGACTTGTTTTTGATTGTTTGATGATGTTTATGATGAACCTTAGAACGATTCTGGGCTATTCAATTAAGTTTTTCGTGCAGGTATGAGAATTCACCATGATTAGGGTTCACGGCCCCCTTTAGGGTTTCATGGTTCCATCATGATAAATGGATTCTAAAAACGTAGGACAATTGCAAAATTCAGTAGCAACTCAATGACATAATTAATTTTGTGAAATTTGGCTGTTTGGTTGAAGTTTGTGATTCGCAGGAATGAAGAACACGCAGGAGATTTCGCAGGTAAAGTTGCATGAAATTTCGCAGGAAATTTGGAGAAGAAGAAGCTAGTTGGCGCGCTAAAAAAAAATTCAAATTTTGATTTAAAATATTTTATGTTATCTTGTTGGTTTGTTATCACCACAGGTTGTGTGGCCCAGTGGAAGCTCTGGCGTGCGTTTGATGAGAGGGCGAGGGATCGAAACCTGGCTGTGACAAATATTTTTGTGTTTTCTCATTTATATGTTGAACTTAATATATTATTATTGTTTGATGGTTTATAAACAGAATTGCTCATCTAGCTGGATTGGTCTTGTGTATGCGTGTTAGCTTCAAAGGTCCTGGGTTCAATCCTCCCCCAGGCCTTTTGCTTCTATTTATTTTTCTGATTTTTCAAGCTTAAAGCACAAAACCAAGAGATGTTCGTTCTTGTTGCATCACTGGTGCGCAGCTCAGTTGGCAAACCTCTTCATTATCCAGGTTAGGGACCTGGGTTCAAATCCCAGGTCCAGTTTTTTTGATTTTTCTTATTTTCTTTTATATTTCCTATTTTTTATATTAGATTAAAATATGTTTCTAAAATTATAAAAATGCAAATATTATATTTTCAAAATTATAAAATATATATGTTTTCTAAATTCAAAAATTAGTTTTTATTATTATTATAAAATGTATATATGTATTATTTAGTTAAATAAATTTTAATTATAAAATAAACCCTAATATATTATTTTCTAAACAAATATTAAAAAACCTAATTTTATTTTTCTAGCTTTATTATTATGTACATATTTATTATTAATTTTTGTAAATATAATTTTCTTCATATAATATGTAAATATTTTTATAATCTAAATGTTATATATAAATAATTTTTATAGAAATAATTAAACCTATGATAATTTTGTTTTGTAATTATAATATGTTTAAAAATAATTTAATAATTGTTAATATTTCCTCTTATTTATAAATAATTGTCTATATTAAAAATCTAATATTTTGTTCATTATTTTAATTATGTTCTTATATTCTTGCTAATTCCCTTTATTTTAATTATTTTTATTATTACTAACCATATTATTACTAATCCATTTATTTTATTATTATACTTATTATTATTATTTCACTAACCCTATTTATTTTTAATTTTTATTATTACTAACCCTTATTATATTATATTATTGTCTATTTATTTATTTTTGCTTATATCTTGCTTTTATATTTATTTGCTATTTATTTTAATTGCCCATTATAATTATTTATGTAATTGCTCCTTGGTGTAAATTTTTTGTAAATATTTAATTTATTTAATTTTTATGCTATGGTTAGTAATTTAGGGAGTGTAAACATGTATTTATATTTAAAATCAAATTTAGATCATTTTAATTAAAGATAAATAAAATTAAACACTCACACACGTAAGTCGATTTTTAATCGCCATCTCACTTTCTAGGGTTGCCTCTTATTGTTGCCTATTCAAAAAGGTCAAGTGGGGTGTATAAAGCAAGTCCCTCAAAATAAAGTCATCAAGTCCCTAATGGTTGCCTTTCATAAAGATCAAGTCCCTTTTCGAATAATGATGACAGTCCCTCCTAAGTGCTTAATACACCCCACAGTTGCCTTCATAAAACAGATGTCCCTCATATGTCCCTTACATCCAAGGTAATGACTACCTATTCCTTAATAATAGGGATAGTCTTACCACTTAAAGGATAAAGAACATAAAGACTTAAACTGTAGGGTAGGTTCCTCATAGTTACTTGCTCACTTCATTCAAAACTCTTCAAACACTTTACAAATTTCAAACAAATTTTCAAACACAAGTTTTTACGCATCCGTACATGGATCATTATTAACTCTTATGAAAATTTTTATTCACACACTACACTTTTCAAAAACAATTCAAAGTGAGCTAAGTAACTAAGAGCCCATGGATAACCATGGATGTAAAGGGTGCTAACACCTTCCCTTTACATAACCTACCCCCCGGACCCAAAAATCTTTTAAAGGTCTTTCCTGTTCTTTTATGCCTTTCCTTTGGATAAAATAAAAGTCGGTGGCGACTCTTGCTATCCGCAACATAACTAAAGTCAGTTCTCCCACCGTGTTACACCTTGCACTGCAAGAGGAGTTATCAGAGTCCCGAAGCGTACCTATTTATACTGTAGGAGTAGGTTGGAGTCAATGTGTCCTGCTCCGTGTCATGTAACACCGGGATGGGTTTTGAGTTTTTAAGTTTGTTGTCATACATATTTTATTTGAGAATAATTTCCCTTATTTTATGTAGTTGAATTATGGATGGATTATGCTATGTTTACGAAGTATATTAATAATTTTTGAATTACGAAGTTTAATTCCGCTGCGAAATGCTTTTAAGTTATTTCATGATGTTGATTAACCCGTGTTACGGGACAGGACATTGCATGTTGATGTTTTCGAATAGATATGTGATACCCTTCTTGTGGTTACTCTGATAATATTTTTATATAAATTGCTTGTGGGGTAGAAGGGTGTTACAGGTATAACTAGGGGTGGCAAAACGGGTCGTGGCCCGCCGGGCCGGCCCGCACACCCGCCAAAAAGTGGCGGGTTGGGTTGGGATTTTAGACCCGTCGCCCACTAAAACCCGCCCCGCTAAATCCCGCCACCCGCCAAAGCCTGCCCCGCCAAAACCCGCCGCCCGCCAAAGCCCGCCACACCTATATAATAACACTATTTAAGTATTTGGAAGAGCCTATGAAAATAGTTTGTGATATGTACATAAGTTGTTATTAGATTATTAGGACTAATCTACTTTCTCTTTCTTTATTGTTGGACAAGTATTTGAATTTTTCTAATGAAAAATGACAAAAGTGTGATCGAAATTTGAATTTAGATCATATAAAATACTAAATGTGATATTATATATGATAAGAGTATTATTTCACTAAAAGTTGATGTTTTAGGCTAATAAAAATTATGTTTTTTAAATGTTGGTTTGATGTATTTTTATTGAAATGTAGAAAGAAGAATCTTTTAATTTATTTAAAAAAATAGAAAAAATAATTAAAAAAGAAGGCGGGCAAGCCCGCCGCCCGCCAACCTGCCACCTTGGCGGGGCGGGCTAGACTTTTATGCCCATTTCAACTTGGCGGGCATGCCCGCCCCGCTATTTTTTGGCGGGCTTTAGGCGGGGCGGGCACGGGGCGGGGCGGGCGGCCCGTTTTGCCACCCCTAGGTATAACCATGGCTTGGAAAACTGTTGGTAAGAGAAAAACAAATAACAACAATAACAAATGGGATATTTTCCCGTATGGAGGGGGATGAAAGGGAAGGAAGATAAATCAACAGAATCTTTTTATATCTCTCATTTTCTGGTAAGAACCAATGCTAGAGATATTTATATTTTGTTTGGTTACATTGGACAAATTTACGAAGTCGTAGTTTTGCCTAGGAAAAATGTTCATGGAAAGAGATTCGGCTTCACGAGATCTCTAGAAGTTGAGGATACAAGGAGTCTTGGCATCAAACTTGACAACGTCTTGATCGACGGAGTTAAAATTTATGTCAATCTCCCACAATTTGAGAGAGGAGTAGTTAAGGGTGGCAAATTTGCTGAAGGAAATCTTTCAAATTTTAAGGGGACGCGAAAGAAGAAGGAAAACTTGGCTCCGAAGTTCCGAAATCATTCGGTATCATATGCAGAGATCATAGGGAAGAAGAATCACATTGCAATAACTGTAGTATCTTATGCTTCAAATACATAGGATAAAGCTAGGTTCAACAAAGCTTATGTTGGGAAGACTTTATATCCAGGAACGACACACAACATTCAACGAAACTTTGAACTTGAGGGGGTGTTTTCGATTAAAATCACACCATTGGGAGCATCTTTATGCTTGCTAGAAGATCGGGAGGAAGGGGAGGTGGAAGGCCTATTACAAGAAGGATCAATATGGTGGAAATAGTGGTTCACTAAATTGCATAAATGGAAGGAGACAGACATCGATGAGGACAGAGTTGTTCGGGTGAGAGCTCACAACATACCTTGCCATGCGTGGAACATCTATTTTATAGAGTGTTTGGCAAACTCAATGGGGAGTTATATTTGTTCGGAGGATAATTTACAAAATTATGTTTCGATGGACGTAGCGAGTTTTCTTGTTAGGGTTTTGGTTAATTATAGGTTGTAGGAACAGGTGGAAGTCACCATTGATGATGTGCGGTATTCAATTGTGCTTAGGGAGGATTCATTTGGTTCTCTGGGTTTTACGCAAGTCGTGCAGTGTAACACCCCATTTCTACCCGACTTTAAATATTAAATCAGAGTTATAAAAATTCATCAACAAACATGGGATATCACATTTTTCAACTTTAAATCAATAACCAAAACTCCATTAATAAATTACGTTGAAAACAACGCAGCGAATTCCACAAAGTTACAACTTTAAAACAACTTCAATAAATTCAACATTAAAATACTTCAACTTGGTTTTCCAACATAAACAATTGAAAACTACTCATAAACTTAGACAAAAGTCACAAAGACAAAATATGCGTTCATCCCCCCGAAGTACTACGTATCATAGCGACAAACACCGACTTTAGACGACTAGGTACTCGAATCATGGTTACATGCACGTTACCAACAGAGGGCAACATTCAAACAGAAGGGGTGAGATATCGAATAACATAAATAGGATATGATAATCAATATGTAAGCGAGAAAATCATATAATCACACCACTTCACACAACAAGCAACATCAACTTACAACTTGTAACCAACAACCGATAACGACATAAATAAAATGCAACTCGAATGCGACTCAACTTAAATGCATGTGGTACCATTTGGAGTAAACTCCCAACTTGATATCTTGCCAGTTTATCGAGGCATCAACAACTTATTTGCCATTCCAGTCGAGCATTCGCTCCAACTTAAAAATATGCAAATGTGTGCAACTATGAATGACATACAATAACAACGAAATAATCAGCAACTTAGAAACATAACAACTTGAACAACTCAACAACATGAATCAACATAGGTCATAAGACCTGCAACTTAATACTCTTTCCCAAAATCGGGACAACACGACTTATAACAACTTTAGCACAACTTCAACGTGAAAATGACAATTTACGACTTAATCGATTAAATTACTAAATTAATCATTTGTAATCCTTAAATCAACTATAATAAACTTATTTTATCTCTACTTAAAGTCTCAGATCAAACTAACTCGAAAAGGGTGCGAAAACAGGACGAATCGCCAAAAACTGCATTTTTTTGCACTCATTCTGTCCATACGCGTAATGCCTATGTCCATACACGTATTGTCCTTAGCTGTTACGCGTAAGGCCTGTGTATTGGGAAGTGTTACGCGTAATGCCCTAGTGTGTTACGCGTAATGCCATATCTGTTACGCATTCTACCAGAGAGCCTACAATTCCAACTCTGTTACGATTTCTCATAACTTCAACATTCTATTCAGTCCTAATTGGGTTTCTACATCGATTTTACACTCAAAACTTCTGTATCTATTCATCTATCAAATTCTATAATTGTTTTTATGAACGTTAACTTCTTTTCTACACGAATTCTGCAACATAAACCATGCAGCAACTACAACACAACAACGATTATCACAACTAGAACAGTTTTCAGAATATCAATACAACAAAACAACATACTTCTTTATCAGATATCAACAAAAAATTGACCACAACAGGAAATACAAAACTCAGAAACGAAATTACACGAAAAACCCAACCTACATACGATCATTTAGTCCCAGTTATGGAATTTGAACCCCACCCTTACCTTGGATTGAAGGCAGCTCGAATTCACCGTAAAAAAATCTCCGAAAAATCTTCAACCTAGTTTCTTCTTGATCTCCCTCTAAAACTTGTTTTCCCTTCTCTTACAAAATTCTGATTAACTCTCCTAATTAGGTTCTCAACTTGTTTTTACTAAACTCTCATTAATCAACCTAATTACTAATGGTTGTGATTTCGGAGAATCCCAATGTTACTTCTTTGAATCTGTTAACGTTCAAGTCGTTGGAAAGCCATGTTCATTCAATTAAGGTTCAGGGAGGGTTGTATGCTGATAACAAGAACATGTCCTCTTCGGTTTCTGGTGGAGGAACGAACAATATTAATGCAGCGGTGACTGTTATGGTTTTCGAATTTCAGGATTCAGTTTTGGAATCTCAGACAACGAATTTGCAAACTGCTAGTCAGCATACTGTAATAATAGATGATTATTCTGTTATTGTAGATCATCACTTGTTTGATTTGCAAGGGTCAGTCGAGAAAGATACGATTATGGGATCCACAATAGTTTCTGCAGATCGCATTTTCCAGAACAACAACCAATCGGGGTCTGCTACAGGTCCAGAATCATCAGCGGCAACACCTTTACAACACCTGCGATCTCTGTTATCAAATGTTATGCCCATCAACAATTTGAGAGACAAGCCGATTTGGGAGATTGGAGACTCTTTCACAGTGAAATCATTTTATTCTTTGACTAATGAGTATCGAGTTCCTCTTGGTCCCCCAAATTGTGATGATTAAGTTTTCTCTTTGATCTAGAAAGTTTTGGTTCCATTGAAAATTAGAGCATTTGGATGGCGAAGTTTTTTGAACAAACATCTGACGAAGGATATGCAGCGCAAAATCATTAATTTAGATGATAATACCAATTGTTGTTTTTGTAACACGCATACGGAAGACATAAAGCATATTATTTTTATCGCTCGACGCGAGTTTGGTAGGGTCGGAAGTGGCCATTTGGATAGGCTATACCAATCAAAGTGGTTGTGATTGTAAGGGATCTTTTCTTAATTGGTATTCCTTCTGTAAATCAAAGAAGATAAAGGCGGGGAGGAAAGGGAGTGATTGGTTATCGACTTGTTGGACACCTTGGTCCACAAGAAATGATATCATCTTTAAGAATTCAAATTGGAATGTTGTCAATTTGGTTTGGAAGGTGAAATTATTGGTATGGAGGTGAGCTTTTATTGTAGAAAATACTCATTCCAATTGTGATTTATACGAGTTCGAAAAAGACCCTTGGTTTTACTTGTCATAGGATGCAATTGGTCGGTATTTTTTTGGTAATTTCTTTTTTTGTCGAGATTTGTCTCGATCCTTTATAATCAAGGTTGAATACCCTTTGTACTCGGTTATTAATATACATCTTACTTATAAAAAAAATAAAAAACTCAATTTTAATCCTATGTCTAGGTAAATGATCATCAACCGATTTTTGCTTAGAAAACAAAATCATTTGACAATATCATTGTGTTTTTTTAAAATAGCAAAGCTAAAAATTTATTTAAAAGAAAGGCATAAGGTATATCAAAACTTACAAAGAAACAAGTGCCCCCACAATTAACTTTAGCCTACCATAATGAATGTGGGAACTAATAAAACAGGCACCCAAAAGTGATCAAAAAACACCTAAAACCAACACATAACCAATCTCCCAGACAACTACAAACCAAACACCCAGACTTATACAATCCAAAGTGTGTAGTGTTTGAATATATTTTAAACATTTAAGCATATTGAAAATAATTCAAAATTAAAGGGAGTAGCTTGGGCGGAATCAAATTAATTCATGATCAGGCACTCTTATTCCGTACAATCCCAACATTTAAGAAATAAATATTATATTATAATATATTTTCATATAATATTATATTATTTGCTTAAACAATTTTCATATAATATTCCTATTTTGATATATATTTGAAATTATAAGAAAAATAATATACTATATTTTCATATAATATAATATTATTTGTTTAAGCTTTTTTTTTAAAATATTAAACTTATATAAAAATATAGATACCGTCATAAAAAATCATCTAAAAATCAACTCACATATAGACTTTGAAGTTTTAAAATAATTAAAAAATGTAGTCAACCATTACTATAATGAGATATGACTGATGGATAAGTAAATGGTGGGACCTTAGAAGACATAGCAATTAGCAACTAAAGTACTCTTTTTTCCAAAGTAAACAGTTGAAAGCATTTATGTATACAACGCGTCATTGCATGGTTAAGAAGTTGTTCTTAATTTAAAGCGTTTTCAATTCTCATACTTATTCTAAAGTTCTTTACCTTGTCTTTGGCATTTGCTACTATATAAACCCTAGCTTTGCTTCTCTATCTCCACACCAAATAACTTCGAGATTTTTTAACTTATAGCTATAGCACAAATGGCTTCATGTTCTAGGGTTTTTCTTTTTGTGCTTCTTGGTGCTCTTGTTTGTAGTAGCATTGATGCTAGGAAGCTTGCGAGTGATAATGGTTTAAGGGATGAGAAGAATTTCTATCATCCAGGATTCGGTGGAGGTGCAGGTGCAGGAGGAGGTGGTGGTTTTGGTGGTGGTGGTGGTAGTGGAGGAGGGTTAGGTGGTGGTTCAGGAAGTGGATTTGGTGCAGGTGCTGGTGGTGGTTCCGGTGGTGGACTTGGAGGTGGAGGTGGTTTTGGTGGCGGTGGAGGTAGTGGAGGCGGGATAGGTGGTGGTTCAGGAAGCGGTTTCGGTGCTGGTGGTGGTTCAGGCGGTGGACTTGGAGGTGGAGGAGGTCTTGGTGGTGGTGGCGGAGGTGGATTTGGCGGTGGAGGTGGTGTTGGTGGAGGATCAGGATTTGGAGGAGGATCGGGATTCGGAGGTGGTGCTGGTGGTGGTAGTGGACTTGGAGGAGGTGGTGGAGGAGGATTTGGAGGTGGTGGTGGTAGTGGAGGTGGACTTGGTGGTGTGGGATCCGGTGGAGGATTTGGTGGTGGAGCTGGTGGAGGAGTTGGAAATGGATTTCCATGAATATAAAGAAGAAAATGAATGGTTGCTATTTTGCATGTTTTTGATGTATGAATAAAGCAGAAGGCTACATAGATTATTATAGTGGGCGTGACATAAAGAATTATAGATATTTATTAAATTACATGTATATCATATTTTCTGTTTTTGAATAATGTTGGTGTTTGACAAAATTTTATGCAATCAGAATAAGAACTTAATACGTTTCAAAATTCAGTTACCCGAAAAGCTAAGGCATGAAATGGTGAAATGCACGTTATATTATGTCACATGGAATGATATGGGGAAATAGGGATAATTAGGTGCTATAAGAATAGAAGATTGATTGCATGAAACCTTCAACCAGAAATGAAAAATGATTAGTGGTTGAGTCTTGCAATAAATATGCGAGTTAGGTGTTTCTTAGTAATCACATCACTTGGAATATTAGTGTAAAAATGTATTAATAATAAATATAAAATATTAGAAATATTTAAAATTATAAAAAAAAACATGCGTTTAACATTTGTTTAATTTTTAAAATAAAACACTATAAACTCTAAAATGAAAATAAATTAAAACTTTTTTATAGAATATATTTATAGTAATTTTAAAAACACCTTTTGTTCGATTATGTCGTGGCAAAGGTGGTTTGGAGGGAGGTGTTAGAGTGGGTGGGTTTCTCAGAGGTATCGTGGATGTAAATATGAGTTTTTTGAATTGGTTTCGTTTTTGCAAATCGAAGAAGGCCAAGAAGGGGAGAGAAGGAAGTTTGTGGTTAGCGGTTTGTTGGAACCTTTGGAAGATTAGAAATGAGATTATTTTTAATTCCACGAGTTGAAATATTATGAATATAGTTTGGAAGATTAAATTCACTGATTGAAAGTAGTATTTTATTGGAGACATTACTTATCTCAATTGTAATTTTTACGATTTCGACAAAGACCTTTAGTTATTTTTGTCGTAAGTTGCAATTGGTTGGTAATTTCTCATTTTTGATCGAGCGTTGTCTCTTTTTTTTTTTGTAATCGGGGAGAGTACTCTTTGTACTAATTTCAATATATTTCTTGCTTAAAAAAAATCTTCAAAACACACGTACCCTTAAAAAACAAAAAAAATGTGTTCAGACTCCTCCAACTTGTTGCATCAAATTTTCGTGTAGTAGAATTTTAGTTTATTGTATTTACTACAAGTATTGTTGGTAACCACGGTAACATTTACTAAAACTAATATTAATCATATTTTCATTTAAGCCTTAACGCATATTAAATGAACCTTTGCAAAATAAATAATATATTCTTGAGTATACAATAATTTTAATTTAAAATCTCTGATACAAGAATGATTGATGATGATGATAAAAAAAAATCATGAGGATGATCTCAACATCTCTAACATATGATGATCGACTAACCTCATCGCAAGCTAAGAAGATGAGTCTATTATGAACACATCTTTCTTGTATTTTCACCAAAAAATCTTGTATCCAACAATCTGTAGAGAATGACATGCCTCATTGTGTTGGCATTCCCTTGAAAAAAGGATATATTATCTAGGTTACTTGGTAACTAAGGTAGTACATAATTCTAAAGGTTGAATAACCAGAAAACTTTGATTAATCCAATAAAATAGTTTGTTTAATTTTTACCCATCATCTAAACTATTTTTGTTAACTAAATACATGAGTTCTTTAGTGTTTTACAGAGAATAGGCGTAAATAAGTTGGTCATGGGTGCAAAAAGTGAGAAAAACAAAGCCAAATCTAGCACAAGTTCTAAAAGGCATCAAGAAGGTCAATCTTCAAAGACACAATCAATTGGATCACAATGGCACACATACTGTCAAATCCAATATGATTGAAACTTCGTTTGTAAGTCAATAAAATATTTACATTAATGTAAATTGAACAAACTCCTTGAAGATTTGATGACCCAAATGATTGTAGCTTTAACCAAGTCGATTGAGAGAGCAATTTCAGAATATTATTATGTACAATCTCCATTGATTTTATGCAAGGTTTACATGCTCAAATCTTCAAAGACTCTGTAATAAATAGGTAACCCCTTATCATTCTTTTGCTTTGCATATTTTACTTTCTCTCTAGTTGTGAGTGATATTATTCTTCTAAATTATCCATCATCATCATCATCATCACATGGCTTCTAGGAAGCTGAGATTTGCCTCTAGCCCTCTCACCGATTATTTCACCTCTCAACAACAAGAAGGAAGACACCTACAAGATTTCACCAATAGAATCGTCTTGAGAATTCATAACTTGGATTCTGGAATCTTTAAAGAATATAAATTCTTCAAGATCTTTGAAAAGTTAATTTTTTTCTACCTTCCTTTATACCATCACTAGTTAAATTGTTTTTCTTAAATATCGACTTCACTAATGGAATAATTTACTTTGAAATAAAAAGCCACATGATATCTCTATCATTGGAAGAATTTGAAAACATCTTGGATCTTCCCCATGAAGCTCCTTTCTTCAAGCCAGCAGAACAAGGCGGCAAATTCAACTTCATGATTGTTGTAACCTCGTTGTTGAAAGACCCATTATCCTTGAACTCAATCCTTCTGTTGTATGGTTCATTCGCCCCGACATGCGTATGATCCATTATGTGACAATTCACATGATTTTTCTGAGGAAAATCAATTTCGATCTCATAAAAAGGTTTAATGTTAAAGTTTTATGGATGATCTCACAAAAAATCAAAACAACCTGGGGAAATTAAGTAATACAATACATCGTGGAAAGCAATATAAAAGGAAAGTGCCTACCATATGGTAAGTTGGTTACAAAGATCCTAGAACACACCATATTCAACTTTGGGAATGAAGAGTTTGTATAAGATGTAAAAAAAAAAGAGAAACAACTCTAGAAATAAAGAGGTATAAGATCATTGATGGAATGGTGATTGAAAAACCCTCCAAAGAAAATAAGACAAAGATAGAAGATCATGTATATCTTAAAGATTTTTACGATAATCTCCCTCAGCTACTCTCAGCTGAAGACCTACTCAAGATCATAATCTAGAAGTTAGATAAGAAAAATGACAAGATCAATTTCCTAATTAACTCGCCACTTTGTCCAAGACCCGAGGCAACTACCTTCATATTTTTTCATAGATGATGATTTTGATTATGAAGAATAGACTCTCATATATGTCTTAGTTTCTAAGTGAGTTTGATTTTTCTATTTTTTCATTATTCAAATTTCTAAAATTTATTGCATTTTGTACTTTGAATTCCAGTATGATTTGAATTAATAAAGTGTGTTGTTTTTCCTTTTTCTAAATTCCTATGTGACTATGTTTGCATATTTAAATTCCCACAATGTATCTTTCACCTTCCATTTTCATTATGACAAAGGGGGAGTAAAGTATACTATATACTTAATTGTGGGGGAGTTTAACCACTTTAGCAGCAACAATTTTGACAAAGAAGTCATAGTGAAGATGCAGGTTGCTTGAAGAATACTTCGCACCAACGAAGTCTTGCAAGATAATGTTTTATTTTTCCAACAAAAGTGACACAAGGATAATCCATCTAAGAATGAAGATATCCTTGATCCCCAACCCCTATTTGATGAAATCAAGGATGAATCACTACAAGAAAACTTTAAACTATTGTCCTTGATAGCCTTCGACAGAATAAGCGACCCATAAGAGCACATCACCACCATAAATACTCAGATGGCCTAATAGGCGTGGACTACCTAAAGTGTAATATCATATCTGGTACATTCAAGGAGGCGTCATTAAGGTGGTATATGAACCTACATATATTCTCCGTAACCAACTATCAGAATCTCTTGAGGAAGCTGGTCCATCATATCTCAACGAGAAAACATTAAAAGATATTAACAACTATCTTGTTCAGCATCCACCAGGGACACACTGACTCCGCGAGAGAATATTGTTGAACCATGTTTTGTAGATTATTCAAAAATTTATCAAAGTTAAAGATGACTATCGTGGTTTGCTTTTGACGATGACAACTTAGTTTCATCAAGGAGAAAGCAACCTTTGACAGAAACCTATAAATATTCAACTTAAACCATAAGACCAAACATTATGTCAAGCAGTCAAAGATGCACAAGATATAGTTTTTTCATCTTCACTTAGTAAACTTTTTTTTCATCGTGATTACTAATACTAGCTTTGCAGCTACTAATTATTACAGTAGTAGTAATACCTATCAATACCAAAATCGTTCAACTTTTCTCATTTGTACAAAAGCTTCAACTTGTAGTAGGTTCTTGGTTTTCACATTAAAAGAACATTAAGAGATGAGAAAGGTCAACCAAGCGCACATCTAAAGATATATTTAAGCTCCCTTTAAATAGTCCATTAAATAATCCAATTTGAACTTCCTGGTCAAAAAATACAAAAACTTACGTTATAGTATGAAGCAAAAATATCCATCCATGGAAAATAGAAGCACCAAATGAAAAAAGCATCACAATAATAATGAAACAGATAAGAATTTAAAAACCACACATTCTCTACACATTAGTGAGCAATATACTAAGACTCATAAAAAGGATTTCAAATCTGAAATCATTGTCATTTAATCGAAGTTATACAATCTTATTTTTGTTTGCCTATTAACATGTATATGAGAATCAACTTTTTAAAATGATTTATCTTGGTTATAACTTATCGTGGAAATTTATTTTGTAATATTTTTTTTATACCATTAGTAAACTATTTTTTTAAAAATGATTTAAGTAGTCATCAAACTAGTACTTCTGGAAGTTACAACTATGAACCAAAAGAGCATGACTTCATAATGTCTACAACTTTTTTTGAACACAAACAAATGATTAATAAAATGAAGGAAACTTACAGGTGAGCAACAAAGTCAAAAGCTATTGTGACTTTGGGAACAACCTCAACATCGTCAAAACCAAAGCTAAAAAAGAGGGAAATGGAAATGTAGATGACATGCAATTCCAAAAGGCCAGGAAGACGTTTTTATGTACACCTAAGGATCCAGGTATAATGATTTTTACATCAACTGCCATCCATGTGGTAGTATTGGATATGTAGGTGTTGATTATCCAAATGAAGTTCCTGAAGTAAATATTCATTATTTATTTTGAATAAAACCTAATGCTACACGATATAAAACTATTCATTATAACTGTAACGCCCTTTTACCCCACATCAAAATATATATGAAACAAACAATTAAATCAGAGTACGAACATCATAGGGTGTCACATTTCATTCATAACAATCGATTCATCTTATAGATGTCTTGTCCCGTAACACGGGTTAACAACATGTTTCAACATATTAAACGTTTACTACGCAGCGGAATTAAATTTCATGCTTCATTCATAAAATAACTTAGTTATTCTAAAAACAACAAATAGTTCAACAATGTAGAAAATAAACAAAAGGACTTGGTGGTCCACATTCGTTCTCAACCCGATGTTACATGACACAGATCAAGACACCACACCTAACTAAATAAGCGACGAAAAATAATACTTCAAGCTACATCCACGCACCAAGATTATTCTTGAGTATCTGCAAGATGAAATAATAGACCATCACTAAAGGCAGACAGGGTGAGTAAATTTACATTCAATATAAATAATATAAAGAAGGAATTACAAGTCAACATGCATCTATAGATAAATCATTAAAGTTTCACCCATATATAACAAAATCTATCACGTCATCACATAAAACATAAATGCAATCATGCTATACAACAAAATCTATCACGTCATCACATAAAACACAATTACATTTATTTACTTATTAAAATTTTGAAATGATATGATCACAGTTGAATGTTACAATCGTGGTAATATAACCCTTTCATGGGTTCGAATCTCAGCACCATCAATTTTTTTATTTCTTTACAATTTAGTCACGCCTTTTTATTTTTATTTTAAATTTTTAAATAAATGAAATGCAACCACTTTTTAATGCACTTTTAACAACAAAACACCATTCCCATGCAAATACTTTGTAGAAATTCGTAAACGTTGGACGTATAAGTTTAATGCGCTTTATGATCCTCAAACATAAGCTTATTCTGTTTATATATATATATATATATATATATATATATATATATATATATATATATATATATATATATATATATATATATATATATATATATATAATACTGTGATTATGTTTCTTGTAGCTTATCTTATGATTTAGTCTAAGTCAAATCCATGTCATATGTTTGAAATATGTGTGAGCTTACTTTGGTATTTTTTTTTCATCATGTATCTGTCTTGAGAATCACCATGTAGTTGTATATGGATCATTTTGATTCATGTACTGCATTTTATTCTCATGTTTGCATGTTGTTCTCTATTATTTTATTTGTCTTGCTACTTATGATAAACAAATTTGAATATGTAACGCAATCAATTTAATTTTATAAGTTGCTTGGTTTATTTATCTTTATATCTCTTGCATTAACAACATTTTATATGAATGGTTGTTGATGTTCATCTATTGCAAAGTGTTGATTATGTGATAGCGAATATATTTTGTTTTGATTGACCTTGTTCTTTTTCTCTTTTTGATGTTGTCAAAGGGAGAAGAAATGCAAAAGACAACTTGGAAAACATAAAGTTTTTAGAGGAGATTTTTATTCATAAATGGATGCATAAATTCAAGTCTCAAAGTACTCGATATATTAAAGTTTTTGCATCAGTTTTGCCATCATAAAAAAGGGGGAGTATGTGAGGGCAAGATTCTTTGATACTTGTTTTAATGATGTTAAAACTTAGAATAACTCGTACTTTGTACTTTGGACGGTGTCATCACGATTTAGATTAACTACAAGAAAATAAATGATTTACGACGGTTTTTTTGGCATATTGCGGTGGTTCAAACTGTCGCAATATCTATTTCACGACAGTCTCTCAACTGTCGTGAAAGTGTGGGTCGCGAGGTTGTTTTACGATGGTTAAGAAAATTGTCGTCCCAACCGTTGTACATATTTGCAACGGTTCTAAACTGCCCCCAAATTATCATTGCGACAATTTTAAACGTGTAAGCTATTTTTGTTTTGACAGCAAATTATGGCCGTTTGAACCGCCGCAAATTGAAAATATTTAAAATAATATAAAAATCCACCCTCATTTTTTTAGTATTATTATAAAAAATATAAAAAAAAAAAAAAAAAAATTCTAACAATATACCAACTCTATTAATGTTATAAAAAAACATAGAATTACATGGCTTTATACTTGTTACATGTGCAATTGCATGTTATAAAAACAGAGAAAATAGAGAGGATAAAAGCAATTGTCTTCAATGATCAATTTGTTATAGCCTCATGAATATAAATATTACAATTTTCATTTTAACAGGTTCCATGGAAATCACATATACAAAAAAAATAAAAATTGAATTTCATTCTCTTATGTATGAATTTCACCAATTAACAGCAGTGATACACAACAATTGACATACACAACATCACGACATCATTATTCATTAAACAACCTATTCCTAATTCATCAATATCTACCTTATTCTCATAAAACCCCATCAAAACCCTTAAACCCTAACTATCTATCATGATCAATTCATTATACTAAAATAATAAACAATGATTTTCCCCCTACCTTAAGGTAGAATATGAAATTTCTTCTCCTTCTACAAATCTCCAAACCCTAGCCTCCTTATTCTTCAGACTTTTCTCCAGGCACGCTCTTGAACCTCCCAAAATACAAATAATGAAAATCTCTTTCATTATTCCCTCATTTATCCCTTCACAATTGACCATAATACCCTCAATGCTACTAACTTTCATATTTTAATTTAATAATAATATTTTAATAATATACCATACATTATTCTAATATCACTATCAATTAAAATAATTTCATCACTACAATTAAACAACACAACAACATATCAATACAATTTCCATATATTCATAAATAATTAACCAATTATTAAATTATGAATTTTGGGGCGTTACATGCACCATTAAAGGAAGATGAATGATCAGAAGAAGAATAAGAAGATGAAGGGTTTTCAAAATTTGATTCGATATCCTTTTGGAATATGGATTTGGGATTTAGAGATTTTAATTGAAATTTGATTTTGTCAAATCAAATTATTTTTAATTTAATATTAATTTCATGGAGGATTGATATGCAATAAATAAAAATTTCATATAAAATGATGACGTGACATTTAAGATTTATAGTAGCTTATTTTGATTGGTCAGAAATATTGACTGCACCAAAAAATTATTCCAACAACTTCACAGAAACTCCCTTTATAAAATCATGACTTAAATTAGTAAAAAGTTGACTGTAATAAGTGAGGAAATGGATCCTCCGTTGCATTTCTTCTAATGCTCTCACTTCTGCGTCATTTTTAACCATTGGATTTTATCTAAGCATTTAATCTTACCTAATTTTTATCTCATTTTTCACCACCATTAGATGACAACAGAATAGGCCAAGGTCACTACAAGTCATTGGTAACTTCATAATAATTATTGATTCTTATATTAAAAGATATATGTGTTAAAGCTCTACTTGCTCTAATATATGTATTACATCTCTTTCGATATACCTACGTTCAAAGTGTGTAGTGTTTGAATATACTTTAAGCCTTTAAACATATTGAAAAATAATTGAAAATTAAAGGGAGTAGCTTGGGCGATCAAATTAATTCATCATCAGGCACTCTCATTCTGTATCATCCCAACATCATTTTAATTTAGTTGAGGTACTTATAGCACATTAAGTTGCATAAAAATGATGTGAATTACAAAAATTAAACCAAAACGAATAAGTAACAATATTCCCATGAGCTAATTAGAAACACATGAAACATCTCTTTTTTTTTTTATGTGTATCACTAGTTTACATAAGAAACAGACATGATTACTTAAGCTGTTTACAAGTGGATTATTAGAGAGTTTGTGAGGACAATATTTTAGAGGATCCTCTTATGTTTTGATAAATATTTGATAATATACTATATTTTCATTTAATATTATATTATTTGTTTAAGCTTTTTTTTTTAAATATTAAACTTATATAAAAACTTAGATACAGTTATAAAAAATCATCTAAAAATCAACTCACATATAGACTTTGAAGTTTTCAAATAACTTAAAAAATTTAGTCAACCATTACTATAATGAGATATAACTGATGGATAAGTAAATGGTGGGACCTTAGAAGACATAAGGAATTAGCAACTAAGTACTCTTTTTTCAAGCGAGACAGTTGAAACATTTATGAATACAACGCGTTATTGCATGGTTAAGAAGTTGTTCTTAATTTAAAGCGTTCTCAATTCTCATACTTATTCTAAACTTCTTAACCTTGTCTTTGGCATTTGCTACTATATAAACCCTAGCTTTGCTTCTCTATCTCCACACCAAATAACTTCGAGATTTTTTAACTTATAGCTATAGCACAAATGGCTTCCTGTTCTAGGGTTTTTCTTTTTGTGCTTCTTGGTGCTCTTGTTTGTAGTAGCATTGATGCTAGGAAGCTTGGGAGTGATAAGGGCTTAAGGGATGAGAAGAATTTCTATCATCCAGGATTCGGTGGAGGTGCAGGTGCAGGAGGAGGTGGTGGTTTTGGTGCTGGTGGTGGCAGTGGAGGAGGGTTAGGTGGTGGTTCAGGAAGCGGATTTGGTGCAGGTGGTGGTGTTGGTGGTGGTTCTGGTGGTGGACTTGGAGGTGGAGGTGGAGGTGGTTTTGGTGGTGGTGGCGGTAATGGAGGCGGGATAGGTGGTGGTTCAGGAAGCGGTTTTGGTGCTGGTGGTGGTTCAGGCGGTGGACTTGGAGGTGGAGGAGGTCTTGGTGGTGGTGGCGGAGGTGGATTTGGCGGTGGAGGTGGTGATGGTGGAGGATCAGGATTTGGAGGAGGATCGGGATTCGGAGGTGGTGCTGGTGGTGGTAGTGGACTCGGAGGAGGTGGTGGAGGAGGATTTGGAGGAGGTGGTGGTAGTGGAGGTGGACTTGGTGGTGTGGGATCCGGTGGAGGATTTGGTGGTGGAGCTGGTGGAGGAGTTGGAAATGGATTTCCATGAATATAAAGAAGAAAATGAATGGTTGCTATTTTGCATGTTTTTGATGTATGAATAAAGCAGAAGGCTACATAGATTATTATAGTGGGCGTGACATAAAGAATTATAGATATTTATTAAATTACATGTATATCATATTTTCTGTTTTTGAATAATGTTGGTGTTTGACAAAATTTTATGCAATCAGAATAAGAACTTAATACGTTTCAAAATTCAGTTACCCGAAAAGCTAAGGCATGAAATGGTGAAATGCACGTTATATTATGTCACATGGAATGATATGGGGAAATAGGGATAATTTGGTGCTATAAGAATGGAAGATTGATTGCATGAAACCTTCAACCAGAAATGAAAAATGATTAGTGGTTGAGTCTTGCAATAAATATGCGAGTTGGGTGTTTCTTAGTAATCACATCACTTGGAATATTAGTGTAAAAATGTATTAATAATAAATATAAAATATTAGAAATATTTAAAATTATAAAAAAAAAACATGCGTTTAACATTTGTTTAATTTTTAAAATAAAACACTATAAACTCTAAAATGAAAATAAATTAAAACTCTTTTATAAAATATATTTACACTAATTTTAAAACACCTTTTGTTCGATTATGTCGTGGCAAAGGTGGTTTTGAGGGAGGTGTTAGAGTGGGTAGGTTTCACAAAAACAGGGGTCGTAAATGTGAATATGAGTTTTTTGAATTGATTTCGTTTTTGCAAATCGAAGAAGGCCAGGAAGGAGAGAGAAGGAAGTTTGTGGTTACCGGTTTGTTGGAACTTTTTGAAGATTAGAAATGAGATTTTTTTAATTCCGCGAGTTGAAATATTATGAATATAGTTTGGAAGATTAAATTCAGTGCTTGGAAGTAGTATTTTATTGGAGACATTACTTATCGCAATTGTAATTTTTACGATTTCGTCAAAGACCCTTAGTTATTTTTGTCGTAAGTTGCAATTGATTGGTAATTTCTCATTTTTGATCGAGCGTTGTCTCTTTTTTTTTTTTTTTTTTTTGTAATCGGGGAGAGTACTCTTTGTACTCATTTCAATATATCTCTTGTTTAAAAAAAAAACTTCAAAACACACGTATCCTTAAAAAACAAAAAATGTGTTCGGACTCCTCCAACTTGTTGCATCAAATTTTCGTGTAGTAGAATTTTAGTTTATTGTATTTATTACAAGTATTGTTGGTAACCTCAGTAACATTTGCTAAAACTAATATTAATCACATTTTCATTTAAGTCTTTTTTTTTTTACTAATCAAAATATTATATATATCAAGAATACAAAGGGGTATTCAACCCGTATACAAATAAAATTATAGCACCACCTAATCCCGGAAACTATAACAAAAATTCCTTAGGATGTGTGTACCAATCATAATAATTACAACTAAATTTCTTCCTATGCTTCTTTCCAATCCACCACCAAGAAGATAAAATAATATTTTGGAATACTTGTTCTTCTTCCCATAATCCATCCTTAAAGATAATTGAATTCCTACAAAGCCAAATATGCCAACAACAAACTAACCAAAGAGCAACACTAATCTTGGGTGCCATATAATTTATCTTCAAGGCATTAACCCAATTAAAGAAATGATCAAGAATATTAGTGCCATTATTAACCTCTATTTCCAACCAAGAATACATGGATTTCCAAATTTTTTGACTCTTGCAACAACCAACTAAAGTGTGAAACAATGATTCTTCAACCAATGAACAAAGAGGACAAACTAAATCAAGAGAATTAGAAATGATATGACGAACCTTTAAATTATCCCTCGTCGGAAGTCTATTGTGCAAGATCCTCCACCCAAAAATAATTGTTTTAAGAGGTGACAAAGCACCCCAAACAAGTTTGAATGCATCCAAGTTAAGATCTTGTAAATTGACCGGTTCATCTAACTCCATCAACCAAACATATCCGGATTTTACCGTATATACTCGAGAAGAATCGTAAGGCCAATGGTATTCATCATTGTCATTCCTTTTCATCTCAACCGAATCAAGAAGGTAACTAAGATCTTCAAATTCTAGTGCCAAAATATCCTCCGCCCCTCTACTAGCTAATGATGGAAACAATAAATCAACGTTCCAAACCCAATGATTATCAATCCAATACCCAAAATCGAAAATGTATCCTTGTTTCTTAGGAGACATCTCCCAAAGAAAAGGGTATAACAAAGAAAGAGGTTCACTTCCAATCCATCTAGATTCCCAAAAATATAACATTTTGCCATTATTTAATTTCCCTTGCAATCGGGCTCCAAATTGTTTATCACCAAACTTAGCAATAATCTTAAAAAGATCCCTCCACCAAAGTGATGGTACTACATTATATTTTGGTAAATCACCAAGGATCAAAGGAAAAATATAGTCATTATATCTATATCTCAAAATGTTCCTCCATAAAATTTTTTCAAACCAACTATCTTCCACACCCATTTTGCCATAAGAGCTAAATTAAACTTCCGCATATATTTAATACCAAGCCCCCCTTCATTTTTATCCTTGCACATCAATTTCCAACTAATCCACGAAATCCCTCTTTTACAAATAGAACCGTTCCAAAAAAATCTCCTTTGAATTGTGGTAATAATCTTTGTAACTTTGGATGGCATAATAAAGAAAGCCATATAATGAATAGGTAAATTAGATAACACCGAATTGATGAGAGTTAATCTCCCTCCCATTGACATGAAACGCCCCTTCCAAGAAGCTAATCTAATTTTAACCTTATCAATAACTGGCTTCCAAAAACTTATAAGCCTATGATTGCCACCAACCATAATTCCTAGGAACTTGAAAGGGAAACTATTAATTTTACAAGCCAGAAAACTTTCCGCGGCAATCATAAATTCATCTTCCAATCCACATCCAATAATGGAACTTTTTCCAAAATTGATGTCTAAACCCGAACACAATTGAAAACCTTTCAAAATAATCTTTAAATACCAAATATTGTCCCAAGAGCCTTCGCTTATTATAATTGTGTCATCCGCATATTGTAATAAATTAAAACAAGTATTTTGATCATGGAAAATACCTTTAAAAGCTTGTCTAGTCACCGCTCTATCCAAAAGAACCGCTAAGCCTTCAGCCGCAATCGCAAAAAGAAATGGAGAGAGTGGATCTCCTTGACGAAGACCTCTCGAGACCCTAAACTCCTTAGAAGGGCTTCCATTAACCAAAATAGACATATAACTCTGCATGACACCACCTTTAATCCAAGATATCCACTTTTTCCCAAAGCCCATATAATTCAACACCTTAGACAGATAAGACCAATCTACACAATCGTAGGCTTTTGCAAAATCCACCTTCATCAACAATGCTTTCCTCTTGTCTCTCTTAATGAAATCAACCGTTTCATTTAAGGCAAGAACTCCATCTAGAAGACTTCTTCCTTCTATGAAAGCGGTTTGAGAAGTTGAGATAATTCCTCCCATAACCTTTTTAATCCTTTCTGCAAGAATTTTGGAAATCACTTTGTATATACTCCCAATCAAACAGATGGGTCTGTAATCATCAAGAGATTTAGAAATATCAGATTTGGGAATTAGAGCGAGGAATGAGGAACAAAGCACTTTAGGTAAATTACCCTTTTCAAAGAATTCCAGAACACAATTAGTGAACTCCACACTAATTATCTCCCAACACTGTTTAAAGAAATCAAAATTAAATCCATCAGGTCCTGGAGTTTTACCACCACTGCAACTAAAAACTACACGCCTGATCTCTTCCGGTGTGACTTGCTTTTCTAAGTTCATACTATCTTCCGTTGATAGTTTTTTAAAACCTTCCTGACCCAACAGCATCATATGTCTATCCGCTTTTTGGAATTGAAGCTGAAAATGGTCAAAAACAGCTTGTTTGATACCCGCTACATCTTCCACAAATTGATTATCCACCTTAACAGATGAGATAGAATTAGAAATGAATCTTTTTTTGATAGCTGCATGAAAGAATTTTGTGTTGTAATCTCCTTCTTCAATCCATTTAATACGGGCCTTCTGATGTAAAAGCCTCTCTTTAATTTTTAATTTGCTCCACATCTCTTCCACTGCTTTACTTCTAATCGAAAGATCTTCTTCATCCACTAAACCATTCTGTTGATCAATTAGATCTTCTACGCCATTGATAACTTGAACATTTTCAATGATATTAGTATCAATCCATCCAAAGACCTTTTTATTCCACTCTTTCAATTTTGATCTTAAAGACTGAAGTTTCTTTGTAAAAATAAAAGATGCATTCCCATGATATACAGATGCCTCCCATGATTCTTTCACAAATTCCATGAAATTTGGATGATCTAACCAACAATTCAAAAATCTAAATGGTTTTGGACCCCAATTAACATTTCTAGCAGATATCCATACGGGTCTATGATCTGAAATGTCTCTATCTCCAACTCTTTGAGTTACCGCATTCCATTCGTTCAATAAACCATTGGAAACAATAAATCTATCCAACCTACTGCATGATTTACCAGAAGAATTAAACCAAGTATAATTATTACCTATAACTGGTAAGTCGATGCATCCAGATAGCTCAATGAAGTCTTGAAATTCTTCCATATTCCTTTTATTTGTGTTCGATCTTCCCATCCTCTCACTAACACACTTCACAACATTAAAATCACCTCCAATCACCCATTCACCAGCCGCCATAGATGACTTAAGACGTAAGATTTCACTCCACAAAACTCTTTTTTCTGCCATATTACAAGAAGAATAAATGTTTATAAAATAGCAGTTGATTCCTTTCCAAAAAGCATTCAATCCCAAAAATCCTTTATCTTTGAAACTACATATAGGTTGAAAAAAATTGGTCCTCCATATAGTTAACATTCCTCCTGATAAACCTTCTGCATTTGAATATGACCATTGGCATGCTCCATTTCCCCATAAACTTAATACTAACTTATCTGTGATATTGGCATTTTTTGTCTCTTGTAAGAATAATAAATCCACTCCTATCTTTGTTGTCAATTCCTTTATTTTCCTCCTTTTGATATTACTTCCACACCCTCTAATGTTGTATGTCAAAAAATTCATGGTTTACTACTAGCAACAGCCTTCTTGCCCTTGGATTTCTTCTTTAATTCCAAGTTACGAATAATCGATTCAGCGCCCTCATCTTCTATACCTGCTTCCACTCCAAGCTTTTTAATAGAATCCCAAATTTTGTTAGGTAAACTATCTAATTTCTTTTTAATTCTGGAATTACTTTTCATAACCTCTGAATCTCCTATCGAATCAGCCACCGATTCTGAATCCTCCGATTGATTGCAAATAGAGTCTTGTGACGATTCACTATTGATCGTAGCCGCAGATTTCCCCCCAATCCAATCAGGAATCCCTTCTGTTGTATTATCAGCAAGTAGTAGAGTAGAATAATATGAAGGAGCAAAAGGAATTTTGATTTTTTCATATATTTTTTCAATCAATTTTTTTTCCTACCTTGCTTTTTCCTTTTAGTCTGAATTTCAGGACTAATAGGGTCAGTTTCCAAGTCCACCTCTCCACGTAATTCCATATTCCTAATATTATCCCTGTTATTGATCGTGATGGGGGACCGAAACGTATCAAGGGAACACACATACTTGTCTTGACCGTCCCCTTTGTTTTGTATTAATCCCACATTTTCCACTAACTTGCACGGTTCCCCAAGTACATGTCCATCATTATATTGTTTATTATTTCCTGACTTCCCATCATCCATAGGGACCACCGCTGGGAGAGAGAAACTTTTCTCTATGTTTTCCATAAATGACACAGACGTACATGCAGTATTCAAAAGATTATTTGTAATATTAATTTTATTATTCAACTTGCTTCCACCTGTCAATGGCACATTGTTACTACCATCCACCCGTGACTTCAAAATTCCGCCATCACATGGAGAAACATGTATCTGGCTTCCTTTTAAGAAACCTCTGATGGGCTAAAGACGTGTCTAATTATGTGTCTAGCGGTATCTTAACTGCAAGTGCACAGCCTATCGAAGTAATATTTAAGATTATCGATCCACAGGGACTCTATGGTTACTTAGTGCTAGATGAACTTCTAGTTTATCTAAGGCGAATGGTTGTCACGATTTTTTGTTGATTTTAGAATATTAAAGGCGGAGTTAAATTTAAGTTTTAATAAAATAATACTAAGGCGGTCGGTATGTAATTATACTAACTTAGGTGGGTCAATCTAACCTAGGCTTATAAAGGTGTTTACTTAATCTATTCGGTAGAGGTTACCAGTTTAAATACCCTCAACTCACACTCTCGTGGTCTTATCTCAGATCTTACCCCTAAAGCCCTATGCCTGCTCTCGCTAGCCCATAAGTGTTTAGAGATAATTTTTGGAAACTTAATAATTCTAATTTATTTTAAAGCGCTCTCGCTGTGTTTAATTTAAATGCCTAACTTTAGCTATCTGGTTAAAATCTCACACTCTCGTGGTCTTGACCTAACCTAATACTCTTTCCTTACTCTCGTAACGAAAAGGTCGATTTTAATTAAAAAGTATCAGCCAGAATGTTAAGTTATAAATTATTTTTAGCCTATGGTTAAATTTTACCGATTAAGTTTGTTTTAACTACATACCGCCCTAAGGTAATTAGCTACTCATTTTTGTTGAACCAGACAGAGACAGAAAAACAATAAACAAAATATTCATGGCGTAAAAATAAATAAACAACATAAATATTAAAATTTCAATAAAATAAAAACCTGGTTAACAATACTATAGCAGACTCCTTCTTCCACAGACCGGAAAGCTTGGAGTTGGCGGAAAATCGAAAATAAAGCAAATTCTGAAGGTTTAAAAACAAGTAAATGTATAACAATTTCCTGATGTTGGAAATTGTTATATGGCGGGTTTGGATACAATAAGAATGAAAAACTGAAAATAATGCTGAAATAGAAACAGGGTCGTAAATTAAATCGGCAGAGCTTCCGCAGGAAATTGATAGAAAAAATGCTCTGTGGTTTCTTCATTAAACTTGTGCTATTTATAGAACAATTAATGGGCTTCAATTTTGGACTTGTTGCATTGGGCCTTGCTGAAGTGGTGGAGGAAATATAGGAACGTGGCTAAAAAGTAGGCAAAAGCTTCTTCACGTAAGGTTTTGACGTGGTCTCAGTCAAAAACCTATTTTTACACTTGTCACGGTCGTGACAAGGTCTTCACGCTCGTGTCCCTTGTATTTTAAGTGTCACGGTCGTGACAATGTTATCACGGTCGTGATGGCTTCATTTGGGGTGTCACGGTCGTGACACCTTGGTGACGACCGTGACTGCAACAAATTATGCAGTTCTGCAGGCTTCTTCATTTCTTCATCTTTTTATGGTTGTTTTTGTTCCTTTTGCTCTTAATTCATGATTTAGCTCCATATATGATGTACCTGCAAAATAGTAAGAAAAACTCGAGGAATCGAGTGTTAAAACGATGATTATGCGATAAAACGTCAATGAAACTTAGCAATATAATCGATACATTTTCTCGTTATCAAACTTCCCCAAACTTAAACCTTTGCTTGTCCTCAAGCAAATAGTCGGTTGAAAATCGTTGGACAAGTTTTTATTGACGCATACACATAACAAACCGTACGAGGGACCGTTTTGTCGGATAAACTGGTACTTTGATAGAACACTAACGATACACTAATGACACAAGCAACAAGCTATGTCGTCGACTTCCTGTTAACCGAAACAATCAGAAATTTCTTTACGATCTCACCTAGAGTTTTTCAATCTTATTTCGCCCGGTTTCATTCTAGCGCAATCACATTAAGCCCTTTGCCTTAGCACGCACGTAGTGGAGTAGCCGGTTAGCGACTTTGATCCTTTTTAAGCACGGGGTCTGGTACACGAGTGCGGTAACCCTACATATATTATCCGATTTGGAGGTTGTGGGGGATCGAGCCGTAGCACGCCCTACCAAGTTCAGAACCAGTACCTCTGAACCAACCCGCAATGGACTCCTTCTCATATTTCTTGTTTCTTATATGCGACCGTGTACTTTGGTGCAATTTCTTTTCATTTGTATCGAGATATGAAGGATCATTATTGATTAGGCATCAAACGCTTATATTCATCGGCTCCCCACGTGGTTTGTGTTCAGACGGTGCTGACTGCTAGTATAAACTACTAGGGGTTACTTTTGAACTGAAACTTAAGGTGTACTCGTAATGATAATCGGAATGGAATCGCTTAAGTGGGAAGTCAAAGGTGTCAAGATTGTATTGGTCTTGTTGAATCGTTCTCAGCTTCCTAATTACGATTTCGTAGGCGAGTCGGGTAATGCGAATAATTAAAGATTTTTTTTCGGTATGGCTAAATAAACGGGGAAAGTTCGGAATTAAAGAAAATATCACAAAGATTTGCTCGTTTCATTAACTTGCGAAAAGAAATACAATGGAATGAAAAAATGCGAAAAGGAAAAAATGCGGAAATGAAAGGTACCTCTCCCACACTATATCAGACATTGTCCTCAATGTTGTGATATAAATGCGGTAAAAGTACAGTACAAACGACAAAAACGAAAAACAAACATAAGCAAAACTAAAACTATGGCTACTGAGGACCGCGGGGTCGGCTTCTGGTGCGGGAGCGTCTGGAAGGAGTCGCTTCAGGATCAGAACCGGTACCGGTAGCAGTAGTGATATCAATGCGTAAGGCCTCTAGCTCGCTGAAAATTTCTCCAAACTTCTCATTAGTAGCTTCCTGGTTTGCTGCAATAGTGCTGAGTAAAGCATCATAATGCTCCTTCTGCCTTCGCTCCAGTGCGGCGTTCATCTGGTTCTGCTGATGAATCACACGGAGGACGTCCTCAAGAGTGAAATCCTGTGCAGGAGGCTGTCGGGTAGATGACTCTGGAATATCCTGGACAGGCTCAGCTGCATCCATAGCGTCCTGCATCTCATCCGCTGGAGGATCTGCCTGATCATCATGAATAGGGGCTTGGTCGACAGCATCTGGTAAAATAAAGACCCAGTTGGCTCGGCTGGATGGGTCGATACGGTCGCGGGACGGCAGAATGATATGGTGAAAAATGGTGCCATGGACAACAGGGCTATACCTGCCATCCTCTCGCTGCGCAATCAGGTGAGCGGACCTGCAATAACTCTTGGTGAGGAATTCTGCTTCTCTGAAAGGCTGATTTACGACCAAGTCACCAAGCCCCAACTGAATGGCGAGGGTGGTGACAATGCCGCCTATGAAAAATGGGGTTGATCCTCTATGCGCAATAGCCTGGATGTGATAAAGCATGAACGGGGCAGCGTTGATCGGCTCGTCATTTAGAGCGCAGTGCAAGAATAGAAGCTCCTTGGAGTTGAGCTTATGGTTACTTTCTCGAGCGAATATGGTGTTGCAAATGACTCGGTGGAAATAACGTATTGCCGGGTTGTGGATGTGTGTAGCATTGAGGCTTTGGAAGGCTGAGGCACGGGTATTGGTTATGTCGTGCCATAGAGTGAAAGCGGGTTCACTAAAATTATCGGGCACGCGGAGGTGAGCTTCATTTCCGTGATCGAAGCCTAGCAACTCGGCTATCCTGTTTTGCGAAAGGTTAAACTCCTGGCCATGCAATCTGAATTTGGCGAAACCGGTGAGTTGACTCTGAGAACCAGCAGGAGTGATGTACTGGAATGAGCTAAGGAACTCCAATGTCAGAAGCTCGAATGTGGGCTGAGGCTGACTGCAAAGATCCCACAGACCGACTTTTTGAAGCAGGCTCTTGACACTGGTAAGCATTCCGAGTTCCCTCAAACAGACAGTGTCGATATAACGTGTAGGTTGCACACCGCGGTTCTGGAATCGGATAAATCTTTCTCTCTGGGTTTCTCCAGCATCACCTTCTCTAAATTGAATGGTATCCATTGCATGCAAGAGCTAGAGTGAAAGATGAAGATTTTTGATGTTTGTGAAAAAATGATAAAATGAGAGAAATAATGATTCGGAATAAATATTGGAAGGTGAGAATGTGATAGGTGTGGTGATAATGGGGGGTTAATGAGTTTTAATTTGGTAATGGGAGGTTACGGAAGTTATGGAGAAAATGGGTGGTTTTTGGAAGTTATGGAGGAAGAAGAAGAAGAGGTCACGAAGAGAAACAGTTTTGTTTCTCACGAATCCTATATTTAGGGTTGTCACGGTCGTGACAAGGTGGCGACGGTCGTGACACGCTAAATGAGCACGTCACGATCGTTAGGAGGGTGTGACGACCGTGAGAGCTTGCTTCGTTGAATAAATTCCAGAAAACACTATCTCTTATATTTCACATACTCTATAATAATTTATTTTCTTCACTTCTCACTCAATATTACATTTAAACACCCTATAATAATTTATTTCAACATAGTACTTTACTAACTTGCATGGCATGAGAGATTTTTATATAATAGGAATAAATGCAAGCATAACAGTACATAGAATGAAAAATATATAAATTGATTAAAATGGAGAAATTTTGGAATTAGAAGTGCATTGCATAAGGTAATTGAAAATGAAATTACATAAATGAAAATACGGTACGAAATTGTTTGCGAAAAATAAATCTAACTAGAAACGAAAACAATGAGAAAAATACACTAAATCACTTATAGCATTTTCAAAAGCGTTTCTTCAAATCTTCGATTGCGGAGTTCAAGTGATAGAATTGTTCACAGGTTATGTCAGTCAAACCTATAATGTCCAATCGCATGCTCTTAATGTCTTCCTTAAATGAATTTATATCAGTTTGGTAAGCTTCAAGAGTGTTCATGATATTCTGTAAGTTGTTAGCATAATCTCCTTGATTCACTTCAGGGGTTTCAATAACTTCGTCAGTGTGGTCAATGTCATGGTAACCAGGAGGTGTCTCAGGGTCAGTTTCGACATCGGTCATTATATCATCTTTTACCTTGTAAGACTAAGGTGTTTCAGGAGTGGATGGATAATCAGGTGGGGTTAACTCATAAAGCCAGTTATCCTTATTGTGAACACTTACTCTAGCATGGTTTGGCAGTGTGAACAGGGTTACTACCTCATTCCGGATCAAGTACTCAAAAGGTGGATGTCCTAAATTCCTTATGATATGTCGATTAAAGCAAAAGTTAAGATTCATAGGACGGATGGTACCTAAACGGTTGCACCTGTGCAATTGGTATCTAAGTCCTAAGGCATCATCAATCATGGTTACAAGACCTCCTACTAATATAGGTAATTCAGGTTCTTCTTGGATACGGGTGAAGGTTTGCATCATGAAAGGTACACCATTAACAGGCTGTCCATTAGTGAAACATGACATAATGAATATCTCATCTTTAGAGACTCCGGTAATGTTTTCTTCTTTTCCAAAGAAGGTGTGGGCAAGGATCTTATGGAAGTAACGGAGAGCAGGATTATGGATCTCATCATTATTCATGTTATTAGGTTCAGGGTGGTAGTTTCTGGTTAAAGTTCCCCAAAAGAAATCTAGCTCAATATCCATCAATTCTACCTGTGTGGTAGTAAAAGCAAAGGGTCCACTAGGGAATCCTAATAAGTCAGCTAGTTCTTTATGGTTAAAGTCATATTCTATTCCAAATAGGCGGAAACTGATAAATCCTTTCCTGAATCCGAAGCTGCGCTCAGGTAGGTAAACTAAGGAGCTAAGGAACTCAAGGGTGAGCTCGCGGTAAGTCACAAACTTATGTTGGATCAATGCATTCTCCCATCCAAGTCGGTTAAACAAGTACAGGATGCTATCATGTATACCTAGGGTTTCCATAGTCTGATCATCCGGGTACAGGGTCAAATCCATTTGCCTCTGTGATAACTCTTCAAACTTCATTCTTTGGTTCCTACCTCTAAATTTGGTTTCCATATGGTTTATTGGTTGGTTAGCCATGGTTAGTGCAAATATGGATGAAACAAATCAGGGGGAGAAGGAAAGTGGAAAAGACTTTTAGAAAATCTGTAAAAAGTGATTTAAGATAAAAATAAGAAAATGAAATGCATAATTTAAAGGCAATAATAGTAATATAAAATAAAACTATAAAATGACAAAGCAAAAAAATAGTAAAACGATAAATAACAAAATGATAAAGAGAATAGTTTAAATAATTAAATGAGTAAATGGGTTGCCTCCCACTAAGCGCTGTTTTTATCGTCAAAAGCCTGACGTAATGCTTAGGTTTAGATTAATCAGGGGAATTAGTGGACAACTCTAAAAGCCTTAGATTATTTGCATAATCTCTATTTTCAACTTTATGATAATGTTTTAAACGTTGTCCGTTTACTATGAATGGTTCACTATTCCTACCCTTAATTTCTATTGCTCCACTCGGGAATACTTTAGTTATTTCAAAGGGTCCTGACCATCTAGATTTTAATTTTCCAGGAAAGAGCCTAAGTATTGAGTTAAAAAGGAGTACAACGTCTCCCACATTAAATTCTTTCCTAGATAGGCGTTTATCATGCCATCGCTTAGTTCTTTCTTTATATATCTTAGCATTCTCATAAGCATCTAGCCTTAATTCTTCTAATTCGTTAATGTCTAGGATTCGCTTTTCTCCTGCAGCATTATAGTTTATATTGAGAGTTCTAATCGCCCAATAAGCTTTGTGTTCTAGTTCTACTGGGAGGTGACAAGATTTTCCATAAACTAATTTGAAAGGTGTAGTACCTATGGGTGTCTTGTAAGCGGTCCTATAAGCCCATAAAGCTTCATTAAGTTTAGATGACCAATCTTTCCGAGATATGGCGACAGTCTTTTCTAAGATTTGTTTGATTTCTCTGTTTGAGACTTCGACTTGTCCACTTGTTTGTGGGTGATATGGTGTTGCCACACGGTGTCTTACTCCATACTTAGATAGTAATTTGTCAAAGATTTTTGAAATGAAGTGCGAGCCACCGTCACTTATGACGAGTCTAGGCACACCAAATCTGGGAAATATTATATTTTTGAAAAGCTTTATTACTACTCGTGTATCGTTTGTAGGAGAAGCTATAGCTTCAATCCATTTCGAAACATAATCAACAACTACGAGTATGTAATTATTACCGAAAGATGATGGGAATGGTCCCATGAAATCTATTCCCCAGACGTCAAAGATTTCTACTTCTAATATTCCTTTTTGAGGCATTTCATCTCTTCTTGAAATATTGCCGGTGCGTTGACACCGATCGCAATTTATAACAGCGATGTGGACATCCTTCCATAGATTAGGCCAGAATAGGCCGGCTTGCAAGATTTTTGTACAAGTCTTGGAAGTACTTGCATGTCCACCATAAGGAGATGAATGGCATTGAGCAATGACATCTTCTATTTCTTCTTCGGGAATACATCGACGAAAGATTCCATCGGGTCCTCTTTTGAACAATAATGGTTCATCCCAATAGTAATGTTTTAGATTGTGAAAGAATTTCTTTTTCTACTGATAGGTTAAATCAGGTGGAAGAGCTCCTGCGGCTAGGTAGTTGACAATGTCAGCGTACCATGGCAGTCCTACAGTTGTCTGGATTTTTTCCACGGGTTCTGGTTCATTTATGTCTAACTGAACTAGGTCGCTTCCTATTTGTGCTATTAGCTGTTCATACGGAAAATCATCGTTAATCGGCACTTGTTCAGGTTTAATACCTTCTAATCTAGATAAATGGTCCGCTACGACATTTTCAGTACCTTTCTTATCTTTTATTTCGAGATCAAACTCTTGTAAGAGTAAAATCCATCTCAAGAGTCTTGGTTTAGCATCTTTCTTAGTTAATAGATATCGGATAGCAGCATGGTCTGTGTAAACGATTATTTTCGCTCCTACTAGGTAAGAACGGAATTTGTCAAGCGCAAAGACAACTGCTAACAATTCTTTTTCAGTAGTGGCGTAGTTCATCTGAGCAGAATCTAAGGTTCTACTGGCATAGTAAATCGCATGAAGTTTCTTTTCCTTCCTTTGGCCTAGAACTGCGCCTACAGCATAGTCACTCGCATCGCACATGATTTCGAAAGGTAATCTCCAGTCAGGGGGTTGCATGATTGGTGCGGTGATGAGGGCTGTTTTTAGAGTTTCAAATGCTTTAAGACAATCTTCATTGAATATGAACTCAGCGTCTTTCATTAATAAACCAGTAAGAGGTTTAGTGATTTTCGAGAAATCTTTGATGAATCGTCGGTAGAAACCGGCGTGTCCTAAAAAGCTTCGTATTTCTCGAATGGTTTTAGGGGGTTGAAGATATTTTATGACTTCTATCTTAGCTTTATCTACTTCAATTCCCTTGTCGGATATAACGTGACCTAATACGATTCCTTCTCTGACCATAAAATGACATTTCTCCCAGTTAAGCACGAGGTTTACTTTTACACATCTTTCTAACACCATTTCTAAGTTTGATAAGCATCCTTCAAAACTTTGCCCGCATACAGAGAAGTCGTCCATGAACACTTCCATGATGTTGTCTATAAAATCTGCGAAGATTGACATCATACATCTTTGAAAGGTTGCAGGAGCGTTGCATAATCCAAAGGGAATTCGTCTATAAGCGAACGTTCCATATGGGCATGTGAATGTAGTCTTCTCTTGATCATCTGGATGGATAGGGATTTGGAAAAATCCTGAGTAACCGTCAAGATAACAGAAGTAAGAATGCTTGGCTAATCGTTCTAACATTTGATCTATAAAGGGTATTGGGAAATGATCTTTTCGAGTGGCTTTGTTTAGTTTACGATAATCTATGCATACTCTATGTCCCGTCACTACTCTTTGCGATATCGATTCGCCTTGAGCGTTTTTCACAACAGTGATACCTCCTTTCTTTGGCACTACATGTACTGGACTAACCCATTCACTATCAGAGATTGGATATATTATTCCGGCATCTAGTAGTTTCTTAACTTCTTCTTTTACTACAGTGCTAAGGATTGGGTTAATTCTTCTTTGAGATTCTCTGGAGGTTCTGCAATCTTCTTCTAGCAAAATACGATGCATACAAACTGAAGGGCATATGCCTTTGAGATCAGATATGTTATATCCTAATGCAGTTGGATATTTCTTTAAGACATCTAAAAGTTTCTTTGTTTCTATAGTTCTTAAACTGGAATTTATTATAACTGGTCTTTTACATTCAATGTCTAAGAATTCGTACCTTAGGTTATGAGGTAAAGTTTTTAATCCTAATGTAGGTTTATCTTTACTTGGCATGGGATCCGGTGTAAGTGCTAAACTTTCGCTTAGACTATCATCCTGATATGGTTTACGCCAATTATCATCTTCGAAAATCGGAGGGATTTGAATTTTCATTATTTCAGAATAGGTAGTTTCTTTCAGTTCCATTTCTCTTACACATTCGTCAATTACGTCCAATAGATAGCAGGTATCCTCTATAGCTGGTGATTGTAAGAATTGTGTTAAAATAAATTCAACTTTCTCTTCACTCACTTCAAAGGTCAGCTTTCCTCTTTTTACGTCTATTATAGCTCCGGCGGTAGCTAAGAATGGTCTTCCTAGTATGATAGGTGTAGTGGAGTCTTCAGAGATGTCCATGATTATAAAATCAGTAGGGATATAGAATTGTCCTATACGTACTGGGACGTTTTCTAGTATGCCTACAGGATATTTAACAGAGCGATCGGCTAGTTGAACAGACATTTTAGTTGGTCTAAGGTCTCCCATGTCTAGCCTTTTGCAAATCGTTAAGGGCATAACACTGATACTGGCTCCTAAATCGCATAGAGCTTTGTCAATGACGAATTTTCCTATTACACAGGGTATAGAGAAACTTCCTGGATCTTTTAGCTTAGGAGGCATATTATTCTGAATTATGGCGCTACACTCAGCAGTAAGTGTAACTGTTCCGTTATCCTCTATCTTTTTCTTATTGGATAAGATTTCTTTTAAAAACTTAGCATACGAGGGTATTTGGGTGATGGCTTCTGTAAACGGAATAGTAATATTCAACTGTTTCAGAAGTTCGACAAATTTCTTAAATTGACCCGTCGTCTTTGAATTGGTTAATCTCTGAGGGTACGGAATTGGTGGTTTATAGGGTGGTGGAGGCACATAAGGTTGTTCTTTCTCCACTACCTCTTAATTATCATCTTCCTTTTCTTCTGGATCATTCACCACTTCAGTCGGTTTATCCGGTTTTTGGTACATGGCTGGATTGTCAAGTCTTGGATCGGTAGGTCCGTCAAGTTCCTTGCCACTTCTTAATATTACGGCATTGGCATGTCCTTTCGGATTAGGTTGAGGTTGTCCAAGGAATACTCCAGCTGGTGCAGCGGTAGGTGCTTGTTGTTGAGCTACTTGTGAAATCTGAGTTTCAAGCATTTTGTTATGTGTAGCTAATGCATCTACTTTGCTCACTAATTGTTTAATCTGCTCACTAGTGTGAATGTTTTGGTTTAAGAAGTCCTTGTTTGTTTGAGATTGGTTAGCTATAAAGTTCTCCATCATCAACTCAAGGTTCGATTTTCTAGGGACATTAGGAGCAGTCTTTTGATATCCTGGTGGTGTAGCTGGTGCTTGACCTGGTGCGTATAAAGCATTGTTGTTCTTATAGGAGAAGTTCAGATGATATTTCCAACCTGGGTTGTATGTGTTTGAGTATGGGTTTCCTTGAGCATAATTCACTTGATCAGTGGGAGTTCCTGTCAATAGTTGACAATTAGAAACTCCGTTTCCTGAAACTCCACATAACTCACAGTTAGGTGTTAATGCAGCCACGGTGGCTGTTGGCGTTATGGCCAAGTTGTCGATCTTTTGGCTTAGTTGATCAAACTTTGCATTGACTTGGTCCATACTACTCACTTCGTACATACCTCCTTTTGTTGGTTTCTCAGTTGCGACTCTCTCGCTTCCCCAAAGGTAATGGTTTTGAGCCATACTTTCGATAAGTGCATAAGCATCATTATATTCTTTGTCCATCAATGCACCACCCGCGGCAGCGTCAATCGTCATTCTTGTATTGTACAAGAGTCCATTATAGAAGGTATGGATGACCATCCATTCTATTAATCCGTGATGTGGACAAAGTCTCAGCAAATCCTTATAGCGTTCCCAAGCTTCGAATAGTGATTCGCTTTCCCTTTGCTTAAATCTGTTGATCTGAGCTCTCAGCATAGCTGTCTTGCTAGGTGGAAAATATTTGTTCAAGAAAACTCTCTTAAGTTCCTCCCACGTAGTTACTGAGTTCGAAGGCAGAGATTGAAGCCAAGCTCTTGCTCTGTCTCGAAGTGAAAAAGGAAACAAACGTAGTCTAATAGCTTCTTGGGTAACTCCATTGACTTTTACGGTATCTGCGTATTGCACAAAGATCGAAAGATGAAGATTCGGATCCTCGGTAGGATTTCCGGCGAATTGATTTTGTTGCACGGCTGATATCAACGAAGGTTTTAGTTCGAAATCATTTCGGTTGATAGCCGGCGCGGCAATGCTTGAATGCGGTTCAGCTTGCGAAGGACTGGCGTAATACTTGAGTGGGTGATTCTGTTCTTCAGCCATCTCTACGTCCTTTGATGTTACGACTGTTTTAGGCGGATCTAATTGAAGATCTGGAATATTGTAATTTTGTTCGTAATCGAATATACGTCTTCTTACGTGTAAGAAGCGTTCCGATTCAGGGATTAGAGGTTGCAAGTCTTCGCCTTTAGAGCGAGTACTTGGCATACACTCGGAATTAAATCAAATAGTTGATACCTTAGTCTAGACAATGCTACCTAAAGTGCACTAGTAACTAAATTAAGGTCCCCGGCAACGGCGCCAAAAACTTGATGGGCTAAAGACGTGTCTAATTATGTGTCTAGCGGTATCTTAACTGCAAGTGCACAGCCTATCGAAGTAATATTTAAGATTATCGATCCACAGGGACTCTATGGTTACTTAGTGCTAGATGAACTTCTAGTTTATCTAAGGCGAATGGTTGTCACGATTTTTTGTTGATTTTAGAATATTAAAGGCGGAGTTAAATTTAAGTTTTAATAAAATAATACTAAGGCGGTCGGTATGTAATTATACTAACTTAGGTGGGTCAATCTAACCTAGGCTTATAAAGGTGTTTACTTAATCTATTCGGTAGAGGTTACCAGTTTAAATACCCTCAACTCACACTCTCGTGGTCTTATCTCAGATCTTACCCCTAAAGCCCTATGCCTGCTCTCGCTAGCCCATAAGTGTTTAGAGATAATTTTTGGAAACTTAATAATTCTAATTTATTTTAAAGCGCTCTCGCTGTGTTTAATTTAAATGCCTAACTTTAGCTATCTGGTTAAAATCTCACACTCTCGTGGTCTTGACCTAACCTAATACTCTTTCCTTACTCTCGTAACGAAAAGGTCGATTTTAATTAAAAAGTATCAGCCAGAATGTTAAGTTATAAATTATTTTTAGCCTATGGTTAAATTTTACCGATTAAGTTTGTTTTAACTACATACCGCCCTAAGGTAATTAGCTACTCATTTTTGTTGAACCAGACAGAGACAGAAAAACAATAAACAAAATATTCATGGCGTAAAAATAAATAAACAACATAAATATTAAAATTTCAATAAAATAAAAACCTGGTTAACAATACTATAGCAGACTCCTTCTTCCACAGACCGGAAAGCTTGGAGTTGGCGGAAAATCGAAAATAAAGCAAATTCTGAAGGTTTAAAAACAAGTAAATGTATAACAATTTCCTGATGTTGGAAATTGTTATATGGCGGGTTTGGATACAATAAGAATGAAAAACTGAAAATAATGCTGAAATAGAAACAGGGTCGTAAATTAAATCGGCAGAGCTTCCGCAGGAAATTGATAGAAAAAATGCTCTGTGGTTTCTTCATTAAACTTGTGCTATTTATAGAACAATTAATGGGCTTCAATTTTGGACTTGTTGCATTGGGCCTTGCTGAAGTGGTGGAGGAAATATAGGAACGTGGCTAAAAAGTAGGCAAAAGCTTCTTCACGTAAGGTTTTGACGTGGTCTCAGTCAAAAACCTATTTTTACACTTGTCACGGTCGTGACAAGGTCTTCACGCTCGTGTCCCTTGTATTTTAAGTGTCACGGTCGTGACAATGTTATCACGGTCGTGATGGCTTCATTTGGGGTGTCACGGTCGTGACACCTTGGTGACGACCGTGACTGCAACAAATTATGCAGTTCTGCAGGCTTCTTCATTTCTTCATCTTTTTATGGTTGTTTTTGTTCCTTTTGCTCTTAATTCATGATTTAGCTCCATATATGATGTACCTGCAAAATAGTAAGAAAAACTCGAGGAATCGAGTGTTAAAACGATGATTATGCGATAAAACGTCAATGAAACTTAGCAATATAATCGATACATTTTCTCGTTATCAACCTCCTTCCATAAGATAACACTGATGTGACACATCACTGAAAAGCTTCTCCACTTTGTCACTTTCTTCTGACGAACTGTTGTCTTCCACTTCTACACGCATAGCTCCTTCTCCAGCGCGTGTATTTCCCACTCCATCTAAATCTTTACCTATTGACTTCTCAGTATGACATGTACCATTATACCCCTGCGCTGTTGTAAACCCATAATTTCGACAGGGTGAAATTTGGAGCTTGAGTTTATTTCTGTCGAAGAATAAGGAAAGAAGAGAAATTCAAGAGATGCTGGCAAAGTCAAAAGCTTTGATGCTTCAACAAAATGGCAAAGATTATTCTGACAGGATAAGTTTTGAAAGTTATTTATAGCTAAGTGTTTGGCAGAAGAAGATGGTCTTTTGATGATTTCGACAGAAGAGGATTTTTGACAAAAGATAGTTCTTGTTAGTTGCTGAAAGGGTTTGTTTTTTCTTTAAAGGCTTCGACAGTTTGAAGGGGTGCAAGGTTTCGTCACCAAAGAAGAGAATTCAAATTCAAAAGGGTGTAACCTTTGGCAGTTTGACACATGGAAGTTTCAGAGAAGAAAATTACATGCAGGCTGACACTTGTCATTTAGTTATAGTTTTTCCGTTCTAAGCAGTTATTTTGTTTGTATATAAATAGGATAGTTTGTGTTTAGAATAGGTGTGTGAAAATTGATACAAAATTCCTGTAAAATACTCTAAGTACCCAGTGTGAGAGAAAATGAGTTTGATATTTGGAACCATGTACGTTTGAACACCATTTATATTTCAAAGTTATTTAAATTACTTGTTTATTCATCAAGTTTAATATCATTTTCAAGCTTTATTTACTTTCTGCAAGTTCTAGCTTTCGACATTTCTTCTTGTTCTTGTTTAAAACTTTTAACTTTATTTCATTTTTAACTTAAAATTTACTTTACCCAAAAATTCAAAGTTCTTAACACTTTGACATTATTTGTCAAAACAAATCATAAATCAATCACCAACACTAAGAACAGTTCGACAGAACCAATGCACATGTGTCCCAGGACTTGTTTGGTTGGTCCTGCAAGTAACCCAGTTTTCTGAAGAAATTGGTTAACCAGAGGTTGTTCGCCAGAAATCACAGCCAACAAATTGGCACACCCGGTGGGACTTGTGCATTTGATTAAATTCTAATAGAGAACTTCTTAGACAAATTGTTCCTTGCTACGTTGTATGATTCTTAGAAGCGGTAAACTAGCCGTAACTGACGTAGAGAGACCAAAGAGAACAAGAAGAAGAAAGATGGCTAACTTGCCAAATACTTTAAACAATCCTGACGAAGCAATACCAGTTTCCAATCCTATCCCTTCGTCAGGAACAATACCAGCGTCTGGCCCTGTTTTAGAACAAATTAGGCCTCCTTTGGGAGATGCCATACCAACGGGTTCAGGATCCCAGAATGCGCCTAGTTCTTCCACCATGGGACACACCAGACCCTTTGGAACCCCTCCCCTTGGAGGAAATACATTCAGGCCATATCTGAATTATTCTCAGCCTTTGACTGGGAGGGAACAACAATATGGAATGCCAACTTCAATGATGGCAAGCCTACATAATTCGTCACCATTATTCTCTGATGCTATGGCTCAAATGTCATCACCACTGCAGGGATCAGGATATGGTGGAAATGGAAATAGAATGAATCAAGTTCCACCAGGTTTCCATATGCCCACTATGACAAACCATTCAGCACAAGTAATTCGTCAACAGATGGACGAAAGCAATCATGATATGGTGCAGGCTTTGACACAGCAAATGGGAGAAATGTTCAATCCCTTAATACAAAACACTACCCAAACACACCAAATATTGGCAGAACAGATGGCACGCATTGCTGACTTTTTTGGAGTCCCTCAAGCACAGCAAAGGATGCAATTGAATCAGAATCCTGCAAATAGGGCTGTCGAAGAAGAACTTACTATAAACCAAAGACCTTTAGGAAACCCTCATGAAAATCCCAGGGGGCAAGAGGTGATAGTCGAACAGCCTAATGTAGAAGAGCCTATTCGACAGGAACCAAGAAGGATAATAGTCCAGAGAGACCAAAATGCTGACGAAGTATTACAGCAAAGAATGCGTTACAATAACATGCCTGTCGAAAATAATATTGCCACCATGGTTGAGAGAATAATGGCACAAAATGGAGTAAACGTAGGATTACAAAGGCCTAGTTATACTTCCCCTTTGTCTGAATTTGTCTTACAACAAGAGTTACCACCAAGGTGGAAAGTCCCCAAATTCACCAAATTCTCAGGGGATACTAGTGAGTCCACCATAGAACATGTAGCACGTTATTTGATAGAGGCAGGAGAGATTGCTAATAATGAGAACTTAAGGATGAAATATTTCCCAAGTTCTTTGACAAAAAATGCTTTCACCTGGTTTACATCACTTCCTGCAACTTCAATTTTTACTTGGACCCAATTAGAGAGATTGTTCCATGAACAATTTTATATGGGACAAACCAAGATAAGTTTGAAAGAGTTGGCAAGTGTCAAAAGAAAATTTTCTGAACCTATAGATGACTATTTGAATAGGTTTAGATTATTAAAAGCCAGATGCTTTACGCAAGTGCCGGAACAAGAACTAGTCGAAATGGCCGCAGGGGGTCTAGATTATTCCATAAGGAAAAAACTGGATACCCAGTACTTGAGATACATGGCACAACTGGCAGACAGAGTGAGGCAAATAGAAAGACTAAAAAATGAAAAATTTAGATCAAATAAAAACAAAAAGGAAAGAGTGGCCTATGTAGGAATAGTTCAAGAAGATGATTATGACGAAAACGAATCAGTCATTTTCGACCAGCAAGAAATTGATCTTGCAGAATTAAAACAAGGCCCTCCTTATTCTTGTAAAGTTTTAGCCCCGTCGAATGGAAAAAATCCAGTCGAAGTGGAAAAGAATGACAGGTTCCCTAAGAGAACCTATACATTCGACATCACCAAGTGTGATGAAATATTTGATTTATTAGTCAAAGATGGTCAGTTAATAAAACCAGCAGGCACTAAGGAGCCTCCTATAGACCAACAGAAAAAGAGAGGTTTTTGTAAATACCATAATTTCTTGGGTCATAAAACTTCTCAATGTTACCTTTTCAGGGATCTTGTCCAGAACGCAATCCAAAATGGGAGGCTGAAGTTTGGAGACAAAGCCAAGCAGCAGATGAGGATTGACTCAAATCCCATGCAGGTTGTGGAGGCCAATTATGCTGAACCAGAAATGGTAAATGTGGTCGAAATGGAGATCATGGCTGAGGAAAATTTTGAAATAGTGGAAGTTACTGAAAGCTTCGACACCAACTTCACCATGATAGAAGCTGCTGAAGGTTTCGACACCAATGTAAATGTGGTGGAAGAAGGTGATGATCTTGCTGACCAGGCTGAGGAAAAAGAAGTCAAAACTTCTGAAGACTTCGACAGTGAGAATGCCATTGAAACTACTGAAGGTTTCGACGAAAGAGATGCAGTCAAAGTGGGAAGAAGTTTCGACAAGAAAAACTATGAAAGAGATGCTGAGCAGGGGGTGATCTGGGACACTTTAGGAGAGTCGAATGGGAAGTTCGACTTCATGGTGAAATATTCAGCACCACCAAGCTCCAAAACAGATATCAACAAAATCAAACCCACGGGTTGGGGAGATACTGTCAAAAAGGATGACAAAGAGGAGGATAACCAAACCCTCACTGTCCAAAAAGAGGCCACTGAGGGCCTTAACCAAAATAAGATCAAAACAACAGGGATTAATGACAATGCCCCTACTATCGAACCAATAAACAGTAGTACCATCAGAACTGAAGAACATTCTGTCGAAGGTGTTGCACACTGCTGCAAATACATCTATAAGGGTTTTCACCCAAAAGGCAGTGCGAGTCAGTCAAAGGAGACTATCCCAGAGGAAATGATGCTGGTCGAAAAAATGAACAAATTGAAAATCACAACTAAACAGAATGCTGGGATTCATATGGTGGAAATCACTCAAAAGGGAGGACCAGACACCAACAAGGGAAAGAAACGTCAAGAGAAGCATCAGAAGCTGGTTTACCCAGAAGAGAACGAGAGTCTTGTCGAATTCATCCAGAGGTGTCAAAGGAAGAATGCAGAAGTTATGCTTTGCCCAAGATGCAGTGCTGTGTTCGACAGGAAAGCAGCTGATGACTTGGAAGCAGCAGAAAAGACCCAGAGAAAAAGAAATTGGGGGACAGTCCCACCGACCAGAAACGAAAGATTCGACCCAAGAAGAGGGAAGCATCACATCCAAGGAATGGGAGAAAGACGTTTCAGCACTTATAAACCATCCAACAGACCGAATGATGACAAATGGGTTCAACCTATAAGGGATGCCCAAGGTCAGAAGAAATGGAAGAGCTTTGAAGTGAACAGAGGTCCCTCAATGGAAGTTAAAAAGGAGGCAAAGCCAAAATACGTCTCTGAAAACTACAAAGGGAAGAATCCTATGTCCAGATCCCAATGGAGAAGATTCCAAAGGCAGAAGAAAATTGAGAAGGAAACTGTAGAATACAAAAGGGTTGGGCAGAAGGAGGCTGAATCAAGCAAATGTGTGCAGATCACAAACAAGGGGATACCTCTGGCAGAAAAAGAAACCCCTCAGAAGAATGGATCTAGTGACACCACAGAAATGCAGATAACAAACAACAGAATGCCAGTGGACGAAGAGGTTACAGATGAATTTAGTTCAGAATCAGATGCCTCTTTCGACGTAACCTGCAATGTGGTTTCTGTGCTGCCCAGAGATTATGACAGGATAATGGAAGTCGAAGACGAAGAGGATGACATGGCAGATGACAGCATAGGCCTGAAGCCTGTATGCTACTACATAATGAACAATGGCTGTGTCGAAGAGCAAAATGCTTTCTTCGAAAAGCCATATGATGCAATGAAGGCCCACTTAAAGCCTCTTTTCATAAAAGGAAAGGTAGAAAACGTGGGGGTCAACAAAATTTTGATAGATGGTGGAGCAGCTGTAAATTTAATTCCTCATTACATGATAAAGAGGATTGGAAAAGATGACTCCGACACTAAGCCTCACAATATGGTGTTGTCCAATTATGAAGGTAAAGTAGGGACAACACTGGGAGTAATTCAACTGAACTTGACTGTAGGATCCATCACCAGGCCTACAATGTTTGTGGTGATAGCATCAAAGGCAAATTATAACTTGCTGCTGGGAAGAGAATGGATCCATGGGATTGGGGCTGTGCCATCCTCCATGCATCAAAGAATAGCAATCTGGAGGCCAGATGGGATTGTCGAAAACATTGAAGCAGATCAGAGTTACTTCACAGCTGATGTGAACAATGTCACTAGTCGTAATTTCGACAAGAACCTAGCCCATATAGCACCATGCAATCCTGCTGATTTCGACTTAACAGCTTCCGACAACGCTTACTGTTCCATGTACCTCCATCCTACGCATGGTTTCCAGTGGGATAAAGAAATAATTGGGGAGACAAATTACACTTGGGGAACTGCCCATGTCAATCCAACTGGATGGGGGAGTGAATTCAGTGAAAATGACTGAAGTTTCAGCATTGGAAAGGATTTCGGCTTATATGGCCGAAAAACAACTCAAAGCGGCCCTTGAGGCTGAAGTTAGAAATATGGCTGCTGAAGCCAGCACTCAAGTTGTCGAAGAACAACATCCTCAAGAAAATATTGAGGAACAACATACAGAGCAGAGTTTTGAAGAAGACTCTAATGGTGAATGGCAGAGTCAAAGACTTGATGCCATTTATGATGACGAACCCTTGGGGTTCGAAAAAGATCCAGCCCCAACCAATATGAAAATGGTGGCACAGGATCCTTTAGAAGAGATAAATCTGGGACTGGGGGCAGAGAAAAGGCCTACTTACATCAGTGCCAAGATGAATCCTCAACTCAGAGTCGAAATAATCCAACTGCTGAATGAGTTTAAAGACTGCTTCGCATGGGATTATGACGAAATGCCTGGTTTAGACAGAAATTTGGTTGAATTGAAGTTGCCAATACTGGAAGGGAAGAAGCCAATAAAACAGACTCCCAGACGCTTTGCACCTGAAATTCTATCGAAAATCAAAGAAGAAGTCGAAAGGCTTCTAAAATGCAAATTCATCCGTACAACAAGGTATGTCGAATGGATTGCTAATATTGTTCCTGTGATTAAGAAGAATGGCAAACTGAGGGTATGCATTGATTTTAGAGATCTAAACTCAGCTACCCCTAAGGATGAATATCCTATGCCAGTAGCAGAAATGCTAGTAGATTCGGCAGCAGGCCATGAGTATCTAAGTATGCTTGATGGATATTCTGGTTATAACCAGATTTTCATTGCCGAAGAAGATGTTCCAAAAACAACTTTTCGTTGCCCAGGAGCAGTAGGAACCTATGAGTGGGTAGTCATGCCCTTTGGTTTGAATAATGCTGGAGCTACTTACCAAAGGGCTATGAATTCTATTTTTCATGATTTCATTGAAACATTTATGCAAGTTTATATAGATGATATTGTGATTAAATCTGCCTCAGGCTCAGACCATATTAACCATCTTCGACAGTCCTTTGAAAGGATGAGGAAGTTTGGTTTGAAAATGAATCCTCTTAAATGTGCTTTTGGTGTGCAGGCTGGGGACTTCTTAGGCTTTGTGGTCCACAAGAAAGGGATAGAAATTAATGAAAACAAAGCTAAGGCCATAATGGAAGCGAAAGCGCCATCGACAAAGAAGGAATTGCAGTCTCTACTAGGGAAAATCAACTTTCTCAGAAGGTTCATCTCCAACCTTAGTGGAAAAACTCAGGCTTTCTCACCTTTACTTCGACTGAAGAAGGAGGGTTTCACTTGGGGGCAAGAACAGCAAGATGCCTTCGACAAGATCAAGGAGTATCTGGCAAATCCTCCAGTCTTAATATCTCCTTGTCGAAAAAGAAGCATGAGGCTCTACATATCAGCGTCTGACAAAACATTAGGGAGCATGCTTTGTCAAGAAGATGAACATGGCGTCGAAAGAGCCATTTATTATCTCAGCAGAGTCTTAAATGATGCTGAAACTAGATATAGTATGATAGAGAAATTATGTTTATGTGTATATTTCTCTTGTACAAAATTGAAGCATTATATAAAACCCATTGATGTACATATATCTTCTCATTTCGACGTAATAAAGCATATGTTGTCTAAGTCTATTTTACATAGTCGAATTGGAAAATGGGCTTTAGCCTTGACTGAGTATTCTTTAAAATATATGCCTCTAAAAGCTGTTAAAGGGCAAGTAGTTGCTGACTTTATAGCTGACCACTCCATACTTGGAGATGAGACGAATTATGTCGAAAGAGAGCCTTGGAGGTTATATTTTGATGGTTCCAGTCACAAGAATGGAACAGGTGTTGGGGTGTTAATTATTTCTCCCAATAAAATTCCAACAAAGTTCAAGTACAAAATAGAAGGATTCTGTTCAAATAATGAGGCAGAATATGAAGCTTTAATTGCTGGACTTGAAATTTTGTTGGAACTGGGGGCAACAGAGGTCGAAATAATGGGTGACTCTGAGTTGGTGATAAAACAATTGACGAAAGAGTACAAATGTGTCAAAGAAAATTTGATCATGTACTTTGTGATAGCCAACAGACTCCTCAAGAGATTCGACAGTATAGTCTTTAGACACATTCCCAGATTAGAAAATCAGGAAGCAAATGACCTTGCTTAATTGGCTTCAGGGTATAAAGTGTCGAAGGAAAATCTGATGAAAGTTGTCGAAGTGAGAGGAAAAGTTTTATCCACCAAACTGTCCCCATCTGATTTGGAGACAATAAGATTGGGATATGGTGATGAAGAAAACTTTGAGATTTTTAATATAGATAATCTAGAGGTAGGAGATTGGAGAAAACCTATCAAAGATTATTTACAAAATCCAAACCAGACAGTCGAAAGAAAGATAAAGTATAGAGCTATAAGTTATGTGCTCTTTGGAAATGAATTGTTTAAAAAGACTACAGAGGGAGTTCTACTAAAGTGCTTAGGAGAGACTGAAGCTTATATAGCTTTGTCGAATGTGCACAGTGGTGCATGTGGTGCACACCAAGCAGGGCACAAGATGAAATGGCTATTATTTCGACAAGGGATGTACTGGCCAACCATGTTGAAAGATTGTGTCGAATTTGCAAAGGGTTGTCAGGAATGTCAAATTCATGCAGGCATACCTCATGTGCCAGCAAGTGAGTTACACTCTATTATAAAGCCTTGGCCATTCAGAGGTTGGGCTTTAGATTTGATTGGTGAAATTCGACCAGCCTCTTCAAAAGGGCAGAAGTACATTTTAGTGGGGGTAGACTACTTCACTAAGTGGATCGAAGCCATACCATTGACGAACGTAGATCAGGAAGCAGTCATAGACTTCATCCAGAAACACATAATATATAGATTTGGAATACCAGAGACTATAACCACTGACCAAGGGTCTGTGTTTACTGGAAGAAATATGCAGGCATTTGCAAAAGAGACAGGTTTTAAGTTGTTGACTTCGACACCTTATTATGCCCAAGCAAATGGTCAGGTCGAAGCAGCCAACAAAGTAGTAATAAACCTGATAAAGAAGCATGTGGGTAAAAAACCCAGAAATTGGCACAAGACTCTGGATCAAATCCTTTGGGCTTGTCGAACATCCCCTAAGGAGGCAACTAATTCTACCCCATTTAAATTAACCTATGGACATGATGCAGTATTGCCAGTCGAAATTTGTTTACAGTCAATACGAATTCAAAGGCATCATGAGATTTCATCTGAAATCTATTGGAGTATGATGATGGATGAGTTGGTTGATTTAGATGAAGAAAGGTTACAGGCCTTAGAATTAATAAGAAGGCAGAAAGAAAGAGTCGAAAAGTTTTACAACAAAAAAGTAAAATTCAAAGCCTTTCTAGTAAATGATTTAGTTTGGAAAGTAATCTTGCCTATGGAGAAGAAAGATAGAGTGATGGGAAAATGGTCCCCTAAATGGGAAGGACCTTTCAAAATTCTAAGAGTTTTTTCAAACGGTGCGTATGAAGTCGAAGAGATAGAAAAAGACAGGAGAGTGCTGAAAATAAATGGAAAATACTTGAAAAGATATAAACCAACATTGCAGGAAATAAAAATAATAACAGAATGAAATTGCAAATAAAACTTGTCTTCGCCAAACAGATGGCGTGAAATAGCATTACATATCAAATTGCTAAAAAAATCCTTAAACAAATAAAAATTTCCTAACTCCTATTACAAACTACTGTCGAAAGAAGGTAGCTTTGAGTTCGTCGAACTTTTTCTTCTGAAGCTGAATTCGACGCTCGCAGAGACTCTTGCTGACAGTCAGTTCATCAATCTCCCTGTGAAGTTGTTGGGCTGATTCTGCATGCTGGAGACCCCTCTGAAGTTCACTGTCTATTTCCTCTTGTTTGGGCTGTTGGAGAGAGGCCTGGCGTTCCTTCTCTTGGAGGATTTTCTTCTGGAGATCAGCAATCTGAGCCTGATAAGCCTGAATGTTGTTTTCACACTCAGCAGCAGCTTTGGTGTATTCGTCAGAAAGCTTGTTCAGTTCTGAAATCTTTTCTGTTGAAGAAGCCACAATGGTCCATTCTGAAACTTGTTCTTCAGATTTGGCTGTAATGTTTTGGGAAAACTCCTTTTGTCGAACCAAATCAGCACTCACAGAATCAATCAAGGACATCAAGTCCATCACCAAACGGCTTTCTTCAGTCGAAGCCTCCAACAAATTGGCTCGTTTCAGCAGTTTCTTCAGATCATATTGGGCAGAAGCATTTTCAGCCAAGATCTCAAACAGGTCCACCCCAAGGATTTTTGCTTTGATCTCATCCATAATAACACTGATGGGTTTGATGTCAGAAGTGGCTCCTGAAGCTGTCGAACCACTGGGAGAAGAGTCTTGGAAGTTATACCTGGAGTTGAGTAGGGCTTTTAAATATTCCAAAGGCTTTCTAACTTTCAGACTTTCAATCTCTTCGTGTGACAAGCTCGTCGAATCAGTTCCCAAAGAGGTTTCTGCAGGAATTTTTGATGAAGAAGGAATGTTTTGGGAAGTTCCTCCAAGGCTCAGGTTGACTCCTGTTTGATTCGACAGATCAACCTCTTCTTCGACATTTTCTCTTTCAGCTTCTGTAGTGTCAGTTGGATCTTGAGCTGGTGCATCCTGACCAAGAGCACCTTCGTCAGTTTATGGTGCAGCAGCTGGTATATGAGTTGGTACGTCTTGGTCTGGAGTTATTCTCTCCTCTGCAGTAACATCTAGTCGAAAAGGGGAATTGTTGTCAGAAGATTCAGAGTCACTAAGGTTGAATTCATCCAAAGTTTGAGGACCATGGACACCTGTATCTGGAGTAGCGTCTTCTTGAAGCCTTTTGGCCAGAGTCTTCTCAGAGTCTGAAGGAATAGCTTGTTCTTGGATTTCAGGAGAATCTTCGACATCAATGACAACCTAAAGGGAGCATAAAAGAAAGTGAGATAGGAATGTATGCAGTCAAGACGAAGAATGTTGTTAGTCGAAATAAATACCTGAGGGATCTCAGTGTGGACACTTGAGTCTCCACTTCTCTCACTCCTTGAAGGAATTTTGTTTGTTGGACTTGCAGGGGGAGTTTGTCTGTGAACTATAGACCTTTGGGAGGCCACTGTTTTTATTTTCAGACCCTTGTTTCTTTTCAAGGGTTGAGGTTCAGGGGATTCGTCCTCAGACTCTTCGACATTCACCTCCTTTTCCTCTTGTTTCCTTTTCTTAGCTGGTGTACGAGTGACCTGCAGTAAAAGAAGAGGCATTCAGTATAAATGAAGATTGAAAGGCATGAATAAGAAGTTGTTTTCTATTTGTCGAAACCTTCTTGGTAGTTGTGGGAGATTTTTCGACTGCTTTAGAGGAAGTTCCTTCGCCAGCAGCTTTCTTGACAATTCTGACAGCTGAAAGAGAAAGAATTGCATAAACATTGATGTAAAAAATAAAAGAAGTTAGATTTAAAAAGAGCAATGTAATTTCTTCGACACCTTCAAGAATGGGTTCTTCCACACTAACATGATCTATCCCAACATGAAGGTGCCCAGGGAAGTTGCCCAAGTGATACTTCGTCGGAACCACACGTTCGGCAAGTTTCTTGCTGGACTCGCGAAGCAGTTTCACATCAGATCCACACACAAACCAATCTGGAAATGGAGGGCTCAAAGCCACACCAAATTCCGCAGAAGGGAGTGGAGGGAATTTTGGAGGAAAAGTTGTGAATGCAAAGTTGTATCTAGCATGTGGTGGGAGAGATGTAGGCATCCACAATTTATCCAATTTTTCTGTAAACTTTTGTTTTAAAGTTACTGCTGCTTCGCCTATGGTTCGACGAAGATCATTGGGCCTGTAAATGGTTTCAAAATATTTTTGAAACTTTTGAATCTCCTTAATGTGTTGGTCTTTACCTTTTTTCTTCTTATCCTGCACAAAAGTAAAAGCATTCGTCAGGAGAGTAGTGAAGGTTGCTACGTCAAAAAATTTGTTGATATAATATTCCTTCCACCAGACGTCGAATTCTTCAGTACAGAGGAAGCTTGGTTGAAAGATGGTGGGGTAAACTTCTAGAGATGAGTCGAAGAATTTGTTGTATAGCTCCAAACTTTTGTCAAAGTTTTGAAATGAGTTATAGAATATGATGGCGCCCTTCTTGTGATAGATAAGCTTCGTCTTCGTCTGAATCAATCCAAACTGCCTAGCCACTAGATTGGGTTGGTAAACAATGAGGGACACCTTAGTGTTGTTAAGACTATGGTGGGAGAAGAAGTGCCTTGGCATAAGAAAAGCTTCCCAAATGGATATATAAGAGTCTTCGTCTTTCTGGTTCTCCACTGGGAGTTGTCTGGTAAACCACCTTGGACCTACCTGTCTGCTGGCAAATGGTGCCATCGAAGAAGAGAACTTGTAGCGTTTGGCGAACATCATGATGTAACCAGTGAATGCTTGTCGAATGGTTATGTTATCATCATTAGGGGTCAGTTGAACTAGCCTAGGCCATTCGACACGCCTTTCTTTTACTGCTTCTTCGACAACCGGCATTTTGATGGGGATGAAGGTTTCAAAGGTTGCGTTCAACCATAATTGTAGGAGCCAGAAAGGACCTGTAAGACTAATGTTGCCTTTATCCTTAAGGGTCTTGAGGTTACTTACACTCTCACTCAAGGATTCGTAGAGATTTGCCAAAAGTAGCTCACTCAGGCAGAATGCAACTCCATTATGAAGTTGATTGGCCATAATAATATAACTCCTGGCCACCTGAAGTGACCTAGTACAGAAAACAAACTTGGCTAACCACAGGGTGAGGAAAGCAATGTGCTTTCTGTCGGAGACTTCTTCATTGTCTTCACCTTGGTGATGAGTGATGAAAACAGAGTACCCAGCATGCTTTGTGTCGAAGCCTATGGGATCCTTGTTTAAGTGTTCAGGGTTAAAGATTTCTCCTAAAGGACTAAGGCCAGTTATGGCTGCTATGTCGAATAGGGTAGGAGTCATCATTCCACAGGGCAAATGGAAAGTATTGTAAGTACTATCCCAAAAGTACAAAGAGGCTAACAACATGTTTTGGCAATAACGGGGACCCTCCTTCGACAGTTGGATCAGGTCATAGATACCAGTTTTCTTCCAGAACTTTTCTTTGGCTTTTTCGACCCTAGTGAGCCATGCTAAGTAGTCAGAGGGATCTTTCGTCAAAGGGGGACTTCTAAAAATCCTAGTTTGGTTCAAATAGGACAGATCTATCTATGTCGAAGCTATGAGGGTTTCAGGTTCTTTGGATGAAGTTTCGACAGGTTTAGGGTTTTTGCTAGCAGCTATGGGTTTAGAAGCAGAATAACAAGGATAAAATTCTTTCAGACAGTTAGGGTCAACAGTGGGATCAAAAATAGGACCTAACATAGCATGATGAACGCCAGAAACAGAGATGGGAATCATTACCTGTGACCTGTAAATGCTTGCTTTTTCCCTTTCATTTGGGGGTTCTGGAAAGTATTGTTGTTGCTGCGTTTGTATGGGTCCAGGCAGTATGTGAGCAGGAGGAAGATCAACTGTCTTCTTTGTCTTTTTGGCACTGCGTCCAGTAACAGTCTTTGGAGGAGCCATTGATAATGAGAAGATGAGAAGTTTGAAGGAGCAGAAGTTTTGAAAGGGGTTGCAATGGAGATGTTGCGTTTGGGTAAGAGAAGAGTTTTTGAGGATGTAAAAAGAATGAATATTGTTGAAGTTGGTATTTATAGAAGATGAGAAGGTGAAATAAATGAATAATAAAAAAAAAAAGGAAAATGAAAAGACTTTCAGTTGGAAAAGTGGAGACGTGTGTTTTTGATCTATTGTTGGAGATTGAAAGTGGCAGTTGGTAGGAGGCCATGATGTAGCTATAATATAGGGTCATGGAAGATTGTGTAAACGTGGGCTAGACATGACGTTTTCATAAAGTGACAATCATGATGTTTTCTTGGGACTCAACAAAATCACTTTATAATAAATGTGACTGACAGGAAGTCAAAGGTCATTTCGACAGCAAAAGATATTTCTCCAAGAATGGTCGAAAACATCTTTGCTGGGGGGCAATTTGTAAACCCATAATTTCGACAGGGTGAAATTTGGAGCTTGAGTTTATTTCTGTCGAAGAATAAGGAAAGAAGAGAAATTCAAGAGATGCTGGCAAAGTCAAAAGCTTTGATGCTTCGACAAAATGGCAAAGATTATTCTGACAGGATAAGTTTTGAAAGTTATTTATAGCTAAGTGTTTGGCAGAAGAAGATGGTCTTTTGATGATTTCGACAGAAGAGGATTTTTGACAAAAGATAGTTCTTGTTAGTTGCTGAAAGGGTTTGTTTCTTCTTTAAAGGCTTCGACATTTTGAAGGGGTGCAAGGTTTCGTCACCAAAGAAGAGAATTCAAATTCAAAAGGGTGTAACCTTTGGCAGTTTGACACATGGAAGTTTCAGAGAAGAAAATTACATGCAGGCTGACACTTGTCATTTAGTTATAGTTTTTCCGTTCTAAGCAGTTATTTTGTTTGTATATAAATAGGATAGTTTGTGTTTAGAATAGGTGTGTGAAAATTGATACAAAATTCCTGTAAAATACTCTAAGTACCCAGTGTGAGAGAAAATGAGTTTGATATTTGGAACCATGTACGTTTGAACACCATTTATATTTCAAAGTTATTTAAATTACTTGTTTATTCATCAAGTTTAATATCATTTTCAAGCTTTATTTACTTTTCTGCAAGTTCTAGCTTTCGACATTTCTTCTTGTTCTTGTTTAAAACTTTTAACTTTATTTCATTTTTAACTTAAAATTTACTTTACCCAAAAATTCAAAGTTCTTAACACTTTGACATTATTTGTCAAAACAAATCATAAATCAATCACCAACACTAAGAACAGTTCGACAGAACCAATGCACATGTGTCCCAGGACTTGTTTGGTTGGTCCTGCAAGTAACCCAGTTTTCTGAAGAAATTGGTTAACCAGAGGTTGTTCGCCAGAAATCACAGCGAACAACTGTGTCATCTTCTTCCAAACCAAGTTCCAAAATTTCATCTGAATCTGAAGAAATCTCGTCCGAACTCGCTTCCGGATTAGCTCATTCAGATTAATAGCAAATTTTGTCCTAATCAGGAATCGAGCAACATCCAGCCTTTTATGTTTTTGGGTATCTTCATCCATCTTTACAAACACACCCACTGTGGATGCAAGAAACTTGAAAAAAATTTCTCCCCAAACATGACATGGCGCACCAAAACAGCTGACCCAAGTGAGCCTTTCTTTGTCAACATCAGAAGGAGACCAAGGATGAACATCTATAAACCATTTCTCAATCCATGCTTTGTCCTCAACCACTAGCTTCCCAATATCTCCAGTAATCTCTTCTTCAAGTAAAACCAAATTAGCTCCAAGAGGAGTAGCTTTAATCTTGAAATAGCCTTCAGTGTATAGTGCTTCCTGAACTTCAAACGATGAACCCAGAATGTTCATTTAAGTCTTAATGCATATTAAATGAACCTTTGCAAAACAAATAATATATTCTCGAGTATACAATAATTTTAGTTTAAAATCTCTGATACAAGAATGATGGATGATGATGATAAAAAAAATCATGAGGATGGTCTCAACATCTCTAATATATGATGATCGACTAACCTCATCGCAAGCTGAGAAAATGAGTCTATTATGAACACATCTTTCTTGTATTTTCACCAAATCTTGTATCCAACAATCTGTAGAGAATGACATGCCTCATTGTGTTGGCATTCCCTTGAAAAAAGGATATATTATCTAGGTTACTTGGTAAGGTAGTACATAATTCTAAAGGTTGAATAACCAGAAAAATTTGATTAATCCAATAAAATAGTTTGTTTAATTTTTACCCATCATCTAAACTATTTTTGTTAACTAAATAGATGAGTTCTTTAGTGTTTTATAGAGAATAGGCGTAAATAAGTTGGTCATGGGTGCAAAAAGTGAGAAAACCAAAGCCAAATCTAGCACAAGTTCCAAAAGGCATCAAGAAGGCGTATCTTCAAAGACACAATCAATTGGATCACAATGGCACACATACTGTCAAATCCAATATGATTGAAACTTCGTTTGCAAGTCAATAAAATATTTGCATTAATGTAAATTGAACAAACTCCTTGAAGATTTGATGACCCAAATGATTGTAGTTTTAACCAAGTCGGTTGAGAGAGCAATTTCAGAATATTATTGTGTACAATCTCCATTGATTTTATGCAAGGTTTACATGTTCAAATCTTCAAAGACTCTACAATAAATAGGTAACCCCTTATCATTCTTTTGCTTTACATATTTTACTTTCTGTCTAGTTGTGAGTGATATTATTCTTCTAAATTATCCATCATCATCATCATCATCACATGGCTTCTAGGAAGCTGAGATTTGCCTCTAGCCCTCTCACCGATGATTTCACCTCTCAACGACAAGAAGGAAGACACCTATAAGATTTCACCAATAGAATCGTCTTGAGAATTCATAACTTGGATTCTGGAATCTTTAAAGAATATAAATTCTTCAAGATCTTTGAAAAGTTAATTTTTTTTCTACCTTCCTTTATACCATCACTAGTTAAATTTTTTTTCTTAAATATCGACTTCACTAATGGAATAATTTACTTTGAAATAAAAGCCACATGATATCTCTATCATTGGAAGAATTTGAAAACATCTTGGATCTTCCCCATGAAGCTCATTTCTTCAAGCCAGCAGAACAAGGCGGCAAATTCAACTTCATGATTGTTGTAACCTCGTTGTTGAAAAACCCATTATCCTTGAACTCAATCCTTCTGTTGTATGGTTCATTCGCCCAGACAAGCATATGATCCATTATGTGACAATTCACATGATTTTTCTGAGGAAAATCAATTTTGATCTCATAAAAAGGTTTGATGTTAAATTTTTATGGATGATCACACAAAAAATTAAAACAACATGGGGAAATAAAGTAATACAATACATCATGGAAAGCAATATAAAAGGAAAGTGCCTGCCATATGGTAAGTTGGTTACAAAGATCCTAGAACACACCATATTCAACTTTGGGAATGAAGAGTTTGTATAAGATGTAAAAAAAAGGAGAAACAACTCTAGAAATAAAGAGGTATAAGATCATTGATGGAATGGTGATTGAAAAACCCTCCAAAGAAAATAAGACAAAGATAGAAGATCATGTATATCTAGAAGATTTTGAAGATAATCTCCCTTAGCTACTCTCAGCTGAAAACCTACTCAAGATCATAATCTAGAAGTTGGATAAGAAAAATGACAAGATCAATTTCCTAATTAACTCGCCACTTTGTCCAAGACCCGGGGCAACTACCTTCATATTTTTTCATAGATGATGATTTTGATTATGAAGAATAGTCTCTCATATATGTCTTAGTTTCTAAGTGAGTTTGATTTTTCTATTTTTTCATTATTCAAATTTCTAAAATTTCTTGCATTTTGTACTTTGAATTCCAGTATGATTTGAATTAATAAAGTATGTTGTTTTTCCTTTTTCTAAATTCCTATGTGACTATGTTTGCATATTTAAATTCCCACAATGTATCTTTCACCTGCATTTTTCATTAGGGGGAGTAGAGTATACTATATACTTAATTATGGGGGAGTTTAACCACTTTAGCATCAACAATATTGACAAAGAAGTCATACTAGAGATGCAGGTTGCTTGAAGAATACTTTGCACTAACGAAGCCTTGCAAGATAATGTTTTATTTTTCCAACAAAAGTGACACAAGGATAATCCATCAAAGAATGAAGATATCCTTGATCCCCAACCCCTATTTGATGAAATCTAGGATGAATCCCTACAAAAAATCTTCAAACTATTGTCCTTGATAGCCTTCGACAGAATAAGCGACCCATAAGAGCACATCACCACCATAAATACTCAGATGGCCTAATAGGCGTTGACTACCTAAAGTGTAATATCATATCTGATACATTCAAGGAGGCGTCATTAAGGTAGTATATGAACCTACATATATTCTCCGTAACCAACTATCAGAATCTCTTGAGGAAGTTGGTCCATCATTTCTCAAATAGAGAAAACATTAAAAGGTATTAACAAACATCTTGTTCAGCATCCACCAGGGACACACTAACTCCGTGAGAGAATATTGTTGAATCATGTTTTGCAGATTATTCAAAAATTTATCAAAGTTAAAGATGACTATCGTGGTTTGCTTTTGATGATGACAACTTAATTTCATCAAGGAGAAAGTAACCTTTGACGGAAACCTATAAATATTCAACTTAAATCATAAGACCAAACATTATGTCAAGCGGTCAAAGATGCACAAGATATAGTTTTTTCATCTTCACTTAGTAAACTTTGTTTTCATCGTGATTACTAATACTAGCTTTGCAGCTACAAATTACTACAGTAGTAGTAGTACCTATCAATACCAAAATCGTTCAACTTTTCTCATTTGTACAAAAGCTTCAACTTGTAGTAGGTTCTTAGTTTTCACATTAAAATAACATTAGGAGATGAGAAAGGTCAACCAAGCGCACATTTAAAGATATATTTAAGCTCCCTTTAAATAGTCCATTAAATAATCCAATTCGAACTTCCTGGTCAAAAAATACACAAACTTACGTTATAGTATGAAGCAAAAATATCCATCCATGGAAAATAGAAGCACTAAATGAAAAAAGCATCACAATAATAATGAAACAGATAAGAATTCAAAAACCACACATTCTCTACACATTAGTGAGCAATATACTAAGACTCATAAAAAGGATTTCAAATCTGAAATCATTGTCATTTAATCGAAGTTATACAATCTTATTTTTGTTTGCCTATTAACATGTATATGAGAATCAACTTTTTAAAATGATTTATCTTGGTTATAACTTATCGTGGAAATTTATTTTGTAATATTTTTTTATACCATTAGTAAACTATTTTTTTAAATGATTTAAGTAGTCATCAAACTAGTACTTCTGGAAGTTACAACTATGAACCAAAAGAGCATGACTTTATAATGTCTACAACTTTTTTTGAACACAAACAAATGATTAATAAAATGAAAGAAACTTACAGGTGAGCAACAAAGTCCAAAGCTATTGTGACTTTGGGAACAACCTCAACACTGTCAAAACAAAAGCTAAAAAAGAGGGAAATGGAAATGTAGATGACATGCAATTCCAAAAGGCCAGGAAGACGTTTTTATGCACACCTAAGGATCTAGGTTTAATGATTTTTACATCAACTGCCATCCATGTGGTAGTATTGGATATGTAGGTGTTGATTATCCAAATGAAGTTCCTGAAGTAAATATTCATTATTTATTTTGAATAAAACCTAATGTTACACAATATAAAACTATTCATTACAATTAAATATATACGAAACAAACAATTAAATTAGAGTACGAACATCATAGGTGTCACATTTAATTCATAATAATCAATTCATCTTATAGATGTCTTGTCCCGTAACACGGGTTAACAACATGTTTCAACATATTAAATGTTTACTACGCAGCGAAATTAAATTTCATGCTTCATTCATAAAATAACTTAGTTATTTTAAAAACAACAAATAGTTCAACAAAGTAGAAAATAAACAAAAGGACTCGGTGGTCCACATTCGTTCTCAACCCGATGTTACATGACACAGATCAGGACACCACACCTAACTAAATAAGCGATGAAAAATAATACTTCAAGCTACATCCACGCACCAAGATTATTCTTGAGTATCTGCAGGATGGAATAATAGATCATCACCAAAGGCAGACAGGGTGAGTAAATTTACATTCAATATAAATAATATAAAGAAGGAATTACAAGTCAACATGCATCTATAGATAAATCATTAAAGTTTCACCCATATATAACAAAATCTATCACGTCATCACATAAAACATAAATGCAATCATGCTATACAACAAAATCTATCACGTCATCACATAAAACACAATTACATTTATTTACTTATTAAAATTTTGAAATGATATAATCACAGTTGAATGTTACAATCGTGGTAATATAAGCACCCTTTCATGGGTTTGAATCTCAGCACCATCAATTTTTTTATTTCTTTACAATTTAGTCACGCCATTTTATTTTTATTTTAAATTTTTAAATAAATCAAATGCAACCACTTTTTAATGCATACTTTTAACAACAAAACACCATTCCCATGCAAAGACTTTGTAGAAATTCGTAAACGTTGGACGTATAAGTTTAATGCGTTTTATGATCCTCAAACATGAGCTTATTCTGTTTATATATATATATATATATATATATATATATATATATATATATATATATATATATATATATATATATATATATATATATATATATATATATATATATATATATATATAATACTGTGATTATGTTTCTTGTAGCTTATCTTATGATTTAGTCTAAGTCAAATCCATGTCATATGTTTGAAATATGTGTGAGCTTGCTTTGGCATTTTATTTCATCATGTATCTGTCTTGAGAATCACCATGCAGTTGTATATGGATCATTTTGATTCATGTACTGCATTTTATTCTCATGTTTGCATGTTGTTCTCTGTTATTTTATTTGTCTTGCTACTTATGATAAACAAATTTGAATATGTAACGCAATCAATTTAATTTTATAAGTTACTTGGTTTATTTATCTTTATATCTCTTGCATTAACAACATTTTATATGAATGGTTGTTGATGTCCATCTATTGCAAAGTGTTGATTATGTGATAGCGAATATATTTTGTTTTGATTGACCTTGTTCTTTTTCTCTTTTTGATGTTGTCAAAGGGGGAAGAAATGCAAAAGACAACTTGAAAAAGATAAAGTTTTTAGAGGAGATTTTTATTTATAAATGGATGCATAAATTCAAGGGAAGGATGTATCTCAAAGTACTCGATATATTAAAGCTTTTGCATCAGTTTTGCCATCATAAAAAAGGGGGAGTATGTGAGGGCAAGATTCCTTGATACTTGTTTTAATGATGTTAAAACTTAGAATAACTCGTACTTTGTACTTTGGATGGTGTCATCACGATTTAGATTAACTACAAGAAAATAAATGATTTACGACGGTTTTTTTGGCATGTTGAGATGGTTCAAACTGTCGCAATATCTATTTCACGACAGTTTCTCAACTGTCGTGAAAGTGTGGGTCGCGAGGTTGTTTTACGACGGTTAAGAAAACTGTCGTCCCAACCGTTGTACATATTTGCAACGGTTCTAAACTTCCCCCAAATTATCATTGCGACAATTTTAAATGTGTAAGCTATTTTTGTTTTGACAGCAAATTGCGGCGGTTTGAACAGCCGCAAATTGCAAATATTTAAAATAAAATAAAAATCCACCCTCATTTTTTCAGTATTATTTAAAATAAAAAAAAAATCTAACAATATACCAACTCTATTAATGTTATAAAAAAACATAGAATTACATGGCTTTATACTTGTTACATGTGCAATTGCATGTTTTAAAAACGCATCAGAGAAAACAGAGAGGACAAAAGCAATTGTCTTCAATGATCAATTTGTTATAGCCTCATGAATATAAATATTACAATTTTCATTTTAACAGCTTCCATGGAAATCACATATACAAAAAAATAATAATTGAATTTCATTCTCTTATGTATGAATTTCACCAATTAACAACAATGATACACAACAATTGACATACACAACATCATGGCATCATTATTCATCAAACAACCTATTCCTAATTCATCAATATCTACCTTATTCTCATAAAACCCCATCAAAACACTTAAACCCTAACTACCTATCATGATCAATTCATTATACTAAAATAATAAACAATGATTTTCCCCATACCTTAAGGTAGAATATGATATCTCTTCTCCTTCTACAAATCTCCAAACCCTAGCCTCCTTATTCTTCAGACTTTTCTCCAGGCACGCTCTTGAACCTCCCAAAATGCAAATAATGAAAATCTCTTTCATTATTCCCTCATTTATCCCTTCACAATTGACCATAATACCCTAAATGCTACTAACTTTCATATTTTAATTTAATAATAATATTTAAATAATATACCATACATTATTCTAATATCACTATCAATTAAAATAATTTCATCACTACAATTAAACAACACAACAACATATCAACACAATTTCCATATATTCATAAATAATTAATTAATTATTAAATTATGAATTTTGGGGCGTTACATGCACCATTAAATGAAGATGAATGATCAGAAGAAGAATAAGAAGATGAAGGATTTTCGAAATTTGATTCGATATCCTTTTGAAATATGGATTTGGGATTTAGAGATTTTAATTGAAAATTAATTTTTCAAATAAAATTATTTTTAATTTAATATTAATTTCATGGAGGATTGATATGCAATAAATAAAAATTTCATATAAAATGATGACGTGACATTTAAGATTTATAATAGCGTATTTTGATTGGTTAGAAATATTGACTGCACCAAAAAATTATTCCAACAACTTCACAGAAACTCCCTTTATAAAATCATGACTTAAATTAGTAAAAAGTTGACTGTAATAAGTGAGGAAATGGATCCTCCGTTGCATTTCTTCTAATGCTCTCACTTCTGCGTCATTTTTAACCATTGGATTTTATCTAAGCATTTAATCTTACCTAATTTTTATCTCATTTTTCACCACCATTAGATGACAACAGAATAGGCCAAGGTCACTACAAGTCATTGGTAACTTCATAATAATTATTGATTCTTATATTAAAAGATATATGTGTTAAAGCTCTACTTGCTCTAATATATGTATTACATCTCTTTCGATATACCTACGTTCAAAGTGTGTAGTGTTTGAATATACTTTAAGCCTTTAAACATATTGAAAAATAATTGAAAATTAAAGGGAGTAGCTTGGGCGATCAAATTAATTCATCATCAGGCACTCTCATTCTTTATAATCCCAACATCATTTTAATTTAGTTGAGGTACTTAGCACATTAAGTTGCACAAAAATGATGTGAATTACAAAAATTAAACCAAAATAATTACAAAAATTAAACCAAAACGAATGAGTAACAATATTCCCACGAGGTAATTAGAAACACATGAAACATCTCTTCTTTTTATGTGTATCACTTGTTTACATAAGAAACAGACATGATTACTTAAGCTGTTTATAAGTGGATTATTAGAGAGTTTGTGAGGACAATATTTTAGAGGATCCTCTTATGTTTTGATAAATATTTGATAATATACTATATTTTCATTTAATATTATATTATTTGCTTAAGCATTTTTTTTTAATATTAAACTTATATAAAAATATAGATACAGTACTATAATTGACTTTGAAGTTTTAAAAATCAACTCACATATAGACTTTGTGAAGTTTTAAAATAACTTAAAAAACTTAGTCAACCATTACTATAATGAGATATAACTGATGGATAAGTAAATGGTGGGACCTTAGAAGACATAGCAATTGGCAACTAAAGTACTCTTTTTTCCAAACGAGACAGTTGAAACATTTATGTATCCAACGCGTCATTGCATGGTTATGAAGTTGTTCTTAATTTAAAGCGTTTTCAATTCTCATACTTATTCTAAAGTTCTTAACCTTGTCTTTGGCATTTGCTACTATATAAACCCTAGCTTTGCTTCTCTATCTCCACACCAAATAACTTTCAAGTTTTTTAAGTTTCTAGCTAAAAGCACAAAATGGCTTCAAGTTCTAAGGTTTTTCTTCTTGTGCTTCTTAGTGCTCTTGTTTGTAGTAGCATTGATGCAAGGAAGCTTGGGAGTGATAAGGGCTTAAGGGATGAGAAGAATTTCTATCATCCAGGATTCGGTGGAGGTGCAGGAGGAGGTGGTGGTTTTGGTGGTGGTGGTGGTAGTGGAGGAGGGTTAGGTGGTGGTTCGGGAAGCGGATTTGGTGCAGGTGCCGGTGGTGGTTCTGGTGGTGGACTTGGAGGTGGAGGTGGAGGTGGTTTTGGTGGTGGTGGCGGTAGTGGAGGCGGGATAGGTGGTGGTTCAGGAAGTGGTTTCGGGGCTGGTGGTGGTTCAGGTGGTGGACTTGGAGGTGGAGGAGGTCTTGGTGGTGGTGGCGGAGGTGGATTTGGCGGTGGAGGTGGTGTTGGTGGAGGATCAGGATTTGGAGGAGGATCGGGATTCGGAGGTGGTGCTGGTGGTGGTAGTGGACTCGGAGGAGGTGGTGGAGGAGGATTTGGAGGTGGTGGTGGTAGTGGAGGTGGACTTGGTGGTGGTGTGGGATCCGGTGGAGGATTTGGTGGTGGAGCCGGTGGAGGAGTTGGAGGTGGATTTCCATAAATACAAAGAAAATGAATGGTTACTATTTTGCATGTTTTTGGCATGAATAATGCAGAAGGCTACGTATATCAATATAGTGGGCGTGGAATTACATGATAAAGAATTATAGATATTGTTAAATTACATGTAAATCATATTTTGTGTTTTTGAATAATAATGGCGGTGTTTGACACAATTTTATACAATCAGAATGAAAAATTAATATGTTTAAAAATTCAGTTGTCCGAAAAGCTAATGCATCATATGGTGAAATGCACGTTCTATTATGTCACGTTATATTCTAACAAAGTTTAGTAATAGTGTTGTAGTTGGTTTTTTTTTTTCTTCTTTTTTTCTGGTTGTAAGGATTTGTGCATCCCTATTGCGCGGGTTTTTAATTCCATTGCTTTTAAAGAAAAAAAAAACGTTATATTATGCTATAGTCCCACATGTATTGATATGTGAAATAGGAAAATTAGGTGCTATAAGAATAAGAATAGAAAATTGATTGCAGGAAACCTTCAACCAGAAATGCAAAATGCGAGTTGGGTGTTTGCCTCAAGACTGGTTATATCAATTGGACAATTTTCTTTATTTAAGAGGATTTCTTAATATATCTCTTGAGTTTCTATGACATCTTGCAAATATTCTTTTATGTCCCGAGATTTTGGATGTGTACATCCGAACACAACTTTGTTTTTATTTGTTTTGGATGTGCATATCTGGAAGGTTCTATCGGATCTGCAGATCCGAAAAAGAAAAAAAAAAACATATTTTTTTAAAATTAGTTTTGTTTGTTTGTAACAGTTGTTAACTTATCTTCGCAACTCAATATTCATTCGAAAACAACAATATGTAAAATAAAATGATATAAATATAATCATACAAAAATATATATAATAAAATGATATAAAATACAAAATGATATAAAATACAATAAAAAAATGCAACAAAAAAAAGTAGAATACATCAAATAAAAACTACTGCGTATTTCTGAGAAAAGATATGATGATGAAGATTTCTAGGGATTTGGTGTATCCAATCTTGGAAATGATGAAAAGGATAAAGGTGATATGACATCGAAGTAACTCTCGACAGCAAAGGATTTTTTCTCCAAAGTAGTCGAAAAATCTTTGTCGGGGGACAATTTGTAGACAAGGATTTTCGATGCCATGAAATTAAAATCCAAAACAACATTTTCGATCAGAGAAGAAAATGTTCTCAGGAGTTAATTTCGACCAAAGAAATTTGAAGAACGTTTTCGACAGAGTTAGGAAATGATGATGTTTCGACAATTTCGACGAGGCGAGGTAAAGGTGGTTGTTTCGACATTTTTGACTAAGTGATTTGGAGAATGTCCTTTGACGTTTTCGACATAGTCAATTGGCAAAGGTTGTTTTCGACGAGTTCGACAACTTTGAGGGGATGCATTGCTTTGACGCAGAAGGTGAACTTCAAAATTCAAAGATTAAAGACGTTTGGCAGAAGGACGCATGCAAGCGTTTGGTAGAAAGAAGACATGCCGAAGGCCAAGTGTTGTAATTGTAGGATTTGTCTGTTAGGGGAAGTTATTTAGTTTGTGTATAAATAGAGCAATTCTTGTCAGACTTTGTGGGTGAAATTCATTTGTACAAATTCCTGTAAATAACTCAAAGTACCCGTGTGAGAGAAAAAAGTGTGATTCTGGAAAAATGTACGTGTGACACCATCTTTATTTCTTCAAGTTTAATAAATTCCAAGTTATTTAACATCTTTGCACTTTTACAATTCAGTCAATTTACAAGTTTTTTATTTTCTATTTCGACAGTATTTACTTGTTATGATCAATTACTTTATACATTTTTAGAAGTTATTTCCTTTAAGTTTTTTCCTAGTTATTTTACTTTTGTTCTTGGTTTTGGTTTTATGAATCATACACACATACGTAGGAAAGTTAATAAAAGTAAAACCATAAGATTATCAGAAATAATCACTTTTGACCAAATAAATTCGCACTATGTCCTAGGATTTGTATGGTTGATCCTGCAAGAAAACTAGTTTAACGTTAAATTTGAAACTAGAGGTTGTTCGTCGGAAAACACAAGCGAACAAATTGGCAGGCCCAGTGGGACCTTAGTGCGAAAAATATCATAACAACTCTTAGTCAAAAAGGCTTTAATTTGTTGCATGATTCTAAGAAGCGGTAAACTAGCCGTAACCGACGTAGAAAGACCTAAAAGAACAAGAGTGAGAAGAATGGTGAATCCTCCAAATAGTCAAAACGAAAATACTATGGTGCTTAGCCCTAATCCTCCGACAGGAGAAAATACAAGGTCAATCTTTGTATCAGAGGCCATACCTTTGTCATCAGGCTCAACACCTGCATTTGCAGTGTCTCAAGGTGCACCTAGTTTTTCTTCCCTTGGATCCCAAATGCCCATAGGAACGCCTCCTCCTATAGGGAGTGTTCATAGGCCCTTTGCGACAAACTTTTCAATGCCCGTGTTTGGTAGGGAACAACCTTATGGGATGCCTACTACAACAATGGCATGTTTTCAAAATGCATCGTCACTGTATTTTGACGCCTTGGTAAATAGGTCTTCACCATTACAAAGATCAAGATCTGGTGGAAACATGGGCAGAATAAATCAACCCCCACCAGGATTTCAAAATTATACGCCAGCAATTACTACTAATTCGGCACAAGTAATTAGGCAACAAATAGACGAAAGTAATCATGAGATGGTCCACATGTTGACACAACAAATGGGACAAGTTTTTAACCCTTTAATACAAAACACAACCCAAACCAACCAATTGTTGGCAGAACAAATGACCTGTATTACTAATTTTTTCGGTGTACCCCAAACTCAACCTAGAGAACAAATAGTTCAAGGCCCTAGGACGCCTGTCGAAGAAGAACCTACAAAAAATCAGAGGCCACTAGAAATTCCCCAAGTAAATATTAGAAACCAAGAGGAAGTAGTCAAACAGCCTTGTGCAGAAATTCCTGCCCAGCAAGAGCCTAGGAGGATACTAGTCCAAAGGGGTCAAGACGCTGATTACATAGTGCAGCAGATGCGCTATAATAATATGCCAGCCGAAAACAACTTAGCGGCCATGGTCGAAAGGATAATGGCACAGAATGGGGTAAATGTAGGAACACAAATGCCCATTTACGTCTCCCCGTTATCTGAGTATATTCTGCAACAAGAATTACCCCCAAGGTGGAAAGTGCCTAAGTTCACCAAATTCTCAGGGGATACTAGCAAATCGACCATAGAATACGTAGCACGCTATTTAATCAAAGCGGGAGAAATATCAAACAATGAAAATTTAAGGACAAAATATTTTCCATGTTCCCTAATAAAAAATGCTTTTACTTGGTTTACGTCCCTACCTGCAAATTCTATTTATACATGGACCCAATTAGAAAGACTGTTCCATGAACAATTCTACATGGGGCAAACCAAAATAAGCCTGAAAGAATTGGCTAGTGTAAAAAGGAAACTCTCTGAACTAATAGATGATTATTTGAACAAGTTTAGATTACTAAAGGCCAGCTGTTTCACCCAAGTACTTGAACGTGAATTGGTCGAAATGGCCGCAGGGGATTTAGACTATTCTATAAGAAAGAAATTAGACATCCAATATCTGAGAGACATGTCATAGTTAGCAGACAGGGTGAGGCAGGTCGAAAGACTGAAAGCTGAGAAATTCGGGGCAAATAGAAATAAGAGAGAAAGAATGGCTTATGTAGGAATACGCCAGGAGGACGAAAACGATATAGAAAACATAGACAAATCAGCTAGTTTCGACGAATAGGAAATTGAACTAGTAGAACTAAAACAAGGACCAACATATTCTTGTAAAGTGTTAGTTTCGTCGAACGGAAATAATCCAGTTGAATCTGAAAAGAACGATAAATTCCCCAAAAGAACTTATACATTCGATGTCACTAAGTGTCACGAAATCTTTGACAAATTAGTCAAAGATGGTCAGATGATAGTTCCCCCAGACACTAAAGTGCCTTCCATGGAACAGTAGAAAAAGAGAGGTTTTTGTAAGTACCATGGTTTTCTGGGTCATAAAACGTCTCAATGTTTCCTTTTCAGGGATCTAGTGCAGAATGCTATTCGTGATGGAAGGCTGAAGTTCAGTGACAAGCAGAAACAACAAATGAAAATTGACTCAAATCCCATGCATACTGTTGAAGTCCACTATGCTGAGCCATCAATCATCAACATGGTGGATGTAGGAGAGGGTTCTGAATACAGTTTCGAAATGGTGGAAGCTACTGAAGGTTTTGACACCAACGTCAACATGGTAGAGATTACTGAGGATCTTGTGAACCTGGACGAAGTCATTGAATTGCAGGATGTTGAGCACATTGCTGAAGGTGAATCAATTGACTGCAGCAAGAAGGCCACTGAGGGCCTCAACAATGGAACCAAGATTGAAATCACAGATGATCTTGGCAAAACAAAAGCTGACGAAATCACTGAGGATTTCGTCCCAGTAAACCTGAAGGCCACTGAGGGCCTCATCAACATGACCAGAGTTGAAGCCACTGAAGACCACAACGAAGCAAGCAACGATGAAGCCATTAAGGACTCCATCAAAAAGGAGTGGGAAGCTACTGAAAGCCCCAATATACCAAAGGACCAGAGAATTACTGGTGATCTGGGTGACAGTGAAAATAAGGCTGCTGAAAGCCTCACTATCAATACTGAAGTTGGTGAAAGTGCTACCATTGCTGAAAGCGAAGATTAGAGAAATGTCTGAAGACCCAATCACCGATGGAATCCTGCGAAGAATAATGGAGGATCCCAGGGAAAAGCCAGTCGAAAACTGCAGCCAGAAAGCATGTGGAAACTCATTTCCAAATGAAGAGGATAACTCAACAAATGAGATAGGTGAGGCTGAAAGGAGGTTGATAAAAAAGATGGACAGGTTGAAGATTAGTGGTGGAAAACAAGCTAGTATCAACATGGTCGAAACATCCCAAAATAACCCAGTGCAGACTCCTGATGAATGTCGTCGAGCAGAGTATCAAAGGTTGGCATACCCAAAAGAAGACGAGAATTTGATTGACTTTATAAAAAGGTGTCAACGAAGGAAATCTGAAGTGATGTTGTGCCCATGTTGTAGCGCCATTTTCGACATGAAGGCAGCAGAAAATCTGGAGGTGATAGAAAATTCCAAGAGGAAAGGAAATTGGGGGGCAATACAAACCCCAAAAGCAGAAAGATATGACCCAAGAAGAAGTGAAAACCACCGACAAAAGATTGGAGGTCAAAGCTACCATTAATTCAAACCAACAAACAAAGGCGTCGACGAAAGATGGGTGCAACCCATCAGGGACACTCAAGGACGAAAGGATTGAAGCAACTTCAACATTCAGAGGGGACCTTCGGTAGCACAAAGAGTCAGGGTCGAAAAACAAAAACCTAGAGCTTACGCCTCAGAGAACTATAAGGGTAAAAACCCCATGAAAAAGTCTTAATGGAGAAGGTTCCAAAGGAAAAAGATATCAGAAAAGGAAGTTATGGAAAGAGGCAGCAAAGATGAAGTTGCATCAAGCCACAACGTCCAAGAGTTAGAGAGGAAGGAAGTCTATAACAACAAAATTCCAGGCGCAAGGGTCGAACAAATAAAGCCTAAAGCTCAAGATGACGAAGAAATGATTGATGATTTCAAATCCGATTCTGAAGCCTCTTTCGACGTTGTATGCAACATAGTCTCAGTCATGCCCAGAGACTATGACAGGGTGATGCAAATAGATGATGAAGATGAAAGCGTCGAAGAAGAGCAAATGGCTCACAAACCAGTATGTTATTACATAATGAACAATGGCTGTGTGGAAGAACAAAATGCATTCTTCGAAAGACCAGATGACTCATTGAAGGGGCACTTAAAACCTTTGTTCATAAAAGGAAAAATCGAGAACGTATGAGTAAATAAAATACTAGTGGATGGGGGAGCAGCAACTTAATGCCTCGCTTTATGTTAAAGAAGATTGGTAATAATGACTCTGATGCCAAGCCCCACAACACAGTATTATCAAATTACGAAGAAAAAATAGGAACTACCATGGGTGTAATCCAGGTAGATCTAACTGTTGGAACTATAACAAGACCAACAATGTTCATGGTAATAGCGTCGAAAACAAAATATAACCTTCTTTTGGGAAGAGAATGGATACATGGTGTGGGAGTTGTACCTTCATCTATGCACCAAAAAATTGCTATTTAGAGAGCAGATGGCATAGTGGAAAATATAGAGGCGGACCAAAGTTATTTCATGACTGACGTAAACCACGTCGACCGCCTCAGTTTCGAAAAAAACTTGGCTCATATACCCCCATGTAGCCCAACCAACTTTGACCTCAGGAAAACTGACAATGCTTACTGCTCCATGTACCTTCACCCTACGTATGGTTTCCAGTGGGATAAGAAAGTTGTCGATGAATCAAACTATATATAGGGAACTGCCCATATAGAACCAACTGGGAGGGGAAGTGAATTTGAAGACTATGACTGAAGCATTAGCGTTAGAAAGAATTACAGCTTACATAGCCGAAAATAGATTGAAAGTGGCACTTGAAGTCGAAGTAAAATTCATGGTCATCGAAGCCAATCAGAACAAATCCAACCAACAATGTCTAAAAGAAGACGTTGAAGAAAATAGTTAAAACATTCAAATAGGCGAATGGCAAGACCAAAAGCTTGACGCCATTTATGATGACGAGCCTTTGGGGTTCGAACAAGATCCAATGATGACCAGCATGAAGATGGTAGCACAAGACCCATTGGAAGAAATAGACTTGGGACAAGGGGAAGAAAAAAAGCCAACTTACATAAGTGCCAAAATGCACCCTCAGTTCAAGGTCGAAATAGTCCAGTTGTTGCGTGAATACAAAGATTGCTTTGCTTGGGACTACAATGAAATGTCTGGTTTAGACATAAGCATGGTCGAGTTGAAGCTGCCAATACTGGAGGGAAATAAGCCAGTGAAGCAGCCCCCAAGACGTTTCGCACCAGAAGTTATGTCGAAAATAAAAGATGAGGTTGAAAGACTTATGAATTGCAAATTCATCCGGACGACTAAGTATGTCGATTGGATTGAAAACATAGTTCCTGTAATAAAGAAAAATAGAAAACTTAGGGTATGTATTGATTTTCGAGATTTAAATTCAGCCACCCCAAAAGATGAATACCCCATGTCAGTTGCAGAAATGCTTGTAGATTCGGCAGCAGGCCATGAGTACTTAAGTATATTAGATGGATACTCTGGTTATAATCAAATCTTTCCGTTGTCCTGGGACACTGAACCATGATTGTAAGTAGCGCATATGCAACCACACTCTACATAACAACACCTGATCCTATGTGATTATATATCTTTCCCAACCATTATTAAATGGGTTTTCTATAGTAGTGATGTCTTAGTCATGGATCATATGAGAAAGTGTCAAGCCATATTGGTAAGGTAACTAAAGTTACCATAAGTTGTATTAGTTTAGTACACTCCCTATTAAGAAGGATGAATGATTCCACTTACTCCAACGATCTTGGGATGTGTGGCTAGTCACATAGGTATTTAAATTGGTCCTAATATCAAAAACTTGGCCAAAGAGTTGAATTTACAAATACCCCAGCAACAAGGTTTGGAGATATATTCTCTTTTTCACATATCAGAACTCAAAAACATCTTGTGCATATCATCTAGAGTAAGGTATATGTTAGAACAAAATTGGTTTGAACCACATCCCTTAGATTTTTATGATAACAAAGTATTTAAGAACAAATCAATATACTAATATTTGTTCAAGTGTGAAGGACCATAGACCAAAATTTCATAAATAATCTAAGTATTTGTTTTGATAGTGAATACCTAACGAGAAGCTTTAAGATCTCAAAGACTATCTTGTGCAAGTTCTCCAATGACTCTTATCCTTCTCTATTTAAGGAGGTAAAGACTTGAAGAACAAAAATGATCCATTGACGTTCAAATAGAAATTACTCTGTCAAGACATAAGATAAGTTTAACATAGGATTTCTCATCTTTTTATATTCTACAAATCCCTAAGTCTTAAAGAGTCTTTGTGTATTGTATTTTTTCTACACCTCTGATTGTAAATCAAATGTATCACCCCAAAAATTATTTTACTCGTTAGGTAGATTGTTAGAAGTCTCTTACTTAGTGTTTGATCATTTGAAGTCTTTTGGTTATGTGTTTGAACATAAAAGTCTCTTGCTTGTGTGCTTGAGCATTGGAAGTCTTTTGCTTGTGTGCTTGAGCATAGAAGTCTCTTTCTTTATGTTTGAGCATTGGACGTATCTTTCTTGCGTGCTTACGCAAATCGTAACCTTGTATGATTATAGAGAAAATCTCTTGTAAGTACAACAAGACTAGATTAATCTCGGTTTGTGAGAGGGACCTTGATAACTTAGTGTGTATCGCTTCTTTCTTTCACTCCTTATATGCTTCATATCACTTACCTCTGATTCAGATTCTCTATACTTTTTCTTTAGAATATGACTAGAGCTTTAAGAAGAAAGAAAAATTCTAAGATAATTCAACTTCCCTTCTCGTGTTTTTATCACATTCAGTATCCTTTATTGCACTTGTATTGATAAAAGAGTACATGTGTGTGTGTGGTATTCCTACAAAGGTAGGAAATCTCATAGGCCTTAGTAGGTTTATAATAGTTAGGGTTTGTCTGCAATGGTGAAAATCCTTGTATGGTGGTTTTATAATATTTATGGTAGTATGAGAGATTGGCTCACGTGAGGTGAAAGGCTTTGTTTATTATGCGATATGTTGTTAAGTTATGATTTGACCTTTCTTCCATTAAAGGAGAAGTATTTATAGAGACTCTGGACCCTAGGGTTTAGGAAACTCTTAGAGCCAATAATAATTTCCCCTTTACTAGGGAAAACTATTGACTACCTACTTTCCCAGAAGTCGTGGCCTTCTTATATTATTATCTGAATAAGTGTAGGGTAATAATACTATCCATATCCTTTGTCCCAAGGGAGAGCCCCCGCTATATGAAGATGTTGCTTGGGCGATGTCATGCTAGGAGGGAACACCAAAGTTTCCCATGTTTGAGACTCACAAATATAATACTACATAGTCCCTCCAGCACGAAGGCTTGTAAATGGAAAAGTGTTTTAAATCTTATTTTAGGTTATGTTCTATAATCTTGGACAAGCCTTTTGATAAGAGACATGTTCAATATTTTGGGATATGAACCCTCTACAAGGGAGGCGAGCCCCTTAGTTAAAGGCATCCTTTTTAATAGTGGAGACATAATGTGGGAACAAACGTTAGTGGGAGGTGAGTCACCCCTTCTTTCTATATGTTTTTGGGTAAGCAAATGTTAGTGGAAAACGTTGAGTTTCGCTAGATTGTCTAAGGACTTCAGAATGCCAGTCAATTATGAAAGCTTTTGGGCTTATTGAAGAAGGAATGGGTAGAATTTAATGTAAGTAATGATGGTTTTCATTGGAAACCCAAATTAATTCCTTTTCCTTACACGTGTCCTCTAGATGTAGGAACTTTTCCATTCCTCACCGTAGTTACTCCCTAAAGTGGATGCATTACTTACCTGTTTGGACTTCTACAAAAAAGATTTTGTTCATTATTTGAGGAGATCTTTTTTCTTCAAATTCTCCCCTCTTACTTCCCTAGGTAAAAACACTAGTCCATAACAAAGCTCTGACGGAATAGAAAAGGAAATGTGGTGACATTCGCTCCTTTTCATAGGGCATAAATGTTGATATTATTTTCCCTTTCTCCCTCGTCACTACAACAAATAACGATTTTCATGACGAAACTTTCACCTCGGACAATAGAAAACTGAGGTATAAAGCTAAGGCGCACTATTTTTTATTATTTAAAAAAAATAAAAAAATTCCCTTGGGTTTTCATAAAACCGATTTGAAAAACAACTTAGTACAAGCTTCAAATCCCAACTATCATAGTTTATGATTTTATTTAGTTATAAGTGTAAACAAAATATTCTAACCCTTCGGTTTTCTATTTCACCTAGGCATAAAATAATATGATTTTACTATAAAATCACTCATTAAACAAATTTTACCCTAATGCTTACTAATATGAAGTTGTCCCAATCATCATTCTTTGGGATGGATTGCAAGACAAAAAAATCGTGATGTTCTTCTATCTTGAACAAAACTTGTTTTTCCCTTGCTATCCATCCCAACATAATGGTGTTGATGTTGTCGTTGTTATATTTTTGGAATAACCATCAATTAAAGAATGTAGCTCAACCTTTTAAGAGTACTCAATTAATAGACAGCAAGTGCCGGAAATCATTATTTCTTCAAGTTACACAGAGAATGGATCTTAACTAACAAAGATAGGAGCTCAACCTTTGAAGAGTATCAGTTGATAGATTGCAAGTGCAGAATATCATTCTTGTTTAAATGCTTGTATCACTTTTACATGGTGGTGGATTGGAAAAAGATCAAATATTAATTGTAATTATCACAGTTGGTATAACTGCCCAGTTGAATTTTTGTAATTATATTCACTGAGGAATAGGTGACTTTGTATACGGGTTGGGTGCCCCTTTGCACCCTTTTTTGAATGAATTTTTTGATTATCAAAAAAAAATTCTTGTTTAAAAATATATATTTTAATGGGTATGCAATAAAATTTGGATATCACCGAAGATTTGTTGTAAACAATGTATTTTAATATTCTATATAAATAATGTAAATTAAAAAAAAAAGTTATTCACCTCGATTTTCTTCATCACCGAGGTGATATTTAAGAGGAGAAAATAAAAAACCTCGATTTTACAATAAAACTGATGTGGTTAATAATCATATTTTACTATTAAACACTCGTTAAACAGATTTTACCCTAAGACTAACTCATATGTAGCTGTCCCAAAGAGATGAAATATTCACCACCGTCCATTTTGATCACGAGTTACTACAACAGATCTCTCGGATGTATTGAAAGTGCAGAAAATAAAAATTATCATTGGGAAACAAATCTCTAGCATCTTGCATGCGACCTGGACATGTAAGATGAAATTTCTCTTTGGGAAACAGATCTCTAGCATCTTACATGGGACCTGGACATGTAAAATAAATTTTTTCATTAGGAAACAAATTTTACAATGTATTTATAATATTTAGTGGAAACAATATATTAAAAAAAACAACTTATTTACCTCGGTTGTCTTCATGGTCGAGGGAAGCGTTTTTATACTATATTCCACGTCCTTAAACAAAACTTTGTCGTCTATTTAATGTTTATAAACGCTCAAGAATCTGCCATTAGTGATCGACGTGAAACCTAAGGGACATCCTTTGTAAAAGTATGATGAATATTAAAAATTTAACCTAAATGAAACATGAAGCGCTTGAAACATAAAGACATTTGGAAAAGTTCTCTAAGATGGATTGTAGGAGAAAACAATTTCTTGAGTTTAAGGTTTGTTTTCTTAAATATTTATTTGAGCACAAAATCATATATTTGAATATTAATTTATTTATCTAACCCTTATTTTGTTATGCTTTAAAATCAAATGTATGCAAGATTCGTAGAGAATAATCGTGCACCAAACATTTGATCTTTCCCAAGATTCAATAATTCGAATATCTAAAATCTAAATCTTTGGCGAATTTGATATTTTTTTTAGATCCCTAGGGAATTTTATTTTTATTTTAATATTTTGTGTAAACAATGTAATATTCTAGGTAAACAACGTAATATTCTGGGTAAACAATATATATATGTTTTAAAATTAAAAATTTATCTTACTCTTCGGTTTTCAATATAAATAGAGATGAAAGATACACTAGTTTTGAAAATAATAAAATTGTTGACGTTAGATTTCAAACTTATATGTATTTAACTTTACCTCTTAGTTTTAATTCCATCGAGGTGATAAATCGCACGTTTTCATATCGCCCTTCGTTACCCCGTTTTGAAGTAAAAAGCACTTTTTGTAATAGTGCATGCAAGAAGATGATGTAGCTTTGAGTACAGTCTTTCTCCTCTCTCTTTCTCCCTCTCCCATGTTTGGTTCTTCTTCTCCCCCAAAATTCTGATTTTTTGAAATAAGACTAAATAGCTTCCTAAGGAATCTTCCATTTTACTTTTACTTTTATTACCTTCTCTAAGATAGCCCTTAATTCCAATTTAACTCTAATTTCATGTGATTACATCCTAATCCCTAAGAATTAAGAGACTAAGCATATCAACTTAGATTGGGGAATTACATCCTCCCCTTTAAAATTAAATTTGTTCTCGAATTTAGGATCTTACCAGAAAAGATGAAGGTAGATCTCCCGCATCTCGAATTCTAGTTCCAAATAACTTCGTTCAAATGTCATTTTTCTCATAACACTTTCCCCAATGATATCTTCTTACTTTGACTGCATACATTTTATGGAAAATACGAAAGTCACAATTAAACAAATTATCGATATTAGACGCACCTTAATAAATATAAGAATTTAAATAATACTCAGATTTACGATCTTTTAATACATGTGATTTTGTTTATAGGGTTCTATTTTTTAGTAAAGATACCCAATATCAAACTACATTTGTACATTGGCCTATTGACAAAAGATTATAAATCTTGATTCAAATCAGATAATATCGAAGTGATGCGGAATTTATTTAATTTAATTTTAATTGAAATAATTATCGATCATATTATTTATTTATTTTATATTTTTTCTTGTATTTTAAAATTTTAGGCAAAATATCCAAAATAGTCCCTTAACTCCATCATTGGGTCCAATTTGATCCTTTATCTCTAAAAAGTGACAAAAAGGTCCTTTAATTTTTTAAATTGTACCAAATAGATCTTTTCTGTCCACCATCCCCAAACAGACATTAACTTTGTCATATGTGGTAGCTGACATGGCATTTGAAGTGTTCTTCCACCTTTAAACTGAGATTGTTCATCCCCAATTAGTGTCATGCTTTTCTAGGGTTGCTGCAAAATTTCCCTTCATCCCCAAATTGATTCAAGAAAAAGCATAGGATTTGTGGATTTGAGCTGGTCACAAACATGAAATCCAGTGGGTCGACGCCGACGCCAGTGATGAAAGAAAAACACGGTTATGGTGGGTGTTCTTCGAAGGAAGGATCGAATGTCAACACAAGCACAACTTGGAAACCTGTATGTCACTGTGGGGATTTAATTGTTCTTCGTATGGCCACAACATTCAAGAACTATGGGAAACATTTTTGGGGATGTCCTAATTTTAAGGTATGTCATATGTATGTTTGTTTAAAAATAGTAGATGTATGTGTGTTTAAAAAAGGTTGATCTTGAAGATGGTATTTTGCAGGGATCAAGCAATGCTGGTTGTGGATACTTTTGATGGTATTTTGAAGATGTTGGAGATGCGAAGGAGCAATATTTGATGGATAGAATTGAGAAGCTCTCAAAGTCAGTGGCAAAGGCTTAAGTGACTATTGAAGAATATTGGAAAAAATAAGCAATATGGAAAATGACATGAAGAAGCTCATGAAGTTGATAAAATTCTGGAAATTGATGTTGTTCATAAGCCTTGTTGTAGTTGTTTTTAGAATGCTTTAGGATGTTGTTGAATCAACTTGTTCTCACTATTTTTAGAATTCTTTATGATGTTGTTGAATCAATTTGTTGTCATTGTAGTTGACAATACCAATTTGACATTTGTAATGGATTATTTGTAATGTTACTTGTTATTGTTATGTTGACAGTACCATAATGTTATCAGTACCAATGTTGACAATAATGTTAGTATTTGTTATCAGCCTTATTTGTGATCATAATTGCCAAACATAATTGACATAATTGCTAAGCATTTGTTTTTTCAACTTTCTTTCTTATGTTTGGTAGGACTTCCCCATCAGTCATATTCTGAAACCTTATCCTATTTGTTGCCCATCTCTCCATCATATATATCCTTATTTCTTCCACCATAGTAATTAGTGGTTTTGCTCTTGAATCCAGAATAACACTATTGAATGCCTCAGACATATTGTTGAGGACTGCATCACATTTATTATGAGTCTTGAAATATGATCTGCTCCAATATCTTGGTGGAGTGTTGATCATGTGCTTGTATGCTTCTGCATTGATTTCCTTCATCCATTTCATCTCTATTTCCCAAGCTTGGTAATATGTGGACTTTGCAGCTTTTCAGATAATTTCCTTGAGTTTCTTGCCTGTATATCTTTTTCTGAAATTATTATAAAGATGTCTGACACAAAATCTTTGCTCAGTTCCAGGTAGCAACTCATCTATGGCAGGTAATAAACCCTTTGTACAACAAAAATAACACAAGTTAGTACAAATAACATAAGTGCACCATTGTGGTGAATTGTAAGATTCAGGTACTCACTCATCTCTACTGACACAAATTTCTAATTGAAATCCAATAACCCTAAATCAATAACTTATCCTAAAAACCCTAAAACATAAAAACCCTAAATCATTAAACTAACTGAAATTGAATAACATTTCAAATTGTAAAATCGAATACCTGGTAAACTATGCTTCAAAAATGGTTATGATGCTTCAAGCTTCAATGGAAGCTGGTTATGATGCTTCAAGCTTCAATGGTAGCTGCGTTGCGCTAGGGTTCCTTCTTTCTATTTTCACTAAGTTTCGTACATATGACTGGAATTAGTTTGTATACACACCCTTAAGGTAAACACATCCTACATGGCAGATGAGTCACCCAAACTAAGCCCCACATGTGTATGATATTTGACTTTGACTAACGGTTAGTGACGGAAGGACAAACGTGGTACAATTTAAAAAATTAAAGGACCTTTTTGTCACATTTTAGAGATAAGGGACCATATTGGACCCATTGATGGAGTTAAGGGACCAATTTAGATATTTTGCCAAAATTTTAATATCCAAGAAACATAAAAAAAAGTTGTCATCCTTATTTTTGTAATAAGCCATTTGTCATCTTTAGCAAATATTCATTGTCATTTTTATTTGCCTTTTTGGGTGTTAATTTAATGAAAAGAAAAATATAATTAAAGCAATTAATTGTAAATGTAAAATATTGCTTTAGCAAAGAGTATGTTCTCCTCTATATAAGTTTGATAGAATTCTCATTTGAGTACTCATCTTTGTCAATGTTTTCTATCTTGTTATTATTGTAAGTACATATATAACTCATCAAAATCTAGCAAACATAAGACAATAATGTTTTTCGGAATTCTAAAATTGAGATTTAATTTCTTTCATCTTATTGTTTTTGTAGATGCTTTGAAGGAATTATGGAAGGATTATCTAGCTCAAACATAAATGAAAATGGAGTTCCAAATCCTCGGGAAGATGATCTAATTCTAGGTCGTGAGACTAGAATGTGAGTTTAAATTTCATTCTAAGGTTTTCGCTATCTTAAATTTCATTGATTTCTTGCATGAACACTCGTATTTTTCATAATCTACGTTTTTTGCTGATTTGTAGACGATTACAAAATAGAGGATACTCCAAAACCTATCGGCTAGAAAAAAAATGTCATATCAAAATTCTGGAAGACAAACAAATTACACAAGCTGTAATCTCATGATCTTTCATCCATATTTATTTATTTCTCAAAATATTTTAATATCGAGCTAATAACTCTTTAACCATGTAGGAAATATTTCAATGACTAAGGTTTACACAAAATTTGGTTCTGTCCTTAAGTCTGAAGTTAACACATTGGAAAAAAATTATCTCAAGTCAATTCAAATGGGGAGGTATTAAATGGTTATTTGCTATCCCTTTTCCTCAATAATCATTATAATAACTTACTAATTAAAAATAAATTAAGGTTAACAATTTGTTTGTGATTTGGTGAAATTATTCAGTTGAGATGGATATGATGATCAATCAATAAACTGGAGCAGATGAAATTATTCAAAGAGGCAACTGAAGTAGAGTTCATTAGGAAGAAGAATTTGGGAGGCACAAATGAAATGCACCTTAATGTAGCAGTTTAAATATAAATATTTACGATATAATTATAAATAAGGGTTCAGTTATTATGTACATTATTAAATAATATAATAAAAGTCTCTATCATATGGAAATAAAAGAATAAATTTCTAACCTTTCATAAATGATCTTGATTTGTTAAATAACTTAAAAGTAAAATCATTTACAACAATTATTCCATAAAGATACTTTTGTTAAAGTATGTTTGAATTTATTTATTGAACTAATCAATTATATCATTTTTGTAAATTTGTTGAGTTGAAATTATAAAAACAATCTATAATCATCTAATGTTTATAATTGGTGGTGGAACCGTTTTTTTTATCAGCAAGAAGTATATTGATAAATGAGTCTAAACAGTTCAAAATGATACAACAAAGAGCGAAAGCTAGCTCAGACAAAAAAAAAAGACAAAAATTCCCCGCCAAATACTTCTATATCAAATACAACAATGAGTTTTTGTTGAAATCATATAAAGAGCATTTGGTATAGGAATTTTCACCTATGAACAACTACCTCCACAATAAAATTTTAATCCTCCAAACAATATCTACGATATTCCAATTAGAATTCCTAAATATAATATCATTTCTAACGGACCAAATAACCCAACAATAAGCCAACCACATAAAATCTTGTCTAGCTTCCACAAAACCTTTCGACTTGCAAAAGTAATGTCACACCAAAAAATCTTCTTTGCAACTAGACACTCCTTCAAAAGAATCGCCTACCCAATTGACCACTTCAAACCCAACTACTTTCGAAACCGAACAAGTCAAAAACAAGTGATTGAGACTGTTTTAAAACATCCTAGTAAATCGTTTGGGTCGGTTTAGACTGTCAACCGAAGGATAGGGTCCGGTAAGATTATTGAATCTTAGTTACAATTGATCTAATAAATATCGATATGATTCAAGGATTGATCTTTTTATATTTATATTTTTTAATTTTAGAATCCGATTTTATTAACAAATTTTTTTTAAAATATGATTTTTAAGCTTATTATACTTATAATAACATAACAAAAGAAAAATGTAATTATATTTATAAATTAACAAAAAATATATATATTATAAAAGAAAAATGAAATTATACTTCCACATTATATTCAGTATGAATTTCATTATTTAGGTTTATGTTAACTACAATTAAATTTTTATATTATTTTCAATAGAAAAACTCATTATTATTTTTAAGTTAAAGTCATGTTATTTTTATTTTTCTAATATATATATATATATATATATATATATATATATATATATATATATATATATATATATATATATATATATATATCTGGACTGGGCCCCAGAGATTATATTGGGCCATGGCCCAATACGTCGAGAAGACGCCCATACGCTCGGGCAAGCATACTTATTGGACGGGCGCAAATCACTTAACGGTCGGGCACATTTCATGAGTCGGACATACACTCTACGAGACAGGAAGATAACAGGTCTTCCATTCCACTTGCCATATCACCCAACTGTCCCCCATTATCTCCTGAAAGATAGGGGCAGTTGGACCATGTATCAGACCACTTGCTAGTTCTACACGCTCGTTACGCAACCCTTGGTAGTTCTCCCTTGGGCCTCGCTGATCCAGCCCAAGGAAGAACCTTGGCCCAGTGCTGGGGGCTCACTATAAATACCATTTTTCACTAAAAGGTCAGGTATTCTGATTTAACTCTTCTGACTTACCATTTTCCATACCTCGATTGACTTTGACATCAGAGCGCCTTGCAGGTACACCCCCTTCATTCCATCCATCTTGTTGTTCACGTTCAATTGCTGGAAGGTCCTCCTGATCAGGTAAGATCAGTGGCGCCGTCTGTGGGAAACTAGTTGTCCCCTTCTTCCACAGCAGAAGATCAAAGCTCAAACTACCTTATCCTTCCAGTATGGCCGAAGAACACACCAACGCACATCACTGTCCTTTCGTCGACTACACGACGCAGGACAATCTGTATTACCATGAAGCGGACCTCAGAGATGGGCAACCTTCCACCCTGTCTCCTGAACCTGAAGATAATGGGATCCAGCAGCCTCAACCTCAAAACCCGCCGGTCGCCCTGTTCCCGCCTATCCCAGTGCCCGTCGAGGGAGACGTCACCATGATTGATATGGTGAACGCCCTTAACTAGACCAACTTCATGCTCTACCAGCAGCACGAGAGAATCATGGCATTGTTCACTGACTGATGGGAAGATCGACCCCAACAAGAACGGACATAACAACGTCTAGAAGGCGCGAAGAAGTGGGGACGCTCCCCCGAGCCCAAAAAGGGCAGGTCCAGGATGCACCATGAGACTAACCGACCATGAGCCTCACCTAGACACGACCAGAGTCCTGGCAATAATGAGCTCTCCCCATTGAGAAGTGACGAGGAGGACCCACATTGCCCCCTCTCATGGGCAATTATGGAGGCACAACTCCCTAAGGGCATGGAGAAGCCCCCAAATCCGACCATCTACGAAGGGACCACTGACCTCGATGATCACGTCGACAACATTAACGTTATGCTCGACTACCACAATGATATCACCGGGCATCTCAAGTGCAGACTGTTTTCAACAACTCTCAGGAAAGGAGCCACGACCTGGTACAAAAGCCTGGCCCCAGAGTCCGTCACATCCTGGAGGGTCGTGAAATCCATGTTTACGAGACATTTCACAGCTTCCCGATACCATCCCAAGATTGAGGCGACCCTCGAAGCTATAATGCATAGGAAGAATGAAACTAGGCACTCGTACATCGAGCGATTCAAACAAGAAGTCGTCGAGGTAGACACGACGGAACACATGAAAAAATACCTCCTCAAGAGAGGACTCTTGCCCGGAAGCGAACTTAGCAGGGCAGTCGGGATAGAACCTCCCCGCACCCTAAACGAGCTCCTACACAAAGCCCAAGCTTACATTAGATATGAAGAAAAACAGGTCGCCCACAACGCTCGAAGCAGTCGCAACACCGGGGAGACTGACCATCCCAAGCGCGAGGACCCCAACGCTCCCCGCCGCAACGGAGATAGGCGGAGGGAGGAAAATCCCCGCGAGCCCCGGGAAGGAAGAGGACCTGCGGGCCGCTGTAGCGAGTATACATTGTTGACAGCTCCCTGCGAGCGCATCCTCACCGAGTGCATCAACTCTGATTTAAAACAGGGCAGGGTAAGGTTCCCCAAACCTTCTGCACCCAAGCCCCACACAGACAAATCCAAATACTGCAGGTTTCACAGAAGCCAATGGCACGTAACTAAAGACTGCGTCCACCTGAAGGACGCAATTGAGATCTTGATTCAGGAGGGTCATCTCAAACAGTACACTAAAAGGAATGAAACTCCCAGACATGAGGAGCAAGAAAAGAAGAGGCCTCGTGAGGACACACCGCCCGACGATTCATCTTATCAAGTGGTCGTGTGCATATCACGCCCGGAGGACTTCCATCTCCCCCACTCGGGACCAGAAGGGAGACTCACTGTCGTCAGTCCCTGGGAAGACTTCTAAATAGCCCTTGTTATATCAGGAGGGGGGATGAATAGTGAAAACACTGCCTTTTCCTTGAAACGCAAGTTTGATGAACTCCTACTGACCGTGCCCGAGCAGATGGCCACACTGACAAAGTACCAAGGAAATTTCAATCCAATATCTTTCTTCCTAGAGGAGCTGTCGGGCGGTTCCCCCAATTCCGGAATCCCTTTACTAATAAGAGCCAAGATGGCGCGCTTTGACGTTCGACGCATCCTGGTCGACCAAGGCAGTTCAATAGACATCATGTACGTTCACCTATTCAAGACCCTCAAACTGGACAAGACCAATTTATCCTCGTACGTCGGATCCGACCTCCAGGGATTCAATGGGGCCACAACAAAGCCATGGGGTTATGTCGAGCTCCCCGTCACCTTTGGAGAGCAAGAAACAGCTAGAGAAGTCAAGATCCAATTCCTGGGGATAAAGTGCCCCCCTTTACAACTGCATCCTCGGCCGCCCAACCCTGACCGAATTAACTACGGTCCCCTCTACCGTTCACCTGAAGATGAAGTACTACACCAAGTTAGGTCACGTAGTCACGATCCACGGCGACCTCGAGGCTGCTCGAAGATGCTATGATGATGCAGTAAAAGGACAAGCCATAATTAACACCAAGAATAGCAAGAAGCCCAGGGTCGAAGAACAACCCCCCCAGGGAATCAACGCCATCGACCTCGATAGCCGCATCAGTTAGGACGACGTTGAAGTGCAGGGACCCACCAACGGGAAATCCCAACACATCCATTCTTCCCAGTCCCTGACAAAGAGTTCGAACTTGTTCCTCTGGGCGACAACCCTGACAGAGCTGTGAAGATAGGCACGGGGTTGCCCGCTGAAACGAGGGAGCAGCTCGCAATCTGCCTCAAGGAGAACGCTGACCTCTTCGGATGGAATGCCACAGAAATGCCCGGGATCAACCCTGAGGTCGCCTGTCATTAGTTAGCTTTATATGAGCAGTTAAGCCCATAGCACAGCGTAGGCGCAAATAGTCTCCTGAGAAAGTGAAGGCTGTTGAGCGAGTTGTTAAAGACTTTTTAGAGGAAAATTTTATTTCTGAAGCCCAATACACAACCTGGCTCTCTAATGTAGTCCCCGTTAAGAAAAATAATGGAAAATGGCGTATGTGTGTTGATTATACCGATCTTAATAGGGTGTGTCCCAAAGATGTCTTTCCTCTCCCTAATATAGATAAACTGGTCAACAACTCTACAGGTTTCAAACTCTTGTCCTTTATGGACGCATATAGTTGATACAACCAAAGCCCTATGTCAGACGCCGACAAGAGACACACGACCTTCATGACCCTGACGGGCAATTACTATTACAACGTAATAACCATCGGACTAAAGAACGTCGGGGCCACATATCAACGCATGATGAACAAAGTCTTCCAAGGAGAAATCGGGGACATGCTCGAAGTTTACATGGATGACATGATCGTAAAATCGCACGAGGAGGTCGACCACGTGCGACACTTCCGCAAGGTTTTCGAGCAGGCGAGACAATGAAAAATGAGGTTTAACCCTGAAAAGTGCACATTCGGTGTCCGGGCAGGGAAGTTCCCCGGCTTCTATCTCACTGAGCGTGGGATTGAGGCCAACCCCAATAAATGTCGGGCGTTTTCGGAGTTCCCAACCCCAAAGACGAAAAAAATCCATTCAGTCCCTCAACGGCGTGCTCGCCTCCTTTTCCCGTTTCGTAGCCAGGTCCTCCCAACATGCTTTACCTTTCAAATTGCTACGGAAAGAGGAAACCTTCGAGTGGACCGAAGAGTGCGAGTAGGCATTGCTTCACCTAAAGGAAGCACTCTCTGAGCCCCCGGTCCTGTCCTGACCACTAGAAAGGGAGACCCTGTATCTATACCTATCCGTAGCAACCGAGGCCGTTAGCGTCGTTCTCATCCGAGAAACCGATGAAGGACAAAAGCCCATCTACTTCACGAGCAAAACTCTCCAAGTCCCCGAGCTCAGGTACAAACAGATCGAGAAGGTCGCGTTAGCCCATATTACGCGAGGAAACTACAGTCCGGCGGGAGGCGGTACATGAATCATCCTTGAAAATGAGGATGGTATTCTGATCGAGGTCTCGTTGGAATTAGCCTTCCCGACTTCCAACAACCAAGCTGAGTACGAAGCTTTCCTCGCAGGACTAAGATTAGCCGAAGACTTAGTGGCAAAGGAAGTGAAAATATCGACAGACTCTCAACTTGTAGCATCATAAGTACGAGGAGAATACCAAGCTAAGAACGACAACCTCATCGAATACTTAGCCTTAGTGAGAGAAAAGCTCGAAAGATTCGACAAATGGGAGGTCCAACATGTTCCACGCGAATACAACATGTGGGTTGACGTCCTATCCAAACTCGCGATCACGAGAAAGAAGGGCGAAAACAAGTCGGTAATTCAATAAATCCTTCCTCGACTAAGTACCGAACAACCACCGCCTCCGCTCGAGGGAAACGTGATCGGTGACAATCATTGCTGGATGACACCCATTTACAACTACCTCACGAAGGACGAACTCCCCGCAGACCCCAAAGAGGCGGCCACGACAAAGAGGAGGGCATGCTCGTACGTCCTCCTCGAGGGAAAGCTCTACCGAAGGGGATTCTCCATCCCGCTGTATAAATGTGCCGAGGAGGAAAAGGTCCCTGACATATTGGGGGAAATACATCGGGGAATCAATGCCCAGCACCCCGGCTGAAGGTCACTGGCGCGCAAGGCCCTACGAGCAGGCTATTACTGGCCGACAATGCAACACGACTCGAAGGAGCACGTCAAAAAATGTGACAAGTGCCAAAGACACGTCGACATGCATCTCGCACCCCAACGAACTAAAAACGATATCCTCCACGTGGCCCTTCTCTTGGTGGGGGATGGACATCCTCGACCCCTTCGTGACCGGTTCTTATCAAACAAATACTTCATTGTAGGGGTGGACTACTTCACTAAGTGGATCGAAGCAGAAGCCTTGGCCAAAATAACGACACAAAACATTCTCTGATTCTTCAAACGGGACATCCTCGCACGCTTCGGCATACCCCAAGTCTTCATCACCGCCAACAGAACACAGTTCACAGGCGGAGGATTCCAATACTTCGTCGCCAGCTTAGGCACAAAACAACAATTCACGTCTGTCGAGCACCCTCAAACTAACGGGCAAGCCGAGGCAGCCAACATGGTAATCTTACGCGGACTGAAACGCCGACTCAGCGAGGCGAAAAGGGCGTGGGTCAAGGAACTGCACAGCGTCCTTTGGGCATATCGCACAACACAACATTCCACGATCGGGGAGACCCCGTTCAAATTAACGTACATCACCGAAGCAGTCATCCCGGTGGAGATTCGAGAATCGACGAGGTGCACAGAAACACCCCTCGATGAAGAGCTGAACGAAGAAGCACTTCGAGCCGAGCTGGACCTCGTTAACGAAAATAGCTTGGCGCCACGATGCAAAAGTCATAAAAAGAGAGTTCCAGGTTGGCAGCCTGGTCCTCAGACGAAACGAGAAAAACCCACGAGAAGGAAAACTGGCCGCCAACTGGGAAGGCCCGTACCATGTTCGAGACAAGACGGGCAACGAGGCCTATTATCTGGAAAACCTACAATACTATAGATTGAGACAATCCGGGGAGACATGGAAGGTACGATCACACTCTTCACCACTAAACGAAAAGGAGGACAATGACCATATGAGGAGAACACAACCCTCCCCGACGTCTGACATCTCAAAATGAGCCCCAACGTCGCAGTACCACATCGGCAGGGCACCCAGATTGCAATGGGAAGGCCCAAGCCCCGAGGTTATGGTATCCAATCGCAACCCTAATCTCGACTCAGCGAGGACGTAAAACCCGCCACCTCGTCGGTTCCCTAAACCGACGAGTCCAACTAGGTCGAGCGTAAAGAGTTCAAATATAAATACAGTCAAAAAATCAAACACGATGAAAAAAACAAACAAGTAGATCAAAACGGCCAAAGTCAGCCACTAAAAGTACATTAGGAAAGACATGAAGGCCAATATTCAAACAAAAGGCACAAAGGCCATTACAAAAGTACAGGGCACACAAGCTAATACAAAGGCACGCAGGCCCGAAAAAGTCTCCGCCCGAAGCTACTCCTCACCACCCTCGTCATCATCCACCAACCCTTCTTCGGCGGCTAAAGGACAAATGATCTCACCGTCGGCCACACAGTAGTTGTGAGCCGACCCCTCAGTTACAAGCCCGAGATTCAAAACCTTGAGTTGTTCGGTAGCATTGTCAAACCCATCCTTAAACATCACAAGCAGTTCTTTGTTGAGCTTGCGGATTTGCCCGACCAATTCACCCAGGGTGCGGAGGGCCAACTCATCTTCAGTCTCATCGTCCCGAGGACGGACTATACCTTCCAACAGCGCAACTCGGGCACGAAGTTGCACATTTTCTTCGACTACCTTCTTGAGCTCGACAGCTTGATCCTCTAAGCTTTGTTTCTCAGCCTTCAAGGTGTCTCGCTCGAGCTGCACCTCCTCCAGCTTCGACTTTAGTCCTTCTTGAAGCTTATGATCCTCTTTATAGTCAGACAGGTCCTTGGACAACTTATCTTTCTCAGTTTGGGAAGCTTCAAGAGCCTCCTCCAACATAGACGTCGAGACAGAAGTCTCAAACAAAACCATGGCAGTTTCCATCACCCGGATGACAATAGCTAAATCCCTGGCCAGATCTGTCAATCTAGCGACCGCGTCCTGATTAAAAAGGGCCTTCGCCTTGGGCGCCGCCACCACGACAGAACCTTCGGTCTTGAAGAAGTCCCGCTCCAAATAACATGGAGGCAACATGTAGCTCTCAGGTGCACCAGAGTCATTGCCAACCACGACAACAGACTGGGCAAGAGACCCGTCCAACCGCTTGTTTTTCAGAAGCGAAGAGGTGGACGCTAGAGGGTTGTCCTGTATATGTATCGGGGAAGTTTGTTGGATGACGGCTTGAGGAGAGTTGGTGGTCGAGCTGGGGGTACCAGAACTGCCGACCCCGTGCTCGTTAGCTACCTCCTGAATGCGGGGCGCCACTTTCTTTTTCTTTTTAGGGACCCTGTTCGGGGTCCCGAACTGGTTGGCTAGCTTCAGGACTCGTTCTCAGTGAGCAGGCATTTTCCTACAAAACAAAAACAACTAAACATTAGTTAACGGGCATAAAAACCAGGAAAGAGGGAAGAGCCAGAAGGACCTACGCAACAACTCCACGACATCCTCATCTGTGTCACACGCGAGCAGAGCCCTTATATTTATGAGGCGCGTTTCGTGGATGGGCATCCCAGCGTCGTCGACATAGGGTTTGTCTTGCTGGTCCACCCAGACCGCCAAGCTAAAGCTCTGAACATACTCCACAACCTCTTTTAGGCCAGTCGATCCTCGACCCCAAGCTCGAATATCTAACTTGGTAGTGGTTGGTCGATAGGTTGAAATGGTCAGGCTTCCATCTCAAGGAGATCCTCGACATAAGCTTCTCCTCCCCACTGACATCGTGCTTATAATAATAAAGAGTGTTGAGGGCATACTGAGTGAGCGGCTTCACCACATACCACCTCCCCTTATAATGGTGGGCATAATCAACAAACGTCTTGAATAATATCACGAGCTATTTGAGAGACACCCAGCTATGACGCCCCCTTACGCCTGACCACTGTAGATGAAAGATATGGAAGAAAAGGGGCAGTGTGCACCCGACCCCAAGAAATCGGCAGACTAATTCGAACGCTCGGATGAAAGCAATGACATTCTGATGCAACTGCGAGGGTGCCAACCTGAGCCACCTGAAGACCCCCGTCTGGAAATCATTAAAAGGGAGCCTAACCCTCTCTACTTGGAAGGCAAATTCATACATGGCGAACTACTTCCCCGGGAAACGATGGCATATCCAATTTGTTTCCCGAGGAGCAAGACATTGCCAGTTTGTTGTGTCCTCGGGGCCAATGTCCTCGACCACGGCGTAAGTAGTCGTATCCTCGTCCACGAAATATGACTCCTCTTCTAACGGCTTGTCCGCGACCCACTACAGGTCATTACATCCAGACGAGGAGACGTGTTCATTCCCCTCCTCGGGCTCTCTCTCCTTGATTCGTCTTTGCTTGTTCGTACCTGAAAAGCAGAAAGGAAAAGTGAATTCGACATCGCATCAAATCCACCCTTCCACCGCAGTTCAAGTGAAAGGGAGAAGATTTGAACGCCCCGAAATCCCACTAGACTACCCTAAAATCAACGAAGGGACGATCCTCGAATCCACTCGAGCGCGTACAAAACCCTTAAAAAAAACCTAGAAGATTAAGAGATTTTTCTCGACGAACGCATCGAACGCCCGCGATCTTCATCGACCATATGAAGATCCTGGCCGGTTCATTCATACACAAATGAGTTTTACGCTCGTGTCATGCTAATCCTGCCCGAGACGTTCATGTCTAAAACCTAAAAACTAACCTAAAACAGAGATTTACCTACTCTAAACAGGGATTTACCTACTCTAAACAGGAAAATCGTGAATTTTGCTACCTAGCAAGCGGAAAAATGCATAAAAAGAGAGGTTATGGGAGATTACCTGACATAGTAACGACGGGGAGGTTGCGGTGGTGTGCGGGCAGAGAGCGGCGGTGTTGTCGGCGGTTACGCGCGGAGGAAAGTTTCTTCTCAGAGCTTCCGGTTAAACGTAGGAGCAAAAAGTTGAAATGAAGTGGAATCTCCACCTTATATACTAAAAGAGCGCGTGGGCGAACGCGCTAGGTAATCATTACCTAGGCCCCTAGGCCGGCACCGACAAAGTAAACGAAGCGACACACCATTAATGCCTAAGACACGTCAGTCTAAGGAATATTGAACACGTCGGGAAACCTCAGAGCACCCCGACTACCAAAAGATGTCCTCGACCCTGAGAACACAACGTGCCCGAAGATTTGAATAGCGTCCGGAGCAGGTGGAATATACCACATTTCGATATTGGCAGATGCTCGATGCCCAATATGGCTCCTCCCTCGATGAATATGTGCTTGACGCTTTATAAACTCGTCGCTCTGACTCAGAGACTCGACTTGGGGGGCTCCTGTTCGGGACTGGACCCCAGAGATTGTATTGGGCCATGACCCAATACGTCGAACAGACGCCCATACACTCGGGCAAGCATACTTGTTGGACGGGCGCAGAGCACCTAACGGTCGGGCACATTTCATGAGTCGGGCATACACTCTGCGAGACAGACATATAACATGTCTTCCATTCCACTTGCCACATCACCCAACTGTCCCCCATTATCTCCTGAAAGATAGGGGTAGTTGGACCAAGGATCAGACCACTTTCTAGGTCTACACGCTCCTTACGCGTACCTTGGCAGTTCTCCCTTGGGCCTCGCTGATCCAGCCCAAGGAAGAACCTTGGCCCAGCGCTGGGGGCTCACTATAAATACCCTTTTTCACTAAAGGGTCAGGTATTCTGATTTAACTCTTATGAATTACCATTTTCCATACCTCGATTGACTTTGGCATCAGAGCGCCTTGCAGGTACACCCTCTCCATTCCATCCATCTTACTGTTCACGTTCAATTGCTGGAAGGTCCTCTTGATCAGGTAAGATTATATATATATATATATATATATATATATATATATATATATATATATATATATATATATATAAATATATAATATTTTTTTTATTGTATATTAATTTATTAATTTATGGTAGTATTATAGCATATAATTTCTTTTCCTGTTTTTGTTAATTTATAAGTATATATAAATTGTTATGTTTAGAAATTGAAATTTTATTTAAAATGGTTATTCAACTTAATTGTATGAATAAACTCATAAATATATTTCATATATTTTTCATATATTTTATAGTTATGAAATTTATGGCAAGAATTTTATTTAATAAATATTTTTCTAAAATTTATATAAATTGAATTAGAAGTCATCGGTTTGAATAATAACTCAGTGGTCAGACCACTAATTCAGTGATTCAAAAACTTGATTGGGTCGATGAAAATTGCGAGTTTTACAACATTGGGTGGAACTAGAACCTTGTCGGAGTGCAAAAAATAATACTTCATCTGTCTCGCAATAAATGTTTTCTTTCTTATTTTTATTTTATTTCAAATTATTTGTCCTTTTAAAATACCAATGTAATAATTATTATTTCTTTCCACTAACTTAATCTTATTTATTTTATTTTAATTTATATAACTACTCCACTACATATTATTAATAAGGTTATTTTAGTAAATTATTCATGTTTTATCATTGAAATCAATATAATTAATTATTATCTTAAAAAATGTGAAAATTTCAAAAAGACACCTATTATGAGACTGAGGAAGTAATTCAAGTGACAAATTTTTTTTTGTTAAATGTCCATAGTACGATTTATATAGATACTTAGGTGCTTACTTTCAAGTTCAATTGAACCCCTAAAAGAGGGAAATTATACCCTGTACCTCCACGTTTAGCCCGATACCCCTACAATTTTTTTAATTCCAATTTTGCCCTTTTAATATTTAAATAAAAACGTAAAAATATTACCGCGAAGTCAGACAAAAAAAATAATATTTTTTAAATTTAGAAAAGACGAACCGGAAGTAGGTGTGTTAAGTTTTCCAGTTCATAAAAATAACAAACCGGAAGTAGCTATGCTGCGTTTTCCGGTTTGTATTTCTTAACCGGAAGTAGCTTGCATGGGTTTTCCGGTTCGTAATTTTTTTTTTTTTAATTTTTTAATTTTTCAATTTTTTTTAGGAGACAAGGAACTGCCTTTGATGATATGCACGAAGGATGACTCAAAATTAGATACTACAGCTATATTCTCTACTACACAAAAATTTCCTACAAGAGAAGAGGCGACTCGATGTATCAGGGAGGTTGGACTCACAAATATGGTTACTATTATAATCACTCGCTCGGACACAAAGACAGGGAAGAGAGGAAGAAGTGACAAAGTTATATTTGGCTGCGATAGAGGTGGAAAGGACAAAGAACGAGAAAACGAAACACAAAGTGCTTCCAAAAGATGTGAGTGTCCATTCAAAGTTAGATCAAGACCTTCAAAGGATGGTTTTGGTTGGAAAATCGATGTAAAATGTGGCGTTCACAACCATGGTTTACCGGATAGATTTGAAGGTCATGCATTTGTTAGCCGACTCACTAAAGATGACCAACAATATATTTTAGATTTGACAAAACGTCGTGTTCCTCCAAGACATATTTTGTTGTCTTTGCAAGAGCGAGATCCAAACAATGTGACTCGAATCACCCAAATATATAAACATAAGAGTAAGATTGAGGAAAAAATTAGGGGAAGTAGAACAAAAATACAACATTTGCTTAAGTTGATTGATGAATCGAATTATGTTTATTATAGTAGAAAAAAAGATGAATCAGAAGTTGTGAAAGATATCTTCTGGGCTCATCCAGACTCTGTGAAATTATTGAATATGTTCCCGACTTTGTTGATTATGGATAGTACATATAAAACCAATAAGTATGGGCAACCTTTGTTTGAAATAGTTGGTGTCACATGAACCGAATTAACATTTGTTGTTGCATTTGCCTATATGGGAATCTGAGCAAACAGAGACTTTGTGTTGGGTACTGGATAAACTGGAACAGTTATTCACGAAACAAGGGTTATGGCCACAAGTAATTTTAACCGATATAGATCTTGCTTTGATAAAAGCAATTGAAACTGTATTTCCAACTACAGTCAATATGCTTTGTCGATATCACATAACCAAGAATGTGAAAGCGAAGTGCAAGGAGTATGTTGTGGACGATATGCGAGAACCGATAGAGAAACTTTCTAAGAAGTTATTGTGGCTAGTGATGAGGTTGAGTATCATCAAAGATTGAAGTTATTTGAGAATGCTTGTTTGGATTTTGGACCTTTTATTGATTACGTGAAAGACACATGGTTGACACCTCATAGACATAGATTTGTTGAAGCTTGGATCAATAAAGTAAAGCATCTCCCAGGTATCTATAAAGTGTGACAAGTGCAGCAGCTCCTCAGCAATATCTGTCACATCTGTCCAGGTCCTCAAACAGGAGTAAATACTTTGCCTCTACGAGAGTAAAGGTCTTATCCGTAAGAATAGTGCAGCCAAGTATCAACAACATATACACTCTGGCCGCACAATCAAATCTCTCCTCAGATTGCAGACGAACAAAATGAGTCTTCAACCATACAAGTCTATAATATGGACCTCTGCATGCACGGACCTCCTCGGCTGCATCCTCCAGCAAAATACCCATCAGACGAATAACAAGACTGATGGCAAATGAGTTAGTAATGCCTTCTGTCGGGATAAATAGCTCTCCTCTAATAGGTATGTGAAGGAGGAAGGATACATCGTCCAGCGTGATGGCCATCTCGCCAAAGGGCATATGAAAAGACGAGGTCTCGGGATGCCATCTCTCGACAAATGCAGATAAGAGATTCGTATCGATCTTGGATAAGTTGGTCCACTGAAGAGACGCTAGACCTGACTGAGACATTCACTCCTGTATCTGAGGTGGGGGCATAGATGGAACCCATCCTATAAGTTTGATGTCATGTGCAGCAACCTTAAGCTCCTTCTTCGGTCGTCTCTCCTGGAAAAAAAATACATATTACATGCTATTATCAACTAAAGATTAAAATAAATTTTATTCATTACTGAAAGTTTATAGGTTCTTTTACCTCGCCATCCCACACATGGCGCACAACATGATTCTGGTACCTCACCAGAAGTGAGGTATCAGAAGGTCCTCTGGGAAAAGCTGGATGTGGAGGAACATGAGGCGCAACAGGATTAGCAGCCTGTAGTGCGTCAAGTTCCTGCTGGTATAAATGCGTAGGAACTGTCCTTCCATTAGGCAATCGCCGATGAATATGCCCGTCGTGTCCTCTGATTCGAGACACTGTAAAGAAAACAAAAAAAATTATTAAAAAAAATAAAAATATTAAAAAATAAAATAAATAAAAAACAAAAAAAAACACAACTAGAAGTAGCTCATTAGCTACTTCCGGTATGTAACGTACACAACCGGAAGTAGCAATGACCCTACTTCCGGAACGCAAAATAAAAAAAACAAAACCGGAAGTAACTTACTCAAGTTATCCGGTTGGCAAATAACTGAACCGGAAGTAGCAGTTGTGGGTTATTCGGAAAGAACTTTTCACTGTGCGATTTTTTCTCCAAAATTTTGTCTGACGTGAAATGAGGTGAAAAATTGATTTTTTTTTGAATTATTTACTATTTATATGAGGGTAAAATCGTCCAAAAAATTTTGCCGTAGGGATATCAGGCTAAACGTGGGGGTACAGGGTATAATTTCCTTAAAAGAGGTGGCGTTTAGCCTGAACAAACAATTTCTGGCCCATTATGGAGAACTTCCTTTTTTTTACTTATATTAGTAGGTAATCAGATCATGTTAAAATAGTAATATTAATTATTTTTTATTATCTTTTCCATATTTTTTCGATTCATCAATACTCATTGATTTTATTCTATATTTTTTTTCAACTAATCAAATACTTATCAACCATTCAACATCATTTTTCTTTGAATATTTTTAATCAATGATTAGTATCTTCATCATTTGTTATATTTTTATTATTTAATACTAATCAAAATACATATTCATCATATTTCTTCATCTGCTACGTCATCAAGTTTCTTAAATATAAGTTTTTTGAATTTATTTCTTTCATTTCTTAAAAATCATTTCAGCTTGAAGCTTTGAGTCAGTGTTTTATAACCCAGACCGTTCCACCCGATTGGACCAGTTAGACCTTGAACCGGAAGGTAGAGCGGTCTAGTAAAGTCATCTGACCATAGTTGCAATTAACCTAGTGAAAACCGGTGTGATCCAGTTTGTTCACTGATCAGACCAGTGAACCATTGAGTTTCATGATCCGACGGATTGATATTTTTATACTTACTTTTTAACTTAACTAAAATTTTGATCATCCTATTTTTATTTTTCATAAATTTTGGTGTCTTTTCTAAAATCCTATTTTATTATTGTAGGTTTAAAAAAAACGATATTTTATCTTATTTATAATAATGTTACAAAACATAAATGAAATTATATTTATAAATTAACAAAAAAATTGAACAATAAATCATGATACAAAAGAAAAATGAAATTATATTTTCACATTATTTTCAATATAAATCTCATTATTTAAAATAAAAAAAATTATGTTAAAGATGAAAGATAGAATTAAATTTTCAAAAATAAAAATTACATTATTTTTATTAAATTTGTTATTTATAATTTTCATTATTAATTTTAAATAAAAGTCATATTATTTTTATTAATTTTTTATTTATAAATTTTTTTTATTTTCTACTCTATCTTTTATTTTTAATTATTTATATAGAACAAAATATTTGTTTATGTTCTATATTAGTTTATTAGTTTATGGTAGTATTATATCATACAATTATTTTTCTTATTTTTGTTAATTTATAAATATCAATAAATTGTTATATTTGGAAATTGAAAATTGTTAATTCATAGTTTTTTCCATATATTTTATAGTTTTGAAATTAATGTGAAGAATTTTGTTTCATGAATATTTTTTTAATTTATATAAATTGAATTAGAAGTCATGTGGTCGAACTAGTGACTCATTGGTTTGACCACTAACTCAGTGATCCAATAACTTGACTGGGTAGACGATCAGTCCGGATTTTAAAACATTGCTTCGAGTAAAAAAGATATATTTCAAATCTCAATGCTTAATATCATTACTAAAAGGTATCAAAAACAAAGTAAGAAATACAAAACTTCATCGTGCCAAAATAGATCTCAAATCCAAAATTTCATCCATAAACTCACTGTTTTAAACCAACCAAGTAAATTTATTCAAAAACTTGGAAAATGAACCAAAAATAGTGAAGATGAGATGAATGAATTTAAGTTTTTGGAGATGATAAAAGATAAAGATGCTGGTGAATCTGAATTTTAGAGAGGATGAAAGATGACACTATTACAAATAATACATTTCATAAAAAAACTTTCACCTCACCTAACAAAAAACTAAGGTATAATTCCAGGATACTACATGTTGAGTGTGAAGTATGATATTCTTCACATAATAGGTGCAGCTAATTGGGTTCCCACAAATAATACTTCAACTACTGCTACTGGACTTGGAAAATTCATCCATGCAATTGGTACCAAAACCAGATTTAATTATGGTAATTTTTTTCTTTGACCAAACTGTGAAGCAAGCTGGTACTCTTGCTGTCAAACTTCCCATTGCATTTCCTTCTCTTATTTGTGGCATTATACTCAATCAACATCCTGAAATTCTATTGGGTACTAATACTGTGAACAAGAGGGAAACTTCCTTGTCTCTTCATTACAAGTTAATTGCAGGAAAACATGTCCCAAACATTGTTTCGACATCTTTAACTGCTGGAAGTTCTACCACCATCAAAGTTGGTGTTATTTCTGAATTGATTGAGGCTTGTAAAGAACTAGATGAAGTCATTCGTATCAGCGCTCCAAGGAAGTTGAAATATGAGGCATTAATCAGGTCCTTGAGGCTGACTGTAGAACAACAAGGTGGTGATGGTGAGGAAACTGCTCATGAAAAGAAAAATGATAAGGACACTGATTCTGATGAGTCTGTTGAAGAAAGGGATTATGAATCTGATACTAGTGATGAAGATGGGACTTCTGCTTCAGATGAAGACAAGTGATATTGATGATGGTGATGGAAATTGTTTACCTATTTTTTTTTAGGTTTTTGTTTCTGAATGTTTTGGCACTTCATGTGCTTGGCTTGTAATCTTGTACTCTACCTATGACTCAGATGTTTTGTTATCTTGACACTTTTTGCTCTGGATGTTTTGTTCCTATCTAGCTTTGTTTATTGGTAGTTGTCTATATGGCTAAAAAGGGGAGAGCTGTTAGATGTTTCATATAGGCTGAACTTGGTTTATGTGGGAAGTGTTGCCACTACAGGTTGAGCTGCAGGTTGAACTTGGTTTGTGTGTGAAGTGTTGCCACTGCAGGTTGAGGAGGAGTTTTTGTGTTCTACAGGTTGCACTGCAAAGGGGAGCAAGATTTTTTTTTTTGTTTTGGTTGGTTGTTTTGATGTGGTGCTGATAAGTGTGTTTCTGCTCCTTCTTTTTCTCTGATATGTTTGTTTTTGTGCTCAATTTGGGATTTAGCCAAAATTTGCCAAAAGGGGAGTTTGTAGGTTCTTTTAATTGGCAATAATTTTGCTAAAAATGTTGTTGCAAATTGATGTCATACTTGATGTCTTAACAAGTGGATTTCATAGTCTGCAAGTGTATTTCTCAAATGTTGCAGGTTTTACTCATAATGTCAAGACTGATGTTATGATATGTTTTTTTCTTTTGAACACTCAGTTCAGAATATTGTGTCTTGTATGTTACGTGTTTTTAGCAATCCTTTGTGGGTCTTTGGTGAGTGATTGCTGGCGCATTTTTGGGTGGAGATTTGATCCATATTTGATCTGTTTGTTAAGGAAGTTCAGCTAATACTATTTTAGTGCCTTTGATTATGGGAAATCGTGTTAATTAGGTTTAATATGATTGTCTAGAAGGCCCAAGCCCATGAAGTCTGAGGTCTATTTAAAAGATGATGTAACCCTATTTTGAGGTGGAGAGAGAAAATATATTGAAGTCGTGTGCATTGTCTTAGGGTTTAGTCGTTTGTGTATTTCTTGTGAGCCAATCAATCATAACCTAGATGATTGACTTGGACTAAGTTTTATTGAGTTCTAATTTGTCCACTCTAAGCTTTTAAGCACAAATATTTTTCCTTGTACTTGATTGAAGCTTTTAAACATGATCAAGTTATGTCATTGAAATGTGTTCTTTTTTATTTTGTATTTGTGTTTTTATCACTGTTGTGATTGAGGGGGTGTAAGGAGTCTATTATCTAAGTGTGTCTTAGATAGAAATTACACAGGTAGAGACTAGATGAGAAAATTGTAAACTGAAGTTTGTTTACTGAGAGTCTTTGAACTAATTCTGTTTAGGATATTTCCTTCCTGGCTTGGTAGCCTACAAACGTTGGTGTGTTTGCACCGAACTGGGTTAACAAATTCTCGTGTCCTTTACAATTGTTTACTGTCTTTTTATCTTGTTCATATTTTAATCATTGTTCAGATATTAGTGTTGTGACATCTCCTTCGACATCTCAGATACCAGAATTTCAGAGAATATGAAAATAGAAAATAAATCAAATAAAATAAAAAAACAAGGATTTGTGATTTTGAGGGTCAAATTCACTTAAAAGTCTCTTTTAAGTGAGTATTTTCTTAGAATTATTCATGAATTTATGGTAAAAATTAGGAGAAATTTGAAACAATAGCTTACATAGTGTCACCTGATAGGCTGTAATAATTACAATTATACTACAACCTTGAAAATCAACAAATAAAAACAAAAATAAAATTGCTAACAAAACACTAAACTATGATTTAAAAATCTGGTAAAATAAATAGAGAGTCTCTGACAACGACGCCAATTTGATTCGCTCTCGTACACGGGTAAAAAATGAGTAATTAAAACGTAGTATAGAGAAGCGACACTCAGGTCGTATCACAAGGACTTTAAGTTAGTTTAACCAAAGTAAAGAAACAAAAAAGTGGTTTTTAGGTTTTCAGACAATTAAAAATAAAGAAAACGATTACAATTATGAATAACAGATTAATCTACGGGTTCAATAATTTCAAACTTTTCATCGGTTATTATATCACCAATTTCCTAAGCAGATTCAATTCCTATTTTATTATAGTGTTGATTAACAAGCATGATCAAAACTATGTGAATTATATTCCTATTTTCTGCATTAAGCATGACGACTGAAGATCGAACGAAGCTAAGGAATAAGCTAAATTAACACGTAAAGTTAAGAAACATGCATCGATCAAATTTAATCAACAATATTACATGCAACTCGAATTAAGCAAACAAGAATACATAAAATAGGATTGAAAGGGACTTGATAAAAACTATGTTAAGTATTTGCTTTTATGATTGGCATGAATTTTGGTAAAAGAAACTTGACAGTAACATGTTGAACAAGATGTTCTAACATGAATAAAATTATGAAGAACAACATGTTTGCCAAGATGTTGAACAATATGTCCTAACATGCTTATTCGACATCTTGTCTGTTAGTTTTATAGTTTGGATTCAACAGACTTATTTTCAGATTACAAAATATTATGCGATCCTAGGTGGCGTCTAAGATTGAAGATTATTAGAGATTCTATTTTTTATTAAATATTTATGTTTTCTAAATATGGAGATAATTTAGGAAACCTTAGATTGAAAACTATATTTATGGAGAATAAGTTGCAAAAATTGTACAACAGGTTTGCTGCGTTCTTGAAGCCCAAAATCCAGTCCAGACAATAGTAATAAATAGGATGGATCAACCCTAATTTTAGTAGTGAAGACACTTTAGTGTTTAGTAATTTTCTAGGATTTTAGTGTAAGCCTCTCTAATATCGTGTTGATACTAGAGTAGGAATGTTTTAATTGAGTTGTAAGTTGTTGATCACTCTTATGCTTTTAAGCATTGGGTGAGTGTGAATCATGTGGTGATTGTAAGGGAAGTGAGAAAGGTCTCATACATAGGCAAATCTTAGGTAGAAATTAAGCACGAGTAGTGATTAGGTGCGAAGACTAAACCAAAGGTTGTTTACTTTAAACTAATACTATTTAGTGAATTTACTTCCTAGCTTGGTAGCCCACAGACGTAAGTGTTCTTATACACCAAACTGGGTTAACAATTGACTGTATGTTCTTTATTTTCTGCAGTTCTATTGTGTGTTTATCTTGTCATTGTGTTTAACACATAGATCAGTGTCTCGACATCTCTTAGGACATCTGAGATCTGCATACCAGAATTTCAAACTAAATAATATAATAACCTCAAGGTCTTGATGAAATTCTGAAACAATAGATTAACCTTGAAATTTAGACGGCCATGTAATCTTAATGTTCTCTCTAATCCATAAAAATTGTCAAAATTTTCCTATCGTTGAGTTTAGCTTAAATAATAATAAAAAATTGGGCTTTAAGAGCACTAACCCAAAAAAACACAAGTTTGTCAAAAATTAACTTAATTTATTTTTATTATGTTTTGAGTAAAAATTGATAATTTGAATGATCTACCTCCCAAAAATTATAAATAAATAGAAAACAGTCATAATATAGTATGAGTCATTAGAAACACACGAAACATCTCTTATGTGTATAAGTTGTTTACATACGAAACAAAAATGATTACTTAAGACTGTTTACAAGTGGATTATTAGAGAGTTTTAGAGGACAATACTTTAAAGAGTGTTGCTATTCTCACACCCAAAATGATACACCTTATACTTACATCCCCAAAATATAGCTTGAATACATGTATATTTATAGAATTTAAGTGGAATGTAGTAAAGTAGTTTTCCAATGGTAACCATCGGATTTAAAATTATATTTAATTTTTATTTTAATTATATTTAAAATAATGATTATGAATGGTTGGGATGGATTGATGGTGTAAAAGATTTTATATTAATAATATATAACAATTAATCTCTTATTTATATTAGAAAAAATAAAATATTATTATTAAACTTAATAAACAAAACAAAACTGGATACATGTTGTATGTGTATCTTAAAGTGTAAGAATATTAATTCTCTACTTTAAAGGATACTCTTATGTTTTGATATATATTTGAAATTATAAGAAAAATAATACACTAAAATTTCATAATATTATTTTTTAATTTTTTTTATTAATATTACACTTATATTAAAATATAAGTACAGTCATAAAAATCAACTTCCAAATAGACTGTGAAGTTTAAAAATTTTAGTCAACCATTACTATATTGAGATATAATGAGATATGAGTAATGGATGAGTAAAGGGTGGGACCTTAGAAGACATAGCAATTAGCAACTACATACTCTTTTTCCCAAACGAGACAGTTGAAACATTTATGTATACAACGCGTTATTGCATGGTTATGAAGTTGTTCTTAATTTAAAGCGTTCTCATACTGATTCTAAATTACTATGGAATTTGCTATATAAACCCTAGCTTTGCATCTTTTTCTCCACACCAAATAAGTTTCAAGTTTTTTTTTAAAATATATAACTATAGAACAAGATGGCTTCAAGTTCTAGGGTTATTCTTTTTGTGCTTGTTGGTGCTCTTGTTTGCAGTAGCATTGATGCAAGGAAGCTTGGGAGTGATAATGGTTTAAGGGATGAGAAGAATTTCTATCATCCAGGATTCGGTGGAGGTGCAGGCGCAGGAGGAGGTGGTGGTTTTGGTGGTGGTGGTGGTAGTGGAGGAGGGTTAGGTGGTGGTTCAGGAAGTGGATTTGGCGCAGGTGCTGGTGGTGGTTCCGGTGGTGGACTTGGAGGTGGAGGTGGTTTTGGTGGCGGTGGCGGTAGTGGAGGCGGGATAGGTGGTGGTTCAGGAAGCGGTTTCGGTGCTGGTGGTGGTTCAGGTGGTGGACTTGGAGGTGGAGGAGGTCTTGGTGGTGGTGGCGGCAGTGGATTTGGCGGAGGAGGTGGTGTTGGTGGAGGATCAGGATTTGGAGGAGGATCGGGATTCGGAGGTGGTGCTGGTGGTGGTAGTGGACTCGGAGGAGGTGGTGGAGGAGGATTTGGAGGTGGTGGTGGTAGTGGAGGTGGACTTGGTGGTGTGGGATCCGGTGGAGGATTTGGTGGTGGAGCCGGTGGAGGAGTTGGAGGTGGATTTCCATGAATATAAAGAAAATGAATGGTTACTATTTTGCATGTTTTTGGCATGAATAAAGCAGAAGACTACATATATCAATACAGTGGGTGTGGCATTACATGATAAGAATTATAGATATTTTAAAATTACATGTACATCATATTTTGTTTGTATGAATAATAATGGCGGTGTTTGACAAATTATGTGGAGAGTTTTATCTCCTATTATTTTCTATTTTCTCTATTTCAAACCACTGCTAATAATTCAAATCCTCTATGAAATCTCAAATGCTTATACCAATCATTAGGAATGGTTACGACAATTGGGCACTCTGCTTTAATTATTGGGCACTCTACTTTAATTATTCTGATCCCAAATCCGAAGGAGAAGGGCAAATCTAGTTTTTTTTTTTTCTTTTTTTATGTTTGAAAGATGTCTGTTTTATAAAATTTTATTATTTTAGAATTTTAAAATATGTTTGAAACGTGAAATAATTTTTAATTTGTTTTATTACTTGATTGTACATTTTTTTCTTACACAATATTACTACATGATTGTACTTGAAATTTTAAAATTATTAGATATTTATATATTGGTATATTTGGTTATGGGATTTCTTAGTAATCACATCATTTGGAATATTACTGTAAAAATGTATTAATAATAAATATAAAATATTTAAAATATTTAAAGTTATAGAAAAACATGCGGTTAACATTTGTTTAATATTCAAAATAAAACACTATAACCTCTAAAATGAAAATAAATTAAAACTTTTAACATGGGTGAATATGGATCTAAGCCAAATTCTTAGTTAGAGTGAAATAAACATTCTATCTGCGGGAAAAGATGAGTATAAACATAGAAAAAGGAGATTATCAAATAGCCAATTGTATCGTCATCAAATAGTCAAACATAGGTATAACACCGACTAACAATTAAAACTGAAATTTTATAATAGCAAGAACCGTAATATGGATTAATGGTCAGATGTTTTCTGATACACAATATTTTCATTTAGCGGCAGGTGTAGAACATACTTGCATCTATCGGGAATTATGATATGAATACAATAACTAAAGCTTTGAGGGAGAAAGAAAAGATTTTTAGAACATGTTTGTTCTTAAGCACTTAAGAGAGTTTATTTGTGATTATTTGATGAAAATATGTTACAAGAACCCTCTTTTTATAGCCAGAGAGGTACATATAAGACAAAAGCAACAATATTTACAAGCATGGCATTGTTTATACTATATGAATGTATTTTTTTAAGAAAAAACTGACACACTTATCTCTTATGGATTACATTATTGTAGTCTTATTTTCACAAAAGGACAAAAATTACTATTCATAAACATGCTTGTGATCTTTGAAGGACACTTGTCCATTTAGTCCTTGCAAATTGGTTCATGAGAGGGGGACATATTCTGATCGGATAATTTTTCATTCGAAAAGCAATCTCTATATCGAGATGGCTCATACTGTCATGTGTCATCCATCATGTAAGTGTGATCCGCTAATCTTGTATTAGCATTTGCCACTTGTCCTTCTGAGAATTCAGCTTCCATCAGAGAATCTAGTTTCTATTGTGTGGCTTGAGTCGAGCTTTCTCCCACTTCTGGTCTTCTGAACTTTTCATGACTTATGCAAGTAGAACTATCATCAAGGTTCTTTGGATCATAGAAATTAATGACATTAATGATGCGTGTTTTTCGCAAGTGTACGAACACATCAGAGTAATATAAAAGATTGTCGAATCCACAGAAACCAAGTGTCAATCTATCGTAATCTGTTGTTATGGTGTGTATCTAAGGAAATTGAAAATAATGGTTTTAAAGAGTGCTCAATGATAAATAACATAGTAAATTAAATCATTAATAAAGACAGTTTCGAATGCAATTCACATAATCAATTTGATAATCAAGTACTTGTTAATAGAACTACTTATGGGCAATGTTTTCTACTTTGAAAAGAATTAATTTAACGAGAACTGTCGCTTTCACGTATTCAGAACCGAGTTGTACTCCCTAATCAAACCCTCATATTGTCACGGATAAAAAGGTGCGTACTGCGTTAGAGTAGTAAACTTATTTTTAAGAAATATAGTATCTTAACTTGTCGCTCCCGGGATTTTCATCCTAGTACAAACGCGAAAGTGGCGCGGAAAAGGTAGATTCGCCAGCCAGACATTTTTATCCCAGATGAATGGGAAAGGTAATGTTGCACAAACCTGAGGAAGAAGGAAATGACAAGGTCCTGCGAACCAAAGATCTGGGTTCGGGAGTCGGTTACGACCTGGGAAGGTATTAGCACCCCAGATCGTCCGTCGTACCCGACGGGATCCACGCTTGCTTGTTTGTTTTAAAGGGTAAAAGAATAAAGTTGCTGCTGAATAAAACTGCTGACTGGAATAGGAATGCAAAATGGAACTAGAAAAGAAGATAGAAAGAAGGGAAATGTAGGGAAAATAAAGAATGTGCTCGAACGGGCCCTACCCCGCTGCCTACGTACCTCATCGGGAAAATGAGGATCAGAGTCGACGTAATTCGCCTAACTAAGGCGGGAACTATATTTGTATTTTTATTGTTAGAACTGCGTATGTCTGTGCTCAGGTGTTGCAGGCTCGTCTGGTACGAGTGCTTTTACCGTCTTCCAAATGAGACAAGTCGTCGCGAGTTCGCGTTGTGAGTGAATGAGGTGAGAAAATAATTCCCACAGGAAAGTCGCTTGTTGTGTGTTTTTTTGTCTTTTTATGAGAAATATTTTGAATTTATTTGTTTTATGAAACAATCCCTTGATGATACTTGTACATCATGATAGACGAGTTTACACCACTCCAAGATGGAATGAGTGCAAGTGCATCATGGAATAAGGCTATACACGAGGGATCCTTTCATTTATTTGTTAAGTGTTTTTGATTTTGTTTGAAGATGAGAAAAGAAGACTCAAATCGGAAAAGGACAAAAACTAAGGGGAACTAAGACACACCCTAAGTTATTTATAATTCACAAAAGGGAGATCCTAATGGTTTGTGAGGTTTTCTAATCCTAAGGATCAAAAGGAAAAGAAAGAAGGAAAAAGGATGCAACTTACTTCCTAAGGAAGGTAAGTTGGTCATAACAAAAGGGAATCCTACCAAACACAAATATGGAAGGAAAAATGAATTAAAATGCATAAAAGAAATGCATAAATAATAAAGGATAAAGTGAAGTAAACTTACCTCAATCTTCCTCACTACAAAACAAATGTTAGTGTGCATTTCTATTAAAAATGAAAGAAGCAAACACACCTTAATTAAATCCTAAAGACTCTAGGACTCAAACTAGACTCAATCTTAATTCTAAAGGAACTAGAAAAATGCTAAAACTAAAATAAAACACCTATTACAGCCCCCTAATACCCAAACAACTATGAAAATAATGCATAACACCAAGAAGCTTTTTACAACCAACATGCAGCATGAAAAAGTAGGTGTAAAAGGTTACAAACAGCATGTACACATAACAAACATCACACATTTTACAGCACTTATGCAAAAAACAGCTATGAAATGCAAAATCCAGAATTGATTATTTTCACTTTTAAAGCACAAACTCAATGCAAAAATCACTAATCTCATCATGAACATGCACTTGAACTTAAAACAACACATATGGGTGCACGAACATGAATATTTTTGATGATTATGCAATAATGGATCATATGGATTATGCATCAAGTAAATGCACAAAGTAACATATAAACATGCATATGAACATGGCATATGAACATGATGATCTTTGATTATGAACATGCAACATGATTGCTCAACAAACATACTAAACTCAATGCGAAATTCAGAATTAAATTGATATGAGTGATGTGATCAAGTATGCAACAAAATTCCACCAAATGCACATACATATGCAACATACAAAAATGCAACATACATCACCATAATGGAATGCAAAAATGAATTAATGCAATGCAAACATGTAAGAGACATAATGCTACATGATTATTACGTGTCAAATAATGCACAAACATGGTAACAACATGCAAGAATTTAAGCTATGCACAAAGAAACACAAAACATGCATAATGCGCAACATGAACGGAATCGTGTCAAAACGACTCGAAATGGGGGAACTAGCTACTGGAAATGGACTCAAAAATTCCCTAAAATCACTACCTAAACATGTATGGACATTAGAGGCACTAGAAAGCATAGGGATAGGGTCAATCACCCTATTTGCCTGAGATGGCCTCTGTTGAAAGGGGCGCTGCTGTTGGTTGCTATTGCTGTTGTTGTAAGTTCTTTTCTGCGGAAAATGAGATTGTTGTTGATAGTGATGTTGTTGTTGTGGCACGGGAGCCGGAATGGTAACTGCTGCTATGGATCTGTGAGAGTATTGGGGTCTGCCCCTGCTTGCATGGATAGCATTCGTTTCACCCGCCCTCCGGGGTCCTGCAAAAGGCTTTCTGGGGTTGCTGGAGGAACTGGCACAGAGATTTTGCCCATCTTCAAAAGACTCTCAATTCTCTCACCAGCTATAACTACATCAGCGAAACGGGTAGAGGAGAAAGTAGCAAGTCTATCAATATAAGTTCCCTGCAAGGTGTTCATAAACATGTCAGCCATCTCTATTTCTGACATGGGTGGCTGGACAGCAGCAGCAAGCTGTCTCCACCTCTGAGCATAATCCCGAAAGCTCTCCCTTGAAGACTGAGACATGCCCATTAGAAGAGTTCTATTGGGAGCCATGTCTAGGTTGTACTGGTATTGCCGGATGAAGGCTTCGGCCAAATCTTTCCAACACCTTATAGTGGCCCTTGTCAGATGCGAATACCATTCTCTTTAAGCTCCATTCAGACTGTCCTCAAAATAGAACATCCATAACTTCTCATCCATGGTATAAGCCTTGAGTCTTCCTAGGAAAGATTGCAAATGAGTACGCGGGAAGGAGGTACCATTATACTTCTCAAAGCAAGGGGATTTGAATTTGTGGGGAATCCTCACCCCATCTACCAGCCCCATATCCATTACGTCAAAGCCCAAGGAATTCTGAGACTCCAAAGATCTTAACTTTTCAGCAATCTCATCCAGTCTTCTATCATATACCTCATCTCTAGCCCCAATAACAGTAAATTGTTCTTCTTGGGGATCCTCTTGCAGGATTCTGCCCCCAGCAGTATTACCTTGAACATTCCTCGGGATGTTAACATCTGGATTCAAATGGGGCCCATACTCTGGTGGGTCAATACGAGGCTGCCCCCTTTCATTATTGCTGGTTCCCCCTGTTCCAAGATGGGGCTCTTCAGGTTTCTGTCTTTCTACCAGCTCTCTCAACCTTTCTTGGCTCTGGGCCAGGCCAGTCATTACAGCCATAAACTGAGACATTTGGTTTCTCATTTCGACCCTTTCATTCAACATCTGATTTTTGACCTCATTCAGGTCCTGCTGTACCTGCTCCATATTAATGCCTGGAAGGTTGTTACGAGTTGGGTACCGGTGTGTGCAGTTGACAGGGAACACTCGGCGACGAGAAATGTTTCCTGAGAGCACAACAAAGTTAGAAACAAAAATAATAAACAAAAAACCTACAAAACAAAGAAAAATGTTAGTATGCAATGTAGTATGCTTATTTGTTTTCCAAGGTATCCTGTTTGGTTCTTGGTTTTGACCTTTCCAGACCTCGAGGAGATGCTTGATAATGTTGAGAAAAGAAGCCCAATGAAACAAACTAAATATATTACAAATGATGAAAAAGATATAGTCTGTTTACAATACATGCCCATGGTGGGTCAAAAATACAACAAAAGGAAAAGTACATCAAAAGGAAAGAACAACAAGCAAAAAGAATCAGACATCCAGTCCATAGTCATCTTCTCTAACCTCCTTCAGGAGTGCCTCAGTCACCGGACCAGTTGGGTGCTCTGTAATGGTCCTAATGAGGAGGTTCCTAGTAGCAATGGCAGCAGTTAGCTTCTTATGCCTGTCCTGATCTTTGGATCTCTTCAACCCTGCTTTAAGCTTCAATTTTGATATCTCCTTCTGAGCTGCCAACAAAGCTTCCTGCTGCTTCTTCTTATTGGCCTCCAACTGATCAATCTTGGCCTGAGTCCTCTGGTCTTCTTGTGCACGGGCTTCGGTGATCCTGATCCACCTAGCCTGGCTCTCCTCCAGGTAATGTTCAGCCCTAGCGTTTTGAATTTTGGCCTCCTTGCAGGCATTCTTCAATATCTGTTCCCCAGCTTTTGCTTTCCTTATGTAGTCATCTGTTCTCTCAATCTTGGTAAGGTGCTCAGTCTTGAGTCTTTCCAAACTTTCAATGTCCAGACGACCGTCATTTCTTTCCCAAAGAGTCTTCTTCAGAGCCTCAGATAGCTGATCATTCCTCTCTTTTAGCTTTTCAAATTCCTCCAGGCTAACTGTTACTGCAGGCTGTACTGTAGATGGTCCAGGTGTGTCTTCCAAGGTGAAAGGCATTATGGTAATCTGAGCTCTAGTACGGGACCAGTCAGAGTACTGAGCCGAAGCAACATTGTTACATCTTCCAAGAATGGCTGTCCCCTTTGTCTGGATGTTGTCCCAAGCCCAGGCAGCTTGCCTGACAATAGCTGAATTAGGTTGCACCTTACAGTATAAGGTCTCAACTAAATCCTGTCCTCCGGGAGGGTGAACTAAGGCATATCCCAATTGTCTCTTAAACAACAAAGGGTTGTAGTTAATGCAACCTTTTACTCCTATGAGAGGTACATTAGGGTACTACCCACAACTGGTGATAATGTCCTTGCCTTTGGTGCTTTGGGTGCACCATTTGATATCATCTGAGGTTAAGGCAATGAACCTTTTGGCCCAATTCTTCTGTTGGTGAGAGTTCAGGAAAGCATCTGATTTAGGCAGGTGTCTGAGTAGCCAAGAATAGAACAAGGGAGCACAGCATCTGACCAACTTCCCCCTTTGTTTTTCATTTCTTTGATGGATGGAGTAGTAAAAATCCCCTAGCAATGTAGGCACTGGGTTCCTCAGCAAAAACAAATGGATGGCATTCTTACTGACAATTTTAGGCTCATCTGCAAACAATATAGCCCCATATATGCTGAGGGCTAAAAGTGGACAGACTGTCCTCCATTCTCCCAAGGTAGCCTTCAGGATGGCCTGAGAAACCAAGAAGTCCAGATGTAAACCCGGAATCCCAACTTTTGTTGTCATACTTTGCTCAATAAGGGCAGGCTCCAAGTATAATGCCCTTGTTATCTCTTCACTTCTGGGAGCAGTCATCTCCGGGTTGAAGGGGATCCCTCCTCTGATAGGCACTCCAATCAACAAAGAAAACTCCTCCAACAGAGGCCCCATCTGAAAGTCTGGAAAGGTGAAGCACCTAAGTGGAGGGTCATAGAATTGCAAGCATGTGTGGATCATGCTTCTCTGAGAAGAATCAAGATCCATAACCATATCCAAGATACCCCCATAGTGCTCTCTGAACAGTGGGATGTGGTCAGGCGTGATGAGTGACTGGACCTGTCTGATACCAGTCAATATGGGCTCAAAAAAGTGGTAAGATATGTTGCTCTTCCTGGGAGTAGCCATGAGTGTTGCTGAAGAAGCTGAAGTCAAGTGCTGATGAAGATCACAAACTGAGGAGTTGGAGGTAAGTCTCTGATAGACAGATGAAGGAGATAGCTGAAGCAGAGGTCTAAGGAATAGAAGGGGTCAAAACCAAAACCAAGATATAATGAGGTGGATACCCTGAAAAGAAAATAAACAAATGTCAAATGATACAATGATGATATATGCAAATGATATGCAAGGGTTTGTGATCAAGAGCTGGATCTGATTATCTTTCTTGATATAAAGTCCATGTAGGTTCAAAAGTCCAGATGAAGGCTCAGAAATCCAGTAACCAGGGTGGGGGACTCAAATAAAGAGTCACATGTCCAGGGTTAATCACAAGAAATGTCCAAAGTGGAGTATTCTTAAAAAAAATAGTAACAGGGTATGTTGTGGCCAATGGTTCCTGCAAACCTGTAAACAACCCAATCCCCTCACATGTAATGTTCTAGAACAAGGATCCTCAGACTTGGATAAGTTATGAGTAGTGTAAACACTTCTAACCCGGAGGTACAGTGTTTACAATAACCATAAAGGATCCTCCTCTAATTCAACTCAGCTTCTGAAGGTCATAATAAAGGTCATCCAGACTTAGCAGGCTTCCCAGATAGCCCTAGCACTACAGGAAATCTGTAGCACAGAGTTCTCAAGAAGAAACCCACATCTGAACCGTGTTTCATATTCCCGCACCAGACCGAAATGGAATGGGAAAGAACATGAACCACTCTAGCCTAGGTGTCACTCAGGTCCCAGGTATAGGACCTTAATCTCTCAATGGAACCCCACCCACCAAGACAGAAAACCAGATCCAGCAATGACAGTATGAAATATGCATAAGACTGTAAAGAAGGCAATAAATAAAGTTGTACATAAAGCAATAAATAAAGCAAAATAAATAAACACACATAGTACATAACACCCCAGTAAACACAAATCAAACAAGCGCTAGGAGGAACCCACAAAAAGAACCAGAAGCCCTGGTTGCAGTATAAGGGTCCCCAGCAGAGTCGCCAAGCTGTCGCTCCCACCAAATGACACATGGCCAATAGGGGTACAGACGCGAACGGTCGGCGAAAGAGAGAACATGAAGATGAACTGAAAAGAGTCGCCAGCTAGGCATTTTTATCCCGAAGGAAAGGTAATGCTGCATAAACCTAAGAAAAGATGGATAAGACGGTTGCGAACTAGAGAGACTGAGAAAGGGGGTTGGTTACAACCTGGGAAGGTATTAGCACGCAGATTGTCCGTCGTACTCGATGGGATCCACGCTTAAAAGATTTGTGTTTAAAGGGGTAGTGTCTGTGCTATCTGTGTGCAAAAGCTGGAAAAGAATGCAAGTGTCAGTGCTAAAGAAGTGTAAAGTGAAGAAAAGGTGTCAGTGCAAGAAAAGAGTGCAGTGCTCAAGACAATGAGGCTTAAAGAATAATGCTGGAAGAGGGGGAATATACAGAGACTTTTGTTCGATAACAATTAAGTTATGCCTACGTATCCTCTCGTGCAATAAGGAAGTCAGAACACCGTAGTTCGACTCAAAGAGACTGAAAGATAAATTGACTTGTGAACTGCTTACTTGTCTATGCTCAAATGTATGACCTGTCTGGCTCAGGTGCTATCTGTCTTGCATTAGACGAAAGAAGAAAGTTCTCATTTATGAGTGAAGATGATGAGAAAAGAATCCCGGAGGAGACGATTATTGTTTGTTTTTGATGTTTTCAATCTTTTATTTCTTTTTGTGTTTGTCATAAGAAAATGAGCTTAAGCCTAAACCAAGGGTTAGTAAACTCATCACATCCTCCCTCTGATTAGGGGTAATGAGAATACCTTAAGCATGAAGTAAGCACCTCAAACTTAATCACCATGATGTAGGATTAAGATCATTAACCTACTTGCATTTATTTAGATGTTTTTTTGGAGTTTTTGTTTAGTGTTAAGTAATGAGTTTAAGCCATAATCAAGGATTTAATGGACCCATTACACCATCCTAATAGAAGGATAATAGATGAGAACATTTAAGCTGAGGAAGGCTCCTCAACTTAATCCATGATTAGGGATTAACCTCATGACAAAACAAGCCTTTATTGAAGTGGATTTTAGTTAATGGTAAGATTAAGAAGTGGATTTTATGGTTTGTAAGACAACTTGAGGGGGACTTGTTCATTAACACTAGGGTTAGTCCTTCTTAACCAATTAAGGAAGAATTAGAACCCTAATGCAAGGCCCAAGTTACAAGTTGGATGTCTTAGTGATTATTAGATGGATTGATTAAAGGATTTAAACACATTAAGGGTTTAACACTTAGGATTAAAGTTATACACTCCATCCTAAGAGAAGGATGCGGGCATAACTGTCGTTCCCACCAAATGACACCAGGTCAAGAGGGGTACAAACGCAAACGTTCGGCGAGAGGGGAGAACACACAAGGGTGAACTAAAAAGAAAAGAGTCGCCAGCTAGGCATTTTTATCCCGAAGGAAAGGTAATGCTGCTTAAACCTAGAAAGGTGTGGATAAGACGGTTGCGAACCAGAGAAACTGAGAGAGGGGGTTGGTTACAACCTGGGAAGGTATTAGCACCCAGATTGTCCGTCGTACTCGACGGGATCCACGCTTGAAAGATTTGTGCTTAAAGGGGTAGTGTCAGTGCTATTTTGTGTGCAAAAGCTGGAAAAAAGAATGCAAGTGTCAGTGTAAAAGAAATGTGAAGTGTATAAGAGAAGTGTCAGTGCAAGGAAAGAGTGAAGTGCCCAAGACAATGAGGCTTAAAAGAATGAAGCTGGAAGAGGAGGAGATGTACAGAGACTTTTGTTCGATAACAGTTAAGTTATGCCTACGTATCCTCTCGTGCAATGAGGAAGTCATAACACCGTAGTTCGACTCAAAGAGACTGAAAGATAAATTGACTTGTGAACTTCTTACTTGTTTATGCTCAAGTGTATGACCTATCTGGCTCAGGTGCAAATTGTCTTGCATTAGACGAAAGAAGCGAGTTCTCGTTTGTGAGTGAATGAGATGAGAAAAGAATCCTGGAGGAGACGATTATTGTTTGTTTTTGTGTTTTCAATCTTTTATTGCTTTTTGAAGTTTGTCATAAGAAAATGAGCTTAAGCCTAAACCAAGGGTTAGTAAACTCATCACATCTTCCCTTTGATTAGGGGTAATGAGAATACCTTAAGTATGAGATAAACACCTCACACTTAATAAACTTGATGTAGGATTAAGATCATTAACTTACTTGCATTTATTTAGATGTTTTTGGAGTTATTGTTTGGTGTTAAGTAATGAGTTTAATCCATAATCAAGGATTTAATGGACCCATTACACCATCCTAATAGAAGGATAATAGATGAGAACATTTAAGCTGAAGAAGATACCTCAACTTAATCCATGATTAGGGATTAACCTCATGACAAAACAAAACCTTTATTAAATGGATTTTAGTTAATGGAAAGATGAAGAAATGGATTTTATGATTTGTAAGACAACCTGAGGGGTACTTGTCCATTAATACTAGGGTTAGTCCTTCTTAACCAATTAAGGAAGAATTAGAACCCTAGTGCAAGGCCCAAGTTACAAGCTTGATGTCTTAGTGATTATTAGGTGGATTGATTAAAGGATTTAAACACATTAAGGGTTTAACACTTAGGATTAAAGTTATACACTCCACCCTAATAGAAGGATACATGCATAACCCTAATCACAAAGCCTTAAAACCTTTAAGATTTAGCCCTTGATTAAGAGATGAGAAGAGAAGACTCAAAGATGACCCAAAGGTAAAACTAATGGGGGAACTAATCAAACCCTAATTGTTATCATGCTTGGATGCTCCTAGGGTTTATGAGGCTTGCAAAAGATCTTCAAGAGAAAAGCCACCATGGAAGAAGAAAGATGGAAGGAAGGAGAAGCAAAGAGAAGCAAGTCAACTTACTTCACTTAAGAAGATAAGTTACTTGAAGAAAGAAGGAGAGGAGGGAGCATGAAGCTCACTCTAATACAAAAGTCAAATGCAGCAATGATGCCTAAGAGGAATGAGACGAGGTTATGAGAAGTGAAGGAAAATTCACTTCTCAATGACTTACCACTTGAAAAGTTAGCAACAAGAAATGAAATGAAATGCAAATGAGATGAAAAACAAAGATGAAAAACCAAAGTCAGAAGCATGTTCATGATGAAAATGATGCTATGAGATAGTATGAAAGCATGTCAAGAGATGAAGATGACCACACAAGAGATAGGATGCAAATGGGACATAAAAGAAGCATGAAAGTTCATGGAAACACATGACATGTAATGAAAGCAAAAGCATGGAAAATGAATGATTCAATGATCAAACATGATTCTAATGTGTCCTAAGATGTCTCATATGTCATGTGGATGCATAAAATGTCATGGCAAGTTCATGTATGCAAGCATATGAAGAATGGATGCAAATGAAGGCAAAAATTAGGGTTTATACATAACATGCAATACAAAATTCAAAACCAGAAGCAAATGACATGATAAAAAATTGAAAATAAGATCAAAGGAACCCTAACCCTACACAAGTTCACTTCCCAAAGGGGGAGACCTAAATCTTAACCTAATGGAAGTTATGATTTTCTCAAGTTTGCTAGGGTTTTAAGGTACCTCACAATGATAAATGCAAAAAAAATTGAAAATGAAAGATAAATTCAAACCAAATTTATCCTAGAAACTACATGACATGAGGAATGCAATGCAAAAAGAACCATCATCAAACTCTTCAAGTTTAGGCAGAATGGATTTTTCTAATTTAAGGCAAAAATATTGACTTTTAAAGACCCTAAATCCAATGAAAAATCTCAAGGTAGGTCAAGAACCAAAAATAAATTTGTTTGAAGGGTTTGATAATGTTTCTAAATGTATCAAAATGCAATTTGATTTTTTTGGTGATTTTTAGAAACTTAAATGGTATTTTAATTAATTAATTCTCATTAATTAATTAAAATATACACTTAAATATTTTAAAAATACGCAATTTATGCAAAAAATAAAATAAAAATTATTTTCAGAATGAGAAAAATATTTTAAGTCATGATGCAAAAAATGAAATTTTTTAGAAGTGTTTTACTATTTTAAATAAAATGCACAAGAAAAATGAATTAAAATGCAATAAAAATGAATTAAAAGAGAAAGTATGTAGATCCAAAGGCCTTGATCTGAACTGGAGAAAAAGAGGTTGACTGCGTGCGCCTTTTAAAGGCTGAGATTCGTTTTAGTTTAATTAAACTAATTACAATTAATTAAATTAATAAAACTGAATTAGGGTTAAGTAACTAAATCTGGACCACTCATCTCACGCGGGAAGGGCAAATCCAAGGGTCATTATTCAAACTTCATTAATTACGCAGATTAGGGCTAAGCATTTTCAGGTGACCGGAACAGTGTTCCGGTCATCTTCTCCGGTGGACTCAAACCCTAGCTTCTTCCCTAAGCCTCTAATCCTCAAATTTCTTGCCCAAAAATGATCCCCCAACAATCCTAAACCTAAACCCCTCAATCAAAAAAACATTTATTTCTCATCATGAGCAAGAATCGAACCAAAACTTGAACCGGGCAGAAATTTCAGAGCTTGCATACATGGTGGTTTCTCAACCATTTTCAATAATAATCATATCCCCATGACCAGGGGAACTCAAGGAATCATAAAAGAACTTAAAAATAAGCTTCTGAGAAAAAAAAGTTCATGAGCTATACCGAAGGTTGAACCTTCTGGTTCTGGGCTTTCTGGACTCTCCTTTGATGCAAATCCCCTCCTATGAACCTCTGGATGATGAAATGAAGCTTAGTATGAGTTTGTATGGCCTGGTTTGAAGGTTTTGGTTATGGTGTAGCAGATTTGGAGGGTTGTGTATATGGTGTTTCAGGCTGTTTCAGTGCTTGGTTCTTGATCCATGGATGGTATATGACTTATTGGTGAAGAAATTTTTGAGGTTTGATGGATGTATCAAGAGTTTCGAAGAGATGAAGAAAAATGCAATTTTTGTGAATCCTTGCTTATGGGAGGATGATGGCTTGTGTGTGTGTGTATGTTTCAAGTCCTTAAGGTCCACATATTAAGTTCTGATTGGGTAGAGGGTTGGTAATGTCACAGTTTGATTGGTATGGGCAAAGATGCAAAAAGTCATGACTTTGTTAACTTGAGGTATGGCTCGGGTCAGAGGAAGATTAGGGGCATGGCTGGGCTCAGCATGGATCAAGGAAGGCCTTTAGATTGTTTTTGTGCAGCTGTAATGGCTAAGGCAAGTGGTAGCATGGTTCTTGCAGCTTTTCCCTCTTTGGAATTCTTTATGAACCAAGGCAAAGAAACCTATGAATTCTTGAGCAAATTGCAGCAAAATGGACCACATGAAGTTGTCATGATGTTTTGAGATCATTTAGCAACTAATCCAATCATTAGAAATCCCTTTTGCAAAAATTCCATTCTTGAAGATTCATGAGAAATGCCTTATGGTGACTTGTAATTCTGTTGCACCCCAAAATTTGCCCTCACAATACAAGACTTTGTGTTCTAAGAAGGTTCACAAGGTTCACAAGTTCTCCAACACTTGCATAACCTTTCATGAGGTTCATGAAGTCTACAAGTTACTTTATGAAGGTTCACAAGGTTCACAAGTTTCTCAATGCTTATATAACCTTTCATGAGGTTCATGAAGTCTACAAGTCACTTCTTGAAGGTTCACAAGGTTCACAAGCTTCTCAACATTTACAAGACCTTTCATGAGGTTCATGAAGTCCATAGGTTGCTTCTTGAAGGTTCACAAGTTCCACAATGCTGTCAATACCTTTCATGAGGTTCATGAAGTCTACAAGCCACTTCATGAGGTTCACAAGGTTCACAAGCTTCACAATACCTCCCATGAGGTTCACAAGACATTTTATGAAGATTCACAAGGTTCACAAAGTTCACAATTGGTCAAAGAAGTTGACAATTCCCTCAGACAATGCACCTCCTAAGCAGTGCATCCAAAACTAGGGTTTTGACTTTAATCAGGCTAAAAGGACTTCCAATACCTCAAGTGAGTTTCATAACATCTTATATGTGTGTAAGAACCCCCATGACAAGTTTCAAGACTTTTCTCAAAAGTTTGCTCAGTCAGATGATCAGATAAGTCAAACTCAGTCAATGCAGTTAAAAAGTCAAACTGAGGTCAACTGTGGTCAAACCAAAGTCAAACTTCATGATTTTTTGCCAACATCAAGTATATGAAGTAAAATTAATCATTTGATCAAGGGTTGATCATGATTCATCAAGGAGATTCCAGATCATCAATAATCAGGGGTTTCTAAATTAGGGTTTCCTCAGTAAAAGTCAACTGAACTTTGACCAGCCATAACTTTCACATACTTCATCACCAAGTCTCCATCCAAAGCTCATTTTGAAGGAAATTGAATTCTCTACAACTTTGATGTTGAAGGTTAAGCCCAAAAATGCTTCATTTGAAAGATATGATCTAAGACATTATAGGTCATTTCAAAAGTCAACAAAAAGTCAACAGCTTCAAAAGGGCATAACTTGAGATTGGTAAATGATATGAACCTGAAACAAATGGGGTTGTTTAGAGGACTCTTCAAGCTTTCCAAAAAGTCCAAGAACACCCTCATACCTTTAAAATTGAGGGAGATATGCCTTTGCAAAGTTGGGAAATTTTGTGATGGTTTATGTTGAAAATGGAGGCTTAGAAGTAATTCTTTCCAAATGGGCTTGCTAAGTTGTGACCCAATCCATCTCATAACATTGTGCACGACCCAATTGACCAAAATTCAGCATTTTTATTATTTTATATTTATTTATTATTGATTTAATTCATAAAAAATCATTTTAAATAAATATAAAATATGAAAATCTATTTTTGGGTGAAGATTGAGGTTCTAGAAATTCTTAATGGATGATTGAAGTTTAAAGAGAAAGAAATAATGGGATTGATCCAAAGATAGCAAGTCATAATACACAAATATTTGACTTTTAACACTTGATCAATTTCAATCTTTTTAGATCAAAGTTTCCACATGACTAATCAATGTTTTGACCTAGAATGATTCACTTATATATACTAAACATAAACCAAACACAAGGGGACGAAATCCAGCAGCCAAAGGTGAGTTTCATACTTCAAAAATCAAGCAAAAAATTCCAATTCGGTTTGACATTTGCAGCCCTTTTCAAGACAAACCAAAGGTGGCAATAGATTCCTTGAAGTTCAGTGATTGATTTTGAATCATAACATCATGCATTCATACTCCAAATCGCGAAAACCGAATGCACTTTATTCATGTTTTGAAAATTTTCGATTTGGATGATTTACATGTTGTTAATGAAAACTAACTTCTGGTTTGTGTTTATAATGATGTTTGGATGATTTCTGGATAAATTGATTTGATTTTAGGTTCAAGAAGAGGAAACCACCATTGCTAGGGTTTCGGCCAAGTTTTTATGAATCCATGACAAACCTAAAATAAATAATTTCTAAGAACACAGCACTATCGTGTGACCTCTGGGAATCATTATGCACAAATTAATTTTGAGAAATTTCACTGTTTTGATGGTGTTCCAAATTTCGTAGGTTCTTGTTTTGAAAAATTCGCAGGAAATTGTGTAAGAAATTGTGCAGGTAATTTCGCAGGTATAAGGTTGAAGAAGAAGCTGATGGCGCGCAGCTGGAAATTTGAATATTGGTTGAAATATTTTATTGTATTATGTTTAATATTATTCACCAAAACGTGTTTGGTCCAGTGGTAGAAGTGATGCGCGTATGATCTGAGGGCATGAGTTCGAACCTTGCCTCCAGCAAGTTTTTTTCTATATTTTCCATTCAATATGCTTGTTTAATATATTATTATTAGTGTTTGATTGGTAACCAGGAAGGCTCTCCCAGCCAGGTGGATGTGCGCACATGTTGGTAATCTGAAGGTCCTGGGTACGATTCTCACCCCATGCCTTTTTGCTCATTTATTTTTCTGGATTTTTAAGGGCAAGGCACAAAAACAACTATGCTTCACTCTTTCTCACCTGCGCATGGAGTGGTCCAGTGGTATGCCTTGACATTGTTAATCCAGACCTCCTGGGTTCAAATCCCATCAGGTTCCTTTTTTCTTTCTTTTTATTTTCTTGTTCTTCTTTTAACTTAATTGATTTAAATAATTAAAGTTTTTTTTATTATTTTCTATATTATAAAATATGTATATATTGTGTATCCCAACTCTTAATATTATTTTCTAAAAAATATAAAAACTCTTGTTTTTTTTATTTAAATTTTATTTGTATAATTTATATTAATTAAGATAATTTTATATAATTAGTTAAAAATAAATTTGTATATAAGTTAACCCTAATACCAAAAACCCTAATTTATTTTCTATTTAAAACTTAGTTGTTATTTTATTCTAATATAATTACCATGTGCATATTTATCTAATAAAAGTTAACATTTTGTAAAAATATGTATAATCCAAATTATTTTTTTTTTCTTTTAAATGTTTAGAAACAATTTAATCTATAATAATTGTATTTTTGTATATGGTTTAAAATAGTTTGTAAATATAATAATTAATAAAAATTAAATTTTATAAACATGATTAATATTGTAAATATGATATTTAAAACCTATTTTCTTCTTATAATATATATATATTGTTTAATAAATAAATGTTAATATAGGTTTATAATAATTAAATTTTGTATTTAAAAATAATAATTTAGTAATTTGTAAAAATTAAAAATATTTGTTTGTTCATATTTGTTCCTAAATATAATTGTTCATATTAAAATTTGCTAATTTCTTATCCTTATAATATTTTGATTAATTTTTATTGTTATTACTACTAACCATATTATTTATTTTGCTTTGTTAATTTTATATTATTATTAATTATTATTTTTATGCTTATTATTTCACTAACTTTATAATTTTTACTATTTCCTAATTTTTCTTATTTTTATTACTAACTCTTTTTCTTGCTTATTATTATTATCACTAACCCCTTATTATTTATATTTTATTATTTATTGCTTATTTATATTTATTTTGCTATTTAATTATTTTGTTTAATATTTATTTATTATAATTTTGTAATTGCTTCTTGGATGTAAATTTGTAATTATTTAATTATTTTTGTTGTGGTTAGTAATTAGGGAGTGCAAAAACATGTTTGTTATTTTAAAATAAATTTAGACCACTTTTAATATAAGATAATTAAAATAAACACTCACACACACGTAAGTCGATTTTAATCGCCGTCTCACTTCCTAAGGTTATCCCTCAAGTTGCCTACGAACAATGGTCAAGTGGGGTGTATAAAGCAAGTCCCTCTCAAAAGAAAATCATCAAAGTCCCTTATGGTTGCCTTTACGAATCGAGTCCCTTTCGAAAAATGATGATAGTCCCTCCAGTTTGCTTATTACACCCCACATTTGCCTTCATAATCAGATTGTCCCTCACATGTCCCTTAACATCCAAAGTAAGGACTACCTACTCCTTAATAGTAGGGATAGTCTTACCAAGGAAAGGATAAAGAATAAGAAAGACCTTAAACATTAGGGTAGGTTCCTCCTATGTACTTGCTCACTTCAAAACTTTTTCACACTTAAACAAATTTCCAACAAATTTTCAAACAAGTTTTTACACATCCGTACATGGATTATTTATTAACTATTCTGAAAATTTTCTATTCACACACTACACTTTCAAAAACAATTTAAAGTGAGCTTAAGTACCTAAGAGCCCATGGATAACCATGGATGAAAAGGATGCTAATACCTTCCCTTTTCATAACCTACCCCCCGGACCCAAAATATTCTCTTAAGGTCTTTCCTGTTCTTTTATAACCTTTCCTTTGTTGGATAAAATAAAAGTCGGTGGCGACTCTTGCTATCCGCAACATTGCTTAAAGTCAGTTCTCCCACCGTGTTACAGAACTGGCGACTCTGCTGGGGATCTAAGTTTAAGAGGGGTACCCTTAGGAATTAAGATCACTTTAAATTGTTTGCCTTGTTTGTTTTATATTACTTGTTGGGGTGTTCTTATGTGTGAAAGGTCCTAACCCGGATCTAGTGTACCTTAGGTAAATGGCAATAGACCAAGGAAACTGTACGACGTATATCGATACGGTTGATCTGGTGGCCATAGTTAGTGCGACTTCTTGGTTGGTGCTTATGTTCCTTAAGTCAAGTTGAGGATAATATGAGGCTGCCATATGTTGTCAATGCACTAACTAACTTTTAGAACCCTAGTTAACTCATCTTGACCTTTAGAAAGTAGTGAGGTAACCGGCTTTGGTGCAGACTGAAGTTGGTTGACACTCGATACTACGCTCATTGAGATCTTAAACTTGGAGGGTTTTGGTTGGCAAGTAAGTTGCCTTCTGATCAACCACCCTTGTGAAGGATCAATGATTTTGAGATCCCTTAGAAGTTGGTTACTTTTGTAGGACAGGATGAACCAACTAACTTCAGGGGAGGGTACTTACCTTTGAACCTCATGCAGGCCTTTAAACCTAGGGCTATGGTGTGACTTGTTTGTGTGTGCCACATGTTTGTGATTGAACATAACATCATGACATCATCATGCATCATAAGCATATCATTTTCCCTAACCATTTTAAGGACCAAGGGATTTATCTTTGTTCTTTGTTGCAGGTCATGGCTTCTGCTCGTAGAAACACCATCAGGATTAACTTTGTGGGGATACCCCCCAAGCTTAAAGAGTTGGTTTCTCAAGTGTCTGATCACTCCCGGTTCATCAAGAGACATGGTCACCTATTGGATCTAGTCACTTCAGGGTTCAGTGAAGACATGATGAGTGTCCTGTTTCAGTTCTTTGACCCTAAGCACCATTGCTTTACATTTCCTGACTATCAGCTGGTTCCAACCATGGAGGAGTTCTCTAAACTTCTGGGCATACCTGTTCTTGATCAAAGACCCTTCACAGGTCTGGAGAAGGAGCTTAAACCAGAGGTTATTGCTGCAGCTCTACATCTGAAGAAGTCTGACATTGTTCTAGAAACCAGAAGTGGAGTCAAGGGTATTCTTGCCAAGGTATTAGTGGATAAAGCTCAAATGTTCTTGAAGGCCATGAGCTATGATGCTTTTGAGGAGATCTTAGCCTTGCTGATATATGGCTTAGTGTTGTTCCCCAATCCAGATCAGTTCATAGATGTTCATGCCATCAACATTTTCCTGAGTCACAATCCAGTGCCTACATTGCTTGGAGACATCCTGCATTCTCTTCACACCCGTACTACAAGGGCAAGAGGAACCTTGATGTGTTGCATACCTTTACTCTCTAGGTGGTTTATTTCTCACCTTCCTCGCTCAGTAATGAAGAATGAGCAAGGGTTCAGATGGTCCAAGAGGATCATGTCACTTTCTCACTCAGATATCCATTGGTGCTCCAGATCTATGGAGAATGTCACTATCATTGACCGTTGTGGGGAGTTTCCTAATGTGCCACTTCTAGGCATAAGAGGAGGCATCACCTACAACCCCTCTCTAGCTTTACGACAGTTTGGTTACGCCCGAAGTGATGGTCCACATGACATGTTGATTCAGGGCATTGTGTTTGATTACGACAACGATCTTCAAGGTTACCGTCAGAGATTCATACGAGCTTGGGGAAAAGTAAACAGGGTTGACAGCAAGACACTGGAGCCTAAGTACACTATTCCTATGGAGGCTTATCTCAGATGGGTACGATCTCGTGCTCAGACACTCACGATGCCATATCCTGCCGTCCTACCAGTTACCATGGAACCTGTTGCTGAAGGAGACACAGCTTATACCATCCTTCACCCAGACATGCCTACTGATAAGGAAGACTTGCAGAGATCATGGATCCAGTTGAAGGAGCAAAGGGATACTTTCGAGGCTCATTACAAAGCAAGCCAAGCAAGAATCCTAGAGCTAACAAAGCAACTTCACGAGGAACGAAACCTCAACTCATACCTCAATACAAAGAGGAAACGTCCATGGGAGACTTAAAACCCCATCTTTTGTACTTATTTCATTTCCATTTTTTGTAAGCCTAAAAGGAAAAACAAGTTATTACTAATAAAAAGTTACTTTCTTGTTTGTTTAAGCAAATTTAAATCCTGCGGTCCTTGAAAGCATTGCATATGCATTCCCATATCATTTCATTGCATCACAGGTTTATAATTGTGCACAGGTTTCTCATCTTCTCGCTGTTTATTTCAGCAATGGCACTTGAACAATCAGTTAAAGATCTTCAGGCACAGAATGCACAGTTCCAAGAGTTGATCTTGAACCTGTCCAAGGGGCAAGATGATTTGAAGGCACTGCTGGCCAAGAAGACTAAGAAGACTAGAAGGTCTGCTGGGTTGCTCAACATGGGAAGAAGGTTCAAAGGTCCTGTCAAGACCAAGGAACAGATTGATGACTATGAATCTGAGGAATCTGAGAAAGAGGGAGGCAGTCTCCACAACACTATGGGGGACTCTGATTCTGAGGCTAATTACTATCATGAGCCTAATGAAGACAAATTTAAGAGGCTGGTGGATAGGATGGATGCTATGGAATTACAGAAATCATCTGGGCTGGATTTTGAGGATTTGAGTTTGATATCTGGGGTTGTGATACCCATTGGTTTCAAGGTTCCTACCTTTGTTGTTTATGATGGGGTCTCTTGTCCCAAGCTGCATCTGAGGTCTTATGTCAGAAGGATTCAGCCTCATACTGCTGATAAAAAGTTGTGGATCCATTTCTTTCAAGAGAGCTTATCTGGAGCTCAGTTGGAGTGGTATTATCAGTTGGAAAGTGTCAACATCAGAGATTGAAATGATCTTGCTGAAGCTTTCTACAAGCAGTATCAATACAATGCTGACTTAGCCCCCACTCGCATGCAGCTTCAGAGCATGTCTATGGGTGCCAAAGAAAGTTTTAAGGAGTATGCTCAGAAGTGGAGAGATTTAGCTGGAAGAGTTCAACCCCCTGTGACTGACAGGTAATTGGTTGATATGTTCATGTGTACGCTGAATGGTCCGTTTTACAGTCATCTCATTGAAAGCTCATCATCTGGCTTCACTGAGTTGATCATGACAGGAGAGCGGGTAGAGAATGGTATCAAGAATGGTAAGATCCAAGTGGGCACTTCTTCATCAGGTGCTGCAAAGAAGCCTCCCACTGGGAAGAAGGAATCAAATGCTGTTTATGGTCAACCTGATCGTAACAGAAGACATCAGTCTGTTAGTGCAGTTCATATTTCAAATCCAACTCCTGCAACAACAGAGCAGCCTCAAGGCAACCAACAGAGGGCTAGAAGACAGTTCACGAAGATCAACATGTCAATGGCTCAGGCATTGCAACACTTGTTGAAGGCTGAACTTATTACCCTGAGGGAGGCTCCTCAGAATCCCAATGTTACCTCTCCCAAGTACAATCCCAATGCACGATGTGCATATCATTCAAACTGTCCAGGACATGATACTAATAACTGCTGGGTCTTGAAGAACAAAATTCAAGATATGATTGATGCTGGAGAAATTGAGTTTGATCCACCAAATGTGATTACAGCACCACTGCCAAATCACGAGAAGACTGTCAATGCCATTGATGAAGACATTGATGAAGACCTGCATGTCTATTCAGTTATGGAGCTGAGCACACCATTGTCTGTTATCAAAAAGAGGTTAGTACAAGCTGGGATCTTTCCAGGTTGTCGTGAAGATTGTCTTTATTGTACCTATAAACCGGATAGTTGCTTCATTTTGAGAGATGGCATTCAACGTCTCATGGATAAGTATACTATAGTGTTTGAAAGAAGACCAGCATCTGTAGAAGATATGGTGGATCATTTGACTCGGGATAAGAAGATTGAAGAGGTTGACATGGTTGACAAAGTACCGGTAAGGATCACTTCAAAGGGTCCTATTAAAATTACTCGTCAGGGCCCAATCAAGATTACTGCTGAAGGTCCTGTGAAAGTTGTTGCTGAAGCCAGAGTGGCTCCTCTGATCATTACCACTCCTGGTCCTATTCCTTATACATCTGACAAAGCTGTGCCTTGGCACTATGGGTCTGATGTTTACATCCATGGTGTCAAGCAGGAGCCTTTACCTGATATGCCTGCTGACATTGATAATATTGCTGGATCTAGCAAGATCACTCGTAGTGGAAGAATTTTCTCTCCTCCAGTTGCTTCTAAGAATGCAGTTGCTCCTGCTGCTACTTCCACCACTGATGCTCGGGGCAAAAGTCCTGTTATTGAGCCTGTATCTACTGATGTGCCAGCTGCTGATGATCTCTCTAAGCAGATGGAAGAAGTATTGAAAATCATTCGCAAGAGTGATTATGACATTGTGGATCAGTTGGGGCATACTCCCTCAAAGATTTCTATGTTGTCCTTGTTGCTGTGTTCTGAGGCTCATGCCAAGTCCTTAATCAAGTTTCTGAAGTCTGCTCATGTGCCCAGTGCAATTTCTGTTGATCAATTTGAAAACTGTGTTGCTCACCTGACCTATGACAACGGGTTAGGATTCTCTGATGCTGATTTAACCCCTGCCAAGAGGGATCATAACAGGGCCTTGCATATTTCAATTGAATGCAGGTGCACTACCCTGTCACATGTACTGATAGACAATGGTTCCTCCCTAAATGTGTTGCCCAAAGAAGTCCTGAATAAGCTGAGTCCTGAAGATACTGTGTTGAAACCCAGTAATATTGTGGTAAAGGCTTTTGATGGTTCTAGAAGAGTAGTGCATGGGGAAATTGATCTTCCAATCAAGGTTGGCTCTCAGGTGTTTACTGCTACATTTTATGTGATGGATATTCGTCCTTCATACTCTTGTCTGCTTGGTCGTCCCTGGATCCATGGGGCAGGTGCTGTGACCTCTACATTGCACCAAAAGTTGAGATATCCAGTAAATGGAAAGGTTGTTACTGTCTTTGGAGAGGAAGAATACTTTGTCATCCATGTAAACACTTTCAAGTATCTGGAAGTGGAAGGTGAATACATTGAGACTCCGTGTCAGTCATTTGAAGTGGTTCCCTGGGTTGGTAATGATTGTGTAGCTCCTCCTGCTGTGAAGAAGGTTCCTGTGGTCATCAGAAAACCTCCAACAATGGCAATGGCCTCCCTCAATGATGCTAGAGTTGTGGTGGATGAAGGTGGTTGTACTATTTGGGGTCAGCTTCCTGATATTCCATACAAGTCTGACAAGTTTGGTTTGGGTTTCACTGCAGAGTCCCAGAAGGCTGTTCGTCGTGCTCGTGCTGCTCGTATCACCAATCAAGGGGTGATTAATGCTGTGGGAGATCAAGATGAAGATTACAACTTGGATGCATGGATTTTTCCTACTGTGGGTGCTGGACTCAATAATTGGAAAGCTGAAGATGTTATCCCTATCTCCTTTAGTCAGGAGTAAATACTATTACTGTGTTATTGCTTTTTAAGTTTGTAATTTCTTGAACAATAAAACTTTCAAGCCATGTGCCTTACCCGGGGCACCATGGTGTGTTTGTTACGGGCTGTCATTTCATTTGCATACTTCATTCAATAAAATCAGTGGACGTTTCGTTTTAGTAAATATTGTGTTCCTTGTCTTTCTTTTTCTTTTATTTTTGCTTTATCAGCTATGTGTTCTTACACACACCCACATCACTAAATGCAGATCCTCATCCACTCTGGATCCTGTTGATAACAGTTCTACTATTGCCAATTACGATTTCGAGAATCCGATCTATCAAACTGAAGACGGAAATGAGGACGATTGTGAAATACCTGTAGAGCTTGCTAGGTTGTTACAACAAGAAGAGAAAGCTATACAGCCACATGAAGAGCCAGTCGAAGTTGTGAATCTGGGAACTGAAGAAAACAGAAAAGAGGTCAAGGTAGGGGTTGATTTAGAGGACAGTGTCAAGAGCAGGTTGATTCAGATGTTACGTGACTACGTGGAGATCTTTGCTTGGTCTTATGAAGATATGCCAGGGTTGGATACAGACATTGTGGTTCACCGTTTGCCAGTGAAAGAAGATTGTCGTCCAAAGAAGCAGAAGGTTCGTCGTATGCGTCCTGAGATGTCAGAAAAGATCAAGGCAGAGGTAATGAAACAGTTCAATGCAGGGTTCTTAGCAGTAACTTCTTATCCTCAGTGGGTTGCAAATGTGGTACCAGTTCCTAAGAAAGATGGTAAGGTACGTATGTGTGTAGACTACAGAGATTTGAACAAGGCTAGCCCTAAAGATGACTTTCCACTTCCTCATATTGATATTCTGGTAGACAACACTGCTCAGCATAAGGTATTCTCTTTTATGGATGGTTTCTCTGGTTACAATCAAATCAAGATGGCACCTGAAGATATGGAGAAGACAACATTTGTGACACAGTGGGGCACTTTTTGCTATAAAGTGATGCCATTTGGTTTGAAGAATGCAGGGGCAACATATCAGCGTGCTATGGTGGCTTTGTTTCATGATATGATTCATCATGAGATAGAGGTATATGTGGATGATATGATAGCCAGATCTCAGAATGAAGAGCAACACCTTAATCATCTGCACAAGTTGTTTGAGAGGTTGAAGAAATACAAGTTGAGGTTGAATCCAAACAAGTGTACTTTTGGAGTTAGATCTGGAAAGCTCCTGGGTTTCATTGTCAGTGGCAAAGGTATTGAAGTGGATCCTGCAAAAGTGAAAGCTATACGAGAGATGCCAGCTCCCCGTACTGAGAAGGAAGTTAGAGGTTTCTTGGGACGACTGAATTACATTGCAAGATTTATTTCCCAGTTAACTACCATCTGTGAGCCAATCTTCAAGTTGTTGAAGAAAGATCAGGTGATGGAATGGAATGATGAGTGCCAGATTGCCTTTGATGAAATCAAGAGATATCTGCTTGAGCCACCAATTTTGATGCCACCAGTTGATGGAAGACCCTTGATTATGTACTTAACAGTGCTAGACAACTCAATGGGGTGTGTGTTGGGGCAACATGACGAGTCTGGTCGAAAAGAGCAGGCAATATACTACCTTAGCAAAAAGTTTACCGACTGTGAAACAAGATACTCACTGCTCGAGAAAACTTGCTGCGCTTTGGCATGGGCTGCTCGCCGACTAAGACAGTATATGTTGACCCATACTACCTTATTGATTTCGAAGATGGATCCAATCAAGTACATATTTGAGAAACCTGCTCTCTCCGGAAGAATTGCAAGATGGCAAATGATCTTGACAGAATATGATATACAGTATACTACTCAGAAGGCCATTAAGGGAAGTGTTGTTGCTGATCATTTGGCTCATCAGGCAGTGGATGATTATCAGTCAATGAATTTTGAGTTCCCTGATGAAGACATTATGACTGTTACCAAAGAACCTGGACAATATGACGGACCTGAACAAGGATCCCGATGGACTATGGTTTTTGATGGTGCCTCTAATGCACATGGTAATGGTGTTGGTGTTGTAATTAGTTCCCCTGAAGGTTGTCATACCCCGATTACTGCCAGACTTTGTTTCTATTGTACCAATAACATAGCTGAGTATGAGGCATGTATCATGGGTATTAAAGTTGCTATTGGTATGAAGATTCAGTTCCTTGATGTGTATGGAGATTCAGCCCTGGTAGTGAGTCAGATTAAAGGAGATTGGGATACCAAGCATGATAATCTCATTCCTTACAGAGAGCATGTGTTGTCTTTGATCCCACATTTCAAAGAGATTACCTTTGGACATATTCCACGAAGAGAGAATCAGTTGGCAGATGCATTGGCCACCATGGCATCTATGTTTGAGATCAGCTGGGATGATGAAGCTCCCAAGATTACCATTGATAGATTTGAGAAGCCTGCATACTGCAATGAGATTGACACTGAAGGGGCAGAGGAGAAGCCTTGGTTCTATGAAGTGAAAAGATATCTTGAAGCTCAGGAGTTCCCTGAAGGGGCATCTGTCAAAGATAGGAAGTTCCTGAGAAGGTTTTCTGCTAAGTTCTTTCTGAGTAATGGCATTCTGTACAAGCGCAATCATGATTCAACTATGCTTCGTTGTGTGGATAAGAAGGAAGCTACAGAAATTATGGAAGAGATGCATGATGGGACCTTTGGCACTCATTCTAGTGGTCATACTATGGCAAAGAAGATATTGAGAGCAGGTTACTATTGGTCTACCATGGAAGCTGATTGCTATCAACACTCCAGAACTTGTCACAAATGTCAAATCTATGCTGACAAAGTACATGTACCTCCATCACCTTTGAATGTGTTGACTGCTCCTTGGCCCTTTGCCATGTGGGGCATTGATATGATTGGTGAGATCAAGCCTACTGCTTCTAATGGGCATCGTTTCATCCTGGTTGCTATTGATTATTTTACGAAGTGGGTAGAGGCAGCTTCATTTGCATCTGTTACCAAGAATGTTGTGGCTCGGTTCATTAAGAATAATCTCATATGTAGGTATGGCATCCCCGAAAGGATTATCACTGACAATGGCTCTAATCTGAACAACACTATGATTACTGATCTCTGCACGCAGTTCAAGATTAAGCATCACAACTCTTCTCCGTATCGCCCAAAGATGAATGGGGCAGTTGAAGCTGCTAATAAGAACATTAAGAAGATTGTACAGAAGATGACTGTTACTTACAAGGATTGGCATGAGATGTTACCATTTGCTCTTCATGGTTATCGTACTACAATACGTACTTCAACAGGGGCAACCCCATTCTCTTTAGTCTATGGTATGGAAGCAGTTCTGCCCATTGAAGTTCAGATCCCCTCCTTGAGAATTATGAAGGATGCAGGCTTGGATGAAGATGAGTGGATTCAGACTCGACTGGACCAGATAAATTTGAATGATGAGAAGAGATTAGCAGCAGTTTGTCATGGCCAGATGTACCAGAAACGGATGATCAAGGCTTTTAACAAGAAGGTTAAGCCAAAGGTATATCAGGCTGGTGACTTGGTAATCAAGCGTATCATATTACCACAGGGTGATCCTAGGGGCAAGTGGACTCCAACATATGAGGGACCATTTGTAGTCAAGACAGTGTTCTCAGGAGGCGCCATGATACTGACTACAATGGATGGTGAGGACTTCCCACAGCCTGTAAACGCAGACATAGTTAAAAAATACTACGCATAAAAAGAGACCCGCTAGGTTGACAGGCCTAGGCAAAAATAAGGGCGTCCCGGCAAACCAAAAGGGTTTGGGCAAAAATTAGGGATATATATAAAAAGATGTACACCCGGCAAGTCGAAAACCTGAAAAGGCGGCTTGGGCAAAAAAGGGCGTCCCGGCAAACCAAAAGGGTTTGGGCAAAAATTAGGGATATATATAAAAAGATGTACACCCGGCAAGTCGAAAACCTGAAAAGGCGGCTTGGGCAAAAAAGGGTATCCCGGTGGATTGAAAACCTGAAAAGGCAATCCAGGCAAAAGTTAGGGATTAAAGCGTATGACTATGTCTCGTTTGGATCACTCAGGAAACTGCAACCAGTTGTACTACTTATTCAAGCTCGAACAATAAAGCTCAATTCAATCGTTTCCGTCTCAACAGCAAGAAGATGAGATACTTGAGTGGCAATAGTAGAATTGAAACTCAATAGGATTGTTTCCCACATAGCTGATTCTTTTTGTAAAAACTTTATGGCAAAATCCTCTTACTAGGGTTTATGCCTCCTTGTACAAACTTACCCGTGTATGGGTCACTTTTTGATATAAATAAATTCCATCTTTTGAATCCAGATTTACTTTTACCCTATTTACATAAGCGAAACGTCCATTGGTTATGTTTGAATGTATGTATGCTTTTGAATATGATTGATGTTTCCCAGAAATGCATGTATGCTTTTAATATGATTAATGTTTACCAGAAATGCATGAAAATGCAGTAATAGTATTTACTAAGGACGAACGAGAGAAGGATTTCAACGAAGCTTCGCCGGTTCACCTTACAAGACAGTTACAAATCCTCAGTAGGACTAATCTATCTTCATAAAGTTTCATCTCCCCTGGAATTTATATCCATCTCTTTTATCCTCATACGGATATTCGGGAAATTACTTTCCAATAAGGGTACGACGAACGAAGACGGGATGTTATACTTATCCTACTATCAAACGAAGACGAAGGTTATATATACCCTACTATCCCCAACAACGGGAGGTTATATCCATACCCTACTATCCCCAACAACGGGAGGTTATCTATACCACGCTATCCCCAACAATGGGAGGTTATATATACCTTACCATCCCTAGCATACGGGAGGTTATCTATACCCTGTTATCCCCAGCAGACGGGAGGTTATATATACCTTACCATCCCCAGCATACGGGAGGTTATCTATACCCTGTTATCCCCAGCAGACGGAGGGTTATATATTCTTCAACAACGAATCGGGATTTATTTTCCCTGGCCAGCAGTTGTTATACGAAGATATCCAGACGCTTCCGGCAGTATCATATCATACATACATCATTTACATCATACCATAGCATACATATCCATAGACATATAGAACATTACCTAAGTGCATCATGTCATACATGCATACATAAAGCATAAACTAATGTTATTATACAAAAGCTACCTTGTTTCAGGTTAATTATCCAACAAATAAACTTATGGTCTCCAGAACTGCTTTATTGTAACCTCAGGGTTACTTTATCCTCCTGATGAGCTTCTTATTACTTTGGGACTGCTTTATTGTAACCTCAGGGTTACTTTATCCTCCTGATAACTTCTCATGACTTCAAGACTGCTTTAGAGCTATTGATTGCTCTATCCTCCTGAAATCACATTATTATTTCAAGACTGCTTTAGAGCTATGGATTGCTCTATCCTCCTGGAATCATATTATTATTTCAAGACTGCTTTAGAGTTATCATTATTGATGGCTCTATCCTCCTGAAATCATTACTTCGAGACTGCTTTAGAGTTATCATTATTGATGGCTCTATCCTCCTGAAATCATTACTTCGAGACTGCTTTAGAGTTATCATTATTGATTGCTCTATCCTCCTGAAGACATATCACATTATTATTTCAAGACTGCTTTAGAGTTATCATTATTGATTGCTCTATCCTCCTGAAGACATATCACATTATTATTTCAAGACTGCTTTAGAGCTATTGATTGCTCTATCCTCCTGAATCACATTATTATTTCAAAGTCTGCTTTGGAGTTGTCATTATTGATTGCTCTATCCTCCTGAAATCATATTATTTCTTCAAGACTGCTTTAGGGTTGTCATTATTGACTGCTCAATCCTCATGAAGACATGTTGTTACATCAGTATTACTCCAGACTCCTGACAGCTCTCATTATACTGCTGAAGAACTTTCCCCTAGTGGCATCTTTAAGCCCACTCAATCATGATCAACCAACCATCAATATCACTCTATGCACTGGTGAGTGCAAATTTTTGGGCTTTTGTGTTCAATCCCCTTCAACCTTCCAGGTTACGACTGGCAAATATACCAATCTAACCCCTCAGGTTTCAGAAAATTGAACAGGGGCAGCTGTTGCACCCCAAAATTTGCCCTCACAATACAAGACTTTGTGTTCTAAGAAGGTTCACAAGGTTCACAAGTTCTCCAACACTTGCATAACCTTTCATGAGGTTCATGAAGTCTACAAGTTACTTTATGAAGGTTCACAAGGTTCACAAGTTTCTCAATGCTTATATAACCTTTCATGAGGTTCATGAAGTCTACAAGTCACTTCTTGAAGGTTCACAAGGTTCACAAGCTTCTCAACATTTACAAGACCTTTCATGAGGTTCATGAAGTCCATAGGTTGCTTCTTGAAGGTTCACAAGTTCCACAATGCTGTCAATACCTTTCATGAGGTTCATGAAGTCTACAAGCCACTTCATGAGGTTCACAAGGTTCACAAGCTTCACAATACCACCCATGAGGTTCACAAGACATTTTATGAAGATTCACAAGGTTCACAAAGTTCAAAATTGGTCAAAGAAGTTGACAATTCCCTCAGACAATGCACCTCCTAAGCAGTGCATCCAAAACTAGGGTTTTGACTTTAATCAGGCTAAAAGGACTTCCAATACCTCAAGTGAGTTTCATAACATCTTATATGTGTGTAAGAACCCCCATGACAAGTTTCAAGACTTTTCTCAAAAGTTTGCTCAGTCAGATGATCAGATAAGTCAAAATCAGTCAATGCAGTTAAAAAGTCAAACTGAGGTCAACTGTGGTCAAACCAAAGTCAAACTTCATGATTTTTTGCCAACATCAAGTATATTAAGTAAAATTCATCATTTGATCAAGGGTTGATAATGATTCATCAAGGAGATTCCAGATCATCAATAATCAGGGGTTTCTAAATTAGGGTTTCCTCAGTAAAAGTCAACTGAACTTTGACCAGCCATAACTTTCACATACTTCATCACCAAGTCTCCATCCAAAGCTCATTTTGAAGGAAATTGAATTCTCTACAACTTTGATGTTGAAGGTTAAGCCCAAAAATGCTTCATTTGAAAGATATGATCTAAGACATTATAGGTCATTTCAAAAGTCAACAAAAAGTCAACAGCTTCAAAAGGGCATAACTTGAGATTGGTAAATGATATGAACCTGAAACCAATGGGGTTGTTTAGAGGACTCTTCAAGCTTTCCAAAAAGTCCAAGAACACCCTCATACCTTTAAAATTGAGGGAGATATGCCTTTGCAAAGTTGGGAAATTTTGTGATGGTTTATGTTGAAAATGGAGGCTTAGAAGTAATTCTTTCCAAATGGGCTTGCTAAGTTGTGACCCAATCCATCTCATAACATTGTGCACGACCCAATTGACCAAAATTCAGCATTTTTATTATTTTATATTTATTTATTATTGATTTAATTCATAAAAAATCATTTTAAATAAATATAAAATATGAAAATCTATTTTTGGGTGAAGATTGAGGTTCTAGAAATTCTTAATGGATGATTGAAGTTTAAAGAGAAAGAAATAATGGGATTGATCCAAAGATAGCAAGTCATAATACACAAATATTTGACTTTTAACACTTGATCAATTTCAATCTTTTTAGATCAAAGTTTCCACATGACTAATCAATGTTTTGACCTAGAATGATTCACTTATATATACTAAACATAAACCAAACACAAGGGGACGAAATCCAGCAGCCAAAGGTGAGTTTCATACTTCAAAAATCAAGCAAAAAATTCCAATTCGGTTTGACATTTGCAGCCCTTTTCAAGACAAACCAAAGGTGGCAATAGATTCCTTGAAGTTCAGTGATTGATTTTGAATCATAACATCATGCATTCATACTCCAAATCGCGAAAACCGAATGCACTTTATTCATGTTTTGAAAATTTTCGATTTGGATGATTTACATGTTGTTAATGAAAACTAACTTCTGGTTTGTGTTTATAATGATGTTTGGATGATTTCTGGATAAATTGATTTGATTTTAGGTTCAAGAAGAGGAAACCACCATTGCTAGGGTTTCGGCCAAGTTTTTATGAATCCATGACAAACCTAAAATAAATAATTTCTAAGAACACAGCACAATCGTGTGACCTCTGGGAATCATTATGCACAAATTAATTTTGAGAAATTTCACTGTTTTGATGGTGTTCCAAATTTCGTAGGTTCTTGTTTTGAAAAATTCGCAGGAAATTGTGTAAGAAATTGTGCAGGTAATTTCGCAGGTATAAGGTTGAAGAAGAAGCTGATGGCGCGCAGCTGGAAATTTGAATATTGGTTGAAATATTTTATTGTATTATGTTTAATATTATTCACCAAAACGTGTTTGGTCCAGTGGTAGAAGTGATGCGCGTATGATCTGAGGGCATGAGTTCGAACCTTGCCTCCAGCAAGTTTTTTTCTATATTTTCCATTCAATATGCTTGTTTAATATATTATTATTAGTGTTTGATTGGTAACCAGGAAGGCTCTCCCAGCCAGGTGGATGTGCGCACATGTTGGTAATCTGAAGGTCCTGGGTACGATTCTCACCCCATGCCTTTTTGCTCATTTATTTTTCTGGATTTTTAAGGGCAAGGCACAAAAACAACTATGCTTCACTCTTTCTCACCTGCGCATGGAGTGGTCCAGTGGTATGCCTTGACATTGTTAATCCAGACCTCCTGGGTTCAAATCCCATCAGGTTCCTTTTTTCTTTCTTTTTATTTTCTTGTTCTTCTTTTAACTTAATTGATTTAAATAATTAAAGTTTTTTTTATTATTTTCTATATTATAAAATATGTATATATTGTGTATCCCAACTCTTAATATTATTTTCTAAAAAATATAAAAACTCTTGTTTTTTTTATTTAAATTTTATTTGTATAATTTATATTAATTAAGATAATTTTATATAATTAGTTAAAAATAAATTTGTATATAAGTTAACCCTAATACCAAAAACCCTAATTTATTTTCTATTTAAAACTTAGTTGTTATTTTATTCTAATATAATTACCATGTGCATATTTATCTAATAAAAGTTAACATTTTGTAAAAATATGTATAATCCAAATTATTTTTTTTTTCTTTTAAATGTTTAGAAACAATTTAATCTATAATAATTGTATTTTTGTATATGGTTTAAAATAGTTTGTAAATATAATAATTAATAAAAATTAAATTTTATAAACATGATTAATATTGTAAATATGATATTTAAAACCTATTTTCTTCTTATAATATATATATATTGTTTAATAAATAAATGTTAATATAGGTTTATAATAATTAAATTTTGTATTTAAAAATAATAATTTAGTAATTTGTAAAAATTAAAAATATTTGTTTGTTCATATTTGTTCCTAAATATAATTGTTCATATTAAAATTTGCTAATTTCTTATCCTTATAATATTTTGATTAATTTTTATTGTTATTACTACTAACCATATTATTTATTTTGCTTTGTTAATTTTATATTATTATTAATTATTATTTTTATGCTTATTATTTCACTAACTTTATAATTTTTACTATTTCCTAATTTTTCTTATTTTTATTACTAACTCTTTTTCTTGCTTATTATTATTATCACTAACCCCTTATTATTTATATTTTATTATTTATTGCTTATTTATATTTATTTTGCTATTTAATTATTTTGTTTAATATTTATTTATTATAATTTTGTAATTGCTTCTTGGATGTAAATTTGTAATTATTTAATTATTTTTGTTGTGGTTAGTAATTAGGGAGTGCAAAAACATGTTTGTTATTTTAAAATAAATTTAGACCACTTTTAATATAAGATAATTAAAATAAACACTCACACACACGTAAGTCGATTTTAATCGCCGTCTCACTTCCTAAGGTTATCCCTCAAGTTGCCTACGAACAATGGTCAAGTGGGGTGTATAAAGCAAGTCCCTCTCAAAAGAAAATCATCAAAGTCCCTTATGGTTGCCTTTACGAATCGAGTCCCTTTCGAAAAATGATGATAGTCCCTCCAGTTTGCTTATTACACCCCACATTTGCCTTCATAATCAGATTGTCCCTCACATGTCCCTTAACATCCAAAGTAAGGACTACCTACTCCTTAATAGTAGGGATAGTCTTACCAAGGAAAGGATAAAGAATAAGAAAGACCTTAAACATTAGGGTAGGTTCCTCCTATGTACTTGCTCACTTCAAAACTTTTTCACATTTAAACAAATTTCCAACAAATTTTCAAACAAGTTTTTACACATCCGTACATGGATTATTTATTAACTATTCTGAAAATTTTCTATTCACACACTACACTTTCAAAAACAATTTAAAGTGAGCTTAAGTACCTAAGAGCCCATGGATAACCATGGATGAAAAGGATGCTAATACCTTCCCTTTTCATAACCTACCCCCCGGACCCAAAATATTCTCTTAAGGTCTTTCCTGTTCTTTTATAACCTTTCCTTTGTTGGATAAAATAAAAGTCGGTGGCGACTCTTGCTATCCGCAACATTGCTTAAAGTCAGTTCTCCCACTGTGTTACAAATTCAAGGCATGAAAATGAGAAATCCCTTGGGCAATTCTGAATTTTTGGTCATGTGTGATACTTGTGCAATGCTTAGAAGTCAATTAGAGGTCACATTTGGCTTTGGCAAGTGTTTTTGCAAAACTTCCCTTTTTGGTGCAAAAGTGAAAATTAGTGATTTTTCCCAACTTTGCAAAGCCATATCTTGAGTTCTATAATGAATTAGATCAAGTTCTTCTACTTTTTGAAAAGGGAATGATCCAATCTACAACTTTCATGACCAAGAATTTTTCATTTGAAGCATTTTTGAATCAAAAAGAGGAGGTTGAAAAACTTTCCTAAAATGGCAAGTTTACATTACAAGTCACTTTCCCAAAATGGCAACTTTGCAAATGGCTTGAAATTCTTCAATTTTGTGAACTTATAACTTCTTCTAAGATCAAATAAAGATCATGTGCACACAAAATGATGGAGAAGGCCCTTTGGTTGGGTGATTGGGGGTCTCAGATGCCCTGATTTTGCACTGACTTGCTCAAGAAGTCATCTTTTGATCAGATACCTTCCCCATTGAATTTCTTCATGAAAATTGGTATGCATGATCCTCATATCATATAGAGACCAATAGAAACAAGAATTACCAAAAAAGTGGGAGTTATGGCCTCTGAAACCAAAACCCTAATTTTAGGTCATCTGTGTAGTTAAGCTTGGCTCTGCTTCCATGCCTTCCTCAGTTCTTGTGATTTTCTGACTTTCTTGATCTTGGGAGGATATAATGTGATGCTTGAACATACATGGACCCTCTTGAGATGATTTAAGACCTTTGGAATTGCTCAAATAGCTCAGGGATGGCTAAGATCACAAACCCTAGATGCATATGACTTTGAACTAATGCAGTGAAGCAAAAATGCAATATGAGATGATATGATTGAACTTATGCAAATTAAAAGAATCACAAGCCATGGTGAGATGAGTGAGGGCAAATTTGGGGTGTTTACAGCTGCCCCTATTCAAACATGAGTTAGCTGTGCAGGATGTAAGCGCCTGGCTTAACAGACAAACAAGATAACTTGTGGCTGAATACTAAAGACAGTCCAAAATTTGCACTCACTGAATGAAGAAGAAAAGGGATATAGATTGTAAAAGGAGGTAAAGTATGATTATAAAGTGTGGGCGACGGAGGACGACCGTCGGGCAGAGGACGACTGCTGGGGATAAAGCAATGACGGGGACGACCGATATGCTGGGGAAATGGAGGTATCATGATGGGGACGACCATCAAGCAAAGAAATAAGACTCTCTGGGGATTTTAAGTTAAAGGCAATGATGGGGACGACCATCAGGTTTGAAATGAATGATGAGGGACGGTCATCAAAGGTGAAGGACGATCACCTAGCAGGGGACGGCTGCTCTGTTGGGGATAAGATGAGGGACGATCATCTGAGGTGAAGGACGATCACCTGGCAAGGTACGGTTGCCGAAAGTATCACGACATAGGACAAATGTCGGATATAGAAGAGTCGACGATGGGGACGGCCATCAGATAAGCATGATGAAGGACGTTCATCAAGAGGTGAAGGACGATCACCTAGCAGGGTACGGCTGCTCTCGGGATTTATCATGACATAGGACGAATGTCAGATAAAGATCAACGATGGGGACGGCCATCGGATAACAATGATGAAGGACGATCATAAAGAGGGTGAAGGACGATCACCTAGCAGGGTACGGCTGCTAAAATATCACGACATAGGATGAATGTCGGATAGGAAAAGGGTTCCGATAATAGAGACTCCGCCGGGGATGGTGAAGGACGATCATCAAAAAGGTGAAAGATGATCACCTGGCAGGGTACGACTGCCGAAAGTATCATGACATAGGACAAATGTCAGATAGAAAATAAATAATTTATCGGGATTTGCTGGGAACTCTTCTGGGGAATGGTAGACACAAACGAATGTCTAATTCCAAGAAAGAAAGGGTATAAATGTTTGACGCTGTGGGGGGTAGGATGACACAAACGAGTGTCTGGAAAGCAAAATAAGCAAGGTTTTAGGCAACTGTGCTGGGGATATGACACAGACGAGTGTCAAGAAGTATCCATTATGTGGAAGCATCTGTTTGTAGAAAAGGTTCTGGTGACTCTCTGGGGAAAGATGACGCGGATGAGTGTTAAAAGGGAGCACGTATCTGTATTTTTGGGAATGTAAAGAAAATGCTTTGATATCCTGCCAGGGAATTTGAGTGGTATCCTGTATGCCGTTGATGGTATGTCAGTATTCACAAGTGACTGATTCACACATGGCTTGTGATTATGCAATATGTTTGATTTTTGCCGTAATGCTCCGTATTAGACGGAATGCTACGCTCTGGGGGAAGATATGATGCGAATGCTATGATTATGCAAAAGATACCGATCCGGGATTCAGATCCCGCTGCCATAGAGATTTCTGGCTATTCTTGCTTGAAAGGAATGTCCCAGCTGGGCATGAGATCATTGGTAGATCTAATATATATGATTCTGCTTGGGGAAAATAGGCCACTAATAGACCTATCTTGGTAATGAGGAGCCCAGCTGGGGTCTTGTGGAAGATTTCGTCACTTTGTTGTGGGATCTTCAGACATTGCTCTTCTGGATAGAGACTGAAACTCTGCGGGGAGATGGTTCCCTGTCTAACACTTGGCTGGGGAGGAATGATCACTGAACGATCTTCCTAAAGTCTTGTAGGGATTCTGCTGAGGATGATGATTTTGACAACTCAGCTGGGGAGGATGAGCATCTGCAATCTTGTTATGACAAAAACGCACAAGTTCCCCGAGGTATCCCTTACCGGATTACATCATAGGAATTTAGACACTCCTGGGAGCAAATATATTTCCTGTAAGCATTAGTTTTAGAAAAGGCGCATCTGTATTAATGCAATCAATATTAAGGATATCGGACATTTTTGCAAATGAAAATAAAATGTACGAGACGAAATGTGACTGAAAATCTGATTTTATTTATTTGGGGTGCCCTGAATTGGCAAGATACAGTCAAAGAAACAGATCCCCTGAAATGAGGAGATTGTTACAAATTGAGAAACAAGAAGATGCTGGAAATGTTGATGATGCTTCAGTGCTTCCCTTTTCGCTATGACTTGTATGACATTGACGTTCTTCTCATCTTGCTTTTTGAAGAAGGCTGATTCTGACCGATGCTTTAACCTTTCGAAGCTTGTCGTGTTGTAAGTGATACAGACGAATACATAATGCAGTTGTTCGCTTATTCCCTTATTTTGCGTGGATTGCCCTTTCGGGTTTTCAATCCACCGGGATACCCATTTTTGCTTGAGTTGTCCAATGCGGCTTTTCAACTCAGCGGGTGTACATTTTTTTATTTATTTTCCCTTATTTTTGCCCGAGTCTTTTATTCTGTTTTTGACTCGTCGGGATGCCCTATTTTTTCCTGGACTTACATTCTGTTTTTATGTCCAGCGGGTCATTTTATGCGAAGTATTTTTTAACTGCATCTGAATTCACCGGGGACAGGAAATCTTCACCATCCATAGTACTGAGCATCAATGCTCCACCGGAGAAAACTTTCTTTACTATGAATGGACCATCATAATTCAGAGTCCACTTGCCCCTGTGGTCTGTATGAGGAGGAAGGAGTCTTTTCAGCACAAGATCTCCTACTTGGTATTCCCGAAGTTGGACTTTCTGATCGAAGGCTTTCTTCATTCTTTTCTGATACAGCTGCCCATGACAAATTGCAGCCAATCTCTTCTCTTCGATCAGACTTAGTTGTTCGTATCGGGACCGGACCCATTCTGCTTCATTCAGTTTAACATCCATTAGTACCCGCAAGGAGGGTAACTCAACTTCAACAGGTAGGACTGCCTCCATACCATAAACAAGCTGGTACGATGTTCCCCCAGTGGATGTTCTGATTGACGTACGGTACCCATACAAGGCAAATGGTAGCATTTCATGCCAGTCTTTGTAGGTAACCACCATCTTCTGCACAATCTTCTTGATATTCTTGTTAGCTGCCTCTACAGCGCCATTCATCTTTGGCAGTGTAAGGAGAAGAGTTGTGGTGTTGGATCTTGATGTCCCGGCACAGTTCTGCCATCATTTTGTTGTTCAAGTTGGAACCATTATCAGTAATGATTCGCTCGGGCACTCCATACCGACAAATGATGTCTATTTTCAAGAATCGGGCTACCACTTGCCTGGTGACATTTGCATAGGAAGCTGCTTCAACCCACTTGGTAAAATAGTCAATGGCTACCAGGATGAATCTATGGCCATTTGAAGCAGTCGGTTCAATCTTGCCAATCATATCAATGCCTCACATGGCAAAGGGCTAAGGTGAAGACATCACATTCAGAGGATTCAGAGGCACATGCACCTTATCCGCATAAATCTGGCATTTATGGCATTTCCTAGCATAAGCACAACAGTCTGCATCCATTGTGATCCAGTAATAGCCTGATCTCAGCAACTTTTTAGCCATAGCATGCCCTCCAGCATGGGTACCAAAGGATCCTTCGTGCACCTCGTGCATCAACAAATTTGCTTCTGTCTTATCAACACATCTGAGAAGTACCATATCAAAGTTTCGTTTGTACAGGGAACCATCCGCATTCAGGAAGAAACTACCAGCCAGCCTTCTTAATGTCTTCTTATCATTAGAAGATGCCCCAAATGGGTATGTTTGATCCTCCAAGAAGCATTTAATGTCATGGAACCAAGGCTTATCATCTTTGACAACATCTACTGAGAATACGTATGCTGGTATGTCAAGTCTGGATACTGAAATCCGAGGAACAAAGTTGGTAGCTTGAACTTTGATCATGGATGAAATGGTAGCCAGAGCATCTGCAAACTGATTTTCATCTCGAGGGATATACTCAAGCTTGACTGTTGTGAAGAAAGTCAGTAATTTCCTTGTATAGTCCTGGTATGGAATCAGATGATCCTGGTGAGTGTACCATTTGTCGTTGGTTTGATTAATTACCAGAGTCGAATCTCCGAACACAGTCAAAGTCTTGATCCTGAGGTCAATGGCTTCCTCAAGACCCATAATACAAGCTTCATATTCAGCTTCGTTGTTAGTGCAGTTAAAGGTGAGCTTTGCCAAGAAAGGCATGTGAACTCCTTTAGGTGTAATGAGTATTGCACCAACACCATGACCATTCATATTAACAACCCCATCAAACATCATAGTCCATTCTTCTTCTGGGTCGGGCCCTTCAGTGTGAACAGACTCTTCATGATCTTTTTCTTTTATGAACATGATGTCTTCATCAGGGAATTCAAATCTCATAGGCTAGTGATCATCAATGGGTTGCTCAGCCAGGTAGTCAGACAATGCACTGCCTTTGATGGCTTTTTAAGACGTGTATTGAATGTCATATTCTGTGAGGATCATTTGCCATCTTGCAACCCGTCCGGTAAGAGCTGGCTTCTCAAAAATGTACTTAACTGGATCCATCTTGGATATCAATAAAGTAGTGTGGGTCAACATATACTGCCTTAGTCAGCGAGCAGCCCACGCTAAAGCACAACAAGTTCTCTCGAGCAGTGAATAGCGTTGTTCACAGTCGGTAAACTTTTTGCTTAGGTAGTAAATTGCATACTCTTTTCGACCAGACTCGTCATGCTGGCCCAGCACACACCCCATTGACCCTTCTAATACTGTCAAGTACATTATTAGAGGTCTTCCTTCAACTGGAGGCATAAGGATTGGAGGTTCTTGTAAGTATTCCTTGATTTTGTCAAAAGCCTTCTAACAGTCTTCGTTCCACCTGACCGTTTGTTCTTTCCTTAACAACTTGAACAAGGGTTCATAGGTTGCTATAAGGTGAGATATGAACCTTGAAATGTAGTTCAATCTGCCTAAGAACCCTCGAACCTCTTTTTCGGTCTTTGGTGCAGGCAGTTCTTGAATAACTTTTACTTTTTCAGGGTCAACTTCAATTCCCTTTTCACTCACAATAAATCCCAGCAGCTTACCGGATCGCACCCCGAATGTGCATTTGTTGGGGTTTAACTTCAGTTGGTACTTCCTCAGATGTTTGAATAGCTTCAACAGATTCACCAGGTGGTCTTCTTCTGTGAGGGACTTGGCAATCATGTCATCCACATAGCATTCAATTTCTTTGTGGATCATGTCGTGGAATAATGTTACCATAGCCCGTTGATAAGTGGCACCAGCATTCTTCAGCCCGAATGGCATCACCTTATAACAAAATATGCCCCAGGGTGTGATGAAGGTTGTCTTCTACATGTCTTCAGGTGACATCTTGATCTGATTATATCCTGAAAATCCATCCATGAAGGAGAACACCGAGAACTGAGCCGTATTGTCGACCAATACATCAATGTGAGGTAATGGGAAGTCATCTTTTGGGTTGGCTCTGTTCAGATCCCGGTAATCCACACACATCCTCACCTTGCCATCCTTCTTAGGCACAGGTACAATATTAGCAACCCACGGCGGGTAACTAGTCACAGCAAGGAAACCGGCGTCCCACTGTTTTTGTACCTCTTCTTTTATCTTCATTGCCATATCTGGGCGAGTACGGCGCAACTTCTGTTTTACTGGCGGACAGTCTTCTTTCAGAGGCAGCTTGTGCATAACAATGTCGGTGTCCAACCCTGGCATATCCTGATAAGACCAAGCAAAAACATCCACATACTCCCGAAGCATGTCAATCAGTTGCTCTTTCACTGAATCTTGCAGGCAGGCCCCGATCTTAACTTCCTTCAAGTCTTCTTCTGTACCAAGATTAATTGTCTCAACTTTCTCCTGATGAGGAGTGATAACCTTCTCCTCTTGTCTCAACAACCTGGCTAATTCTTCAGGTAGCTCGTAATCTTCTTCAACCCCTTCATCGGCTTGATTAATCAGATTGTCAAAGTCATGCGAAGTCATAGCGGAGTCGTTATCGGTGCAGTCTGGAGGGCATGTTCTGCAAGGGTTTAGATTGGTTTATTTTAGTGATCAGTTTTATCTTATTTAGAAAAAGTGAAAATGAAGCTATTTACTTTGAAAAACATTGCCATTTTATTTTTGTACAAAAAATAAAGAATGAAAAACAGTGAGCGAAAAAGAAAAGACTCATTTGCAAAAGATGTCCTGATATTCATTAATTGATCTTTGCACAAAATACAAGATGGCCCGATTACAAAATGAGTCCTGACATCTTGGGCAAGACGCAGGACTTGATGCATGCTTAAAAACAGGAAATGATAATTACTCTGCAGGAGTAACTCTTATAATTTCATGGGAAGACCAGTTTGAGACACGGTTCCCCGGGATCTTTGGACGTATCTAGCTTTCCAGGTTGCGCTCGTCTTCTGACTCATCTTCCAAATTGTTCACAGCATCCGGGGTGAGCATCCCCCCGCTAACAAAATTGGGCTCCTTCGCAGCCTCTGGTTGATCTTGTCGAGTTGGTCTGTAACCCAACCCGAATCGGTCTTCTTTTTTCTCCACGAGCAGCAGCTTGCCCCAGCCTTGGGCGGTACCTTCTTCAACAACCTTCCGGGCTTGCTGATATGATGTGATGGAGGTCCCAAGTACAACAGATGTTTCATTGTTATTCAGGGCCTCAAACCCCTGACTCATGGTTTCATGGATCTCCCCATCCATTTCAATGTATTTGAAAGTAGCCAGCTGGCTAACGAAAATATCCTCTTCCCCACAAATGGTAATGACTTGGCCCTCCCACTCGAATTTTAACTTCTGGTGAAGGGTTGACGTCACGGCGCCAGCGGCGTGTATCCATGGTCTACCCAATAGACAGCTATAGGCAGGCTGTATATCCATCACAAAGAAGGTCGTTTTGAAAACCCGTGAGCCAATCATTATAGGCAACTCTATCTCTCCCAGAACTGATCTTTTAGAACCGTCAAAGGCTCTCACTACCAAGTTGCTTGGGCGTAGTGCCAATCCATCATACTCCAGCTTCATAAGGGCTTTCTTGGGTAGGACATTGAGTGATGAACCTGTGTCCACCAACACGTGAGAAAGAACTGCACTGTTACATTCAAAGGTAATATGCAAAGCCTTGTTGTGATTGTGACCTTCCGTTGTCAGATCAGTGTTGGTAAATCCTAGTCCATGACTAGCGTTGACATTTCCAACCACAGCCTCTAACTGATTGACAGTAATCTCCTCCGGCACATAAGCTGCGTGCAAGACTTTTAATAGTGCGTTCCGATGAGCCTCAGAGAACATTAGCAATGATAGTATGGAGATTTTGGAAGGTGTTTGGTGAAGCTAGTCCATAACCTTGTAATCACTTTTCTTTATGATTCTCATGAATTCATCAACCTCTTGATCAAAAGGAGTCTTCAAAGCTTCTCTAGCAATTGGTTCTTCTTGCACCATGCCCTTCCCTTTTACCTTAGCAGCAGTTTCTGCTTCAGCAACGGGTCTTGGAATTTGTGAGGCAAAGAGACGTTCGCTTCTAGTGAAGCCTCCGCCTCCCCCACATTGTCTATCTGAGGCGAAGAAGTTGATGATTCTAAAGTGATTTTCTGCCCCTCGCAGTATAGATCTGAGCCATAATGCCAAGGGATGGCGTTATTGCTTTCGTAAGGAACTGGCCCAGGCACTATGATAGTGACTGGACTGATATCAGCTGCAGAGGGGACTACAATGGTGTGTGGATCATAGTATATGGTAACTGGTGCTTTGACAGGAGTAGTATTTTGTGAGTTGTTGACAGGAACATTTGCAGGATCGTAGTATATTGTAACCGTTGAGACGCTTTCATCAATTGTTGCTGATGTTGTAGAAGGCACTGTTGACTGGATGGGTGTTGAAGTTGTAGCAGGAATGGTGATTGAACTTGCATCCGTTGAAGTGATTGATTGAGCAGTTGTTGGAGTCGTAGTAGAATCCGTTGGAACAATGGTTGCTAACATTGTAGAAGTATCCGTGATTATTGATGAAGGAATTATTGGAGTTGTAGTTGCTGTTGTTGTAATCTGAAGAGTTCCATCTCTAATGAGACCGTCTATGCCGTTTCTCAGCCTTTCACACCCATTGTCTGCAATATTTCAATATCCACAGCTGAGCTCACACCCGGGGAACACTTGGCATTCTAACAACTGAGCTTTGATTTCAACCAGAGGTGTTCGGATCTGTGCAACACTGGTGATTAAGATGGATGGTTTGCCTTCTTCTATAGCATTAATCCTAGGCCCGTTGTGACTAGGCATTGGATTTATTGTGACATTCAGAGGAGGTGCAAAGTTGAGAGCTTTTGAATCCACTAGATCTTGGACTTTCATCTGTAGGGCCCTGCATTTTTCAGTATTATGCCCCGGTGTGTTTGAGTGGAATGCACACCTGGCATTTGCATCATAGTTCTTTGGCATATTGGAGGGATCTGGAGGTGCCAATGTCCTTAACTCAACCAGGTTGAGCTTCAGGAGTTGTGGCAAGAGTGCAGCATACAACATTGGGATTGGGTCAATCACCCTGTTTTCCTGTGATGGCCTTTGCTGGAAAGGACGCTGTTGTTGGTTGTTATTGTTGTTGTTGTAGGTTCTCTGTTGCGGATAATGAACTTGTTGTTGATACTGTGGTTGTTGTTGTTGAGGATATGCTGATTGTTGAGGAATCGGAGCTGGAATGGTAACTGCTGCTACTGACCGGTGCACATACTGAGGCCTGCCCCTGCTTGCATGAATGGAATTTGTTTCACCGGCCCTTCGGGGTCCCACAAAAGGCTTTCTGGGATTGCTGGACGAACTTGCACCACTGTTGGAAATTTTGCCCATATTTAAAAGGCTTTCAATCCTCTCTCCGGCTATGACCACATCAGTAAAACTGGTAGAGAAGAAGGCAGCCAATCTATCAATATAGGTCCCTTGCAAAGTATTCATGAACATGTCAGCCATTTCCCTCTCTGACATGGGTGGTTGGATAGCAGCAGCGAGCTGTCTCCACCTTTGGGCATATTCCCTAAAGCTCTCTCTAGAGAACTGAGACATTCCCATTAGGAGGGTCCTATTGGGAGCCATGTCGAGGTTGTATTGATATTGACGGATGAAAGCCTCAGCCAAATCCTTCCAGCATCTTATAGTGGCCCTAGACAAATGCGAATACCATTCTCTCGAAGCTCCAGTCAGACTGTCCTCAAAGTAGAACATCCATAGCTTTTCATCCATGGTATACGCTTTAAGTCTTCCCACGAAAGACTGCAGGTGAGTTCGTGGACAAGAGGTACCATTGTACTTTTCAAAGCATGGGCGTTTGAATTTGTGGGGAATTCTCACCCCATCCACTAGTCCCATATCCATCACATCAAAGCCCAAGGAATTTTGAGACTCCAAAGATCTTAACTTCTCAGCAATTTCGTCCAATCTCCTGTCATATACTTCATCTCCAGCCCCCATAACAGTAAACTGTTCTTCCTGGGGATCTTCTTGCAAGATTCTCCCCCCGGCAGTATTACCTTACACATTTCTCGGGATGTTAACTTCTGGATCCAGATGAGGTCCAAATACTGGTGGGTCAATACGAGGCTGGCCCCGCTCATTGTTACTAGTCCCTCCTGTTCCAAGATGAGGCTCCTCGGGAGTTTGTCTTTCCACCAACTCTCTTAACCTTTCTTGACTCTGGGCTAAGCCAGTCATCACTGCCATGAATTGAGACATCTGATTTCTCATCTCCAATATCTCATTGGTCATCTGATTTCTAACCTCAGTCAGATCCTGCTGTACTTGTTCCATTTGAATACCGGGAAGGTTGTTACGAGTCGGGTACCGGTGTGCGCGGTTGACAGGGAACACTCGGCGACGAGCAATGTTTCCTAAAGTCACAACAAAGTTAGAAACAATAATAACAAAACCTACAAAACAAAACAAAAGTTAGTATGCAATGAAGTATGCTTATTTGTTTTCCAAGGTATCCGGTTTGGTTCTTGGTTTTGACCTTTCCAGACCTCGAGGAAGATGCTTGATGTTGTTGAGAGAAAACCCAAATGAAAACAAACTAAAAAATATATTACAAATAATGAAACATACATAGTCTGTTTTACAACACATGCCCATGGAGGGTCAAAATACAATAAAATGAAAAGTACATCAAATGGAAACAACAACAAACAAAGGATCAGACATCCAGTCCAAACTCATCCTCTCTGACCTCCTTCAGGAGTGCCTCAGTCACTGGACCAGCTGTGTGCTCTGTAATGGTCCTAATGAGGAGGTTCCTAGTAGCAATGGCAGTGGTCAATTTCTTATGCCTGTCCTGGTCCTTTGATCTCTTTAACCCTGCTCTGAGTTTCAACTCTGAAATCTCCTTCTGGGCTGCCAACAAAGCTTCCTGATGCTTCTTCTCATTGGCCTTTAGCTGTTCAATCTTGGCCTGAGTCTTCTGGTCTTCTTGTGTACGGGCTTCAGTGATCCTGACCCACCTAGCCTGACTCTCTTGCAGATAGAGCTCAGTCCTAGCCTTCTGAATTTTGGCCTCTTTACAGGCATTCTTCAATATTTGTTCCCCAGCTCTTGCTTTCCTGATGTAGTCCTCTGTCTTCTCAATTTTGGCAAGATGCTCCACCCTAAGCTTCTCCAATCTCTCAATGTCCAGACGACCATCACTTCTTTCCCAAAGAGTCTTCTTCAAGGCTTGAGATAAGTTCTCATTCCTTTCTTTCAACTTCTCAAATTCTTCTAGGCTGACAGTTGCTGCTGGTTGTACTGTGGATGGTCCAGGTATGTCTTCCAAGATGAAAGGCATTCTGGTAATTTGAGCTCTAGTACGGGACCAGTCATAGTACTAAGCTGAAGAAACATTATTACACCTTCCAAGAATAGCCATTCCTTTTGTCTGGATGTTGTCCCAAGCCCAGGATGCTTGTCTGACAACAGCTGAATTAGGCTTCACTTCACAATACAGGGTCTCAGCTAAATCTTGTCCTCTGGGATGGTGAACCAAAGCATAGCCCAGTTGTCTCTTAAACAGCAAAGGGTTGTAGTTGATGCAATCCTTTACTCCTATCAAAGGCACATTTGGGTATTGTCCACAGCTGGTGATAATATCTTTGCCTTTGGTGCTCTGGGTGCACCATCTAATATCATTTGAAGTCAAGACAATGAGCCTCTTGGCCCAGTTCTTCTGTTGGTGAGGGTTCAAGAAAGCATCCGTCTTAGGCAGGTGTCTGAGCAGCCAGGTATAAAACAAAGGAGCACAACATCTTACTAATTCCCCCCTTTGTTTCTCATTCCTCTGATGAATGGAGTAGTAAAAATCTCCCAATAATGTGGTCACTGGGTTTTTCAGAAGAAACAAATGGATGGCATTCTTGCTGACAAACTTGGGCTCATCTGCAAATAGTATAGCCCCATATATGCTAAGGGCTAATAGTGCACAGACTGCTCTCCATTCTCCCAATGAAGCTTTCAGGATGGCCTGAGAAACCAAGAAGTCCAAATGCAAACCAGGGATCCCAGCTTTTGTTGTCATACTCTGCTCAATCAAGGCAGGCTCCAGGTACAGTGCTTTTGCTATCTCTTCATTTCTGGGAGCAGTCATCTCAGGGTTGAAAGGGATTCCACCCCTGATAGGTACTCCAATCAATGAAGAAAACTCTTCCAGTAGAGGCCCTAACTGAAAGTCTGGGAATGTGAAGCATCTCAAATGAGGGTCATAAAACTGTAAGCATATGTGGATCATGCTCCTCTGAGAAGGGTCAAGGTCCATAACCATTTCCAGGATACCTCCATGGTGCTCTCTAAACAGTGGGATGTGGTCAGGTGTGATAAGTGACTGGACCTGCCTGATACCAGCCAACACAGGCTCAAAGAAATGGTAGGATTTGTTACTCTTCCTGAGAGTAGTCATGAGTGCTGCTGAAGAAACGGAAGGTAAGTGCTGATGAGGATCACAGACTGATGCTGGAAATGAGCCACTGACAGGCTGATGAGGATGAAGATAGCTGAAGCAGATAACTGATGAAGACAGGGGTCAATGCAGAAGAAGGGGTCAAAACCAAACCAGGTATGATATGGATACCCTGAAAAGCAAATAAACAAATGTTAAATGATGCAATGATGAGATATGCAAATGATATGCAAGGGTTTGTGATCAAGTCGGATCTGATTATCTGTCTTGATATAGGCCCATGTATGTTCAAAGGTCCTGATGAAGGCTCAAAAATCCAGTAACCAGGGTGGGGGACTCAAATAAAGAGTCACATGTCCGGGGTTAATCACAAGAACTGTCCAAAATGAGGTACTCTTAAACAATATAGTAACAAGGTATGATGTGGCTAAGGGTTCCTGCAAACCTGTAAACAGCCCCAACCCCCTCACAGGTAATGTTCTAAAACAAGGATCCTCAGACTTGGATCAGTTATGAGAAGTGTAAACACTTCTAACCCGGAGGTACAGTGTTTACAATAACCATAAAAGATCCTCCTCTAATTCACCCCAGATTCTGAAGGTCAAAATAAAGGTCATCTAGACTTAGCAAGCTTCCTAGATAGCCCTAGCACTACAGGAAATCCGTAGCACAGAGTTCTCAAGAAGAAACCCACATCTGAACCGTGTTTCATATTCCCGCACCAGACCGAAATGGAATGGGAAAGAACATGAACCACTCTATCCTAGGTGTCACTCAAGTCCCAGGTATAGGACCTTAAACTCTCAATGGAACCCCACCCACTAAAACAGAAACCAGATCCAGCAATGATAATGACAGTATGAAATATGAAAAACTGTAAAGAAAGCAATAAATAAAGCTGTACATAAAGCAATAAATAAAGCAAATAAATAAACACAATTAGCACATAACACCCCAGTAAACACAAATCAAACAAGCGCTAGGAGGAACCCACAAAAAGAACCAGAAGCCCTAGTTACAATATAAGGGTCCCCAGCAGAGTCGCCAAGCGGCCGCTCCCACCAAATGACACCAGGTCAAGAGGGGTACAGACGCGAACGTTCGGCGAGAGGGGAGAACACACAAGGGTGAACTGAAAAGAAAAGAGCCGCAAGCTAGGCATTTTTATCCCGAAGGAAAGGTAATGCTGCATAAACCTAGAAAGGTGTGGATAAGACGGTTGCGAACCAGAGAAACTAAGAAAGGGGGTTGGTTACAACCTGGGAAGGTATTAGCACCCAGATTGTCCGTCGTACTCAACGGGATCCACGCTTGAAAGATTTGTGCTTAAAGGGGTAGTGTCAGTGCTATTTTGTGTGTAGAAGATGGAAAAAAGAATGCAAGTGTCAGTGTAAAAGAAATGTGAAGTGTATAAGAGAAGTGTCAGTGCAAGGAAAGAGTGAAGTGCCCAAGACAATGAGGCTTAAAAGAATGAAGCTAGAAGAGGAGGGGATGTATAGAGACTTTTGTTCGATAACGGTTAAGTTATGCCTACGTATTCTCTCGTGCAATGAGGAAGTCAGAACACCGTAGTTAGACACAAAGAGACTGAAAGATAAATTTACTTGTGAACTGCTTACTTGTCTATGCTCAAGTGTATGACCTGTCTGGCTCAGGTGCAAACTGTTTTGCATTAGACGGAAGAAGCGAGTTCTCGTTTGTGAGTGAATGAGATGAGAAAAGAATCCCGGAGGAGACGATTATTATTTGTTTTTGTGTTTTCAATCTTTTATTGCTTTTTGAAGTTTGTCATAAGAAAATGAGTTTAAGCCTAAACCAAGGGTTAGTAAACTCATCACATCTTCCCTTTGAATAGGGGTAATGAGAATACCTTAAGTATAAGATAAACACCTCACACTTAATCACCTTGATGTAGGATTAAGATCATTAACTTACTTGCATTTATTTAGATGTTTTTGGAGTTCTTGTTTGGTGTTAAGTAATGAGTTTAAGCCATAATCAAGGATTTAATGGACCCATTACACCATCCTAATAGAAGGATAATAGATGAGAACATTTAAGCTGAAGAAGATACCTCAACTTAATCCATGATTAGGGATTAACCTCATGACAAAACAAAACCTTTATTAAATGGATTTTAGTTAATGGCAAGATGAAGAAATGGATTTTATGATTTGTAAGACAACCTGAGGGGTACTTGTCCATTAACACTAGGGTTAGTCCTTCTTAACCAATTAAGGAAGAATTAGAACCCTAGTGCAAGGCCCAAGTTACAAGCTTGATGTCTTAGTGATTATTAGGTGGATTGATTAAAGGATTTAAACACATTAAGGGTTTAACACTTAGGATTAAAGTTATACACTCCACCCTAATAGAAGGATACAGGCATAACCCTAATCACAAAGCCTTAAAACCTTTAAGGTTTAGCTCTTGATTAAGAGATGAGAAGACTCAAAGATGACCCAAAGGTAAAACTAATGGGGGGACTAATCAAACTCTAATTGTTATCATGCTTGGATGCTCCTAGGGTTTATGAGGCTTGGAAAAGATCTTCAAGGGAAAAGCCACCATGGAAGAAGCAAGATGGAAGGAAGGAGAAGCAAAGAGAAGCAAGTCAACTTACTTCACTTAAGAAGATAAGTTACTTGAAGAAAGAAGGAGAGGAGGGAGCATGAAGCTCACTCTAATACAAAATTAAAATGCAGCAATGATGCCTAAGAGGGATGAGACGAGGTTATGAGAAGTGAAGGCAAATTCACTTCTCAATGACTTACCACCTGAAAAGTTAGCAACAAGAAATGAAATGAAATGCAAATGAGATGAAAAACAAAGATGAAAAACCAAAGTAAGAAGCATGTTCATGATGCAAATTATGCTATGAGATAGTATGAAAGCATGTCAAGAGATGAAGATGACCACACAAGAGATAGGATGCAAATGGGACATAAAAGAAGCATGAAAATTCATGGAAACACATGACATGTAATGAAATAAAAAGCATGGAAAATGAATGATGCAAAATTCAAACATGATTCTAATGTGTCCTAAGATGTCTCATATGTCATGTGGATGCATAAAATGTCATGGCAAGTTCATGTATGCAAGCATATGAAGAATGGATGCAAATGAAGGCAAAAATTAGGGTTTATACATAACATGCAATACAAAATTCAAAACCAGAAGCAAATGACATGATACAAAATTGAAAATAGGATCAAAGGAACCCTAACCCTACATAAGTTCACTGCCCAAAGGGGGAGACCTAAATCTTAACCTAATGGAAGTTATGATTTTCTCAAGTTTGCTAGGGTTTTAAGGTACCTCACAATGATAAATGCAAAACAAATTGAAAATGAAAGATAAATTCAAACCAAATTTATCCTAGAAACTAAATGACATGAGGAATGCAATGCAAAAAGAACCATCATCAAACTCTTCAAGTTTAGGCAGAATGGATTTTTCTAATTTAAGGCAAAAATATTGACTTTTAAAGACCCTAAATCCAAAGAAAAATGTCAAGGTAGGTCAAGAACCAAAAAGAAATTTGTTTGAAGGGTTTGATAATGTTTCTAAATGTATCAAAATGCAATATGATTTTTTTGGTGATTTTTAGAAACTTAAATGGTATTTTAATTAATTAATTCTCATTAATTAAATAAAATATACACTTAAATATTTTAAAAATATGAAATTTATGCAAAAAATAAAATATAAATTATTTTCAGGATGAGAAAAATATTTTAAGTCATGATGCAAAAAATGAAATTTTTTAGAAGTGTTTTACTATTTTAAATAAAATGCACAAGAAAAATGAATTAAAATGCAATAAAAATGAATTAAAAGAGAAAGTATGTAGATCCAAAGGCCTAGATTTGAACTGGAGAAAAAGAGGTTGACTGCGCGCGCCTTTTAAAGGCTGAGATTAGTTTCAGTTTAATTAAACTAATTACAATTAATTAAATTAATAAAACTGAATTAGGGTTAAGTAACTAAATATGGACTACTCATCTCACGCGGGAATGGCAAATCCAAGGGCCATTATTTAAACATCATTAATTACACAGATTAGGGCTAAGCATTTTCAGGTGACCGGAACAGTGTTCCAGTCATCTTCTCCGGTGGACTCAAACCCTAGCTTCTCCCCTAAGCCTCTAATCCTCAAATTTCTTGCCCAAAAATGATCCCCCAACAATCCTAAACCTAAACCCTCAATCAAAAAAACATTTATTTCGCATCATGAGCAAGAATCGAACCAAACCGTGAAACTGGCAGAAATTTCAGAGCTTGCATACATGGTGGTTTCTCAACCATTTTCAATAATAATCATATTCCCATGACCAGGGGAACTCAAGAAATCATAAAAGAACTTAAAAATAAGCTTCTAAGAAAAAAAGTTCATGATTTATACCTGAGGTTGAACCTTCTGGTTCTGGGCTTTCTGGACTCTCCTTTGATGCAAATCCCCTCCTATGAACCTCTGGATGATGAAATGAAGCTTAGAATGAGTTTGTATGGCCTGGTTTGAAGGTTTTGGTTCTGGTGTAGCAGATTTGGAGGGTTGTGTATGTGGTATTTCAGGCTGTTTCAGTGCTTGGTTCTTGATCCATGGATGGTATATGACTTATTGGTGAAGAAAATTTTGAGGTTTGATGGATGTATCAAGAGTTTCGAAGAGATGAAGAAAAATGCAGTTTTTGTGAATCCTTGCTTATGGGAGGATGTTGGCTTGTGTGTGTGTGTGTATGTTTCAAGTCCTTAAGGTCCACATATTAAGTTCTGATTGGGCAGAGGGTTGGTAATGTCACAGTTTGATTGGTATGGGCAAAGATGCAAAAAGTCATGACTTTGTGTACTTGAGGTATGGCTCGGGTCAGAGGAAGATTAGGGGCATGGCTGGGCTCAACATGGATCAAGGAAGGCCTTTAGATTGTTTTTGTGCAGCTGTAATGGCTAAGGCAAGTGGTAGCATGGTTCTTGCAGCTTTTCCCTCTTTGGAATTCTTTATGAACCAAGGCAAAGAAACCTATGAATTCTTGAGAAAATTGCAGCAAAATTGACCAAATGAAGTCGTCATGATGTTTTGAGATCATTTAGCAACTAATCCAATCATTAGAAATCCCTTTTGCAAAAATTCCATTCTTGAAGATTCATGAGAAATGCCTTATGGTGACTTGTAATTCAAGGCATGAAAATGAGAAATCCCTTGGGCAATTATGAATTTTTGGTCATGTGTGATACTTGTGCAATGCTTAGAAGTCAATTAGAGGTCACATTTGGCTTTGGCAAGTGTTTTTGCAAACTTCCCTTTTTGGTGCAAAAGTGAAAATTAGTGATTTTTCCCAACTTTGCAAAGCCATATCTTGAGTTCTATGATGAATTAGATCAAGTTCTTATACTTTTTGAAAAGGGAATGATCCAATCTACAACTTTCATGACCAAGAATTTTTCATTTGAAGCATTTTTGAATCAAAAAGAGGAGGTTGAAAAACTTTCCCAAAATGGCAAGTTTACATTACAAGTCACTTTCCCAAAATGGCAACTTTGCAAATGGCTTGAAATTCTTCAATTTTGTGAACTTATAACTTCTTCTAAGATCAAATAAAGATCATGTGCACCCAAAATGATGGAGAAGACCCTTTGGTTGGGTGATTGGGGGTCTCAGATGCCCTGATTTTGCACTGACTTGCTCAAGAAGTCATCTTTTGATCAGATACCTTCCCCATTGAATTTCTTCATGAAAATTGGTATGAATTATACTCATATCATATAGAGACCAATAGAAACAATAATGACCAAAAAAGTTGGAGTTATGGCCTCTGAAACCAAAACCCTAATTTTAGGTCATCTGTGCAGTTAAGCTTGGCTCTGCTGCCATGCCTTCCTCAGTTCTTGTGATTTTCTGACTTTCTTGATCTTGGGAGGATATAATGTGATGCTTGAACATACATGGACCCTATTAAGATGATTGAAGACCTTTGGAATTGCTCAAATAGCTCAGGGATGGCTCAGATCACAAACCCTAGATGCAGATGACTTTGAACCAATGCAGTGAAGCAAAAATGCAATATGAGATGATATGATTGAAATTATGCAAAAGAAAAGAATCACAAGCCATGGTGAGATGAGTGAGAGAAAATTTGGGGTGTTTACAATAACCCTAATCACAAAGCCTTAAAACCTTAAGGGTTTAGTCCTTGATTAAGAGGTGAGAAGAGAAGACACAAAGATGACACAAAGGTAAAATTAATGGGGGGACTAATCAAACCCTAATTGTGATCATTATTGGGCTTGGGTATTCCTAGGGTTTATAAGGCTTGCAAGAGATCTTCAGGAGAGCCACCAAGGAAGAAGCAGGATGAAGGGAAGAGAAGCAAAAGAAGCAAGTCAAACTTACTTCACTTAAGAAGATAAGTTTCTTGAAGAAAGAAAGAGAGGAGGGAACATGAATGATCAAGCTCACTCTAATACAAAAGTAAAATGCAGTAATGAATGCATGAGAGGGATGAGAAGAAATTGTGAGAAGTGAAGGCAAATTCACTTCTCAAACACTTACCACCTGAAAAGTTAGCAAAAGGAAATGAAATGAAATGAGTGCAATGAGGCAAACCAAAACCAGAAGCAAGTTCATGATGCAAATGATGCCAAGGGATGATATGAAAGCATGTCAAGCTATGCAAATGATCATACAAGATATGGGGATGCAAATGAAGCATGAAAGAGACATGAAAGTTCATGAATGCACATGGAATGAAATGGAAGCATAACATGGAAAATGGAGGATGAAATGATCAAACATGAATCTAATGTGTCTTTGGATGTCTTAAGAGTCATGGGAATGCATAAAATGTCATGGCAAGTTCATGGATGCAAGCATATGCAAGATGTATGCAAGATAAGATGAGAAATTAGGGTTATATGAACATGTGAGATGCAAAACCCAAAAACAGAAGCAAATCATAAGATAAAAAATTGAAAATGCACTCAAAGGAACCCTAAACCTATACTATTTTACCATTCGAAGGGGGAGGTCAGAAGCTAAACCCTAAGGGAGTTATGAATTTCCTAAGTTTCTAGGGTTTAAAGGGGGATCCTAAATGGAAAATGCCAAACAAATTGAAAATGAAAGATAAAAATGAAACAAAAATGTTTTTAGATGCTTGAAACCATGCATAACACAATGCAAAAAGAATCATTCACAAACTCAACTTGGTTTAAAAGTTATGAATTTTTGAAGTTAGGGTTAAAAAATGAACAATTTAAGAACCCTAATTCATTTGAAAAATGTCAAAGCATGATCAAAACCAAAAAGAAATTTGTATGGGGAGTTTGTAAATGTTTTTAAATGCCTAAGAATGTTCTCTGATTTTTTTTTGTGATTTTTAAATATCTAAATGTATTTTTAATTAATTAATTCTCATTAACTAATTAAAAATAACATTTAAATGATTTAAAAATAATTTATTAATGCAAAAAATGAAAATAAAAATATTTTTGGGTTCTAAAAATTAATAAAATGTTTGATAAATATTTTCAGAATTTTTTGATGTTTTTTCATATTTTTAAAAATTCGTATAAAAGAAAATAAGAAAAATACAATAAAAATTAAAATTAATGGAAAGTAATCTCATCCAATGCTCCAGATTCAAAGCTGGGTTTTTTAGGATGACTAGCGTTTTTTTATGGTCTGGATTCACTCTGATTTAATTAAACTAAATAATATTAATTAACTTAATTAAATGAGGATTAGGGCTAATGATACAATCCTGTCCATTCACTCACGCGGGAATCACAACATCCAAGGGCTGACATTCAAAGTTGCTTAATTACAGGATTAGGGCATAAACACTTTCAAGTGACCGGAACAGTGTTTCGGTCATCTTCTCCGACGAGTCAAATCCTATATCTCTCCCTAAGCATCTAAAACATGATTTTTCTGCCCAGAAATGAACCCCACGCATCACTAAACCTAAATCCCCAAACAAAATCCATTTATCACTCATCAAAAGGCCAAATCGAAGCAAGACATTTTTAGGTCAAAAATTTCAGAGCAAGCATACATCCTGGTTTCTCAACCATTTTCAAAAATAATCACATCCCCATGATCAGGGGAGCTCATAGAATCATTCAAGAACTTAAAAACAAGTTTCTGGAAAAAAAACGTTCTTGAGCTATACCTGAGATTGAACCTCCTGATTCTGGGCTTTCTGGATCCTTCTTTGGTGCAAATCCACTCCTATGAACCTCTTGAAGATGATATGAGGCTTAGAACAAGTTTGTATGGCTTGGTTTAAGGGTTTTGTTCCTGCTACACCAGAAATCATATATGAGTTTCAGAGGTTTTCAGGGCAAAGTGAAGGGTGGTTTATGCTCTATGAAGTATTTCTGAATGAATGGTGAAGTTTTCTTTTTGGTTTGATTGCTGTGGAAGGAGTTTCAAAGAGATGAAGGTTTTGGCAAATTATGTGAAATCTGATTGTGTGTGTGTGTGTCTGAGCTTGTGTGAGGCTTGTTTTATGATCCATATACAAATCCTAAACTATTGGAATGAGTCAGAAGACTTGACATGCACTGTGGGAATGGTATGGAGCAATTGGCCAAAAAGTCAATGGTTGGTGTACTTCAAGCATGGGCCATGGCAGAGGCTATCTTAGGGCTACTCTGAGTTCAGCTGTCTTCAAGGAGGGCCATGGGATGTTTTAGAATGATCAGAAGTGAATGGATGGTGAGATGTTACATGTTTTGCAATTTTCACAACTTGTTGCACTTGGTATTTTGGTCATGGACATGCCTCATTCGAAGCTGAATTCATGTCATGAAATGTCACATGGTGTTATGGTGATGTTTTGAGATCAATTAGAAACCAAACAAACCCTTAGGAATCACTTTTGCAAGAATTCCCCCCTTTTTGAATTTCATGAAAATGGCTTATGATACTTGTCATCCAAGGCATGAATTTTGTGAATTTTGTGCAACTTATGATTTTGGCAAGTTGTAATGATGCATAGAAGTCATTTAGAAGTCACAAAATGGTTTGGCATTAGGTTTTGCAAAAATGCCTCTTTGGCATGAAACATGAAATTATGTGATTTTTGCCAACTTTGGAATGCCATAACTTGAGTTCCAAAATGAATTAGATCTTGTTATTGTACTTTTTGAAAAAGGGAATGATCCAATCTACAACTTTCATGACCAACAATTTTTCATTTGAAGCATTTTTGGTTGAGAAAGAGGAGGTTGAAAAACTTTCCCAAAATAGAAAGTTTACATTACAAGTCATTTCCATATTTGGTAACTTTTGGTTTAGCCCACTTTTCTTCAAATTTGTGAACTTCTAAACACTTAAATGATCAAATAAAGACCATATAACTTCAATTTGATGAAAAATCCACTTTGGATCCATTGATGGGGGCCTCAGATGCCCTGATTTTGTTCTGACTTGCTCAAGAAGTTACCCAGTGATCAGATGACTTCCACAATGAATTTTCCCATCAAACTTGGTATGCATGATCCTTATATCATATTGAGACCAATAGAAACAAGAATGAACAAAATTTTGGAGTTATGGCCTCTGAAACCAAAACCATAATTTTAGGTATCTGTGCAGTTAAACCTGGCTCTGCTTCCATGCCTTGCAAGTTCTTGTGATTCTTTGACTTCCTTGATCTTGGGAGGATATAATATGATGATTGAACATACATGGACCCTCTTGAGATGATTTAATAACTTTGGAGTGGCTCAGATGGCTCATGGATTACTCAGATCACAAACCCTAGATGCAGATGACTTTGAACCAATGCAGTGAATCAAAAATGCAACATGAGATGATATGATTGAACTTATGCAGATGAAAAGATCACAAGCCATGGTGTGAACTTAGTGAGGGAAAATTTGGGGTGTTTACACTTATCCCCAGTGAGTGCAAATTTCGGACTGTCTTTGGTATTCAAACACAAGTTATCTTGTTTGTCTGTTAAGCCAGGCGCTTACATCCTGCACAACTAACTCATGTTTGAATAGGGGCAGCTGTAAACACCCCGAATTTGTCCTCACTCATATCACACCTTGTCTTGGGAAAGTTCTTCAACCTCCTCTTTCTCAACCAAAAATGCTTCAAATGAAACATTCTTGGTCATGTAAGTTGTAGATTTGGTCTTTCCCTTTTTAAAAAGTACAAGAACATGTTCTAATTCATTATGGAACTCAAGTTATGATCCTTCAAAGTTGGCAAAAATCACATAATTTTCACATTCATGCCAAAGAGGGAATTTTGAAATTTCTCATGCCAAGCCATTTCTTGACTTCTAATGCATCTCTAAACATCATACCATCATAGTGCAACTCATTTGGATCAGAATTGCCCAAGGAACCACGACATTTCATGCCTTGCATCACAAGATAATTCCAAAGGGGCCAAAACTTCTAAAAATTGCAAAATGGTGCAAATCTTTCCATCCACTTGTTCCAGCTCACAAAATTTGTTTCCATGGTCCTCCTTGAACTCAGCTGAGGCTAGACACCCCTTGAAACCAGACCTACCATGACCCATACCTCCAAGGACACAAATCTTGACTTTTTTCATTTTACACCATACCAATCAAATTGATCCACAACAACTCTTCTGACCTATCACAGCTTCACATACATGCCATAAGGATCACATTTAATAACATCTTGGAGCTTGAATCATCCCATAGCTCAGATTGCCAAAACTCCCTCAAGAACTTCATCTCTTCGAAACTCTCAAACCACCCATCAAAACTTCAAGCAAACTTCACCAATCATCTCCATACATCCTCCAGATCATTTCCCTACCATTAAACAAGCCTAAAACCTCAAGAAACAAAAACACGATTTCACCCCCCCCCCCCCCCTCTGAACTGAAACCTTAAAAACCAGCCATATAAACTTGTTCCAAGCTTCTCAATAGCATCAAGGGGTTCAAGGGAGTTGGTTTGCACCAAGGAGAGGTCCAGATAGCTCAGATTGAGAAAGCTTCATCTCAGGTATCATCAAGAACAAATTTTCCAGAAATCTCTTTTTAGGTTATAGAAATGTTCTTCATGCTTCACTGATCACACTGCACCTTTTACGTTTGAAAATGGTTGAGTATTGAGTTTGTATCGTGCTTCTGAAACTTTTGCAGTTTTTATGTTTTGATTCAAATCTTGTGTTTGATTAAATATAAATGTGGTTTGAGGTTTGATTCTTGCTTAGGATTGTCAGGGGAGTGAATCTGGAGAGTTAGAGCTCCTAATTTGGCCTTGGGAAGAAGTTGGAGGTTTTGGTTGGCCGGAGAAGATGACCGGAGGTCTTCTCCGACCACCTGAAAGTCATTAGGGTTTGTTTAGGGTTAATCAGCTCAGTTTAAACTTAGGCCATTGGATCTTGCTTAGCGCGTTTTTGGATGGCTAGGATCAGTTCATAAAAATCCTAATTATTAATTAATCAGATTAATTAGTTTTAATTAAATATTTTTCCAAATTCAATCCTAGCCTCAGGATAGTGCGCGCAGTCAACTAGGATTTGAATCTCAGCCTTCAGATTAGATTACTTCTCATTTATTTGATTTTTATTTCATTTTCTTGCCTTTTCTTTCCACATTTATTTTAAAATAGCAAAAATGATCAAAAAATTCTGAAAATTTTTATCAAACCTTTTATTAATTTTTCAGAAACCAAAAATATTTTTATTTTTATTTTTTGCATTAAAAATATATTTTTAAATCATTTAAATGTTTTATTTAATTAGTTAATTGATTTTAATTAATTAAAAACACATTTAAGTATTTAAAAATCACAAAAAAATCATAGAGCATTCTTAGACATTTAGAAGCATTTACAAACTCACCATACAAATTTCTTTTTGGTTTTGATCATACTTTGAGATTTTTCATTGAATTAGGGTTCTTAAAAATGTTCATTTTCTAACCCTAACTTCAAAAATTCATAACTTTTAAAGCAAGTTGAGTTTGTGAATGGTTCTTTTTGCATTGTTTTATGCATGGCTTCTAGCATTCAAGAATATTTTTGTTTCATATTTATCTTGCATTTTCAAATTGTTTGGCATTTTATATTGAAGATCACCCAAAAAACCCTAGAAACTTAGAAAATTCATAACTTCTTCTAGGTTTAGTTTCTGACCTCCCCCTTTGGATGGTGACCTAGTATGGGATTAGGGTTTGTTTGAGCTCATTTGAAATTTTTTATCATGTCATATGCTTCTGTTTTGGTCATTTGTATCTCATGTTGCCATGTAACCCTAATTTTGCATCTTTAGTTGCATCTTACATTGCATCTTGTGCTAACTTTTCAGGTTAATGGTATGTTGATTGGGAGGTGGATTTGCCTTCACCTTCCAAATCTTATCATCTCTTCATATTGCATTCTTACTGCATTTGTGTTTGTCTTTGAGTGGGCTTGCGTCACTTGTGCTTCTCTTCCTTTCTTCCTTTAAGTTACTTATCTTCTTAGGAAGTAAGTAACTTATTCTTCTGCTTCCTCCTTCTTTCATCTGCTTCTTCCATTGGTGGCTTCCTTGAAGATATTTTCAAGCCTTACAAACCATAGGATATCCAAGCATGATAATAATTAGGGTTGTGATTAGCCCCCCTTAGTTTTTACCTTTGAGTCTCCTTGAGTCTCTCTTCTCATTTTCATAATCAGAGACTAAACTCTTATAGTTTTAGGACTTTGGAATTAGGGTTATGCCTGTATCCTTCTCTTAGGATGGAGTGTATAACTTTAATCCTAAGTGTTAAACCTTTAATTTTTTTAAACCTCTTAATCAAATCATTAATAATCACTAAGACTTCATCTTGTAACTTGGGCATTACATTAGGGGTTCTAATTCTTCCTTTATGGTTAAGAAGGACTAACCCTAGTGTTTAATGGACAAGTCCCCCTCAAGTTGTCTTACAAACCATAAAACTCATTTCTTAATCTTACCCTTAATTAAAATCCACTTAATAAAGGCTTTGTTATATAAAGAATTTAATCCCTAACCATGGATTAAGTTGAGGTATCTTCCTCAACTTAAGTGCTCTCATCTATTATCCTTCCATTAGGATGGTGTAATGAGCCCACTAATCTGTGATTAGAGATTAAACTCATTACTTAACACTAAACAAAAACATAAGATCTAATTAATCACAAATAGGTTAATGATCTTAATCTTACATCATCATGGTAATTAAGTTGAGATGCCTATCTCATACTTAAGTAGGCTAATTATCCCTAATCAGGGAGGATATAATGAGTTTACAAACCCTTGATTTAGACTTAAGCTCATTATCTTATGCAAAACACCAAAAATAATAACAAAACTGAAAACACAAAAACAAAAAATAATCGTATCCTCCAGGATTCTCTTCTCATCACACTCATTCACAAACGAGAACTTGCTTCTTCCGTCTAATGCAAGACATTTAGCACTCGAGCCAGACGATTCATACACTTGAGCATAGACAAGCAAGCAGTTCATTAGTCAAATTTATCTTCCAGTTTCTTCGAATCGAACTACGGTGTTCTGACTTCTTCATTGCACGAGAGGATACGTAGGCATAACTTAACAGTTATCGAACAAAAGTCTCTTTGTCCTCCCCCTCTTTCAGCATTCTTTTAAGCCTCAGTTCCTGAGCATTTCACTTCTCTTTTGCACTGACACTTGTATATTCTCTTCCATCTTTTTCACACAGATAGCACATACACCTACCCCTTTTAAACACAATCTTGTATATTCTCTTCCCAGGTTGTAACCAACCCCCTTTCTCAGTTTCTCTGGCACGCAACCGTCTTATCCATATCTTGTATATTCTCTTCCCAGGTTGTAACCAACCCCCTTTCTCAGTTTCTCGTGCTATCGTCCTCTTCAGATAAACAGTTGCTTGGATAAGGGAAGTTGTAACACCCCAAATTTGGCCTCTTCTTTCTATCATTAGCATCATATCATAATCATCATAAGCATGGCATATCCTTAGCATCTTTGCATAGAAAAATGAAGCATAACATTCTCATGTTCTAGCATTGGGCATATGATCAATCATTGTTGCATTTGAAGCCTTACAAGTCAAAGAAAGAGGTCAAGTGACATTGCAAGAGTCTCACAAGGTGTTCTTATGTCCTATACAAGCTCAAGGCTCTTTAAAAGAGCCCAGAAGGGTAAGAGATTATCAGATGATCCAAAAGGGAACAATCTCCTACACAAATGACTTCAAATTAGGGTTTCATGATCAAGAAGGGATTCTTTGTGACTTTGGCCATTTCATGTGGGAAAAGTCCTTCATATTATATGTGAATGCTATGGATGAAATTTGGTGAGAAGATTCATTGAGGAAGGCAGTTATTTCATCAATTACTTGCATAAGAAGAAATTGGTCAAACTGATTATTTGAAAAGTCAACTGTGGCAATTCAAGGGTTCCATTACCATTTTTAAAGCCAAGGGGTGTTCTTAAGATCATAGAAGAGGTTTGGCAAAGTCAAAGATCAAGAATCAAGAGGTTTTGAAGGACTTTCCATTTTTGGCATGTGACTTGTAATGAAAGTTACTATTTTTGGCAAGTTTTGCCCTAATCTTCAAAGCATTCTTTCATGACCAAAATGACTCCAAATGAATTTTACTTGAACATGAAAGTTGTAAGGTATGATCTCCCATTTTCAAAAAGTACAAGAGCTCATTCATAGCATGTGTGGAACTCAATATATGGTCATTGGAAGTTTGGACATTTTAAAAGTTTTACCATATTTCCAAGATTCTACCATTTGCAAAAACTCATGAATCTTATTTGTAAGCTATCCTATGGGCAAAGTAAAGTCAGAATATCATAATACATGGCATAAGAAGCATTTGGCTTAAGAGAAGCAAGGGAATTCGTGGGTGGATTGTAAGTTATTTTCCAAAATGCAATGATGCAAGATAACTCACAAGGCATGATACAAAACATCCAAGGGTCAGGATTAATTCAGTTGTGAATGAGTGAATCAAATTAAGTCAACATGTGCCAAGGAAATAGGGAATGCACGAGTTATGAGAGATATCACACACTTCATGCCATTTTGCAAAATCACTCCATACACACTATTCTCACGTGCCATTGCTTGCAAACCCTAATCACTGAAAGTTTGCATCATATATAAGTGATCTCACTATTTGAATCACCAGAATTCATCACATTTTCATCACTCTCAAGTTTTTTCTCTGATTGCATTTTCATTCGAATCTCTTCATCCATACACTTTTTCACCAAACAAACCTCAGATTCTTTATCCCTGAGCTTCATAGGTCATAGATCAACCATTGTTTGGAGCTATAGACAAGATTTAGCACCAGTTCAATTCTAGATCAAATGCTTGCAGAGTGTTATATCTAAGTTGTTTAAGAGTCCAATTCACATTTATTTTGTGAATAGAAGTTGCAAGAGGATCATTTGGAGCTAGTGATTGGTTTTCTTGGAGGTTTGAAGGTTCTGCAAGCTCAGGTATGCTTCACCATTCATCATTCTAGATTTGGGTTAACTTGCGTGCATTGTGCTCCTTGTGTTGCCCTAAACATACTGATGTGATTAGATTTTTAAATGGTGGAGAAATGAGCAAGAACCGTGGATTTGAATATTTTAGATCCAAACTTCTTTTCTTCGATTCAGCTTGTGTGTGTATGATAAATGTTTTTTGATGTTGTATTTGTGTTGTGCATGGTCTGAGGATCATTTTGATGTGTCGATTGTGTGTTTTAGTTGAGATTTGTGATTATGCAAGTTTTGGTTGGCCGGAGAAGATGATCGCGCTTCTCCGGCCGGTAGGGTTAATTAGGGTTTATATTCTCTAGATTGAATCCTGGCCTTTGGATCTTGTTTAATTAATATAATTTTGTTTTATTAATTTAATTAATTATGATTATAATAAGTTTAAAATGTAGCCATTGGATATGTGTTAATTAATAAGTTTGAATATGGGCCTTAGGATCTGAGTACTTGGAGTCTTGTTGACTAGCGCGCACAGCCCTTAATCTGGTTCACTTTTGATCTCATCCATCCATGCTGATTACTTCTCATTTTATTTTATATTTTATTTTTCTTTTATTTTATTTGATTTTCTTAATTCATAAAAAATAGTAAAATGCATCCAAAAATTCTGAAAAAAAATCATGAATGTTCTTTTTAATTTTCTTTAATTTTTGACATTTTTATTTTCCACGTAGGAATTAGTTTTTACTTTTATTAATTGTTTTTAATTCATTTTAAGTACATGCTGACTTGTGGATTTTATATCTTGATCATCAATTTGAATTTTGAGTTTGTTCTTTTTGCATTTGATTCATATTAGGATGTAGTTTGTTGTTGATTTTTCTTCTGATTTTTAGAAGCTTGCATGGATATTTTTGGCAATTGACTTGAGCATGATGTTTCAAACCCCTAATTGGTGTTCTTGAGGTCCTTTGACCTAGTTTGCTTTTGATTCTGACTTTTCTCTCTTTGCATGATGTTATCACTTGATTAAGGAACATTTGAGTTTAATTGTGGAATTTTTGCATAAGTCTTTGATTTGATTTGAATTTTCATGTGAGATTGCCTTAATTTTGCTTCTTCTTGTTAGCATGCTTAGTTCTTAGGCTAGGAGGGCACTTGTGCCAACTCCTATAGGATGTTTAGAGGTCTTTTTGTATGAGGTTTGATCCCTGGTCCTTGTTTAGTATGTATGCTTTGGAAATTTTATTTGTTACTTGTCTTTGAAGTTTCTCACAAGTGTATGCATGTTCACCTCACGTCCTTTGTTCATCCCTTCTCTTTGATGCTTATGTTTGAGTTTGTGTACTTCTTCCCCATGCTTGCTCATGCTTCTTAGGCACATCTTGACATGATTAGGCTCCTGGTTTTTATAGGATGTTTAGGCCTTGATGTGATTTGCATTTGTTTGTTCTTACACTTATACACATGCCCACTTCACTTCTCCTTCTTGTGATGTTCATGATTGAACTTGTATGATCTTTTCCTTGAGCTTTGATGTTGTTTGTGCTCATTCTTGTGATGATAAGTTTCTGATCTTGTGTTGCTTAGTGCCTTTCTAACTTTTGTGGTCCTTTGGGTTTCAATTGTGTTTTGCTTTCTTCATAAGAGCTTGTGAAACTTGATAATAGTTTGTATGCTTACCTCTTGCTTGTTTTGCTTTGATGAATGGATATTAATGCAATAAATGGTGGCTTTCATTTCTGGTTGTGATCTGTGGAGTTGATCTTTGGCTTGTTAGCACCTCATTTGATCTTGTTTGGTTTTATCTTATCATATGTGTTTAGTTCTAACCATTTCAGGGGCTCGTGTTAAGTGAAGTGTGGATGTTATCCACATTTCAATTCTTTGTCTCCTCTCTTGCTTTGCTTTCTATCTTGTGGTTATTGATGTGCCTTATTCCATATTATGCTTCAATTATTGTTATCTTCCCCCCTTTAGAAGCAACTTATCTCCTTTAGAGAAGTAAGTTGTTCTCTAACTTCTTCCCTCCTCTTTCTTCTCTTCTCCTTGTCTTATCTTCTTTATTCTTCTTCCTTTTTTTAGGATAGTTTGAACCACACTAACCTTAGGACCACCTTGGCATGATAACTTTAGGATTAGACCTTCCCTTTTAGTCTTACCTTTGAGATCCTTTTGGTGCTCTCTCTCTCTCTCATCTTCATATAAAATCTAAGACATTAATAATAGTTGAGATGACTTCTCCCTTTGGTCACTCTCTCAAAGAAAAGCATAAAAAATACTTCTTCATTTTAATCCACCAAAACACTTAATAATACAAACAAGTTAGTGAATTTAAATCCTAATCTTAGGAAACAAGTTTGAGGATCTTCCTCATTCTTGATGGACTTGTTACTCATTCTATTTTGGGATGTGGTAATAAGGACATGTCCTTAGAAAAGGATTTACCTTCACTTCTTTGTGCCACACCAAATAAAAGACTTCTAAAAAACACAAACCAACAATAAGCATCTCTCCTTCGGGAATTATCTTCTCACCTCATTCAGTCTTTACGTAAGAACTTGCTCTTACTTGTCACTTTGCAAGACGGTTACACACTCGTCGTACGAGCCTGCAACACCTGAGCATTGACATAGGCAGTTCAAGCCTTAAGACACAAGCAATATTTTCCACCCCTAGTTAGGGGAACTACGGCGTCTCTGATCCTCATGTCCAGTGAGGTACGTAGGCAGCGGGGTAGGGCCCGTTCGAGCACAATCCTTATTTTCCCTACATTTTTCCTCTTTGTTTTCTTTCTCAGTTCCTTTTCCAGTTCCAGTATTTCTTTTTGCAGCAACTTTCATTTCATACACCATTTGAAACAGTTTCTTTGCACGTGGATCCCGTCGGGTACAGCGGACGATCTGGGGTGCTAATACCTTCCCAGGTCGTAACCGACTCCCGAACCCAGTTTCTTTGGTTCGCAGGACCTTTGTCCTTCCTTTTCTTTTCTTCTGGTTTGTGCAGCATTACCATTCCTGTTCCTTCGGGATAAAAATGCCTGGCTGGCGACTCTACCTCTTTCCACGCCACCTTCACGTTTGTACTAGGATGGAAATCTAGGTAGCGACATCATTCAAACCAACAAACAAAGGCATCGACGAAAGATGGGTGCAACCCATCAGGGACACTCAAGGAAGAAAGGATTGGAGCAACTTCAACGTTCAGAGGGGACCTTCGGTAGCGCAAAAAGTCGGGTTCGAAAAACAGAAACATAGAGCTTACCCCTCATAGAACTATAAGGGTAAAAACCCCATGACAAAGTCTCAATGGATAAGGTTCCAAAGGAAAAAGAGAGAAGAAAAGGAAGCTATAGAAAGAGGCAGCAAAGATGAAGTTGCATCAAGCCACAACGTCCAAGAGTTAGAGTGGAAGGAAGTATCTAACAACAAAATTCAAGGCGCAAGGGTCGAACAAATAAAGCCTAAAGCTCAAGATTACGAAGAAATGACTAATGATTTCAAATCCGATTCTGAAGCCTCTTTTGACGTTGTATGCAACATAGTCTCAGTCATGCCCAGAGACTATGACAGGGTGATGCAAATAGATGACGAAGATGACAGCGTCGAAGAAGAGCAAATGGCTCACAAACCAGTATGCTATTACATAGTGAACAATGGTTGTGTGGAAGAATAGAATGCGTTTTTTGAAAGACCAGATGACTCATTGAATGGGAACTTGAAACCTTTGTTCATAAAAGGAAAAATCGAGAACGTAGGAGTAAACAAAATACTAGTGGATGGGGGAGCAACAACTTAATGCCTCACTTTATGTTAAAGAAGATTGGTAAGAATGACTCTGACGCCAAGCCCCACAACATGGTATTATCAAATTATGAAGGAAAAATAGGAACTACCATGGGTGTAATCTAGGTAGATCTAACTCTTGGAACTATAACAGGACCAACAATGTTCATGGTAATAGTGTCGAAAGCAAACTATAACCTTCTTTTGGGAAGAGAATGGATACATGGTGTGGGAGTTGTACCTTCATCTATGAACCAAAAAATTGCTATTTGGAGAGTAGATGGCATAGTGTAAAATATAGAGGCGGACCCAAAGTTATTTCATGACTGACGTAAACCACGTCGAACGCCTCAGTTTCGACAAAAACTTGGCTCATATACCCCCATGTAGCCCAACCAACTTTGACCTCAGGAAAACTAACAACGCTTACTGCTCCATGTACCTTCACCTTACGTATGGTTTCCAGTGGGATAAGGAAGTTGTCGATGAATCAAACTATATATGGGGGAACTGCCTATATAGAACCAACCGGGTGGGGAAGTGAATTTGAATACTATGACTGAAGCATTAGCGTTAGAATGAATAACGACTTACATAGCCAAAAACAGACTGAAAGCAGCACTTGAAGCCGAAATAAAATTCATGGTCGTCGAAGTCAATCATAATAAATCCAACCAACAATGTATAAAAGAAGACGTGGAAGAAAATAGTGAAAACATTCAAATAGGCGAATGGAAAGACCAAAAGCTTGACGTCATTTATGATGACGAGCCTTTGGGGTTCGAACAAGATCCAATGATGACCAGCATGAAGATGGTAGCACAAGACCCATTGGAAGAAATAGACTTGGAATAGGGGGCAAAAAAAGGCCAACTTACATAAGTGTCAAGATGGACCCTCAGTTCAAGGTCGAAATAGTCCAGTTATTGCGTGAATACAATGATTTCTTTGCATGGGACTACAATGAAATGTCTGGTTTAGACAGAAGCATGGTCGAATTGAAGCTGCCAATACTGGAGGGAAAGAAGCCAGTGAAGCAGACCCCAAGACGTTTCGCACCAGAAGTTCTGTCGAAAATAAAAGAAGAGGTCGAATGATTTCTGAAATGTAAATTCATCCGCACGGCTAGGTATGTCGATTGGATTGAAAACATAGTTCTTGTAATAAAGAAAAATGGCAAACTTAGGGTATGTATTGATTTTCGAGACTTAAATTCAGCCACCCCAAAAGATGAATACCCCATGCCAGTTGCAGAAATGCTTGTAGATTTGGCAGAAGACCATGAGTACTTAATTATGTTAGACGGATACTCTGGTTATAATCAAATCTTTAATGCCGAAAAAGATGTTCCTAAGACAGCTTTCCGTTGTCCTGGGGCACTGAACCATGATTGTAAGTAGCACATATGCAACCACACTCTACATAACAACATATGAGCCCGTGTGATTATATATCTTTCCTAACCATTGTTAAACGGGTTTTCCATAGTAGTGATGTCTTAGTCATGGATCATATGATAAAGTGTGAAGCCACATTGGTAAGGTAACTAAAGTTATCATAAGTTGTATTAGTTTAGTACACTCCCTATTAAGAAGGATGAATGATTCCACTTACTCCAACGATCTTGGGATGTGTGGCTGGTCACATAGGTATTTAAATTGGTCCTAATATAAAAAACTTGGCCAAAGAGTTGAATCTACAAATACCCCAGCAACAAGGTTTGGAGATATATTCTCTTTTTCACATATCAGAACTCAAAAACATCTTGTACATATCATCTAGAGTAAGGTATATGTTAGAACAAATTTGGGTTGAACCATATCCCTTAGATTTTTATGATAACAAAGTATTTAAAGAACAAATCGATATACTAATATTTTTTCAAGTGTGCAGGACCATAGACAAAAATTTCATAAATAATCTAAGTATTTGTTTTGATAGTGAATACCTAATGAGAAGCTTTAAGATCTCAAAGACTATCTTGTGCAAGTTCTCCAACGACTTTTATCCTTCTCTATTTAAGGAGGTAAAGACTTGAAGAACAAAAATGATCCATTGACGTTCAAATAGAAATTACTTTCTCAAGACATAAGATAAGTTTAACTTAGGATTTCTCATCTTTGTATTTCTACAAATCCCTAAGTCTTAAAGAGTCTTCGTGTATTGTATTTTTTCTACACCTCTGATTGTAAATCAAATGTTGTAAGATCAAAGTGCGCCTAAGAGGGGGGGGGGGGGGGTGAATTAGGTGTTATCAAATTTTCGATTCTTTTTCTTCGATGGATGGATTTTGCTTTTTATGGTTTATGGAATGAAAACGGTAAAGCAGGAAATAAAAAATGACACGGAGGTTTATCCTGGTTCCCTTCACAATCCGAAGGTACATACAGTCCCCTTTCAACACGAAAGAGATTTCCACTAGTTTTTTTAGAACAGTACAACCTATCACACCTTCAATGGTGAGGCCTACTTTCTAACAAACTAAACAATCAAGTGTGCAAGAACAATCCTCTTGCCACACTAACCCTTATGTCCAAACAATCCTTGGAACACAAGTCACAAATAGAAAACACTTTCTATAATTTTTATTTGAGTGAGTAATACAATGATTGGTATCAATATAAATTGATCTTCTCCTATATTCAAAATTCACTACTCAAAATACAACACAAGTGTTCAAATGAAAATATGAAATATGATAAACTTATGAACACTTTTTGAAGTATGAAAAATATTTGAATTTAGTGATTTTGATTATGTGATAATATTTGAAAATTCTTGGAGGTGTTTATGAATTTGAAATTTTAAGAATTTATAAGAGTTGAAACACCTATTCAAAAAGGTATGAGAATTTAAAAATAATTCTTTGAAAAGGTATAAAAAAATTTATGAAATAAAATCATGAAGAGGTATAACACTTAACAAAATATTTGAATTGAAGAGAAACAATTTTTCAAAAATCCTTCAGTGTTAACCGGTTAACCATATGGGTTAATCGGTTAAAGCGCTGAAACGTTACCACAGAATTGAAAAATTGGGACCGTTAACCGGTTAACCCATATGGTTAACCGGTTAACACTGTTAAAACTCAGAAAAATAATTCTGTTTTAAGTGTTAAACCAGTTCCGATTATTTTTCAAAATATGCATATGTATTGAATTAACATGATAAATAATTTTGAACACTTGTATATCATTTTAAGGAGTGTGTTTTGATATACCTAAGCCTTGTGTCCAAGTCTTGAAAATGTTGCACAATAGCTTGATTCGAACGGTAGTATTCCATTGATGATGCATAGCCATGATCTTGATCTTTGTTGTCATCTCGACTTTTTGCAATACGGAATGAGCTTGAATAATGTTGACGTCATCAAAACATTGAGCTTGAAGTATGCTTCTACATTCTCCCTCTTTTTGATGATGACAACCAAACAAATTTTGCACAAGCTTGATCGATCGATGTATTGTTCTAGGCTTGCTTCTCCCCCTATGTCCAGCAACTCCCCCTATCTAAACAGAGGCAAAATTCTGCACAGAGAGATATTAGAAACCAAGCTCTTCTCCCCCTTTGGCATTAGCAAAAAGGAAGAGAGAATCAAGCATATTCATGAAAATACAGCATAAAATTCAGCATGATGCAACTTAGCATGAAAACATACACAATAGCACAAATATAACACAAACATAATCAGATTGAAACGGGAAAAGAGTACGGAAACATACAAAATGAAATCAAAAATGCCTAACAAACTTAGGACTTATAACATAATTTATAAAACTAATTAAAACAACAAAAACAACAAGACATGCATGTTCATTCATCATCCGACATTTCATCACTTTCATCTTCACTACCGGCTTCACTTTCATCATCCTCTTCGGTTTGGTTGTGAGAACTGATAATGAGTTTCCGAAGACTTTTGAGAGTTCGTTGGGTTTCACGGTGGTGTGTCATGATGGTGGTGTAAAGGAAGTCATTGGTGATGCCACCTTCGGGAATAGGAAAGGATGGAGCGGAGGAACCATCGGCATATTCATAAGAACCATTGTTGCGTTGAACAATTCTGGTATTCTTCACAATTGTAATCTCATTAATTTCATTCGCCGTAGCCTTCATGGCAATAAATGGTTCCCTACCAATAACCAAGTCGGTTTGCTCAATGATCCGAGAAATGAGCCTAGCATACGGAAGTCTTGTCTTGAGCGAGAGTTGTTGCTTCAAATGATACATCATTGTGAGCATCCAATTAATCTTTACCCTTTTCTTGATAGCAAACAACACTTGCATCTCCAAGTCATTGATTTGAGAGTGGTTTGAATCCTTGGGCAGCAGCACATAGCAAATGATATAGTGTAACAACCGATCATCAACCATCAAATTTTTCTCATAGCATAGAGTCCTTGAAGTGCGCTGTCCCGATGTCACAACATCCTTCGGAAAACGGAAGATTGAGTAATAATACTCCATTTTATTATAACCTGACCAAATATCATCGATGTGGTTCACGCCTTTGCGGAGAAACACACCGGAAAATGGAATGTTCAAGGATGCAGCCAAAGCACCTAAATCCTCCTTTATTTCACAGTTTCTAACAAGAGTATGCAAATTATGTTTACCATGCCTATCCAAGTTGAGAGAGAATTTATGCATGAAGGATTGGACCAAATCCGGGTAAACTCTCTCATTGTCAGCAACAAAGTCACTCATCCCTTGAAATTCTAGCAATGCGGGAAACTTAAAAGTTGGAGGTTTGAAGGATTTCAGAAGAACATATTTACCCTTAAGCAATGGTATGACTCTGACTTTGAAGTCTAGCCTCCTCTTCTTGGTGGATTCCATTATTTCTGCAACTGGAACTTCTTCTGACACTGAGGCAGGTTCCTTTCCTTTCCTTTGGGGTGCCATGAACAAATGATGGAGTTAGGGTTTGGAGGCGATGATATTTTCGGATTTGATGTTTGGTGAGTTGAATGTAGTTTGAAGAGTGTTTATAAAGATGAAGAGATAGTGGGTTTTAATGGGGGTTTAATTTGTTGAAGGTTGGAAGTTGGAAGAAGATGATAAATAGTGTTTATTGTAGTCAAATGGTTGAAGAGTCAAAACATGTGGATGTGAATGAACCAAACATGTAATGCAATGTACTTGAAGTATATATTAAAGACATAGTAAAAACAAAAAAACTGAAAAAAAATAATAAAAACAGGTTCTGAAACTTGCGCTGGAAATCCAAATTTTGGATGTGTTAACCGGTTAACCTATTACGTTAACCGGTTAACGTTTAAAATTTTTGAATTTTTTTGAAAAATCCAGCAGCATGTTTTAGAGTAAAAATAAAAAGTTTTTCATAAATTTGTTTTCATAATGTGTTAGCACTTATCAAAATGCAACTTTCGATCAAATAATTTTTTGAAACCGATTATTTCCGGGTATACGAAAGTGAGAAAAACGTAAACCGGAGAAATGGAGGTGCTAGCATTTTATGACTAAAAAGTGAACAAACATACATATAATGCAATAAAAACATATAACAAACAATTTTCAGGATAAGGTTAGATGTCACCTTCATTGAGAATACCAAGTTCTCGTCGAATCTTGAAAAATTGCTCTTTAGCCAACGGTTTAGTGAATATATCAGCTAGTTGATTGAGTGTATCCACGAACGTAACATCGACATCTCCGTTTAGAACATGATCTCGAAGGAAGTGATGTCGGATATCTATGTGCTTTGTTCTTGAATGCATGACCGGGTTCTTCGTGATATTGATGGCACTTGTGTTGTCACGCCGGAGAGGGATACAACCGAGGTCTATACCGAAATCGAGGAGTTGTTGTTTAAGCCACAAGATTTGGGCACAACAACTTCCTGCTGCGATGTACTCCGCTTCGGCTGTGTTAAGTGCAACGCATGCTTGCTTCTTACATGCCCACGACACTAGTGCATTCCCGAGAATGTGACAAGTACCACTTGTACTCTTTCTATCGGTCTTACATCCTGCATAATCAGCATTAGAATAAACAATTAAAGAACAAGTACTACCTTTAGGATACCATAATCCGACGTGCGTCGTTCCTTTGAGATACTTTATGATCCTCTTCACAGCGGTGAGATGTGATTCCTTCGGATTAGCTTCAAAGCGGGCACACAAACAAACACTAAACATAATGTCAGGACGGCTTGCCGTCAAATATAAAAGTGAACCGATCATACCTCGATACTTTGTAATATCTATTGAAGTGCCGGATAGATCTTGATCAACATACGTTCCGGATCCCATTGGAGTAGACATTTCTTTGCAATTGTCCATATCAAATCTTTTCAATAATTCCTTGCAATACTTAGATTGGTTGATGAAGATGCCATCCTTTGTTTGCTTGATTTGTAATCCAATGAAGTAGTTCATCTTTCCCATCATGGACATCTCGAATTCGCCTTGCATCATAAGAGAGAATTCTTCTCAAAGATCTTTGTTTGTTGAACTGAAGATGATGTTGTCGACATAGACTTGAACAAGTAAGGTGTTGCCCTTGAGATTCTTGATGAACAAAGTCTTGTCAACCTTTCCTTTCGTAAAGCCTTTCTCACATAGGAAGTTGCTAAGGCGATCATACCATGCCCTTGGTGCTTGCTTTAAGCCATAAAAAGCCTTCTTCAACTTGTAGACATGAGAGGGATTCTTGAAGTCTTCAAAACCCGGAGGTTGTTTGACGTAGACTTCTTCATTGATGTAACCATTTAGGAAAGCGCTTTTGACATCCATCTGGTACAACTGAAAATTCATTGAACAAGCGTAAGCAAGTAATAATCTAATTGCTTCTAACCTTTCTACCGGAGCGAATGTTTCATCAAAGTCGATTCCTTCTTCTTGGTTGTAGCCTTGTGCGACCAATCTTGCTTTGTTACGAACTATGATCCCATTCTCGTCAAGTTTGTTCTTGAACACCCATCTTGTGCCTATGATGTGTTTGTTGTCCGGTCTTGGTACAAGAGTCCAAACTTGGTTCCTTTCGAATTGGTTGAGTTCTTCTTGCATAGCTATTATCCATTAATCGTCGCCTAAGGCTTCATCGATTTTTGTTGGTTCAATTTGAGATACGAATGCCATGTTGAGACAAGCATCCTTGAGATTAAGTCGAGTTGCAACGCCTTGGCTAATATCACCAATAACTTTATCTATCAGGTGATCTCTATGAGTTCTCGATTCTTTAGGAAGATCTTGATGTTCTTCAATAGTTGGTGAGTCATCTTCTTGTGATTTTGCTTGTTCCTTTGATGTCTCTTTTTGTTGTTGTGATAGATCTACTACATCATCATCATCATCCACAATAATATTATCCTCTTCCGAGGGTTTAGTCTCATCAAACGAAACATGTATAGATTCTTCAATGGTAAGTGTTCGTTTATTGAAAATTCTAAAAGCTTTACTTGAGAGAGAATAACCAAGAAATATACCTTCATCGGATTTCTCATCAAACTTACCAAGGTTGTCCTTGCCGTTGTTGAGAACGAAGCATTTGCATCCGAATATGTGGAAGAAAGATATGTTGGGTTTCCTTCCCTTGAACAACTCATATGGGGTCTTCTTGAGAATAGGTCGAATATTGACACGGTTACTTACAAAACAAGCCGTGCTAACCGCATTCGCCCAAAAGTATTTAGGCAGATTTGAGTTGCTAAGCATTGTCCTTGCAAGTTCCACTAATGCCCTATTCTTCCTCTCTACGACACCATTTTGTTGAGGAGTCCTTGGTGCGGAAAAATTGTGAGAGATTCCATGCTCATCACAAAAGTATTCAAATGATGAATTTTGAAATTTGCCACCATGGTCGCTTCTTATGGAAACTATTGAGAGTGACTTCTCGTTTTAAATTTGTTTGGGATACTTCTTGAATGCTTTAAAAGCATCACTTTTCTGCACTAAAAACAAAGTCCAAGTGTATCTAGAGAAGTCATCAACAATAACTAAGGCAAAAACGTTACCTCCGAAGCTTTTTGTTCTTGATGGACCGAAGAGATCCATATGTAACAATTGTAGTGGTCTTGAAGTAGATATCACTTTCTTGGTCTTGAAGGATGTTTTAGTTTGCTTCCCCTTTTGACATGCGTCACAAAGCTTATCCTTGATAAACTTTATTTTCGGAAGACCAACAACTAGATCATGCTTTATTAATTTGTTTAAATGCTCCATATGAATGTGAACAATCCTCTTATGCCAAAGCCATGCCTCGTTGTTGTTTGCCATTAAGCACTTCACCTTCAAGGAAGAGTCATCAAAAGAAATCATGAAAATGTTATTAAATCGTTTACCTTTTAGCAATAGTTCATGAGTGACTTCGTGTTCTATCAAGCATTTCTCCTTTGTGAAGTTGATTCGGAACCTTTTGTCACACAATTGACTTATGCTAAGAAGGTTGTGTTTAAGGCCTTCCACATAAAGGACGTCTTCGATGATTATATGAGGAGATGCACCAATGGTTCCAACTCCAAGAATCCTTCCTTTATTATCATCACCGTAAGTAACGTATCCTTTGGCCTTAAGTGTTAGACTTGAAAATTTGTTGATATCGCCCGTCATATGCTTTGAACAACCGCTATCGAGATACCATTGAGTAGAAGTTGTTTTTAAGCATACCTACAAAACAAAGTCAAGTATTGTTAGGTACCCAAATTGCTTTGGGTCCTTGATAGTTAGTACCCTTTTCAACCCACACATAATGCCCTTTAGCAACACCAATGTTGCGCACATAGCAAGCATTAGGTGTATGGCCTTTGATTCCACAATAAAACACGTAGGTTGAAATTGACTTTTAAATCTAGGAACATATTTTTGTTTCTTAATGATTCTTTTCTTTTTATGACTTTGATGCATAGTTTTAGAATTGTTAGTATTTTCTTTCACAATTTGTTCACTAGCTTTTACAAAAACGGTTTCACTTGTGCTTGGTTTGGAAAGCTTAGAATATCCTAAGCCACTTTTATCATTTGGATATCTTTGGTGCCTAAGAATTTCCTCCAAGCCAATTTGACCTTTTTCATATCTTTCTAAAACTCTTTTGAGTTGAACAATTTGAAAAGATAATGACTCACAAATTTTGCATGCAAGGCTTTGTTTTTCATCCATTGTCTTTTGTTTTTCATTTTCAATGTACTTTTCAAAAGATGTATTTTGTTCTTCTAAAGATAATATTATTTTCTTTTGGGATGAAATATCTTTGTACAAATTCTTGCATTCTTTTAGAAGTTCATATATGACTTCTTGTGCATCATTTTCATAAATTGAAAAGTTGCTACTAACCTCGTAATTTTCTTCATCGGAGTGATGTGACGCCATTAACGCCATATTTGCACATTCATCGCTTTCCGATTCCGATGAAGAACTAACTTCATTGTCATCCCATGCAACATAAGCCTTTTTATTTTTGAAGTCCTTCTTGCCTTTGAATCCTCCTTTCTTTGCAAGTCTTGGACAATCCGGTTTTATGTGACCTTGCTTCCCACATTCATAACATGTAACTTCTTGAATCGATGTGGATGCATCCTTCTTCCTGAAATGTTTATTCTTTTTAGGAAAAGAGGAATTGTTATTTTTGTTAAAAAACTTACCAAGCTTCTTAACAAGAAGCATGAAGTTCTCATCTTCGGAAATCTCGTCATCTTTGTCATCCTTCGTGTCAATCTTCAAAGCAATTCCTTTGGACTTTTTCTCTTGACTTTCGTTCTTCTCGAGCCTTCCAAGTTCCAATTCGTGCTCTTGAAGTTTGCCGAATAGAGATGCAGATGTCATCGTTGAGAGAATCTTCTTCTCCGAAATAGAGGTCACCTTCGGTTGCCATTCCCTTGTTAAGAACCTTAGAACTTTCAAATTGAGATCATCGTTGGTGAAGGTCTTCCCGAGTGCAATCAAGTGGTTGGTTAAATGAACAAATCTTTTTTGTAAGGAAACAATAGATTCTCCGGGCTGCATACGGAACATTTCATATTCTTGACTCAATGTGTTAAGCCTTGATCTTTTTACTTCTGTTGTTCCTTCATGTGTTTCTACCAAAGTATCCCAAATATCCTTTGCCAATTTGCATTGTGATACACGAAAGAATTCGTACATACTAAGAGCGCTTTGGAGTATGTTGATTGCCTTCTTCTCATTTAGGATCTTCTTTTTATCATCTTCATCATACATATTCTTAAACTTTGCGGTTCCAACGCCGTTGATCACATTAACAGGATTATGCGGACCTTCTTCGATTGCTTCCCATATGCCTTCTCCTTGGGCTTCAAGATATGCCCTCATTCTGATTTTCCAAAAATCAAAGTATTCGCTGGAGAAGAGCGGAGGCTTGTTGCTACTTCCACCATCTTTGAAAACAGGATTCGATTTTGCGGAAGCCATAGGATCTTGTAGGAACAGGTTACCTAAACCTACTCTGATGCCAATTGTAAGATCAAAGTGCGCCTAAGAGGGGGGGGGGGTGAATTAGGTGTTATCAAATTTTTTGATTCTTTTTCTTTGATGGATGGATTTTGCTTTTTATGGTTTATGGAATGAAAACGGTAAAGTAGGAAATAAAAAATGACACAGAGGTTTATCCTGGTTCCCTTCACAATCCGAAGGTACATCCAGTCCCCTTTCAACACGAAAGAGATTTCCACTAGTTTCTTTAAAACATTACAACCTATCACACCTTCAATGGTGAGGCCTACTTTCTAACAAACTAAACAATCAAGTGTGCAAGAACAATCCTCTTGCCACACTAACCCTTATGTCCAAACAATCCTTGGAACACAAGTCACAAATAGAAAACACTTTCTATAATTTTTGTTTGAGTGAGTAATACAATGATTGGTATCAATATAAATTGATCTTCTCCTATATTCAAAATTCACTACTCAAAATTCAACACAAGTGTTCAAATGGAAATATGAAATATGATGAACTTATGAACACTTTTTGAAGTATGAAAAATATTTGAATTTAGTGATTTTGATTATGTGATAATATTTGAAAATTCTTGGAGGTGTTTATGAATTTGAAATTTTAAGAATTTATAAGAGTTGAAACACCTATTCAAAAAGGTATGAGAATTTAAAAATAATTCTTTGAAAAGGTATAAAAAAGTTATGAAATAAAATCATGAAGAGGTATAACACTTAACAAAATATTTGAATTGAAGAGAAACAAATTTTCAAAAATCCTTCAGTGTTAACCGGTTAACCATATGGGTTAATCGGTTAACGCGCTGAAACGTTACCACAGAATTGAAAAATTGGGACCGTTAACCGGTTAACCCATATGGTTAACCGATTAACACTGTTAAAACTCAGAAAAATAATTCTGTTTTAAGTGTTAAACCAGTTCCGATTATTTTTCAAAATATGCATATGTATTGAATTAACATGATAAATAATTTTGAACACTTGTATATCATTTTAAGGAGTGTGTTTTGATATACCTAAGCCTTGTGTCCAAGTCTTGAAAATGTTGCACAATAGCTTGATTCGAACGGTAGCATTCCATTGATGATGCATAGCCATGATCTTGATCTTTGTTGTCATCTCAACTTTTTGCAATACGGAATGAGCTTGAATAATGTTGATGTCATCAAAACATTGAGCTTGAAGTATGCTTCTACATTCTCCCCCTTTTTGATGATGAAAACCAAACGAATTTTGCACAAGCTTGATCGATCGATGTATTATTCTATGCTTGCTTCTCCCCCTATGTCCAGCAACTCCCCCTATCTAAACAGAGGCAAAATTCTGCACAGAGAGATATTAGAAACCAAACTCTTCTCCCCCTTTGGCATTAGCAAAAAGGAAGAGAGAATCAAGCATAATCATGAAAATACAGCATAAAATTCAGCATGATGCAACTTAGCATGAAAACATACACAATAGCACAAATATAACACAAACATAATCAGATTGAAACGGGAAAAGAGTACGGAAACATACAAAATGAAATCAAAAATGCCTAACAAACTTAGGACTTATAACATAATTTATAAAACTAATTAAAACAACAAAAACAACAAGACATGCATGTTCATTCATCATCCGACATTTCATCACTTTCATCTTCACTACCGGCTTCACTTTTATCATCCTCTTCGGTATGGTTGTGAGAACCGATAATGAGTTTCCGAAGACTTTTGAGAGTTCGTTGGGTTTCACGGTGGTTTTGTTGAGCTTCACGGTGGTGTGTCATGATGGTGGTGTAAAGGAAGTCATTGGTGATGCCACCTTCGGGAATAGGAAAGGATGGAGCGGAGGAACCATCGGCATATTCATAAGAACCATCGTTGCGTTGAACAATTCCGGTATTCTTCACAATTGTAATCTCATTAATTTCATTCGCCGTAGCCTTCATGGCGATAAATGGTTCGCTACCAATAACCAAGTCGGTTTGCTCAATGATCCGAGAAATGAGCCTAGCATACGGAAGTCTTGTCTTGAGCGAGAGTTGTTGCTTCAAATGATACATCATTGTGAGCATCCAATTAATCTTTACCCTTTTCTTGATAGCAAACAGCACTTGCATCTCCAAGTCATTGATTTGAGACTGGTTTGAATCCTTGGGCAGCAACACATAGCAAATGATATAGTGTAACAACCGATCATCAACCGTCAAATTTTTCGCATAACATAGAGTCCTTGAAGTGCGCTGTCCCGATGTCACAACATCCTTCGAAAAACGGCAGATTGAGTAATAATACTCCATTTTATTATTATCTGACCAAATATTTATGGTAGTATGAAAGATCGGCTCACGTGAGGTTAAAGACTTTGTGTATTATGTGATATGTGGTTAAGTTATGATTTTACCTTTCTTCCATTAAGGAAGAAGTATTTATAGAGACTCTGGATTCTAGGGTTTAGGAAACTCTTAGAGCCAATAATAATTTCACCTTTACTAGGGAAAACTATTGACTACCTACTTTCCCAGAAGTCGTGGCCTTCTTATATTATTATCTGACTAAGTGTAGGGTAATAATACTATCCACATCCTTTGTCCCAAGGGAGAGCCCCCGCTATATGAGGATATTGCTTGGGCGATGTCATGCTATGAGGGAACACCAAAGTTGCCCCTGTTTGAGACTCACAAATATAATATTGCATAGCCCCTCCAGCATAAAGGCTTGTAAATGGAAAAGTGTTTTAAAGCTTATTTTGGATTATGTTCCATAGTCTTGGACAAGCCTTTTGATAAGAGACATGTTCAATATTTTGGGATATGAACCCTCTACAAGGGAGGCGAGCCCCTTAGTTGAAGGCATCCTTTTTAATAGTGGCGACATAATGTGGGAACAAAAGTTAGTGGGAGGTGATATTTGGATATCACCGAAGATTTGGATATCACCGAAGATTTGTTGTAAATAATGTATTTTAATATTCTGTATAAATAGTGTAAAATAAAAAAAATTTATTCATCTCGATTTTCTTCATCACTGAGGTGATATTTAAAAGGAGAAAATAAAAAACCTCGATTTTACAATAAAATTGATGTGGTTAATAATCATATTTTACTATAAAACACTCATTAAAATTTTTTTACCCTAAGACTAACTCATATGTAGCTGCCCCAAAGAGAGAAAATATTCACCACCGTCCATTTTGATCACGAGTTACTACAACAAATCTCTCGAATGTATTGAAAGTGCAGAAAATAAAAATTCTCATTGGGAAACAAATCTCTAGCATCTTGCATGCGACCTGGACATGTAAGATGAAATTTCTCTTTGGAAAACAAATCTCTAACATCTTACATGGGACCTAGACATGTAAAATAATTTTTTTCATTAGGAAACAAACTTTACAATGTATTTTTAATATTGAGTGTAAACAATATATTAAAAAAAACAGTTTATTTACCTCGGTTGTCTTCATGGCTGAGGGGATAGTCATGTGTTTTTATACTATATTCCACGTCCTTAAAAAAATCTTTGTCGTCCATTTAATGTTTATAAACGCTCAAGAATATGCCATTAGTGATCAACGTGAAACCTAAGGGACATCCATTGTAAAAGCATGATGAATATTAAAAATTTAACCTAAATGAAACATGAAGCGCTTGAAACATAAAGACATTTAAAAAAGTTCTCTAAGATGGATTGCAGGAGAAAAAAATTACTTAAGTTTAAGATTTGTTTTCTTAAATATTTATTTGAGCACAAAATCATATATTTGAATATTAATTTTATTTATCTAACCCTTATTTTGTTATGCTTTAAAATCAAATGTATGCAAGATTCGTAGAGAAAAATCTTGCACCCAACATTTGATCTTTCCCAAGTTTCAATAATTCGAATATCTAAAATCTAAATCTTTGGCAAATTTGATATTTATTTAGATCCCTAGGGAATTTTATTTTTATTTTAATATTTTGTGTAAACAATGTAATATTCTAGGTAAACAACGTAATATTCTGGGTAAACAATATATATATTTTTTAAATTAAAAATTTATCTTACCCTTCGGTTTTCAAGATAATCAGAGATGAAAGATACACTAGTTTTGAAAATAATAAAATTGCTGATGTTAGATTTCAAACTTATATGTATTTAACTTTACCTCTCAGTTTTAATTCCACCGAAGTGATAAGTGGCACATTTTCATGTCGCCTTTTGTTACCTCGCTTCTATAGCCGAGGTATTATGTATTTTGTGTTTGAAGTAAAATGCCCTTTTTGTAATAGTCCATGCAAAAAGATGATGTAGCTTTGAGTACATTCTTTGTAATACCCCGTATTTAATTAAATGCTCGGGATAATATTAATTAGCATAAATTAAGTATTATCTGACGCAGAGGCTTTACTAAATATTCGACTCAGAGATATTTTGGATATTCTCAATTTAGACCCGTTAATACTACTAACTAATAAATAGAATTGTTTGTTTTAAAAGAAAGAAAGAAATGTTTATAAGAAGGAAAAAGAAAAGAAGAAAGTTAGTAAGAGAAAGAAAAGAGAAAGAAAGGAAAAGAGAAGAATGAAAGAGAAGAGAAAAAGGGAGGAAGAAGAAGAAAACCCTAGAAGAGCGAAAGCTTAGAATTGTCGCCTCTTCTTCACCAAATCTTCTTCTTCACCAACCTCTTCGTCGATTGCAAGGTGGGTTCTTAGTTAGAATCCTTTTTCTTTGAGTTTGGTTGAAATTATGAGTTTTAGGGTTTTGTAGAAAATCTAAGAATTGTTAGATTAAACAGTTAAAACTCGATTAAATGGAAGTATAAACACTAATATATGCTGGTTAACATGTTTAGTACTGATTCCATGTATTGTTGGATGTTTAAGATGAGTTTAGAGTGGAAAATGGTGTTTCCCATAACCCTGAGTTTGCTGGAAATCGCAGACCTCGCTCAGCGAGCTAGGCTCGCTCAGCGAGCAGATGAAATTCTGCAGAAGAACATTGTTGATCTGGTATAGCTCGCTCAGCGAGAAGGAGCTCGCTCAGCGAGAGTTCCCGTGAGATTTTCGCTCAGCGAGCTGGGCCTCGCTCAGCGAGACCTGGGAGTTATGGAATTGTGTTTTAATTCATAACTTGTGATCCGGGTATTCGTTTTTAGTAATCCACATATCGATTCGAAGCTAAAAACATAAAATATCATGTGATATCGAGAAATAATATTTTGAACTGACTTTTACCAAACTTTTCCGATTAACCGTAATTATGTTAATTATGGATTAATGGTACTAGTCAAATTGTGGAACATGCGTTAAGGGAGGAAAACATATTTAAATCATGAGAATTGATTGAGAATGGAGACAATGAGATCATTGTGGGATTAGTTTAAGAAGATACTTAAACTAGAATGTTAGAGTTGTATGTTTACGAACTATATATCTTAAGGTATCATGAATGGAGGAAGAGTAAGGAAATCTTACCATAAACCAATAGTGTGGCCTAGTATCGTGACTAGAATTGTTAGATGGTATGATTTGTGAAATGCCTAGTTTTACCTAGGTGGTTGCGAACCATTAGCGTGCTATACACTAGGCCTCCGTAATAGTCTTGTATAAGTCTTGAGGTGGGTATTACACTGAGCCCCACGGGAAGCAATGGTAAGTCTTGAGGTGGGTATTACACTGAGTCCCACGGGAAACAATGATAAGTCTTAAGGTGGGTATTACACTGAGTCCCACGGGAAGCAATGATAAGTCTTGAGGTGGGTATTACACTGAGTCCCACGGGAAGCAATGATAAGTCTTGAGGTGGGTATTACACTGAGTCCCACGGGAAGCAATGATAAGTCTTTAGGTGGGTATTACACTGAGTCCCATGGGAAGCAATGATAAGTCTTGAGGTGGATATTACACTGAGTCCCACTGGAAGCAATGATAAGTCTTGAGGTGGGTATTACACTTAGTCCCATGGGAAGCAATGATAAGTCTTGAGGTGGGTATTACACTGAGTCCCACGGGAAGCAATGATAAGTCTTGAGGTGGGTATTACACTGAGTCCCACGGGAAGCACGGTTTACGCTTGAGGTGGGTATTACATTGAGTCCCACGTGAAGTGTCGAGAATGTTATATGGATATTCCATCTTGTTTTATTTCCTAATTGAGGAGTGACCTTAGGCTTAAAATGGGTGTTACAGTTGGTATCAGAGCAGGTCATATCCTCGACCTAACCTTGAAACATCATAAGTAAATCTTTCATGCCCCTTAAGTGTGTCTTGTCGGCATGATTCTTAATATCATATTATGTAGTAATGGGTATGATCAGCCTAGTGCTATGTATGTGATAGGTAGAATCATGGTTATGCGACCATGAGGATTCCGAAGTGTTGTTGCAACTTGTGCTGTAAGAATGGAATCAAGCCAAGAGTTAGCAGAGAAGAGCTTTTGTCAACTCAGTTGGAGTCTTCATAAGAGTTCTACATCCTGTAACATGGAGTTGCAGAGTAGCATGATGTTTGAGAAATCCCCAGGAATGGATAGTGTTGAAGGATGTGAGTGTCTACAAGATGAATGGTCAGTATCCCACGGAATGAGTAAAGTCACTGGTGGATCAATGTTGGTCACTGGTATGGACAAAAGTGTTGAAAAGTTTCGTTCCCCAAAAAGAGAAGATGCTTTATGGAACGTGTGGCGTAAGTTCGGGAATGAGTTGATTACTAGTGACTAAGTTCTAAGGTCATAGTGATGCCTTGGATGAATGAGTATACCTCAAGGAATGTATTCGGATAATGCCTCACGAAGGGGTAGAAGCTTGTGACTATGTATTAGAGTAATGCATCAAGGTGTTATATTTTAGTAAGAGATTAACTTGGAAATTGTGTAGTGACCCAAGGAATGGTATAAAGTATAGTATCAGAGAGAGAATAGGCTCTAATTAGTGATGCAAGGCGTATGAAGTACGACTTGATAAAGTTGTGATAAGTGATAGAATAAGCACATTGAATTTGGAAGAATATCTGGTAAGATTGATTATGTTTGAAAATGAGAAAGTTATCGCATAACGTAAAGTTAATACGGTGTGAGAAGGCATTGGAGGGAGTTTGAGTTCAATAGAAATGGAAGTGTACTTATGGATATGCTACATGTCTAAATGGAACTCTACGATCAGTGTTAACTCTATGAACATCACTCGTGTCGTCGAAGACAGGATTGCCAACGAACGAACTTGAAATAGTATATACCAAACCTACGAATTCAGAGACTTGTTTTGAACAGTTGTTAATTCGGTATTGTATGAATTTTTAGAATAAGTGAACATCCTGAACAAGTTTGTTGGTCTACGAGAATGGTAGATAGAAGGAATTTCCTAGGGATGTTGTTGACTTGGTTAAGAAAGATTTTAATGTAAAGAAAGTAGTTGTGGGGTCGAGTTGAATGGTCATCACCTTGCACTGGAATTTTGCTTATGTATCCGATGAATTTGTAATCTGGTTTGCAGCAACCTATTGCATGGCTTGATGGAGACGAGACCCGTTAACCACAACTCACCGATGTCTTTCTTTCAGCGCCAGTCGGTTGGAATCATCTGTTGGTGATGATTGTGACCTTTGGTTGTGATTGGAATAAGTTGGGAGGTTTAGGTAACAATGAAGACCAAAAGTTTGCTTCTGCGTTGAGTAATCGGATTGTCCTCTGGATGGTGCCCGATTACAGAATTGTGTTTCTAAATCTCTTTCAACTTCTAGAGTCACAAGATCGTATTGAGCGATCAGCTACCTCCTGGTAGTGACCAGTTATCGTTGTTATGTTTTGGAAAAATTGGATTTTTCTAAGATGCATACTTTTGGACTCGAGTGGCCGATTGAAGTGTTCTCGGTATCGATGGGAAGTTGTGGAGACATCACATGCAATATTTTAGCAGCGAAGAGAACCCCGGTAGATATGTAAGCATAGACAGTAAGGCTTTCAGAGGTTTGATATCACCTTATTCTTCAGGTGTAAGAGAAAACTCCTGTAATTGTGAATGATCGGAATGTTTGGAATTATCCCTAGTGGGGTTAAGGATGTTGTTATTGTTGATACTGATTCTTGCGAGGGATTAGAGAGAAAGGGGACAAGGTTGCATACTAGAGATATGTTGTCCTTGTTGTTTCCCTGCTAATGTCCTCGTAATAGTGGAATCAGACTACTCCATTGAGTATTTGTGATGTGCCAATAACGGAATGGTAGCTATACTTCACTACCTGTGATAGTTATGATTTGTGTGTTATGCCCATTCGCGTTACCTCAAATGGTGAACGACGAGCGCTGTGCTCATGTCTTGAAATCAAGAGTGAGGATTATATTGCAAGTTAGTGTGGTTTGGATTGGTAATTTTGAGCTAGATTGTTTGCTAGCAAGAAAAACAAGTTTAGTTGTGTTTGATCGTTTAACCTTAAATAGTTAATCGGTGGACACATGACTTTTTGGAAACATTAGAGAATCCTACTTTCTGAACTATGAGTCCGTTTTAGTTTCTGTTTCAAGCGTCATGGGGAAAAAGTGTTGGATTTTCCTTTGAGTGTGTTTGGTAAACGGTAAATGATTTGAGTTCGGGATTGGCGACTCGATGGCTATTGTAAGTTTTGTAACATGACTGCATTGCTACTAATGGAGATCTTGTGTTAGCAGAAACCTCGAGTGAATAAAATCTTGTAAAGAGAATTGATATGATGCATCGTGGTCATGGTCTAAATGGTTAAGTCTAATTGGATAGATGGTTTCGAGTTTCGAATGGAATTGGAATTGTATTGGTTACGTTCGCAGCGGTACAACCCGGCATCCTTGTTATTGGAGAGTTTGGACCAATATTCTCATTTGTGTATTGGACAAGTGAATAGTTCTATCGTTGCATGTTCGCAAGTTCTTATTCTATTGGTTGGTGAGAATTCCGATGGATAAAGTGTTTTCTTCAATAACTATCAATACTTGGTATTTCTTGAGAATTCGTGGTATCTCCACTATTAGGTTTTCGAAGCATAGTGGAGGGAAACATATGAAAGACTTATGTCAGATTATGGGAAATTGAAGAGATTTATTTGTAAGTGTGGGGATAGGGAGTCTTTGACAACTTTTGTTATAACATTAGTAATTGGAAGATCTTGATAGGATGCTTTTGTTGGGAAATTGTACAAGGAAAGGATCTCGCCAAGATACCTTGTAGAGATTGTCAAGTGTTGAATGTCCCGGAATGAATCCGGAGTGTTATATTTTATGTTGTGATTCAATAAAATAAAATAATTAGCGTGGTATGTTTCTCCGAAGGAGAAATGAGACTAGGTGTTTGGCATGATACAACTGCTAAGTTGCGGAAATAGTAAGTTGGTAATTAACCCGATGTTCGAAACGAGCGTGTGAACATGGACACGAAGTTTGATTTCGTTGCAAAACAAGGACTTTGAGCCGCGAAGTTAGATTGGAATTTGGTTATGTCATAATGTGTAAGAGAATTAAGGATAAGAATGGATCTAAGACAGTTATGTGAACTATCGTTGCGGATTAGTAAAGGAAATTCGAGGACGAATTTCAATTCAAGGAGGGGAGGATGTAATACCCCGTATTTAATTAAATGCTCGGGATAATATTAATTAGGATAAATTAAGTATTATCTGACGCAGAGGCTTTACTAAATATTCGACTCGGAGATATTTTGGATATTCACAATTTAGACCCGTTAATAATACTAACTGATAAATAGAATTGTTTGTTTTAAAAGAAAGAAAGAAAAGTTTATAAGAAGGAAAAAGAAAAGAAGAAAGTTAGTAAGAGAAAGAAAAGACAAAGAAAGGAAAAGAGAAGAAAGAAAGAGAAGAGAAAAAGGGAGGAAGAAGAAGAAAACCCTAGAAGAGGGAAAGCTTGGAATCATCGCCTCTTCTTCGCCAAATCTTCGTCTTCACCAACCTCCTCGTCGATTGCAAGGTGGGTTCTTAGTTAGAAACCTTTTTCTTTGAGTTTGGTTGAAATTGTGAGTTTTAGGGTTTTGTAGAAAATCTAAGAATTGTTCGATTAAACGGTTAAAACTCGATTAAATGGAAGTATAAACACTAATATATGATGGTTAACATGTTTAGTATTGATTCCATGTATTGTTGGATGTGTAAGATGAGTTTAGAGTGGAAAATGGTGTTTCCCGTAACCCTGAGTTTGCTGGAAATCGCAGACCTCGCTCAGCGACCAGATGAAATTCTGCAGTAGAACACTGTTGATCTGGTATAGCTCGCTCATCGAGAGTTCCCGTGAGATTTTCGCTCAGTGAGCTGGGCCTCGCTCAGCGAGACCTGGGAGTTATGGAATTGTGTTTTAATTCATAACTTGTGATCCGGGTATTCCTTTTTAGTGATCCACATATCGATTCAAAGCTAAAAACATAAAATATCATGTGAAATCGAGAAATAATATTTTGAACCGACTTTTACCCGACTTTTCCAATTAACCATAATTATGTTAATTAAGGATTAATGGTACTAGTCTAATTGTGGAACATGCGTTAAGGGAGGAAAACGTATTTAAATCATGAAAATTGATTGAGAATGGAGACAATGAGATCATTGTGGGATTAGTTTAAGAAGATACTTAAACTAGAATTTTAGAGTTGTATGTTTACGAACTATATATCTTAAGGTATCATGAATGGAGGAAGAGTGAGGAAATCTTACCATAAACCAATAGTGTGGCCTAGTATCGTGACTAGAATTGTTAGATGGTATGATTTGTGAAATGCCTATTTTTACCTAGGTGGTTGCGAACCATTAGCGTGCTATACACTAGGCCTCCGTAATAGTCTTGTATAAGTCTTGAGGTGGGTATTACACTGAGCCCCACGGGAAGCAATGGTAAGTCTTGAGGTGGGTATTACACTGAGTCCCACGGGAAACAATGATAAGTCTTGAGGTGGGTATTACACTAAGTCCCACGGGAAGCAATGATAAGTCTTGAGGTGGGTATTACACTGAATCCCACGGGAAGCAATGATAAGTCTTGAGGTGGGTATTACACTGAGTCCCACGGGAAGCAATGATAAGTCTTGAAGTGGGTATTACACTGAGTCCCACGGGAAGCACGGTTTAAGCTCCAGGTGGGTATTACATTGAGTCCCACGTGAAGTGTCGAGAATGTTATATGGATATTCCATCTTGTTTTATTTCCTAATAGAGGAGTGACCTTAGGCTTGAGATGGGTGTTACAATCTTTCTCCTCTCTCTTTCTCCCTCTCCCATGTTTGGTTCTTCTTCTCCCCCAAAATTATGATTTTTTGAAATAAGACTAAATAGCTTCCTAAGGAATCTTCCATTTTACTCTTACTTTTATTACCTTCTCTAAGATAGCCCTTAATTCCGATTTAACTCTAATTTCTTGTGCTTACATCCTAATCCCTAAAAATTAAGAGACTAAGCATATCAACTTAGATTGGGGAATTACATCATCCCCTTTAAAATTAAATTTGTCCTCGAATTTAGGATCTTACCAGAAAAGGTGAAGGTATATCTCTCGCATCTCGAATTCTAGTTCCAAATAACTTCGTTCAAATGTCATTTTTCTCATAACACTTTTTCCAATGGTATCTTCTTGCTTTGACTGTATACATTTTATGAAAAATACGAAAGTCACAATTAAATAAATTATCGATATTAGACGCCCCTTGATAAATATAAGAATTTAAGTAATACTCAGATTTACAATCTTTTGATAAATGTGATTTTGTTTATAGGTTTTTTTTTAGTAAAGATACCCAATATCAAACTACATTTGTACATTGGCCTATTGATAAAAAATTATAAATCTTGATTCAAATCAGATAATATCGAAGTGATGTGGAATAAATTTAATTTAATTTTAATTGAAATAATTATCGATCATATTCTTTATTTATTTTTATATTTTATCTTGTATTTTAAAATTTTAATATCCAAGAAACATAAAAAAAAAGTTGTTATCCTTATTTTTGTAATAAGCCATTTGTCATCCTTAGCAAATATTCATTTCCATTTTTATTTTCCTTTTTGGGTGTTAATTTAATGAAAAGAAAAATATAATTAAAGCAATTAATTGTAAATGTAAAATATTGCTTTAGCAAAGAGTATGTTCTCCTCTATATAAGTTTGATAGAATTCTCATAAAAGTAATCTCACGATGTTTTATCCATATTTATTTATTTCTCAAAATATTTTAATTTTCTATTGAGCTAATAACTCTTTAATCATGTAGGAAATAATAATTCCAATGACTAAGGTTTACACAAACTTTGGTTCTGTCCTTAAGTCTGAAATTAACACATTGGAAGAAAAATTATCTCAAGTCAATTCAAATGGGGAGGTCCTAAATGGTTATTTGCTATCCCTTTTCCTCAATAATCATTGTAATAACTTACTAATTAAAAATAAATTGAGGTTAACAATTTGTTTGTGATTTGATGAAATTATTCAGTTGAGATGGATATGACGATCAATCAATAAATTGGAGCAGATGAAATTATCCAAAGAGGCAACTGAAGTAGAGTTCATTAGGAAGAAGAATTTCAGAGGCACAAATGAAATGCACCTTAATGTAGCAGTTTAAATATAAATATATTATGATATAATTATAAATAAGGGTTCAGTTATTATGTACATTATTAAATAATATAATATAATAAAAGTCACTATCATATGGAAATAAAAGAATAAATTTCTAACCTTTCATAAATGATCTTGATTTGTGAAATAACTTAAAAGTAAAATCACTTAGAACAATTATTCCATAAAGATGCTTTTGTTAAAGTATGTTTGAATTTATTTATTTGAACTAATCAATTATATCATTTTTGTAAATTTGTTGAGTTGAAATTATATAAACAAACTATAATCATCTAATGTTTATAATTGGTGGTGGAACCGTTTTTTTTTTAATCAGTAAGAAGTATATTGATAAACGAGTCTAAACAGCTCGAAATGATACAACAAAGAGCGAAAGCTAGCTCAGACAAAAAAAAAGACAAAAATTCTCTGCCAAATACTTCTATATCAAATACAACAATGGGTTTTTGTTGAAATCATATAAAGAGCATTTGGTATAGGAATTTTCACCTATGAGCAACCACCTCCACAATAAAATTTTAATCCTCCAAACAATATCTACGATATTCCAATTAGAATTACTAAATATAATATCGTTTCTAACGGACCAAATAATCCAACAATAAGCCAACCACATAAAATCTTGTCTAGCTTCCACAAAACCTTTCGACTTGCAAAAGTAATGCCACACCAAGAAATCTTCCTTGCAACTAGATCCTCCTTCAAAAGAATCGCCTACCCAATTGACCACTTCTAACCAAACTACTTTCGAAACTGAACAAGTCAAAAACAAGTGATTGATATTGTTTTAAAACATACTAGTAAATCGTTTGGGTCGGTTTAGACTGTCAACCGAAGGATAGGGTCCGATAAGATTATTAAATCTTAGTTACAATTGATCTAATAAATATCGGCATGATTCAAGGATTGATCTTTTTATATTTATATTTTTTAATTTTAAAATCCGATTTTATTAACAATTTTATTTTTAAAATATGATTTTTAAGCTTATTATTCTTATAGTAATATAACAAAAGAAAAATGAAATTATACTTCCACATTATATTCAGTATGAATTTCATTATTTAGGTTTATGTTAACTACAATTAAATTTTTATATTATTTTCAATAGAAAAACTCATTATTATTTTTAAGTGAAAGTCATGTTATTTTTATTTATAATTTTTTATTTTTCTAGTCTATATTATATATATATATATATATATATATATATATATTTTGTTCTGTACTGGGCCCTAGAGATTATATTGGGTCATGGCCCAATACGTCGAGCAGATGCTCATACGCTCGGGCAAGCATACTTGTTGGACGGGCGCAAACCACTTAACGGTTGGGCACATTTCATGAGTCGGACATACACTCTGTGAGACGGGCAGATAACAGGTCTTCCATTCCACTTGTCACATCACCCAACTGTCCCCTATTATCTCCTGAAAGATAGGGGCAGTTGGACCAAGGATCAGACCACTTGCTAGGTCTACACGCTCCTTACGCATACATTGTCAGTTCTCTATTGGGCCTCGCTGATCCAGCCCAAGGAAGATTTTTGGCCCAGCGCTGGGGACTCACTATAAATACCATTTTTCACTAAAAGGTCAGATATTCTGATTTAACTCTTCTGACTTACCATTTTCCGTACCTCGATTGACTTTGGCATCAGAGTGCCTTGCAGGTACACCCCTTCCATTCCATCCATCTTGCTGTTCACGTTCAATTGTTGGAAGGTCCTCCTGATCAGGTAAGATCAGTGGCGCCGTCTGTGGGAAACTAGTTGTCCCCTTCTTCCACAGCAGAAGATCAAAGCTCAAACTACCTTATCCTTCCAGTATGGCCGGAGAACACACCAGCGACCATCACCGTCCTCTCGTCGACTACACGACGGAGGACAATCTGAATTACCATGAAGCTGACCCCAGAGACGGGAAACCTTCCACCCTGTCTCCTGAACCTGATGATAATGGGATCCAGGAGCCTCAGCCTCAAAACCCGTCGGTCGCCCCGTTCCATCCTATCCCAATGCCCGTCGAAGGAGACGTCACCATGATTGCTATGGTGAACGCCCTTAACCAGACCAGCTCCATGCTCTACCAGCAGCATGAGAGAATCATGGCATTGTTTGTTGACCGACGGGAAGATCGACCCCAGCAAGAACGGACACAATAACGTCCAGAAGGCGCGAAGAAGCGGGGACGCTTCCCTCCGCGTCGAGGAAGACGCTCCCCCGAGCCCAAAAAGGGAAGGTCCAGGATTCACCATGAGACTAACCAGTCATGAGCCTCACCTAGACACGACCAAAGTCTTGGCAATAATGAGCTCTCCCCATTGAAAAGTGACGAGGAGGACCCACATTTCCCCCTCTCACGGGAAATTATGGAGGCACCACTCCCCAAGGGCATGGAGAAGCCCTCAAATCTGGCCATCTACGATGGGACCACTGACCCCGATGATCACGTCAACAACATTAACGTTATGCTCGACTACCGCAACGACATCACCGGGCATCTCAAGTGCAGACTATTTTCAATAACTCTCAGGAAAGGAGCCATGACCTGGTACAATAGCCTGACCCTAGAGTCCGTCACATCCTGGAGGGTCGTGAAATCCATTTTATGAGACATTTCATAGCTTCCCGACGCCATCCCAAGATTGAGGCGATCCTTGAAGCTATAATGCAAAGGTAGAATGAAACGCTGCGCTCGTACATCGAGCATTCAAACAAGAAGCCGTCGAGGTAGACACGACAGAACACATGAAGAAATACCTCCTCGAGAGAGGACTCTTGCCCGAAAGCGAACTAAGCAGGGCAGTCGGGATATAACCTCTCCGCACCCTGAACGGGCTCATGCATAAAGCCCAAGCTTACATTAGATATGAAGAAAAACATGTCGCCCACAATGCTCAAAGCAGTCGCAACACCGGGGAGACCGGCCATCCCAAGCGCGAGGACCCTAACACTCCCCACCGCAATGGAGATAGGCGGAGGGAGGAAAATCCCCGCGAGCCCTAGGAAGAAAGAGGACTCGCGGGCCGCTATAGCGAGTATACATTGTTGACAGCTCCCCACGAGTGCATCCTCGCCAAGTGCATCAGCTCTGATTTCAAACAGGGAAGGGTAAGGTTCCCCAAACCTTCTGCACCCAAGCCCCACACGGACAAATCCAAATAATGCAGGTTTCACAGAAGCCACAGGCACGTGACTGAAGACTGCATCCACCTGAAGGACGCAATTGAGATCTTGATTCAGGAGGGTCATCTCAAACAGTACACTAAAAGGAATGAAACTCCCAGGAATGAGGAGCAAGAAAAGAAGAGGCCTTGTGAGGACACACCGCCCTACGATTCGTCTTATCAAGTGGCCGTGTGCATATCACGCCCGGAGGACTTCCATCTCCCCGACTCGGGACCAGAAGGGCGACTCACAGCCATCAGTCTCTGGGAAGACTTCCAAACAGCCCTTGTTATATCAGGAGGGGGATGAACAGTGAAAACGCTTCCTTTTCCGTGAAACGCAAGTTTGATGAACTCCTACTGACCGCACCCAAGCAGATGGCCACACTGACAAAGTACCAAGGAAAGTCCAATTCAATATCTTTCTTCCTAGAGGAGTTGTCGGGAAGTTCCCCCAATTCCGGCATCCCTTTACTAATAAGAGCCAAGATGGCGCGCTTTGACGTTCGACGCATCCTGGTCGACCAAGGCAGTTCAGTAGACATCATGTATGTCCACCTATTTCAGACCCTCAAACTGGACAAGACTAATTTATCCCCGTACGTCGGATCCGACCTCCAGGGATTCAATGGGGCCAACACAAAGCCATGGGGTTATGTCGAGCTCCTGGTCACCTTCGGAGAGCAATAAACAGCTAGAGAAGTCAAGATCCAATTCCTGGGGATAGAGTGCCCCTCCCTTTACAACTGCATCCTCGACCGTCCAACCCTGATCGAATTAACTGTGGTCCCCTCAACCGTTCACTTGATGATGAAGTATTACACCAAGCTAGGCCGCGTAGTCACGGTCCACGGCGACATAAAGGCCGCTCGAAGATGTTATGATGATGCAGTAAAAGGAAAGGCCACAATTAACACCAAGAATAGCAAGAATCCCATGGTCGAAGAACAACCTCCCCCCTAGGGAATCAACACCATCGACCTCGATAGCCGTATCGGCGAGGACGACGCTGAAGTGCAGGGACCCACCAAAGGGAAAGCCCAACACATCCATTTCGCCTGGTCCCTGATGGAGAGTTCGAGCTCGTTCCTCTGGGCGACAACCCTGACAGAGCTGTGAAGATAGGCACGGGGCTTCCTGCTGAAACGAGGGAGCAGCTCGCAATCTGCCTCAAGGAGAACGCTGACCTCTTCGCATGGAACGTTGTAGAAATTCCTGGGATCGACCCTGAGGTCACTTGTCATCAGTTAGCTTTAGACCAGGCAGTTAAGCCCATAGCACAGCATAGGCGCAAACAGTCTCCTGAGAAAACGAAGGCTGCTAAGCAAGCTGTAAAAGACTTCTTAGAGGAAAATTTTATTTCTGAAGCCCAATACACAACCTGGCTCTCTAATGTAGTCCTCATTAAGAAAAATAATGGAAAATGGCGTATGTGTGTTGATTATACCGATCTTAATAGGGTTTGTCCCAAAGATGTCTTTCCTCTCCCTAATATAGATAAACTGGTCGACAACTCTGAAAGTTTCAAACTCTTGTCCTTCATGGACGCATATAGTGGATACAACCAAATTCATATGTCAGACGCTGACAAGAGACACACGGCCTTCATGACCCTGACGGGCAATTACTATTACAACGTAATGCCCTTCGGACTAAAGAACGTTGGGGCCACATATCAACGCATGATGAACAAAGTCTTCCAAGGAGAAATCAGGGACATGCTCGAAGTTTACATGGACGACATGATCGTAAAATCACACGAGGAGGTCGACCACGCGCGACACCTCCGCAAGGTTTTCGAGCAGGCGAGACAATGCAAAATGAGGTTTAACCCTGAAAAGTGCACATTCGGTGTCCGGGCAGGGAAGTACCTTGGATTCTATCTCACTGAGCGTGGGATTGAGGCCAACCCCGATAAATGTCGGGCGTTTTCGGAGTTCCCGACCCCAAAGATGAAAAAATCCATTCAGTCCCTCAACGGCATGCTCTCTTCCTTGTCCCGTTTCGTAGCCAAGTCCGCCCAACATACTTTACCTTTCAAACTGCTACGGAAAGAGGCAACCTTCAAGTGGACCAAAGAGTGCGAGCAGGCAATGCTTCACCTAAAGGAAGCACTCTCCGAGCCCCCGGTCCTGTCCCGACCACTGGAAAGGGAGACCATGTATCTATACCTATCCTTAGTAACCGAGGCCGTTAGTGACGTTCTCATCCGAGAAACCAGCGAAGGACAAAAGCCCATCTACTTCACGAGAAAAGCTCTCCAAGACCCCGAGCTCAGGTACAAACAGATCGAGAAGGCCGCGTTAGCCTTTATTAATGCCGCAAGGAGACTACGACACTACTTCCCTGCCCATACGATTAAAGTGAGAACCGATCAACCAATAAAACAACTCCTCGGTCGACCAGACATGGTTGGCCGAATGCTGAAGTGGTCGCTGGAACTCTCTAAATTTGACATCCAATACGAAAACAGGAAAGCTCTGAAAGCTCAGGTCCTGGCCGACTTTGTCGCAGAAATGACACATAGCCCGATACCAGCGGATGACGCCCACAAGTGGATGATCTTCGTCGACGTTGCCTCCAGTCCGGCGGGAGGCAGCGCAGGAATCATCCTTGAAAATGAGGACGGTATTCTGATCGAGGTCTCATTGGCATTAGCCTTCCCGACTTCCAACAACCAAGCCGAGTACGAAGCTTTCCTTGCAGGACTAAGATTAGCCGAAGACTTAGGGGTAAAGGAAGTGAAAATATCGACGGACTCTCAACTTGTAGCATCATAAGTACGAGGAGAATACCAAGCTAATAACGACAACCTCATCGAATACTTAGCCTTAGTGAGAGAAAAGCTCAAAAGATTCGAGAAATGGGAGGTCCAACACGTTCCACGCGAACACAACACACAGATTAACGTCCTATCCAAACTCGCGAGCACGAGAAAGAAGGGCGGAAACAAGTCGATAATTCAATAAATCCTTCTTCGGCCAAGTACTGAACGACCACCGCCTCCGCTCGAGGGAAACGTGATCGGTGACGATCATTGCTGGATGACACCCATCTACAACTACCTCACGAAGGACGAACTCCCCGCAGACCCTAAAGAGTCGGCCACAATCAAGAGGAAGGCATGCTCGTACGTCCTCCTCGAGGGAAAACTCTACCGAAAGGGATTCTCCATCTCGCTGCTCAAATGCGTCGAGGAGCAAAAGGTCCCTAACATATTGGGGGAAATACATCGGGGAATAAATGCCCAGCACCCCGGCTGAAGGTCACTGGCGCGCAAGGCCCTACGAGCAGGCTATTACTGGTCGACGATGCAGCACGACTTGAAGGAACACGTCAAAAAATGTGACAAGTGCCAAAGACACGCCGACATGCATCTCGCACCCCAACGAACTAAAAACGCTCCCCTCCCCATGGCCCTTCGCCTGGTGGGAGATGGACATCCTCGGCCCCTTCGTGACCGGTTCTTATCAAAACAGATACCTTATTGTAGGGGTGGACTACTTCACTAAGTGGATCATAGAAGAAGCCTTGGCCAAAATAACGGCACAGAACATTCTCCGATTCGTCAAACGGGACATCCTCGCACGCTTCGGCATACCCCAAGTCATCATCACCGCCAACGGAACACAGTTTACAGGCGGAGGATTCCAAGACTTTGTCGCCAGCTTAGGCACAAAATAACACTTCACGTCTGTCGAGCACCCTCAAACTAACGGGAAAGCTGAGGCAGCTGTCTCTCCCTAAGATTTGCATCCCGGTACAAGCGTGAATGGTCGGCGAAAGAAGGAATGAAATGAAGATGAATAGAGTCGCCAGCTAGGCATTTTTATCCCGAAGGAAAGGTAATGCTGCATAAACCTGGAAAGAGATGGATAAGACGGTTGCGAACCAGAGAAACTGAGAAAGGGGGTTGGTTACAACCTGGGAAGGTATTAGCACCCAGATTGTCCGCCGTACTCAAAGGGATCCACGCTTAAAAGATTGTATTTAAAGGGGTAATGTATGTGTTATCTGTGTGCAAAAGCTGGAAAAGAAATGTACAAGCGTCAGTGCAAAAAGGGGTGAATGCTCAGGAACTGAGGCTTAGGAAGAATGCTGAAAGAGGGGGACGGCAAGGAGACTTTTGTTCGATAACTGTTAAGTTATTCCTACGTATCCTCTTGTGCAATGAGGAAGTCAGAACACCGTAGTTCGACTCAAAGAGACTGAAAAGATAAATTGACTGGGAACTGCTTACTTGTCTATGCTCAAGTGTATGACTCGTCTGGCTCGAGTGCTAACTGTCTTGCATTAGACGGAAGAAGCAAGTACTCGTTTATGAATGAATGTGATGAGAAAAGAATCCCGAAGGAGACGATTATTGTTTTTGTTTTGTTTTCAGTTTTGTTATTATTTTTGGTGTTTTTCATAAGTTAATGAGCTTAAGCCTAAATCAAAGGTTTGTAAGCTCATTATATCCTCCCTGATTAGGGATAATGAACCTACTTAAGTATGAGATAAGCATCTCAACTTAACTACCATGATGATGTAGGATTAAGATCATTAACCTACTTGTGATTATTTAGATGTTTTTGGGTTTTTGTTTAGTGTTAAGTAATGAGTTTAATCTCTAATCATATATTAGTGGGCTCATTACACCATCCTAATATAAGGATAATAGATGAGAACACTTAAGCTGAGGAAGATACCTCAACTTAATCCATGGTTAGGGATTAAATTCATTATATAACAAGCCTTTATTAAGTGGATTTTAACTAAGGGATGATATTAAGAAGTGAATTTTATGGTTTGTAAGACAACTTTAGGGGGACTTGTCCATTAAACACTAGGGTTAGTCCTTCTTAACCATAAGGAAGAATTAGAACCCTAATGTAAGGCCCAAGTTACAAGATAAGTCTTGATGATTATTAAGATGATTTGATTAAGAGGTTTAAACAAATTAAAGGTTTAACACTTAGTATTAAAGTTATATATTCCATCCTAAGAGAAGGATGCATGCATAACCCTAATTCCAAAGTCCTAAAACTTTAAGAGTTTAGTCTCTGATTATTGAGATGAGAAGAGAGACTCAAGGAGACTCAAAGGTAAAAAGCTAAGGAGGACTAATCACAACCCTAATTATTATCATGCTAGGATATCCTATGTTTTTTAAGGCTTAGAGAAAGATCTTCAAGGAAGCCACCAATGGAAGAAGCAGATGGAAGGAGGAAGAAGCAGAAGAATAAGTTACTTACTTCATTGAAGAAGATAAGTAACTTAGAGAAAGAAAGTAAGAAAGATGGAACACAAGTGAACAATTTCACTTTAAAGACAAACAAAATCAAATGAATGAGATAGGAAGAAGTGAGAGGTGAAGGCAAATTCACCTCCCAAAATAACTTACCAAAACCTGAAAAGTTAGTATGAATGCATAAGGTATGAAGCATAAGGAAATGAAATGAAATGAAATGAAATGAGATGAAATGATCAAATTCAGAAGTTTTTATGCAATGTAAATGCCATGTAAGATGATACAAAGGCATACAAAATGCATATGTATGATCATACAAAGATGAGATGCAAATGGAAGCATGCTTTGAAGTTTGAAAACACATGAAAGTTAATGAAATGAAATGAATGCTAAACATGGAAAATGAATGAAGAAATGATCAATCATGGTTCTAACATGTCCTAAGATGTCTAAGATGACATATGAGTGCAAGAAATGCCATGGCAAGTTCATGTATTGATGCATATGCAAGGTGAATGCAAGTGAACATGAGAAATTAGGGTTATATGGAAGTATGAGATGCAAATGAGCAAAACAGAAGCATATGACATGATAAAAATTTGCAATCAAGCTCAAAGAAACCCTAATTCCATATTAGGTCATACCTCAAAGGAGAAGGTCAGAAGCCTAACCAATCAAAAGTTATGATTTTCCTAAGTTTTCTAGGGTTTTTAGGTGGTTCAAAGGGGAAAATGCAAATCAAATTGAAAATGAAAGATAAATTCATGAGGAAAAAGACCTATAAACTACATGCAATATGCAAAAAAGATCAACTTCAAACTCTTCTTGGTTAGGCAGAAATAATTTTTCAAAGTTAGGGTTTAAAAAAGGGATTTTTATGACCCTTAATTCAAAGAAAATTGGCAAACTATGATCAAACCTAAAAAGAAATTTGTGTGAAGAGTTTGAAAATGTTTCTAAATGCATTGGGATGTTTCATGATTTTTTTTGGTGAATTTTAGAAACCTAAATGTAATTTTAATTAATTAAAAGACTTTAATTAATTACAAATAATATTTAAATATTTTAAAAATACTTTTTTAATGCAAAAAATAAAATAAAAATTATTTTTGGAATGAGAAAAATATTTAAAGTCAGAATGAAAAAGAAAATATTTTTTTGATGCTTTTTGCTATTTTAAATAAATTATGCAAGAAAAATGAATTAAAATGAAATAAAAATGATTTAAAATGGAAGTATGTTGATCCTAAGGCCCAAATTCAAACTGGAAAAGGAGGGAGTTGACTGCGTGCGTCATCCAAGGACTGACATTTAAAGTGGCTAATTAACTGATTAAATTAATTAATTAAAATTAGGGTTTTAAGTGAAATGATCCTGGCCACTGAAACACGCGCTAACCTAAATCTAAGGGCTGAGATTCAAACTGAGGAGATTAGCTCTAATCCTAACTCTAATCACTTTCAGGTGACCAGAGCAAGCTCCGGTCATCTTCTCCGGCCACACCAAAACCTCAACTTCTTCCCTAGGCTAAATCAAACCTTCTAACTCTCCAAAAATGATCTACTAACCTCCCTTAACAAGAATCCATCATCAAAACACATTTATCATTCACAAAAATCATGATTCGAAGCAAATCGTGAAAACATTCAAATCTTTCAGAAGTTCGATACATGCACATTTCTCAACCATTTTTGAAAATAAACATATCAGGGTGATCAGCTAAGCATGTAGATTCATTTAGAAACTTAAATAGCAAGTTTTGGAAAAAAAGTTCATGAAGCTACCTGAGTTGAAGCTTTGCGTTCATGAGCTTTCTGGCCTCCCTCTTGGTCCAAATCCATCCCAATGATCTTCCTGATGATGAAGATAAGCTTAGAGCAAGCTTGTGATGGCCATTTTGAAGGTTTTGGTTCTGAGTATGCAGAAATCGTGTTTTGATTTGGTTGTGTTTTAGGCTATGGTGATGGGTGGGAAATGATCCTTAGGTCATGTGGAGATGATTGGTGAAAAAAGATTGAAGTTTCAGTGGTTTTGTGATGAGTTTCGAAGAGAGGAAGTTTTGAACAAATTTTGTGGATTCTGAGTTCTTGGATGATTCAGCCTCTTGTGTGTTATGAAATGGCTTGCATAATGTTTGATTAAGCCAATGGGATTGCTCAGATAGTTGTTGTGGCACAAGCTGATTGGTATGGGGTGTTTTGCAAAAAAGTAAAGATTTGTGTACTTGAGGTATGGGCCATGGAAATTCTAATTTCTTAGGGTGTCTATCCTCAGCAAGTTTCATGGAGAGCCATAGAATGGTTTTGATGCAGCTGGCACAAGTGGATGAGAGGATCCAATGCATTTTGCAATTCTTGAGAGTTTTGGCCCTTTTGTGATTTCTTGAAGTTCAAGTCATGGAAACACTTGGTTCAATGCACAATTCTGATGTTTAGAGGCTCAATTGACATATTGTGAAGTGTTTGTGTACATTTGAAGTCATTAGAATGCTTGAACATGCCAATTTGCAAAATCCCTCTTTGACACGAAACTTGAAATTATAGGATTTTTGCCAACTTTGAAAGGCCATATCTTGAGTTCTAGGATGAATCAATACATGTTCTTGTACTTTTTGAAAAGGGAAACACCTAATATACAACTTTCATGACCAATAATTTTTCATTTGAAGCATTTTTGGTTAAGAAAGAAGAGGTTGAAAAACTTTCCCAAAATGGAAAGTTTGCATTTCAAGTCATTTCCATTTTTGGCAAGTTTGCAATTGGCTCAAAATTCTTCAATCTTGTGACCTTCCAACCACTTCTAAGATCAAATAAAAATCATATAACTTCAATTTGATGAAAATACCCCTTTGGTTACATTGTTGGGGGCCTCAAATGCCTTGATTTTGAATTAACTTGCTCAAGAAGTTACCCAGTGAACAGATGACTTCCACAATGAGTTTCTTCATCAAACTTGGTACACATGATCCTTATGACATATTAAGAATATTAGAAACAAGAATGACCCAAAAATTTGGAGTTAAGGCCTCTGAAACCAAAACCCTAATTTTGTCATTTGTGTTGTGAAACCCTAGCTCTGCTTCCATGCCTTTGCCAGTTCTTGTGATCCCTTGACTTTCATGAACTTTGAGGAGCATAATATGATCATAGAACACACATGGACCCTCTTGGAAAGCTATGAGACCTTTGGGATGGCTCAGATGGATTCTTGGATTTCTCAGGTCACAAACCCTAGATGCAGATGAACTTGAACTTATGCAGTGAAGCAAAAATGCAATATGAGATAGTATGTCTATGTTAATGCAAACATGAAAGATCACAAGCCATGGTGTGATATGAGTAAGGGCAAATTTGGGGTGTTTACAGCAGCCAACAGGGTAATCCTACGTGGACTGAAACGCCGACTCGGCGAGGCGAAAAAGGTGTGGGTCGAGGAACTGCACAACGTCCTTTGGGCATATCGCACAACACCACATTCCACAATCGGGGAGACCCCGTTCAGATTAACGTACAACACCGAAGAAGTCATCCCGGTGGAGATTCGAGAACCGACGAGGTGCACAGAAGCACCCCTCGATGAGGAGCTGAACGAAGAAGCACTTCGAGCCGAGATGGACCTCATCGACGAAATCGCTCCGAGGAAGCCCATATGGAAATCTCCCTCAAACAAAAAAGAGCTTTGCGCCACGATGCAAAATTCATAAAAAGAGAGTTCCAGGTGGGCAGCTTGGTCCTCAGACGAAACCAGAAAAACCCACGAGAAGGCAAACTGGCCGCCAATTGGGAAGGCCCATATCGTGTCCGAGACAAGACGGGCAACTGGGCCTATTATCTGGAAAACCTACAAGGCGAAGAACTTGCTCGACCATGGAATTCAGAAAAACTTAGACAATACTATAGATAAAGACAATCCGGGGATACATAAAAGGTACGACCACAATCTTCACCACTAAACGAAAAAGGAGGACAATGACCATATGAGGCGAACACAACCCTACCCGACGTCGGATATCTCAAAACAAGCCCCAACGTCACAGTACCACGTCGGCAGGGCACCTAGCTCGCAATGGGAAGGCCTAAGCCCCGAGGTTAAGGTATCCAATCGCAACCCTAATCTCGACTCAGGGCGGACGTAAAACCCACCACCTCGTTGGTTCCCTAAACCGACGAGTCCAACTAGGTCGAGAGCAAAGAGTTCAAATATAAATACAGTCAAACAATCAAACACGGTGAAAATAACAAACAAGTAGATAAAAAAGACCAAAGTCAGCCACTAAAATTACATTAGGAAAGGCATGAAGGCCAATATTCAAACAAAAGGCACAAAGGCCAGTACATAAGTACAGGGCACACAAGCCAATACAAAGGCACGCAGGCCCGAAAAAGTCAAGAAAAAAGTCTCTGCCCGGAGCTACTCCTCACCACCCTCGTCATCATCCACCAACTCCTCCTTGGCGGCGAAAGGACAAATGATCTCACCGTCGGCCACACAGTAGTTGTGAGCCGACCCCTCAGTCACAAGCCCGAGATTCAAAACCTTGAGCTGTTCGGTAGCATTGTCAGGGTGCGGAGGGCCAACGCATCTTCAGTCTCATCGTCCCGAGGACGGACTGTACCTTCCAGCAGTACAACTCGGGAACGAAGTTGCACTTTTTCTTCGGCCACCTTCTTGAGCTCGACAACTTGATACTCTAAGCTTTGTTTCTCAGCCTTCAAGGTGTCCCGCTCGAGCTTCACCTCCTCCAGCTTCGACTTTAGTCCTTCTTGAAGCTAATGCTCCTCTTTATAGTCAGACAGGTCCTTGGACAACTTATCTTTCTTAGTCCGGGAAGCTTCAAGATCCTCCTCCAACGTAGATGTCGAGACAAAAGTCTCGGACAGAACCACGGCAGTTTCCATCACCCGGATGACAATAGCTAAATCCCCATCCAGATTTGTCCGTCTAGCGACCGCGTCCTAATTGAGAAGGGCCTTCGCCTCGGGCGCCGCCACCACGATGGAACCTTCGGACTTGAAGAAGTCCCGCTCCAAATAATAGGGAGGCAACAGGTAGCTCTTAGGTGCACTAGAGTCATTGCCACCCACGACCGCAGACCGAGCAAGAGACTCGTCCAGCCGCTTGTGTTTCAGAAGAAAAGAGGTGGAGGCCGGAAGGCTGTCCCGTATATGTATCGGGGAAGTTTGTTGGACGAAGGTTGGAGGAGATTTGGTGGTCGAGCTAGGGGTACCAGAACTGCCGACCCCGTGCTCGTTAGCTACCTCCTGAATGCGGGGCGCCACTTTCTTTTTCTTTTTAGGCACCCTGTCCGGCGCCCCGACCCGGTTGGCCAACTTCAAGACTCGTTCTCGGTGAGCGGGGCATTATTCATACAAAACAAAAACAACTAAACATCAGTTAACGGGCATAAAAACCAGGAAGGAGGGAAGAGCCAGAAGGACCTACGCAACAACTCCACGACATCCTCATCTGTGTCACACGCGAGCAGAGCCCTTGTATTTATGAGGCGCGTTTTGTGGATGGGCATCCCGGCGTTGTTGACATAGGGTTTGTCATGCCGGTCCATCCATACCGCCAAGCTAAAGCTCTGAATATACTCCATAGCCTATTGTAGGCCAGTGGATCCTCGACCCCCAAGCTCGAATATCTAACTCGGTAGTGGTTGCTCGACATGTTGAAATGGTCAGGCTTCCATCTCAAGGGGATCCTCGACATAAGCTTCTCCTCGCCACTGGATATTTGAGAGACACCCAGCTATGATGCCCCTTACGCCTGACCGCTGTAGATGGAAGATATGGAAGAAAAGGGGCAGTGTGCACCCGACCCCAAGAAATCGGCAAACTAATTTGAGCGCTCAGATGAAAGCAATGGCATTTTGATGCAACTGTGAAGGCGCCAACCTGAGCCACCTGAAGACCCCCATCTGGAAATCATTAAAAAGGAACCTAACCCTCGCTTCTCGGAAGGAAAATTCATACATGGTGAATTGCTTCCCCAGGAAACGATGGCATATCCGATCCGTTTCCCGAGAAGCAAGACATTGCCAGTTTGTTGTGTCCTCGAGGCCAATGTCCTCGACCACGACGTAAGCAGTCGTATCCTCATCCACAAAATATGACTCTTCTTCTAACGGCTCGTCCGCGACCCACGACGGGTAATTACGTCCAGACAAGGAGACGTGCTCGTTCCCCTCATCGGTCTCTCTCTCCTCGATTCGTCTTTGCTCAGTCGTACCTGAAAAGCAGAAATGAAAAGTGAATTCGACATCGCATCAAATCCACCCTTCCACCACAGTTCAAGTGAAAGGGCGAAGAGCTGAACGCCCCAAAATCCCACTAAACTACCCTAAAATCAACGAAGGGACTGTCCTCGAATCCACTCGAGCGCGTACAAAACCCTTAAAAATACCCTAGAAGATTAAGAGATTTTGCCCGACGAACGCATCGAACGCCCGCGATCTTCATCGACCATATGAAGATCCTGGCCGATTCATTCATACACAGATGAGTTTTACGCCCGTGTCATGCTAAAAGAGTGCGTGGGCGAACGCGCTAGGAAATCATTACCTAGTCCCCTAGGCCGGCACCGGCACAGGAAACAAAGCGACGCACCATTAATGCCTAAGACACGTGAGTCTAAGGAATACTGAACGACGTCAGGCAACCTCAGAGCACCCCGACTACCAAAAGATGTCCTCGACCCTGAGAACACCACGTGCCTGACGATTTGAATGACGTCCGGAGCAGCTGGAATATACCACATTTCGACACTAGCATATATTCGATGCCCAATATGGCTCCTCCCTCGACGAATATGTGCTTGACGCTTTATAAACTCGTCGCTCCGACTCAGAGACTCGACTTGGGGGGCTCCAGTTCTGGATCCCAGAGATTGTATTGGGTCATGACCAAATACGTCGAGCAGACGCCCATATGCTTGGGCAAGCATACTTGTTGGACGGGCGCAAACCACTTAACGGTCGGGCACATTTCATGAGTCGGGCATACACTCTGCGAGACACGCAGATAACAGGTCTTTCATTCCACTTGCCACATCACCCAACTGTCCCCCATTATCTCCTGAAAGATAGGGGCAGTTGGACCAAGGATCAGACCACTTGCTAGGTCTACACGCTCCTTACGCGTACCTTGACAGTTCTCCATTGGGCCTCGCTGATATAGCCCAAGAAAGAACCTTGGCCCAGCGCTGGGGGCTCACTATAAATACCTTTTTTCACTAAAGGGTCAGGTATTCTGATTTAACTCTTTTGACTTACCATTTTCCATACCTCGATTGACTTTGGCATCGGAGCGCCTTGCAGGTACACCTCCTTCATTCCATCCATCTTGTTGTTCACGTTCAATTGTTGATCAGGTAAGATCATATATATATATATATATATATATATATATATATATATATATATATATATATATATATATATATATATATATATATTATATTGTATATTAATTTATTAATTTATGGTAGTATTATAGCATATAATTTCTTTTCCTGTTTTTGTTAATATATAAGTATATATAAATTGTTATGTTAAGAAATTGAAATTTTATTTAAAATGGTTATTCAACTTAATTATATGAATATACTCATAAATATTTTTGATATATTTTTCATATATTTTATAGTTATGAAATTTATGACAAGAATTTTATTTAATAAATATTTTTCTAAAATTTATATAAATTGAATTAGAAGTCATCGGTTTGAATAATAACTCAGTGGTTAGACCACTAATTCAGTGATTCAAAAACTTGATTGGGTCGATGAAAATTGCGAGTTTTAAAACATTGGGTGGAACTAGAATCTTGTCGGAGTGCAAAAAATAATACTTCATCTGTCTCGCAATAGATGTTTTCTTTCTTATTTTTATTTGTCTCAAATTATTTGCCCTTTTAAAATACCAATGTAATAATAATTATTTTTTTCCATTAACTTACTCTTATTTATTGTATTTTAATTTATATAACTACTCCACTATCTATTATTAATAAGGTTATTTTAGTAAATTATTCATGTTTTATCATTGAAATCAATATAATTAATTATTATCTTAAAAATGTGAAAATCTCAAAAAAAGACACCTATTATGAGACAGAGGAAGTAATTCAAGTGACAAATATTTTTTTTTTTAAATGTCCATAGTGCTTATTTTCAAGTTCAATTGAACCCCTAAAAGAGGTGGCGTTTAGCCTGAACAAACAATTTCTGACCCATTATGAAGAACTTCCTTTTTTTTTACTCATATTAGCAGGTAATCAGATCATGTTAAAATAGTAATATTAATTATTTTTTATTATCTTTTCCATATTTTTTCGATTCATCAATACTCATTGATTTTATTCTATATTTTTTTCAACTAATCAAATACTTATCAACCATTCAACATCATTTTTCTTTGAATATTTTTAATCAATGATTAGTATCTTCATCATTTTTTATATTTTTATTATTTAATACTAATCAAAATACATATTCATCATATTTCTTCATCTTCTACATCATCAAGTTTCTTAAATATAAGTTTTTTGAATTTATTTCTTTCATTTCTTAAAAATCATTTTGTAATACCTCAAAATTTGCCCTCTTTCTTTTTGCCCTAACTGGCTTATCGCTTCGCGTTCACCTGCATATTCCATTAGGCCGTGGCAGTCGCAATCACGCATGTGCATTGAATTCATAAGGCATGAGGTCAAACATTTCTTGGTGACTCAAATTTCCCTATTCAAAGGTGATTCATCTGGCTAGTGCATTCGAGGTTAAGACAGAGGTTGATCTCCAAACATTAAGAGAATTTCCCTATTCAGAGGATTGTCGAGCTCCTGTTTCTTTCTTTATTCAGAGGTTTATTCAAAAGGGTTGAAGTTAACAAGATGAATTAAGAGTTTATTTCTCTTCAACATTTCAGACTGATCTTGTTGGTTATTCAAACAATAAAGTATGAATTAAGGTTTTTTCTAGGAGTGAATAGTTTTCCTTCATTGGTTTTCCTCAGAGATAAAGGTCTTAGTATGTTGGGATTCAGCTATCAATTTAAGTTGATTTGGGATTATTTTGCGGAAATATTTGTGCGCCCATGTTACTCCCAAGTGATTCGAGAAACATGGTTCGAGGCATTGGTTTTAGGATGCATCATAATGTCAAAGTTTTTGGTTCAAGTAATTTGATTCGAATTAAGGACGGAAAGGGCACAATTATGGTTTATTTGGATGGTGTTATTCAAATTTAAATTCAAGTCATCGATATCCATTTCAAATACAAACCCTTACCGTTTCCTTATCTATTTTTCGATTCAATTTAATTCATGTTAAACCGTTTCTTTTTCTTAAATCCAATTCTCATATTCTTTCCAAGCACGACGTCCAAGTCATTTGTAAAACCATTTGGCCACCTTTCTAAGCTCACATTTTCGAGTTTGTCATTATTGTTATCCTTATTCCATAAACCATAAAAGAAAAAAAACGGTCGTTCATTCATATGTTTGCCAAGCCCCACCTATTTTCCTTGTGGTCACAATTAAACTATCAAGGCCTTTGTATATATATATTCCAGTTTTATTTAATTTTTCTTTTTCTCAATTTATGTCAATGTTTTGAGTCCATTTTTTTTCCTTCTTTCCAAGCCCACTTACATTATGTTAGTTTTAACAATAAAGCATTAGAAAATAATAATGATACAAAATTTGATAAAAAACTCAGAACTAGAAAAGATGGTTTGAACCTCAAAGTCTTAGCATAGAAATTCTTCATGTACAAGAAAATTAAGTTCAGCAGAATAATATAATTGAGTTCAGTTATAAATACCAATACAGAAACAGTGGCAGAAAAAGGAATTCAGTTATATAACAACCAAAAAATCAGTTATAACTGAACTGATATAGCAGGAAAAAAAAAGAGAAAAAAGATAGAACAATTGAGAATCAATATCATTAACAAAAGCTCTCTTGAATCAGGCTTCATGCTGGAATCTCTTTCACTTCAGAATCTGAGCATCATCTTCAAGCCTTTTCTTTTAGTTTCAATCAACCACTCTCTTCTACCAATGGATTCACCAAAACCATCTTCAACTTTCAGCACTGAATAATCACCAATGATCTTTAGGTTCTTCGTCTATATCATCTTCAACCTGCAAACGAATCCACAAGCCACGAACATCAGCACAATTCGCGTTCAAATGCAATAATGGAACCAAAGTGTTGCTGTGTAGCAACCGTACCGACCGCGATACCATTCTCCTCTCAGCAAGAAGGTTGTTGCATCAACCTTGGTTTCAATCTCCCCTGAAAAACATTGAACCCAGCAAGAATTCTCCAACGACCTTCTCAGCATCACTAGTACCAACTCCTCGAGCTCTCAGCATCATCAACAAACATACGCTAAACTTCTTCAACTTGCATCAAGAGCAAGAAACCTGCAAAAAATTCGATCAACAACATCGCAACTCATCAACAACAATTTTACCAGAAGAAGAAGAAAAAGGTCAGTCAATTTGCATCAAGAACTCAGCGCAACTTCAAAGAGTCAGAGATGAAATTGGACTGAGAGCAAGACATGATTACGCATATACCTGAGCCGTAAAGCTTCGATTCAACTTCAAGAGACTTCGACGCGTGAGCTTCATCTCATTTCACCTTGACGACGACGCATTTTGGATTGATGATATCGGAGAAGGCGGAGACATTTCACCATCGAAAACTCTCCATCACCAATCTACAATAGACGCGAAATCAGAACAATTCAATGTCGTAGAAACAGAATCGAAGAAGAAGAGTTGAAATCAAACTCATACCTCTACGACGATGCGGTTCGACGAATTCACAGGGATTACACCACTACATCACCATCTTCATCAATTCAACGAAACAATGAGTTCTGTCATCATCTTCCAATCAAACCTGAAAGCAACCAAAGAATCTCACAATGACTTCGAATGGTGCTCAGAGGGATAGGATAAAGAAGACAGAGAACAATCGGAAATGAAGAAGATCAAAGCAAGAACGATACGGCTGTGTTCATGAAGACGGAGAGATTTTCGTCCGAGGAAGAAGGTGACGGGCTTGATGGCGGTGATGTGTTAGGGTTTCGGCGAGTTGTGTTCGTGAGAGAAAAGGGGTTATGTGGAACGACGGCGTTGTTGTATGAAGAATCCGACGATGGCCCGTGAAGAACAAGGTGACGGCGCCTCAAATGGGGAAGGAGAGTGTTTAGGGTTTTTCTGCTGATAATTTAGGTCAAGATTCCAACCCATTGGATTGGGCCTTCACCCCCAATTCAACTCATACTCCCCTCCCTGCGGTTCTCATGTTGTGTGGGCCTTGGGCCAGTTTCTTTTCACAACACCAGAATATTGTTCTTACTCCCCCTGTCTTCTTTAATTTCTTTGTTTAGAATATTGCTAAATATATTTTTTTTGGTAAAAAAATGATGATTAAGTAATTTTTCTTGTTGAACCATTTTGTGGATGAATATTTTTATCCACCATTTTTGTTATGAGTATTAATTAGATTTTTTTCTTTTGTTGTTGACAATTTTAATTATTTGATTAAGATTAATTGTAGAATAAATCTTGATAATTGGTGGTGGATTTTTGTTAATTATCATAGTGATTATAGCTTGGAAATTTTAATTAGGATTTTAGTAAGAATTTTAATTGTTGGTTTTGAACTACTCTTGGATGAGTATTCATGTGGTTTTGTTGATCGATAATACATTGATTTCGATTATGGCCAAAGCTTCATAAAGAGAACATGGATGATAAGCATTTATTTTGCTTATGGAGACTTCAAGACCTTGCTTAAGGATTTTTTCGGATTTCTTTTATGAAGAATCGACATTTTATTCAAGTAAGTGACTTTGAGCTTTAACGGCTTTTAAGCATCATTCTAGTCGTATGCGGCTTAGGACCATTTAATTTAAGGTGCATCTGAGCCCTCCCACCTGAGGCATTGGTTATATTTATGAGTTATGATGATATGCATCGATTTCGGAACTTAGGGATTAGGTTAAGAACCATTAGGATCATTTCCTTTCACTTTCCCTTAAAATCCAATTTTTCACCCATTTCGTCGCATTTATTAAAAATAGTTTTAGGTGTGATAAAATTCTGTAAAAATTCATGAGTGATCCTCACCCTCTTAATTAATTTGTCATATTTTTTATTTCCAGATTTGGGTGGTTTCAATATGTTATTTGGATTTTAGTTCACAAGCTGTCCCAAAAAGGAAGGTTTTGGTATAAGGGACCGAAATCGATTTTTCCTCATAGGTGTGAAACCTATTTTTTGTATATGATTAAGCACTGTAATTTGTGACATTTTAATGTTCATTAGGTTTTTTTTCATAATTTTTAGTGCCCTTTTTGATCCACTTTGTGGAGTTGTTTTTGATGATCATGTTTTGGTTACCTTGCTAGTCAAGGAGTTGTTTTGGCACTTTGGTGCATAATTTTATGAAATCCTTTTGGACAATGTGAGATAATGATGTTATTATTCCAGGGATTTAATTTCATAATTTTTCAAGGCTTTTTGCTATTTTTCCATGTCACCTAGATCCTAGGTTGATTCATGTGTTTATGTGTAGCGTAACTTAAGTGTTAAGAAGGCATTCATGCCATTTGATTGAGAAACTTTTTGGAAGCTTTCATGAGTTGATTATAGGTCATTTTTATGTCCTTAATTCTAGTTATAGTCCACTTTTTGAACCATACTCATTTGGTTTGTTTTAGTGTTTCAAATTGCATACTTATGTGGACTAGTTTAACTTAAATAAGTTGCTAATCTCTTCTCATGTTTAACTGGAATTATGTGAAAGTCATCAATGCCTATTCATGCATTCTCATTGCATATCATATCTTGTATGCTACTGACCCATAATCATTTCATGCATATTCACATGCCATACTTCATTAGCTTTCATCATGTGCGACCTTATGCGATGTTTATTCCATTTCATCTCACATATTCTTATTATTGCTCCATATGCCTAATCCATTGCATCCATGATTGTATACTCATTCATCCATCTTCATAAGCATTCACTACTGACTTTGATGTTCATTTCATGTACTAATTCATGTTTGTAAGCCATATGCATTCATACTTCACCCATGAACCCTAACTTGCATTTAGGTGAACTTAGGTGAACTTTTTGTACATAGTTGGACATAGTTTGATCTTGTGAGGTATCCTAGCATCCTTAGGGACCTATATCATGTAGCTACTGACTTTAGAAGTTATGTAACCTTTAGGTACCTTCACCTTTAGACTTAGGTCTTATTTTGAACCCTAGTTCCATTCTAGGGCGTTTATGGTATTTATTCGCTTTCATGCTTCGATTTTACTTCCAATATGCATTGTCATGCTAACTTTTGTTTTGTAGGGGGGAAGATTGAGGTAAGCATTACTTCATTCTCATCTCTTATGCATTTTAATTTTTGTTTGTCTTAGCACTTTGTGCTTTGTTCATAGGTTCCCTTTTGTTCTTTAGAAACAACTTAACTTCCTTAGGAAGTAAGTTAGTTTCTAGCTCTCTTTTTCTTCTTTTCCTTTTTCTTTCTTAGGATTAGAATACCTCATTAACCATAGGATCTCCCTTGTAAATAAATCAATAAAAATTAGGGTGTGTCTTAGTTCCCATTAGATTTTTCCTTTTCCAACTTGAGTCATTCTTTCTCATCTCATAAAGAAAAGCAATAAAACACTTAATAAAAACCGAACAATCTTGTACGACACGAGACTTTGTTGCGGAGTGTTTATACGCGTCCTGTTTCGGGGCGAGGTGTAAATACTTCCCGCGATGGATAAGTCTTAGTACAAGACAGTTCACAAACAAATTCAAAATACTTCTTATAAAAGCCAAAAACACACAATAACAAGCGACTATCCTGCGGGAACTTCTCTTCTCATCTCATTCATTCATAACGCGAACTCGCGACGACTTGTCTCGCATGCAAGACGGTTAACGCACTCGTACCAGACGAGCCTGTAACACCTGAGCATAGACATACGCAGTTCCAGCTGTAAAAAACACAAACAAATAGTTCCCGCCTAGGTTAGGGGAACTACGGCGTCTCTGATCCTCATTATCCTGATGAGGTACGTAGGCAGTGGGGTAGGGCCCGTTCGAGCACATTCTTTATTTTCCCTACATTTCCCCATTTCTTTCCATTTTCTTATTTCAGTTTCTTTTCTCATTTCATTTCCATTCCAGTTAGCGGTTTTATTCAGCAGCAGTTATTTTTTCACACCCTTTGAAACAAAACAAGCAAGCGTGGATCCCGTCGGGTACGACGGACGATCTGGGGTGCTAATACCTTCCCAGGTCGTAACCGACTCCCGAATCCAGATCTTTGGTTCGCAAGGCCTTGTCCTTTCCTTCTTCCTCAGGTTTGTGCAACATTACCTTTCCCATTCATTCGGGATAAAAATGTCTGGCTGGCGACTCTACCTTTTCCGCGCCACTTTCGCGTTTGTACTAGGATGAAAATCCCGGGAGCGACAGCTGGCGACTCTGCTGGGGAGAAACCTGATTCTTCCGGTTTCCCTTGTAGAGTCAATCCTAGCGCCTGTTTGGTTTTGTTTCTTTGGGTGTTTATCTGTTTGATGCTGAGTGCTTTAGTTTAGCTTTACTGTTTACATTTACAGTTTTATTTTACAGCTTTACTTTATCGCATTTATTTATCGCTTTCAGTATTTTATTTTCCATGCATCATATTATACTGGACTGTCTGGCTGTGCTGGTTTTCATTTTTTCTGTGGGTGGGAGTTACTGTGAGATAAGCCAAATACCCGGCTTGAGTGCACCATAGGATTAGCGTGGACACATTGTGCTCGCATGGTTACATGATGAGTGGTGATGTGTTCCACACCCAGGTTGCGACTGTCTTGGGACTATTCTGTGTGGGGGTTCTTCCCCACTTCAGGGTACAACCTTGATGGTTATGTGCAGCTGGGGACCGATCATTGAGAACCTTAGTGGAAACACCCCTCTCCAGTGATGACAGTGGCAGACCACATTTGTTGGCAAACCCACTCGCATCCGAGGGTCCATTGGGAACTCGCATAGGATGGCCTGGTTCTCTCATAGGAACCCAGTCAAGGCAAACTGTTCGTATGACGATAGTATTGTACCCTTCGGGATGAATGTACTATTGTTTCTCGATTCAGTGCTTGAAGTTGGGGACCGATGAGGGATGCTTGTTTCCTTGGACTCAGCTGAGGCCTCCCTGAGTAGTACATAATGCCAAACTGATTCCCTGATTTGGTCATGAGCCATTTCTCGGAAATGGTGAACGTATTATTGCTATTCGGTTTTGAGAGTCCGTGATGTTGACCCGAGTAGCACACCCGTGAGATTGGGAGGGGTTTACAGGTTTGCAGGAACCCTAAACTTCAACATACCCGCTTTGCCAGTGTTGTTTTATGATATTATCTGGTGCTATATGGTTCTTTGATTCTGAGATCCGGGATTTCTATTCAGAGAGATTGTTACCGTGATTACCATAGTGACCCTGATATTGTGACTGTTATTATGACTCTCCACAGACACTTGGCTCGTTGTCCAGCTTCAACACCATCAGTGACTATTCTATTATGTGATCTAGTTCTACAGTTATTGGGTTCTCAGTTATAGGGTTCTATACAGAAATGGTGCTGCTATTGTGGTTCTATACAGACAGTTGGTTCACTGCTCAACACCGGCACCAACATCAGACCATTGATCACATGCCTGTTGCATACATGACATTATATCATTCTAGCATACATGTTCAGTTATTTCCGAGGATCACATATCTGAATCATGCCATTGGACTTTGTCTGTGTCAAAACTTGAATCAAAGCAGTTAGATTCCTCAGAAATAATTGAACATGGCATTTGCATACATCCTTGCATTCTTGACAGGTGTTCAGAGACAAATTCTTTTCCTGACTTGATTTCTCATCAGAATGGACAACTTGAATCACATTCATCAAGGTATGTATTTGAAGCAACTCCGGGCGGAGGTAATCGAAGGAAGACCCAGCTGAGGCCATTCAGGACAGAGGTGTAAACCTTACTTCAGAATCAGAAACTATTGAAAGAAGAAGTCAACCAGATGAAGACTCAGATGAGCTTGGTTATGGAAATTCTGAACGAAGCTATTTTCATCCCTATTGAGGGGAACTACGCTGCTCTGATTCTCCATTAGTCAATGGAGATACGTAGGCAGGAGATCGTGCAAGATCTTTCCGAGCAACCTTATTTATTAACTTCATTTATCAACCTCTTCCCCCCAGATGTCGTTTGTCAGCATCCAACCTGAGCTTCCCAAGAGAATCCTAGGGGCAGAGAATGCGGGTAAAGGCCAAAAAACTTGAGAAGAAGTTTGATCATATTCTGATGACGTACGTGCAATAAGTTTCCTCATTTATGCATATTTGGAGTGGTCGAGCTAACTGCATCAGGATCGTCTCCGACAAAGCTTCCTTTGGGGTTTCAATGCCAAGTATGATTACCATTCTGGGGCACCTGGCCTTTTAATTGAAGATTGCAAGTCTTTCAGAGGCAAAGGTAAAAACAAGGTCGCGAATTTGATTGAGTAAACATCCAGACTACTGACTGCTGAAAGTCTCCGAGAGCAATAAGTCCAGATGGAGTCAAGTCTCCTCAATGACGGCAATGTTCAGCTTCTTTACTGCATTTTCATTTGTAGTTTATATTGTTTGTTTAAACATTTGTATGCATGCATGAAATTTATTTGTTTTTGAATGATAACCATAATAAAATGCACATGTTTCTCTTGAAGTAATCCATTCGTATTCACTCTTGATTTTGTGTATGTGCATTGCAATACCAACTATTGTGCTTAAACTCTATCAGGGAGGATGACGAAATGAAAACGCAAAAACACTCTAATTGTGCGCTTTTGAGAAAGACCCTGTTGACGATGTACAGGCATTGTTTCAAATCCTAAACACCGAAGATATAAGGGAGATAGACCCTCGCCGACCCATTTGAGCCTTGAAGTAGGAGTTTATTTTCTCATGAAAAAAAAAACCTTGCATTTAACCCAGGGGCAGGGTAGGCGTCAGTTAGTTTGACCGAGCGTTCAAATTTCAAAAGGAGTGCACACATGAGGATCCATTACCTTTCGTTGTACCAAATCAAGAGGTCCAATGACCAGAAACCACAATGGTTATCCCAAGTAAGTGGTCCAAAGACCGGAAACCACATTGGTTATTACTCATTGACCATAGAATGAGGCAGTCACGACCCTTTCAAAGCAATCGAGACAAACAGTGTCACACGATTTGTTCAAAAAAGAAGAAAAAAAGAAGGAGAAAGCCCGCTAAGTCGAAACTTGAAAACAAGCGACTTAGGCAAAAATTAGGGCATCCCGCTGGACTTCACAATCAAAGGTTCACAAGAATCAGTCCAGGCAAAAGTTAGGGATAAGAAAAATAATGCAAAAGCGAAAGACGAAAAGGATTACACCAGAAAGATCCTTGAACAAGAGCAAAGTCGTGTGATACAGACACGAAAGACAAAGGTGTGACTGACTCCAAATGACAACCTGAGTGGTGCTTAAACCGTTAGTGTAATTGGTTCCTCAATCATCACAAAACCCCTTTTCGAAAGGTGAGCGCTTGTGCTAAACTAGCTGAAAATAGGAATGAAGAACATCACGAAGATGGGTGGGCACAAATAAATTTCGAGCCTATATCCTTTGTTTCTATAACCGCGAACCAGGCCACGATACAACCCTTAAAAGTCCTAACTGAAACAGGGTTATTTTTGAGAGCGTACTACCACGAGATCGCGTTCCTGACTCCTATGAGTTGTGCTAAAAGTTCTTTGTTGGTGTTGCACGTGCATGTTTTCATTCATCAAAAATTAATGTCGTATCTTAACCAGTGATCCGCTCACAAAGGTTTGCGACATCTTTTTCAGTAAAACTTCAAAATTAACATGTGTGTTGCATTAGAATTTTCATTCTTAAAATAAACATTTTCTGCTTGCATACATTTGTTTGGCATCATAAAAGTCCATGTATGGAATCTCAGTCCAGAAGCTTAATCTTGCCGAGTTGAGAAGTCTGAAAATTCCAAAGGACAATCTGTCGAGGTGCACTTTTTAAGAAAACTCCATCGAGTAGGGACTTTCCCAACATTCCTGGTAAGAGCCAACTAATCCGGGGCAATCATGTCGAGCAATCTCTTCAAAATTTAGCCATGTTGGGGCAATCAATTCGAGATTCAAATCTCTCAAAGAGACATCAGGCGGAAGCATTATTCAAATTTCAGCCAAACTGGGGCAATCACTTCGAGATCCAATCTCTCGAAGAATAGTTGATCTGGGTGTTTTCTTCAAAGCAGTCATTCAGAGGTGATCACTTCAAGACTTGTACTGGGGCAGGCCACCCCAAAAGCACTGGAAGTTACTTTCTCCTGAAGACAGTTAATCAGAAGCACCTACCCGAGGTTTAAAATACTAGGACACACTATCTCATAGCGATATGAGGTTTTTCCTGAATCCTCGCGAAGAAAATTCTTGCACAGACCATGCAGTCTGGGGCAGTTATTTCGAGATCCAACGAATCTCTCCAAGAGTTTGAAGACACTGAGGCATTTTATATGTCATGTTTTCTGTAAAATCCTCTTGAGACATTTTCTTCCGATGGACCTTATTCTGAGGCGAGTTGAAAATTTCAGAGAACCTTTGTTCAATCATGATTAGTTGACGATCTATCAACCCAGAGGCTGGAAGCGAAGCCATTGTCAGCACAATACTTCAAGAGTTATTTCATCAGCTAGCTTCATTGATCAAAATTCCTTAGCAAGTCTCATTAGACAATCCCTTCTCCAGTAGTGCGGCAAATGGAAGATTACTTTTGGAGCAGAAGGATATCATCGTCTCTCATCCCCAACATGAGACACTTTACATCTCTCATTCCCAACATGAGAGGATTTATCTCTTATCCCCAGCATGTGGTAGCTTGAGCTTTTATCTTCAGCAGGAAGCTTTATCATTGATATCACCCGTCATCCCCAGTAATGTGGAAGTTGAAATCTCTCAATAAGGTAGCAGAAAGTGGGTATCATCCCCAAGCAGAAGTTTCCCTTCAGACAGGGGCAATTCTCAGCAGCATAAGGAGTGTTTTGCCTCCCCAGCAGTATCATGCCTTTGGTTCCCCACCAGAGTTCAAGAAGGGTCCATCTCCAGCAGGGTCTTGGCGTTCTAATCCCCAAGTCCAATTTATTTTTGGCAGTGACGGCATTTCAGAGTCGGTGCATCATTGACAATCTTCCCCGCAGAGTTGTCTTTTCCTCACACGGATCAATCAGATCAATGCAGTGATCATCGTTTCTCCCCAGCCAAGCTATCTGGGATGCCTGCAGTCTCCTTATCCGGAGATCTTTTTGCATTGTCATTCGCATAATCATCATTGCGTCTGCATCTTCTAAAGCGTAGCATTTCCATTGTTATGGAGCATTACGCCATATATTCAAACATATGCATGCCAGCATGGGCCAGTTTTGAGGTATATTACATGAGACCTGTTATATCTCCCAACAGATTGATATGTTCCCCACAGAATGCAGCTTCATTTTCCCAGGATGGATGCTTCTACCAAGTTTTGTTGTTATCCCCCAATTGAGTATTGTTTCAGTACAACAATCTCATGTTTTCATGCCTCCGTTTCAGTACAACGGTCGCGTCTTGGGCTCTCGTTTAAGTACAACGATCCCATTTCTTTTCGAGTCTCCATTTAAGTACAATGGTCTCGTATTTGAGTCTTGTTTCAGTACAACAGTCTCATTTCTTTTCGCGTCTTCGTTTCAGTACAACGGCCGCATCTCAGGTTATCATTTAAGTACAATGATCCTGTTTGCTTGGGCTCTCGTTTAAGTACAACGATCCCATTTCATTCGAGTCTCCATTTAAGTACAATGGTCTCGTATTTGAGTCTTGTTTCAGTACAACAGTCTCATTCTTTCGCGTCTCCGTTTCAGTACAACGGTCGCATCTCAGGTTATCATTTAAGTACAATGATCCTGTTTTCTCGGGCTCTCGTTTAAGTACAACGATCCCATTCCTTTCGAGTCTCCATTTAAGTACAATGGTCTCGTATTTGAGTCTTGTTTCAGTACAACAGTCTCATTCTTTCGCGTCTCCGTTTCAGTACAACGGTCGCATCTCAGGTTATCATTTAAGTACAATGATCCTGTTTTGGGCTCTCGTTTAAGTACAACGATCCCGTTCCTTTCGAGTCTCCATTTAAGTACAATGGTTTCGTACTTGAGTTTTGTTTCAACAGTCTCATTTTTTTCGCGTCTCCATTCGAAGATGGTTTCGTGTTAGATCCGAGGATCTTTTGATTTGTCATTCGAGGATGGCATCTTTTTTTTTCAAGTCCTTCCGAGGTTGGTCTTGTTGTTGTGGCTATTATTCGAGGATAGTAGTTCACTGTTTGAGCTTATTGATCGAGGTCAGTTTGTCTCTTTTGCAAAGTTTGTCTGAGGTCAGCTTTGTGTTTGGTTATCAGTCGAGGCTGGTATACCTTTGTGTCTTCATTCGAGGATGGTTTCGTGTTGGATCCGAGGATCCCTTGTGAGTTGTCATTCGAGGATGGCATTCCTCCCAGCATATTTCCACCTGGTTCTATTTTCGCTACCTATTCAGAGGTCAAAACAAAAAAAGACATAAATAAATAAATGGGCAGATGGCATTTTCCATTACCCTCGGTGTGCAAATTTTCAGGTTTTATTCGAGTATTCAATCACTCCATACCTTGAACGCCTAAAAGCTGTTGCAATTATCCGTTCAGGTCTGCAGTTGATTGAATAGGGGCAGCTGTAATACCTCAAAATTTGCCCTCTTTCTTTTTGCCCTAACTGGCTTATCGCTTCGCGTTCACCTGCATATTCCATTAGGCCGTGGCAGTCGCAATCACGCATGTGCATTGAATTCATAAGGCATGAGGTCAAACATTTCTTGGTGACTCAAATTTCCCTATTCAAAGGTGATTCATCTGGCTAGTGCATTCGAGGTTAAGACAGAGGTTGATCTCCAAACATTAAGAGAATTTCCCTATTCAGAGGATTGTCGAGCTCCTGTTTCTTTCTTTATTCAGAGGTTTATTCAAAAGGGTTGAAGTTAACAAGATGAATTAAGAGTTTATTTCTCTTCAACATTTCAGACTGATCTTGTTGGTTATTCAAACAATAAAGTATGAATTAAGGTTTTTTCTAGGAGTGAATAGTTTTCCTTCATTGGTTTTCCTCAGAGATAAAGGTCTTAGTATGTTGGGATTCAGCTATCAATTTAAGTTGATTTGGGATTATTTTGCGGAAATATTTGTGCGCCCATGTTACTCCCAAGTGATTCGAGAAACATGGTTCGAGGCATTGGTTTTAGGATGCATCATAATGTCAAAGTTTTTGGTTCAAGTAATTTGATTCGAATTAAGGACGGAAAGGGCACAATTATGGTTTATTTGGATGGTGTTATTCAAATTTAAATTCAAGTCATCGATATCCATTTCAAATACAAACCCTTACCGTTTCCTTATCTATTTTTCGATTCAATTTAATTCATGTTAAACCGTTTCTTTTTCTTAAATCCAATTCTCATATTCTTTCCAAGCACGACGTCCAAGTCATTTGTAAAACCATTTGGCCACCTTTCTAAGCTCACATTTTCGAGTTTGTCATTATTGTTATCCTTATTCCATAAACCATAAAAGAAAAAAAACGGTCGTTCATTCATATGTTTGCCAAGCCCCACCTATTTTCCTTGTGGTCACAATTAAACTATCAAGGCCTTTGTATATATATATTCCAGTTTTATTTAATTTTTCTTTTTCTCAATTTATGTCAATGTTTTGAGTCCATTTTTTTTCCTTCTTTCCAAGCCCACTTACATTATGTTAGTTTTAACAATAAAGCATTAGAAAATAATAATGATACAAAATTTGATAAAAAACTCAGAACTAGAAAAGATGGTTTGAACCTCAAAGTCTTAGCATAGAAATTCTTCATGTACAAGAAAATTAAGTTCAGCAGAATAATATAATTGAGTTCAGTTATAAATACCAATACAGAAACAGTGGCAGAAAAAGGAATTCAGTTATATAACAACCAAAAAATCAGTTATAACTGAACTGATATAGCAGGAAAAAAAAAGAGAAAAAAGATAGAACAATTGAGAATCAATATCATTAACAAAAGCTCTCTTGAATCAGGCTTCATGCTGGAATCTCTTTCACTTCAGAATCTGAGCATCATCTTCAAGCCTTTTCTTTTAGTTTCAATCAACCACTCTCTTCTACCAATGGATTCACCAAAACCATCTTCAACTTTCAGCACTGAATAATCACCAATGATCTTTAGGTTCTTCGTCTATATCATCTTCAACCTGCAAACGAATCCACAAGCCACGAACATCAGCACAATTCGCGTTCAAATGCAATAATGGAACCAAAGTGTTGCTGTGTAGCAACCGTACCGACCGCGATACCATTCTCCTCTCAGCAAGAAGGTTGTTGCATCAACCTTGGTTTCAATCTCCCCTGAAAAACATTGAACCCAGCAAGAATTCTCCAACGACCTTCTCAGCATCACTAGTACCAACTCCTCGAGCTCTCAGCATCATCAACAAACATACGCTAAACTTCTTCAACTTGCATCAAGAGCAAGAAACCTGCAAAAAATTCGATCAACAACATCGCAACTCATCAACAACAATTTTACCAGAAGAAGAAGAAAAAGGTCAGTCAATTTGCATCAAGAACTCAGCGCAACTTCAAAGAGTCAGAGATGAAATTGGACTGAGAGCAAGACATGATTACGCATATACCTGAGCCGTAAAGCTTCGATTCAACTTCAAGAGACTTCGACGCGTGAGCTTCATCTCATTTCACCTTGACGACGACGCATTTTGGATTGATGATATCGGAGAAGGCGGAGACATTTCACCATCGAAAACTCTCCATCACCAATCTACAATAGACGCGAAATCAGAACAATTCAATGTCGTAGAAACAGAATCGAAGAAGAAGAGTTGAAATCAAACTCATACCTCTACGACGATGCGGTTCGACGAATTCACAGGGATTACACCACTACATCACCATCTTCATCAATTCAACGAAACAATGAGTTCTGTCATCATCTTCCAATCAAACCTGAAAGCAACCAAAGAATCTCACAATGACTTCGAATGGTGCTCAGAGGGATAGGATAAAGAAGACAGAGAACAATCGGAAATGAAGAAGATCAAAGCAAGAACGATACGGCTGTGTTCATGAAGACGGAGAGATTTTCGTCCGAGGAAGAAGGTGACGGGCTTGATGGCGGTGATGTGTTAGGGTTTCGGCGAGTTGTGTTCGTGAGAGAAAAGGGGTTATGTGGAACGACGGCGTTGTTGTATGAAGAATCCGACGATGGCCCGTGAAGAACAAGGTGACGGCGCCTCAAATGGGGAAGGAGAGTGTTTAGGGTTTTTCTGCTGATAATTTAGGTCAAGATTCCAACCCATTGGATTGGGCCTTCACCCCCAATTCAACTCATACTCCCCTCCCTGCGGTTCTCATGTTGTGTGGGCCTTGGGCCAGTTTCTTTTCACAACACCAGAATATTGTTCTTACTCCCCCTGTCTTCTTTAATTTCTTTGTTTAGAATATTGCTAAATATATTTTTTTTGGTAAAAAAATGATGATTAAGTAATTTTTCTTGTTGAACCATTTTGTGGATGAATATTTTTATCCACCATTTTTGTTATGAGTATTAATTAGATTTTTTTCTTTTGTTGTTGACAATTTTAATTATTTGATTAAGATTAATTGTAGAATAAATCTTGATAATTGGTGGTGGATTTTTGTTAATTATCATAGTGATTATAGCTTGGAAATTTTAATTAGGATTTTAGTAAGAATTTTAATTGTTGGTTTTGAACTACTCTTGGATGAGTATTCATGTGGTTTTGTTGATCGATAATACATTGATTTCGATTATGGCCAAAGCTTCATAAAGAGAACATGGATGATAAGCATTTATTTTGCTTATGGAGACTTCAAGACCTTGCTTAAGGATTTTTTCGGATTTCTTTTATGAAGAATCGACATTTTATTCAAGTAAGTGACTTTGAGCTTTAACGGCTTTTAAGCATCATTCTAGTCGTATGCGGCTTAGGACCATTTAATTTAAGGTGCATCTGAGCCCTCCCACCTGAGGCATTGGTTATATTTATGAGTTATGATGATATGCATCGATTTCGGAACTTAGGGATTAGGTTAAGAACCATTAGGATCATTTCCTTTCACTTTCCCTTAAAATCCAATTTTTCACCCATTTCGTCGCATTTATTAAAAATAGTTTTAGGTGTGATAAAATTCTGTAAAAATTCATGAGTGATCCTCACCCTCTTAATTAATTTGTCATATTTTTTATTTCCAGATTTGGGTGGTTTCAATATGTTATTTGGATTTTAGTTCACAAGCTGTCCCAAAAAGGAAGGTTTTGGTATAAGGGACCGAAATCGATTTTTCCTCATAGGTGTGAAACCTATTTTTTGTATATGATTAAGCACTGTAATTTGTGACATTTTAATGTTCATTAGGTTTTTTTTCATAATTTTTAGTGCCCTTTTTGATCCACTTTGTGGAGTTGTTTTTGATGATCATGTTTTGGTTACCTTGCTAGTCAAGGAGTTGTTTTGGCACTTTGGTGCATAATTTTATGAAATCCTTTTGGACAATGTGAGATAATGATGTTATTATTCCAGGGATTTAATTTCATAATTTTTCAAGGCTTTTTGCTATTTTTCCATGTCACCTAGATCCTAGGTTGATTCATGTGTTTATGTGTAGCGTAACTTAAGTGTTAAGAAGGCATTCATGCCATTTGATTGAGAAACTTTTTGGAAGCTTTCATGAGTTGATTATAGGTCATTTTTATGTCCTTAATTCTAGTTATAGTCCACTTTTTGAACCATACTCATTTGGTTTGTTTTAGTGTTTCAAATTGCATACTTATGTGGACTAGTTTAACTTAAATAAGTTGCTAATCTCTTCTCATGTTTAACTGGAATTATGTGAAAGTCATCAATGCCTATTCATGCATTCTCATTGCATATCATATCTTGTATGCTACTGACCCATAATCATTTCATGCATATTCACATGCCATACTTCATTAGCTTTCATCATGTGCGACCTTATGCGATGTTTATTCCATTTCATCTCACATATTCTTATTATTGCTCCATATGCCTAATCCATTGCATCCATGATTGTATACTCATTCATCCATCTTCATAAGCATTCACTACTGACTTTGATGTTCATTTCATGTACTAATTCATGTTTGTAAGCCATATGCATTCATACTTCACCCATGAACCCTAACTTGCATTTAGGTGAACTTAGGTGAACTTTTTGTACATAGTTGGACATAGTTTGATCTTGTGAGGTATCCTAGCATCCTTAGGGACCTATATCATGTAGCTACTGACTTTAGAAGTTATGTAACCTTTAGGTACCTTCACCTTTAGACTTAGGTCTTATTTTGAACCCTAGTTCCATTCTAGGGCGTTTATGGTATTTATTCGCTTTCATGCTTCGATTTTACTTCCAATATGCATTGTCATGCTAACTTTTGTTTTGTAGGGGGGAAGATTGAGGTAAGCATTACTTCATTCTCATCTCTTATGCATTTTAATTTTTGTTTGTCTTAGCACTTTGTGCTTTGTTCATAGGTTCCCTTTTGTTCTTTAGAAACAACTTAACTTCCTTAGGAAGTAAGTTAGTTTCTAGCTCTCTTTTTCTTCTTTTCCTTTTTCTTTCTTAGGATTAGAATACCTCATTAACCATAGGATCTCCCTTGTAAATAAATCAATAAAAATTAGGGTGTGTCTTAGTTCCCATTAGATTTTTCCTTTTCCAACTTGAGTCATTCTTTCTCATCTCATAAAGAAAAGCAATAAAACACTTAATAAAAACCGAACAATCTTGTACGACACGAGACTTTGTTGCGGAGTGTTTATACGCGTCCTGTTTCGGGGCGAGGTGTAAATACTTCCCGCGATGGATAAGTCTTAGTACAAGACAGTTCACAAACAAATTCAAAATACTTCTTATAAAAGCCAAAAACACACAATAACAAGCGACTATCCTGCGGGAACTTCTCTTCTCATCTCATTCATTCATAACGCGAACTCGCGACGACTTGTCTCGCATGCAAGACGGTTAACGCACTCGTACCAGACGAGCCTGTAACACCTGAGCATAGACATACGCAGTTCCAGCTGTAAAAAACACAAACAAATAGTTCCCGCCTAGGTTAGGGGAACTACGGCGTCTCTGATCCTCATTATCCTGATGAGGTACGTAGGCAGTGGGGTAGGGCCCGTTCGAGCACATTCTTTATTTTCCCTACATTTCCCCATTTCTTTCCATTTTCTTATTTCAGTTTCTTTTCTCATTTCATTTCCATTCCAGTTAGCGGTTTTATTCAGCAGCAGTTATTTTTTCACACCCTTTGAAACAAAACAAGCAAGCGTGGATCCCGTCGGGTACGACGGACGATCTGGGGTGCTAATACCTTCCCAGGTCGTAACCGACTCCCGAATCCAGATCTTTGGTTCGCAAGGCCTTGTCCTTTCCTTCTTCCTCAGGTTTGTGCAACATTACCTTTCCCATTCATTCGGGATAAAAATGTCTGGCTGGCGACTCTACCTTTTCCGCGCCACTTTCGCGTTTGTACTAGGATGAAAATCCCGGGAGCGACACATTTCAGCTTGAAGCTTTGAGTCAGTGTTTTATAATCCGGACCGTTCGACCCGATTGGACCAGTTAGACCTTGAACCGGAAAGTAGAGCGGTCTAGTAAAGTCATCTGACCATAGTTGCAATTAACCCAGTGAAAACCGGTGTGACCCAGTTTATTCACTGATCAGATCAGTGAACCATTGAGTTTCATGATCCGACGAATTGATATTTTTATACTTACTTTTTAACTTAACTAAAATTTTGATCATCCTATTTTTATTTTTCATAAATTTTGGTGTCTTTTCTAAAATCCTATTTTATTATTGTAGGTTTAGAAAAAACGATATTTCAGCTTATTTATAATAATGTTACAAAACAAAAATGAAAGTATATTTATAAATTAACAAAAAAAATTGAACAATAAATCATGATACAAAAGAAAAATGAAATTATATTTTCACTTTATTTTCAATATAAATATCATTATTTAAAATAAATAAAAAATTAAGTTAAAGATGAAAGATAGAATTAAATTTTCAAAAATAAAAATTACATTATTTTTATTAAATTTGTTATTTATAATTCTCATTATTAATTTTAAATAAAAGTCACATTATTTTTATTAATTTTTTATTTATAAATTTTTTATTTTCTACTCTATCTTTTATTTTTAATTATTTATATAGAACAGAATATTTGTTTATGTTCTATATTAGTTTATTAGTTTATGGTAGTATTATATCATACAATTATTTTTCTTATTTTTGTTAATTTATAAATATCAATAAATTGTTATATTTGGAAATTGAAAATTGTTAATTCATAGTTTTTTCCATATATTTTATAGTTTTGAAATTTATGTGAAGAATTTTATTTCATAAATATTTTTTTAATTTATATAAATTGAATTAGAAGTCATGCGGTTGAACTAGTGACTCATTGGTCTGACTACTAACTCAGTGATCCAATAACTTGACTGGGTCGACGATCAGTCCGGATTTTAAAACATTGCTTCGAGTCAAAAAGATATATTTCAAATCTCAATGCTTAATATCATTACTAAAAGGTATCAAAAACAAAGTAAGAAATACAAAAATTCATCGTGCCAAAATAGATCTCAAATCCAAAATTTCATCCATAAACTCACTGTTTTAAACCAACCAAGTAAACTTTTTCAAAAACTTGGAAAATGAACCAAAAATAGTGAAGATGAGATGAATGAATTTAAGTTTTTGGAGATTTTTGGAGATGATAAAAGATGAAGATGCTGGTGAATCTGGATTTTAGAGAGGATGAAAGATGACACTAATTGGGTTCCCACAAATCATACTTCAACTACTGCTACTGGACTTGGAAAATTCATCTATGCAATTGGTACCAAAACCATATTTAATTATGGTACTTTTTTTCTTTGACCAAACTGTGAAGCAAGCTGGTACTCTTGCTGTCAAACTTCCCATTGCATTTCCTTCTCTTATTTGTGGCATTATACTCAATCAACATCCTGAAATTCTATTGGGTACTAATACTGTGAACAAGAGGGAAACTTCCTTGTCTCTTCATTACAAGTTATTTGTAGGAAAACATGTCTCAAACATTGTTTCGACATCTTTAACTGCTGGAAGTTCTACCACCACCAAAGTTGGTGTCATTTCTGAATTGCTTGAGGCTTGTAAAGAAATGGATGAAGTCATTCGTATCAACGCTCCAAGGAAGTTGAAATATGAGGCATTAATCAGGTCTTTGAGGCTGGCTGCAGAACAACAAGGTGGTGATGGTGAGGAAACTGCTCATGAAAAGAAAAATGATGAGGACACTGATTCTGATGAGTCTGTTGAAGAAAGGGATTATGAATCTGATACTAGTGATGAAGATGGGACTTCTGCTTCAGATGAAGACAAGTGATAGTAATGATGGTGATTTTGGTCCTGGTGATGGAAATTTTTTTCTTATGTTTTTTTTGGGTTTTTCTTTCTGAATGTTTTGGCACTTCATGTGCTTGGCTTGTAATCTTGTACTCTACCTATGACTCAGATGTTTTGTTATCTTGGCACTTTTTGCTCTGGATGTTTTGTTCCTATCTAGCTTTGTTTATTGGTAGTTGTCTATATGGCTAAAAAAGGGGAGAGCTGTTAGATGTTTCATATAGGCTAAACTTGGTTTATGTGGGAAGTGTTGCCACTACAGGTTGAGATGCAGGTTGAACTTGGTTTGTGTGTGAAGTGTTGCCACTGCAGGTTGAGGATGAGTTTTTGTGTTCTACAGGTTGCACTGCAAAGGGGAGCAAGATTTATTTTTTTTGTTTTGGTTGGTTGTTTTGATGTGGTGCTGATAAGTGTGTTTCTGCTCCTGCTTTTTCTCTGATATGTTTGTTTTTGTGCTCAATTTGGGTTTTAGCCAAAATTTGCCAAAAGGGGAGTTTGTAGGTTCTTTTAATTGGCAATAATTTTGCTAAAAATGTTGCTGCAAATTGATGTCATACTTGATGTCTTAACAAGTGGATCTCATTGTCTGCAAGTGTATTTCTCAAATGTTGCAGGTTTTACTCGTAATGTCAAGACTGATGTTATGATATGTTTTTTTCTTCTGAACACTCAGTTCAGAATCTTGTGTCTTGTATGTTATGTGTTTTTAGAAATCCTTTGTGGGTCTTTGGTGAGTGATTGCTGGCGCATTTTTGGGTGGAGATTTGATCCATATTTGATCTGTTTGTTAAGGAAGTTCAGCTAATACTATTTTAGTGCCTTTGATTGTGGGAAATCGTGTTAATTAGGTTTAATATGATTGTATAGAAGGCCTAAGCCCATGAAGTCTGAGGTCTATTTAAAAGATGATGTAACCCTATTTTGAGGTGGAGAGAGAAAATATATTGAAGTCGTGTGCATTGTCTTAGGGTTTAGTCGTTTGTGTATTTCTTGTGAGCCAATCAATCATAACCGAGATGATTGACTTGGACTGAGTTTTATTGAGTTCTAATTTGTCCACTCTAAGCTTTTAAGCATGGGTATTTTTCTTTGTACTTGATTGAAGCTTTTAAACAGGATCAAGTTATGTCATTGAAATGTGTTCTTCTTTATTTTGTATTTGTGTTTTTATCACTGATGTGATTGAGGGGCTGTGAGGAGTATGTTATCTAAGTGTGACTTAGATAGAAATTACACAGGTAGAGACTAGATGAGAAAATTGTAAACTGAAGTTTGTTTGCTGAGAGTCTTTGAACTAATTCTGTTTAGGATATTTCCAACCTGGCTTGGTAGCCTACAGACGTTGGTATGTTTGCACCGAACTGGGTTAACAAATTCTCGTGTCCTTTACAATTGTTTACTCTCTTTTTATCTTGTTCATACTTTAATCATTGTTCAGATATTAGTGTCGTGACATCTCCTTCGACATCTCAGATACCAGAATTTCAGAGAATATGAAAATAGAAAAAAATAAAAAAACAAAAAAAAAACAAGGATTTGTGATTTTGAGGGTCAAATTCACTTAAAAGTCTCTTTTAAGTGAGTATTTTCTTAGAATTATTCATGAATTTATGGTAAAAATTAGGAGAAATTCGAAACAATAGCTTACATAGTGTCACCTGATAGGCTGTAATAATCACAACTATACTACAACCTTGAAAATCAACAAATAAAAACAAAATACTTAGTGTTTGATCATTTGAAGTCTTTTGGTTGTGTGCTTGAACATAAAAGTCTCTTGCTTGTGTGCTTGAGCATTGGAAGTCTTTTGCTTGTGTGCTTGAGCATTGAAGTCTCTTTCTTTATGTTTGAGCGTTGGACGTATCTTTCTTGCGTGCTTAACCAAATCGTAACCTTGTATGATTATAATGAAAATCTCTTGTAAGTACAACAGGACTAGATTGCTCTCGGTTTGTGAGAGGGACCTTGATAACTTAATGTGTATCACTTCTTTATTTCATTCCTTATACGCTTCATATCACTTACCTCTGATTCAAATTCTCTATACTTTTTCTTTAGAATATGACTAGATCTTTAAGAAGAAAGAAAAATTCTAACATAATTCAACTTCCCTTCTCATGTTTTTCTCACATTCAGTATCCTTTATTGCACTTGTATTGATAAAATAGTACATGTGTGTGTGTGTGTGTGTGGTATTCCTACAAAGGTAGGAAATATCATAGGCCTTAGTAGGTTTATAATAGTTAGGGTTTGTCTGCAGTGGTGAAAATCCTTGTATGGTGGTTTTACAATATTTATGGTAGTATGAAAGATCGACTCACGTGAGGTGAAAGGCTTTGTGTATTATGCGATATGTGGTTAAGTTATGATTTTACCTTTCTTCCAGTAAGGGAGAAGTATTTATAGAGACTATGGACCCTAGGGTTTAGGAAACTCTTTGAGCCAATAATAATTTCACCTTTACTAGGGAAAACTATTGACTACCTACTTTCCCAGAAGTCGTGGCCTTCTTATATTATTATCTGACTAAGTGTAGGGTAATAATACTATCCACATCCTTTGTCCCAAGGGAGAGCCCCTGCTATATGAAGATGTTGCTTGGGCGATGTCATGCTATGAGGGAACACCAAAGTTTCCCCTGTTTGAGACTCACAAATATAATACTGCATAGCCCCTCCAGAACGAAGGCTTGTAAATGGAAAAGTGTTTTAAAGCTTATTTTGGATTATGTTCCATAGTCTTGGACAAGCCTTTTGATAAGAGGCATGTTCAATATTTTGGGATATGAACCCTCTACAAGGGAGGCGAGCCCCTTAGTTGAAGGCATCCTTTTTAATAGTGGCGACATAATGTGGGAACAAAAGTTAGTGGGAGGTGAGTCACCCCTTCTTGTTTAAAAATATATATTTTAATGGGTATGCAATAAAATTCGGATATCACCGAAGATTTGTTGTAAACAATGTATTTTAATATTCTGTATAAATAGTGTAAATTAAAAAAAAATTATTCACCTCGATTTTCTTCATCACTGAGGTGATATTTAAAAGGAGAAAATAAAAAACCTCGATTTTACAATAAAACTGATGTGGTTAATAATCATATTTTACTATAAAACACTCGTTAAACAAATTTTACCCTAAGACTAACTCATATGTAGCTGCCCCAAAGAGAGAAAATATTCACCACCGTCTATTTTGATCACGAGTTACTACAACAAATCTCTCAAATGTATTGAAAGTGCAGAAAATAAAAATTCTCATTGGGAAACAAATCTCTAGCATCTTGCATGCGACCTAGACATGTAAGATGAAATTTCTCTTTGGGAAACAGATCTCTAACATCTTACATAGGACTTGGACATGAAAAATAATTTTTTTCATTAGGAAACAAATTTTACAATGTATTTTTAATATTGAGTGTAAACAATATATTAAAAAAAACAGTTTATTTACCTCGGTTGTCTTCATGGCTGAGGGGATAGTCATGCGTTTTTATACTATATTCCACGTCCTTAAAAAAATCTTTGTCGTCCATTTAATGTTTATAAACGCTCAAGAATATGCCATTAGTGATCGACGTGAAACCTAAGGGACATCCATTGTAAAAGCATGATGAATATTAAAAATTTAACCTAAATGAAACATGAAGCGCTTGAAACATAAAGACATTTGAAAAAGTTCTCTAAGATGGATTGCAGGAGAAAACAATTACTTGAGTTTAAGATTTGTTTTCTTAAATATTTATTTGAGCACAAAATCATATATTTGAATATTAATTTTATTTATCTAACCCTTATTTTGTTATGCTTTAAAATCAAATGTATGCAAGATTCGTAGAGAATAATCTTGCGCCCAACATTTGATCTTTCCCAAGTTTCAATAATTCGAATATCTAAAATCTAAATCTTTGGCGAATTTGATATTTATTTAGATCCCTAGGGAATTTTATTTTTATTTTAATATTTTGTGTAAACAATGTAATATTCTAGGTAAACAACGTAATATTCTTGGTAAACAATATATATATATTTTTTTAAATTAAAAATTTATCTTACCCTTCGGTTTTCAAGATAATCAGAGATGAAAGATACACTAGTTTTGAAAATAATAAAATTGTTGATGTTAGATTTCAAACTTATATGTATTTAACTTTACCTCTCAGTTTTAATTCCACCGAAGTGATAAGTGGCACATTTTCATGTCGCCCTTCGTTACCTCGCTTCTATAGCCGAGGTATTATGTATTTTGTGTTTGAAGTAAAAAGCACTTTTTGTAATAGTGCATGCAAGAAGATGATGTAGCTTTGAGTACAATCTTTCTCCTCTCTCTTTCTCCCTCTCCCATGTTTGGTTCTTCTTCTCCCCCAAAATTATGATCTTTTGAAATAAGACTAAATAGCTTCCTAAGGAATCTTCCATTTTACTCTTACTTTTATTACCTTCTCTAAGATAGTCCTTAATTCCGATTAACTCTAATTTCATGTGCTTACATCCTAATCCCTAAGAATTAAGAGACTAAGTGTTGCGGTGAGAATCGGATACCAAGCTATTAAGTGAGCTTGAATCGCAAAACATTTAATGTTCACCACCGACTTTAATTTAATCCAAAGGGAAAAGGGAAAAAGATCGTAAAAACCCTAAATGAGGAGAAACTAGGTTCGGGGGTTGATTATACCTAGGGAAGGTGTTAGCATCCTAAGCATCCGCAGTATCCTACGGGAACCTCTTGTTAATATCTGTGTTATTGTTGTTTATTGCTTGTTAAAATTATGGGAACCTAAGGTTTTTATTTCTAATGGTGCTCGCACAACATCGCATCGATGCCTACGTATCGGGTATAGAATCAGAGCACTCGTAGTTCTCCTAAGGATTAACGAACACTTGGTTACGCTCAAGGTTCGCGGGGGAGGTAAGTGTTATGGCAAACACTCACGTGACTTAACGAAGTCACCAAAAAGTTATAAAAGAAAAAAGCTAAGGACCTAATGGCTAAGGACCTAAGGATGAGGGACCTAATTGCTAAGGTCAAATGGAACTAGGGATTGCTAAACTTCCTATGACATTGAGTCAACTGCAGGAGTCTTTCCCTTTTGGATTGAAAAGCAAGTAAATAAAAAGGTGCAAGCTCCTAAGACTAGGCAAAGGTTGCTACTTGCAAAAAAAAGAATGGATAAAGTAAATGGAAAATGCAAAGTAAAAGCTTAGTAACTGGGCTATGGCTCGATATATGGATCGAGAATGCTGAGGTGGAAAACAAGCGTAGTGCATCAATTTGCTTAAGTTGAAAAGCTGTGCAGTGTAAGGAACTGTGCAGATGGCGATCGTAAACGACCGACTTACGTGTGTGAGTGTATGTGAAGTGAACTTGGCGTTGGACCAAGAATTTATTATCTTGAAAAGTTAAAATTAATATGGTGTAAAAGTGCGAGAAATAAATAATAAACAAATAAAGTGAAATAAATTATGAAATTGAATAAATTAAATTAAATAAACAAATGAATTAAATAGAATAAAAATAAATAAATGCATGGCCTCATATTGGTCACGATTAATCGAAAACGATTTATCGTGACCTTTGTCATATCATCGGCCCAAAATGAGAAAACAAATGACTCACTAATTAATTTTTTTTTTAAGACATTTTTTTCTAAAACAAAACAAAATTAAATAAATTAATAATAACAATAATAGTTCTTAAAAATATAAAAAAAACAAATAAATAAATTGAAAAAACAAAGAGGGGTGTATTGAGTGACTGTGTGTGTAGCTAGCCAAAATGTCGTTGCACTAGGCCCAAATCAACCAATTAACAAAATAAATGGAAAAACAAACAATAATAATAAAAACAAGCTGAGGAAAGTGTTGGAATAAAATAAAGGGGTGTGTAGTGAGGTATGCAGAACCCATAACGTGGGCTTAAGAGCCCTAAATCCAAATAAAAGAAAATATTATGATGAAAATAATCTAAAAAAAAAAAGAAAAACAAATAAAATGCAACAAGTCATTTTTTTATAAAACAAAAACAAAACTCAGAACATGTTTCCTCTTCTTCAACTCAAACACGATAAACAACGAAGACCCACCCTCCAAATCAATCACGAATCAAAACGTTTTTCGCTCATCTCACTCTCGCTCGTGCGTTTCTTGGTTCGCGATTTCTCTCTCCCAACCTCTCTTGGCGTAATTTCTCTCAGGTCACTCTCAATCTCTCTCAACGGTGATTTCTCAGCTTTCGGATTTACGGTTCAAAGGTTTAGTTCATTCATCTCAAGATCCGTGTTTCATGGTTGTTGACGGTTTACGGTTTGGGGTTCGGGTTGGTGATTTGGCGTTCTGAGTTGTTGATGGTGACCGGCGGAAATGAAGAAAGGGGGTTGTGGTGGTGGCGCAGCTCTCCCTCAGGATGTCTCGTCCTCGCTCACGACCTGCTCACGGATCCCTCGTTCGCTCTCAGACTCACAGCGGAGGACCGACGACATTGCTCTAGGTTTCGTTATGTTCACTCTTGCCGTTCAGATTTTTTCACTTCTTCTTCTATTGATTTCATCTCTGAAATTTCATTTTTGATTTTCTAGGTTTGTGATTTAGATTTGATAGAGGTTGTGATTGGTTTTGCCGTAAATGGAGGTACGGGTTTATGGAAATGGCGTGAAGTTTCGTCAATGGTGTGAGAAGGGTGATGATGGTCTGGAGTTTGTTGACGGCGGCCGGCCTGATGTGAAACGGTGGTGTGCCTCAAACGTTTATTTTCGTGACGGTTTTGGGTTTCTCGCGTTTCTAATTCGCGGTGGTTGGATGGGTTTTTTCGCGGTTAGCGTTTCTGAGTTCGATTCGGAGTGAAGGGTTGACAGAAGCTTTGCGGTGGCTTCGTGTTGTGGATTCTCAGATTCAGATATGGTTTGCGATTGGTGGGTCTGTGAGTTTGATGTTGGCTGCGGTTTGCTTTGTTGTTCCTCACAGATGGTGGTAGTGGGCGATTGGAAGTGTTTGCGGACGTTTTCGGTAAGGTGGTCGGGTTTGTACGGTCTGATTTGAAAAGAATGGTTGAAGGCTTGTTTTGAGTTGTTTTTGATGGTGAAGATGCGGTCAAAAAGGTATGGTTCGGTTTTTGCGTTTGGATTTGCTTCTGGTGGTTTTGGTTGGAGAGGCGGCTGATGGATAATGATGTTTTCGTGTTGGCCTCGGCTGGGATTTTTCAGGTATGAGTCAGCGGTTTGAAGGTGAAAACGATTTGGTTTTGAAGGATTTTTTTTGGTTGATTTTCTGAGTTAGTTTTGGTGTTTAGATGGTGGCTGGTTTGATGGAAAGTCAGGTTATGTGATGTTGTGAGCGACAAAAATCAAGGATTGAGAGGGTTGGTTCTGTATTGGTTTTGAAACAGGTTGATGGCGGAAAGGTCGAAGGCTACGGTTTCAATGGTGGATTGAAGGTAAGCGTTGGGTTTTACGGTTTTGGTGAGTTTGTTTGGCTCTGTTCTCATCCCTATTCTTCTCATATGCTTTGATTCAAAACTCGGTGATTTTTCAGGTGTTTCGATGGTGAGGGCAGCAGTGGTGAAGGCGATTGGAGAAGATGGTTTTTGGGTGATTTGGAACAATGTGTATCAGCTGTTTGGCTTTCGAACTTTGTGCGAAGAGGAAGGTTTGTGAGTTTGAGAGGTGAGTTTTTATGGTTGTTTCAGAGGTGGTTTTCGGGTGTTAATGGAGTGTAGATGTTGTTTTTCGGTTTGAAGGTTTTTGTATTGTTCATAATCTCTCTGTCTCTACTCTCTGTTTGATCTCTTTTTGATGCTTTTGGTTATTTTGGCTTGACAGTTTTTTGAAGTTTTTTTAAGATGAAATTTTGTTCTTTGTGTGCAGATTGAAATTGAAATGAAACTGAAAAAAAAGAAATTAACCATGGACAAAATGCTGAAAAGAAGTGAGGGGAAAGAGAACCATACCGACCCGAAAGTTATCGGGGTGAAGAATCCGCGATGGTAAGTGTTGCTCCCCTTCTGCTGGTGATTGATGATTGGTAGTGACTTTGTTGCTGAATTTTCTTGTTTTCTCCCCTTTTCTACTCCTTCTTTTTTTTTTGAGATTTTGGTTGCTGGATTTTTGGTGTTTTGGACTGTTTTGTGGGTAGTTTTTGTGCTGAGTTTGGTGTAATGAAGGCTGAGTTTGGGGTGCTTTTGTGAGTTATTTGGGCTGGATTTTTTTATGTTATGGAGCTGATTTGAGTGTGTTTGCTTTGAATATCACAGTGGTTTTTTTTTTGAACTGTTTTATATGGATGTGGCTGGATTTTTTTTGTAGTTTTTGTAGCTGTTTGGGTGGTGTTTGTAGAGCTGAATTTGTAGTGTTGTTAGATGCTGAACTGATGTTTTATGTGTGTTTTTATTGGCAGATTTGTGGCTGATTTTGTTGTCCTTGTTGCTTGCAATTGAAGGGTTGGAAGAAGGGAGACAAAGTCTGAATTGCTGTTGTGGGTGGAGTAGTGGAGCAGGGTGTTGGCTGCTGCAGGCCTGAGTTTTGGGGGCTGTTTTAGAGCTGTTGGTGGCTGAATTTTTTTGTAGTCTTGTGCTGAATTTTTTTATACAATTTTCTTTCTTTTTTCTATCATATATGTAATTGTAACAAAACAAATATTATGGAATAAATTTGATTATTTACATTATAATTTGAAATTGAAACTTGAAAAGAGAACTCTAAATTAGAATCTAAATGAAAAACTTAAATTAGAAATGAATTAAAAAGAAATAAACTTAAAATTGAAAATAACTCATAAACTTAAATAAATAACTTGGAAATAAAATTAATTTAGAACTTGAGAAATAAATTGGAATTTAGAAAATAAAAATGTGGATATGAATTAAAATGGAATAAACGGTTTAAAATTAAAATTTGAATTAGAAGTGAATAAAAAGGAATTAAACTTAAAATTGAAATAATTTAGAAACTTAAATAATTGAAATTAAAAATTAACTTTAGAATTTGAGAAATAAGTTTGGACTTTAGAAAATAAAAATGAATTGAAATTGACATTAGATTTAGAAATAACAACTTAAAAATGGAATAAAATTAAAAATTGAAGAATAGAAAATAAATTCAAAAATAAAACTCGAAAATGAAATAAAAAATTAATTTAAGAATGCGAACTTGAAAATGAAAAGAAATAACAAATAAATTTAGAAAAAATTGAAAATTGAGCTAAAGGTTAGAAATTGAAATTAAAATAAAATCTTAACATAGGAATTTACAAATAGAAACGAAAATGGAAATTTAAAAATTAAAAAAATGCGAAAATGAATTAAAAAGTCAATAAATAGATTAAATTAAAATGGAAGCTAGAAAATGAGAAGAAAACAAACAGAAAATAAATCGGGAAAAATCCCTGCTAAATGCGATGAATGTATGATTATGATATGAGCGATTAGGGGTAAAATTTGGGGTGTGACACTAAGCATATCAACTTAGATTGGGGAATTACATCCTCCCCTTTAAAATTAAATTTGTCCTCGAATTTAGGATCTTACCAGAAAAGGTGAAGGTAGATCTCTCGCATCTCGAATTTTAGTTCCAAATAACTTCGTTCAAATGTCATTTTTCTCATAACACTTTTTCCAATGGTATCTTCTTGCTTTGACTGTATACATTTTATGAAAAATACGAAAGTCACAATTAAATAAATTATCGATATTAGACGCCCCTTGATAAATATAAGAATTTAAATAATACTCAGATTTACAATCTTTTGATAAATGTGATTTTGTTTATAGGGTTCTTTTTTTAGTAAAGATACCCAATATCAAACTACATTTGTACGTTGGCCTATTGACAAAAGATTATAAATCTTGATTCAAATCAGATAATATCGAAGTGATGTGGAATAAATTTAATTTAATTTTAATTGAAATAATTATCGATCATATTCTTTATTTATTTTTATATTTTATCTTGTATTTTAAAATTTTAATATCCAAGAAACATAAAAAAAAAGTTGTTATCCTTATTTTTGTAATAAGCCATTTGTCATCCTTAGCAAATATTCATTTCCATTTTTATTTTCCTTTTTGGGTGTTAATTTAATGAAAAGAAAAATATAATTAAAGCAATTAATTGTAAATGTAAAATATTGCTTTAGCAAAGAGTATGTTCTCCTCTATATAAGTTTGATAGAATTCTCATTTGAGTACTCATCTTGTTATTATTGTAAGTACATATAGATCATCAAAATCTAGCAAACATAAGAAAATAATGTTTTTCTGAATTCTAAAATTGAGATTTAATTTCTTTCATCTTATTGTTTTTGTAGATGCTTTGAAGGAATTATGGAAGGATTATCTAGCTCAAACATAAATGAAAATGGAGTCCCAAATCCTCGTGAAGATGATCTAATTCTAGGTCATGAGACTAGAATGTGAGTTTAAATTTCATTCAAAGGTTTTTGCTATCTTAAATTTCATCGATTTCTTGCAAGAACACTCGTATTTTTCATAATCTACGTTTTTTGCTGACTTGTAGACGATTACAAAATAGAGGATACTCCAAAACCTATTGGCAGAAAAAGAAATGTCATATTAAAAGTAATCTCACGATGTTTCATCCATATTTATTTATTTCTCAAAATATTTTAATTTTCTATTGAGCTAATAACTCTTTAATCGTGTAGGAAATAATAATTCCAATGACAAAGGTTTACACAAACTTTGGTTCTGTCCTTAAGTCTGAAATTAACACATTGGAAGAAAAATTATCTCAAGTCAATTCAAATGGGGAGGTCCTAAATGGTTATTTGCTATCCCTTTTCCTCAATAATCATTATAATAACTTACTAATTAAAAATAAATTGAGGTTAACAATTTGTTTGTGATTTGATGAAATTATTCAGTTGAGATGGATATGATGATCAATCAATAAATTGGAGCAGATGAAATTATCCAAAGAGGCAACTGAAGTAGAGTTCATTAGGAAGAAGAATTTCAGAGGCACAAATGAAATGAACCTTAATGTAGCAGTTTAAATATAAATATATTATGATATAATTATAAATAAGGGTTCAGTTATTATGTACATTATTAAATAATATAATATAATAAAAGTCACTATCATATGGAAATAAAAGAATAAATTTCTAACCTTTCATAAATGATCTTGATTTGTGAAATAACTTAAAAGTAAAATCACTTAGAACAATTATTCCATAAAGATGCTTTTGTTAAAGTATGTTTGAATTTATTTATTTGAACTAATCAATTATATCATTTTTGTAAATTTGTTGAGTTGAAATTATAAAAACAAACTATAATCATCTAATGTTTATAATTGGTGGTGGAACCGTTTTTTTTTAATCAGTAAGAAGTATATTGATAAACGAGTCTAAACAGCTCGAAATGATACAACAAAGAGCGAAAGCTAGCTCAGACAAAAAAAAGACAAAAATTCTTTGCCAAATACTTCTATATCAAATACAACAATGGGTTTTTGTTGAAATCATATAAAGAGCATTTGGTATAAGAATTTTCACCTATGAGAAACCACCTCCACAATAAAATTTTAATCCTCCAAACAATATCTACGATATTCCAATTAGAATTCCTAAATATAATATCATTTCTAACGGACCAAATAATCCAACAATAAGCCAACCACATAAAATCTTGTCTAGCTTCCACAAAACCTTTCGACTTGCAAAAGTAATGCCACACCAAGAAATCTTCTTTGCAACTAGACCCTCCTTCAAAAGAATCGCCTACCCAATTGACCACTTCTAACCAACTACTTTTGAAACCGAACAAGTCAAAAACAAGTGATTGAGACTATTTTAAAACATACTAGTAAATTGTTTGGGTCGGTTTAAACTGTCAACCGAAGGATAGGGTCCGATAAGATTATCGAATCTTAGTTACAATTGATCTAATAAATATCGATATGATTCAAGGGTTGATCTTTTTATATTTATATTTTTTAATTTTAAAATCCAATTTTATTAACAATTTTATTTTTAAAATATGATTTTTAAGCTTATTATACTTATAATAATATAACAAAAGAAAAAGGAAATTATACTTCCACATTATATTCAGTATGAATTTCATTATTTAGGTTTATGTTAACTACAATTAAATTTTTATATTATTTTCAATAGAAAAACTCATTATTATTTTTAAGTGAAAGTCATGTTATTTTTATTTATAATTTTTTATTTTTCTAGTGTATATATATATATATATATATATATATATATATATATATATATATATATTATTCTGGACTGGGCCCCATAAATTATATTGGGTCATGGCCCAATACGTCGAGCAGACGCCCATACGCTCGGGCAAGCATACTTGTTGGACGGGCGCATACCACTTAACGGTTGGGCACATTTCATGAGTCGGACATACACTCTGTGAGACGGGGAGATAATGTAACACCCCAAATTCGATTATGAGTAATTGTTGCTTATTTGAGAATATATGATGATTTTGGAAAAATAGGTGGTTATGTGGCCCGATGCATTGTGGTGATATTATTTTAATAATATTAATAATAAGAATAATCATGTAGCATTATTCGAAATTATTGTTTATTATTTGATAATAATAAAAGTGGGGGTATGGAGGTTATGTTGGTCAATTGGGAATATAAGGAGTACTTTTATATATTATGGATAATTAGTGTATTATTATATAATTATAATTATTTCATAAAAATATTGAAGAAAGGGTAAGGTGGTCTTTAAGAGAAAAAGTAAGGATAAGTGTGGAAAAAACCTAAACTGGGATAATTTTACCCAAATAGGAGAACACGATCAAAAGTTCTCACTTTTCGTGTTTTGGGTGAAGAAGAGCTCCGAGGAAAGGAAAAGAGGAGAGAATGCTCAGAGTTAGGAAGTTACAAAGAACCTTGGTGAAGAATATCTATCGGTGGAATTCTCTAAGGTACGAGGAGTTTTCATAATCTATTATAATTATATAGGAATTGGTTTATGAATAGATTAGGTTTTGTATGATTTTGGTGATTGTTAGGTTTGATGACATATATTGAGTTATAAGAGAATGAATTGGTGAATTAGGATTGACTAGATGATTTAGAATGGTATGTTTGATGTTTGAATTGATATATTGTTGTTGTATATGATTAATTTTTATTGGTAAGAAGTTTTGGGTTGCATTGGAATGAATTCGTATGAAAAATTGAGGTATTTTGGTGTAGAATTCGTAAAAACAGCAGAAAACTGCTTATGTACAGGTGTTAACCGGTTAACCATAGGTGTTAACCGGTTAACCATTGAAAAATATGCGTTTTGGGTGAAAAAATGAGGCGTTAACCGGTTAACGCTATAGGTTAACCGGTTAACACTGTAACAGTGACACTTTTATTTTGAAAAATTCATAACTTTTGATCCGTAACTCCGATTTAGGTCCCGTTTGAAGCGTCGGAAAGCTAACAAGACGAACTTTAATTTGATAAAATAAAATGAGTGAAGTGAGACATTTTTCAATGATAAGTATTTAGGAAAAGTTGAATTGGTTTTATGAGTATAAGCATAATTTTATTGAAAGTTGATGATTTGATGTTGTTGATGAAGGAAGTTGTTTTGTTGTATTGTTGGAATAGGTTTTATGATTAAAAACATGATTTATATTGCAAATTGATGATTTGTTGTTATTGACAAAAGAAGTTGTTTGTTTTCTATTATTGAAAATTAGTTCATGCTTATAAACATGATGTTATTGTGAATTGAGGATTTGTTGATTTCGATGAGAGAAACTAATTTATTATCTCGATGGTCATAGGAGTTGTTTTGTTGTATTATCGATAAAGAAGTATTATCGATGTGTTTTCTTGATGAAAGACATGATTACTTGATTTTTGAATTGCTGGGTGTGAAATGAATGATGCGCATTTGATTTCTCGATGAATTTTTACGATGTAACGCATCATTGCATTTCATGACATTCACGATGGAGGCTTCGGCCTATTTTGTAACTTCAATCCCATTGTGTGGTATGAAGTGTCTCGATGATTACGGTGTGCTCCCTTGTGGAAGGTTGATGGTCAAGTATCCATCTCACGATGAAATTGGTACCACATGCATAAATGCATATCATGATAGTTGGAATTGCATATGTCTGGATGAATTCACGATGGAGTTGTTGTTGCTGAATCTTTATAATGTGTTCATGATTGTGTTATTGATCCTAAATTATATGGTTGAAGATGTTATGACATGCTTATGCTAATTTATTTATATTCCATATTCTAATATATTTATGATATATTATGATTACTCACCCTGCCTGCTTGGAAATGTTGCCTCTTTCGTGGATAACTTACAGATGATAAAGAATAGGCTTGCATTGCAAGAGGAGTTTTTCATGAGTCTCGGAGCGTGTTTTAGTGTTCCTTAGAAGTGGTTTTGGTCTATGTGTCCTTCTCTGTGTCATGTAACACTGGGACAGGGTTTATTTGTTAAACTGTTTTCAGTTATGTTATTACTTTGATAAATGTTTTCTCATTATATGATGTTGAAATTTCGGATGGTGAAAATTATGTTTATGAAGTAAAAATTATGATTTTGAAATATGAAGTTTAAATTCCGCTGCGAAATGCTATATGTTATTCTTGATGTTGATTAACCCGTGTTACGGGACAGGACACTGTTCGATTGAATTTTGATGAAATGTGATACACTTTTCGATGATTACTCTGATATGATTTAAATATTTTGTTTTGGGGTAGAAGGGTGTTACATTAGTGGTATCAGAGCAGGTCGGTCTGTCCGGCCAGTGTCGTTAATGTCGTTTATTTCCCTAGTGCGCGATATGTGTGTGAAACACTGTCGGCACTTGTTTGTTGGTTTCTAGTTATTGTTTGCAGAGATTAGTTTGAAATTAAGTGGGGGAGAGGCTTGCTTCCGAAATGTTATTGGTATGAAGAAGTTAGTTCGAGTTGATGTTGGTTGTGAGAGTGCAAGGTTGTGAAGACGATGTTGTTGTGGACCGGCAGGAGTTTGGACTCCTGAATTCGTATCGGTCGGGTTAGAGAAGTGTGTATATTTTAGGTGGGAATTGTTTGAGAAGGAATATTTACTTTGATGGAAATGATAAGTTGACAGATCAAGTCGCTAGATTGTTTCGCTTTGAGTGTAGTTGGATTAAGCTGAGTAATTTTTGAAGCTGTAGTTAGAGTAAAATCCTTGGTGGAGTTTGGAAGAAAAGGAGGAGAGAGATTGAACTTATGTTCATCAATCTCAAAATTCTGGTTTTTGAAATCTTGGAGCAGCTGTCACGAGAAGTGGCATAACTTTTTTATCGTGACTTGAAATGAAGCAGTTCTGGACTTTTTGGAAAGCTTACTGAATTCCCTACAGTTTACATATAATATTTGCATTCGGGATGTTTGTGATAAGAAAGATAAGTGTGTTTTACTAGTCGGGTCTGCTGCTGATTTTGGAAAATTCTGCATACGAGAATTCTTGACCAGTCCCATTGCAAGGGGAATAACTTTTTACTTGTAAGCCCGATTTGAGTGATTCTTGAAGTTCTGAAATTTTCACAAAATTCTCTTCATGTTAGAATATATATTTTTGATTTGGAGGTCTTTATTGGAGAAGATAATTGCGTTAAAAGTGGGGAGTGTTTTGCTGGAAATTTTAGGAAGATGAAATATTGAAAAATAATAAGATGTCGGTATTAGAGGGAATGCATAAGTATTTGGAGAATGCATAAATGTGTAATGAGGATGATTAAAGTTCTGATGTTAGATGATAGTAATGTTGAGAGGAAGATGGATGTTTGAATTGTGTTGTTAAGAATTATAATTTGAATGAAAGTCATGAAGGGAAGAGAACCAAATTGGATTGTGCTTAATGTTGTAGTGACTCCGGTGTTATAAGAATATTTGAAGCAGTGTTATACAAGGGCATGTATGATGGATTGTGTATTGGATTTTGGATGTCTTGGTGAAATCGACTAAGTCGGAATTAAGGAAACTAAGAAGATGTTGATAAGTCTTAGAGAGTTGGCGGGGAATTATGCCTACGGACTTTATACATAAGTTGAAGTACGTTATTGTGTTGGGTAACGACTATTTATGCCACTATTATGGTTGTCAGATATTTATTGACAAATTGAGGAACTGATCACCCTTAATCTATTGTTGATAATAGACGAAATCATAATTGAGGAATAGATGCGTCATGCTAACTAGTATAGTATATGAGTTAAATCAGTTGAAGTCGAGCTGGGCATTTGATTATTGTTTGAAATATCGATGAAGAATCATATATAAGAATGTTAGTCAGATTTAAGAATGATGGTATGAAGTTACATTGGGAGTAAATAGTATTGTGGAAATTTGTAGTTAAACTCTGGATAATAAAATTATTGTTTGATGATAAATTAAGTGGCATGAGGCTTGGAGTTTCTTGAGATGATTCGAGGTTAAAGTATATGGAAAAGTAAGACCAAGATTTTCAAGAGTATAGGATTGAATTGAGTTGAAAGAATCAGACGAAGTAAGATTATAAGTGGGTTTATTAAAGCGTGATTTTGATTAGAACATGGATAATTGGTTTGGTTGCGTTGGTTTGGATAAGAATTTATGAAATGTGTGTTAGTATGAGTAAGAATCAAGGATTCGATACGTTGGATGAATTAGAAGCAAAGAAATATGAGTTATCTTGTGGAAATTGTTGTATCGATGTACCTTATATTGTCATAATGATGTAGTGTATTCAAGGTAATTTTCAAAGGAGGTATTATTTAAGATGGTAAAGTTGTAGTTGTGTTGAGGATAATTGGAAATTCATGAAGTATGTAAATTTTTGACCAAAAATTTGGAAGTCGTCGCGGTTGTATTTATGATTGAACGTTCGGAGGTGTTGCCTTATGAATTTAAGTTGGATGTATTTGGTAACTACAAGAGTAGAATACCCATTGAAACGAAATTCAGAAGAGTTAAGTCGAAGGTGTTATTGATGTGTTGGTTTGGTGATTGAAGAAGTTGGAAATAAACTTGGTAGTCCTGGAACTTTGTAGAGTAATCAGAGTGCGCAGCGAATGCATGGTGCGGTGTAGTTGTTGTTTGCGAATGAAGACGATGTTGATAGTCGATTGTTTTGATGTTGGATTTAAATTGTGTGTTCCAGAAATTTCGGGAATTAAACAAAGTGTTTTTTTAGAGGGATATAAAAGTCGACTGAGTATTCATCATGGCACTACGAAGATGTATCAGGATTTACACAAGTTATTTTGGTGACCGGGTATGAAAAAGGGTATTGTTGAATTTGTATATGTTTGTTTGACATGCTAGAAGTCGAAGATTGAACATCAGAGACCTTCAGGTATGATGCAACCATTGAATGTTCCTGAGTGGAAATGGGATAGCATTTCCATGGATTTTGTGACTGGGTTACCTAAGACTACAAGAGGTAATGATTTGATGTGGGTAATTATTGACTGATTAACTAAGTCGGCACATTTCTTGTCAAAGAAGATTAATTATTCTATGTAGAGGCTAGTTGAGATTAATATTGAGGAAATTGTGAAGTTGCACGGTGTACCTTCGAGTATAGTATCAGATAGAGATCTGCGGTTTACGTCGAAGTTTTGGAAGAGTTTGCAAGATGCTTTGGGTAATAAATTGAGGATGAATTCTGCTTATCATCCATAGACAGATGGTCAGACAGAAAGGACATTCCAATCTCTAGAAGATTTGCTGAGAGCTTGTGTAATGGACCAATGAGGATCTTGGGATAGTCATTTGCCGTTGGTTGAGTTTACATACAACAACAATTTTCATGCTGGTATTGGAATGGCTCCATATGAAGCGTTGTATAGTAGACGTTGTCATACACCGTTGTATTGGTATGAGTCAGGAGAGAGTTGGTGCTTGGACCTGGGATTGTCTAAGAAACAACTGAGAAGATAAGAATGATTCAGGAAAACGATGAAGACGTTTCAGGGTCGTCAGAAGAGTTATCATGATGAGAGGAGAAAAGAACTTGAGTTCCAAGCGAGAAGATCAGATAAGGGAGTTGTATCTGACTCTGTCTACTCCAGGTAATTTTCGAGGACGAAAATCTGTAAGTGGGGGAAAGTTGTAACACCCCAAATTCGATTATGAGTAATTGTTGCTTATTTGAGAATATATGATGATTTTGGAAAAATAGGTGGTTATGTGGCCCGATGCATTGTGGTGATATTATTTTAATAATATTAATAATAAGAATAATCATGTAGTATTATTCGAAATTATTGTTTATTATTTGATAATAATAAAAGTGGGGGTATGGAGGTTATGTTGGTCAAATGGGAATATAAGGAGTACTTTTATATAATATGGATAATTAGTGTATTATTATATAATTATAATTATTTCATAAAAATATTGAAGAAAGGGTAAGGTGGTCTTTATGAGAAAAAGTAAGGATAAGTGGGGAAAAAACCTAAACTGGGATAATTTTACCCAAATAGGAGAACACGATCAAAAGTTCTCACTTTTCGTGTTTTTGGTGAAGAAGAGCTCCGAGGAAAGGAAAAGAGGAGAGAAAGCTCAGAGTCAGGAAGTTACAAAGAACCTTGGTGAGGAATATCAATCGGCGGAATTCTCTAAGGTATGGGGAGTTTTCATAATCTATTATAATTATATAGGAATTGGTTTATGAATAGATTAGGTTTTGTATGATTTTGGTGATTGTTAGGTTTGATGACATATATTGAGTTATAAGAGTATGAATTGGTGAATTAGGATTGACTAGAGGATTTAGAATGGTGTGTTTGATGTTTGAATTGATATATTGTTGTTGTATATGATTAATTTTGATTGGTAAGAAGTTTTGGGTTGCATTGGAATGAATTCGTATGAAAAATTGAGGTATTTTGGTGTAGAATTCGTAAAAACAGCAGAAAACTGCTTATGTACAGGTGTTAACCGGTTAACCATAGGTGTTAACCAGTTAACCAGTGAAAAATATGCGTTTTGGGCAAAAAAATGAGGCGTTAACCGGTTAACGCTATAGGTTAACCGGTTAACACTGTAACAGTGGAACTTTTATTTTGAAAAATTCATAACTTTTGATCCGTAACTCCGATTTAGGTCTCGTTTGAAGCGTCGGAAAGCTAACGAGACGACCTTTAATTTGATGAAATAAAATGAGTGAAGTGAGACATTTTTCAATGATGAGTATTTAGGAAAAGTTGAATTGGTTTAATGATTATAAGCATAATTTTATTGAAAGTTGATGATTTGATGTTGTTGATGAAGAAAGTTGTTTTGTTGTATTGTTGGAATATGTTTTGATGATTAAAAACATGATTTATATTGCAAATTAATGATTTGTTGTTATTGACAAAAGAAGTTGTTTGTTTTGTATTGTTGAAAATTGGTTTCAGGCTTATAATCATGATGCTATTGTGAATTGAGGATTTGTTGATGTCGATGAGAGAAACTATTTTATTATCTCGATGGTCATAGGAGTTGTTTTGTTGTATTATCGATAAAGAAGTATTATCGATGTGTTTTCTTGATGAAAGACATGATTACTTGATGTTTGAATTGCTGGGTGTGAAATGAATGATGCGCATTTGATTTCTCGATGAATTTTTACGATGTAACGCATCATTGCATTTCATGACATTCACGATGGAGGGTTCGGCCTATTTTGTAACTTCAATCCCATTGTGTGGATTGAAGTGTCTCGATGATTACGGTGTGCTCCCTTGTGGAGGGTTGATGGTCAAGTATCCATCTCACGATGAAATTGGTACCACATGCATAATTGCATATCATGATAGTTGGAATTGCATATGTCCGGATGAATTCACAATGGAGTTGTTGTTGCTGAATCTTTATAATGTGTTCATGATTGTGTTGTTGATGCTGAATTATATGGTTGAAGATGTTATGACATACTTATGCTAATTTATTTATATTCCATATTCTAATATATTTATGATATATTATGATTACTCACCCTGCCTGCTTGGAAATGTTGCCTCTTTCGTGGGCAACTTGCAGATGATAAAGAATAGGCTTGCAGTGCATGAGGAGTTTTTCATGAGTCTCAGAGCGTGCTTTAGTGTTCCTTAGAAGTGGTTTTGGTCTATGTGTCCTGCTCTGTGTCATGTAACACTGGGACGGGGTTTATTTGTTAAACTGTTTTCAGTTATGTTATTACTTTGATAAATGTTTTCTCATTATATGATGTTGAAATTTCGGATGGTGAAAATTATGTTTATGAAGTAAAAATTATGATTTTGAAATATGAAGTTTAAATTCCGCTGCGAAATGCTATATGTTATTCTTGATGTTGATTAACCCGTGTTACGGGACAGGACACTATTCGATTGAATTTTGATGAAATGTGATACACTTTTCGATGATTACTCTGATATGATTTAAATATTTTGTTTTGGGGTAGAAGGGTGTTACATTAGTGGTATCAGAGCAGGTCGGTCTGTCTGGCCAGTGTCGTTAATGTCGTTTATTTCCTTATTGTGCGATATGTGTGTGAAACACTGTCGGCACTTGTTTGTTGGTTTCTAGTTATTGTTTGCAGAGATTAGTTTGGAATTAAGTGGGGGAGAGGCTTACTTCCGAAATGTTATTGGTATGAAGAAGTTGGTTCGAGTTGATGTTGGTTTTGAGAGTGCAAGGTTGTGAAGACGATGTTGTTGTGGACCGGCAGGAGTTTGGACTCCTGAATTCGTATCGGTCGGGTTAGAGAAGTGTGTATATTTTAGGTGGGAATTGTTTGAGAAGGAATATTTACTTTGATGGAAATGATAAGTTGACAGATCAAGTCACTAGATTGTTTCGCTTTGAGTGTAGTTGGGAAACAGGAGCCTCAGCCTCAAAACCCGCCGGTCGCCCTGTTCCAGCCTAACCCAATGCCCGTCGAGGGAGAAGTCACCATGATTGCTATGGTGAACGCCCTTAACCAGACCAGCTCCATGCTCTACCAGCAGCATGAGAGAATCATGGCATTTTTCGCTGACCGATGGGAAGATCGACCCCAACAAGAACGGACGCAACAACGTCCAGAAGGCGCGAAGAAGCGGGGACGCTCCCCTCCGCGTCGAGGACGAAGCTCCCCCGAGCCCAAAAAGGGCAGGTCCAGGATGCATGATCACACTAAAATTCACCGTATTTCTGACTCCGATTTCACATGCATTCTTAGCTTTTATTGTTGTTTTGCTTTGTTATTGCTTTGTTTTCTTATGTTTTCAGGTTTTTATAATAATCGGAGCTGGAATCGGGAAAAGGAGCGAAAAAGGAGTGAAAACGGACGAAAACCTAGAAATTCAGCGTTTTGCACTTACGGCACCCACTGTGGCGGGCGCCATGGGGTTAGCCATGACGTGGCCACGTCTCAAGACCACTCCTCAACCTCCAACACCCACGTTCCCCACTCCATCATCCCCTGTAGGGACCATGGCGGGCGCCATAGGCTTGTGGCGGGCGCCACAAGGCCAAATTCCATAACCTCCACTTTTTAGTGGAGGGGCGTCCCGGTCATTTCATGCTTTCAGTTTTTACTATAAATAGGACCTTAGATTTTCGTTTTTCTTCATCCAGAATTAGAATTCTCTAGGCATATATCAGTTATAAAGCAGTTGCCATTCCACATCGGGGTGCCTCTGCAATCGAGTGATCGAGTCTGTAATCTGTCCGTGGTTCGAGTTTTGGAGCACTCTGGAGGAAGTTAATCCTGCCGCCATTTTAATTTAAGTTCGTACTTTACTTTTATTTATTTCTGCCTCGCTTTTATTTTGTTTATTTCCCGCACTCGCACATTTACTTTGTTTATTTCCTGCACTCGCACATTTACTTTGTTTATTTCCCGCACTCGCACATTTACTTTGTTTATTTCCCGCACTCGCACTTTACTTTGTTTATTATCCGCACTCGCTTTAAATTCATTTACTTTCCGCACTCGCTTTAAATTACTTTTATGAAAAACTATAAAAAGAATTTTTACATTATCATGTCTAACTAATTCCATAAAGGTTAGAATGTAAGGATCGTAATTAAACCAGTAATCAGTATAATTGTTCGTGGAAACACCTAAGGGCTATTTTATCTTTCAATTCAAATAATTGTTTTTAACTATTTCAAAAACAGCCAAAAGCGCTTTGTCTAGTTTATTAGGAGATTTTAGATTAAAAAGAAAAGAGATTTTAAAACGATTTTCGGACGCGTTAGGAAGTTTAAACTCTGGTTCGTAAGAACCTCTTTTTGCTAAGAAGTCCAGGTTAAAATACTTTTCAACTTGTTTAAGATACTATATTTCTTAAAAATAGGTTTACTACTCTAACGCAGTACGCACCTTTTTATCCGTGACAATAGGAGGGGTTGATTAGAGAGTACAACTCGGTTCTGAATACGCGAAAGCGACAGTTCCTGTTAAATTAGTTCTTTTCAAAGGAGAAAACATTGCCCATAAGTAGTTCCACTAACAAGTACTAGATTATCATTGATTGCGTGAATTACATTCGAGCCTGTCTTTATTTATTATTTAAAATTATAATTTTATTTACCATTGCACCCTTATTAAAACCCTTAAAAATAGTTGCCTTAGATACACACCATAACAACAGGTTTGATAGATTGACACTTGGTCTCTGTGGATTCGATAATCTTTTATATTACTTTGACGTGATTCGTACACTTGCGAAAAACACGCATCAAGTTTTTGGCGCCGTTGCCGGGGATCGAACCCGTCAAATTTCATTACCCTGTAGTTATACCGTTTAGACTAAGGTTGTTACCCACCGGTCAATGCGAAAGACTCGCAGTGCCGGAAGTTTAGTAGACCCTCTAGCTGAACCTGAACGTTACGCTCGCGCACGTTTGTTTTTCCATAGGAATAGGATAGCTATGGCCGAAGAACAAAACCGAAGACCTCTTAAGGACTTCGCCCAACCATCAAACGAGGAACCTAGTTCCAGTATAGTAAACCCCGCTATCCCAGCCAATAATTTTGAACTTAAACCATCCCTGCTGCAATTAGTGCAACAGAGACAATTCTCAGGTCTCGCTACTGATAACCCGAACCAACATTTAAAAAACTTTCTTCAGTTAGCAGACACCTTTAAAACCAATGGAGCTTCTCCTGAGGCGATACGCTTAAGATTATTTCCCTTTTCCCTCAGAGATAAAGCTCTATCATGGTTAGATTCCCTTCCACCCAATTCAATAACAACTTGGGAAGACCTTAGGAAAGTTTTTCTTGCTAGATATTTTCCCCCGAGTAAGACCGCTCTTCTTCGAAACCTAATAACTAGATTTACCCAACACCAAGGAGAGTCGTTGTTCGAAGCCTGGGAGAGATATAAAGAATTATTAAGAGCATGCCCACATCATGGCTTAGAAAATTGGCTAATCATCCAAACCTTCTATAATGGACTTCATTATAACACTAAAATGACCATCGACGCTGCCGCTGGTGGCGCACTGATGAACAAACCTTACCCTGAAGCTAGTGCCCTTATCGAGGACATGGCCCAAAACCATCAATCATGGGGAGTAGAACGAGCGACAGTGGAAAAGAAGGAAGCCCAAGGAGGAATACATGAGCTAAGCTCTATAGACATGATGCAGGCTAAAATGGACGCGTTGGCCCTTAGAGTCGAACATATGTGTACAACTCCGAATACTGTAGCCGCAGTTTCGCCGAATTGTGAGATATGTGGAACGCAAGGACACCAATCCGCCGAATGCAATCTGTTGAATGAAACCAACACTGAGCAAGTAAACTATACCCAAGGGAACCCATTTTCAAACACATATAACCCTGGATGGAGGAATCACCCAAACTTCTCCTACAAAAATAATAACCCTATTCAAAATACCGCACCTCCAAGACAACAAGGTTACCAAGCCCCTAGAACAAATCAACCTATGCAACCTGTACCACCAAACCCGAGCTTTGAGGAAATTGTAAAAGATTTCATCGTTGCTCAAAAACAGAAAAACAAAGAGTTCATGAACCAAAACGTCCATGTTAACGAACTAATTACCCAGTTAGGAACCAAGGTTGATCAAATCATTACTCATAATAAGATGCTTGAAACCCAGATCTCTTAGGTAGCGTTAAACCAAGCCCCACAGACTGCACCTGGAGGACAGTTCCCTGGACAACCTCAACAAAACCCGAAAGGGCAAGCTAATGCCATTACTCTACGAAGTGGAACCGCTTATAAGGAACCTTTGAACCCTAGATTAAGTAAGCCCGAAACTTCTGAGAGGAGTGAGGAGAAGGAACCAGAGAAGCCTGAAACCCCGGAAAGTCAAGAAAAAGGAGAAGAACCTAAAAATAAAACCTATGTACCACCACCGCCATACAAACCACCAATACCTTACCCGCAAAGATTAAAGAAAACCCAAATCGATAATCAATATCAAAAATTCGTTAAGGTTATAGAAAAACTTCACGTAGAAATCCCCTTTACAGAAGCCATCACCCAAATACCTTCTTATGCTAAGTTTCTCAAAGACATACTTACGAATAAACGTAGACTTGAAGATCCGAAACCCGTGGAATGTAATTCTATTTCCGAAGATAGGTTAGCAAAGAAAGATAAAGATCCCGGAAATTTTTCCATTCCTTGTATTTTGGGGAATCATGTCATCGAAAAAGCTTTTCTAGACTTAGGAGCTAGTGTGAGCTTAATGCCTTTAGCAGTTTGTGAGAGATTAAACTTAGGAGAATTACAACCTACTAAGATGTCACTTCAATTAGCCGATAGATCCGTTAAATACCCTATAGGCATACTTGAAGACGTCCCTGTTAGGGTAGGTCAGTTGTTTATACCTACTGATTTTGTTGTCATGGACATTAAAGAAGATGACGACATACCAATACTCCTAGGTAGACCGTTCTTATCGACTGCTGGAGCCGTAATAGATGTTAAAAAAGGGAAACTAACTTTTGAGGTAGGTGAAGAGAAGATAGAATTTATATTGTCAAAATTTCTTATGGCACCTGTGATAGGAGATTCTTGTTATGCCTTAGATATCATCGAAGAATGCATTAGGGAATTGGAACAAGAAGAAGAAAATGAATCTATAAAATTGCCATCAACCCTTATTTTGGAAGATGACAATTATAAAACACCCTACATTGATGATAACCTTCACGAATGTTTATCTCTTACCCCAGATCCTATGCCTTGCCCTATGAAACCGACCGTAAAACTTAAGGAACTGCCTAAGAACCTGAGATATGAATTTCTTGATGAAGATATGAACCGTCCAATTATAGTCAGTGCTACCTTAAACCAAAAAGAAACCGATCAATTATTAGAAGTTTTACGTAGGTACCCCTCAGCCTTAGGATATAAGATCTCTGATCTAAAAGGAATAAGCCCATCCGTATGCATGCATCGGATTTTGCTTGAAGAAGATTCAAAACCTTCCAGAGAACACCAACGAAGAATAAATCCTATAATGAGTACTGTAGTTAAGACTGAAGTTCTTAAGTTACTAGAGGCAGGTATAATATATCAGATCTCAGACAGTAAATGGGTGAGTCCTGTGCATGTAGTACCTAAAAAGGGAGGCATCACAGTCGTGCAAAACGAGAAGGGCGAACCTGTAGCAAAAAGAACCGATGGAGGTTGGCGTATGTGCATAGATTATAGAAAATTAAATAAAGCAACTAGGAAGGACCATTTCCCATTACCATTCATAGACCAAATGTTGGAGCGCCTAGCCAGACACTCTTACTTTTGTTATTTAGATGGATATTCAGGATTCTTCCAAATACCTATTCACCCCGAAGATCAAGAAAAAACTACCTTTACATGCCCAGTTGGAACCTTTGCCTATAGAAGAATGCCTTTTGGACTTTGTAATGCTCCTGCAACTTTCCAACGCTGCATGATGTCTATCTTTGCTGATTATTTAGATGGAATTATGGAAGTATTTATGGACGATTTCTCAGTTTGTGGATCAGATTTCAAAAATTGTCTTGTCAACCTTGAGAAAATCCTGGAGAGATGTGTGGAGGTAAACCTTGTGCTAAATTGGGAAAAATGTCATTTCATGGTCAACGAAGGGATTGTTTTAGGACACATAGTTTCCGAAAAAGGTATAGAGGTAGATAAAGCAAAAATAGAAGTCATAGAGAATCTAAAACTGCCGAAGACTATCAGGGAGATAAGAAGTTTTCTTGGACATGCCGGATTTTACCGACGTTTTATCAAGGATTTCTCCAAAATAACAAAACCCTTAACTGGTCTTTTAATGAAAGATGCTGAATTTATCTTCGATGAAAAATGTACTGAAGCATTTAATCTCCTGAAGCAAGCTCTGATTTCAGCACCTATAATGAAACCCCCTGATTGGTCAGAACCGTTTGAGATAATGTGTGACGCCAGTGATTATGCTGTTGGAGCCGTTCTAGGTCAGAGAAAAGATAAGAAGTTACATGTGATTTATTATGCCAGTAGAACCCTAGACGCTGCACAGCTCAACTACGCAACAACAGAAAAAGAGCTCCTAGCTGTAGTTTTTGCAATAGACAAATTTAGATCTTATCTAGTAGGAGCCAAGATTATAGTTTACACCGACCATGCTGCCATTCGTTACTTACTAAGCAAAAAGGATGCCAAGCCTAGGTTACTTCGATGGATTCTATTACTGCAAGAGTTCGATTTGGATATCCGTGATAAGAAAGGCACTGATAATGTGGTAGCTGATCACCTATCTAGGTTAGAATACCTGAAACCTGATCCAGTACCTATAAATGACGATTTCGCCTATGATAGACTGATAGCCCAACTAGAAACCATTGAAGAAGATAACCCAGACCCTCATGAATATTTTCACAAATCCTTAGCCATAAGTGATGTACCTTGGTATGCAGACTTTGTCAATTACCTAGCCGCTGACATCACACCCCCTGATCTAAACTACCACCAGAAGAAGAAGTTCTATAGTGATGTGAGAAACTTCTATTGGGACGAACCGTTTCTTTTCAAGAGAGGTAAAGATGGCATTTTCCGCCGTTGTGTTCCAGAAGAAGAGGTAAATAATATAATTGAGCATTGTCACTCTGCACCCTATGGTGGACATGCGAGCACATCTAAGACCTACGCCAAGATTCTTCAAGCTGGCCTATTCTGGCCTACTATGTGGCGTGATGTCCATGCTTTCATTGTCAAGTGTGATAGATGCCAACGCACAGGAAATATTTCAAGACGTAATGAAATGCCGTTAAGAAATATCCAAGAAGTAGAACTCTTCGACGTATGGGGTATAGACTTTATGGGACCGTTCCCACCATCTTTTGGAAATCAGTACATATTAGTAGCTGTTGACTACGTGTCTAAATGGATTGAAGCTATCGCCGCACCCACGAACGACACCAGAGTAGTCATCAAATTATTCAAAAATTATATATTTCCCAGGTTTGGAACCCCCCGTTTAGTCATAAGTGATGGAGGATCACACTTCATATCGAGAATATTTGATAAACTTTTAAGCAAGTATGGAGTTAAGCATAGAGTAGCAACACCATACCACCCACAGACCAATGGACAAGTAGAAGTATCTAATAGGGAGATAAAACAAATCCTCGAGAAGACTGTCTCTATATCTAGAAAGGATTGGTCACAGAAACTTCAAGAAGCATTATGGGCCTATAGAACCGCTTTCAAAACTCCGATAGGAACAACCCCTTATCAACTGGTCTATGGAAAATCATGTCACTTACCTTTTGAATTGGAGCATAAGGCCTATTGGGCCATCAAAACTTTGAATTTGGATTACTTGACTGCTGGTGAGAAACGTATCCTTGACGTCCACAAATTAGAAGAGCTCAGACAATCTGCCTACGAAAATGCCATCATATACAAAGAAAGAACAAAAGCTTGGCATGACAAAAGAATCATAAGAAGAGACTTCAAAATAGGCGATCCTGTTCTCCTTTTCGATTCTAGGTTACGACTATTTCCAGGTAAACTCCGTTCGAGATGGACTGGCCCTTTCGAAGTATCTAAGATCCTGAGATCCGGTGCTATTGAAATCAAGAACCAGACATGTAAACCGTTCATCGTCAATGGACAGAGGTTGAAGCCCTACGAAGGAGGTGACATTCCAACAACATACACCTGCCATACTCTGAGTGATCCACCATATCCTTCCAATGATGTTTAAATATCGGTCGTCGAGCTAATGACGTTAAACAAGCGCTGCATGGGAGGCAACCCATGGTTTTTCTTATTTTTGTACTTTTTATTTTTTACTTTTACTTTATTTTGTTTATATTATTATTATTATGTCAGGACTAACGATTGAATGTTTTATGTGCTTTCAGGACTTGTTTGCTAACCTTGTACAGAATGCAGAACCCTGATGACATGCACGTGGCCTTTAGAGATGATGCACAGAGAGAGCGTTACTATGTCCACATGAGACGCCCTATGGCTCCTACCAGGTACCCTGACCATGACTACATGGATGCCTTGGGGATAGAGCCAAGCGTCAGATTCTTATGCCATCAACTCCAGTGGGAACAGTTTGACTACAGGAACAACACTTATAGGAACTTGACTCTTGAGTTCCTCAGCTCGTTTCATTATGACCCGTGGGCTGGACCCGATGGACTCGCTGTTTTCAGGTTGTTCGGGATTGACTACTCATTCTCTCACAGAGAGTTTGGTGATTTGCTAGGTTTCCAGACTACTCCTGATGCTATTCCAGAGACTCCGATGGGGTATTTTATGAGCAGAGAAGTGGAAAAGTTTTGGACTAAAATATCAGGCGGAGGGAGCCAAGATCCTTCTACCCAGTTTTCTCAGGTAATCCACAACCCTGCATTGAGGTACTTCCAGATGATTCTAGCACATTCTTTCCTAGGTTTTCCAGATACAGAGACACTGCTAAGTGAAGAGGAGATTTTCCTACTGTTTTGTGCGACTCAGTCTCGCCCTGTTGCTTGTGGCAACTTTCTGTTAAAGGGCTTGGCTAGTGTTGCCAGATCATCCGTAGGCATCATCCATGTCGGTGGGATTGTTACACAGATTGCTACTGCATTGGGTCTGTCTCGCAAGTTATTGCACCTCAGGACCTTCTGCTGCTACACCACCCTGGATATTGATTTTTGTCTTGATAGAGGACTGATGAGGAGGGCTTCTTTTGAGCCCAACATGTTTAGATTGCTGATCGACGGCGAAGCGATACACTACTTTACATTACCAGATCAGCTGATGACCAGTGTCCATGATCCTGAAAATTGGAGTTATGCTCTAGAGGGTTATGGAGAGACTGTCGAAGAGCCGAAATCGCCTCCCGCCGCTGAGTACACTCCTACACCTCTTACTCCCCGAATCACTGTTATGTCTAACAATATGTCTCTGCAGCCACCTGACCTACAAACACAGATTTATGAGCTCCGTAAGGAGACTGCCCTGCTCAAGCAGGAAGTGGCAGACTTAGAGTTACAGATGCAGGTTTCTGATCTCACTCATGCCTCAGAGACCGATGCTCTACATCAGGCGATTGAAGAGCTTCGGAGGGAGATAGCTGAGATTCGTGGATCAAGCCAGGAAAAGACGCCTACCACATGACTCATTCTACCCTGACAGCATTACCCTAGTATTTTATTTATCGCATTTCCAGACATATTTTACTTTATTGCAGCTTTTATATTTTCATGCACTTTGAATTTCTTATATATATACATATTATGCACTAATGTTAACTTTTTCTTTTTCTTTTTTGATTTTTAATTATTTTATTTTTTGTCGTGCAAAGAAAAAAATATAAGACAAAAATATTTTCATTTTTTTCTTTACAAAAAAAAAACATATGCAAGCCAATGCCTTGAAAAGAAGAAGAAAACGCTATCCAGACCCCCCGGAAGACCAAGGTGCAAGGAAGGCCCAAAGGAGGATCCAAAAACCACAAGGCCCAGGAATTGGCCTTGTGGCGGGCGCCATAGGCCCTGTGGCGGGCGCCACACCGTACCAACAACAAATACGGGATTCAATCCCCATTTCCACCATTTTCATCCCTTTCTTCACCAAAAACCCATTTTTACAACCTTCCAAATCCTCCTTGAACCCCATTAAAGCTCCCTCATTTCCAAAATAACCACCATCCATAAAACATATCCAACATCCATTTCCATTTTCATCCATCAAAAACCAAAAAAATCAAAACTTTATCATTCCCTCATAAACCACTTTTTCTACCATTTTCACTACCTAAGGAGCATTCAACAATGGAGTTCAATGGATTTCTTCTTCGTGATGGAAGACCGGGCGATAGGCAACGGAAAATTATTCAGAGGCTTCAAAGTCGAGAAATTCTCTCGACTAGGTACGTCGACGATAACTGTCTGTATGCTTTGGGTATTTATCATAGTGTTTTTAATTTATTAGAATTTCTAGGCTTGCATAATATCTTCATCAATCAGGAACCTACCTATGAGCGACTGACAACTGAGTTTTTGAGTTCTTTGATATACACTGTCAGTCCTAACACTGCTAGCACTGTTGGTACTGTTATTTTTAGACTGTTCGGAATTGAGTATGAATTCAGTACCGACGATCTAGCAGGTTTGTTAGGAATCCCTCATAGGGAAGGTGCAATCTGTGAGGCACCTTTGGATGCTGAATGGTCGGCCGAGGTATTTACCTTCTGGCAAAGGCTTTCAAGTTCTTCAATTAATTCTTTTGAAGGGATACTTGCGTCGACCATTCACAACCCGACCATAAGAGTTTTTAGACTTCTTTTGGCATGTACTATTTTTGGCCGGGAAAGTCCAAACAAGGTAAATGCTCGTGAACTCCTATTTTTGCAAGGATGCCTCACTAGAACCCACATCAATCCGGTCCCGTTTATGCTTGCCCACATGACTTTATTTACTAATAAAACAGGACCGATTGTTTTTGGCGGGCTTGTTACGTCTATTGCTCGGGCTCTTAACCTGAACGATGAGATAGCTACACTTGAACCACTACCTCCTCGCACAATTAATTTAAAATTTCTGAAAGACATGAAATTGTGCCGAACGAGGAGAGAAGGTGGTTATGAGTTGATGGTTCATGGGGTAGCTATCCCATCTGTTGCTTTACCATGCAGTAGACGTACTGATGTACGTGATGAAAGGAACTGGACCTATGATCTTAATGCTCCACGTGTTTTGGGTCCACTTCCTCCTAATATTCCCGATGGGGAGGCACATGACACTGATGATGAGTATGATCGGAGAGAGCAGTCTCCCATCCCTCACATGTCCCCCCATCGTCCTTCACAGTCACACACTGCACCATCTTCCTCTAACCCTGTTGCAGGTACTGCTCCTGGATTCTTTGTCACCGAGGAGATGTGGCGTGATATGACAGCTAGAGAAGAAAGGCGTGATGGCCTTCTCTCTACTATTTCACAGCAGCTGACGGACAATATGAGCTTCATGCAACAATCGCGATTGGTTTCGGATCGTGCTTATAGCAACGTTTGCCGTACCTTGAACGGTATTTCATTAGAGCAGAACCGTCAGAGAGAGTTCAACAGCCGACACTACCAGCTTGTCGAGGCCACTCAGGGTTCCATCTTGGGTAACCTTCGAGAGGTCCGGAGTGCTCAGGCTGCTTTATCAGCACGTCTCGACCGGAGGGACCAGCATCGTAGTAGATCCCGTCGTTCCAGACCATCACATCAGGACGGCGAAGGCACCAGTGCCCCTCCTCAGTAGTCTTTTTCAGGTTACCCCCCTTATCTTATTTCGAAACATTGGGGACAATGTTCGATTTAAGTGTGGGAGGGGATTTTATTGCTTTCTGTTATTTCCTTTTTAGTTAATTATTTCCTTTCAGTTATTTCCCTTTTCAGTAATTTATTTTTCTTAGATAATGCATGAGTCTGACGAGTCACCAGTATAGTGTCTTTTTAGTTCATCTTCATTTTTTCCCATTTCCTTAGCCTTACCAGAAAAATTTTAAAAAGAAAATGATGTTGTTTCACATGTTTTTGGGCTTTGAGACAGGTTTAGATTAGGATGTGGTGACCTAGGTCAACTTTTTGAAACATCAGAACCATTTTAGCACCATAGACCTCTTGAATATAGGAATCACTCCTAAACCCCACCACCATGGCCTTTACTATCATTTTAAAAATTGTCCTAAGTAGTTTATTTTAGCGGTCAGCTCCGGCCTAAGCATGCTCTACGTAGGGGGCCGATGAACATAAGTGAATGATCCAGTGCTAATAAAAAAAAAAAAAAAAAAAGGGCAAACTCTGGTATAGGTGACCCTCACAAAGTCATTTAAACCGAAAAAAGAGAAGAAAAAAATATTTGCCACAAAAAGAAAAAAATTGCAAGTCACCTATTGTTAGTTGGTTCAGAGGTATCTGGCACTGAACTTGGTAGGGCGGATTACGATCCGATCCCCCGCAGCTGCATTTAGGTGAAATAAAAACAGGTTTACACATGCTTATGTGCCAGAAACCTTATGTTATGGATCAGAATCACTAACCGGTCACTCTACTATGAAGCATGTACGGATAACGGGCTTAATGTGATTGCGCCTGAATGAAAAGGACACAAAAAGATGAGAAGATAGGCCTAGGTATTGTGGGATGATATGGAGTGGTTAATATAGGATTGAAGTTTGTGTTTGTGTTACTATGGTACCCTTGGTTCATTTAGTTAGTATCTGTCACTGCATCCTGACTTGAACTTAGAAGCCCTTTAGCCCAAAGACAAGTGTTGACACCATATTTTCTTAAGCTTTAATGTTTGCTTGAGGACAAGCAAAGGTTTAAGTGTGGGAGAATTTGATCACACTAAAATTCACCGTATTTCTGACTCCGATTTCACATGCATTCTTAGCTTTTATTGTTGTTTTGCTTTGTTATTGCTTTGTTTTCTTATGTTTTCAGGTTTTTATAATAATCGGAGCTGGAATCGGGAAAAGGAGCGAAAAAGGAGTGAAAACGGACGAAAACCTAGAAATTCAACGTTTTGCACTTACGGCACCCACCGTGGCGGGCGCCATGGGGTTAGCCATGACGTGGCCACGTCTCAAGACCACTCCTCAACCTCCAACACCCACGTTCCCCACTCCATCATCCCCTGTAGGGACCATGGCGGGCACCATAGGCTTGTGGCGGGCGCCACAAGGCCAAATTCCATAACCTCCACTTTTTAGTGGAGGGGCGTCCCGGTCATTTCATGCTTTCAGTTTTTACTATAAATAGGACCTTAGATTTTCGTTTTTCTTCATCCAGAATTAGAATTCTCTAGGCATATATCAGTTATAAAGCAGTTGCCATTCCACATCGGGGTGCCTCAGCAATCGAGTGATCGAGTCTGTAATCTGTCCGTGGTTCGAGTTTTGGAGCACTCTGGAGGAAGTTAATCCTGCCGCCATTTTAATTCAAGTTCGTACTTTACTTTTATTTATTTCTGCCTCGCTTTTATTTTGTTTATTTCCCGCACTCGCACATTTACTTTGTTTATTTCCTGCACTCGCACATTTACTTTGTTTATTTCCCGCACTCGCACATTTACTTTGTTTATTTCCCGCACTCGCACTTTACTTTGTTTATTATCCGCACTCGCTTTAAATTCATTTACTTTCCGCACTCGCTTTAAATTACTTTTATGAAAAACTATAAAAAGAATTTTTACATTATCATGTCTAACTAATTCCATAAAGGTTAGAATGTAAGGATCGTAATTAAACCAGTAATCAGTATAATTGTTCGTGGAAACACCTAAGGGCTATTTTATCTTTCAATTCAAATAATTGTTTTTAACTATTTCAAAAACAGCCAAAAGCGCTTTGTCTAGTTTATTAGGAGATTTTAGATTAAAAAGAAAAGAGATTTTAAAACGATTTTCGGACGCGTTAGGAAGTTTAAACTCTGGTTCGTAAGAACCTCTTTTTGCTAAGAAGTCCAGGTTAAAATACTTTTCAACTTGTTTAAGATACTATATTTCTTAAAAATAGGTTTACTACTCTAACGCAGTACGCACCTTTTTATCCGTGACAATAGGAGGGGTTGATTAGAGAGTACAACTCGGTTCTGAATACGCGAAAGCGACAGTTCCTGTTAAATTAGTTCTTTTCAAAGGAGAAAACATTGCCCATAAGTAGTTCCACTAACAAGTACTAGATTATCATTGATTGCGTGAATTACATTCGAGCCTGTCTTTATTTATTATTTAAAATTATAATTTTATTTACCATTGCACCCTTATTAAAACCCTTAAAAATAGTTGCCTTAGATACACACCATAACAACAGGTTTGATAGATTGACACTTGGTCTCTGTGGATTCGATAATCTTTTATATTACTTTGACGTGATTCGTACACTTGCGAAAAACACGCATCAATGCACCATGAGACTAACCAGTCATGAGCCTCACCTAGACACGACCAGAGTCTTGGCAATAATGAGCTCACCCCATTGAGAAGTGATGAGGAGGACCCACATTGCCCCCTCTCACGGGAAATTATGGAGGCACCTCTCCCCAAGGGCATGGAGAAGCCCTCAAATCTGGCCATCTACGACGGGACCACTGACCCCAACGATCACGTGGACAACATTAACGCTATGATCGACTACCACAACGACATCATCGGGCATCCCAAGTGTAGACTTTTTTCAACAACTCTCAGGAAAGGAGCCATGAACTGGTACAAAAGCCTGGCCCCAGAGTCCGTCACATCCTGGAGGGTCGTGAAATCCATGTTTATGAGACATTTCATAGCTTCCCGACGCCATCCCAAGATTGAGGCGATCCTTGAAGCTATAATGCAGAGGTAGAATGAAACGATGCACTCGTACATCGAGCATTCAAACAAGAAGCCGTCGAGGTAGACACGACGGAACACATGAAGAAATACCTCCTCGAGAGAGGACTCTTGCCCGAAAGCGAACTCAGCAGGGCAGTCAGGATAGAACCTGCCCGCACCCTGAACGGGCTCCTGCACAAAGCCCAAGCTTACATTAGATATGAAGAAAAACATGTCGCCCACAATGCTCGAAGCAGTCGCAACACCGGGGAGACCGACCATCCCAAGCACGAGGACCCCAATGCTCCCCACCGCAATGGAGATAGGCGGAGGAAGGAAAATCCCCGCGAGCCCCGGGAAGAAAGAGGACCCGCGGGCCGCTATAGCGAGTATACATTGTTGACAGCTCCCCGCGAGCGCATCCTCGCCGAGTGCATAAACTCCGATTTCAAACAGGGAAGGGTAAGGTTCCCCAAACCTTCTGCACCCAAGCCCCACACAGACAAATCCAAATAATGCAGGTTTCACAGAAGCCACGGGCACGTGACTGAAGACTGCGTCCACCTGAAGAATGCAATTGAGATCTTGATTCAGGAGGGTCATCTCAAATAGTACACTAAAAGGAATGAAACTCCCGGGAATGAGGAGCAAGAAAAGAAGAGGCCTTGTGAGGATACACCGCCCGACGATTCTTCTTATCAAGTGGCCGTCTGCATATCACGCCCGGAGGACTTCCGTCTCCCCGACTCGGGACCAGAAGGGCGACTCACGGCCATCAGTCTTTGGGAAGACTTCCAAACAGCCCTTGTTATATCAGGAGGGGGTGAATAGTGAAAACGCTGCCTTTTCCATGAAACGCAAGTTTGATGAACTCCTACTGACCGCGCCCGAGCAGATGGCCATACTGACAAAGTACCAAGGAAAGTCCAATCCAATATCTTTCTTACTAGAGGAGCTGTCGAGAGGTTCCCCCAATTCCGGCATCCCTTTACTAAAAAGATCCAAGATGGCGCGCTTTGACGTTCGACGCATCCTGGTCGACCAAGGCAGTTCAGTAGACATCATGTACGTTCACCTATTCAAGACCCTCAAACTGGACAAGACCAATTTATCCCCGTACGTCGGATCCGACCTCCAGGGATTCAATGGGGCCACAACAAAGCCATAGGGTTATGTCGAGCTCCTCGTCACCTTCGGAGAGCAAGAAACAGCTAGAGAAGTCAAGATCCAATTCCTGGGGATAGAGTGCCCCTCCCTTTACAACTCCATCCTCGACCTCTCAACCCTGATCGAATTAACTGCAGTCCCCTCTACCATTCACTTGAATATGAAGTATTACACCAAGCTAGGCCGCGTAGTCACGTTCCACGACGACATCAAGGCCGCTCGAAGATGCTATGATGATGCAGTAAAAGTAAAGGCCATAATTAACACCAAGAATAGCAAGAAGCCCAGGGTCGAAGAACAATCTCCCCTCTAGGGAATCAACGCCATCGACCTCGACAGCCGCATCGGCGAGGACGACGCTGAAGTGCAGGGAACCACCAACGGGAAAGCCCAACACATCCATTTTTCCTGGTCCCTGACGGAGAGTTCGAGCTCGTTCCTCTGGGCGACAACCCTGATAGAGCTGTGAAGATAGGCACGGGGCTGCCTGCTGAAACGAGGGAGCAGCTCGCAATCTGCCTCAAGGAGAACACTGACCTCTTCGCTTGGAACGCTACAGAAATTCCTGGGATCGACCCTGAGGTCACCTGTCATCAGTTAGCTTTAGACCAGGTAGTTAAGCCCATAGCACAGCGTAGGCGCAAACAGTCTCCCGAGAAAGCGAAGGCTACTGAGCAAGCTGTAAAAGACTTCTTAGAGGAAAATTTTATTTCTGAAGTCCAATACACAACCTGGCTCTCTAATGTAGTCCTCGTTAAGAAAAATAATGGAAAATGGCGTATGTGTGTTGATTATACCGATCTTAATAGGGTTTGTCCCAAAGATGTCTTTCCTCTCCCAAATATAGATAAACTGGTCGACAACTCTGCAAGTTTCAAACTCTTGTCCTTCATGGACGCATATAGTGGATACAACACAATCCATATGTCGGATGCCGACAAGAGACACACGGCCTTCATGACCCTGACGGGCAATTACTATTACAACGTAATTCCCTTCGGACTAAAGAACGTCGGGGCCACATATCAACGCATGATGAACAAAGTCTTCCAAGGAGAAATCGGGGACATGCTCGAAGTTTACATGGACGACATGATCGTAAAATCGCACGAGGAGGTCGACCACGCGCGACACCTCCGCAAGGTTTTCGAGTAGGCGAGACAATGCAAAATGAGGTTTAACCCTGAAAAGTGCACATTCGGTGTCCGAGCAGGGAAGTACCTCGGCTTCTATCTCACTGAGCGTGGGATTGAGGCCAACCCCGATAAATGTCGGGCGTTTTCGGAGTTCCTGACCCCAAAGATGAAAAAATCCATTCAGTCCCTCAACGGCGTGCTCACCTCCTTGCCCCGTTTCGTAGCCAAGTCCGCCCAACATACTTTACCTTTCAAAATGCTACGGAAAGAGGCAACCTTCAAGTGGACCAAAGAGTGCGAGAAGGCAATGCTTCACCTAAAGGAAGCACTCTCCGAGCTCCCGGTCCTGTCCCGACCACTGGAAAGGGAGACCCTGTATCTATACCTATCCGTAGTAACCGAGGTCGTTAGTGCCGTTCTCATCCATGAAACCGACGAAGGACAAAAGCCCATCTACTTCACGAGCAAAGCTCTCCAAGGCCCCGAGCTCAAGTACAAACAGATCGAGAAGGCCGCGTTAGCCCTTATTAATGCCGCAAGGAGACTACGACATTACTTCCCTGCCCATACGATTAAAGGGAGAACCGATCAACCAATAAAACAGCTCCTCGGTCGACCGGACATGGTTGGCCGAATGCTGAAGTGGTCGCTGGAACTCTCCAAATTCGACATCCAATACGAAAACAGGAAAGCTCTGAAAGCTCAGGTCCTGGCCGACTTTGTCGCAGAAATGACACATAGCCCGATACTAGCGGATGACGCCCACAAATGGATGATCTTCATCGACGTTGCCTCCAGTCCGGCGGGAGGCGGCGCAGGAATCATCCTTGAAAATGAGGATGGTATTCTGATCGAGGTCTCATTGGCATTAGCCTTCCCGACTTCCAACAACCAAGCCGAGTACGAAGCTTTCCTCGCAGGACTAAGATTAGCCGAAGACTTAGGGGCAAAGGAAGTGAAAATATCGACGGACTCTCAACTTGTAGCATCACAAGTACGAGGAGAATACCAAGCTAAGAACGACAACCTCATCGAATACTTAGCCTTAGTGAGAGAAAAGCTCGAAAGATTCGAGAAATGGGAGGTCCAACACGTTACATGCGAACACAACACACGGATTAACGTCCTATCCAAACTCGCGAGCACGAGAAAGAAGGGCGGAAACTAGTCAGTAATTCAATAAATCCTTCCTCGACCAAGTACTGAACGACCACCGCCTCCGCTCAAGGGAAACGTGATCGGTGACGATGATTGCTGGATGACACCCATCTACAACTACCTCACGAAGGACGAACTCCCCGCAGACCCTAAAGAGGCGGCCACGACCAAGAGGAAGGCATGCTCGTACGTCCTCCTCGAGGGATAACTCTACCGAAGGGGATTCTCCATCCCGCTGCTCAAATGCGCCAAGGAGGAAAAGGTCTCTGACATATTGGGGGAAATACATCGGGGAATCAATGTCCAACACCCCGGCTGAAGGTCATTGGCACGCAAGGCCCTACGAAGGGGCTATTACTGGCCGACGATGCAGCACGACTCGAAGGAACACGTCAAAAAATGTGACAAGTTCCAAAGACACACCGACATGCATCTCGCACCCCAACGAACTAAAAACACTCTCCTCCTCGTGGCCCTTCGCCTGGTGGGGGATGGACATCCTCGGCCCCTTCGTTATCGGTTCTTATCAAAACAGATATCTCATTGTAGGGGTGGACTACTTCACTAAGTGGATCAAAGCAGAAGCCTTGGCCAATATAATGGCACAGAACATTCTCCGATTCGTCAAACGGGACATCCTCGCACACTTCCGCATACCCCAAGTCCTCATCACCGCCAACGGAACACAGTTCACAGGCAGAGGATTCCAAGACTTCGTCGCCAGCTTAGGCACAAAATAACACTTCACGTCTGTCGAGCACCCTCAAACTAACGGGCAAGCTGAGGCAGCTATCGCTCCCTCAGATTTGCATCCCGGTACAAGCGCGAATGGTCGACGAAAGAAGGGATGAAATGAAGATGAATAGAGTCGCCAACTAGGCATTTTTATCCCGAAGGAAAGGTAATACTGCATAAACCTGGAAAGAGATGGATAAGACGGTTGCGAACCAGAGAAACTGAGAAAAGGGGTTGGTTACAACCTGGGAAGGTATTAGCACCCAGATTGCCTGTCGTACTCGAAGGGATCCACGCTTAAAAGATTGTTTTTAAAGGGGTAATGTATGTGTTATCTGTGTGCAAAAGCTAGAAAAGAAATGTACAAGCGTCAGTGGAAAAAGGGGTGAATGCTTAGGAACTGAGGCTTAGAAAGAATGCTGAAAGAGGGGGAAGGCAAGGAGACTTTTGTTCGATAACTTATAAGTTATTCCTACGTATCCTCTCGTGCAATGAGGAAGTCAGAACACCGTAGTTCGACTCAAAGAGACTGAAAAGATAAATTGACTGGGAACTGCTTACTTGTCTATGCTCAAGTGTATGACTCGTCTGGCTCGAGTGCTAACTGTCTTGCATTAGACGGAAGAAGCAAGTTCTCGTTTATGAATGAGTGTGATGAGAAAAGAATCCTGAAGGAGACGATTATTGTTTGTTTTTGTGTTTTAAGTTTTGTTATTATTTTTGGTGTTTTGCATAAGTTAATGAGCTTAAACCTAAATCAAAGGTTTGTAAGCTCATTATATCCTCCCTGATTAGGGATAATGAACCTACTTAAGTATGAGATAAGCATCTCAACTTAATTACCATGATGATGTAGGATTAAGATCATTAACCTACTTGTGATTATTTAGATGTTTTTGGGTTTTTGTTTAGTGTTAAGTAATGAGTTTAATCTCTAATCACATATTAGTGGGCTCATTACACCATCCTAATAGAAGGATAATAGATGAGAACACTTAACCTGAGGAAGATACCTCAACTTAATCCATGGTTAGGGATTAAATTCATTATATAACAAGCCTTTATTAAGTGGATTTTAATTAAGGGATGATATTAAGAAGTGAATTTTATGGTTTGTAAGACAACTTGAGGGGGACTTGTCCATTAAACACTAGGGTTAGTCCTTCTTAACCATAAGGAAGAATTAGAACCCTAATGTAAGGCCCAAGTTACAAGATAAGTCTTGATGATTATTAAGATGATTTGATTAAGAGGTTTAAACAAATTAAAGGTTTAACACTTAGGATTAAAGTTATACACTCCATCCTAAGAGAAGGATGCAGCCATAACCCTAATTCCAAAGTCCTAAAACTTTAAGAGTTTAGTCTCTGATTATTGAGATGAGAAGAGAGACTCAAGGAGACTCAAAGGTTAAAATCTAAGGGGGACTAATCACAACTCTTGGATATCCTATGGTTTGTAAGGCTTAGAGAAAGATCTTCAAGGAAGCCACCAATGGAAGAAGCAGATGGAAGGAGGAAGAAGCAGAAGAATAAGTTACTTACTTCATTGAAGAAGATAAGTAACTTAGAGAAAGAAATTAAGAAAGATGGAACACAAGTGAACAAGTTCACTTCAAAGGAAAACAAAATGCAAATGAATGAGATAAGAAGAAGTGAGAGGTGAAGGAAAATTCACCTCCCAAAATAACTTACCAAAACCTGAAAAGTTAGTATGAATGCATAAGGTATGAAGCATAAGGAAATGAAATGAGATGAAATGAGATGAAATGATCAAATTCAGACGTTTTTATGCAATGTAAATGTCATGTAAGATGATACAAAGTCATACAAAATGCATATGTATGATCATACAAAGATGAGATGCAAATGGAAGCATGCTTTGAAGTTTGACAACACATAAAAGTTAATGAAATGAAATGAATGCTAAACATGGAAAATGAATGAAGAAATGATCAAGCATGGTTCTAACATGTCCTAAGATGTCTAAGATGACATATGAGTGCAAGAAATTCCATGGCAAGTTCATGTATTGATGCATATGCAAGGTGAATGCAAGTGAACATGAGAAATTAGGGTTATATGGAAGTATGAGATGCAAATGAACAAAACAGAAGCATATGACATGATAAAAATTTGCAATCAAGCTCAAGGAAACCCTAATCCCATATTAGGTCATACCACAAAGGAGAAGGTCAGAAGCCTAACCAATCAAAAGTTATGATTTTCCTAAGTTTTCTAGGGTTTTTAGGTGGTTCAAAGGGGAAAATGCAAATCAAATTGAAAATGCAAGATAAATTCATGAGGAAAAAGACCTATAAATTACATGCAATATGCAAAATAATGCAAAAATATAAACTTCAAACTCTTCTTGGTTAGGCAGAAATGAATTTTCAAAGTTAGGGTTTAAAAAAGGGATTTTTATGACCCTTAATTCAAAGAAAATTGGCAAACTATGATCAAACCTAAAAAGAAATTTGTGTGAAGAGTTTGAAAATGTTTCTAAATGCATTGGGATGTTTCGTGATTTTTTTTGGTGAATTTTAGAAACCTAAATGTATTTTTAATTAATTAAAAGACTTTAATTAATTAAAAATAACATTTAAATATTTTAAAAATGCTTTTTTAATTCAAAAAATAAAATAAAAATTATTTTTGGAATGAGAAAAATATTTAAAGTCAGAATGCAAAAGAAAATATTTTTTTTGATGTTTTTTGCTATTTTAAATAAATTATGCAAGAAAAATGAATTAAAATGAAATAAAAATGATTTAAAATGGAAGGATAGTGATCCTAAGGCCCAAATTCAAACTGGAAAAGGAGGGAGTTGACTGCGCGCGTCATCCAAGGACTGACATTTAAACTGGCTAATTAACTGATTAAATTAATTAATTAAAATTAGGGTTTTAAGTGAAATGATCCTGGCCACTGAAACACGCGTTAACCTAAATCTAAGGGCTGAGATTCAAACTAAGGAGATTAGCCCTAATCCTAAGCCTATCACTTTCAGGTGACCAGAGCAAGCTCCGGTCATCTTCTCCGGCCACACCAAAACCTCAACTTCTTCCTTAGGCTAAATCAAACCTTCTAACTCTCCATAAATGATCTACTAACCTCCCTTAACAAGAATCCATCATCAAAACACATTTATCATTCACACAAATCATGATTCGAAGAAAATCGTGAAAACATTCAAAACTTTCAGAAGTTCGATACATGCTCATTTCTCAACCATTTTCGAAAATAAACATATCAGGGTGATCAACTAAGCATGTAGATTCATTTAGAAACTTAAATAGCAAGTTCTGGAAAAAAAAGTTCATGAAGCTACCTGAGTTGAAGCTTTGCGTTCTTGAGCTTTCTGGCCTCCCTCTTGGTCCAAATCCATCCCAATGATCTTCCTGATGATGAAGATGAGCTTAGAGCAAGCTTGTGATGGCCATTTTGAAGGTTTTGGTTCTGACTATGCAGAAATCATGTTTTGGTTTGGCTGTGTTTTAGGCTATGGTGATGGGTGGGAAATGATCCTTAGGTCATGTGGAGATGATTGGTGAAAAAAGATTGAAGTTTCAGTGGTTTTATGATGAGTTTCGAAGAGAGGAAGTTTTTGACAAATTTTGTGGATTCTGAGTTCTTGGATGATTCAGCCTCTTGTGTGTTATGAAATGGCTTGCATAATGTTTGATTAAGCCAATGGGATTGCTCAGATAGTTGTTGTGGCATAGGCTGATTGGTATGGGGTGTTTTGCAAAAAAGTCAAGATTTGTGTACTTGAGGTATGGGCCATGGCAGGTCTGATTTCTTGGGGTGTCTGGCCTCAGCAAGTTTCATGGAGAGCCATAGAATGGTTTTGATGCAGCTGGCACAAGTGGATGAGAGGATCCAATGCATTTTGCAATTCTTGAGAGTTTTGGCCCTTTTATGATTTCTTGAAGTTCAAGTCATGGAAACACTTGGTTCAATGCACAATTCTGATGTTTAGAGGCTCGATTGACATATTGTGAAGTGTTTGTGTACATTTGAAGTCATTAGAATGCTTGAACATGCCAATTTGCAAAATCCCTCTTTGACACGAAACTTGAAATTATAGGATTTTTGCCAACTTTGAAAGGCCAAATCTTGAGTTCTAGGATGAATCAAGACATGTTCTTGTACTTTTTGAAAAGGGGAAGTCCTAATCTACAAATTTCATGACCAAGAATTTTTCATTTGAAGCATTTTTGGTTAAGAAAGGGGAGGTTGAAAAACTTTCCAAAAATGGAAAGTTTGCATTTCAAGTAATTTCCATTTTTGGCAAGTTTGCAATTGGCTCAAAATTCTTCAATCTTGTGAACTTCCAACCACTTCTAAGATCAAATAAAGATCATATAACTTCAATTTGATGAAAATACCCCTTTGGTTCCATTGTTGGGGGCCTCAGATGCCCTGATTTTAACTTAACTTGCTCAAGAAGTTACCCAGTGAACAGATGACTTCCACAATGAGTTTCTTCATCAAACTTGGTACACATGATCCTTATGATATATTAAGAATATTAAAAACAAGAATGACCCAAAAATTTGGAGTTAAGGCCTCTGAAACCAAAACCCTAATTTTGTCATTTGTGTTGTGAAACCCTAGCTCTGCTTCCATGCCTTTGCCAGTTCTTGTGATCCCTTGACTTTCATGAAATTTGAGGAGCATAATATGATCATAGAACACACATGGAGCCTCTTGGAAAGCTTTGAGACCTTTGGGATGGCTCAGATGGATTCTTGGATTGCTCAAATCACAAACCCTAGATGCAGATGAACTTGAACTTATGTAGTGAAGCAAAAATGCAATATGAGATAGTATGTCTATGTTAATGCAAACATGAAAGATCACAAGCCATGGCCTGATATGAGTAAGGGAAAATTTGGGGTGTTTACAGCAGCCAACAGAGTAATCCTACATGGACTGAAACACCGATTCGGCGAGGTGAAAAAGGCGTGGGTCGAGGAACTGCACAACGTCCTTTGGGCATATCGCACAACACCATATTCCAAAATAGGGGAGACCCCGTTCAGATTAACGTACGGCACCGAAGCAGTCATCCTGGTGGAGATTCGAGAACCGACAAGGTGCACAGAAGCACCCCTCAATGAGGAGCTGAACGAAGAAGCACTTCGAGTCGAGCTGGACCTCATCGACGAAATCCGTTCCGAGGAAGCCCTTAGGGAAATCTCCCTAAAAAAAAATAGCTTTGCGCCACGATGCAAAAGTCATAAAAAGAGAGTTCCAGGTGGGCAGCCTGGTCCTCAGACGAAACCAAAAAAACCCACGAGAAGGCAAACTGGCCGCCAATTGGGAAGGCCCGTATCGTTTCCGAGACAAGACGGGCAACGGGGCCTATTATCTGGAAAACCTACAAGGCGAAGAACTTGCTCGACCATGGAATGCAGAAAAACTTAGACAATACTATAGATAAAGACAATCCGGGGATACATGGAAGGTACGACCACAATCTTCACCACTAAACGAAAAGGAGGACAACAACCATATGAGGCGAACACAACCCTACCCGACGTCGGACATCTCAAAACGAGCCCCAACGTCGCAGTACCACGTCGGCAGGGAACCTAGCTCGCAATGGGAAGGCCCAAGCCCCGAGGTTAGGGTATCCAATCGCAACCCTAATCTCGACTCTGGGCGGACGTAAAACCCGCCACCTCGTCGGTTCCCTAAACCGACAAGTCCAACTAGGTCGAGCGCAAATAGTTCAAATATAAATACAATCAAACAATCAAACACGGTGAAAATAACAAACAAGTAGATAAAAACGGCCAAATTCAGCCACTAAAAGTACATTAGGAAAAGGCATGAAGGCCAATATTCAAACAAAAGGCACAAAGGTCATTACAAAAGTACAGGGCACACAAGCCAATACAAAGGCACGCAGGCCCGAAAAAGTCAAGAAAAAAGTCTCCGCCCGGAGCTACTCCTCACCACCCTCGTCATCATCCACCAACTCCTCCTTGGAGGCGAAAGTACAAATGATCTCACCGTCGGCTACACAGTAGTTGTGAGCCGACCCCTCAGTCACAAGCCCGAGATTCAAAACCTTGAGCTGTTCGGTAGCATTGTCAAACCCTTCCTTGAACATCACAAGCAGTTCCTTGTTGAGCTTGCAGATTTGGCCGACCAATTCACCCAGGGTGCGGAGGGCCAACTCATCTCCAGTCTCATCGTCCCGAGGACGGACTGTACCTTCCAGCAGCGCAACTCGGTAACGAAGTTGCACATTTTCTTCGGCCATCTTCTTGAGCTCGACAGCTTGCTACTCTAAGCTTTGTTTCTCAGCCTTCAAGGTGTCCCGCTCGAGCTTCACCTCCTCCAGCTTCGACTTTAGTCCTTCTTGAAGCTAATTCTCCTCTTTATAGTCAGACAGGTCCTTGGACAACTTATCTTTCTCAATCCGGGAAGCTTCAAGATCCTCCTCCAACGTAGACGTCGAGACAGAAGTCTCGGACAGAACCATTGCAGTTTCCATCACCCGGATGACAATAGCTAAATCCCCATCTAGATCTGTCCGTCTAGCGACCACGTCCTGATTGAAAAGGGCCTTCGTCTCGGTCGCCGCCACCACGACGGAACCTTCGGACTTGAAGAAGTTCCACTCCAAATAATAGGGAGGCAACAGGTAGCTCTCAGGTGCACCAGAGTCATTTCCACCCACGATAGCAGACCGGGCAAGAGACTCGTCCAGCCACTTGCATTTCAGAAGAGAAGAGGTAGAGGCCGGAGGGCTGTCCCGTATATGTATCGGGGAAGTTTGTTGGACGACGGCTGGAGGAGAGTTGGTGGTCGAGCTGGGGGTACCAGAACTGCTGACCCCGTGCTCGTTAGCTACCTCCTGAATGCGGGGCGCCACTTTCTTTTTCTTTTTAGTTACCCTGTCCGGGGCCCCGACCTGGTTAGCCAGCTTCAAGACTCGTTCTCGGTGAGCAGGCATTATTCATACAAAACAAAAACAACTAAACATCAGTTAACGGGCATAAAAACCAGGAAAGAGGGAAGAGCCAGAAGGACCTACGCAACAACTCTACGACATCCTCATCCGTGTCACACGCGAGCAGAGCCCTTGTATTTATGAGTTGCGTTTTGTGGATGGGCATCCCGGCGTCGTCGACATAGGGATTGTCTTGCCGGTCCACCCAGACCGCCAAGCTAAAGCTCTGAACATACTCCATAGCCTATTGTAGGCTAGTCGATCCTCGACCCCCAAGCTCGAATATCTAACTCGGTAGTGGTTGCTCGACATGTTGAAATGGTCAGGCTTCCATCTCAAGGGGATCCTCGACATAAGCTTCTCCTCGCCACTGGCATCGTGCTTATAATAATAAAGAGTGTTGAGGGCGTACTGAGTAAGCGGCTTCACCACATACCACCTCCCCATAAAATGGCGGGCAGAATCAACAAACGTCTTGAATAATCTCACGGGATATTTGAGAGACACCCAGCTATAATGCCCCCTTACGCCTAACCGCTGTAGATGGAAGATATGGAAGAAAAGGGGTAGTGTGCACCCGACCCCAAGAAATCGGCAGACTAATTTGAACACTCGGATGAAAGCAATGGCATTTTGATGCAACTACGAGGGCGCCAACCTGAGCCACCTGAAGACCCCTATCTGGGAATCATTAAAAGGGAGCCTAACCCTCGCTTCTCGGAAGGAAAATTAATACATGGTGAACTGCTTCCCCGGGAAACGATGGCATATCCGATCCGTTTCCCGAGAAGCAAAACATTGCAAGTTTGTTGTGTCCTCGGGGCCAATGTCCCCGACCACGACGTAAGCAGTCGTATCCTCGTCCACAAAATATGACTTTTCTTCTAACGGCTCGTCCGCGACCTACGACAGGTCATTACGTCCAGACGAGGAGACGTGCTCGTTCCCCTCATCGGTCTCTCTCTCCTCAATTCATCTTTGCTCAGTCGTACCTGAAAAGCAGAAAGGAAAAGTGAATTTGACATCGCATCAAATCCACCCTTCCACCGCAGTTTAAGTGAAAGGGCGAAGAGCTGAACGCCCTGAAATCCCACTAAACTACCCTAAAATAAACGAAGGGACGGTCCTCGAATCCACTCGAGCGCGTACAAAACCCTTAAAAAAAACCTAGAAGATTAAGAGATTTTGCCCGGCGAACGCATCGAACACCCGCGATCTTCATCGACCATATGAAGATCCTGGCCGGTTCATTCATACACAGATGAGTTTTACGCCCGTGTCATGCTAATCCTGCCTGGGACGGTCATGTCTAAAACCTAATAACTAACCTAAAACGGAGATTTACCTAATCTAAACAGGAATTTACCTACTCTAAACAGGAAAATCGCGAATTTCGCTACCTATCAAGCGGAAAAATGCGTAAAAAGAGAGGTTTTGGGAGATTACCTGAATAGTAACGATGGGGAGGTTGCGGTGGTGTGCGGGAAGAGAGTGGCGGTGTTGTCGGCAGTTACGGGCGGAGGAAAGTTTCTTCTCAGAGCTTCCAGTTAAGCGTAGGAGCGAAAAGTTTAAATGAAGTGGAACCTCCACCTTATATACTAAAAGAGCGCGTGGGCGAACGTGCTAGGTAATCATTACCTAGGCCCCTAGGCTGGCACCGACACAAGAAACGAAGCGACGCACCATTAATGCCTAAGACACATGAGTCTAAGGAATACTGAATGACGTCATGCAACCTCAGAGCACTCCGACTACCGAAAGATGTCCTCGACCTTGAGAACACCACGTGCCCGACGATTTGAATGACGTCCGGAGCAGCTGGAATATACCACATTTCGAAACTGGCAGATATTCGATGCCCAATATGGCTCCTCCCTCGACGAATATTGGCTTGACGCTTTATAAACTCGTCGCTCCGACTCAGAGACTCGACTTAGGGGGCTCTAGTTCTGGATCCCAGAGATTGTATTGGGTCATGACCCAATACGTCAAGCAGACGCCCATATGCTCGGGAAAGCATACTTGTTGGATGGGCGCAAACCACTTAACGGTCGGGTACATTTCATGAGTCGGGCATACACTCTGCGAGACAGGAAGATAACAGATCTTCCATTCCACTTGCCACATCACCCAACTGTCCCCCATTATCTCCTGAAAGATAGGGGCAGTTGGACCAAGGATCAGACCACTTGCTAGGTCTACACGCTCCTTACGCGTACCTTTGCAGTTCTCCCTTGGGCTTCGCTGATCCAGCCCAAGAAAGAACCTTGGCCCAGCGCTGGGGGCTCACTATAAATACCCTTTTTCACTAAAAGGTCAGGTATTCTGATTTAACTCTTCTGACTTACCATTTTCCATACATAGATTGACTTTGGCATCGGAGCGCCTTGCAGGTACACCTCCTTCATTCCATCCATCTTGTTGTTCACGTTCAATTGCTAATCAGGTAAGATCATATATATATATATATATATATATATATATATATATATATATATATATATATATATATATATATATATATATATATATATATATATATATATATTTTATATTGTATATTAATTTATTAATTTATGGTAGTATTATAGCATATAATTTCTTTTCCTGTTTTTGTTAATATATAAGTATATATAAATTGTTATGTTTAGAAATTGAAATTTTATTTAAAATGGTTATTCAACTTAATTATATGAATAAACTCATAAATATTTTTTATATATTTTTCATATATTTTATAGTTATGAAATTTATGACAAGAATTTTATTTAATAAATATTTTTCTAAAATTTATATAAATTGAATTAGAAGTCATCGGTTTGAATAATAACTCAGTGGTCAGACCACTAATTCAATGATTCAAAAACTTGATTGGGTCGATGAAAATTGCGAGTTTTAAAACATTGGGTGGAACTAGAATCTTGTCGGAGTGCAAAAAATAATACTTCATTTGTCTCGCAATAGATGTTTTCTTTCTTATTTTTATTTGTCTCAAATTATTTGCCCTTTTAAAATACCAATGTAATAATTATTATTTTTTTCCACTAACTTACTCTTATTTATTGTATTTTAATTTATATAACTACTCCATTATCTATTATTAATAAGGTTATTTTAGTAAATTATTCATGTTTTATCATTGAAATCAATATAATTAATTATTATCTTAAAAAATGTGAAAATCTCAAAAAAGACACCTATTATGAGACAGAGGAAGTAATTCAAGTGACAAATATTTTTTTTTAAATGTCCATAGTGCTTATTTTCAAGTTCAATTGAACCCCTAAAAGAGGTGGCGTTTAGCCTGAACAAACAATTTCTGACCCATTATGGAGAACTTCTGTTTTTTGACTTATATTAGCAGGTAATCAGATCATGTTAAAATAGTAATATTAATTATTTTTTATTATCTTTTCCATATTTTTTCGATTCATCAATACTCATTGATTTTATTCTATATTTTTTTTCAACTAATCAAATACTTATCAACCATTCAACATCATTTTTCTTTGAATATTTTTAATCAATGATTAGTATCTTCATCATTTTTTATATTTTTATTATTTAATACTAATCAAAATACATATTCATCATATTTCTTCATCTGCTACATCATCAAGTTTCTTAAATATAAGTTTTTTGAATTTATTTCTTTCATTTCTTAAAAATCATTTCAGCTTGAAGCTTTGAGTCACTGTTTTATAACCCGGACCGTTCGACCCGATTGGACCAGTTAGACCTTGAACCGAAAAGTAGAGCGGCCTAGTAAAGTCATCTGACCATAGTTGCAATTAACCTAGTGAAAACCGGTGTGACCCAGTTTATTCACTGATCAGATCAGTGAACCATTGAGTTTCATGATCCGACGGATTGATATTTTTATACTTACTTTTTAACTTAACTAAAATTTTGATCATCCTATTTTTATTTTTCATAAATTTTGGTGTCTTTTCTAAAATCCTATTTTATTATTGTAGGTTTAAAAAAAACGATATTTCAGCTTATTTATAATAATGTTACAAAATAAAAATGAAAGTATATTTATAAATTAACAAAAAAAATTGAACAATAAATCATGATACAAAAGAAAAATGAAATTATATTTTCACATTATTTTCAATATAAATATCATTATTTAAAATAAATAAAAAATTATGTTAAAGATGAAAGATAGAATTAAATTTTCAAAAATAAAAATTACATTATTTTTATTAAATTTGTTATTTATAATTCTCATTATTAATTTTAAATAAAAGTCACATTATTTTTATTAATTTTTTATTTATAAATTTTTTATTTTCTACTCTATCTTTTATTTTAATTATTTATATAGAACAAAATATTTGTTTATGTTCTATATTAGTTTATTAGTTTATGGTAGTATTATATCATACAATTATTTTTCTTATTTTTGTTAATTTATAAATATCAATAAATTGTTATATTTGGAAATTGAAAATTGTTAATTCATAGTTTTTTCCATATATTTTATAGTTTTGAAATTTATGTGAGGAATTTTATTTCATGAATATTTTTTTAATTTATATAAATTGAATTAGAAGTCATGCGGTCGAACTAGTGACTCATTGGTCTGACTACTAACTCAGTGATCCAATAACTTGACTAGGTCGACGATCAATCCGGATTTTAAAACATTGCTTCGAGTCAAAAAGATATATTTCAAATCTCAATGCTTAATATCATTACTAAAAGGTATCAAAAACAAAGTAAGAAATACAAAACTTCATCGTGCCAAAATAGATCTCAAATCCAAAATTTCATCCATAAACTCACTGTTTTAAACCAACCAAGTAAACTTTTTCAAAAACTTGGAAAATGAACCAAAAATAGTGAAGATGAGATGAATGAATTTAAGTTTTTGGAGATTTTTGGAGATGATAAAAGATGAAGATGCTGGTGAATCGGGATTTTAGAGAGGATGAAAGATGACACTAATTGGGTTCCCACAAATCATACTTCAACTACTTCTACCGGACTAGGAAACTTCATCTATGCAATTGGTACCAAAACCAGATTTAATTATGGTACTTTTTTTCTTTGACCAAACTGTGAAGCAAGCTGGTACTCTTGCTGTCAAACTTCCCATTGCATTTCCTTCTCTTATTTGTGGCATTATACTGAATCAACATCCTGAAATTCTATAGGGTACTAATACTGTGAACAAGAGGGAAACTTCCTTGTCTCTTCATTACAAGTTATTTATAGGAAAACATGTCTCAAACATTGTTTCGACATCTTTAACTGCTGGAAGTTCGACATCTTCATTACAAGTCATTCATATCAGCGCTCCAAGGAAGTTGAAATATGAGGCATTAATCAAGTGTTTGAGGCTGGCTGCAGAACAACAAGGTAGTGATGGTGAGGAAACTGCTCATGAAAAGAAAAATGATGAGGACACTGATTCTGATGAGTCTGTTGAAGAAATGGATTATGCATCTGATACTAGTGATGAAGATGGGACTTCTGCTTCAAATGAAGACAAGTGATAGTGATGATGGTGATTTTGGTCCTGGTGATGGAAATTTTTTTCTTATGTTTTTTTTGGGTTTTTATTTCTGAATTTTTTGGCACTTCATGTGCTTGGCTTGTAATCTTGTACTCTACCTATGACTCAGATGTTTTGTTATCTTGACACTTTTTGCTCTGGATGTTTTGTTCCTATCTTGCTTTGTTTATTGGTAGTTGTCTATATGGCTAAAAAAGGGGAGAGCTGTTAGATGTTTCATATAGGCTAAACTTGGTTTATGTGGGAAGTGTTGCCACTACAGGTTAAGCTGCAGGTTGAACTTGGTTTGTGTGTGAAGTGTTGCCACTGCAGGTTGAGGAGGAGTTTTTGTGTTCTACAGGTTGCACTGCAAAGGGGAGTAACATTTTTTTTTTGTTTTGGTTGGTTTTTTTGATGTGGCGCTGATAAATGTGTTTCTGCTCCTATTTTTTCTCTGATATGTTTGTTTTTGTGCTCAATTTGGGTTTTAGCCAAAATTTTCCAAAAGGGGAGTTTGTAGGTTCATTTAATTGGCAATAATTTTGCTAAAAATGTTGCTGCAAATTGATGTCATACTTGATGCCTTAACAAGTGGATCTCATTGTCTGCAAGTGTATTTCTCAAATGTTGCAGGTTTTACTCATAATGTCAAGACTGATGTTATGATATGTTTTTTTCTTCTGAACACTCAATTCATAATGTTGTGTCTTGTATGTTACGTGTTTTTAGCAATCCTTTGTGGGTCTTTGGTGAGTGATTGCTGGCGCATTTTTGGGCGGAGATTTGATCCATATTTGATCTGTTTGTTAAGGAAGTTCAGCTAATACTATTTTAGTGCCTTTGATTGTGGGAAATCGTGTTAATTAGGTTTAATCTGATTGTATAGAAGGCCCAAGCCCATGAAGTCTGAGGCCTATTTAAAAGATGATGTAACCCTATTTTGAGGTGGAGAGAGAAAATATATTGAATTCGTGTGCATTGTCTTAGGGTTTAGTCGTTTGTGTATTTCTTGTGAGCCAATCAATCATAACCTAGATGATTGACTTGGACTGAGTTTTATTGAGTTCTAATTTGTCCACTCTAAGCTTTTAAGCACGGGTATTTTTCTTTGTACTTGATTGATGCTTTTAAACAGGATCAAGTTATGTCATTGAAATGTGTTCTTCTTTATTTTGTATTTGTGTTTTTATCACTGTTGTGATTGAGGGGTTGTGAGGAGTCTGTTATCTAAGTGTGACTTAGATAGAAATTACACAGGTAGAGACTAGATGAGAAAACTGTAAACTGAAGTTTGTTTGCTGAGAGTCTTTGAACTAATTATGTTTAGGATATTTCCTACCTGGCTTGGTAGCCTACAGACGTTGGTGTGTTTGCACCGAATTGGGTTAACAAATTCGCGTGTCCTTTACAATTGTTTACTCTCTTTTTATCTTGTTCATAATTTAATTATTGTTCAGATATTAGTGTCGTGACATCTCCTTCAACATCTCAGATACCAGAATTTCAGAGAATATGAAAATAGAAAAAAAATCAAATAAAATAAAAAAACAAGGATTTGTGATTTTGAGGGTCAAATTCACTTAAAAGTCTCTTTTAAGTGAGTATTTTCTTAGAATTATTCATGAATTTATGGTATAAATTAGGAGAAATTCGAAACAATAGCTTACATAGTGTCACCTGATAGGCTGTAATAATTACAACTATACTACAACCTTGAAAATCAACAAATAAAAACAAAATACTTAGTGTTTGATCATTTGAAGTCTTTTGGTTGTGTGCTTGAACATAAAAGTATCTTGCTTGTGTGCTTGAGCATTGGAAGTCTTTTGCTTGTGTGCTTGAGCATAGAAGTCTCTTTCTTTATGTTTGAGCGTTGGACGTATCTTTCTTGCATGCTTACGCAAATCTTAACCTTGTATGATTATAGTGAAAATCTCTTGTAAGTACAACATTACTAGATTTCTCTTGGTTTGTGAGAGGGACCTTGATAACTTAATGTGTATCGCTTCTTTCTTTCATTCCTTATACGCTTCATATCACTTACCTCTGATTCAGATTCTCTATACTTTTTCTTTAGAATATGACTAGAGCTTTAAGAAGAAAGAAAAATTCTAACATAATTCAACTTCCCTTCTCATGTTTTTCTCACATTCAGTATCCTTTATTGCACTTGTATTGATAAAAGAGTACATGTGTGTGTGTGTGTGTGTGTGTGAGTGTGGTATTCCTACAAAGGTAGGAAATATCATAGGCCTTAGTAGGTTTATAATAGTTAGGGTTTGTCTGCAGTGGTGAAAATCCTTGTATGGTGGTTTTACAATATTTATGGTAGTATGAAAGATCGACTCACGTGAGGTGAAAGGCTTTGTGTATTATGCGATATGTGGTTAAGTTATGATTTTACCTTTCTTCCATTAAGGGAGAAGTATTTATAGAGACTCTGGACCCTAGGGTTTAGGAAACTCTTAGAGCCAATAATAATTTCACCTTTACTAGGGAAAACTATTGACTACCTACTTTTCCAGAAGTCGTGGCCTTCTTATATTATTATCTGACTAAGTGTAGGGTAATAATACTATCCACATCCTTTGTCCCAAGGGAGAGCCCCCGCTATATGAAGATGTTGCTTGGGCGATGTCATGCTATGAGGGAACACCAAAGTTTCCCCTGTTTGAAACTCACAAATATAATACTGCATAGCCCATCCAGAACGAAGGCTTGTAAATGGAAAAGTGTTTTAAAGCTTATTTTGGATTATCTTCCATAGTCATAGACAAGCCTTTTGATAAGAGGCATGTTCAATATTTTGGGATATGAACCCTCTACAAGGGAGGCGAGCCCCTTAGTTGAAGACATCCTTTTTAATAGTGGCGACATAATGTGGGAACAAAAGTTAGTGGGAGGTGAGTCACCCCTTCTTGTTTAAAAATATATATTTTAATGGGTATGCAATAAAATTTGGATATCACCGAAGATTTGTTGTAAACAATGTATTTTAATATTCTGTATAAATAGTGTAAATTAAAAAAAAAATTATTCACCTCGATTTTCTTCATCACTGAGGTGATATTTAAAAGGAGAAAATAAAAACCTCGATTTTACAATAAAACTGATGTGGTTAATAATCATATTTTACTATAAAACACTCGTTAAACAAATTTTACCCTAAGACTAACTCATATGTAGCTTCCCCAAAGAGAGGAAATATTCACCACCGTCCATTTTGATCACGAGTTACTACAACAGATCTCTCGAATGTATTGAAAGTGCAGAAAATAAAAATTCTCATTGGGAAACAAATCTCTAGCATCTTGCATGCGACCTGGACATGTAAGATGAAATTTCTCTTTGGGAAACAGATCTCTAACATCTTACATGGGACTTGGACATGAAAAATAATTTTTTTCATTAGGAAACAAATTTTACAATGTAATTTTAATATTGAGTGTAAACAATATATTAAAAAAAATAACTTATTTACCTCGGTTGTCTTCATGGCTGAGGGGATAGTCATGCGTTTTTATACTATATTCCACGTCCTTAAAAAAATCTTTGTCGTCCATTTAATGTTTATAAACGCTCAAGAATATGCCATTAGTGATCGACGTGAAACCTAAGGGACATCCATTGTAAAAGCATGATGAATATTAAAAATTTAACCTAAATGAAACATGAAGCGCTTGAAACATAAAGACATTTGAAAAAGTTCTCTAAGATGGATTGCAGGAGAAAACAATTACTTGAATTTAAGATTTGTTTTCTTAAATATTTATTTGAGCACAAAATCATATATTTGAATATTAATTTTATTTATCTAACCCTTATTTTGTTATGCTTTAAAATCAAATGTATGCAAGATTCGTAGAGAATAATCTTGCGCCCAACATTTGATCTTTCCCAAGTTTCAATAATTCGAATATCTAAAATCTAAATCTTTGGCGAATTTGATATTTATTTAGATCCCTAGGGAATTTTATTTTTATTTTAATATTTTGTGTAAACAATGTAATATTCTAGGTAAACAACGTAATATTCTTGGTAAACAATATATATATTTTTTTAAATTAAAAATTTATCTTACCCTTCGGTTTTCAAGATAATCAGAGATGAAAGATACACTAGTTTTGAAAATAATAAAATTGTTGATGTTAGATTTCAAACTTATATGTATTTAACTTTACCTCTCAGTTTTAATTCCACCGAAGTGATAAGTGGCACATTTTCATGTCGCCCTTCGTTACCTCGCTTCTATAGCCGAGGTATTATGTATTTTGTGTTTGAAGTAAAAAGCACTTTTTGTAATAGTGCATGCAAGAAGATGATGTAGCTTTGAGTACAATCTTTCTCCTCTCTCTTTCTCCCTCTCCCATGTTTGGTTCTTCTTCTCCCCCAAAATTATGATCTTTTGAAATAAGACTAAATAGCTTCCTAAGGAATCTTCCATTTTACTCTTACTTTTATTACCTTCTCTAAGATAGTCCTTAATTCCGATTAACTCTAATTTCATGTGCTTACATCCTAATCCCTAAGAATTAAGAGACTAAGCATATCAACTTAGATTGGGGAATTACATCCTCCCCTTTAAAATTAAATTTTTCCTCGAATTTAGGATCTTACCAGAAAAGGTGAAGGTAGATCTCTCGCATCTTGAATTCTAGTTCCAAATAACTTCGTTCAAATGTCATTTTTCTCATAACACTTTTTCCAATGGTATCTTCTTGCTTTGACTGTATACATTTTATGAAAAATACGAAAGTCACAATTATATATTTTTTAAATTAAAATTTTATCTTACCCTTCGGTTTTCAAGATAATCAGAGATGAAAGATACACTAGTTTTGAAAATAATAAAATTGTTGATGTTAGATTTCAAACTTATATGTATTTAACTTTACCTCTCAGTTTTCATTCCACCGAAGTGATAAGTGGCAAATTTTCATGTCTCCCTTCGTTACCTCGCTTCTATAGCCGAGGTATTATGTATTTTGTGTTTGAAGTAAAAAGCACTTTTTGGAATTATTTCAAAAACCTATCGGCAGAAAAAGAAATGTTATACTAAAATTTTGGAAGACAAACAAAATACACTAGCCATAATCTCATGATCTTTAACCATCTTTAACCATGTAGGAAATAATAATTCCAATGACTAAGGTTTACACAAACTTTGGTTCTGTCCTTAAGTCTGAAATTAACACATTGGAAGAAAAATTATCTCAAGTCAATTCAAATGGGGAGGTCCTAAATGGTTATTTGCTATCCCTTTTCCTCAATAATCATTATAATAACTTACTAATTAAAAATAAATTGAGGTTAACAATTTGTTTGTGATTTGATGAAATTATTCAGTTGAGATGGATATGATGACCAATCAATAAATTGGAGCAGATGAAATTATCCAAAGAGACAACTAAAGTAGAGTTCATTAGGAGGAAGAATTTCGGAGGCACAAATGAAATGCACCTTAATGTAGAAGTTTAAATATAAATATTTATGATATAATTATAAATAAGGGTTCAGTTATTATGTACATTATTAAATAATATAATAAAAGTCTCTATCATATGGAAATAAAAGAATAAATTTCTAACATTTCATAAATATCTTGATTTGTTAAATAACTTAAAAGTAAAATCATTTACAACAATTATTCCATAAAGATACTTTTGTTAAAGTATGTTTGAATTTATTTATTGAACTAATCAATTATATCATTTTTATAAGTTTGTTGAGTTGAAATTATAAAAACAATCTATAATCATCTAATGTTTATAATTGGTGGTGGAACCGTTTTTTTTTAATCAGCAAGAAGTATATTGATAAACGAGTCTAAACCGTTCGAAATGATACAACAAAGAGCGAAAGCTAGTTCAGACAAAAAAAAGACAAAAATTCCCCGCCAAATACTTCTATATCAAATACAAAAATGGGTTTTTGTTGAAATCATATAAAGAGAATTTGGTATAGGAATTTTCACCAATGAGCAACCACTTCCACAATAAAATTTTAATCCTCCAAACAATATCTACGATATTCCAATTAGAATTCCTAAATATAATATTGTTTCTAACGGACCAGATAACCCAACAATAAGCCAACCACATAAAATCTTGTCTAGCTTCCACAAAACCTTTCAACTTGCAAAAGTAATGTCATTATTATTTTTAAGTGAAAGTCATGTTTTTTTTATTTATAATTTTTTATTTTTCTAGTCTATATATATATATACATATATATATATATATATATATATATATATATATATATATATATATATATATATATATATATATATATATATATTGTTCTGGATTGGGCCCAAGAGATTATATTGGGCCATGGTCCAATACGTCGAGCAGACGCCCATACGCTCGGGAAAGCATATTTATTGGACGGGCGCAAACCACTTAACGGCTGAGCACATTTCATGAGTCGGACATACACTCTACGAGATGAGTAGATAACAGGTCTTCCATTCCACTTGTCACATCACCCAACTGTCCCCCATTATCTCCTGGAAGATAGGGGCAGTTGGACCAAGGATCAGACCACTTGCTAGTTCTACACGCTCCTTACGCAACCCTTGGCAGTTCTCACTTGGGCCTCGCTGATCCAGCCCAAGGAAGAACCTTGGCCCAACGCTGGGGGCTCACTATAAATACCCTTTTTCACTAAAAGGTTAGGTATTCTGATTTAAATCTTCTGACTTACCATTTTCCGTACCTCGATTGACTTTGGCATCAGAGCGCATTGCAGGTACACCCTCTCCATTCCATCCATCTTATTATTCACGTTCAATTGCTAGTAGGTCCTCCTGATCAGGTAAGATCAGTGGCACCGTCTGTGGGAAACTAGTTGTCCCCTTCTTCCACAGCAGAAGATCAAAGCTCAAACTACCTTATCCTTCCAGTATGGTCGGAGAACACACCAGTGCCCATCACTGCCCTCTCGCCGACTACATGACGGAGGACAATCTGAATTACCATGAAGCTGACCCCAGAGACGAGCAACCTTCCACCCTGTCTCCTGAACCTGAAATTAATGGGATCCAGCAGCCTCAGCCTCAAACCCGTCGGTCGACCCGTTCCAGCCTATCCTAGTTCCCGTCGAGGGAGACGTCACCATGATTACTATGGTGAACGCCCTTAACCAGACCAGCTCCACGCTCTACCAGCAGCACGAGAGAATCATGGCATTGTTCGCTGACCGACGGGAAGATCGACCCCAGCAAGAACGGACGCAACAACGTCTAGAAGGCGCGAAGAAGCGGGGACGCTCCCCTCCGCATCGAGGACAACGCTCCCCCGAGCCCAAAAAGGACAGGTCCAGGATGCACCATGAGACTAACCGGTCATGAGCCTCACCTAGACACGACCAAAGTCCTGGCAATAATGAGCTCTCCCCATTGAGAAGTGACGAGGAGGACCCACATTGCCCCCTCTCACGGGAAATTATGGAGGCACCACTCCCCAAGGGCATGGAGAAGCCCCCAAATCTGGCTATCTACGACGGGACCATTGACCCCGACGATCACGTCAACAACATTAACGCTATGCTCGACTACCGCAACGACATCACCGGGCATCTCACGTGCAGACTGTTTTCAACAACTCTCAGGAAATGAGCCATGACCTGGTACAAAAGCCTGGCCCCAGAGTCCGTCACATCCTAGAAGGTCGTGAAATCCATGTTTACTAGACATTTCACAGCTTCCCGGCGCCATCCCAAGATTAAGGCGACCTCGAAGCTATAATGCAGAGGAAGAATGAAACGTTGCGCTCGTACATCGAGCGATTCAAACAAGAAGCCGTCGAGGTAGACACGACGGAACACATGAAGAAATACCTCCTCGAGAGAGGACTCTTTCCCGGAAGCGAACTTAGCAGGGCAGTCAGGATAGAACCTCCCCGCACCCTAAACGAGCTCCTGCACAAAGCCCAAGCTTACATTAGATATGAAGAAAAACAGGTCGCCCATAAAGCTCGAAGCAGTCGCAACACCGGGGAGAACGGCCATCCCAAGCGCGAGGACCCCAACGCTCCACGCTGCAATGGAGATAGGCGGAGGGAGGAAAATCCCCGCGAGCCCCGGGAAAGAAGAGGACCCACGGGCCGCTATAGCGAGTATACATTGCTGAGAGCTCCCCGCGAGCGCATACTCACCGAGTGCTTCAACTCCGATTTCAAACAGGGCAGGGTAAGGTTCCCCAAACCTTCTGCACCCAAGCCCCACACGGACAAATCCAAATACTGTGGGTTTCACAGAAGCCACGGGCACGTGACTGAAGATTGCGTCCACCTGAAGGACACAATTGAGATCTTGATTCAGGAGGGTCATCTCAAACAGTACACTAAAATGAATGAAACTCCCAGGCATGAGGAGCAAGAAAAGAAGAGGCCTCGTTAGGACACACCGCCCGACGATTCTTCTTATCAAGTGGTCGTGTGCATATCACGCCCGGAGGACTTTCGTCTCCCCGACTCGGGACCAGAAGGGCGACTCACTGCCTTCAGTCCCTGGGAAGACTTCCAAACAGCCCTTGTTATATCAGGAGGTGGGATGAACAATGAAAACGCTGCCTTTTCCGTGAAAGGCAAGTTTGATGAACTCCTACTGATCGTGCCCGAGCAGATGGCCATATTGAAAAAGTACCAAGGAAAGTGTAATCCAATATCTTTCTTCCTAGAGGAGCTGCCGGGCGGTTCACCCAATTCTGACATCCCTTTACTAATAAGAGCCAAGATGGCGCGCTTTGACGTTCGACGCATCCTGGTCGACAAAGGCAGTTCAGTAGACATCATGTACGTCCACCTATTCAAGACCCTCAAACTGGACAAGACCAATTTATCCCCGTACGTCGGATCCGACCTCCAGGGATTTAATGGGGCCACAACAAAGCCATGAGGTTATGTCGAGCTCCTCGTCACCTTCGGAGAGCAAGAAACAGCTAGAGAAGTCAAGATCCAATTCCTGGGGATAGAGTGCCCCTCCCTTTACAATTGCATCCTCGGTCGCCCAACCCTGATCGAATTAAGTGCGGTCCCCTCTATCGTTCACCTGAAGATGAAGTACTACACAAAGCTAGGTCGCGTAGTCACGGTCCACGGTTACATCGAGGCTGCTCGAAGATGCTATGATGATGCAGTAAAAGGACAGGCCATAATTAACACCAAGAATAGCAAGAAGCTCAGGGTCGAAGAATAACCTCCCCCCCAGGGAATCAACACCATCGACATCGACAGCCGTATCGGCGAGGACGACGCTGAAGTGCAGGGACCTACCAACGGGAAAGCCCAAGACATCCATTCCGCCCGGTCCCTGACGGAGAGTTCGAGCTCGTTCCTCTAGGCGACAACCTAGACAGAGCTGTGAAGATAGGCACGGGGCTGCCCGCTGAAACGAGGGAGAAGCTCGCAATCTGCCTCAAGGAGAACACTGACTTCTTCGCATGGAACGCCACAGAAATGCCCGGGATCGACCCTGAGGTTGCCTGTCATCAGTTAGCTTTATACCGGGCAGTTAAGCCCATAGCACAGCGTAGGCGCAAACAGTCTCCCGAGAAAGCGAAGGCTGTTGAGCGAGCTGTAAAAGACTTCTTAGAGGAAATTTTTATTTTTGAAGCCCAATACACAACCTGGCTCTCTAATGTAATCCTCATTAAGAAAAATAATGGAAAATGGCATATGTGTGTTGATTATACCGATCTTAATAGGGTTTGTCCCAAATATGTCTTTCCTCTCCCTAATATAGATAAACTGGTCAACAACTCTGTAGGTTTCAAACTCTTGTCCTTCATGGACGCATATAGTGGATACAACCAAATCCCTATGTCGGACTCCGACAAGAGACACACGGCCTTCATGACCCCGACGGGCAATTACTATTACAACGTAATACCCTTCGGACTAAAGAACGGCGGGGCCACATATCAACGCATGATGAACAAAGTCTTCCAAGGAGAAATCGGGGACATGCTCAAAGTTTACATGGACGACATGATCGTAAAATCGTACGAGGAGGTAGACCACGCGCGACACTTCCGCAAGGTTTTCGAGCAGGCGAGACAATGCAAAATGAGGTTTAACCCTGAAACGTGCACATTCGGTGTCTGGGCAGGGAAGTTCCTCGGCTTCTATCTCACTGATCGTGGGATTAAGGCCAACCCTGATAAATGTCGGGCATTTTTGGAGTTCTCGACCCCAAAGACGAAAAAATCCATTCAGTCCCTCAACGGCGTGCTCGCCTCCTTGTCCCGTTTCGTAGCCAGGTTCTCCCAACATGCTTTACCTTTCAAACTACTACGGAAAGAGGAAACCTTCGAGTGGACCGAAGAGTGCGAGCAGGCATTGTTTCACCTAAAGGAAGCACTCTCCGAGCCCCCGGTCCTGTCCCGACCACTGGAAAGGGAGACCCTGTATCTATACCTATCCGTAGCAACCGAGGCTGTTAGCGCCGTTCTCATCCAAGAAAACGACGAATGACAAAAGCCCATCTACTTCACGAGCAAAGCTCTCCAAGGCCCCGAGCTCAGGTACAAACAGATCGAGAAGGCCGCGTTAGCCCTTATTAATGCCGCGAGGAGACTACGACACTACTTCTTTTTCCATACAATTAAAGTGAGAACCGATCAACCAATAAAATAGCTTCTCGGTCGACCAGACATGGTTGGCCGAATGCTGAAGTGGTCGTTGGAACTCTCTAAATTCGACATCCAATATGATAACAGGAAACCTCTGAAAGCTCAGGTCCTGGCCGACTTTGTCGCAGAAATGACACATAGCCCGATACCACCGGACGGTGCCCACAAGTGGACGATCTTCGTCGACGGTGCCTCCAGTCCGGTGGGAGGCGGCATAGGAATCATCTTTGAAAATAAGGACGGTATTCTGATCGAGGTCTCGTGTGCATTAGCCTTCCCGACTTCCAACAACCAAGCCGAGTACGAAGCTTTCCTCGCAGGACTAGCGGAACGAAAATATCGACAGACTCTCAACTTGTAGTATCACAAGTACGAGGAGAATACCAAGCTAAGAACGAAAACCTCACCGAATACTTAGCTTTAGTGAGAGAAAAGCTCGAAAGATTTGAGAAATGGGAGGTCCAACACGTTCCACGCGAACACAACATGCGGGTTGACGTCCTATCCAAACTCGCGAACACGAGAAAGAAGGGCGGAAATAAGTCGGTAATTCAATAAATCCTTCCTCGACCAAGTACCGAACGACCACCGCCTCCGCTCGAGGGAAACGTGATCGGTGACGATCATTGTTGGATGACACCCATCTAAAACTACCTCACGAAGGACGAACACCCCGTAGACCCCAAAGAGGCGGCCACTACCAAGAGGAGGGCATGCTCGTACGTCCTTCTCAAGGGAAAACTCTACCGAAGGGGATTCTCCATCCCGCTGCTCAAATGCACCGAGCAGGAAAAGGTCCCTGACATATTAGGGGAAATACATCGGGGAATCAATGCCCAGCACCTCGGCTGAAGGTCACTGGCGTGCAAGGCCCTACGAGCAGGCTATTACTGGCCGACGATGCAACACGACTCGAAGGAGCACTTAAAAAAATGTGACAAGTTCCAAAGACACGCTGACATGCATCTCGCACCCCAACGAACTAAAAACGCTCTCCTCCCCGTGGCCCTTCGCCTGGTGGGGGATGGACATCCTCGGCCCCTTCGTGACCGGTTCTTATCAAACAGATACCTCATTGTAGGGGTGGACTACTTCACTAAGTGGATCGAAGCATAAGCCTTGGCCAAAATAACAGCACAAAACATTCTCTGATTCTTCAAACGGGATATCCTCGCACGCTTCGGCATACCTCAAGTCCTCATCACCGCCAACGGAACACAGTTCACAGGCGGAGGGTTCCAATACTTCGTCGCCAGCTTAGGCACAAAACAACACTTCACGTTTGTCGAGTAGCCTCAAACTAACGGGCAAGCCGAGGCAGCTAACAGGGTAATCCTACGCAGACTAAAACGCCGACTCAGCGAGGCGAAAAGGGCGTGCGTAGAGGAACTGCACAGCGTCCTTTGGGCATTCGCACAACACCACATTACACGATCGGGGAGACCCCGTTCAGATTAATGTACGGCACCGAAGAAGTAATCCCGGTGGAGATTCGAGAACCGACGAGGTGCACAGAAGCACCCCTTGATGAGGAGCTGAAGGACGAAGCACTTCGAGACATGGAAGGTATGACCACACTCTTCACCACTAAACGAAAAGGAGGACAACAACCATATGAGGCGAACACAACCCTCCCCAACGTCGGACATCTCAAAAAGATCCCCAACGTCGCAGTACCACATTGGCAGGGCACCTAACTCGCAATGGCAAGGCCCAAGCCCTGAGGTTAGGGTATCCAATCGCAACCCTAATCTCGACTCAGGGCGGACGTAAAACCTGCCACCTCGTCGGTTCCCTAAACCGACGAGTCCAACTAGGTCGAGCGCAAAGAGCTCAATTATAAATTCAATCAAACAATCAAACACGATGAAAATAAAAAACAAGTAGATAAAAACAGCCAAAGTCAGCCACTAAAAGTACATGAGGAAAGGCATGAAGGCCAATATTCAAACAAAAGGCACAAAGGCCATTACAAAAGTACAGGGCACACAAGCTAATAAAAAGGCACGCAGTCCTGAAAAAGTCAAGAAAAAAGTCTCCGCCTGGAGATACTCCTCACCACCCTTGTCATCATCCACCAACACCTCCTCAGCGGCGAAAGGAAAAATGATATCACCGTCGGCCACACAGTAGTTGTGAGCCGACCCCTCAGTCACAAGCCCAAGATTCAAAACCTTGAGTTGTTCGGTAGAATTGTCAAACCCATCCTTGAACATCATAAACAGTTCCTTTTTGAGCTCGCAGATTTGGCCGACCAATTCACCCAGGGAGCGGAGGGTCAACTCATCTTCAGTCTCATCGTCCCGAGGACGGACTGTACCTTCCAGCAGCGCAACTTGGGCACGAAGTTGCACATTTTCTTCGACCGCCTTCTTGAGCTCGACAACTTGATCCTCTAAGCTTTTTTTCTTAGCCTTCAAGGTGTCCCGCTCGAGTTTCACCTCCTCCAGCTTCGACTTTAGTCCTTATTGAAGCTTATGTTCCTCTTTATAGTCAGACAGGTCCTTAGACAACTTATCTTTCTCAGTCCGGGCAGCTTCAAGAGCCTCCTCCAACGTAGACGTCGAGACAGAAGTCTCGGACAGAACCATGGTTGTTTCCATCATCCGGATGACAATAGCTAAATCCCCATCCAGATCTGTCCATCTAGTGACCCCATCCTGATTGAGAAGGGCCTTCGTCTTGGGTGTCGCCACCACGACAGAACCTTCGGACTTGAAGAAGTCCCGCTCCAAATAACAGGGAGGCAACAGGTAGCTCTCAGGTGCACCAGAGTCATTGCCACCCATGACAGTAGACCGGGTAAGAGACTCGTCCAGCCGCTTGTGTTTTAGAAGAGAAGAGGTGGAGGCCGGATGGCTGTCCCGTATATGTATCGGGGAAGTTTGTTTGATGACGGCTTGAGGAGAGTTGGTGGTCGAGCTGGGGGTACCAGAACTGCCGACCCCGTGCTCGTTAGCTACCTCCTGAATTCGGGGCGCCACTTTCTTTTTCTTTTTAGGGACCCTGTCCGGGGCCCCGACCTGGTTGGCCAGCTTCAGGACTCGTTCTCGGTGAGCGGACATTGTTCCTACAAAACAAAAACAACTAAACATCAGTTAAAGGGCATAAACACCAGGAAAGAGGGAAGAGCCAGAAGGACCTATGCAAATACTCCACGATATCGTCATCAGTGTCACACGCGAGCAGAGCCCTTGTATTTATGAGGCGCGTTTCGTGGATGGGCATCCTGTCGCTCCCTGGATTTCCATCCTGGTACAAATGCGAAAGTGGAGTAGAAAGAGGTAGAGTCGCCAGCCAGACATTTTTATCCCGAAAGAACGGGAATGGTAATGTTGCACAAACCGAAGAAAAGAGAATGAAGGACACAGGTCATGCGAACCAAAGAAATTGAGTTCGGGAGTCGGTTACGACCTGGGAAGGTATTAGCACCCCAGATCGTCCGTCGTACCCGACGGGATCCACGCTTGCAAAGAAAACTGTTTCAAAGGGTGAAGAAATGAAAGCTGCTGCAAAGAAAGGGAACGTAACTGGATAAGAAAAGAAAGGAGGGAAATGTAGAGAAAATAAAAGAGTGTGCTCGAATGGGCCCTACCCCGCTGCCTACGTACCTCATCTGGACAATGAGGATCAGAGTCGCCATAGTTCCCCAACCTAGGGGTGGAAAAGATTGCTTGTGTCTTAAGGCTTGAATTGCCTATGCCAATGCTCAGTTGTTGCAAGCTCGGACGACGAGTGCATTACCGTCTTGCAAAATGACAAGTAGGAGCAAGTTCGTACGTTGAGAGTGAAGGTGATGAGAAAAGAAGTCCCGAAGGAGAGACGTTTATTGTTTGTCCAGTGTTTTTTATGAGTTTTCTGCTTTGAGGTTTGCATAGGTGAGTGTACCTAAGTCTTACTCAATGGGATGTGTACTTCTTACATCATCCCGAAATGGAATGCGCAAGAGGCACACCTAGCTATGGAGGAAAGCCCAAAATCTAGTCCCACAAGTGAAGGCTCAGACACACTGACCTATTGGCATTTATTAAGTGTTTTTGGGATTTTTGGTTAAGAAGTGTTTTTTATGTTTTCTTTGTGAAGTAATCTCATGCTAATACTTATCCACCCCGAGAGATATCTTACACCTCGCCCCGAAACGGAACGCGTGCAAGTATCTCATAGCAAAGTCTCGTGTCACATGGGAAGACTCGTCATTTATTAAAGTGACTAAAAGTTAAGTTTGAAGATGAGAAGAGAGAGCACCAAAAGGATCTCAAAGGTTAAATCTAATGGGGAAGACTACTCCTAATGTTATCATGCATGGGAGTCCTAGGTTAGTGTGGTTTGAAGTCTATCCTAATGAAGAAGAAGGAAATAAAATAAAGAAGAAGAAAGGAGCGGAAAATGCTAGAAGACAACTTACTTCTCTAAAGAAGTTAAGTTGTTTCAAAAGGGGGAAGATGGAGTTAATCACGAGATGGCATAAGGCACATCACAAATACAAATGAGAAAGCAAAAATAAAGGATGAGATAAAGATTTGAAATGTGGATATCATCCACACTTCACTTACCATGAGCCCCTGAAAGGAAAGGTTAGTGAATCGCATAAGCATACGATATAAATAAGAATATTCAAACAATACACACACCAAAAAAGAAGGTTACAAACCAAACACAACCAAAAAGTCAGTACCTAAATCCTATAAGTGACCTAAAACAAAGACCAAGAAAACCTAATAGGATGGCATAAATGCCTTCCTCAAACTATGTTAGAAGGAGGGAAGAAAGAGGCATGAAACGCTACCTAAGAAACAAGGCACCAAAAAAATAGAAAAGGTCATGAGAAAATTATGAAATTAAATCTCCAAAGTCAACAACCAGCAACAAATAATGTGTCCAAATGGCTCACAAAAATTCACAATGAAACCCCACCAAATAAATCGCACAAAGTTGCTTATAAACAATTAAAGAAATCTCACAAACAAGACTCTTAAAAATATGGATAAAATGAATTTAAAAATATAAAAAAAAAATCTTTTTATATGCTTTTCTAAATCTATAAAATGATGCAAAAAGAATGAAGTTAAAATATTAATCGAGGTGGAAGAAATAAAATCTACAAATTAATGTGTTAATATGGAGATTAAATGAAAAAGAAAACAAAAGAAATTCGAAATAAAAAATGAGAAATTAATAAAAATCAAAAAACAAAATTGCACAAAGTTTCTAAAATGAATTAAGATGCTACAATATTTTTTATGGAATTTTATAATGAGATTAGATATTTTCTATGAATTAAAAATGAAATTATGCAAAAAATAAATAAAAGAAAAGCAAGAATGGAGAGGGGGTGCAGCGTAGCAATGATATCACATTATAACCAGGTTTGGGCCTTACGGGGGTGCAAACAGGAATAGCATTAGGCCCACGCAGAATTTCCATTAATCCACAATATAATCAGCCTCTTTTTTTTCTTTTTTAAAAAAATAGAAAATAAAGGAAAAGAAAAATAAAATAAAAAAAAGGGACATGAAATAAAACGTAACATGGCGCCTCCCTCATCCCATGTCAATCGGTCAACTAAGTTTAAAACACTAAAATACAAAACCCTACCATGAGTTTATCACGTGATGACACACAGTCATTCCCTCCACCAAGCCCATGCATCAACGAAAAAAACCAGTAGCAAGGCCGCCATGAATCCGCAAAAAACAACATTGCAACACAAATTTCATCTCATTCTAACTCTCTCAATCTTCAATGAAATTCAAAGATTCAAAAACTAAAAATGAAGTATGAAATGAGAGGATCACAACCATCACAAACAAAACTCAAAATAGAAACTCAAACACGTAGAAAAATGGAGGCGAAATACTACCAAAGCATACGGTTCCGATCGTCATTACGAAAATTTCCATAAACGAAACATAAGCACATCAACACAAAGTTTAAGTCGAGAGGAACACAAATCCACCAACCAAAATTACAGAATCGCAGCAAACAAATCAGAATGAGCAAAACAACATCAGAGCACAAAAGTGAAATTCAAAATTTAAAGCACTGTACAGCTTATATGCACTTCAAACTTCATAAATCAGACTTTAACAAGTTAAAACAATTGAGCAACAGTTGAATCCCAACAAAACAAAGTAGTAACTCAAACTTGAAATCGATCTAGTTTTGATGCTTTGAAAAAATCCGAAGGTGCTTGAATCTCCCCTGCTACTCCACTTGGCCAAATAAAGGCTAATGAAGCTTGATAGATCTTCAAACAACCGAAACAGATTAGGTGATGGCTCCTTCTCTATGTTTCTCTTCAACTTTAAATCAAGATGATGAGGATGAAAGGAGTGAGTTGGAGAAAGTGATGGCTAAGCAAAAATAAGAGATGTAGAGAGGATATGAGACTTTTTCTTTGATTTTCAAGAGGGATCCGAATTATCCTTTGTTGAGTGATGAAAAATGAGAAAAAAAACTAGGAAATATGTGTGCTGAAAAATGTAAAAATCCCCTTTGATTCATGGCTTTGAATTCTCATGTAGTGAGGGTGTTTTTGTAGAGTGGGGAATATGGGGTAAAAATGCGTGTTCGCTTCTTTGTTTTTTCGTCAAAAATCGTGAAAACAGGTCCATGTAGGAGTAGTGTGAGGCTGCATTTTCTTTTTTTTGAGTGAGAAGTTTGTTACCTTCAAAAACGCAGGGGAGTCCGCATGTTGTTCTCTCTCAATTTTATTGCCAATAGATCACATGTTGGTGGTGTAGAAATATCATGGTGTGCTCCTTATGTGTTGTCACTATGGAGTTTGATGATGAGAAAGGATGATGATCAAATGGTTGATATTGGAGGAATTTGGATGGTGCATGGAGTGGGTGGTTTCACGTGAGATTTCTCTTGCCTTTGGGTGTGTCATGCGTGTGTGTGTGTGTAATAAAAGCGTGATGGGTTGCTGATAGTGGGAGAGAACGTACAGTGGGTGCATGCCACCTTTGTACAACTTTTTTCAACTTTTTTTCAATAAAATCCCATGAAATAAAACAAACACCACTAGCCTTCATACACATCCATAGGTCACGTGAGCACATAAGGATGGACACATAAAATGTGTAGCAAAACATAAATTATGAAATGTGACACAAAAAATAAAGGAGGAACCAATGGTATTTTGACAAGTGTCCCAAAAACCCAAAAATGCACCTAAACTTCAAAAATTCACAACTTGAGTTCTACAAATGCTATGAAAGTGTTCTAGGACTTTTCGGAAAGGGAAAATCGTGATCTACCACTTTCATGCTCACCAAAAAATCAATCGGAGCTTTTTTGTACATGAAATAATAGCTCGACGGTTTATGACAAATATTTCCAAAAATGGAAACTTCTAAATTTCCAAATTTAGCAACTTTTCGAACGTTCCCGATTTTGACCTTTGAGCTTAATTAAGCTATTCCTTGACATGATATGACTTCCAAAAAAATCGATGATCCTGATTAAAGCCCTAAAATCCTTCTGTTGACTTTTTGACTGCAAAGTTGACTTTCTTGCTTCATTTTCAAGTAACTGGACAAATTCTTGACTTCTTCAGTGAAGTTTTGCCTCAAATTTCATACATAAGTCAGGAAGATCATATGAGAGCCTTTGACCACAAGAATTGGTCAAGGATAAGAGGATATGAGGATCTGGTCCAAAACCCTAATCATGGTTTCCCATGCATAGGAGAAAATTTCATTTTTGAACTTCCGATGACATTTCTCTCTTCCGAACTTTTAAGGATGACCTTGGGCTTGTTCAAGATATGAGTAAACCTTATGAGCTTCTTGCAATGCCACCTGGCAAATGACTTGACTTAAAAATCATGAGTTGTCTAAAAGACTGATCATATGCCTTATGCTAGAACATGTGATTATTATGCCTCATTTTCCTATGCCAGATGCTAAAAAATGATATGCTGATGATATGCTTATGATTTAATAATGATAAAAAGGAGAGGGCAAATTTGGGGTGTTACACATCCTGACGTCATCGACATAGGGTCTATCTTGCCGGTCCACCCAGACCGCCAAGCTAAAGCTCTGAACATACTCCACAGCCTCTTGTAGGCCAGTCGATCCTCGACCCCCAAGCTCGAATATCTAACTCGGTAGTGGTTGGTCGACAGGTTGAAATGGTCAGGCTGCCATCTCAAGGGGATCCTCGACATAAGCTTCTCCTCGCCACTGGCATCGTGCTTATAATAATAAAGAGTGTTGAGGGCGTACTGAGTGAGCGGCTTCACCATATACCACCTCCCCTTAAAATGGCGGGAAGAATCAACAAACGTCTTGAATAATCTCACGGGCTATTTGAGAGACACCTAGCTATGACGCCCCCTTTATGCCTGACCGCTGCAGATGGAAGATATGGAAGAAAAGGGGCAGTGTGCACCCGACCCCAAGAAATCGGCAGACTAATTCGAACGCTCGGATGAAAGCAATGGCATTCTGATGCAACTACGAAGGCGCCAACCTGAGCCACTTGAAGACCACCATCTGGAAATCATTAAAAGGGAGTCTAACCCTCTCTTCTTGAAAGGCAAATTCATACATGGCGAACTGCTTTCCCGGGAAACGATGGCATATCCGATCCGTTTCCCGAGGAGCAAGACATGAGCTTGAGCTTGTTCTGAACTTTTAAGGATGACCTTGAGCTTGTTCAAGATATGAGAAAACCTTATGAGCTTCTTGCAATGCCACCTGGCCAATGACTTGACTTAAAAATCCTGAGTTGTCTAAAAGACTGATCATATGCCTTATGCCAGAACATGTGATTATTATGCTTCATTTTCCTATGCCAGATGCTAAAAAATGATATGCTGATGTTATGCTTATGATTTAATGATGATAAAAAGGAGAGGGAAAATTTGGGGTGTTACAGCTGCCCCTATTCAAGCAACTGTTAATATGAAAAGGACGATGGCACGGGCTATCGATCGTTCAAGATAAATTGTTGTTGAATACCAATAAGACTTGAAATTTGCACTCCGCTGGAGAATGCAAGCAATGGGAAATAAACTCAACCGAATAGCGCATTGGGTGACTGAAGTGAAGACAAAGCAGACGAGCTCCCTTCAAACTGAATTGCTACGCCAGATAAGAAAAACCTAGACAGATGAGTCTCTCTTCAAGTAAACCTGTTACGCCAGAAACTGGACATACGAGCCCTCTTCATGCATTTTACAAAATATATGACTTGAGACAGACGAACCTCCTTCGGATAAACCTGTTACGCCAGGACCGGTGATGCACTTAATTTCGTGGGATAGACATGCACAATCAGGATAGACGAACCCTCCTCATATATCCTCCGTAGATATATGGTCTAAGACAGACGAATCTTCTTCGAGCAAGCCTGTTACGCCAGGTGCGAATTAGGATTGGACGAACCCTCTTCATAAATCTTGCATAGATAAGTGGTGTCTGAGACAGACGAACCTCCTTCGGATAACCTGTTACGCCAGGACCGGTAACCATTTTGATGTTTAATCCCACCGTCAGGACTTCAAACCTCTTCAACACAGATGAGTATTGGATGATCATCAAGAGAACACAAACGAGTTCCATAAGTCAATGATACAAACGAATATCAGACGATGATCTAAGAAACACAGACGAGCGCTTCAGGCGATGATACAGACGAATATCAGCCACTGGTACAGACGAATACCAGAAACCCAACACAGACGAGCATTTGGAGTAGCAATACAGACGAGTACCAGAAATCCAACACAGATGAGCATTTAGAGTAGCAATACAGACGAGTACCAGAGTGATTATCAAATCAGTACATATGGATATAAGCTAACACAGACGAGTGTGAGGGATGATACAGACGAGTATCCAAATAATGCAAACGAGCTTCAAATAGATAATAAACATAGACGAGTGCTGGGGAATGTATATGAGCAACAAGCAAATATCAAACACAGACAAGTGATGAGGCGTGCATACGAGCAAAAGCAACTATCAAACACCGACGAGTGTTGGGGGTGCATACGAGCATCAAACAAATGCTTGATTGGCAATAAGAATCACAACTCTACAAGGGAGAACCAGGTCAAGAGGCTTTAACACTTAACTCTGGTTAGGGGGATGAATAATTGTTTGTATCATCACATTGACCAAAAATAAATTGGCGACTTCTCTGGGGAATATTTCAATGATGGGAGTGAAACCCAAACATGAACTTTGTGGGGAATTCGGGCATTCGGCTGCCTGCTTGGGAATAGCCCACTCTGACATAAAGACTCCGCCCGGAGGTGAGAACTGTTCAACGGGATTTGGAGTTCTGCTGGGAATACCACCCTACTCTGACTCAGCTGGGGAAGGTTCCACCTGAACTCTACCGGGGATAACCATGTCTTTCTTGCAAAGAACAACCACCGTTCGGGAAGTACACCTCTTTGATCAGGTTTGAAGTCCTGGTGGTGATTCCACTTGCTCTAGCTCAGCTGGGAATCATCCTCCGCTTGGGGAAATACCACATCACCCTGCAAAACCTGCAATAACAGTATACACACATGTGCCCCGGGGATTTACATAATATGATCTGCTTAATCATTGTCACTCGACACTCAAAGACGGTTTTAATTGTTTCCCTGCAATGTCAGTTTTCCCAGAAAAATCAACATGCCTCAAATGCAATGTTCTTTTGCCAAATATTCAGGACATTTTTGCAAACAAAATAAACGAAACACAACACAACTTTTGGCTGAATATTCATCCATTGACTAGTCTCTGAATAGGCAAAGCTTTACATCAGGAAGCAACTAACTGGAAAGAGGTAACTACTAAAAATTGAGAAAAGAAACTATCCTAATGGAAATGTACACGGCATTCCAATGAGTTTCCTTCCTGCTATGACCAGCATGTCTTCAATACTTTCTGTTCTTGCCTTTGCTTTCCGAAGAAGATGAGGGGACTGATTCATATCCTTCTGATATTGTCAGACTGCATAAAACGGTGATTTGGTTCAGATTACCCAGATCGCAGTTGTTCGCTTATTCCCTTGTTTTTCGTGGATCGCCCTTTCGGGTTTTCAATCCACCGGGATACCCTTTTTTGTATGAGCTGTCCGATGTGGCTTTTCAACTCAATGGGTGTACATTTTTTCATTTATTTTCCCTAACTTTTGCTCGAGCTTTTTATTCTGTTTTTAGCTCGCTGGGATGCCCTTTTCTTTCCTGGACTTTATTTCTGTTTTTGTGTCCAGCGGGTCTTTTTATGCGAAGTATTTTTTAACTGCATCTGAGTTAACAGGGGATTAGACATCTTCTCCATCCATAGTAGTGAGCATCAGTGCCCCACCCGAGAAGACTTTCTTCACTATGAATGGGCCTTCGTAGTTTGGGGTCCACTTGCCCCTGTGATTTGAACCGGGAGGAATGATCCTCTTGAGTACAAGCTCGCCTACTTGATACTCTCGAGTACGTACTCGTTGGTCGAAAGCTTGCTTCATTCTACTTTGATAAAGCTGACCATGACAGATAGCCGCTAATCTCTTTTCCTTAATTAGACACAACAGATTATATCGAGCACGTACCCATTCAGCCTGATCAAGCTTCACATCCATCATCACACGTAAAGAAGTAATTTCTACCTCAACACGAAAGACTGCCTCCATGCCATAAACTAAGGAGAAAGGAGTTTCCCCAGTTGACGTCCTGACTGACGTTCGGTATCCATGCAGCGCGAATTGTAACATTTCATGCCAATCCTTGTAAGTTACAACCATCTTTTGTATAATCTTCTTAATATTCTTATTCGCTGCCTCTACCGCACCATTCATATTTGGTTGGTAAGGAGAAGAATTGTGATGCTGAATCTGGAAGTCCCGGCACAGTTCTGCCATCATCTTGTTCTTCAGATTGTAACCATTATCAGTAATGATTCGCTCGGGCACTCCATATCTGCAAATGATGTCTCTCTTTAGAAATTTGGATACCACTTGGCGAGTGACATTAGCATATGATGCTGCTTCAACCCACTTGGTGAAATAATCAATTGCAACCAAGATGAAGCGATGACCATTTGAAGCAGTAGGCTCTATCTTCCCGATCATGTCAATGCCCCACATAGAAAAGGGCCAAGGAGATGACATGACGTTGAGCGGGCTAGGGGGAACATGCACCTTGTTTGCATATATCTGGCACTTGTGGCATTTACGGGCGTACGAACAACAGTTTGCATCCATTGTTAGCCAATAATACCCTGATCTCAGTAACTTCTGAGCCATTGCATGTCCTCCTGCATGAGTACCGAAAGATCCCTCGTGGACTTCTTGTATTAACAGGCATGTTTCGTGTCTATCCACGCATCTGAGCAAAACCATGTCAAAGTTCCTCTTATACAAAACCCCATATGTATTCAAGAAGAAGCTAGCAGCAAGTCGCCTCAAGGTCTTCTTGTCATTGGATGATGCTCCAGCTGGGTATTCTTGTTTTTCCAGGAAAAGCTTGATATCAAAATACCAAGGTTTCTCGTCAGACACTACGTCTACAGAGAAAGCATAAGCTGGTGTGTCAAGCCTGGAAATGTCAATCTTGGGTATGTAGTTCCAACACAAGACTTTGATGGACGAAGAAAGAGTAGCCAATGCATCAGCGGATTGATTCTCATCTCATGGTATATACTGCGGCCTAACCGTTGTGAAGAACGTCAACAGTCTTATGGCATAATCCCTATAAGAAATTAAGTGTTCTTGATATGTAAACCACTAGCCGGTAATCTGGTTGATAAAGAGGGCTGAATCTCTGAATATATCGAGGGTATTAATCCGCAGATTAATAGCCTCCTCTATTCCCATTATGCATGCCTCGTATTCCGCTTCATTGTTGGTGCAGCCAAAAGTAATTCTGGCAGCGAAGGGAAAGTGAACACCTTCAGGAGTGATAAGAACAGTACCAACTCCACGTCCGTTGATATTGACTGCCCCATCAAACATCAGCTTCCATTGGGATTCAGGGTTTGGCCCCTCCTCTGGAAGTGGTTCCTCGCAATCTTTTGCCTTGAGGTACATGATGTCCTCATCAGGGTAATCAAACTTCATCGGCTGATAGTCGTCCTTAAGTGGTTGATGTGCAAGATAATCTGACAATACACTTCCTTTGATGGCTTTCTGGGAAGTATATTGTATGTCATACTCTGTTAAGATCATTTTCCACCTTGCAACCCTTCCTGTTAATGCTGGTTTCTCGAAAATGTACTGTCTTAGTCGGCGAGCAGCCCAGGCCAAAGCGCAACAAGTTTTCTCGAGCAGTGAATAACGGGATTCACAGTCGGTAAACTTTTTGCTAAGGTAGTAAATTGCATGCTCTTTTCGACCAGACTCGTCATGTTGGCCTAGCACACACCCCATCAATGCTTCTAACACAGTCAAGTACATGATAAGTGGTCATCCTAGAACTGGAGGCATTAGAATCGGAGGCTCCTGCAAATATTCTTTTATCTTTTCAAAATCTCTTTGACAGTCCTCATTCCACCTGACCGTTTGTTCCTTTCTCAACAATTTGAATATTGGTGCGCATGTGGCAGTTATATGAGATATAAACCGAGAAATGCAGTTCAACCTCCCTAAAAACCCACGCACTTCTTTTTCTGTTTTCGGTGCAGGCATATCTTGTATTGCTTTTACTTTTGTAGGATCTATGTCAATTCCCCTTTGGCTAAGAATGAAACCTAGAAATTTACCGGACCGCACTCCAAAAGTGCACTTGTTTGGATTCAACCTCAATCTGTACTTTATCAATCTATCAAACAGCTTTTTGAGATTGACCAAATGCTCTTCTTCGTCCCGGGACTTGGCAATCATGGCATCCACATAACACTCAATTTCCTTGTGTATCATGTCGTGGAACAAAGTTACCATAGCCTGTTGATACGTTGCCCCGACATTCTTCAACCCAAAGGGCATAACCTTATAACAGAATGTACCCCATGGGGTAATGAACGTCGTTTTCTCCATGTCTTCCGGTGTCATCTTGATCTGATTGTACCCGGAGAAGCCATCCATGAAAGAAAATACCGAAAACTGAGCAGTGTTGTCTACCAACACATCAATGTGAGGTAAGGGAAAATCATCCTTTGGACTCGCTCTATTCAGATCCTGATAATCGATGCACATTCAGTCCTTGCCGTCTTTCTTTGGTACAGGCACGATGTTAGCTACCCAAGGTGGGTAACTAGTTACAGCAAGGAACCCGGCATCCCACTGTTTTTGAACTTCCTCCTTGATCTTCATTGCCATATCAGGGCGAGTTCTTCTAAACTTTTGTTTTACCGGAGGACAGTTTTCTCTTAGTGGCAGCTTGTGCACAATGATGTCAGTATCTAGTCCTGGCATATCTTGATACGACCAGGCGAAGATATTCACATATTCACGTAGTATACCAATCAATTCCTTCTTAACCTCAGCCTGCAGATTAGCCCCAATCTTTATCTCTTTCTTTACATCCTCAGTCCCGATGTTGACTGTCTTTACTTCTTCCTGATGAGGCTGAATTACCCTTTCCTCTTGTTTCAACAACCTAACCAATTCTTCCGGGAGTTCACAATTTTCTTCAACCCCTTCATCAGCTTGGTATAAAGGATTATCGAAGTCATGCGTGGTCATAGCAGGATCGTTATCACAAGAATCTGAATGATCAACACTGCGCAAATGATGTGCTTATTTCAGAATATGCTCTTTTCAAAAGAGACGCAAACACACGAAACACTGGAAAAAGAAAAACATTGTCATTTTATTTATTATTTTTTGTGAAATATTTTAACACGAAATAAAGAGAACACAATTTTCTTGAAAAATGTCCTTTATTTCATGGAAAAAGTAAATGCATTAAAAGCATGGTGGCCCTACAAATGGATCCATGCATCTTGGGCAGAGTGCAGGATTTGACATGCAGTATGATAAAATGGAAACAAGAAAATTACTTTGACTGCCAAGTTACTTGAACAAAATCTTCAGCAGACCAGTTCTGGAGCTCCTCCCCAGGTGCACATGGGCGAATCCAGTTGTCCCAGTCGCAGTCACTATCCCCATCTTCCTCTATAGCACACACATTGTTGTAGTCGAGCATTCCAGCACTAGTGAACGTTGTGGACTTACTGCCCTGAGACCAGCTAGACCCACTAGGTTGATATCCAAGACCAAACTTGTCATCTTTCCTTTCCACTTCTAACAGCTTGCCCTAGCCTTGGGCATTTCCGGCTTGGACTACTTCCTTAGCTTGCTTGTAGGAATAGATAGGAGTCCCTTCTTTCTCATGGCTTTGAACTGCAGCAACCAGAGACAAAGTACTAACATTAACTGTCTCAAAAGCTTGGCACAGTGTCTCATGAATCTCCCCGTCCATTTCCACGTACTTGAAGGTCGACAGATGACATATGAAAATATCCTCTTCTCCGCATACAGTAACAACTTGGCCATCTACCACATACTTCAACTTGTGATGCAACGTGGATGTTACTGCGCCAGCAGCATGAATCCAAGGGCGCCCTAGCAGACAGCTATAAGCGGGTTGAATATCCATAACATAGAATGTACTATTGAATACCTGAGACCCAATCTTCACAGGTAGCTCCACCTCCCCGAACACAGATCTTCGTGATCCATCAAAGGCTTTTACAATCAAATCACTGGGTTGCAAAACAATGCAATCAATATTCAACTTCATCAAGGCCTTCTTAGGAAGCACATTGAGAGAAGAGCATGTATCTACCAAGACATGTGATAGAATAGCACCCTTACACTCCATGGTGATGTGTAGAGCCTTGTTGTGATTGCGGCCCTCAGAAGTGAGATCTCTATCTGTGAATCCCAACCCATGGCTGGCATTCACACTGGATACCACGACCTCCAACTGGTTAACAGTTATCTCCTGTGGTACATATGCCATTTGTAAAACTTTCAGCAGAGCCTCCCGATGAGCTTGAGAACACATTAACAATGAAAAAATAGATATCTTGGACAGAGTTTGATTCAGTTGTTCAACCACTTTATAGTCGCTTTTCTTAATTATCCTCATGAACTCTTCAACTTCTTTTTCAAAAGTGCCTTGACTAGCAGCAGGAGTTGTCACCTCTTCAGTTGTTATTTGCTTACCCTTAGCTTTTGCAGCAACCTCAGATTTGGGATCACCTCTAAGAGCTTGAGGGGCAAAAATACGCCCACTCCTTGTAAATCCACCAACTCCTCCGACATTCACCACAGTCGGGTCAATTGTTACTATTTTATTCTCCACCTTCTGACCATCTATATACACGTCCGAGCCATAGTGCCAGGGAATGGCCTTGTCATCAGTATAAGGGACTGGTCCTAGAACAGTAATGGTAACAGGACTCACCTCTAGAACATAGATAGTCATAGGTTCTCTCCGGACAGGAACCTCAACAGGATCAAAATAAATTTTTATGGTAGACACACAATTGCTTTTATCATCAACCCTATCAAACTGTAGCGACCCCTCGTCAATCAAACACTGCAACCCAACTTTCAAATCCCCACAGCCATTAACTGAATTCAAACACTCTTCACAGTCATAACCACACCCTGGGAATACTTGCCCTTTCAGCAATCTATCTTTCATGACCAGCAACGAAGTCTTCACTTCATCCACATTCAAGATCAAGTTTAACCTCTCACCGCTATCAACAGCATTTATCCTAGCCCCTCCATGATTTGGAATGGGGTTTGATGTAACATTTGGAGGCGGTGCAAAGTTAATCGCCTTTAAGTCAATCAAGTCTTGGACCTTATGCTGTAATGCCATGCACTTCTCTATTGAGTGCCTGGGAGCTCCTGAATGAAATGTGCATCTTGCATTAGCATTATACCCCACTGGAAGCTCTCCAGGTGGCGGTGGTGCTAATGTCCTCAACTGAACCAAGTTTAACTCTAACAATATTTGAAGTAGTGTCGTGTATGTCATTGGGATGGCTTCAAGCACCCTGTTAGCTGGACGAGCTTGTCTTTGTTGATAGGGTCTTTGCTGATAGTTATTGTGTTGTGGCTGCTGTTGTTGTTGCTGCTGTTGGGTTTGTTGCACAGGACTTGATGGAATAGTGACAGCTGCAACTTGCTCATAGGGTCCTCTGTATCCACGGCCCCGACCTCGGTCGTACACAGCATTAGTTTCTCCCTCCCTTCTTCTTGGAGGTCCATTAAAATCTTTTCGAACACCACTTGAGCTACCTGCCCCAGTGTCTTGAATTTTCCCCATCTTCAGAAGAGTTTCAACCCTCTCTCCGGCTATCACGATGTCATTAAACTTTGTGGCTGAACAAGACGCTAGTCTCTCAATAAACACCCCTTGCAGTGTTCCCATAAACATATCAGCCATTTCATTTTCCAACAAGGGAGGTTGCACCCGAGCAGCATGTTGACGCCACCTCTGGGCATACTCTTTAAACCCTTCTTTAGCACTCTGAGACATTGTCTGCAACTGGGTACGATTTGGAGCCATATCTAAATTATACTGATACTGCTTTACAAACGCCTCGGCTAAATCCTTCCAGCTTCGAATATTGACCCTGCTCAGCTTCATGTACCATTCCAAGGAAGCTCCTACAAGACTATCTTGGAAGTAATACATCCACAACTTCTCATCGTCCGTATGTGCAGCAATCCTTCCCACAAAATACTGGAGGTGATTTTTCGGTCAAGTCGTGCCGTTGTACTTATCAAAATTAGGGACCTTGAACTTGTAAGGAATTCTCACCCCTAGCACCAAGCCCAAATCGTTGATGTCAAACCCTAAAGAACTTTGAGACTGAATAGCGCGTATCTGCTCGGCCATTTCTTCAAACCTTCTATTCATGTCAGCTCCTTGGCCTTCTGCCTCATCCAACAAAGTGAATTGTTCATCCTGCCCATCCATCTGCAGGTTATTCCCTCCATCATTGACAATAGTGACCCCTGGTTGCACCACGGGGATCTCAACGTGACGGGCGCCAGCCCCATTGCGATTACCTCCATCCGTTGTCCCATTGTTCCTAGCCTGATTATTCTCTATCATCTCGCGCAAGCGCTCTTGAGTTTGACCCATCCCAGCCATGATGGTCATGAAGTTATCCATTCTTGTCCTTAAATCATCCAGATTCGCTTGCATCTGTTCCATTGCTCTTTCTCTGTTCACCTTTGTAGGGTATCTGTGTACAGTTGGCTGTCTCTGAACCTTCTTAGGAGCTATAGTGCCTGTAATAGAAAAGACATTAGGAACTTGTGGATATACCTGCAAAACAAGAAGAAAAGGTGATATGTATGCAATGCAATTGTTTATGCTTTCAAACTCAAGGTCATTCATGCCCCGGTTCCGGTTCTTATCAAAGAAATCCATATGACTTTTGACCCCCTGACTTTTAAGAAGACCTTCACACAGAAATCAGATTCAAATAACCGTAACGGCCCAAATGCCAGCATGCACAGAAAATAGAGAATCGAATAAAAATCGCATAACATAAATCCACCCCCAAGGAAAGAATCACATATTTCCCCGTAGGTACAAGTCTTCTAAAAGAAAGAAGAAAAACATACAAAACCAAGATTCCTACAACATGTCTGTAGGTAATCCGAATACTGAGAAAACAAACTAGAAAGCAAGGTTGCTTCCAGAAGACTCTGATCCTTCCTCACTAAGTCCCAGCTCAGACCTAGCCTTCTTGATTCCAGCCATCAGTTTGAGATCTTCAATCTCCTTAAGTGCTTCTTCTAAGGCTTGCTGACTCTTCGCCAACTGTTGAGTCTTCTCTCTTCGGATCTTGTGGGCTTGTTCCCACTCTTCCTTCTTGGCAACTAACTTTGATTCATAGAACTCTTCCTTTTCTTTGTACTTTTTCTGCTCCTGTTCCCTTATTCCCTGTAACCACGTAATGGACTGGCGAGCTTCTTTAAGAGTCTTCAAAGTCTTCTTACGTTTCGCTTCTCTTTTTGATTCCATTAGACCCAGTCTTTGAAAATGAGCTTCTCTCCCAGCAAACTCCTTTTCATTAGTTTCTAAGGTGACCTGTATCCTCTGTAGCTTTTCCTCTGCTTCATTCTTAGCACGATTGGCAAGGTGGTACAAGTTAACCATTTCAGAATTCTCTACCCGGACCTCGTGCAACTGAGTTTCCAACTTCTTGTATTCTTCTAAGGGAACAGTGGTATTAGGCTCAGTTACTGGAAGAACTGGAGGGGAAAATGGAAGCAATACCATTCTGGCTCTATCCTTCAGCCAAGCCTTGTACTCCGGAAAAGTTTGATTGTTACACTTTCCAAAGCTAGCCACTCTTTCTCCTTTGATGCCCTTCCAAGCTCCAGCAGCTTTTCTCACCAAAGGCATATTGTCCTTCACCGGGAAATAGAAAGTAGGGGCCAATTTCAACTTTTCTGGTACCTCTCTCAAAGCATACCCCAATTGTCTCCTCAACAAGATCGGGTTGTAATTGATTCCCCCAGTTACTCCTAACAGAGGTACACTGAGGTAACTCCCACAACTGGTGATGAAACGCATACCCTGAAGCCTCTGAGTAATCCATCTAACATCTTTAGCAAACAAATTTTCCAGCTTCTGAGCCCACACCAAAGTATGGTCACTAAACACACTGGTACTAGGCAAGTGCCTCATGAACCACATATGGAACAAAGGAGCACAGCAGCGTACTAAACCTCCCCGCTTCTTCTCTGTATTATAGTGCACTGAATAATATAAATCTCCCAATAATGTAGGCACAGGATTCCTAAACAAGAACAAATGGATTGCATTCATGTATATGAATTTCTCAATGTCTGCAAACAAAATGATGCCATAAATAGAGAGAGCCAGAATGGCACACACAAAATCCCACTCTTCTTTAACAACCAACTCTTCAACCTTCTTCACTAAAGCCTCCAAAGAGAAACCAGATACACCCTCTTTAATAATAGTCAGAGAATCCACAACAGAAGGTCTCAAATAAAGAGTCTTGGTAATCGCTTCAGGTGCAGGTCTACCCATCTCAGCATTGAACGGAATCTGGTCTCGAATAGGAACTCCCAAGATCAAATCATACTCCTTCAGCAAAGGACCTAACTGAAAATCAGGAAAAGTGAAACATCAAAGCTGAGGATCATAGTACTGAAGTAGAGTATGAATGGAACTTCTTTCAGAGGGATCTAACTCTACCACCATATCCATAATACTCCCATAAGCCTTCCTGAACCTCTCCACATGATTGGGCATGATCAAATTCACCATCTTCTTTAACAGGCCAACCTTAGTGTCGAAAAACTTGAAATGGATGTTCTATTTGCGAGGTTCTTCCATCTCTGAATAGGATACCGGAACCGGAAGCAATGATATGAACCTGTGGATGAAAACAAAGCATGATTAATGATGAAATGATGCAATGCAAATGCAAGGACACATGATCAATTAGGAACTATCTGGATACTGGATGTCAGAGCCAAGTGATCAGAAACCCGAATCCTCTGAATAATAACCCATAAGCACTCAGATAATCTCAGATAAACCGGATTAAGAACTAGATAAACTCAAGAACTCCGGGAGTAAAGTAACTGCATCAGAACATAAGATTGCACTGGTAATGACGGTATGATGAGGTCAAGGGTTCCTACAAACCTGTAAACCCCTTCCAATCTCATGGGTGTGCTCCGGGTCAAACATCACGGACTCTCAAAGCCGAATAGCAATAATATGTTCACCATTTCCGAGGAATGACTCATGACCAAACCAGGAAATCGGTTTAGCATTATGTACTACTCAGGGAAGCCTCAGTGTGAGTCCGGGAAACACAAGCATCCCTTATAAGTCCCTAGCTTCGAGCGCTGAAATTGAGAAACAATAGTACATTCAGCCCATAGGATACAATACTATTGTCATACGACCAGATGCTTTGACTGAGTTCCTATAAGAGAACCAGGCCATCCTATGCGAGTTCCTAGTGGACCCTCGAGTGCGAATGGGTCTACCACAGAATGTGGTCTTCCACTGTCACCACTGGAGAGGGTTGTTTCCACAAAGGTTCTCAATGATCGGTCCCCAGATGCACATAACTATCAAGGTCCTATCCCGAAGTGGAGGAAATCACCACACAAGATATTTCCAAGACGATCACAGTCTGGGTGTGAAACACATCGCCACTCATCATGCCACATGTGAGTACAACGTGTCCATGCTAATCCTAGGGTGCACTCAAGCCAGGTATTTGGCTTATCTCTCAGTAACAGTATCACCCGAGTCCCACCAAACAGAAGAAATCCAGTCCAGACAGTCCAGTAATAATATATGATGCATGAAACTAAATACTGAAACTGTAAATAAAGCTGTAAATAAAACTATAAATAAACAACAGTAAAATATACACACAACAACAAACAATCAACACCCAAAGAAACAGAAACATGCAAGCGCTAGGAGAAACTCTCAAGGGAACCAGAGATTCTGGGTTCAAAGTCCCCAGCAGAGTCGCCAACTGTCGCTCCCTGGATTTCCATCCGGGTACAAACGCGAAAGTGGCGTGGAAAGAGGTAGAGTCGCCAACCAGGCATTTTTATCCCGAAGGAACGGGAATGGTAATGCTGCACAAACCGAAGAAAATAGAAGGAAGGACACAGGTCCTACGAACCAAAGATACTGAGTTCGGGAGTCGGTTACGACCTGGGAAGGTATTAGCACCCCAGATCGTCCGCCGTACCTGACGGGATCCACGCTTGCAAAGAAAACTATTTCAAAGGGTGAAGAAATGAAAGTTGCTGCAAAGAAAGGGAACTGAACTGGATAAGAAAAGAAAGGAGGGAAATGTAGAGAAAATAAAATAGTGTGCTTGAACGGGCCCTACCCCGCTGCCTACGTACCTCATCTGGACAATGAGGATCAGAGTCGCCGTAGTTCCCCTAACTAGGGCTGGAAAAGATTGCTTGTGTCTTAAGGCTTGAACTGCCTATGCCAATGCTCAGGTGTTGTAGGCTCGGACGACGAGTGTGTTACCGTCTTGCAAAATGACAAGTAGGAGCAAGTTCGTACGTTGAGAGTGAAGGTGATGAGAAAAGAAGTCCCGAAGGAGAGACGTTTATTGTTTGTCCAGTGTTTTTTATGAGTTTTCTTCTTTGAGGTTTGCATAGGTGAGTGTACCTAAGTCTTACTCAATGGGATGTGTACTTCTTACATCATCCCGAAATGGAATGCACAAGATACACACCTAGCTATGGAGGAAAACCCCAAATCTAGTACCACAAGTGAAAGCTCAGACACACTGACCTATTGGCATTTATTAAATGTTTTTGTGATTTTTGGTTAAGAAGTGTTTTTTATGTTTTCTTTGTGAAGTAATCTCATGCTAAGACTTATCTACCATGAGGGATATCCTACACCTTACCCCGAAACGAAATGCGTGCAAGTATCTCATAGTAAAGTCTCGTGTCACATGGGAAGACTCGTCATTTATTGAAGTGACTTAAAGTTAAGTTTGAAGATGAGAAGAGAGAGCACCAAAAGGATCTCAAAGGTAAAATCTAATGGGGAAGACTACTCCTAATGTTATCATGCATGGGAGTCCTAGGTTAGTGTGGTTTGAAGTCTATCCTAATGAAGAAGAAGGAAAGAAAATAAAGAAGAAGAAAAGAGCGGAAAACGCTAGAAGACAACTTACTTCTCTAAAGAAGTTAAGTTGTTTCTAAAGGGGGAATATGGAGTTAATCACGAGATGGAATAAGGAACATCACAAAGACAAATGAGAAAGCAAAAATAAAGGATGAGATGAAGATTTGAAATGTGGATATCATCCACACTTCACTTACCATGAGCCCCTGAAAGGAAAGGTCAGTGAATCGCATAAGCATACGATGTAAATAAGAATATTCAAACAATACACACACCAAGAAAGAAGGTTACAAACCAAACACAACCAAAAAGTCAGTACCTAAACCCTATAGGTGACCTAAAACAAAGACCAAGCAAACCTAATAGGATGGCATAAATTCCTTCCTCAAACTATGTTAGAAGGAGGGAAGAAAGTGGCACAAAACACTACCTAAGAAACAAGGCACTAAAAAAATAGAAAAGGTCATGAGAAAATTATGAAATTAAATCTCCAAAGTCAAAACCAGCAACAAATAATGTGTCCAAATGGCTCACAAAAATTCACAATGAAACCCCACCAAATAAATCGCACAAAGTTGCTTAGAAACAATTAAAGAAATCTCACAAACAAGACTCTTAAAAATATGGATAAAATGAATTTAAAAATATAACAAAAATCTTTTTATATGCTTTTCTAAATCTATAAAATGATGCAAAAAGAATGAAGTTAAAATATTAATCGAGGTGGAAGAAATAAAATCTACAAATTAATGTGTTAATATGGAGATTAAATGAAAAAGAAAACAAAAGAAAATTCGAAATAAAAAATGAGAAATTAATAAAAATCAGAAAACAAAATTGTACAAAGTTTCTAAAAAGAATTAAAATGCTACAATATTTTTTATGGAATTTTATAATGAGATTAGATATTTTCTATGAATTAAAAATGAAATTATGCAAAAAAGAAATAAAAGAAAAGCAAGAAAGGAGAGGGGGTGCAACGTAGCAATGATATCACATTATAACCAGGTTTGGGCCTTACGGGGGTGCAAACAGGAATAGCGTTAGGCCCACACAGAATTTCCATTAATCCACAATATAATCAGCCTCTTTTTTTTTCTTTTTAAAAAAACAAAAAAGAAAGGAAAAGAAAAATAAAATAAAAAAAGGGACATGAAATAAAATGTAACATGGCGCCTCCCTCATCCCATGTCAATCGGTCAACTAAATTTAAAACACTAAAAGAAAAAACCCTACCATGAGCCTATCACGTGATGACACACAGTCATCCCCTCCACCAAGCCCATGCATCAACGGAAAAAAATCAGTAGCAAGGCTTCCATGAATCCGCAAAAAACAACATTGCAACACAAATTTCATCTCATTCTAACTCTCTCAATCTTCAATGAAATTCAAAAATTCAAAAACTAAAAATGAAGTATAATATGAGAGAATCACAGCCATCACAAACAAAACTCAAAATAGCAACTCAAACACGTAGAAAAATGGAGGCGAAATACTACCAAAGCATACGGTTCCGATCGTCGTTACGAAAATTTCCAGAAACAAAACATAAGCTCATTAACACAAAGTTTAGGTTGAGAGGAACACAAATCCACCAACCAAAATTACAGAATCGCAGCAAACAAATCAAAATGAGTAAAACAACATCAGAGCACAAAAGTGAAATTCAAAATTTAAAGCACTGTACAACTTATATGCACTTCAAACTTCATAAATCAGACATTAACAAGCTAAAACAATTGAGCAACAACTGAATCACAACAAAACAAAGTAGTACCTCAAACCTGAAATCGATCTAGTTTTGATGCTTTGAAAAAATCAGAAGGTGCTTGAATCTCCCCTGCTTCTCCACTTGGCCAAATAAAGGCTAATGAAGCTTGATAGATCCTCAGACAACCGAAACAGATTAGGTGATGGCTCCTTCTCTATGTTGCTCTTCAACTTTAAATCAAGATGATGAGGATGAAAGGAGTGAGTTGGAGAAAGTGATGGCTAAGCAGAAATGAGAGATGTAGAGAGGATATGAGACTTTTTCTTTGATTTTCAAGAGGGATCCGAATTATCCTTTGTTGAGTGATGAAAAATGAGAAAAAAAACTAGGAAATATATGTGTTGAAAAATGTAAAAATCCCCTTTTATTCATGGCTTCGAATGCTCATGTAGTGAGAGTGTTTTTGTAGAGTAGGGAATATGGGGTTAAAATGCGTGTTCGCTTCTTTGTTTTTTCTTCAAAAATCGTGAAAACAGGTCCATGTAGGAGTAGTGTGAGGCTGCATTTTCTTTTTTTTGAGTGAGAATTTTGTTACCTTCAAAAACGCAGGGGAGTCCAGGTGTTGTTCTCTCTCAATTTTATTGCCAATCGATCACATGTTGGTGGTGTAGAAATATCATGGTGTGCTCCTTATGTGATGTCACTGTGGAGTTTGATGATGAGAAAGGATGATGATCAAATGGTTGATATTGGAGGAATTTGGATGGTGCATGGAGTGGGTGGTTTCACGTGAGATTTCTCTTGCCTTTGGGTGTGTCATGCGTGTGTGTGTAATAAAAGCGTGATGGTTTGCTGATAGTGGGAGAGAATGTACAGTGGGTGCATGCCACCTTTGTACAACTTTTTTCAACTTTTTTTCAATAAAATCCCATGAAATAAAACAAACACCACTAGCCTTCATACACATCCATAGGTCACGTGAACACATAAGGATGGACACATAAAATGTGTAGAAAAACATAAATTATGAAATGTGACACAAAAAATAAAGGAGGAACCAATGGTATTTTGACAAGTGTCCCAAAAACCCAAAAATGCACCTAAACTTCAAAAATTCACAACTTGAGTTCTACAAATGCTATGAAAGTGTTCTAGGACTTTTCGGAAAGGGAAAATCGTGATCTACCACTTTCATGCTCACTGATAAATCAATCGGAGCTTTTTTGTACATGAAATAATAGCTCGAAGGTTTATGACAAATATTTCCAAAAATGGAAACTTCTAAATTTCCAAATTTAGCAACTTTTCGAACGTTCCCGATTTTGACCTTTGAGCTTAATTAAGCTATTCCTTGACATGATATGACTTTCGAAAAAATCGATGATCCTGATTAAAGCCCTAAAATCCTTCTGTTGACTTTTTGACTGCAAAGTTGACTTTCTTGCTTCATTTTCAAGTAACTGGACAAATTCTTGACTTCTTCAGTGACTTTTTGCCTCAGATTTCATACATAAGCCAGGAAGATCATATGAGAGCCTTTGACCACAAGAATTGGTCAAGGATAAGAGGATATGAGGATCTGGTCCAAAACCCTAATCATGGTTTCCCATGCATAGGAGAAAATTTCATTTTTGAACTTCCGATGACATTTCTCTCTTCCGAACTTTTAAGGATGACCTTGGGCTTGTTCAAGATATGAGTAAACCTTATGAGCTTCTTGCAATGCCACCTGGCCAATGACTTGACTTATAAATCCTGAGTTGTCTAAAAGACTGATCATATGCCTTATGCTAGAACATGTGATTATTATGCCTCATTTTCCTATGCCAGATGCTAAAAATGATATGTTGATGCTATGCTTATGATTTAATAATGATAAAAAGGAGAGGGCAAATTTGGGGTGTTACACATCCTGACGTCGTCGACATAGGGTCTATCTTGCCGGTCCACCCAGACCGCCAAGCTAAAGCTCTGAACATACTCCACAGCCTCTTGTAGGCCAGTCGATCCTCGATCCCCAAGCTCGAATATCTAACTCGGTAGTGGTTGGTCGACAGGTTTAAATGGTCAGGATGCCATCTCAAGGGGATCCTCGACATAAGCTTCTCCTCGCCACTGGCATCGTGCTTATAATAATAAAGAGTGTTGAGGGCGTACTGAGTGAGCGGCTTCACCATATACCACCTCCCCTTAAAATGGCGGGAAGAATCAACAAACGTCTTGAATAATCTCACGGGCTATTTGAGAGACACCCAGCTATGACGCCCCCTTTACGCCTGACCGCTGCAGATGGAAGATATGGAAGAAAAGGGGCAGTGTGCACCCGACCCCAAGAAATCGGCAGACTAATTCGAACGCTCGGATGAAAGCAATGGCATTCTGATGCAACTGCGAAGGCGCCAACCTGAGCCACTTGAAGACCCCCATCTGGAAATCATTAAAAGGGAGTCTAACCCTCTCTTCTCGAAAGGAAAATTCATACATGGCGAACTGCTTTCCCGGGAAACGATGGCATATCCGATCCGTTTCCCGAGGAGCAAGACATTGCCAGTTTGTTGTGTCCTAGGGGCCAATGTCCTCGATCACGGCGTAAGCAGTCGTATCCTTGTCCATGAAATATGACTCTTCTTCTAACGGCTCGTCCGCGACCCACGACAGGTCATTACGTCCAGACGAGGAGACGTGCTCGTTCCCCACCTCGGTCTCTCTCTCTCTCCTCGATTCGTCTTTGCTCGGTCATACTTGAAAAGCAGAAAGGAAAAGTGAATTCGACATCGCATCAAATCCACCCTTCCACCACAGTTCAAGTGAAAGGGAGAAGAGCTGGACGCCCCGAAATCCCACTAAACTACCCTAAAATCAACGAAGGGACGGTCCTCGAATCCACTCGAGCGCGTACAAAACCCTTAAAAATAACCTAGAAGATTAAGAGATTTTTCCCGGCGAACGCATCGAACGCCCGCGATCTTCATCGACCATATGAAGATCCTGGCCGGTTCAATCATACACAAATGAGTTTTACGCCCGTGTCATGCTAATCCTGCCAGGGACGTTCATGTCTAAAACCTAAAAATTAACCTAAACAGAGATTTACCTACTCTAAACAGGGATTTACTTACTATAAACAGGAAAATCGTGAATTTCGCTACCTATCAAGCGGGAAAATGCGTAAAAAGAGAGGTTATGGGAGATTACCTAACATAGTAACGACAGGGAGGTTGCGGTGGTGTGCAGGCAGAGAGCGGCGGTGTTGTCGGCGGTTACGGGCGGAGGAAAGTTTCTTCTTAGAGCTTCCGGTTAAACGTAGGAGCAAAAAGTTGAAATGAAGTGGAACCTACACCTTATATACTAAAAGAGCGCGTGGGAGAACGCGCTAGGTAATCATTACCTAGGCCCCTATCCCGGCACCAGCACAGGAAATGAAGCGACGCACCATTAATGCCTAAGACACGTCAGTCTAAGGAATACTGAACGACGTCGGGTAACCTCAGAGCACCGCGACTACCAAAAGATGTCCTCGACCCTGAGAACACCACGTGCCCGACGATTTGAATGGCGTCTAGAGCAGCTGGAATATACTACATTTCGACACTGGCAGATGCTCGACGCCCAATATGGCTCCTCCCTCGACGAATATGTGCTTGACGCTTTATAAACTCGTCCCTCCGACTCAGAGACTTGACTTGGGGGGCTCCTATTCTGGAATGGACCCCAGAGATTGTATTGGGCCATGACCCAATACGTCGAGCAGACGCCCATACGCTCGGGCAAGCATACTTGTTGGACGGGCGCAAACCACTTAACGGTTGGGCACATTTCATGAGTCGGGCATACACTCTGCGAGATAGGAAGATAACAAGTCTTCCACTCCACTTACCACATCACCCAACTGTCCCCCATTATCTCCTGAAAGATAGGGGCAGCTGGACCAAGGATCAGACCACTTGCTAGGTCTACACGCTCCTTACGTGTACCTTGGCAGTTCTCCCTTGGGCCTCGCTGATCCAGCCCAAGGAAGAACCTTGGCCTAGCGCTGGGGGCTCACTATAAATACCCTTTTTCACTAAAGGGTCAGGTATTCTGATTTAACTCTTCTGAATTACCATTTTCCATACCTCGATTGACTTTGGCATCGGAGCGCCTTGTAGGTACACCCCCTCCATTCCATCCATCTTGATGTTCTCGTTCAATTGCTAGAAGGTCCACTTGATCAGGTAAGATTATATATATATATATATATATATATATATATATATATATATATATATATATATATATATATATATATATATATATATATATATATATATATATATATATATATATATTATATTAATTTATTAATTTATGCTAGTATTATAGCATATAATTTCTTTTCCTGTTTTTTTTTTAATTTATAAGTATATATAAATTGTTATGTTTAGAAATTGAAATTTTATTTAAAATGGTTATTCAACTTAATTGTATGAATAAACTCATAAATATTTTTCACATATTTTTTCATATATTTTATAGTTATGAAATTTATGGCAAGAATTTTATTTAATAAATATTTTTCTAAAATTTATATAAATTGAATTAGAAGTCATCGGTTTGAATAATAACTCAGTGGTCAGACCACTAATTTAGTGATTCAAAAACTTGATTGGGTCGATGAAAATTGCGAGTTTTAAAACATTAGGTGGAACTAGAACCTTGTCGGAGTGCAAAAAATAATACTTCATCTGTCTCGCAATAGATGTTTTCTTTCTTATTTTTATTTGTCTCAAATTATTTGCCCTTTTAAAATACCAATGTAATAATTATTATTTCTTTCCTCTAACTTACTCTTATTTATTGTATTTTAATTTATATAACTACTCCACTACATATTATTAATAAGGTTATTTTAGTAAATTATTCATGTTTTATCATTGAAATCAATATAATTAATTATCATCTTAAAAAATGTGAAAATCAAACAAAAAAAAACACCAATTATAAGACAGAGGAAGTAATTCAAGTGACAAATATTTTTTTTAAATGTCCATAGTACTATTTATATAGATACTTAGTGCTTATTTTCAAGTTCAATTGAACCCCTAAAAGAGGTGGCGTTTAGCCTGAACAAACAATTTCTGGCCCATTATGGAGAACTTCCTTTTTTTACTTATATTAACAGGTAATCAGATCATGTTAAAATAGTAATATTAATTATTTTTTTATTATCTTTTCCATATTTTTCCGATTCATCAATACTCATTGATTTTATTCTATATTTTTTTTAACTAATCAAATACTTATCAACCATTCAACATCATTTTTCTTTGAATATTTTTAATCAATGATTAGTATCTTCATCATTTTTTATATTTTTATTATTTAATACTAATCAAAATACATATTCATCATATTTCTTCATCTGCTACATCATCATGTTTCTTAAATATAAGTTTTTTGAATTTATTTCTTTCATTTCTTAAAAATCATTTCAGCTTGAAGCTTTGAGTCAGTGTTTTATAACCCGGACTGTTCCACCCGATTGGACCAGTTAGACCTTGAACCAGAAGGTGGAGCGGTCTAGTAAAGTCATCTGACCATAGTTGCAATTAACCCAGTAAATACCAGTGTGACCCAGTTTGTTCACTAATCAGACCAATGAACCATTGAGTTTCATGATCCGACGGATTGATATTTTTATACTTCCTTTTTAACTTAACTAAAATTTTGATCATCCTATTTTTATTTTTCATAAATTTTGGTGTCTTTTCTAAAATCCTATTTTATTATTGTAGGTTTAAAAAAAAGATATTTTAGCTTATTTATAATAATGTTACAAAACAAAAATGAAATTATATTTATAAATTAACAAAAAAATTGAACAATAAATCATGATACAAAAGAAAAATGAAATTATATTTTCACATTATTTTCATTATAAATCTCATTATTTAAAATTAAAAAAAAATTATGTTAAAGATGAAAGATAGAATTAAATTTTCAAAAATAAAAATTACATTATTTTTATTAAATTTGTTATTTATAATTCTCATTATTAATTTTAAATAAAAGTCATATTATTTTTATTAATTTTTTATTTATAAATTTTTTATTTTCTACTCTATATTTTATTTTTAATTATTTATATAGAACAAAATATTTGTTTATGTTCTATATTAGTTTATTAGTTTATGGTAGTATTATATCATACAATTATTTTTCTTATTTTTGTTAATTTATAAATATCAATAAATTGTTATATTTGGAAATTGAAAATTGTTAATTCATAGTTTTTTTAGATATATTTTATAGTTTTGAAATTTATGTGAAGAATTTTATTTCATGAATATTTTTTTAATTTATATAAATTGAATTAGAAGTCATGCGGTCGAACTAGTGACTCATTGGTCTGACCACTAACTCAGTGATCCAATAATTGACTGGGTCGACGATAAGTCCGGATTTTAAAACATTGCTTTGAGTCAAAAAGATATATTTCAAATCTCAATGCTTAATATCATTACTAAAAGGTATCAAAAACAAAGTAAGAAATACAAAACTTCATCGTGCCAAAATAGATCTCAAATCCAAAATTTCATCCATAAACTCACTGTTTTAAACCAACCAAGTAAACTTTTTCAAAAACTTGAAAAATGAACCAAAAATAGTGAAGATGAGATGAATGAATTTAAATTTTTGGAGATTTTTGGAGATGATAAAAGATGAAGATGCTGGTGAATCTGAATTTTAGAGAGGATGAAAGATGACACTATTACAAATAATACATTTCATAAAAAAACTTTCACCTCACCTAACAAAAAACCAAGGTATAATTCCAGGATACTACATGTTAAGTGTGAAGTATGATATTCTTCACATAATAGGTGCAGCTAATTGGGTTCCCACAAATCATACTTCAACTACTGCTACTGGACTTGGAAAATTCATCTATGCAATTGGTACCAAAACCAGATTTAATTATGGTACTTTTTTTCTTTGACCAAACTGTGAAGCAAGCTGGTACTCTTGCTGTCAAACTTCCCATTGCATTTCCTTCACTTATTTGTGGCATTATACTCAATCAACATCTTGAAATTCTATTGGGTACTAATACTGTGAACAAGAGGGAAACTTCCTTGTCTCTTCATTACAAGTTATTTGCAGGAAAACATGTCCCAGACATTGTTTCGACATCTTTAATTGATGGAAGTTCTACCACCACCAAAGTTGGTGTCATTTCTGAATTGATTGAGGCTTGTAAAGAACTGGATGAAGTCATTCGTATCAGCGCTCCAAGGAAGTTGAAATATGAGGCATTAATCAGGTCCTTGAGGCTGGCTGCAGAACAACAAGGTGGTGATGGTAAGGAAACTGCTCATGAAAAGAAAAATGATGAGGACACTGATTTTGAAGAGTCTGTTGAAGAAAGGGATTATGAATCTGATACTAGTGATGAAGATGGGACTTCTGCTTCAAATGAAGACAAGTGATAGTGATGATGGTGATTTTGGTCCTGGTGATGGAAATTTTTTTCTTATGTTTTTTTTTTGGGTTTTTGTTTCTGAATGTTTTGGCACTTCATGTGCTTGGCTTGTAATCTTTTACTCTACCTATGACTCAAATGTTTTGCTATCTTGACACTTTTTGCTCTGGATGTTTTGTTCCTATCTAACTTTGTTTATTGGTAGTTGTTTATATGGCTAAAAAGGGGAGAGTTGTTAGATGTTTCATATAGGCTATTTTGATGTGGTGCTGATAAGTATGTTTCTGCTCATGCTTTTTCTCTGATATGTTTGTTTTTGTGCTCAATTTGGGTTTTAGCCAAAATTTTCCAAAAGGGGAGTTTATAGGTTCTTTTAATTGGCAATAATTTTGCTAAAAATGTTGCTGCAAATTGATGTCATACTTGATGTCTTAACAAGTGGATCTCATAGTCTGCAACTGTATTTCTCAAATGTTGCAGGTTTTACTCATAATGTCAAGACTGATGTTATGATATGCTTTTTTCTTCTAAACACTCAGTTCAGAATATTGTGTCTTGTATGTTACGTGTTTTTAGCAATCCTTTATGGGTCTTTGGTGAGTGATTGCTGGCGCATTTTTGGGTGGAGACTTGATCCATATTTGATCTGTTTGTTAAGGAAGTTCAGCTAATACTACTTTAGTGCCTTTGATTGTGGGAAATCGTGTTAATTAGGTTTAATCTGATTGTATAGAAAGCCCAAGCCCATGAAGTTTGAGGTCTATTTAAAAGATGATGTAACCCTATTTTGAGGTGGAGAGAGAGAAAATATATTGAAGCCGTGTGCATTGTCTTAGGGTTTAGTCGTTTGTGTATTTCTTGTGAGTCAATCAATCATAACCTAGATGATTGATTTGGACTGAGTTTTATTGAGTTCTAATTTGTCCACTCTAAGCTTTTAAGCACGGGTATTTTTCTTTGTACTTGATTGAAATGTGTTCTTCTTTATTTTGTATTTGTGTTTTTATCACTGCTGTGATTGAGGGGATGTGAGGAGTCTGTTATCTAAGTGTGTCTTAGATAGAAATTACACAGGTAGAGACTAGATGAGAAAATTGTAAACTGAAGTTTGTTTGCTGAGAGTCTTTGAACTAATTCTGTTTAAGATATTTCCTTCCCGGCTTGGTAGCCTACAGACGTTGGCGTGTTTGCACCGAACTGGGTTAACAAATTCTCGTGTCCTTTACAATTGTTTATTGTCTTTTTATCTTGTTCATATTTTAATCATTGTTCAGATATTAGTGTCGTGACATCTCCTTCGACATCTCAGATACCAGAATTTCAGAGAATATGAAATTAGAAAATAAATCAAATAAAATAACAAAAAACAAGGATTTGTGATTTTGAGGGTCAAATTCACTTAAAAGTCTCTTTTAAGTGAGTATTTTCTTAGAATTATTCATGGATTTATGGTAAAAATTAGGAGAAATTCGAAACAATAGCTTACATAGTGTCACCTGATAGGCTGTAATAATTACAACTATACTACAACCTTGAAAATCAACAAATAAAAACAAAAATAAAATTGCTAACAAAACACTAAACTATGATTTAAAAATCTGGTAAAATAAATAGAGAGTCTCTGACAACGACGCCAATTTGATTCGCTCTCGTACACGGATCAAAAACGAGTAATTAAAACGTAGTATAGAGAAGCGACACTCAGGTCGTATCACAAGGACTTTAAGTTAGTTTAACCAAAGTAAAGAAACAAAAAAGTGGTTTTTAGGTTTTCAGACAATTAAAAATAAAGAAAACGATTACAATTATGAATAACAGATTAATCTACGGGTTCAATAATTTCAAACTTTTCATTGGTTATTATATCACCAATTTCCTAAGCAGATTCAATTCCTATTTTATTATAGTGTTGATTAACAAGCATGATCAAAACTATGTGAATTATATTCCTATTTTCTGCATTAAGCATGACGACTGAAGATCGAACGAAGCTAAGGAGTGAGCTAAATTAACACGTGAAGTTAAGAAACATGCATCGATAAAATTTAATCAACATTATTACATGCAACTCGAATTAAGCAAACAAGAATACACAAAAAAGGATTGAAAGGGACTTGATAAAAACTATGTTAAGTATTTGCTTTTATGATTGACATGAATTTTGGTAAAAGAAACTTGACAGTAACATGTTGAACAAGATGTTCTAACATGAATAAAATTATGAAGAACAACATGTTTTCCAAGATGTTGAACAATATGTCCTAACATGCTTATTCGACATCTTGTCTGTTAGTTTGATAGTTTGGATTCAACAGACTTATTTTCATATTACAAAATATTCTCTTAATATTATGTGATCCTAGGTGGCATCTAAGATTGAAGATTATTAGAGATTCTATTTTTTATTAAATATTTATGTTTTCTAAATATGGAGATAATTTAGGAAACCTTAGATTGAAGACTATATTTATGGAGAATAAGCTGCAAAAATTGTACAACAGGTTTGCTGCGTTCTTGAAGCCCAAAATTCAGTCCAGACAATAGTAATAAATAGGATGGATCAACCCTAATTCTAGTAGTGAAGACACTTTAGTGTTTAGTAATTTTCTAGGATTTTAGTGTAAGCCTTTCTAATATCGTGTTGATACTAGAGTAGGAATGTTTTAATTGAGTTGTAAGTTGTTGATCACTCTTATGCTTTTAAGCATTGGGTGAGTGTGAATCATGCGGTGATTGTAAGGGAAGTGAGAAAGGTCTCATACATAGGCAAATCTTAGGTAGAAATTAAGCACGAGTAGTGATTAGGTGCGAAGACTAAACCAAAGGTTGTTTACTTTAAACTAATATTATTTAGTGAATTTACTTCCTGGCTTGGTAGCCCCCAGACGTAAGTGTTCTTGTACACCGAACTGAGTTAACAATTGACTGTATCCTCTTTACTTTCTACAGTTCTATTGTGTGTTTATCTTGTCATTGTGTTTAACACATAGATCAGTGTCTCGACATCTCTTAGGACATCTGAGATCTGCATACCAGAATTTCAAACTAGATAATATAATAACCTCAAGGTCTTGATGAAATTCTAAAACAATAGATTAACTTTGAAATTTAAACGGCCATGTAATCCTAATGTTCTCTCTAATCCATAAAAATTGTCAAAATTTCCCTATTGCTGAGTTTAGCTTAAATAATAATAAAAAATTGGGCTTTAAGAGCACTAACCCAAAAACACAAGTTTGTCAAAAATTAACTAATTTATTTTTATTATGTTTGGAGTAAAATTTGATAATTTGAATGATCTACCTCCCGAATAGGCTTATGAAATCAACATGAAACTTGTAGGTTTTTATCTTATCTTTCAAACATATATTATTAGAATGCGTCAAAACGATTCTCGAAGCTCAAGTTATGATATGCATAGTAAAAGGGTATGAAACTATAGTTTATTCTAAAACTAAACAATAAAAATAAAATCAAAGCAAATTTAAACTTAAATTCAAAAATATATTAAAAACAATGAAAATAATACAAGAAATTATAAAATTATCATAGTACAAAGTAAAACTATTAAAAGCAAATATATGATAGAAACTGTATAATTTAAACATTTAAACGTATTGAAAATTATTTCAAAATTAAAGGGATTAGCTTGGACGGAATCAAATTAGTTCATGATAGGCGCTCTTATTTTGCATAATCCCAACGACTTTTTTAGTTGAGGTACTTAGCACATTAAGCTGTACAACAATGACGTGAATTACAAAAATTATAAATAAATAAGAAAACGTAATAATATACTATGAGTCATTAGAGACACATGAAACATCTCTTCTTATGTGTATAAGTTGTTTACATAAGAAACAAAAATGATTACTTAAGACTGTCTGCAAGTGGATTATTAGAGAGTTTTGGGACAATACTTTAAAAGTTTAAAGGATACTCTTATGTTTTGATATATATTTGAAATTATAAGAAAATTAATACACTATATTTTCATAATATTATTTTTTAATTTTTTATTAATATTACACTTATATTAAAATATAAGTACAGTCATAAAAAATCAACTTCCAAATAGACTGTGAAGTTTAAAAAATTTAGTCAACCATTACTATATTGAGATATAAAGAGATATGAGTAATGGATGAGTAAATGGTGGGACCTTAGAACACATAGCAATTAGCAACTACATACTCTTTTTCCCAAACGAGACAGTTGAAACATTTATGTATCCAACGCGTCATTGCATGGTTATGAAGTTGTTCTTAATTTAAAGCGTTCTCATACTAATTCTAAGGTTCTTAACCTTGCCTTTGGAATTTGCTATATAAACCCTAGCTTCGCTTCTTTTTCTCCACACCAAATAAGTTTCAAGTTTTTTTTTAAATATATAACTATAGAACAAGATGGCTTCAAGTTCTAGGGTTATTCTTTTTGTGCTTGTTGGTGCTCTTGTTTGCAGTAGCATTGATGCAAGTAAGCTTGGGAGTGATAATGGTTTAAGGGATGAGAAGAATTTCTATCATCCAGGATTCGGTGGAGGTGCAGGCGCAGGAGGAGGTGGTGGTTTTGGTGGTGGTGGTGGTAGTGGAGGAGGGTTAGGTGGTGGTTCAGGAAGTGGATTTGGTGCAGGTGCTGGTGGTGGTTCCGGTGGTGGACTTGGAGGTGGAGGTGGTTTTGGTGGCGGTGGAGGTAGTGGAGGCGGGATAGGTGGTGGTTCAGGAAGCGGTTTCGGGGCTGGTGGTGGTTCAGGTGGTGGACTTGGAGGTGGAGGAGGTCTTGGTGGTGGTGGAGGCGGTGGATTTGGCGGAGGAGGAGGTGTTGGTGGAGGATCAGGATTTGGAGGAGGATCGGGATTTGGAGGTGGTGCTGGTGGTGGTAGTGGACTCGGAGGAGGTGGTGGAGGAGGATTTGGAGGTGGTGGTGGTAGTGGAGGTGGACTTGGTGGTGTGGGATCCGGTGGAGGATTTGGTGGTGGAGCCGGTGGAGGAGTTGGAGGTGGATTTCCATGAATATAAAGAAAATGAATGGTTACTATTTTGCATGTTTTTGGCATGAATAAAGCAGAAGGCTACGTATATCAATATACTGGACGTGGCATTACATGATAAAGAATTATAGATATTGTTAAATTACATGTAAATCATATTTTGTGTTTTTGAATAATAATGGTGGTGTTTGACAAAATATGCGGAGCAGAGTTTTATATCCTATTATTTTCTATTTTCTCTATTTCAGACCACTGCTAATAATTCAAATCTTCTTATGAAATCTCAATGCTTATATTAATCTTTAGGAATGGTTTATTGGGCACTCTGCTTTAATTAATCTGATCCCAAATCCGAAGGAGAAGGGCAAATCTAGTTTTTTTTTTAATGTTTGAAAGATGTCTGTTTTGTATAAAATTTTATTATTTTAGAATTTTAAAATATGTTTGAAACGTGAAATAATTTTTAATTTGTTTTATTACATGATTGTACATTTTTTCTTACACAATTACATGATTGTACTTGAAAATTTAAAATTATTAGATATTTACATATATATATATATATATATATATATATATATATATATATATATATATATATATATATATATATATATATATATATATATATATATATATATATATATATTGGTTATGGGATTTCTTAGTAATCACATCATTTGGAATATTACTATAAAAATGTATTAATAATAAATATAAAATATTAGAAATATTTAAAATTATAGAAAAACATGCCGTTAACAACCTCTAAAATAAAAATAAATTAAAACTTTTAACATGGGGTGAATATGGATCTAGTCGGATTCTTAGATAGAGTGAAATACACATTTTATCTGCGGGAAAAGATGAGTATAGATATAGAAAAATGAGATTATCAAATAGCCAACTGTATCATCATCAAATACTCAAACATAGGTATAATACAGACTAACAATTAAAATTGAAATTTCAGAATAACAAGAACCGTAGTATAGATCAATGGTCAGATGTTTTCTGATACACGATATTTGCATTTAGAGGCATGTGTAGAGCATAGTTGCATCTATCGGGAATTCTGATATGAATACAATAACTAAAGTTTTGAGGAAGAAAGAAAAGATTTTTAGAACATGTTTGTTCTTAAGCACTTAAGAGAGTTTATTTGTGATTATTTGATCAAAATATGTTACAAGAACCCTCTTTTTATAGCCAAAAAGGTACATATAAGACAAAAGCAACAATATTTACAAGCATGGCATTGTTTATACTATATGAATGTTTTTTTTATAAAAAAAACTGACACACTTATCTCTTATGGATTACATTATTGTAGTCTTATTTTCAAAAAAGGACAAAAATTACTATTCATAAACATGTTTGTGATCTTTGAAGGACACTTGTCCATTTAGTCTTTGCAAATGGGTTCATGAGAGGGGGACATATTCTGATCGGATAATTTTTCGTTAGAAAAACAATCTCTATATCGAGATGACTCATATTGTCATGTGTCATCCATCATGTAAGTGTGATCCGCTAATCTTGTATTAGCATTTGCCACTTGTCCTTCTGAGAATTCAGCTTCCATCAGAGAATCTGGTTTCTATTGTGTGGCTTGAGTCGAGCTTTCTCCCACTTCTGGTCTTCTGAACTTTTCATGACTTACGCAAGTTGAACTATCATCAAGGTTCTTGGGATCATAGAAATTAATGACATTAACGTACACCAATAATTCCCTTGTGATTTTTTGACTGGGAGGATATTCATCAACAGTTTCCCAAAGGTGAATATAACTCTTACAGTTAAGCAACTTAGTTGCAGGATCTGTTATATAGGGCATGTATAGAAAGAAAATAGACTTAAGTTTGCCAATATCTTCGGAAGATAATCTCCACTCTTGGACCTCGTCTATGATCAATTTTAATTGATCTCTCCACCATTGTAATGGAGAGTACCACTAAAGAGAATTCTCAATCTAAGATTTGTGGTTCTCAGGATCCATTATATGTTAATACATGGCCTCAATGGGAATTAGAACATGCATATAATACAAACAGGTGGCATACCCAATATACCACAAATGTTTTTTGTGAATTTAACATTTGGGTTTATTAAAATTGATAGGAGGAAAGGTGTGTCTGGGAAGTAAGGACTATGATCAGGTAGTTTATTCCTTATGATTTTTGTCATGTAATAAAAGAGATTGTTCGTGGCATACTGCTTGAGTTGGGACAATAAGATATTGTAACTCCTGGAGGAAGATTATTGGTTTTGGATGCATGGGTTGGTAGTGGTTTGACCATAAGAATTAGAGGAAAATGTGTTTAACTGTGATGATCTGGATAAGTTTCATCGGTCTAAATTGTAGATTGGGGATTACTTTTTGAGTTCCTTTGATATGTCTTACAGAGAAATCATATATGGAAAACCAATCTTTGAGCCTAAGAGTTTGAGGATCAGGAGGAATCTTATTCTTGAATTCAAGGATCTTAGGAAAAGAGGAATTTTCCATATGGACTTCAAACTGGTAGCCTCTTAGGTAAAAGACAAACTTTTGGATTCCCATTTTTACGGCGAGAGCTTCCTTGTAGGTGGTGTGGTAGTGTTTTTCAGGTTCTTTAAATTGACCACTAGCATGACCATAGTTGTATCTTTTTCCATCAAGTTCTTCTATCATAACTGCTCCCCAATAGTGATCATTGGCATCGGTCTGCAGGATTCTTTTTCCATTCCCATGAATTTTTAAGGCAGGTGGAGTTTGTGCGATTTTATTTAAGGCTTTTACTACTTCAGTTTGCTTTTCTCCCCATGGTGGAGGTCTCAGATATAATTAATTATACCAAGAAATTGTTGGATTTGCTTAACTGAGAGATTTTCACCAAGAAAGTTTAACAGTTCTTAGGAAATATGAGGTTGGGGTTGATATTTTCACCAGGAAAGTTTAACAGCTCTAATAAATAGAGTAGTTTTTTGTCAGAATCGCGTGTGTGAAAAATATTGTACAAACTTCCTCTAAAAATACTCAAAGTATCTGTGTGTGAGAAAATAGTCTTGTTCTGGAAAATGTACATGTGCAACACCAATTTACTTTATCAAGTTTAATAAAATTCATAGTTATTTACCATTCATTTACATTTGCAAGTCATTTACTTGTTCTCCGCCATTTATTTTCTGCATTGTCCAATTTCCTATACCTTCAAGTTCCCTCTAAGAATTTTACTTCGCAATTTACCTTATGCATTGTCAGAATCTATCTTCTTTAAGTTTTCGCCAAGAATTTTACTCTTGTACTTAACCATAAGAATCATACATAAAAAAACCTAATAAAAGTAAAGTCACAAAGAGTATTAAAGTTATATTTTTTCGAAAAACTTTGCGCTTATGTCCTAGCATTTGTATGGTTGATCCTGCAAGTAAGCCAATTTAGTGTTAATTGGAAAACCAGAGGTTGTTCGTCAAAATCAACTGCGAACACATCCACAGACGGACAGTCAGACAGAAGGCCGAACTTAGAATCGATTTGGGCATCTTTGATGAAAACATTCAAGTGCGAGGCATTTGGAATGGGAAATTTATCATCTTTGAAAAATGATTTAGAGGTTTTTAATCGATTACTAGCCTTTTTTCCCTCTCAACTTTTCGAATCTTTTTTCTAATTAAAATTCTTGGCAAACCCATTCTAATTTAGCGGGTTTTATCAGACCTTCTTTGAGTAGCTGGTTGCATTCTTCCCTGGAGACTTTTGAATGAATGTAGAACCCCTCCCATGATTCTCTAAACCTCTGATGAAAATATGTTAGAACATATGATACAACATCCTCAATATTGAATCACAAGGATAATCAAATATGCACAAAGTAATTGATTTTTAATCCTTGTATTTCTAACCCTTGTCTGGTTCTAGCATATTCTGAATATCACATAGATATTCCTCTTCATGCTATCTTCTTTTGTTGTTGTGCATGTTGTTAAGATATCAAGGACGCCCCCTTGACTCAAGCTCTTACGATTCTCTCTGAACAAATCTTAATTACCTCAACTGTGTGAACTCATCCTTAGCATTAAGAAGTATGAGTTTTTCCTTACACGCTGTTTATGGACGGTGAAAATAAATCACCTCCACTGTCTTCACTTCTATGCTTCCAAGAAAGCACCTCCTATTCTGAAGAATAACTAGCAGACTCCAGAATACGGCTGAAAGGCCTTGATTGGACTTGATCATTATATCAAGTGTCTTCAACAACTTAGCCAAAAAGAAATTATCAACCCTAGAGCGTGAAATTGATAATTCATCTTACCTATTCTATCCAGTCTGACTTCAACATACATGATGACGCCACTCAGCCATGTACCAAGTCACATAAGACTCAATCGTCACAATAACATCCCTCTACTCCCAATTTTGGAATGCTATGTTTCTTCAAACCGATTGACATCTACAAGAACAGAACCATGTAAAGACAACTACAAGCTTTCTTCAATCATTACTCTAGTATCCCATACTAATGGAATTCTTCAATCAGAATATATGCAGTAAAATCACTAAAGAAGAACTTCAACTTGTCCTAGACAAGATGTTAAGACATCTCTCAGGACACCATCCAAGAGAACTACCACTCCTCATGTTTGTTATTGCAGAACCCTTCAGACAATAACTCTTCCTTTTTTAATCACTATAAAGTACTACATGGATCTCATCCAGAAACGGACCAAGATGCCTGCTCTGATACCAATTGAAATTCTGGTCATGCAAATACTCCAATGTCCTATCTTAATGTTAAGATAATGAACACTGAATTTTAGGAAACAAGGGAAATACACAATTGTAGTTTTGAAGTGATGCAACACAATCACCAGCAGATGTTGAGACAACGTGTTGGGACATATCAATAAAGAACACAATACAAAAAACTGTAAATTGCAGAATGTAAAGTACACATAATATGTTGACCCAGTTAAGTGTTAACAAACCTACATCTAGGGGATACCAATCTAGGATGAATACTTCACTATCTTGTAGTATTACCCTAAATTTAAAATCACGGCTTAAAACTTTATCCTAATCACTACCTTAAATGAACATCTTTATCTAAGGCTAAACTCTAGTCGTGTACAACCTTCGATATGAGACTCTTTCTCACATCCTTCATCACCATCTGCAATGACTCTGCCTTCTACCGATCTCCAGAGTTTGTCAAGGTTTCTTGACCTATAAGTTATCCTAGACATGCTTCAAATCTTCGCTCAAGAACAATACAACAACAATTACCTAAAGGCTTTTGGTCATACCCCTTGTACCTCTGCCTTCTACACTGCATCCCATATTGTAGGCAGAGACTTCTAACTCCTAAGAGAGCCAACAACTCTCAAACCTTAAACCTTTATTTTATAAAATATTTAGGTTACAAAGTTACAAGTGATACAAAAGTTACAAATTTTATTTTAACCCTAGGTATAAGTCTCCTTATATAGTCTTATGTTGGGTTTCAAATCTTTCCTGATCCACTGCTGAAGGTGCCAAGAATCTTGGAACAAATTTGATACATGTTTAAATGTTGAGCATTCAAGATCTTTGTCTTTCACATAATTCCTTAGCTTTAACTCCATGTTAGGACATCTCATTCAACATCTTTGTCTTTCACATAATTCTTTAGCTTTAACTCCATGTTGAACCTATTCTTCCAACATTTTATTTTACCAAAATTTGTCCAAATCTGAAGAGCTTTCAATTACCTCTTACAACTTGTTGGACAATGTAATGCCTTTTATAATATATACCTTGAATAATATCATACAAGAGTTTGTTTGGTACAGACACCATCATAAGTGCCTAATAGCACAATTCACATTCTTGACCAATTCTAAAAAAACCAAAACAATCTATGGTACAAGACATGGAAATTATACTAAAATAAAAATACTAAGATCAATACAATATCCATCATTGTACAAAAGATAAATACACAACAGAGAAACTAAGTCTATGCATCTCTTGAAAGATCCCGAGCATAGCTCCACTTGTAAACCAAACCTTCAAAAGAAACCTGAAAAGCAACAATATTAGTGGGGTGAGATATCAACATCTAAGTGAATTCCATATCTTAAGGATTCTCTCAACTTTACAAGGTTCTAACCAAAATCTACTCAAGTCGGGGGAAAACCTAGACCTTGAGTTCACAATCTCACACTCATATGGAAACATGTCTTGAGTCCATTAACTCGAAAAGTATCACTAATCGGGAAACCACCAAGGTATCCCCTATTCCCATTCTCTTCTACGTCTAGAAGTTGGCACGAGTCATGGATCCCGGTATTTACTTGGCATACGAAATGGATTCGGAAAGAAGGGCTATTAACCTTAAAATCGTCACTTCACGTGGGGCATAAACCACCACAAGTCTCTTTAACCGTATGCTCCATTCGTACTACACGCAGGAATCAAACTTGCCAAGTACTACATGCGTACATTCCAGAGGAGCCCTGGCTCATGAAACGACATTCTCAAGGAAAACGATTCTGATTACGTGATTTCACTCAAATGGGAATGTGTACAACATTCCTAAGGTCACAATTCCTTTTTCACAAAATAACACACCCAAACGGGCTCACACACATGTTCCATATTGTGTCTCACTCACCACTAGACCATTACTAGACTAAAATACTTCTCTAAGCATCGAACGTCCGAGCATCACCATCTAGTTTCGATTGAATTCCTAGTCACAACTAGGTTCTATTATATCAGGTATAAGTTCTCCTCACTCTTCCTATTCCATTTTCTAAGCATTTTATCATTAATCACATTTTTACATCATTTTACACGATACATAAAGCAAAAACGAAATATAAAGGATTCACATAAAAGATAGTCCTTTCGGAGTCAAGCCCCTCACTAACATAATAGGACTTTTAGGACAAAGGTCCCTCACCAAGCATCAAACCACTCTCATGATACTTATCACAGTTAACAACTCATGTACATGTATAACATAATGCAATAACTTAAGTGAAAACACATAATAGCTCATCACATAAGAATATCACTTTCATTCAAATGTCACCATTTTTTCCGGATTCAAAAGTTACGGATTTTTGAAGAAAAGAAAATAATTTGAAAAACTATCAGGGGCGCCTGACGATCAACATTTTGCCCGGCGGTGCAACCGGCATCTGCTGCTTCGCCTGACGATCGTAACGGCACAAGCCCAATCTCAAAAAGTTTCTAAAGACATGGATTTTGTTCTCATCGCCTCCTCTTCTGCCCGGCGCTCAAAGCGCCACCCGACGACTCACACCATAATCAGAATATGAACTCTGCGTATTTAGGGTTCCAAACGCCCCAACAACTCATATCCACCACTAAAACCCCAAAGATCAGCAAAATGAGTATTAACAATTGATAACAAGCATATTACAACTACAATATGCAATTTATATCGATTTTCATCTGTTAGATTTCATTGATTTACAATTTAAGCATTTCTCACAAAACCTAACTTAAGCTAAAACATCTCTAACTCTAGAACTTAAAGCTTCTATCTAGAATCCACCTTGCAAATGAAGAGGAGTTTGATGAAGAAGATTTATGAATCCAAGCTTTTCCCCTTCTTTCTCTTCTCTTTCTCTTCTATCTCTTCTTTTCTCTTTTTCATCTTCTTCTTACCAAATTTTCTATCTTTTCTTTCTCTTATCAAAATATCTATATATATATATATATATATATATATATATATATATATATATATATATATATATATATATATATATATATATATATATATATACACACACACAAACATATAATATAGTTGAATGATATAAAATATCTCCAATTGATATTTTTATCGTCCAACATCAATTACTAAATTATTAGAGTTACCAAAAATATCTCTAAAGTACCAAATAATAAAACCTCAGGATCGAATAATATTAATCAATTAACTCTGAGTTTAATAGTTGCTCTAATTATCTGAACAGATAATTCGCAAAGCATATCGGAATCAAATTGAGTCTATTTAATATTATCCAGAGCACTTAAATAAACACTGGGTATTACATCCAAAATTTTAGACAACACATTAATCATACAACCAATCAAAGCAATCGGGTGAAAATCATTCATTCCAACCGGATTATCTCGTTTTGGGACCAAAGCGATGAAAGCACTATTAGCTTTGCGAACTATTTTATTGTTGGCATAAGAATATGATGAAGTCACATTTGATTGTTTCCCATAATTCTTTTATAAAGCCAAAATTTACACCGTCCAGTCTCGGGATCTTCGAGCTATCATAGTCCCAAATCTTTTTTTTGATCTCCTCCTCGGTAAATTCTGCAATCAACCTCTTGTTTTCCTCTTCTCTGATCCGATTGAATTCCGGTAGGTGAAATTGTGGCCTTGAATTGTTGTTAGATTAATTCCGGATTTAATCTCTTCTACAACATACATGTTGGTTCCATTAACTTTGATGCTTCTTATTTCATTTTCCCTCCTTCTATTATTCACACAGTGATGGAAGAATTTGAAGTTGGCATCCCCTTCTCTTATCCACTTCATTCTGGATTGTTGGAACAAAATGCTGCTATTTAATTTAGAAATATTGAATAGGTTGGAAGTGATTTCTCTTTTGCATATAACTTTAGGTTCCGAGAGCGACCGATCTTCCCCAATCTTTTCCAATTCGTTGAGCTTCTTCTTTAATTCTTCACTTCTTCCTACTAAATTTGCCATGTCCTAGGTGTGCCAATCCTTTAGGTGCTGCTTGATCAATTTCAATTTTTCTTTGAGAAAAAAATCACCCCAACCTTGGATGTCGAAACTCTTCCATTTTTCTTCAACGAACCAGTGATATCCTTCAAGCTCATTCCAGTAGTTGAACATAATGAGTGGCTTCAGTCCCCAGTTTAGGATCTCGTTCCTCAGAAGAATATGGCAGTAGTCGGAAAGACCCTTGTCTATGCTCTATTGCGAACAAGATGGCCATTGAGAGCACCGACCATCGGATAAGAGGAAACAATTTATGCAACTCATTGAAGAGCCATCAGGGTTCGACCATGTAAACCTTCTACCTATTAAGGGAGATCGATCAAATCTGATTCTGAGATGAAAGAGTCAAAATCAACCATTTCTTCTCTTCTAGAAAAATTATCAGTTCCATTCCTTTCACTTTATGATCTGATAGAATTAAAATCTTCGGTTATACACCAACTCAACCCATCTCTTGAAGATAGAAGATTGGATAGCTTATTCCAAAAAGTACGTTTTCGTCGGGGTCATAGGGAGCATACACATTGACGATAGCCATTGTAATTTCATTTTCATCAAATAGCCCTTCTACACATAGATAATTGTCATCTTTTGATTCAGATTGCAGTTTGAATTTTTTCTTATTCAAAATTGTGAGAAGCCCGACTGAACTTCCTTCAAATGCTTTGCTTGTTGAGCCGAATTCATCAGAGCCTCATATGCAGTTGCAAAGGCTTCTATCCAGCGTTGCTAATTTTGTTTCTTGAATGCAGAACTAGTCAGGTTTTATTTTCCTAATCAGTTCAGAAACTTCTTTCTTTTTTGCAGTCCCTCCAAGACCTCTAATGTTATAGCTGATAATTTTCATAAGAAATTGATTCTCTTGCTAAGACCTCTATTTAAATTAAATTTAATTAAAGTCAAATAATACTTATTATTTATTGTTCCATCATCTCAAAATAAAAATCTTTTAAAAAGTAATAATTGAATATAACAATTTTACAAAAATATCCTTAAATATTATTGGTGTCATAATATTGAGAATCAAATGTGAGGAATAAGTTTTATATTTATTAGAAAATGAAAGATTGAACACTATATAAGTGAGAGAACTCACACACCTATTACCTATGTTTTAGATGAATATATGGCGTGTCACTCACAAAAGTGTTATAAATAAAAATACTCCCTCGTTGATTCCTGAAGTCCTAACCAAAAAAAATATTGTGTGATTTAATATTTTAAAAATAGTGTAGATAATATTTGATATGGATAAAATTGATAAAAAATAACTATTGTTATATTATAAATTTTAAAAGACTTATTTTAAAACAATTTTTTGTAATAAAAATGACTTTTAAACCGTATACAAAGTCTTTACACCATGGATGTGATTAAGACATATTATCTAAGTTAGATTATATGACTTTTTTTAATTCATCTAATGGAACACAAGTCCTCTCCCGACAAAGCTGTCTCCCACTTGTTGGAGACATCTTCTCGTGCATATATATATTTCCAATCTGTCGAAGTCGCTTTTGCCGTTTGCATTTATATACTTAGCCCCAATGTTTAATTTTCATAATTTTAATCTAAAACAACCTGGCTCCTCTCCTCAAATCTCAAACAATAAATTAAAGAATTCAGACAGGAATGTCCATAGAGTGGGACGGGGCGAAAGTTACATCCACATCTGGAGATTTTCCTCACGGATTTTCGTGGAGGAGATTCATAAACATAAATAAAATTATTATTTTTTAATAGAAGACTTAATCGCTTTTATCTTAATCTCTGTTTATGGTTAACTTATTTATATTTTAAAATGAGAGAATAAAGAAGACTTAAGAGAACAATCAAATTTAAAATAAAAATTAAGTAGTGAAAATCATAACATATAGAAACAACGGTCACATATGGGACAAGACGCAAGCAAATATGAAATAAATGTCTCTCAAAAACATAACCCTAACAATGGGCACGGTATATGGTGAGAGATGTCAACAATAGATCTTTCACAGTGAACAATACTTTTATTTTATTTTATTTTTTAATTTTTAATAATTAGTGACAATTTTTATATGTCATTAAATATTATTGTTTACTTTACGATGTTTCTTCCGTCACTATAAATTTACTGTTTATTTAGTGATAGTTATTTTTTCCGTCGCAAAATGAATAATAAACTTTTAGTGATGGCAAAAATCGTCGCTAAAATGAATAGTAACATTTAATGACAAATAAAAATCGTCACTAATGATTGAAAATTGAAAAAAAATAAAATAAAGACATTAGGTCTCTCACCCTATTCAACATCCTAACAATGCAAGATATTATAATCGTTTCAATTCCTTTTTTAGTGGTAAATAGGAATATATTAATGAGGTGAAATCGATAAAGTACAACAAATATTGTTTTGATGTGCAAGAAGTGTCAAAAACTATGGAGATAAAAAAATAGCAAAAGGAACAACAATAAATAATAATAATAATAATAACAATAATAATAATAATAATAATAATAAACCAAAAAAAATCAGCATGACCGTAATGAGAAAAAGACACGATATACTGAGAAACCACCTCACTAGTAGTAGGTTAGATCTCAAACTATCAGATCCACCATTTTTTTTATGAGCACCAATATAAACTAAAATCTAAAACATACGTCATAACCAAGATGGACACTCGATCCGTTTTAAGTGCATGTAGAGGATACAGTTCTTAAGTCACTCAATGAAGGTATAAGAGTTCATCCCTAATCTACCCAGAAATCATTTGCAGGTGTCGCAGCGTGAATACCACGGGTGTTTGCACACTCAAAATTATAGCACATTCGCCACCGAAGTTTATATATTCCAAAAGGAAATGAAAAATATCAATAAAACCCTTAAAAGAAAAATAAAATGAATTACATAACCAAATTTGGGTTTAGGAGTTGATTATGCGTAGGGGGAGGTATTAGCATCCTCATATTTGTTGTACTCAACGAGAACCTTTTAGTTAATTTTGTGAATGGAATGTTAGCTTTCGTTTATGATTTCTTCTAGTTATTAAAAGTTTGAAAGGGAAAAGAAAAAAGGATTAAACATAAGTTTTTTTTATTAGGGTGCTTGGCAAGATTGTGAGTCTTACTCTTATGTATCCTCGGGTGCGATAAGAAATTCAAAGCTACATAGTTCTGAGCAAGACAAAGGTGTTTTTAGATTTTTTATAGTGTTTTGCGAGAAATTGATCTCTCTCCTATGTATCCTCTAATGCGATGAAGAATTCAAATTTATGTAGTTCTTGGTAGAAAAATTACATATTTTTTGATTGATTTTAGTGAACGAATGTTTAGGTCTTATTCTAGCGGCTAAGTGTTGCTTGTTTACTTGTGCATAGGAGGATTAAGCATTTGTTTGTATCGTGATAAAATGGATAAAACATTGTTCGTTTGTGGAAAATATTTTTGAACGAGTTGGGGCGAGAAAGGATAGGTTTGATTTGTTGAGTATATTTTTGAGTGGGTGATGTGCACTTGAACGGTAGGTTAAGTACGACCATCTGTTCGCTATTGATTTTGGCGAACAATCGTTGGTTTCCAATTTTAATGAAATTAGTTTACTTGCAAGATCAACCATACAGATCCTAGGACACATGTGCATTTTTGTCAAAAATATTCTAACTCTTAATAATTCTATGTTTTTTACTTCTATTTGGATTTTTACGTATGATTCGTTTGACTAAGTACGAAAGTAGAAGTCCTGGCGAAAACTTAAATGAAATAAACTTTGGTAATGCATAAAGTAAATGACGAAAAAACAAGTAAATGACTTGACAATATAAAGGAATGGTAAATAACTTTGAACTTTTATTAAACTTAGAAAAGTGAAATGGTGTTGCACACATACATTTTCCAGAATAAACTCTTTTCTTACACACGGTTACTTTGAGTAATTACAGGAATTTTTGTACAAGATTTTCACACACACAATTCTGACAAGAATTACCCTATTTATACATAAATAAAATAACTGCCACTAACAGACAAATCCTAAAACTATGACACTTGGCCTTCGACATATCTTTTTTTACCAAATGCTTCCACGTGTCCTTTTGCCAAACGTATCAACTTTTGAAATTTCAATATCTTCTTCTGCGTCGAAATGATTCATCACTTCAAATCTGTCGAAATGTCGAAAACAACATTACTGCTGTCGAAATTTTCCTTCTTCATATTCTTCAGCTTTCTCTCCTAGTCGAAGTACATCTATTTTGAGCTTCATCTTATGGCATCAAAAATACCCATCTACAAATTGCCCCCCAGCAAAGATTTTTCGACTACTTTGGAGAAAAGATCATTTGCTGTCGAGAAATCGTTTTCGATGCCATATTGCCTCCATCACTTTTATCATTTCCAAGACTTGATATTTCAAATCCCTAGAAATTTCCATCATTACACCTTTTTCATAAATGCCAACTCTAGCCCACGTTTCTGACACTACTCCATCATCCCCTAAAAGCTAGCACGTCATAGGCGTTTCACCTGCCAACAACTTGCTCTCTCCACGAAAATTTCGCCACGTGGCCCATGATCAAACTCAACCGTTTCAATACATCGCTCTATAAATATTCATTCATCAGCTCCTTCAAACTCTTTACGACTTCTTCTCTTTCTCTTTCAAACAAAACCCATTTTTTCAAATGCAAAGATCTTTCTTCAACAACAATGGCCTCATCCAAACCTTCCAGCAGCAAGAAAACTAAAATCTTAACTTCACTTCCATACGCGCACAGATTAAACGGACCCAACATTATTGGAAATCAATAATATATTCCTGAGCCTCCTAATGAAAAAGAAAAGGCCAGCATCTACAAATCCTAGGTATTGATCCCTATTTTAGTTTTTGGTGTTTGTCACTCCATGTTAGGCCCTCTCCCTAACCCAGATATTAACCCAGATAGGCTGAAAGAATTATTTCCCTCTTACCAACGCCTTAAACCTATAAGAGTTGGGGTTAAGCCTAAATAAACTAAGGAACAAACTGAGGACCCAAATTCGACTGCTGATGAAGAACTAAATTTACTTCATTTAAACAATGCTAGAATATTTAGAACCAACCCTGGGGAAAAAGATCCTTCTGACTATTTAGCTTGGTTAACTAAAATTGAAAAAGTTAAGACACCATTCTGGAAAGAAATGGGAATTTTCGACTTGATATAAATGTCGAAAGTATGACCTAATTATTGCCCTAACATGATCTTAGCTTCCCTCTTTTTCTGGGATAGTACTTACAACAACTTCCATCTTCCTTGTGGAATGGTCACTTCAACCCTCTTCGACATAGCAGCCATTTCTGGGCTTAGTCCTTTAGGAGTAGATTTCGACCCCCACCATTATAAATCATGACTCCATCAATTTCGACACTAGTAAAGGTTCTTACTCCATTTTTATTGCCCATTACCATGATAAGAAAACTGATGAGGTATCTAAGAAAGAACACATAACTTTCCTAACCTTATGGCTGTCGAAGTATGTTTTCTTCTCTAGATCCCAACAAGTGGCTAAAAGTTTTGTCACTATAGCCAACCAACTCCATACTGGGGCCATATTGTGTTTGAGTGAAATGATTCGGACGAATCTGTATGAGTCTTTGAGTGAGAGTGTGGGTTTTTTAAAGGCTGTCACAGGTAAAGGCAATCTTAGCATATCAGGACCACTTTGGCTTTTACAACTGTGGTTTAATGCCACCTTTGAAACTTCCATTCCTGTTAAGAGTGATGTAGACGAAGAAAAAGTGAAGAATATGACTGTCGAATGGCCTAGATTAGTACAGCTGACCCCCACCGATGAAGGGCTAAGTCTTCGACAATCCTTTATTGGCTATTGTAATACCTCAAAATTTGCCCTCTCATTTTCATGCCATTTAGCATATCCTTTCATACATTGCATTGCATTTATATCACAATTGCATCATAAACATACATGAATATACATCTCCATTTGAGCTTTCATAGGTTGCGACTGGCCTTTATTTTTTCATGCGGAACGTGCACAAGAATCTTAGAAGAAACCAAAAGTTCTCGGTTGATTCAAAGGAGTTTAAGCAGAACATCAGTTTTATGGTGCAGTTTGCAAAAGTTATAACTTATGCTCGGAAACTCATTTTGGCTTGAAACTCAATAGTTTAGACTATTTCGGTATTCTCTACAACTTTTGTGTTCGGCTCGGAGGCCAATTCATCAAGGAAAATGGCGGGAATTATTTGTTTTTGAAATTTCGGTTTCGCCGATTAACTTTGCTAGCGGTATTCAAGAGTTCGTAACTTCTGATTGGGTCAACATGTCTGAGAGATTCATATGGCAAAAGTTCCGTCTTGATATCCTTTCTAACTTTTGGGTTTTGGACGAGAACTAATTCTTTGAAGAAGATCTCAGAATGTGCGAGTCTTTAGAGTCGACATAGTGAAAAACAGTGTTGAACCGGTGAGTTTTGAACACTAAAAAATTCATAACTCTTGGCTCGTTCATCGAATTGATGTTGTTTCGGTGCCTAAAATTCCGTTTAGATGTTATCTTCATTATGTGAATTCAGTTTGGGTTAGGTCCGAGCGGAAGGATCTCGAAAATGCGAATTACCAGTAAGGTTCTTTGATGCAGTGCACTGTCTGTCAGATTTTGTAAAATTCATAACTCGGTCAATTTTCATCGGATATCACCCGTTCTTGAAGCGTTGGTTCACAAATTTTATCCTCTTCAATTTCAAATACAAAAGTGAGTTCGAACGGTGCTCCAAAGATTGTCGTTTTGGTTTATTTCACAAAACTGAAATGCTGAACCGAAGAAAAATGCTGAAAGTGGTTTCACGAGAAAATTCATATCTCTCTCGTCGTTTGTCCGGTTGAGCTTAGATTTTAACACCAGGTCACTGACTCATAGATCTACAACTTTGCTGACAAAGTCGAGTCGAGATTATGCTCCGAAGAGGTTGACCTCGTCACATTTTTGAGTAGCGGACACCAAATAAGCCGAAAAAACAACTTATTCAATGACGTCTTGCAGCTTAAACGTATCGATCGCACTCGATTTTGATCGTATGACGTTCGTTCTTTTTGCGTTGCAACCGTGATTCAGAGGCGGACGGTATTGTGAAAGGCTCAGAGTCAAAATTTCTTGCCGAAGATATTATTATTTTCACTTAAGCCGAAATTCTACCTTTTGCCTTTCATTTTACACTCCACTATATATTCTTTTGACCCACAATTTGTCTCATAACTTCAATCATAATTTACAAACACCAAAAAACTCTCACAAACTCTCTCTAAAGGATCAAAGTTCATTCTCTCAATTCTTTCTCAAGAGCACAACAACAATTTCATCAAGAACTCAAGAACACAACAATTCCGATCAAGCTTACGGTAGCCGAGCCGCCACGAACCACCACCTCCGGTCAACTTCACCACCGTAAGACCACCATCTTCCTCCACCGGCAGCCGCGCGGCCTCTCCTCCTCTCCTCCATTCATGATCGCGTCTCACTTCTTTCGGATTCGCAATTTCTTCGTCGATTCTTCATTCGGTAAGCTTCTTAAACTTTAATTCATGAATAATTGTTGAATTGTTTCTTGAATTGAATTTTGAAGTTGAATTAATCTTGTGGAGATTATGTGCATTGATTCATGATTTGATTATTGATTGATTCTTGATTAATTTATCCTAATAATTGTTGTGGTGCATGATTGAAAAGGCTTGGTAAAGTTGACATAGAATAATCGGTGAATGTTAGGTGTTTGACAAAATTCCTAAGAGAGCTAATTATTATAACTTGATATTGATTGAAGTGTTTGACTTTTAAATTCATGCTTGTTTCAATGTGCAAATTTGAAATAGGATAGGTTGAGGCTTAATTGTTGATGTTGTTCATGTGTCGCGTGTCGAGAATATGTTTTGGTCATAACTTCCTAACCGTAGCGCATTTTTGTGAATGTGAATAGTGTAAATTGACTTTGTTGATTAATTTGGAGCCATTGGTGAACTTTTTAGTCGATTTCGGACAATTTTTCCCGGCTATTTTGCTACTGCCAGCCGACGAAATCGGCCAAAAAGTATCACTTCCAAGCGGAATTTTCAAAAACCGATTGCATATTTGAATCCGTTGGCATGTTTGCAAGTTACCATGCGATTTTCGTTCAATTCCGAGTCGGTGATTTTTGACGCATTTTTTCGTTTTAAGGCTTTTTAAGTTCGGTTTGGTGCGATTTTGATGCATTGATCTTGTTTTGACTTGTACTTATGTTTGTTGATCATTTTCCATTCATTGCATGTAAATTTGTTCGATTTCGGTTTGAGTTTGCATGTTGTTTATGTTAGAGCATAAGTGCTGCCCCGTTTTGAAACGTAAATTTCAATGCATGTCCATGACTCGTATATTCATATTTCTACTTGATTTGGAGTTGTGAGGCATAGGTGCAACTTCCGGTTGCACCTCTTATTTGTTTCTAATGCGTTTGTTGAGTTCATGCAAGGTTCTCGCAAAGATCTTAACGACGATTGTTTGATTGGTATTCCACTTTATTTGTGGGATACCTTTGGATTCAAATGATATTTTGTGCCATTGTTTTTGTTTCGATTATGGGGGATCTTCACAAAGAAATTATGGAAGATGAGCATTTATTTTGCTCATGGGAGATTACAAGGCTTGGCTTGAAGTTTTTTTTTTGGATTTCTTTTATGTGAAAGAATCGGCACTTCGACCAAGTAAGTAATCTCGATTCTCTACTTTAATGCACCATTCTAGTTGTATGCGACTTAGGATCATATAACTTAAGGTGCATATTGAGCCCTACTACCTGAGGAACGGTATTTATTTATGATTTTTGATTATATGTGTCGATTTCGGAGCTTAGGGATTAGGTTACGAACCATTAGGATCGATTCCTTTCACTTCCCCTTAAAATCCACTTTTTTGCCCGTTTCGTCGCAATTATTAAAAATAGTTTTAGGTGGGATAAAATTCTGGAAAAATTCATGAGTGATCCTCATCCTCTTAATTAATTTGTCATATTTTTTGTTTCCAGATTTGGGTGGTTTCAATATTTTATTTGGATTTTAGATCACAAGCTGTCCTAAAAAGGAAGGTTTTGGCATAAGGGACCAAAAACGATTTTTCCCCATAGGTGTGAAACCTTTTTTTGTGTGTGTGATTAATCACTGTAATTTGTGATATTTTGATACTCCTTAGGCATTTTTTCCATAATTTTTAGTAACCTTTTTGATCCACTTTGTGGAGTTGTTTTTTTGGTGATCATGGTTTGTTACCTTGCTAATCAAGGAATTGTTTTGGCACTTTGGTGCATAATTTTGTAGAATCCTTTTGTACCATGTAAGATAATCACTATATAATTCCATGTATTTAATTTCATAATTTTTAAAGCCATTTTGCTATTTTTCCATGCCACCTAGATCCTAGGTTGATCCATGTGTTTATATGTCGCAAACTTAAATGTTAAGGAGGCGTTCATGCCATTTTCTTGAGGGGATTTTTGGTAGATTCTAGGAGTTGATTATAGGTCATTTGTATGTCTTTAATTCCAGTCATAGGTCATTTTTTGAACCATCCTCATTTGGTTTGTTTTGGTACTTTAAAGTGCATACTTATGTGAATTAACTTTAACCTAAAATAAATTCTCTTCTCCTCTAAATAATAACTTGAATTGTGTGGAAATCATTAATACCTATTCATGCATTATAATTGCATCTCATACCTTGTATGCTACTGACCCATAATCATTTCATGTATATTCACATGCCATTCTTCCTTAACTTTCATCATGTGCGATCTTATGCGATTTTTGTTCGTTTTTTCTCATATCTTCTTCTCATTGCTCCATATGCCTAATCCATTGAATCCATGATTGTATATTCATTCATACATCTTCATAAGCATTCAATACTGACTTTGATGTTCATTTCATGTATTAATTCATGTTTGTAAGCCATATGCATTCATACTTCATCCATGAGCCCTAATTTGCATTTATGTGAACTTAGGTGAACTTTTTGTACATAGTTTGACATAGTTTGATCTTGTGAGGTATCCTAGCATACTTAGGGACCTATAGCATGTAGCTACTGACTTTATAAGTCATGTAACCTTTAGGTACCTTCACCTTTAGACTTAGGTCTTATTTTGAACCCTAGTTCCATTCTAGGACGTTTATGGTACTTAATCGCTTTTATGCTTTGATTTTACTTTCAATATGCATTGTCATGCTAACTTTTGTTTTGTTGGGGGGAAGATTGAGGTAAGCATTACTTAATTCCTATCTCTTATGCATTTTAATTGTGTTTGCCTTAGCACTTTGTGCTTTGCTTTTAGGCTTTCCCTTTCTTTAGAGACAACTTAACTTCCTTAGGAAGTAAGTTAGTTTCTAAGCTCTCTTTTCTTCTTTTCCTTTTCTTCCTTAGGATTAGAATACCTCATTAACCATAGGACCTCTCTTGTAAATAAACAAATAAAATTAGGATTGAGTCTTAGTCCCCTTAGTTTGTCCTTTTTTTTCAACTTGAGTCATTCTTTCTCATCTCATAAAGAAAAGCAATAAAACACTTAATAAAAACCGAACAATCTTGTACGACACGAGACTTTGTTGCGGAGTGTTTATACGCGTCCTGTTTCGGGGCGAGGTGTAAATACTCACCGCGATGGATAGGTCTTAGTATGAGAATGTTCACAAACAAATTCAAAATACTTCTCTTAAAAGACAAAAAAAAAACAATAAGCGACTGTCCTGCGGGAACTTCTCTTCTCATCTCATTCACTCATAACGCGAACTCGCGACGACTTGTCTCATTTGCAAGACGGTAAACACACTCGTACCAGACGAGCCTGCAACACCTGAGCATAGACATACGCAGTTCCAGCTATAAAAAACACAAACAAATAGTTCCCGCCTTAGTTAGGCGAACTACGTCGACTCTGATCCTAATTATCCCGATGAGGTACGTAGGCAGCGGGGTAGGGCCCGTTCGAGCACATTATTTATTTTCCCTACATTTCCCCTTTTTTCATTCTCTTTTTCCAGTTCCTTTCTCATTTCTCATTCCAGTTCCAGTTAGCGGTTTTATTCAGCAACAGTTATATTTTCTCACCCTTTGAAACAAATAAGCGTGGATCCTGTCGGGTACGGCGGAAGATCTGGGTGCTAATACCTTCCCAGGTCGTAACCGACTCCCGAACTCAGATCTTTGGTTCGCAAGGCCTTGTCCTTTCCTTCTTCCTCAGGTTTGTGCAACATTAGCTTTCCCATTCTTCGGGATAAAAATGTCTGGCTAGCGAGTCTAACCTTTCCGCGCCACTTTCGCGTTTGTACTAGGATGAAAATCCCGGGAGCGACAGTTGGCGACTCTTCTGGGGACTTAACCTGATTCTTCCAGTTTCCCTTGTAGAGTCAATCCTAGCGCCTGTTTGGTTTTGCTTCTTTGGGCGTTTGTTTGCTGTTGTGTGCTTTAGTTTAGCTTTACTGTTTTTATTTACAGTTTTACTTTACAGCTTTACTTTACCGCATTTATTTACCGCTTTCAGTATTTTATTTTCAATGCATCTTATTATACTGGACTGTTTGGCTGTGCTGGTTTTCATTTTTTCTGCGGGATGGGAGTTACTGTGAGATAAGCCAAATATCCGGCTTGAGTGCGCTATAGGATTAGCGTGGACATGTTGTACTCGCATGGTTACATGATGAGTGGCGATGTGTTCCACACCCAGGTTGCGACCGTCTTGGAACTATCTTGTGTGGGGGTTCTTCCCCACTTCGGGATACAACCTTGATGGTTATGTGCAGCTGGGGACCGATCATTGAGAACCTTAGTGGAAACAACCATCTCTAGTGATGACAGTGGCAGACCACATTTGTTGGCAAACCCACTCGCATCCGAGGGTCCACTGGGAACTCACATAGGATGGCCTGGTTCTCTCATAGGAATCCAGTCAAGGCAAACTGTTCGTATGACGGTAGTATTGTACCCTTCGGGATGAATGTACTATTGTTTCTCGATTCAGTGCTTGAAGCTGGGGACCAATGAGGGATGCTTGTTTCCTTGGACTCAGCTGAGGCCTCCCTGATTAGTACATAATGCCAAACCGATTCCCTGATTTGGTCATGAGCCATTTCTCGGAAATGGTGAACGTATTATTGCTATTCGGCTTTGAGAGTCTGTGATGTTGACCCGAGTAGCACACCCGTGAGATTGGGAGGGGTTTACAGGTTTGCAGGAACCCTAAACTTCAACATACCCACTTTGCCAATATTGTTCAGTGTTATATGGTTCTTTGATTCTGAGATCTGGGATTTCTATTCAGAGAAATTGTTACTGTGATTACCATTATGACCTTGATATTGTGACTCTCCACAGATACTTGGCTCGTTGTTCAACTTCAACACCATCAGTGACTATTCTATTATGTGATCCAGTTCTACAGTTATTGGGTTCTCAGTTATGGGGTTCTATACAGAGATGGTGCCGTTATTGGGGTTCTATACAAACAGTTGGTTCACTGCTCAACACCAACATCACACCATTGATCACACGTCTGTTGCATACATGACATCATAGCATTTATGCATACATGTTCATTTATTTCCGAGGATCACATATCTGAATCATGTTGTTGGATTTTTCTATATCAAGACTTGAATTAAAGCAGATAGATTCCTCAGAAATAATTGAACATGGCATTTGCATACATCCTTGCATTCTTGACAGGTGTTCAGAGACAAATTCTTTTCCAGATTTGATTTCTCATCAGAATGGACAACTTGAATCACAATCATCAAGGTATATATTTGAAGCAACTCCGGGCGGAGGTAATCGAAGGAAGACCCAGCTGAGGCCATTCAGGGCAGAGGTATAAGCTTTATTTCAAAACCAGAAACTGCTGAAATAGGAAGTCAACCAGATGAAGACTCAGATGAGCTTGGTTATGGAAATTCTGAACAAAGCTATTTTCATCCCTATTAAGGGGAACTACGCTGCTCTGATTCTCCATTGGTCAATGGAGATACGTATGCAGGAGATCGTGCAAGATCTTTCCGAGCAACTTTATTTATCAACTTCATTTATCAACCTCTTCCCTCCAGACGTCATTTGTCGGCATCCAATTCCATCTTCCCAAGAGAGTCCAGCGAGCAGAGCATAAGGGTAAAGGCCAAAACCACTTGAGAAGAAGTTTGATCATATTCTGATGACGTACGTGCAATAAGTTTCCTCATTTACTCAAATTCGAACTGGTTGAGCTAGACGCATCAAGATCATCTCTGACAAAGCTTCCTTTGGGGTTTCAATTCCAAGTATAATTACCATTCTGGGGCACCTGGCCTTTTAATTGAAGATTGCAAGTCTTTCAGAGGTAAAAGTGAAGACAAAGTCCCGAATTTGATCGACTCAAAGGTCATCATGCCAGAAAGTCTGCTCACATATTGAAGTCTCCTCATCAAATTGGCATCCTAGTTTGCAAGGGCATCTTCAGAAGCAATAAGTCCAGACGGAGTCAAGTCTCCTCAATGACGGCAATGTTCAGCTTCTTTACTGCATTTTCATTTGTAGTTTATATTGTTTGTTTAAACATTTGTATGCATGCATGAAACTTATTTGTTTTTGAATGATAGCCATAATAAAATGCACATATTTTTCTTGAAGCAATCCATTCGTATTCACTCAAGATTTTGTGTATGTGCATTGCAATACCAACTGTTGTGCTTAAACTCTATCAAGGAGGATGACGAAATGAAAACGCAAAAATCTCTAATTGTGTGCTTTTGAGAAAGACCCTGTTGACGATGTACAGACATTGTTTCAAATCCTAAACACCAGAGATATAAGGGAGATAGACCCTCGCCAACCCATTTGAGCCTTGAAGTAGAAGTTTATTTTTGCATGAAAAAAAACCCTTGCATTTAACCCAGGGGCAGGGTAGGCTTCAGTTAGTTTGACCGAGCATTCAAATTTCAAAAAGGTGCAAATATGAGGATCCATTACCTTTCGTTGTACAAAATCAAGAGGTCCAAAGACCAGAAACCACAATGGTTATCCCAATCAAGAATCCAAAGACCGGAAACCACATTGGTTTTTACTCATTGACCAAGAAGTGAGACAGTCACGACCCTTTCAAAGCAATCAAGACAGACAGTGTCACACGATTTGTTAAAAAAAAAAATTAAAAAATGATGAAAGAGCCCGCTAAGTCGAAACTTGAAAACAAGAGACCTAGGAAAAAATTAGGGCATCCCGCTGGACTTCGCAATCAAAGATTCACAAGAATCAGTCCAGGCAAAAGTTAGGGATAAGCAAAATAATGAAAAAGAGAAAAACGAAAAGGATTTCACAAGAAAGATCCTTGAACAAGAACAAAGTTGTGTGATACAGACACGAAAGACGAAGGGATGACTGACTCCAAACAACAACCTGAGTGGTGCTTAAGTCGTTAGTGTAATTGGTTTCTCAACCATCACAAAACCCTTTTTGAAAAGTGAGCGCTTGTGAAAGCTAGCTGAAAATAGGAATGGAGAACATCACGAAGATGGGTGGGCACAAATAAACTTCGAGCCTATATCCTTTATTTTTATAACCGTGAATCAGACCACGATACAACCCTCAAAAGTCCTAACTGAAACAGGGTTATTTTTGAGAGCGTACTACCACGAGACCGTGTTCCTGACTCCTATGAGTGGTATTGAAAGATCTTTGTTGGTGTTGCATGTGCATGTTTTCTATTATTCAAAAAAATTAATGTCGTATCTTAACCAGTGATTCACTCACAAAGGTTTGCGACATCTTTTTCAGTAAAACTTCAAGATTAACATGTGTGTTGCATTAGAATTTTCTTTCTTAGAATAAACATTTTCAGCTTGCATACATTTGTTTGGCATCATAAAAGTGTACATATGGAATTTCAGTCCAGAAGTTTAATATTGCCAAGTTGAGAAGCCTGAAACTTCCGAAGGACGATTATATCGAGGTGCACTATTCAAGGAAACTCCATTGAGTAGGGACTTTCCCAAACAGTCGTGGTAAGAGCCAACTAATCTGGGGCAATCATGTCGAGCAATCTCTTCAGAATTCATCCAAACTGGGGCAATCAATTCGAGATCAAATCTCTCAAAGAGCCATCAGTCGGAGGCATTCATTCAAATTTCAGCCAAACCGGGGCAATTACTTCGAGATTCAATCTCTCAAATAACAGTTGATCTGGGTGTTTTCTTCAAAGCACAGTCATTCAGAGGTGATCACTTCAAGGCTCGTACTGGGGCAGACCGCTCCAAGAGCATGATAAGTCACTCTCTCCCGAAGGCGGTCAATCCAAAGCACCTATCCAGAGTTCAAAATACTGAGATCTTTCATGGATCCTCGCGAGGAAAATTCTTTCACAGACCATGCAGTCAAGGGCAGTTATTTTGAGATCCAACGAATCTCTCCAAGAGTTTGAAGACACTGAGACATTTCGTATGTCATGTTTTCTGTAAAATCCTCTTGAGGCATTTTCTTCCGATGGACCTTAGTCTGAGGCGAGTTGAAAATTTCAGAGAACCATTATTCAATCATGGTTAGTTGGCGATCTATCAACCCAGAGGCTGGAAGCAAAGCCATTGTCAGCACAGTACTTCAAGAGTTATTTCATCAGCAAGCTTCATTGATCAAAATTCCTTAGCAAGTCTCATTAGACAATCCCTTCTCCAGTAGTGCGGAAAATGGAAGGTTACTTCTTGAGCATAAGGATATCATTGTCTCTCATCCCCGGCATGAGATGCCTTACATCTCTCATTCCCAACATGAGAGGATTTATCTCTTATCCCCGGCAAGTGGCAACTTAAACTCTTATCTTCAGCAGGAAGCTTCATCATTGACATCCTCTGTCATCCCCAGTAGAGTTGGAAGTTGAAATCTCCCCCAGCAAGGCAGCAGAAGGTTGGTGCCATCCCCAAGCAGAAGTTTCCCTTCAGATAGGGGCAATTCTCAGCAGTATAAGGAGTGTTTTGCCTCCCCAGCAGTTGCTTCCTCAGCAGTATCATGCCTTTGGTTCCCCACCAGAGTTCAAGAAGGGTCCATCTCCAGCAGGGTCTTGGCATTCCTATCTTAAAAGTCCAATTTATTTTTGGCAGTGGCGGCTGTTCGGAGCCGGTGAATTATTAACAATTCCCCCCGCATAGTTGTTTCTTCCTCATCAGGATGAACCAAATCAATGCAGTGATCATCAGTTCCTCCCAGTCAAGCCATTTGGGATACCTGCAGTCTCCTTGTCAGGAGACCTCTTTGCATTTGCATATGCATAATCATCATTACGTCTGCATCCTCCAAAGCGTAGCATTTCCATCGTCATGGAGCATTACGCCATAAATCCAAACATATGCATACCAGCATGGGCCAGTTTTGAGGTATATTACATATGACCTATAACATCTTCTCAACCTGAAGTACTCCGCACAGAGGATACCCATATCATTCTTCAGACATCCTTGTCTTTTCAAGTCAATGTTTGTTACTTATTTAGTGTCTTGTTTGGTACAACAGTCGCGTCGCAGGTTCCCGTTTTGTACAACGGTCCTGTTTGCTTGGGCTCTCGTTTATGTACAACGATCCCGTTCCATCTTATCCTATTTTCTTTGTGTTTGGTTACCGCCTGCGGCCGTTATACCTTTGCGTCTCCATTCGAGGATCGTTTCGCGTTAGATCCGAGGATCTTTTTGATTTGTCATTCGAGGATGGCATTTCTTTTCTTCAAGTCCTTCCGAGGTTGGTCTTGTTGTTTTGTGTGGCTATTATTCGAGGATAGTAGTTCACTTTTCGAGCTTATTGATCGAGGTCAGTTTGTCTCTTTTGCAAAGTCTGTCTGAGGTCATCTTTGTGTTTGGTTACCGCCTACGGCCGGTATACCTTTGCGTCTCCATTCGAGGATGGTTTCGTGTTAGATCCGAGGATCTTTTGGATTGTCATTCGAGGATGGCATTTCTTTTCTTCAAGTCCTTCTGCGGTTGGTCTTGTTTGTGGCTATTATTCGAGGATAGTAGTTCACTTTTTGAGCTTATTGATCGAGGTCAGTTTGTCTCTTTTGCAAAGTCTGTCTGAGGTCAGCTTTGTGTTTGGTTATCAGTCGAGGCTGGTATACCTTCGCGTCTCCATTCGAGGATGGTTTCGTGTTAGATCCGAGAATCTTTTGGATTGTCATTCGAGGATGGCATTTCTTTTCTTCAAGACCTTCTGCGGTTGGTCTTGTTTGTGGCTATTATTCGAGGATAGTAGTTCACTTTTTGAGCTTATTGATCGAGGTCAGTTTGTCTCTTTTGCAAAGTCTGTCTGAGGTCAGCTTTGTGTTTGGTTATCAGTCGAGGCTGGTATACCTTTGCGTCTCCATTCGAGGATGGTTTCGCGTTAGATCCGAGGATCTTTTGGATTGTCATTCGAGGATGGCATTTCTTTTCTTCAAGTCCTTCTGCGGTTGGTCTTGTTTGTGGCTATTATTCGAGGATAGTAGTTCACTTTTTGAGCTTATTGATCGAGGTCAGTTTGTCTCTTTTGCAAAGTCTGTCTGAGGTCAGCTTTGTGTTTGGTTATCAGTCGAGGCTGGTATACCTTTACGTCTCCATTCGAGGATGATTTCGGGTTAGATCCGAGGATCTCTTGGATTGTCATTCTAGGATGGCATTTCTTTTCTTCAAGTCCTTCTGCGGTTGGTCTTGTTTGTGGCTATTATTCGAGGATAGTAGTTCACTTTTTGAGCTTATTGATCGAGGTCAGTTTGTCTCTTTTGCAAAGTCTGTCTGAGGTCAGCTTTGTGTTTGGTTATCAGTCGAGGCTGGTATACCTTTGCGTCTTCATTCGAGGATGGTTTCGCGTTAGATCCGAGGATCTTTTTGATATGTCATTCGAGGATGGCATTTCTTTTCTTCAAGTCCTTCCGAGGTTGGTCTTGTTGTTTTGTGTGGCTATTATTCGAGGATAGTAGTTCACTTTTCGAGCTTATTGATCGAGGTCAGTTTGTCTCTTTTGCAAAGTCTGTCTGAGGTCAGCTTTGTGTTTGGTTATCAGTCGAGGCTGGTATACCTTTGCGTCTCCATTCGAGGATGGTTTCGTGTTAGATCCGAGGATCTTTTGGATTGCCATTCGAGGATGGCATTCTTTTCTTCAAGTCCTTCTGCGGTTGGTCTTGTTTTTGTTTTGTGTGGCTATTATTCGAGGATAGTAGTTCACTTTTTGAGCTTATTGATCGAGGTCAGTTTGTCTCTTTTGCAAAGTCTGTCCGAGGTCAGTCTTTGTTTTTGATGGTTATCGCCTGCGGCCGGTATACCATTGTGTTTCTATTCGAGGAGGATTTTAGTACTGGATCCGAGGATCCCGTGTGAGTGGTCATTCGAGGATGGCATTCTTCCCAGCATATTTCCACTTGGTTCTATTTTTGCTACCTATTCAGAGGTCAAAAACAAAAAAGATATAAATAAATAAATGGGCAGATGGCATTTCCATTACCCTTAGTGTGCAAATTTTCAGGTTTTGTTCGAATATTCAATCACTCCACACCTTGAACGTCTAAAACCTGTTGCAATTATTCATTCAGGTCTGTAGATGATTGAATAGGGGCAACTGTAATACCTCAAAATTTGCCCTCTCATTTTCATGCCATTTAGCATATCCTTTCATACATTGCATTGCATTTAGATCATAATTGCATCATAAACATACATGAATATACATATCCATTTGAGCTTTCACAGGTTGCGACTGGCCTTTATTTTTTCATGCGGAACGTGCACCAGAATCTTAGAAGAAACCAAAAGTTCTCGGTTGATTCAAAGGAGTTTAAGCAGAACATCAGTTTTATGGTGCAGTTTGCAAAAGTTGTAACTTATGCTCGGAAACTCATTTTGGCTTGAAACTCAATAGTTTAGACTATTTCGGTATTCTCTACAACTTTTGTGTTCGGCTCGGAGGCCAATTCATCAAGGAAAATGACGGGAATTATTTGTTTTTGAAATTTCGGTTTCGCCGATTAACTGTGCTAGCGGTATTCAAGAGTTCGTAACTTCTGATTGGGTCAACATGTCTGAGAGATTAATATTCCAAAAGTTCCGTCTTGATATCCTTTCTAACTTTTGGGTTTTGGCCGAGAACTAATTCTTTGAAGAAGATCTCAGAATGTGCGAGTCTTTAGAGTCGACATAGTGAAAAACAGTGCTGAACCGGTGAGTTTTGAACACTAAAAAATTCATAACTCTTGGCTCGTTCATCGAATTGATGTTGTTTCGGTGCATAAAATTCCGTTTAGATGTTATCTTCATTATGTGAATTCAGTTTGGGTTAGGTCCGAGCGGAAGGATCTCGAAAATGCGAATTACCAGTAAGGTTCTTTGATGCAGTGCACTGTCTGTCAGATTTTGTAAAATTCATAATTCGGTCAATTTTCATCGGATATCACCCGTTCTTGAAGCGTTGGTTCACAAATTTTATCCTCTTCAATTTCAAATACAAAAGTGAGTTCGAACGGTGCTCCAAAGATTGTCGTTTTGGTTTATTTCACAAAACTGAAGTGCTGAACCGAAGAAAAATGCTGAAAGTGGTTTCACGAGAAAATTCATATCTCTCTCGTCGTTTGTCCGGTTGAGCTTAGATTTTAACACCAGGTCACTGACTCATATATCTACAACTTTGCTGACAAAGTCGAGTCGAGATTATGCTCCGAAGAGGTTGACCTCGTCACATTTTTGAGTAGCGGACACCAAATAAGCCGAAAAAACAACTTATTCAATGATGTCTTGCAGCTTAAACGTATCGATCGCACTCGATTTTGATCGTATGACGTTCGTTCTTTTTGCGTTGCAACCGTGATTCAGAGGCGGACGGTATTGTGAAAGGCTTAGAGTCAAAATTTCTTGCCGAAGATATTATTATTTTCACTTAAGCCGAAATTCTACCTTTTGCCTTTCATTTTACACTCCACTATATATTCTTTTGACCCACAATTTGTCTCATAACTTCAATCATAATTTACAAACACCAAAAAACTCTCACAAACTCTCTCTAAAGGATCAAAGTTCATTCTCTCAATTCTTTCTCAAGAACACAACAACAACTTCATCAAGAACTCAAGAACACAACAATTCCGATCAAGCGTCCGGTAGCCGAGCCGCCACGAACCACCACCTCCGGTCAACTTCACCACCGTAAGACCACCATCTTCCGCCACCGGCAGCCGCGCGGCCTCTACTCCTCTCCTCCGTTCATGATCGCGTCTCACTTCCTTCGGATTCGCAATTTCTTCGTCGATTCTTCATTCGGTAAGCTTCTTAAACTTTAATTCATGAATAATTGTTGAATTGTTTCTTGAATTGAATTTTGAAGTTGAATTAATCTTGTGAAGATTATGTGCATTGATTCATGATTTGATTATTGATTGATTCTTGATTAATTTATCCTAATAATTGTTGTGGTGCATGATTGAAAAGGCTTGGTAAAGTTGACATAGAATAATCGGTGAATGTTAGGTGTTTGACAAAATTCCTAAGAGAGCTAATTATTATAACTTGATATTGATTGAAGTGTTTGACTTTTAAATTCATGCTTGTTTCAATGTGCAAATTTGAAATAGGATAGGTTGAGGCTTAATTGTTGATGTTGTTCATGTGTCGCGTGTCGAGAATATGTTTTGGTCATAACTTCCTAACCGTAACGCGTTTTTGCGAATGTGAATAGTGTAAATTGACTTTGTTGATTATTTCGGAGCCATTGGTGAACTTTTTAGTCAATTTCGGACAATTTTTTCCGGCTATTTTGCTACTGACAGCCGACGAAATCGGCCAAAAAGTATCACTTCCAAGCGGAATTTTCAAAAACCGATTGCATATTTGAATCCGTTGGCACGTTTGCAAGTTACCATGCGATTTTCGTTCAATTCCGAGTCGGTGATTTTTGACGCATTTTTTCGTTTTAAGGCTTTTTAAGTTCGGTTTGGTGCGATTTTGATGCATTGATCTTGTTTTGACTTGTACTTATGTTTGTGGATCATTTGCCATTCATTGCATGTAAATTTGTTCGATTCCGGTTTGAGTTTGCATGTTGTTTATGTTAGAGCATAAGTGCTGCCCCGTTTTGAAACGTAAATTTCAATGCATGTCCATGACTCGTATATTCATATTTCTACTTGATTTGGAGTTGTGAGGCATAGGTGCAACATCCGGTTGCACCTCTTTTTTGTTTCTAATGCGTTTGTTGAGTTCATGCAAGGTTCTCGCAAAGATCTTAACGACGGTTGTTTGATTGGTATTCCACTTTATTTGTGGGATACCTTTGGATTCAAATGATATTTTGTGCCGTTGTTTTTGTTTCGATTATGTGGGATCTTCACAAAGAAATTATGGAAGATGAGCATTTATTTTGCTCATGGGAGATTACAAGGCTTGGCTTGAAGTTTTTTTTTGGATTTCTTTTATGTGAAAGAATCGGCACTTCGACCAAGTAAGTAATCTCGATTCTCTACTTTAATGCACCATTCTAGTTGTATGCGACTTAAGATCATATAACTTAAGGTGCATATTGAGTCCTACTACCTGAGGCACTGTATTTATTTATGATTTTTGATTATATGTGTCGATTTCGGAGCTTAGGGATTAGGTTACGAACCATTAGGATCGATTCCTTTCACTTCCCCTTAAAATCCACTTTTTTGCCCGTTTCGTCGCAATTATTAAAAATAGTTTTAGGTGGGATAAAATTCTGGAAAAATTCATGAGTGATCCTCATCCTCTTAATTAATTTTTCATATTTTTTGTTTCCAGATTTGGGTGGTTTCAATATTTTATTTGGATTTTAGATCACAAGCTGTCCCAAAAAGGAAGGTTTTGGCATAAGGGACCAAAAACGATTTTCCCCATAGGTGTGAAACCTTTTTTTTGTGTGTGATTAATCACTTTAATTTGTGATATTTTGATACTCCTTAGGCATTTTTTCCATAATTTTTAGTAACCTTTTTGATCCACTTTGTGGAGTTGTTTTTTTGGTGATCATGGTTTGTTACCTTGCTAATCAAGGAATTGTTTTGGCACTTTGGTGCATAATTTTGTAGAATCCCTTTGGACCATGTAATATAATCACTATATCATTCCAAGGATTTAATTTCATAATTTTTAAAGCCTTTTTGCTATTTTTCCATGCCACCTAGATCCTAAGTTGATCCATGTGTTTATATGTCGCAAACTTAAATGTTAAGGAGGCATTCATGCCATTTTCTTGAGGGGATTTTTGGTAGCTTCTAGGAGTTGATTATAGGTCATTTGTATGTCTTTAATTCCAATCATAGGTCATTTTTTGAACCATCCTCATTTGGTTTGTTTTGGTACTTTAAAGTGCATACTTATGTGAATTAACTTTAACCTAAAATAAATTCTCTTCTCCTCTAAATAATAACTTGAATTGTGTGGAAATCATTAATGCCTATTCATCCATTCTAATTACATCTTATACCTTGTATGCTAATGACCCATAATCATTTCATGTATATTCACATGCCATTCTTCCTTAACTTTCATCATGTGCGATCTTATGCGATTTTTGTTCGTTTCTTCTCATATCTTCTTCTCATTGCTCCATATGCCTAATCCATTGAATCCATGATTGTATATTCATTCATCCATCTTCATAAGCATTCACTACTGACTTTGATGTTCATTTCATGTATTAATTCATGTTTGTAAGCCATATGCATTCATACTTCATCCATGAGCCCTAATTTGCATTTATGTGAACTTAGGTGAACTTTTTGTACATAGTTTGACATAGTTTGATCTTGTGAGGTATCCTAGCATACTTAGGGACCTATAGAATGTAGCTACTGACTTTAGAAGTCATGTAATCTTTAGGTACTTTCACCTTTAGACTTAGGTCTTATTTTGAACCCTAGTTCCATTCTAGGACGTTTATGGTACTTAATCACTTTTATGCTTTGATTTTACTTTCAATATGCATTGTCATGCTAACTTTTGTTTTGTAGGGGGGAAGATTGAGGTAAGCATTACTTCATTCCTATCTCTTATGCATTTTAATTGTGTTTGCCTTAGCACTTTGTGCTTTGCTTTTAGGCTTTCCATTTCTTTAGAGACAACTTAACTTCCTTAGGAAGTAAGTTAGTTTCTAAGCTCTCTTTTCTTCTTTTCCTTTTCTTCCTTAGGATTAGAATACCTCATTAACCATAGGACCTCTCTTGTAAATAAACAAATAAAATTAGGATTGAGTCTTAGTCCCCTTAGTTTGTCCTTTTTTTTCAACTTGAGTCATTCTTTCTCATCTCATAAAGAAAAGCAATAAAACACTTAATAAAAACCGAACAATCTTGTACGGCACGAGACTTTGTTGCGGAGTGTTTATACGCGTCCTGTTTCGGGGCGAGGTGTAAATACTCACCGCGATGGATAGGTCTTAGTATGAGAATGTTCACAAACAAATTCAAAATACTTCTCTTAAAAGACCAAAAAAAACAAACAATAAGCGACTGTCCTGCGGGAACTTCTCTTCTCATCTCATTCACTCACGACGCGAACTCGCGACGACTTGTCTCATTTGTAAGACGGTAAACGCACTCGTACCAGACGAGCCTGCAACACCTGAGCATAGACATACGCAGTTCCAACTATAAAAAACACAAACAAATAGTTCTCGCCTTAGTTAGGCGAACTACGTCGACTCTGATCCTCATTATCCCGATGAGGTACGTAGGCAGCGGGGTAGGGCCCGTTCGAGCACATTCTTTATTTTCCCTACATTTCCCCTTTTTTCCATTCTCTTTTTCCAGTTCCTTTCTCATTTCTCATTCCAGTTCCAGTTAGCGATTTTATTCAGCAACAATTATATTTTCTCACCCTTTGAAACAAACAAGCGTGGATCCTGTCGGGTACGGCGGATGATCTGGGTGCTAATACCTTCCCAGGTCGTAACCGACTCCCGAACTCAGATCTTTGGTTCGCAAGGCCTTGTCCTTTCCTTCTTCCTCGGGTTTGTGCAACATTACCTTTCCCATTCTTTCGGGATAAAAATGTCTGGCTGGCGACTCTAACCTTTCCACGCCACTTTCGCGTTTGTACTAGGATGAAAATCCCGGGAGCGACAGCTATGTCATGATGTTCGCCAAAAGATACAATTTCACTCCTTCCATGGTGCCTTTTGCTAGAAGGATAGTTGGACCTGAGTGGTTTACCAAACAACTTCCCTTCGAGATGTAGAAAGACGAAAATGAATTCCTCGACATTTAGGAATCATTTATGACTCCTAGGCCTCTCACTTCTCATCACAACATCACAAAAAAAATTTTGCGCTAATTGTTTATCAACCTAACCTTGTTGCCCGACAGTTCGGACTCGTCCAACTGAAACCCAAATCTATCTTTCCCAAAAAAGGTTCCATCATTTTCTATAACTCCTATCATACTAAAGAACAAAGCAAAGAATTGGCGAAGAAATATGCTGATGAATCTTTTGACATTCGCCCAGTGTTCTTTTGAGCCTCTTTCCTTTGCACCCATGAATTTGATGTCTGGTGGAAGGAATACTATCTCACCAAATTCTACAACGTAACAGCTTCCAACACTCATCTAATGACTACTTTTGCTCTTGTGCATGACAAAACAAAGAAAGGTAAAGAAAAACACATCAAAGAAGTACAAAAATTTCAAAATTATTTTGAAACCATTTATAGGCCAGAGGAACTTAGTCGGACCATAAGTGAAGCAGCAGTAACTTTAAAACATAAGTTGACAGAAAGATTGGAAAAGTTGAAGTTGCCTTCATATGTTTGACCAGAACAACGATATGAATTGGCTTTCAGTCTTTATCCACCAAGGTTTCCCCCTCTACCTTCTGCTGACTTTAGCATGGCGTTGAGCCCTCCATTTCCAGATTGGTTCGATTGTGGGGATTCCGTAAAAATTCTTCGACAACATTACGAAAAGCCTGTTGAGCGAGTTGTTCCCACTAAGTTCACTTTGGACAATTTCATAGGACACCTTCATATTGGAATAGAACATGTTTGCGTGGAAAATCACATTCTTGAAGGTGTTTAACGAAATATATCTTTCTTTATTCTTTTGCCATCCTAAGTTTACTTCATGTGCTTCCTTTACTCATCTCCGATTTTCTTTTTCGTCCTTAGCCATGAAAATTCCTGCCAAGAAAGCTTCTGTCGAGGTACATCGGAAAAGATGGATGAAGACCCCCTAGCAATGTCAAGAAGATTGTGACAAAGGTATAACCCTCACTTTCTATCTCAGTTATTTCATTCTTTCAGAAGCTTAATCAACTTTCAGAAAGGAAGACGATAAATACTAAGTATTTATATAGTGCACTTAAACTTGATAACTGCTTCACATGTTAATCGAATGTTACAAGAAAGGTTTAGTCGAATTCCATTTAATATGACTAATATCGACAAATGATGTTCCTTTGTCTCACTTCCATGTTTTCCAACTCAAAACAATGTGTGTGTGTGTGTGTGTGTGTGTATATATATATATATATATATATATATATATATATATATATATATATATATATATATATATATATATATATATATATTAAAGTGAGAAACACAAGATATCAATTCGACCTCTAATACCAAGTCTTTCTTAATACAATCAACTATATATTTATGATATTAAAGAGAACCCTCCCAAAATTTTATTTCTTAGAAGAAATTGGAATAATGTCATTAACAATAACTTGCCATTTTCTTATATTTTAGGTGGGTCGAAAACCACCACCCGCTCCTAAAAGGAAACAACAAGAAGAAAAAGCTCCTAGTGAAGAGTCTGGCGACGAATCTCCAGAACCAAGTCCGCCTCCAAAAAAGAAGAAAGTTACCAATAATTTTTCACAAAAATCCACAATCAAATCCACCAAGGCCACTCCTCCAACTAGTCAAGCTGTGAAAATTCAAGTGAAGGATGCAGAGAGTGGAAACTTTAGTTTCCATACTAAGATACCTAAGGTAAAACTTTGTTTTGACCAATCTTATTGAATGGGTTTACTTCTTATTATTATTTTTTGGTTTGCTTCCTAATCTTGGAGTCACTTTCAGGTTGATGTCGAAGAAAACCCCCTAGAGGAAAAAGTGCCAACGCCCCAGAAGAATCATGTTCACAAAATTGCCAACCCACCACACGTTTCTCCAAAAAATTCAACTAAAGAGTCAACAACAGAGAGGGAATAATCTCCTAACACTCCCCAATTTTCTGATGAAAGGTCTCATTCTCCTCCTCCTAAATCAGATGTAGCTAAAAAAAGTGACGAATTGAATGCTGAAGTTGAGGTCGAAAAGGAGGACGACAAAAGAGGAGAAACCGCTGGTGATGATGGCAAAACAAAATAATCAGTCGTTGGGTTCGTTCAAGGACAAAGTAGTCTACCACCTCCTGTCACAACTAAAGGAGGTTCATTGTCCACTAGTTCGACCAATGTCTCTCGCCAAGAAATTGAGAGCCTCAAAGTGTAAAAGCCTTTGGAATATTTGAGAGTTGTGCTTAGTGCTCGCCACAATTTTCAAGATTCTTCCCAAAGCACTTAGACCACCTCTGGAGCTACTTCTGGTGTGCATTCTCTTGATGCCACAATGGCTGAGATTATGACGAAAATCCTTGATGTGGATTTGTTCAAGGTTCTGGAAGAGAATTCGACAGCCTGCTTTGACTTGAAGAAAATCCTGAAGCAAGTGAATGTCTTGGAATCTCCTGCTGAAGTAAGCAGTTTTGTGATGGACCTGACTACTTTAATCGACTTCGTGAGTGCAGACCTGAACCGTCTCAAGGACTTCTCAAAACAAATCTCTAAGAAATCTGAAACTCAACTTGTTAAATGGCATGTTGTCGCCACTTCAACCAACAAAGTCTTAGAGCTGCATCATCTTTCTGAAACTTACACCAAAGAGATTGCCGAATGCGACGGTAATATCCAAAAGTGGGAGAAACAAATAGCTACGCTCCAAAAGAAGATTTCTCAGGAACAGAGGCACAAAGAAGCCCTTCAATAGCCTAAACAAGATGAGATCGACAAAGAGCTAAAGGTGGGTGTTCATCATGCTAAAAGGGCTCAAGCACTCACTCAAGAAATTGAAAGCCTTTTGACTAATAGAAGCTTTTGTGAGCGTCAGCTCCAAATCCAGAAGAAGAAATTTGATGAATTGATTTTGCCAACATTCAGTTGTAACAGAAATAGTTTTATTTTATTATTTTATTTATTAGGCCCATGAGAATTTTTTGTTTGTAATGATATTAATTCCATCTGTTTGGCAAGGTGCACCATTACTTTGTGCTATATAAAATTATTCTATGTTTATTTTGACTTCTTGCAATGTTGGTTTGTACTTTTTCAAATACTTCCCATTTATCTTTAAAATTCTTATGTCTTTTCCTATTTCTTCAATTTCATATTGTTGCACCCCAAAATTTGCCCTCCCCTAGTCAAGATTTTGTGTACTAAGGTGTCCCAAGAGGTTCACAAGGTTCACAACGTTCACAAGGTATCCCAAGAGGTTCACAAGGTTCACAATTAGTCAGAAAGCTTGGAAGTTCCCTCAGACAAAGCCTCCTCCTAAGCAATGCACCCTAAACTAGGGTTTTGAATTTCATCAGGCTAACTGGACTTCCAAGGCCTCAAGTGAGCTTCATAACATCCTACATGTATACAAGAATCTCCATGTCAAGTTTCAAGGCTTTCCCAAAAGGTTTGCTCAGTCAGATGATCAGATATGCAAAAATCGGTCAAAGTAGTTAAAAAGTCAAACTGAGGTCAACTGTGGTCAAATTAAAGTCAAACTTCAAGATTTTTGCCAACATCAAGTTTATGAAGTAAAATTAATCATTTGATAAAGGGTTGATCATGATTCATCAAGGAAGTTTCAGATCATCAAGAATCAGGAGTTTCTAAATTAGGGTTTTCTAAGGAAAAGTCAACTAAACTTTGACCAACCATAACTTTCACATGCTTCATCACAAAATTCCCATCCAAAGCCCATTTTGAAGGAAATTTAATTCTCTACAACTTAGTGTCTCACAAGCCAAGCCTAAAAATGCTTCATTTAGAAGGTATGAGCTAAAACATTATATGTCATTTCAAAAGTCAACAAAAAGTCAACATCTTCCAAAGGGAATAATTTGAAAATGGTAAATGATATGGACATGATACCAAAGAGGTTTGTTAGAGGACTCTTTAAGCTTTCCAAAAAGTCCAAGAACACTTTAATAGCCTTAAAATTGAGGGATTTATGCCTTGTCAAAGTTGGGAGATTTTTGAGGGGTGTATGAGGAAAATAAGGGCTTAAATCTAATTTTTTCCAAATGGGCCTATCATTTTGCAACCAAATCTTCATGATAACATCAAGCATGACCCAATTCAAATATTTTCTGATTTTTATAATTTATTTATCATTTATTTGGATTTTATTCATTAAAATTCATTTTAAATCAAAATAAAATATGAAAATACAAATATTTGATTTGATTCTTCTTCTAGAAGCTCTTAAACATCATTTAAATTGATTTAATACTCTCCAATTTCGTGCACAACCAATTTGGAAACATATCATTTGATTTTGTTTTGATATTTTTGACCATAGCTTTCTTCACAATCAAGCAACCCATAAAACTCCAACCAAGGCCCAAATTCTTAACCTAATTACATTACTATATAACCACAACAACATCACAAGACAAAAAAGAGGATGGAGAGCCAGAGGATGATATTCGTACTTTAAAATTTCACATAATTCAAAACTAGGTTTCCACAATCCACCACTTTTACAAGTTGATTAAAGGCTGCAAATGAATCCTTGAGGTTTACTGAACCTATTCCAATCATCCTCATCATCAAATTCATGCCAAATCATACAAACCAAATTCATATTCTTGCTTTTCTTTTGATTTTTTTCAATTTCAATGATTTATGCATGATTAATTGATTTTGATTACATAATATGTTTGTTTGATTGTGTAGATGGTTTTTGGATAGTTGGATTTAAGTTTCGATGCAGGAATCATAGGGCACCATGGAGAACTAAACTATTGGTTAATCTGTTGTAATCTGTTTTCATCGATACTTCGAAGGCTGCAGTAGTGATAAACATTCCAGGCTGACAGGTAAGTCAGGTAAGTACTATTGTTTCGATTTACTCCGAATTTTTTCCAGAAGTTCAGAAAAAAATCGACAAACAATACTCTTTTAGAATAAAATTCTAAAAGATTTCGACCCTTCAAAATCGCAAATTCCTCTTTTTTCTATTTTATTTGATTTATTTTCTATTTTCATATTTTCAAAAAAATCTAAAAAAAATTGTGCGTTCTTTATTTGATTTTATTAGATTTTTAGCATCGTTTTAATATTTTTTAGATTTTATTTTAATCGCTTTTCTTGTTTTTCATTATTTTAAAATCTGCAGCGATTTTATTTGATTTTGTTTATTTCTTTTTTTATTCTTCCAATAGTATATACCAAAAATATGCAGGTGGGAGGAAGAAGATGGTGTGTGGCATGCGCTGATTGGTCTAGTGACAAAGACCTAAGGTTGAAAGTATGAGGGTGTGGGTTCAACACTCATTCCCAACATTTTGGCAAAGAAACTTGGCGTAGCGTAGTGGCTGAAGATTTTTGTTGGCAAAGGCAAAGTCAGGGGTTCAACACCAACCCCCAATATTTTGGGTATTTCTAACTTTATTTTTCCCTTTTTTTTATCAAATTATGTATTTTCTTTGAATTTCCTTATTATTATTATTAAACTAATTTCTAAAAGATAAAACAAAATCTTTTTTTTAAAACTTATATTTTTTATTATAAACCTTAATTTTTTTCATAAACCTTAATTTTTTCCCTAAACCTTAATTTTAAACCTAAGTCTTAATTTTTTTCATAAACATTAAACCCTAAAAATTTAGCCCTAATCTTTATCTTAAAACCCAGATTTCTCCCTAATTTTTACCCTAAATTTTTTCCTAAACCTTAAATTTTTTTTAAACCTTAAAATTTTTCTCAAACCCTAACCCTAATTGTTTTCTTAACCTAGTTTGCAAATTTTTTTTCTTTCTAATTTATTCACTCATTTTTATGTTATTCATTCATTGTTTGCCTGATTATGTAACTGCTTCGCCTTTGTAATAATTGATTTTTTTTTTATTTTCCGCAATTATTATTATGTAATTGCCCCTAAGCCATGTAATAATGTAGGAATTTTATTTTCTGCCTTTTAATTTCTACCATTTATTTTTCATATTAACTGCGTGGTTAGTAAATAGGGTGTGAAAACTATTTGTAATTAAAATTAATTTAGATAATTAACTTTAAAAGATAAATATTTGAAAATAAACACTCACACACGTAAGTCGATCGTTGATCGCCATCTTGCACTTCCTAGGGTATTCCTCTTGGTTGCCTTATTTAAAATGGTCAAGTCCCTCGAATAAAGGGATGTCTTAAGCAAAGTCCCTTCGAATATAAATCATCATAATCCCTACGGTTTAAAAGATCAAGTCCCTTTGAGGTTGCCTACGAAATAATGATCTTGTCCCTTCGAATAAATGATGATAGTCCCTACGAATTGCTAAAGACACCCTTAAGTTGCCTTCTATGACCATACGATGACCCTACACTTGTCCCTTACACATCCAAGGTAATGACTACCTATTCCTTAATAATAGGGATAGTCTTACCATTGAAAGAACATACGAGAACACGAAAGACTTAATCTAGGGTAGGTACCTCATAGTTACTTGCTCACTCTTCAAAAATACTTTTCACACCTCACAATATTTTCAAAACATTTTCAAACAAGGCTTTGTATACATCCATACGAGGATCATTACAAAATACTTAGAAAATTTCTAATCATACACTACACTTTCCAAATATAATTAAAGTGAGTTAAGTAACTAAGAGTCCATGGATAACCATGGATATAAAGGGTGCTAACACCTTCCCTTTATATAACCTACCCCCCGAACCCAAGTCTTTTCAAAAAACGGTCTTTCCTGTTCTTTTATGTCCCTTCCTTATGGATAAAATAAAAGTCGGTGGCGACTTTTGCTATCCGCAACATGACTAAAAGTCAGTTCTCCCACCGTGTTACAGAACTGGCGACTCTGCTGGGGATTTAATAAAAGAGGGGTACCCTTAGGAATTAGATCACTTAAATTGTTTTCCTTGTTTGCTTTATATTACTTGTTGGGCTTTATGTGTGAAAGATCCTAACCCGGATCTAGTGTACCTTAGGTAAATGGCAATAGACCAAGGAAACTGTACGGCGTATACTGATATGGTTGATCTGGTGGCCATAGTTAGTGTGACTTCTTGGTTGGTGCTTATGTTCCTTAAGTAAGTTAAGGATAATATGGGGCTGCCATATGTTGTCAATACACTAACTGACTTTTAGAACCTTAGTCATCCCATCTTGGCCTTTAGAAAGTAGTGAGATAACCGACTTTGGTGAAGACTGAAGTTGGTTGATACTCGATACTACGCTCATTGAGATCCTAAACTTGGAAGGTTTTGGTTGGCAAGTAATTTGCCTACTGAACAACCACCCTTGGGAAGGATCAGTGATATTGAGATCCCTTAGAACCTGGTTACTTTTGTAGGACAGGATGAACCAACTAAACTTCAAGGGAGGGTACTTACCTTTAAACCTCATGCAATCCTTCAAACCTAGGGCTATTGTGTGACTTGTTTGTGTGTGCCACATGTTTGTGATTAAGCATAACATCATGACATCATGCATCATAAGCATAAAATTTTCACTAACCATTTAAAGGACCAAAGGATTTATCTTTGTTCTTTGTTGCAGGTCATGGCTTCTGCTCGTAGGAATACTATCCGGATCAACTTTGTAGAAATACCTCCTAAGCTTAAGGAATTGGTCTCTCAAATTTCTGAAAACTCCCAATTCATCAAGAGGCATGGTCACCTACTGGATCTAGTCACTTCAGGGTTCAATGAAGACATGATGAGTGTCCTGTTTCCGTTCTTTGATCCTAAACATCACTGTTTCACATTCCCCGATTATCAGCTGGTTCCCACAATGAAGGAGTTCTCCAAACTATTGGGTATACCTATCCTTAATCAGAGACCCTTCACAGGCTTAGAAAAATAGCCTAAACCTGAGGTTATTGTTGCAACCTTACATTTGAAGAAATCAGACACTGTCCTAGAAACAAGAAGCGAAGTTAAGGGTATTCTTTCTAAGGTATTGATAGATAAAGCTCAGGTATTCTTGGAGGCTATGAGCTATGATGCTTTTAAGGAGATATTAGCCTTATTAATCTATGGCTTAGTTTTGTTCCCTAATCCAGACCAGTTCATAGACGTACACGCCATCAACATATTTCTGACTCATAATCCAATGCCTACATTACTTGGAGACATCTTACACTCTCTTCATACCCGTACTACGAAGGCACGAGGAACTCTGATGTGTTGTATACCTCTATTATCTAGGTGGTTTATTTCTCACCTTCCTCGATCAGTGATGAAGAATGAACAAGGGTTAAGGTGGTCTAAAAGGATCATGTCACTTTCTCATTTAGACATTCATTGGTGTTCTAGATCTATGGAGAATGTTACTATCATTGACCGTTGTGGGGAATTCCCTAATGTGCCACTCCTTGGCATAAGAGGGGGCATTACCTGCAATCCTTCTTTAGCTCTACGTCAGTTTGGTTATGTTCGGAGCAATGGTCCTCATGACATGCTTATTCAAGGAATTATGTTCGACTACGACAATGATCTGCAAGGTTACCGTCAAAGGTTCATACGAGCTTAGGGTAAAGTGAACAAGGTTGACAGCAAGACTCTGGAACCAAAGTACTCCATTCCTATGGAACCTTACCTCAGATGGGTGCGATCTCGTGCTTAGACTCTTATGATGCCATATCCTGCTATTCTACCAGTTACTATGGAACCTGTTGCAGAAGGAGATACTCCTTATACCATCCTTCATCCAGACATGCCCACTAACCTGGAAGAATTGCAGAAATCCTGGATCCAACTGAAGGAACAAAGAAATACCTTCGAAGCTCAATTCAGGATTATCCAAGAAAAAGTGTTGGAGCTGACCAAGCAACTTCACGAGGAGTGGAACCTCAACACATACCTCCATACAAAGAGGAAACGTCCATGGGAGACTTAAAACCCCATTTTTGTACTTATTTCCCTTCATTGTAAACCCAAGGGGAAAAATAATTTTAATATTTACTAATAAAAGTTTTATTTCCGTTTGTTTAACAAATGTAAATTCTGCGGTCCTTGAAAACATTGCATATGCATCTACATACCATATCATTGCATGACAGGTTGTCACAACAGGTTTCTCATCTTCTCGTTGTTTATTTCAGCAGAAATGGCTCTCGAACAATTTGTCAAAGATCTTCAAGCCCAGAATGCTCAGTTTCAAGAAGTGATTCTGAATTTGTCCAAGGGGCAAGAAAAGTTGAAAGCACTCCTCTCTAAGGACATGAAGAAGAAGAATCCTGAGGACAACAAAGATGATCAGCTGAAACAACTACAAGCTGAGATGGCAGAGATGAGGATCCATATGAATGGCCAAATGGCTCTTATCCAGAGTTTGGCCCAGGGGCAAGAAGAGCTGAGAAGCTTTGTCAATAAGCTTCGACACGACGGAGTTGGGAATCTAATCACCAGTCAACCTCCGTTGAAACAAGCCGACTTGGCTGAAAGGAAAGTAAGGATAAGAGAAGGAAAGAGACAAGATACCATTGATTGTTCTTCAATGGAAGAAGGAAGACCATGTAAGATTAATCCACTTCGACACAAGGAATATAAAAGACAGTTCATCAAATTCAACACGCCAATGCCACAAATGCTGCAATGCTTGTTGGAAATGAAGCTAATTTCCTTGGAAAATTCTCCTAAAAATCCTAATACCTCTTCTCATCGCTATAATCCCAAAGCAAAGTGTATGTACCACTCTGACAATCCCGGACACGACACTAATAACTGTTGGGCATTGAAGAATAAGATTCAAGACCTAATTGATGAAGGAGTACTCGAGCTTACGCCAGAAGGCCAGGTTGAGTTCTTCTATCGTCCATCAAGCATCAAAGTTTCCAGATAACTGGAGTGACGAGTTTAGAGGAAGAGGCTTTGAGAACATTTGAATTTTCGTGTGTAATTTCTTTTGTTTGCCTAAACACTTACTATTATGTTAGACTTTATTTTCACTAATGCATTGCATATGTTTGTCTTGAGTTAATCCATTCGTGTCACTATATTTAAAACTATGCTTCTTATTTCTATCTTGTGATATTTAACTCCTGATAAAGCTATAAGCCTATAGAGGGAGGATGACGAAAACAATACCATAATCTTATGCAGTATGCTTTTGAACAGACTATGCTGACGATGTACATGCATTGTTTCAATTCCTAAATAGTGGAGATATAAGGAAGTTAATCCCTAGTCAACCCTTTTGAGCCTATGAAGTAGGAGTTTTCATTCTCATGCAAATTAAAACCCTTATTCATAACCTGGGGAAGGGTAGTTACTCGGTTAACCCAACTATGCCAATTGTTTGTGTTGTATACAACTAATGATGTTTCCCTATAATCACTAAAGTCTGCAAGTCAATATCTAGCAAAAGAAAAATCTCACTAAGTCAAAACCTATGAAGGAGACTTAGTAAAAAATTAAGACATCCCGCTGACTGTAACCTTGAAATAAACAGTTCAGGCAAAAAGAAGGGATAACAAAGTCAAAAGAAAAAAGGAGGTCACTATAGATCCTAAATAAAGAAAGATGACTGAATTTTCAAATAATTTTTTTTTGATTCCTGAATCATCACAAATGTCAATGTTACAATTCCAAACTACTTTGGAACCTCAATGCATAAGTTAACCGAACATAGGACTGAAGAACATCACTGTCGCTCCCCGGATTTCCATCCTGGTACAAACACGAAAGTGGCACGGAAGAAGAATAGAGTCGCCAGCTAGACATTTTTATCCCGAAGAAAGGGAATGGTAATGCTGCACAAACGAGAAGAAAGAAAGAGGAAGGACACAGGTCCTACGAACCAAAGAGACTGAGTTCGGGAGTCGGTTACGACCTAGGAAGGTATTAGCACCCAGATCGTCCGCCGTACCCGGCGGGGTCCACGCTTGCAAAGATAACTATTTCAATGGGTGAGGGTATGAAAGATGCTGCAAAAAGAAGGACTGGAACTGGAAAAGAAAAGAAAAGGGAACTGAAAAGGAAAAAAATGTAGGGAAAATAAAGAATGTGCTCGAACAGGCCCTACCCCGCTACCTACGTACCTCATCGGGAAAATGAGGATCAGAGTTGCCGTAGTTCCCCTAACTAGGGGTGGAAAAGATTGCTTGTGTCTTAAGGCTTGAACTGCCTATGTCAATGCTCAGGTGTTGCAGGCTTGGACGACGAGTGCGTAACCGTCATGCAAAGTGACAAGTAGGAGCAAGTTCGCGTACGGAGCGAAGGAGATGAGAAAAGAATTCCCGAAGGAAAGACGCTTATTGTTTGTTTGTGTTTTTTAGAAGCTTTTAGGAGTGTGTCACAAGGAAGTGAACTCAAGCTCTTTTCCATGGAATGTGCACTTGTCACTACATTCCAAGATGGTATAATAGAACAAGCACACTCAAGTAAGGAGAAGATCCCCAAAACTTGAACCCAAAGTTTAGGGCCTAAGCTCACTAACTTGTTGAATTATTAAGTGTTTTAAGTTATTTACAGATGAAGAAGTGTTTTTTATGCTTTTCTTTATGAAGAAGATACCTTGATCAGACTTTTGCATCACAAGGTAAACTTGTATTATCCCAAGATGGGAAGACTACAAGCATACCTCATGGGATAAGGTTATGGATCAAGACATCACTTCAAACATTATTAAGATGCTTTTTAAGAGTTATGAGATGAGAAGAGAAGAAGAACCAAAAGGATCTCAAAGGCAAAATTCTAAAGGGGACTAAATAATCCTAAGTGTTAACATGCATGGATGTCCTAAGGGTTAGTGAGGTTTATATCCTAATGAAGAAGGAAGAAGAAGAGAAGAAGAAGAGAAGAAGAAGAAGAAGAGATGAGATGAGAAAGGCCTAAGCCCAACAACAAAAGAGTTAGTACAAATAGACATGAGAGGAGAAGATGAGATTTGGAGATGTGGAACTCAATTCCCACACCTCACACTTACCATTGCCCCTGCAAGGTTAGTAACATGCATACAAATAAAACAAAATAAACAAGATAACATGTCAACATCATACAATCAGAAGTGAAATGATATGAACAAATGCACAATGCAAATGCAACTCAAAAGAATGAGAGAAGAAGCTTACAAGTCAAAATGATGCAACATGAACACATATGAAAACTTATGCATACTTAAGGAGAATGCAAAGAAAATATGCACAAACATGGACTCAATGGACACAACCATAACCAAAATAAGATGAAGAAGGGATTAAGAATCCAACATGATGAAGAGAATGGAGGTACAAGACCAAACAATCACCAAATGGAAGTGAAAGAAGTAAGGAAATGAGATGGAAACACTTAAAGAAAGAAAGGATTTAAAAGGAAGCAAGACACAAAAATTCCTAAGACGCAAACCCTAAGCTAGGACCAGGAAGTTACCCACACCCCAAAAGAACCCCAAATGAGAAAGAGAAGTTGGCACAAGTTCCCTTCTAAGCTTATAAGAGACCTAATGGATCAAAAGAAGCAAAATGGGACAAGGTTCAAGATAAAATTCAAATTATATCAACCAAGCATCTAAAAATTCCACAAATCAAGTCAAATGATCTTCAAACATGGTAGATCAATGAGCCAAAAGGATTTGAAAGAATTCAGAAGCAAACTAGGTCAAATGGAGGCTTAAACACAAGCTAGGGTTACAAACTTCCATCACAAGTAAAAGGACCAAGACTCAAGAAATAAGTTTCTAAAAATCAGGAGTAAAAACACATGAGAATTAAAATGTATTAGGAATCCAGAGCAAAAAGAATGGGATCAAAATTCAAAATAATGAGACCTATGGAAATTTGACAAGGCAGTGTGGTCAAAATGAACTTAAAAAGAAGCTAATTAAAAGAAGAAATTAATTGAGACACGTGGACATGGAAAAAATAGAAAATAAAAATATGAAAAAATAAAAGAGACTTTAAATATGACTCATGATTTTTTTGAGAATTTTTTAATGAAGGGAAGTATTTTAATAAAATAGAAACTGAAATGAATAAAAAGAAAATTAAAATGAAAAAGAAATAAAATGGAAAGGGTGATGGGGTGCAATTAGTATGAATTGTATGTTGAAATTGATTGGGCCCAATATGAGGGGGGTGCGCATAGTACTTGAAAAAGCCCAAAGGCTGCGCAGGATCATGAGTCTTAGGGTGGGATTTTGTGAATAAAATGCTGGAAAAAACAAGAGACCTAGGATCAATCAAACGCGCGCTGTTGAGGACTCATTAAATGATGTGGCAGTTTGGCTGATTGTGAATGGAGAGACACATGGTAACTGTGGTGTGTGCGTAACACATTGTATTAAAATGAAAACAGAAATTAAAACGTGAGAGGGAGGAGAGTTAGGGCTAGGTGGCAGCGTCTGGGACGTACGATGGAGGGATCCAAAGGCCAGGACTCATCTTCTTCCTTGAGCAAACCCTAGAACACCAACCCAATTTCCGGTGACCGGAGCTAGGGCTCCGACACCGGAATTCGTAACAGCATCTTAAACAACCAAATTAATGAACAAAAATAACCCAGATCCACTAAATCAACATCACTGAATTCAAATATGACCATGAAATTCTCTAAAACTCAAAGAATTGAAGGGATCGAAGAAAATAAAGTTGCACCATCAAAACTGAATTCAAGATATCTTTCACTATGATGCATCATTTTCGAATCTAAAAAGTGCAGCATGATCAGCATGACACAAGGATTAAGAATCACACATACAATTTCATTTCCAGATCCAAAGATATCAGAGCATACCTGAGTTGTAGATCCTTCAAAACCACCAAGAAATGCCTCCAAAGCTGCAGATCTAGCTCTTGTGATCTCCTCTTGAAAAATAAATGCAAGAGGAAGCTTAATGGGACCTAGATCTGAAGCTTCAAAGTAAGTTGCTTCTCAATGGCACCTTTCTATTCTTGTACCTTAAGCTCAAATGAATGGTAGAATCTTGCTCTATATCACTCACTGATCAAGAATGTGGAAGAGATTTGTGAAAAATGTGAGAGAATGAAGAGATTTGTGTGAAAATGCAAATGGTGCACAAAGTTGGAAATGAGAGAATGGTGGTGCTTGCTGAAACCATAGCTGCTTATGTATCCCCTCACAATTCCATGCCGAAAGAATTGGCCCAAATGCACGTGTGGATCATGAACTTTTTGTGATTTTGCAATTTTTGCAATTTGTGAGATAAGCATGCCTCCCTCATGCCTTGCTTGTATTCTCAGCCCATGTGAAATGCTTTTTCAACCCTTGATCCAAATCCAATCAATCCTGGCCTTTAGATCAAGCACTCACACACTTCTCATGATTTTTGCAAAATATCCTCTTTGTATGTAACTTTCTTATTGTGCACGAAAAATGGAATTTATTTGGAGCAAATTGATCAAAATATGATGTATTTTATCATTGAAACAAAGTTGAACCAAAACCAAGTCATGAAAACAAGTTTTGAGGCCTTTTGCTTTTGGTTGCATGCTTGAAAGCTTGATTTTGCCCTAAATTCAACCAATTTTCGAGGGCCCTATAGGATGAACCACAAATCCTATGAAAATGTACTTGTACTTTTTTAAAATGGGATCCCTTACCCTCCAACTTTCATGTTTGACTTTGGTCCATTTGAAGAATTTTTGATCATGTTAAGGCCATTTGAAAATTAGGGCAAAAGTTGCCAAATTTGGAAATTCCTTAAAACCAACTTTGTACCATTTTTGCAAAACCCTTCAAATCTCCATGATTCTTGAACTTTGATCATTCTAAACCTCTTATAACATTGTAAGGACCCCTCTTGGCCAAAAAAATTGGGTTAGACCCCTTGAAATCACACAGTTGACTTTTTAAGTGCATATTTGACTTTTTACTTCATCTGCAAGCAACTGAGGCATTGTCTGACTTCCACATGGATTTTTCTCATGAAAATTGACACCTAGGATCCTATTAACATATAAAAGACTTTTCCCAAATGAAATGGCCAAAGTTGTGAGTTTTTGATGCTTGAATCACAAACCCTAGGTGCCTTGTATAGGAGCTTTGCCTTGTCCTGAGATCTCTGATGATCATGCAATCTTCTGAGCTTTTGCCCATGGACTTGAACTTGTAAATGGAGTTTAGACTCACCATAGGACTTGTACACAACCATTGGGACCCTTGTCATGTCTTGAAATGCTTCAAGGACCTCCACAGATGACCATATGCTTAATGCTAGGACATGAAGGATGTTATGCCTCATCTTTCCATGATATGATGCTAAGAAAATGATATGTTCATGATGAATATGGTATGATATGATGCTTAAAATGAAGAGGGAAAATTTGGGGTGTTACAATCACGAAGAATGGGTTGGGTACAAATAAATTTGAGCCTTTATCTTTTGTTTCTTAAACCATGAACCAGGCCACGTTATAACCCTTTAAAAGTCCTAACTGAAGCATGGTTAGTTTGAAATAATATTGCCACAAAAAGGTATCCTGACTCCTTTAGGGCTTATTATAAAACTTGAGTTAATATCACAGTTTTCATAAAAATTGTTTTTCTAAAATAACTCTTTTTCAAAACATCAAGACAGACATAAGCATTGCATTTTTGAATATATTTGTTTGAATATAACTGAGTGTTTAACACACAGAGGAGCTTATAGGATGAGTGTTCAATAAACCAGAGTCCTTCCGATAAAAAAATTTGCTTCCTGGATTAAAGCCCATGTATACAAAGGGGCATAGTCATTATCACCCAATCAAGGGGGCATACCAAGTTACTGTTCAATTCATTTGAGGCAATCAGGACAGGATTCAACTATGTTTAAGTAGCCAGGGGAAGATCTCCTCATCTATCTGAATTACCAAGGATAACATTACAGAGTTCATGATGCCAGGGGCATATTATTGTGGGGCATTCTGTTTGAGGTAACTCCTTTCAGATATTTCCATTATGGAACAATTCATCCTCTACCAAGGGGCAATGCTCTCTTTCCGAATCTAATTCTCGGAGTGTATATGGTCCATCACAATTTGAAGACACGTTCCTCTCATTGTATTACCTTGATATTGGATTCTCAGCAGAAGCCATTGTGAAAATCAACCGTCTATGCCAGTAGTATCAGATGGTGTCAATATCATCTCTTCGAATCCAGCCATGAGAATTCTTGGGAAATTATTCAAGAAAATTAAGAACCTCAGAAGCTCTAAATCCAATTGGTTATACACTCTCAAAGTTGAAACGATTATGTTTTCGCGTTCAACTTTACTTTTCCCTCTTTATTCAAGTAGGAAATGCTTTTCTAATTCAGGTTTACTTTTCCCTTTTTACTAAAGCAAGAAATGTATGTTGGTTATGCTTGAATGTATATATGCCTTTGAATATGATTGATGTTTACCAGAAATGCATAAAATGCAGTAATAGTATTTACTTAGGACGAACGAGGGTAGGAATTCAACGAAGCTTCGCCGGTTCATCCCCACAGGGTAATCTTTACGGATATCCATATATAACTCTTCAAGTAATATCTTATACTTCCCACTCGACGAAGTCTTCAAGCAGTTTCATATCCTCCGAAGAATTAAGTCTCCCGGATCTATGTTCATCTCTTTTATCCTCAGTCAGGATATTCAGGAACTTATTCCTTCAATAAGAATTATGACGAACGAAGACGGGAGGTTCTAAGTACCATATTATTAAACAAGACGGGAACAAAGTCCTCATGTTCCTCAGCAACGAACCGGGATTTATCTTCCCCAGCTAGCAGTTGTTATACAGAGATACCCAGACACTTCCAGCTACATGAGTCATACATACATCATTTACATTATATCATGGCATACGCATCCATAACCCATATGACATTCTTACTTAAGAGCATCATGCTATACATGCATACATCAAATAATCTTGCATAAACTAACTTTTTTCTTTTCAGGATAGTTGCAGGCAGATAAACACTATCAAAAAATTCAGAGATAATCGATACGAAGATTCATTTCTGATGATCAATACAAGTTGTCCTTGAGATGGCACATAAATGGTCTATACGAAGACCTAGTGTTCAGTCCAGGACATTACCAGAAGCAATTCAGGAGTAATCGCCACGAAGATTTAATCCTGATGCTCAAGTTGTCCTTGGAAGGGTGCGTAAATGATCTATACGAAGATCTAGTGCTTAATCCAAGATATTTCCAGAGGAGATAATCGTTACGAAGATTTATTTCTGATGGTCAACTATCTTTGGGATAGTGTGTAAATGATCTATACGAAGATCTAACACTTAATCCAAGAGATTCTTTCAGAAGAAGTTGAGAGATAATCGCCACGAAGATTTAATCCTGATATTCTTTTTGTCCTTGGGAAGGTATGTAAATGGTCTATACGAAGATCTATTACCTAATCCGGGATATTTCCAGAAGAGATAATCGCTACGAAGATTCATTTGTGATGATCAATACAAGTTGTCCTTGAGATGGCACATAAATGGTCTATACGAAGACCTAGTGTTCAGTCCAGGACATTACCATAAGCAATTCAGGAGTAATCGCCACGAAGATTTAATCCTGATGCTCAAGTTGTCCTTGGAAGGGTACATAAATGATCTATACGAAGATCTAGTGCTTAATCCAGGATATTTCCAGAGGAGATAATCGTTACGAAGATTTATTTCTGATGGTCAACTATCTTTGGGATAGTGTGTAAATGATCTATACGAAGATCTAACACTTAATCCAAGAGATTCTTTCAGAAGAAGTTCAGGGATAATCTCCACGAAGATTTAATCCTGATATTCTTTTTATCCTTGGGAAGGTATGTAAATGGTCTATACGAAGATCTATTACCTAATCCGGGATATTTCCAGAAAAGATAATCGCTACGAAGATTTATTTCTAATGGTCTATGCAACAGTTTATCTTTGGGATGGTACATAAATGATCGATACGAAGATCTTGTACTTAGCCCAAGATATTACCAAAAGCAATTCAGAAAAGATCGCCACGAAGATTTGATTCTGATGCTTAAATTAAAGTATGTTCCTAAAGATGGTTCAGAGCCGATCTATACGAAGATCTAAGTACTGACACCTAATGAAGGATATTATTTTCCCCTAGAGATAATGCAAAGACGATCTATACGAAGATCTAGTGCTGACATTCAACTCAAACCATGTTAACAAAATGATTCATAGATGGCCTATACGAAGACCTAGTACTGATATCCAGTGACAAGATAAAGATATTATCACCTTCTGATATTATGGATGGCATCTATAAGCCCATCTCTAGTTCCTCAGAGTGGCATCTTTAAGCCCATTCAAGCATATACAACCAATCAGCAGTGTTATTTTACGCACTGGCGAGTGCAAATTTTTGGGCTTTTGTGTTCAATCCCCTTCAACCTTCCAAGTCACGAATGGCACACAAGCCAATCTAACTCCTCGGGTTTTAGAAAATTGAACAGGGGCAGCTGTTGCACCCTAAATTTTGCCCTCCCCTAGTCAAGGAATTGTGTACCAAGGTGTCCTAAGAGGTTCACAAGGTTCACAAGGTATCCCAAGAGGTTCACAAGGTTTATAATTAGTCAGAAAGCTTGGAAGTTCCCTCAGACAAAGCCTCTTCCTAAGCAATGCACCCTAAACTAGGGTTTTGAATTTCATCAGGCTAAATGGACTTCCAAGGCCACAAGTGAGCTTAATAACATCCTAAATGTCTTCAAGAATCCCCATGTCAAGTTTCAAGGCTTTCCCAAAAGGTTTGCTCAGTCAGATGATCAGATATGCAAAAATAGGTCAAAGTAGTTAAAAAGTCAAATTGAGGTCAACTGTGGTCAAATTAAAGTCAAACTTCAATATTTTTGCCAACATCAAGTTTATGAAGTAAAATTCATCATTTTATCAAGGGTTGATCATGATTCATCAAGGAAGTTTCAGATCATCAAGAATCAGGAGTTTCTAAATTAGGGTTTTCTAAGGAAAAGTCAACTGAACTTTGACAAGCCATAACTTTCACATGCTTCATCACAAAATTCCCATCCAAAGCTCATTTTGAAGGAAAATTAATTCTCTACAACTTAGTGTCTCACAAGCCAAGCCTAAAAATGCTTCATTTAGAAGGTATGAGCTAAAACATTATATGTCATTTCAAAAGTCAACAAAAAGTCAACATCTTCTAAAGAGAATAATTTGAAAATGGTAAAGGATATGGACATGAGACCAAAGAGGTTGGTTAGAGGACTCTTTAAGCTTTCCAAAAAGTCCAAGAACATTTTTATAGCCTTAAAATTGAGGGATTTATGCCTTGTCAAAGTTGGGATATTTTTTAGGGATGTATGAGGAAAATAAGGGCTTAAATCTAATTTTTTCCAAATGGGCCTATCATTTTGCAACCCAATCTTCATGATAACATCAAGCACGACCCAATTCAAATATTTTCTGATTTATATAATTTATTTATCATTTATTTGGATTTTATTCATTAAAATTCATTTTAAATCAAAATAAAATATGAAAATACAAATATTTGATTTGATTCTTCTTCTAGAAGCTCTTAAACATCATTTAAGTTGATTTGATACTCTCCAATTTCGTGCATAACCAATTTGGAAACATATCATTTGATTTTTTTGATATTTTTGACCATAGCTTTCTTCACAATCAAGCAACCCATACAACTCCAACCAAGGCTCAAATTCTTAACCTAATTACATTACTATATAAACACAACAACATCACAAGACAAAAAAGAGGATGGAGAGCAAGAGGATGATATTCGTACTTTAAAATTTCACATAATTCAAAACTAGGTTTCCACAATCCACCACTTTTACAAGTTGATTAAAGGCTGCAAATGAATCTTTGAGGTTTCCTGAACCTATTCCAATCATCCTCATCATCAAATTCATGCCAAATCATACAAACCAAATTCATATTCTTGCTTTTCTTTTGAATTTTTTCAATTTCAATGATTTATGCATGATTAATTGATTTTGATTACATAATATGTTTGTTTGATTGTGTAGATGGTTTTTGGATAGTTGGATTTAAGTTTCGATGTAGGAATCATAGGGCACCATGGAGAACTAAACTATTGGTTAATCTTCTGTAATCTGTTTTCGTCGATACTTCGAAGGTTGCAGTAGTGATAAGCATTCCAGGCTGACAGGTAAGTCAGGTAAGTACTACTGTTTCGATTTACTCCGAATTTTTTCCAGAAGTTCAGAAAAAAATCGACAAACAATACTCTTTTAGAATAAAATTCTAAAAGATTTCCACCCTCAAAATCGCAAATTCCTCTTTTTTCTATTTTATTTGATTTATTTTCTATTTTGATATTTTCAAAAAAATCTAAAAAAAATTGTGCGTTCTTTATTTGATTTTATTAGATTTTTAGCATCGTTTTAATATTTTTTAGATTTTATTTTAATCGCTTTTCTTATTTTTCATTATTTTAAAATCTGCAGCGATTTTATTTGATCTTGTTTATTTCTTTTTTTATTCTTCCAATAGTATATACCAAAAATATGCAGGTGGGAGGAAGAAGATGGTGTGTGGCATGCGCTGATTGGCCTAGTGACAAAGACCTAAGGTTGAAAGTATGAGGGTGTGGGTTCAACACTCATTCCCAACATTTTGACAAAGAAACGTGGGTTCAACACTCATTCCCAACATTTTGGCAAAGAAACGTTGCGTAGCGTAGTGGCTGAAGGTTTTTGTTGGCAAAGGTAAAGTTAGGGGTTCAACACCAACCCCCAATATTTTGGGTATCTCTAACTTTATTTTTCCCTTTTTTATCAAATTATGTATTTTCTTTGAATTTCCTTATTATTATTATTAAACTAATTTCTAAAAGATAAAACAAAATATTTTTTTTTTAAAACTTATATTTTTTATTATAAACCTTAATATTTTTCATAAACCTTAATTTTTTCCCTAAACCTTAATTTTAAACCTAAGTCTTAATTTTTTTCATAAACTTTAAACCCTAAAAATTTAGCCCTAATCTTTATCTTAAAACCCAGATTTGGCCCTAATTTTTACCCTAAAATTTTTCCTAAACCTTAATTTTTTTTAAACCTTAAAATTTATCTCAAACCCTAACCCTAATTGTTTTCTTAACCTAGTTTGCAATTTTTTTTCTTTCTAATTTATTCACTCATTTTTATGTTATTCATTCATTGTTTTCCTGATTATGTAACTGCTTCGCCTTTGTAATAATTGTTTTTTTTTTAATTATTTTCCGCCATTATTTCTATGTAACTTCCCCTAAGCCATGTAATAGTGTAGGAATTTTATTTTCTGCCTTTTAATTTCTGCCATTTATTTTTCATATTAACCGCGTGGTTAGTAAATAGTGTGTGAAAACTGATTGTAATTAAAATTAATTTAAATAATTAACTTTAAAAGATAAATATTTGAAAATAAACACTCACACACGTAAGTCGATCTTTGATCGCCATCTTGCGCTTCCTAGGGTATTCCTCTTGGTTTCCTTATTTAAAATGGTCAAGTCCCTCAAATAAAGGGATGTCTTAAGCAAAGTCCCTTCGAATATAAATCATCATAGTCCCTATGGTTTAAAAGATCAAGTCCCTTCGAGGTTGCCTATGGAATAATGATCTTGTCCCTTCGAATAAATGATGATAGTCCCTACGAATTGCTAAAGACACCCTTAAGTTGCCTTCTATGACCATATGATGACCCTACACTTGTCTCTTACACATCCAAGGTAATTACTACCTATTCCTTAATAATAGGGATAGTCTTACCATTGAAAGAACATACGAGAACACGAAAGACTTAATCTAGGGTAGGTACCTCATAGTTACTTGCTCACTCTTCAAAAATACTTTTCACACCTCACAATATTTTCAAAACATTTTCAAACAAGGCTTTGTATACATCCATATGAGGATCATTACAAAGTACTTTGAAAATTTCTAATCACACACTACACTTTCCAAAAATAATTAAAGTGAGCTAAGTAACTAAGAGCCCATTGATAACCATGGATATAAAGGGTGCTAACACCTTCACTTTATATAACCTACCCCCCGAACCCAAGTCTTTTTAAAAAACGGTCTTTCCTGTTCTTTTATGTCCCTTCCTTATGGATAAAATAAAAGTCGGTGGCGACTCTTGCTATCCGCAACATGACTAAAAGTCAGTTCTCCCACCGTGTTACACATATGTGCCATTCGAAAAGATTTTCAAAACTTATAAAGGTCATTCCCACTTAGGAGACCATTTTCCCATTAATTTGTCCTTTTGATCCATAGGAAGAATTACCTTCCAAACAAGATCACCAATGAAAAGAGTTTTGAATTTCTTTCTTATTGTAAAATCTTTCGACTCTTTCTTTTTGTCTTCTCACTAAATCTAGTGCACGTAACATTTCTTTATCTAAGTCAACCAATTCGTCCAACATCATACTCCAATACACATCTGATGGGATCTCATGATGCTTCTGTACTCGAATCGGCTGTAAGTAAATTTTGACTGTCAAGACTGCATCATGCCCAAAAGTTAATCAGAATGGAGTAGATTTCGTTGCTTCTTTAAGAGACGTTCGACAAGCCCATAAAACTTCATCTAAGGTTTTATGCCAATTTATGGGTTTCTTACCCACATGTTTTTTGATCAAATCTATCACAACCTTATTAGCTGCTTCGACTTGTCCGTTTGCCTGAGCGTAGTAAGGCGTCGAAGTAAGGAGTTTGAATCCTACTTCCTTTGCAAATGTTTGCATATTCTTTCCAGTGAACACAGTTCCTTGATCTGTTGTTATTGTTTCTGGAATCCCAAACCTATAAATTATGTGTCGTTGAATGAATTCTATGATTATTTCTTGATCCACATTTGCCAGTGGTATAACTCCAATCCACTTAGTGAAATAATCTATTCCAACCAAAATGTACTTATTCCCTTTTGAGGAAGCTGGTCGAATTTCGCCAATTAAGTCCAAATCACAACCTCTTAATGGCCAAGGCTTTACAATTGAATGAAATTCACTTGCAGGAACGTATGGTATCCCTGCGTGCACCTGGCATTCCTGACACCCTTTTGCAAAATCGACACAGTCTTTCAACATTGTTGGCCAATACATTCCTTGTATAAATAGAAACCATTTCATTTTATGGCCTGCTTGATGTACACCACAATCTCAACTATGTACATTCGACATTGTTATATAGGCTTATTCTTCGCCCACGCATTTCAACAAAACTCCTTCTGAAGTCTTTTTGAATAGTCCATTTCCAAAAAGTACATAACTTAAAGCTCTGTACTTTACTTTTCTTTCAACTTTTTGATTTGGGTCTTGCAGATAATCTTTGATGGATTTTCTCCAATCTTCAACCCTTGAATCATCTACATTGAAAATCTCAAAATTTTCTTTGTCACCGTATCCTAATTTTATTGTTTCCAAATTTGATGGAGACAACTTGGTGGATATAACTCTTCCTCTTACTTCGATAGCTTTTTCTAAACTTGCTTTCGACACTTTATACCCATATGCAATTTGAGCAAGATCATTTGACTCTTTATTTTTTATCCTGGGTATATGCCTAATGGCCACATCATCGAATCTTTTAAGAATCCTATTTGCTATCACGAAGTACATGATTAAATTCTCTATTACACATTTATATTCTTTGGTCAGCTACTTTACCACCAATTCAGAGTCACCCATTATTTCGACTCTTGTTACCCCCAATTCCAACAAGATTTCAAGTCCAGCAATCAAAGCCTCATATTCTGCCTCATTATTTGAACACCATCCTTCGACTTTGTACTTGAATTTTGTTAGGAGAAACAATTAATATTCCAATCCCAGTTCCATTCTTATGATTAGAACCGTCGAAATACAATTTCCATGACTCTAATTCGACAAACTCTACTCCATTTTCATTTATGGGGTAGTCAGCTATGAAATTAGCAACCACTTGTCCCTTAACAACCTTTAAGGGAAAATACTTTAAGGAATATTTTGTCAATGTCAGAGCCCACTTTCCAATTCTACTATGTAAAATAGATTTAGATAACATATACTTTATTACATCAAAATGAGAAGAAATATATACATCAACAGGTTTTATATAATGCTTTAATTTCATACAGGAAAAATATACACATAAACATAATTTTTCTTCTATACTATATCTAGTCTCGACATCATTTAGGACTCTGATGAGGTAGTAAATGGCCCTTTCGACGCCATTTTCATCTTCTTGACATAACACACTCCCTAGTGTTTTATCTAATGCTGAAATGTACAACCTCATACTTCTCCTTCTACAAGGAGACAATAGAATTGGAGGACTAGACAAGTATTCTTTGATTTTGTCAAAAGCAGCTTGCTGTTCTTGCCTCCATGCAAAATCTTCCTTCTTTAGTCGAAGTAGAGGTGAGAAGGTCTGCGTCTTTCCACTAAAGTTGGAGATGAACCTTCTGAGAAAGTTGATTTTCCCTAGCAGAGACTGCAGTTCCTTTTTTGTCGATGGCGCTTTCGCCTCCATTATGGCATTGGCCTTGTTTTCATTTATTTTGATTCCCTTCTTGTGGACCACAAAGCCTAAAAACTCACCCGCTTGTACACCGAAAGCACATTTTAGGGGATTCATCTTTACACCAAACTTCCTCATCCTTTCAAAGGATTGTCGAAGATGGTCTATATGATTTTTTTCCTGAAATAGACTTAATCACAATATTGTCAATATAGATTTGCATGAAAGTTTCAATATAATCATGGAAAATCGAATTCATAGCGCGTTAGTAAGTTGCTCCAGCATTTTTTAAATCGAAAGGCATTACTACCCATTCATAAGTTCTTATTTCTCTAGGACAGCGAAATGTTGTTTTAGGAACTTCTTCTTCGGCAATAAAAATCTGATTATATCCAGAGTATCCGTCTAACATACTTAGGTACTCATGGTCAGCTTCCGAATCTATGAGCATTTCTGCTACTGGCATAGGGTATTCATCTTTTGGGATAGCCGAGTTCAAGTCTCGAAAATCAATACATACCCTAAGTTTGCCATTTTTCTTAATTACAGGAACTACGTTTGCAATCCAATCGACATACCTGGCTATGCAGATGAATTTGCATTTCAGAAGTCTTTCGACCTCTTCTTTTATTTTCGACAGAACTTCTAGTGCGAAGCGTCTTGGAGCCTGCTTTACTAGCTTCTTTCCTTCCATTATTGGTAGCTTCAATTTGACCAAACTTCTGTTTAAACCAGGCATCTCGTCGTAGTCCCATGTGAAACAGTCTTTGAATTCTTGCAGCAACTGGACTATTTTGACTTTGAACTGAGGGTCCATCTTGGAGCATATGTAGGTTGGCCTTTTTTCTGGCCCAATCCTAAATCTATCTCTTCTAATGGATCATGTGCCACCATCTTCATATTAGTCGACACTGGATCTTTTTCGAACCCTAAAGGTTCGTCATCATAGATGGTGTCAAGCTTTTGATGCTGCCATTCACCTATCTGAACATTACTATAATCTTCTTCAACATCTCTTTGTGGACATTTTTTGTTGGAATTGTTTTGGTTGGCTTCGACAGCCATACACTTTACTTCGGCCTTAAGTGTCGCTTTAAGTTTATTTTCAGCTATGTAAGCCGTTATCCTTTCAAGAGTTGATGTTTCAGTCATTGTCATCGAATTCACTTCCCCAACCAGTTGGCTCTATATGGGAGGTCCCCCATATAAAATTCGAATCGTCGACCACTTACTTATCCCACTGAAAACCATACGTTGGATGGAGGTACATTGAGAAATAGGCATTATCAGTTGACTTGAGGTCGAAATCTGCCAGGATGCATGGGGGTATGTGAGCCAGATTCTTGTTGAAACTTAGACGGTTGATGTGGTTCACCTCCGACATGAAATAACTTTGATCCGCTTCAATATTCTCAACAATGCCATCATTTTGCCAAAGGGCAATACGTTGATGCATCGACGAAGGCATGACCCCTACACCGTGGATCCACTCTCTTCCAAGAAGCAAATTCAAGTGCCATTTCATTGAGTCGTCTGGCCTTTCAAAGAATGCATTTTGTTCTTCGACGCAACCATTGTTCATTATATAATAGCAAACAAGTCTATATGCCATTTGTTCCTCTTCCATACTGTTGTCTTTGTTTTCGACCTCCATAACCTTATCATAGTCTCTGGGAAGAACCGAAACTACGTTGCAGACAACGTCGAAAGACGCTTCAGAGTCAGATTAGAAATCATCAGTCATTTCGTCATCTTCCTGGACTTTGTCCTTGGACTCTTCTGGCTCGACTTTGCTGTTGTGACTGTTACTATTAGGTATCTCCTTCTTGTTGCTCACCACCTGGTTGTTGTTGCTGGACTTTGCTTCACTTCTTTTGACAACATCCTTTTCAAACGTGCCTTTTTCAACAGCTTCTTTCTCTTCTCTCTTTAGTCTCTGGAATCTCCTCCACTGGGATCTTGACATGGGGTTCTTACCCTTATAATTTTCTGAGGGGTAAGATCTTGGTTTATGCTTCTCAACTTCACTTTTTCTGTCACCGACAGGCCCCTATGAATGTCGAAGCTCCCCCATTTCTTTTGTCCTTGAGAATCTTTAATCGGCCAAACTACCCATTTATCATCAGCAACTTTGTTGGTTGACTTATAAGAGTTATAGTTTCTTCTTCCAACCCTCTGTTGGTGATGGTCACTTCTCCTTGGATCATACCTTGTTGTCCTGACAGCTGGGACTGTCCCCCAGTTCCCTCTTCTCTTAGAACTTTCGATCTCCTCCAGGTTACATACTGCTTTTTTGTCGAAGATGGCGCTGCAACGTGGGCACAACATAACTTTATCCTTCTTCCTTTGGCATTTATGGATGAATTCGATCAAGATTTCATCTTCTTTAGGGTAGGCCAGCCTTTGGTATTCCTATTGACGGAGTTCTTCATCCGTTTGTGCTATATTATTTTGGGATTCTTCCACCATGTTGATGATGGTCATTTGCCCATCAGCAATACTTAGTTTGCTCATTTTTTCAATAAGTCTTTCTTCAGTTTCACCCTTCCCTTTTGCCAGGTCGAATTATTTCAGTCCCCTATTGGGGTCCTCCATTGTCATGCGTAGGATTCCATACATAATTGGTTTCGCCAGGCCATCAGTAGTCTCTGCCTTATCTTTGGTATCACTTCATCAAACTCAGTGTTGACGCATTTGGAAGCATCACTCTTTTCCTCCTAGTCAGCTTCTTGGCCTTTAGTGGTTTTCTTTTCTACATTGACTCCTTCAATGACCTCCTTGGTGTTGACAGAATCTCCAACAATCTCTTGGTTTGTTGTAATAACGAGGCCTTCAGTAGCCTTCATGTTTCTTTCGACAGAATCTTCAATGACTTCATCATTATTTTCTTTACTAAAACCTTCAATGGTTTCAAACTTGCTACAGTTATTGAGGCCCTCAACAACCTTCTTGTTTCCTTCGACCGAATATTTAGAGATTTCATCATTGTTTGTAGGACCATAACCTTTAGTGGGTTTCAACCTTTCTTGGGTTGTTGAGGCCCTCAGTAGACTTCATGTTTCCTTCGATGGAATCTTCAGTGATTTCGTCATTGTTTGTGGGACCATCTGCAATCTCCACCATGTTGACGTTAGTGTCGAATCCTTTAGTGGCTTCCACCATCTCAAAATTGTCATCTGAAACTTCTTCTACTTCCACCATGTTAAGGATGGATGGCTCAGCATAAAGAGCTTCAACATTCTGCATGGGATTTGAGTCAATATTCATTTGTTGTTTTGACTTGTCACCAAACTTGAGCCTTCCGTCGCGGATAGAATTTTGTACGAGATCCCTGAAAAAGGAAACATTGAGATGGTTTATGACCCAAAAAGTTATGGTACTTACAAAAACCTCTCTTTTTCTGTTGTTCCACAGGAGGCACCTTAGCCTGGTGGTACTATCATTTGGCCATCTTTAACTAGTAAGTCGAAGATTTCATCACACTTGGTGACGTCGAATGTATAAGTTCTCTTAGGAAATTTCTCATTCTTTTCAGGCTCGACTGAATTCTTTTCGTTCGACGAAAACCAATCCTTTACATGAATATGGTGGACCTTGTTCTAATTCTGCTAGGTCAATTTCCTATTCGTTGAAAGTAATTGATTCAGTCACATTATTATCTTCATCTTGGTATACCCCTATATAGGCCACCCTTTCTTTCTTACTTTTATTTGCTTTGAATTTCTCAGCTTTTAATCTTTCGACTTGTCTCACCCTATCTGCTAATTGTGCCATATCTCTTAAATATTGAGTGTCTAATTCCTTTCTTATAGAATAATCTAGGCCCCCTGTGGCCATTTCGACTAACTCATGTTCGGGAACCTGAGTGAAACATCTTGCCTTTAACAACCTGAACCTATTTAGATAATCATCTATTGGTTCGGAGAATTTCCTTTTGACACTTGCTAACTCTTTTAGGCTTATCTTGGTTTTCTCCATATATAATTGTTCATGGAATAACCTTTCTAATTGAGTCCATGTATATACTGAACCTGCGGGCAAGGATGTAAACCAAGTGAATGCATTTTTAGTCAAAGAACTTGGAAAATATTTTGTTCTTAAATTCTCATTGTGGATTATCTCTCCCGCTTCGATCAGATAATGGGCCACGTGTTCAATGGTGGATTCACTAGTATCTCCTGAGAATTTGGTAAGCTTAGGAACTTTCCATCTTAGGGGTAGTTCTTGTTGCAGAATATATTCAGATAATGAGGAAATATAACTAGGCCTTTGAAATCCTATGTTCGCCTCATTTTGTGCCATTATCCTTTCGACCATGGCTGCTAAATTGTTTTCGGCAGGAAAGTTATTATACCGAAGTTACTGCACCACATCATCAGCGTCCTGGCCTCTCTGGACTAATATCCTCCTAGGCTCTTGTTGGACTGGGATTTCTACATGAGGCTGTTGGACTAATTCCTCTAGGTTTCTAAGGTTTGCCTGAGGAATTTCTAAAGGCCTTTGATTTATCGTGGGTTCCTCTTCGACAACCACCATATGTTTCTGAACTATTTGTTCTCCCTGTCGAGTTTGAGGGACACCGAAAAATTCAGCAATGCGCGTCATTTGCACTGCCAATATTTGGTTTGTTTGGGTGATGTTTTGTATTAAAGGATTAAACATTATTCCCATTTGTTGTGTCAACATTTGGACCATTTCATGATCGCTTTCGTCCATTTGTTGTCTAATTATTTGTGCAGAGTTATTTGTGATTGCTGGCGTATAGGTTTGAAATCCTGATGGAGGTTGATTCATTCTACCTATGTTTCCACCAGATCCTGACCCTTGTAATGGGGAAGACATGTTGACCATGAAGTCAGCATACAATGATGACACATTCAGCAAATTTTCCATCGTCGAAGTTGGCATTCCAAAAGGTTGCTCCCTATTATATGGAGGCATGATAAAACTTGTCGTAAACGGCCTATGAGTATTTCCTACGAAAGAAGGTGTCCCTATGGGCCTTTGGTGTCCCAAGGTAGAAAAATTAGGCACATTTTGAGATATTGAAAACGCTGGTGTAAACCCTGTTGTCGAAGGCACAACCTCTGATATAGAGATCGACCCTGAATTTCCCTCTGTCGAAGGGGTAGGGCTAAGCACTGGAATGTTTTCAATCGAATTATTTGGCGCACTCTCCATTCTTCTTACTCTTGTTCTTTTAGGTCTTTCTACGTCAGTAACGGCTAATTTACCGCTTCTTAGAATCATACAACGGAATGAAACCTTTTTGACTAAGAGTTGTTATATATTTATAAATTTGCACCAGGTCCCACTGGGCATGCCAATTTGTTCACTGTTGATTTTGGCGAACAATCGCTGGTTTCCAATTTTAATGAAATTAGTTTACTTGTAGGATCAACCATATAGATCCTATGAAAAATGTGCAATTTTGTCAAAAATATTCTAACTCTTAATAATTCTATGTTTTATTTTTATTCTTACTTCTATTGAGCTTTTTACGTATGATTCATTTGACTAAGTACGAAAGTAGAAGTCCTGGCGAAAACTTAAAGGAAATAAACTTTGGTAATGCATGAAGTAAATGGCGAAAAAACAAGTAAATGACTTGGCAATATAAAGGAAAGGTAGATAACTTTGAACTTTTATTAAACTTAGCAAAGTGAAATGGTGTTGCACACGTACATTTTCTAGAATAAACTCTTTTCTCACACACGGTTACTTTGAGTAATTGTAGGAATTTTTGTACAATATTTTCACACACACAATTCTGACAAGAATTACCCTATTTATACATAAATAAAATAACTGCCACTAACGGAAAAATCCTAAAACTATGGCATTTGGCCTTCGACATGTATTTTTTTACCAAATGATTCACGCGTCCTTTTTCCAAACGTATCAACTTTTGAAATTTGAATATCTTCTTCTGCGTCAAAATGACGCATCTCTTCAAATATGTCGAAATGTCGAAAACAACATTATTGCTGTCGAAATTTGCCTTCTTCATATTCTTCAACTTTCTTTCCTAGTCGAAGTACATCTATTTTGAGCTTCATCTTATGGCGTCGAAAATACCCATCTACACCATCATCCAAATAATCGATACTAGAAAGGATAATTCTGTCTATCTATATTATTACCCAAGTTATTTATGCAGTTTGTGAGGAAAATTAAGTTATGTTTCCTTAAAAAAATACGATTATTCGAACGGGGGGCTAAGTACGGTTATCATCTGAATACTCGGGACTGGGATGGATAATTAAGTCCTACTAATCTTTTTCATCCACTAAAAAATGAACTATATTTGATTATTTCATGTGTCTTGAACGAATGACAACTACTCCAACGGTAGGCTAAGTACGACCATCATCCAAATAATCGGGGATTAGAAAGAATAATTATGTCCAACTAATCCTTTTTCAATTGATTGTTTATTGTAAAAAAAACTTTTAAAGTGCTTAATTTGAAGAAAAAAACTTGATGTCAATCAAGTCTTTGATTTATTTTAAAAAGTTCGATTAGTTTTGACTTGATGGTGAGGAGTGATGAAAATAAGTTAATAAATAGAAAAAATGAATGAGATTAACGATTTTAATAATCAAAACTCAATCAATAAATTTATCAAATTAAAATAATAATGTTTAATTATATAATATAAAACTAAATGGAGTTTTTCAGTTTATTTTAATAAAAAAAATTAATCAAATTAATTAACTAAAAAATAATACACACACACACCACCACACACACGTGCAAGCAATAGAACAAGGGTTGTTGCTAAGAAGATCAAATGATTGGGCCTTAAGCCCGTGAATAAGACTAAAAGCAACAAAAGAGGGGGTGATATGAAGGAGGATTATACTTGTCATCCTCCCACTTGTATTTGGCACCTCCCCCATCCCTTTTCATAATGGCAGAAATGACCCTTAGAATTATTACAATAAATCTCCGGACGAAATTCTCAGTATGCATAAAAAAATTTCTGGTATTTTTTAAAATTCCCGGCAGTGTATTTGAAATTATCGGAATAACTATAATTTCAAATTCCCGGTATTTGAAAAAGATAATCAGAAATTTGAAATTTGCAGGTTGATACCGGGAATTTCACATACCTTGAAATTCGCGGTAGTTATATTTTTAGAGTTTTTTTTGGACGGTCACGATTTTGCTTACAGTTTTGTATGACTGTGATTGCACTGAAAATTTGTGTGGCCCAAAATTTATACAGGTTTATATAAATAGGGGTTAAGTCTTGTGGTTAAACACATATGGAAAAAATGCATCTTCCTGAATATTTGATTAAGGCGGAAGTTTACTTCAACAGAGCTTCTCGTCCTATAGAGTTCAAGCTCCCCAAAGGTACCACCTCTTTTGTCGTCCTGATAGAAAAGTTGAATGAATTATTGCCTGATGGTGACAATAGAAAGGTGAGAAAGATCGCGTTTCATGAAGATTGAGAGGATATAGATGGTAGGGTGAAATACCACCTTATTGAGTTGAGACCGACGAAGACTTCAAGGAAATATGGAGATCCTTTTGTCGTAGGCTAACAAAGGGTATGATTGAGTTTGATGTGAAGTTGTCAAGACCCGTTGACGACATAATGGAGATGTTGAAATGTCCTGAATCGTCTGGTGGTGTTTATATTTTTCTTATTTATTAATCATGTTGTAATGTTATATGTTTAAGTTGTTTAATTAAGATCAATGCAATATATGGAAGGTATCAAAATAATATAATGTTATGACGTAGATGTCTGGATAATATACATATAATACATATTATACATATAATACAAATAATATCTAAATAGGCCCCCACGGGCTATATGTGCTTCCCGAGATAATGCGATATAAACCTTCCCATCTAGGTTTACCAAACCCATGACCTCATCCATAATCACTGAAATCATTTGAAAGTGTTGTATGTCCTCGGGAAGATGTGATGGAAGAGGAGGAGTAGGAATGGGTGCATCATCAATAGGTCCTTGGTCACTAGAAGGTACATCCTCAGTTGGTGTTGAAGTGATAAGAGGATGTGATACAGTGAGGTACCACTCTAAGTAGCCATCCTCACACTGCATAAGATACTGAACAGATACAACTCGAGCTACGATAGCATGACCGGAGATGAGGAAATGACTCTAAAACCACCAATCAATATCGACATAGGGTTTATCATGAACTTCTGGTGGTATAATGTGAATGTATCGGTACTGACGTAGACATCTCTCAGGCAGGTGTCTGGAAAGTAAAGTCTCCCATCGCATATATCCTGAATATAACGACGACTCCTCGAATTCACGATGTACTCTATGAGCATCTTAGGGTGTCCATTTCACGTCCTCAACGGTTAGCATATCCATCCGCCTCATGTACTCAGCTAAGCCACTGGTGTGTGACTGCCTCGCCTTCCACCTCTTCGTTTGTGGGTCACCTTTCGCACATGGCAGGACCCTCATATCACATATGCTCGGGAAATACTCATAGATCCAACACTGAGATCACAACAAATAATAAATTAGAAATAATAATATTTGTAAAATTTAAATATGAAAGCAATAACATGTAATAAAATATACATGCAACAAACTAAGGTACCCAACAAGCTGTTTGGTGCCAAATTAGGTCACCACCCCAAGCGTAGAATACAGTTGGGTCAGCGCTGCACACCCCCATGCCCATTTCTGCACTTCGAGATCGCTGAAGAGACACATATATTTGGCATCTACATATATACCAGGCTTGTACGCAAAGAGAGTACATGCTACTACATGCATCATATATTCCCTAGCGACAACCTGATATCTACCAACTACTACAAGTTCACCATAAGTCTTACGAAGCCATTGCATGTGTAGGTGATCACCTTTGGTGTCATAGAACTCCTTCAACACCTCTGCCTTAGTCAAACTCAAATCATGCATAACCATCTAACAAGTCGTGGCCACACTAAGATGAGGAGTCATCCAAAATCTGCCGCCAATAGGGAGATTGTACAAGGCGGTGACATCATCCAAAGTCATTATCATCTCTCCGAATAGAAAATGAAATGATGATGTATCCTTGTACAAAATATCTCAATGAAGAATCTAAGAAATGGATCATCCAACATGGTTAATGAGAAGTGGTTGAAATGTGTCGCTCCCCGGATTTCCATCCTGGTACAAACGCGAAAGTGGCGCGGAAAAGGTAGAGTCGCCAGCCAGGCATTTTTATCCCGAAGGAACGGGAATGGTAATGCTGCACAAACCGAAGAAAAGAAAAGGAAGGACACAGGTCCTGCGAACCAAAGAATCTGGGTTCGGGAGTCGGTTACGACCTGGGAAGGTATTAGCACCCAGATCGTCCGCCGTACCCGACGGGATCCACGCTTGCAAATAAAACTGTTTCGAAGGGTGAAGGAATGAAAGCTGCTGCAAAGAAAATGAACTAGCACTGGAAAAGAAACGAAAAGGGAACTGAAAAAAGAACTAAAAAGGAAAAATGTAGGTGTAACACGGTGGGAAAATTGACTTTAGTTAAATGTTGCGGATAGCAAGAGTCGCCACCAACTTTTATTTTATCCAAAGGAAAGGGCATAAAAGAACAGGAAAGACCTTAAAGATTTTTGGGTTCGGGGGGTAGGTTATGTAAAGGGAAGGTGTTAGCACCCTTTACATCCATGGTTATCCATGGGCTCTTAGTTACTTAGCTCACTTTAAAATGTTTTTGAGAAGTGTAGTGTGTGATTAGAAATTTTCTTAAGTACTTTATAATGATCCATGTACGAATATATATAAAGACTTTGTTTTGAAAATTTGTTTGAAAATGTGAAGTGTTTTTGAAATGTTTTGAAAAGGTGAGCAAGTACATAAGAGGAACCTACCCTAATTTGAATCTTTACTGTTCTTAAATGTCCTTTAAATGGTAAGACTATCCCTATTATTAAGGAATAGGTAGTCATTACCTTGGATGTTATGAGGGACAAGTGAAGGGACATCTGTGATTAGGCAACTGTAAGGTGTATTAGCAATTTCGAAGGGACTTATCATCTTTTATTCGGAAGGGACAAGATCATTTACGAAGGCAACCATGAAGGGACTTGATCTTATAATTCTTTAAAGGGACTAGATGATATTAAATAAGATAAGGGACTTTGCTTTATACACCTTACTTGACCTTTTATTTAGGCAACATGAGAGGTAATCCTTAAGAAGTGAGATGGCGATCCAGGATCGACTTACGTGTGTGCGTGTTCATGTTCATAATATTTATCTTATAATTAGTGATCTAAATTCAATTTTAAACACAAACAAGTTTTCACGCCCTATTTTACTAACCATGGCAATTTAAATAAATAATAAAAATTCTACAACTATTACATAATTTACACAATTACATTATAATAACATAATTTAAATAAATAAGCATATAATAAATAAATAAATAAAAAGGTTAGTAATAATAAATAAAATAAATATAAAAGAGGTTAGTATAATAATATAATATAGAAAACAAATTAAAAGTTCAAAAATAAATAATCATTTTTTAAGAATTTTAAGAAAAGAAATAAATAATAATAATTATATACTAATAAATATGATTAATAGTTTAATAAATTAGTTATATATACATATTAGAAATATTTATTAATTATAATTAAACAAAATATAATAAAAATAAGAAATTAAAATCATAAAAGAAAATTAGGGTTTTGAATTGTTTTAGAAAAATAAATTAGGGTTTATAAATATAATTAGGGTTTTAAGTACAAACAATATTTTAATTTGATACCTAATTCTAATTTGATTATTTAAACAACTATACACATAATTTAATTCAAATAAATAACAAATTATTTTTTTAGAAGTTTTTTTAGAATATATAAACATTTACATATTAATTTAAATTTATGAAAATAAAGTTTTAATTAGAAAACATTTTTTTTAAGAATTAATTTGAATAAATAATAATTATAGAAATTAATAAAACAAATAAACCTATAAAAAAAGAAAGAAAAGCAAAAAAAAACAGGACCTGGGATTTGAACCCAGGTCATTTACCTGAAAACACAAGAGAATCACCACTGGGCCAGCCTGCGCGTTGTGACAACATCCTCATTCCACTTTGTTTTGTTGTTACCCTGGAAAAACAAAAAAAATTGAACAAAAAAAATGCCCTGAGGCTGGTTTCGAACCAGGCTCCTTTGCAAACCAAGCAAGACGTCTCACCACCAGGCCAACCCGCGCGCTGTGATATACAGATGGAACACATATATTATAAAAACAAACAAAATTTTGAATTCTGAGAATTCGCGCCAAGGTCCTTCTTCTACCTCTGGACCTATGAAATTTGCTGCGAAAATTTCTAGGCATTTACCGGCGAATTTACCTGCGCATAAATTTTACAGAAAAACCTAGCTTTTTGAAACACCATTACAATCGTAAAATTTCACCCAATTAAGTATGGCATTATGATCCTCATGTCATAACCAATTCATTAGAGGTATTAGAATTCATTTATATTTGTCCAATCAAAAAACCCTAAACGGCCATACAAACCCTAGCAATGAATTCAATCTATGAAATCATCTATGAGCATCAACAAACATTAATACATAATCAAAATGCATTATAAATACATGAATTCAATGAATCGAAAAAAAAATAAATCAAGGGCAAGGATGCTTCGGATTATGCATATGAGTATGGATTAGATGCGGTTAAGAGGTGGTTTCGACTCAATGAAACTCAAGGAACCTTTTTGTGTCCTTAGAATTCCTTAAAACCTCTTGTAAGGATGAAACCGAAAATTGGTTTTGGATGGTTTTTGTGAAGTTTGAAAGTGGTATTGGAGGCTGCAAAAATCCTCCCTTATGATTGTGATGTGTTCATGTATATGTAGTGGATGTAATTAGGTCAGAAAAGTTGGGCCTTATTCATGGATTTGAAGTTGCTTGATATCAAAGAAATCTCATCACCATAATTGTCCAAAAATCCAATATTCTCTTGCTCTTTTTGTCTTACACGAATTTGGACAATATATAATCATGTTAAATGGCTTTGATGATTTTCTAGAAGAAGAATCATATTTAAATATTGATTTTTTGATTTTATTTTGATTTAATATGTATTTTAATGAATAAAATTCAAATAAATATTAAATAAAATAAAGAAAAAATCAGAAATTGCATGGGTTGGGTCGTGCTTGGTGTTTTTGTAAAGATGGGATGGCAGTTTGGTGGGCTCATTTAGCAAAAATTGGATTTAAAGCTTTATTTGCTTCATAAGTTTCCCTAAAATTTCCCAACTTTGCAAGGGCACAAATCCTTCAATTTTAATGCTATGAGGGTGTTATTGGACATTTTGGAAAGCTTAAAGAGTCCTCTAACCAACCTCTTTGGTCTCATGTCCATATATTTTACCATTCTCAAGTTATGCTCTTTTGAAGTTGTTGACTTTTTGTTGACTTTTAAAAGGACCTATAATGTCTCAACTCATACCTTCCAAATGAAGCATTTTTGGGCTTGGCTTGTGAGACACAAAGTTGTAGAGAATTCAATTTCCTTCAAAATGATATTTGGATGTAAATTTTTTGATGAAGCATGTGAAAGTTATGGCTGGTCAAAGTTCAGTTGACTTTTCCTATGAAAACCCTAATTTAGAAACTCCTGATTCTTGATGATCTGAAATATCCTTGTTGAATCATGATCAAACCTTGATCAAATGGTGAATTTTACTTCATATACTTGATGTTGGCAAAAAATCATGAAGTTTGACTTTGGTTTGACCACAATTGACCTCAGTTTGACTTTTTAACTGCTTATACTGATTTTAACCTATCTGATCATCTGACTGAGCAAATCTTTTGGGAAAGTCTTGAAACTTGACATGGGGATTCTTAAACACATATAAGATGCTATGAATCTCACTTGAAGTCTTGGAAGTCCATTTAGCCTGATTAAAGTCAAAACCCTAGTTTAGGATGCATTGCTTAGGAGGATGCATTGTCTGAGGGAATTGTCAAATCTTCTGACTGATTGTGAACTTTGTGAACCTTGTGAACCTCATGAAATGTCTTGTGAACCTTGTGAGCCTCTTGGGACACAATGTATTGTCTTGTGGAGGGCAAATTTTAGGGTGCAACAGCTGTCCCTGTTCAATTTTCTGAAACCTGAGGGGTTAGATAGGTATATGTGTCAGTCGTGACCTGGAAGGTTGAAGGGGATTGAACACAAAAGCCCAAAAATTTGCACTCACCAGTGCATAAAATAACAGTGATGATTAATTGTATATGCTTGAGTGGGCTTGAGGATGCCACTTGGAAGAATTGGAGATGGGCTTAGAGATGCCATCTGGAGTATCAGAATGTGATGATGTCTGTATGTTGATACTGGATATCAGTACTAGGTCTTTGTATAAGCCGTCTCTGAATCATTTATGCAACATGATTTGAGTTGTTGAATGGACCAGTAGAAATAAATCTTGTGATGATTATCTCTTCCGGAAGTATTTTGGATTAGGGAATGGATCTTTGTACAGACCGTTTGCCTACTCTCCAAGGTCAAAAGAACGTCAGGATTTGTTCCTCTAAAAATTATCTTGAACCAGGGAATGGATCTTTTTACAGACCGTTTACCTGCTATTCAAGGGCCAAAAGAACATCAGGATTTGTTCTTCTGAATAATGTCTTGAACCAGGGAATGGATCTTTTTACAGACCGTTTGCCTGCTATTCAAGGGCCAAAAGAACGTCAGGATTTGTTCTTCTGAATAATGTCTTGAACCAGGGAATGGATCTTTTTACAGACCGTTTGCCTGCTATTCAAGGGCCAAAAGAACGTCAGGATTTGTTCTTCTGAAAAATATCTTGAACCAGGGAATGGATATTTTTACAGAACGTTTGCCTGCTATTCAAGGGCCAAAAGAACGTCAGGATTTGTTCTTCTGAATAATGTCTTGAACCAGGGAATGGATCTTTTTACAGACCGTTTGCCTGCTATTCAAGGGCCAAAAGAATGTCAGGATTTGTTCTTCTGAATAATGTCTTGAACCAGGGAATAGATCTTTTTACAGACCGTTTTCCTGCTATTCAAGGACATCTTGAGCAAATGTATGGATCATTTTTGACCTGTTGTAAGTTGTTGATATTGTTTTACCTGCATATAACCATCCTGAAAGGAGAATGTTAGTTTATGCAATATGTATGCATACATAGTATGATGCACCTAAGTAAGAGTATTATGCATTTATGGTATGTATGCTATGGTATGAAGTAAATGATGTATGTATGAATTATGCAGCCTGAAGCATCTGGATATCTTCGTATAACAACTGCTGGCCATGGAAATAAACCCCGATTCGTTGTTGGAGAATATGAGAAACTCGTTCCCGTCTCGTTTGATAATATAATATTCATAACTTCCCGTCTTCGTTTGATAGTATAGTGTTCATAACCTCCCGTCTTCGTTCGTCGTACCTTCATTGAAGGAATAAGTTCCCGACTATCCGTCTGAGGATAAAAGAGATGGATATAAATTCAAAGGGAGATGTAACTCGAAGTATTTATGATGATAGATTTGCCCTACTGGGGGATTTGTAGCTGTCTTGTGTGGATGAACTGGCGAAGCTTCGTTGAATTCCTTCCCTCGTTCGTCCTTAGTAAATACTATTACTGCATTTTTATGCATTTCTGGTAAACATCAATCATATTAAGCATTTTATGCATTTCTGGTAAACATCAATCATATTCAAAAGCATACATACATTCAAACACAACCAATGGACGTTTCGCTTATGTAAATAGGGTAAAAGTAAATATGGATTCAAAGATGAAATTTTATTTATATCACAAAGTGACCTATACATAGGCAAGTTTGTACAAGGAGACAGAAATCCTAGTAAGAGGAATTCGTCGTAAATTTTTTTTACAAAACAAAGAAAATCAGCTACGTGGGAAATAATCCTATTGAGTTTCAATTCTACTATTGCCATTATCTTCAAGTATCTCATTTTCTGTTGTCGAGACGGAAATGTTTAGATTGATCTTTATCTGTTAGAGTCTGAACTAAGTAGCACAACTGGTTGGAGTTTACATGGGTGATCCAAATGAGACATAGTCATACTCTTTAATCCCTAACTTTTGTCTGGATTGCCCTTTCAGGTTTTCAATCCACCGGGATACCCTTTTTTGCCCAAGCCGCCTTTTCAGGTTTTCGACTTGCCGGGTATACATTTTTTTTATATATATCCCTAATTTTTGCCCGAAACCCTTTTGGTTCGCCGGGATGCCCTTATTTTTGCCTAGGCCAGTTAACCTAGCAGGTCTCTTTTTATGCGTAGTATTTTTTAACTATGTCTGCATTTACAGGCTGTGGAAAGTATTCACCATCCATAGTAGTAAGCATCATGGCACCTCCCGAGAATACTCTTTTGACCACAAATGGACCTTCATAAGTAGGAGTCCACTTGCCCCTAGGATCACCTTGTGGTAGTATGATACGCTTGATTACCAAATCACCAGCCTGATATACCTTTGGCTTAACCTTCTTATTAAAAGCCTTGATCATCCGTTTCTGGTACATCTGACCATGACACACAGCTGCTAACCTTTTCTCATCAATCAAATTTATCTGGTCAAGTCGAGTCTGAATCCACTCATCTTCATCCAAGCCTGCATCCTTCATGATTCTTAAGGAAGGGATCTGAACTTCAATGGGCAGAACTGCTTCCATACCATAGACTAAGGAGAATGGGGTTGCCCCTGTTGAAGTGCGTATTGTAGTACGATAACCATGAAGAGAAAATGGTAACATCTCGTGCGAATCCTTATAAGTAACAGTCATCTTCTGTAGAATCTTCTTAATGTTCTTGTTAGCAGCTTCTACTGCCCCATTCATCTTCGGACGATACGGAGAAGAGTTGTGATGCTTAATCTTGAACTGCGTGCAGAGATCAGTAATCATAGTGTTGTTCAGATTAGAGCCATTGTCTGTGATAATCCTTTCAGGGATGTCATACCTACATATGAGATTATTCTTAATGAATCGAGCCACCACATTCTTGGTAACAGATGCAAATGAAGCTGCCTCCACCCACTTTGTAAAGTAATCAATAGCAACCAGGATGAAACGATGCCCATTAGAAGCAATAGGCTTGATCTCACCAATCATATCAATGCCCCACATGGCAAAAGGCCAAGGAGAAGTCAACACATTCAATGGTGATGGAGGTATATGTACTTTATCAGCATAGATTTGACACTTGTGACATGTTCTGGAATGTTGATAGCAGTCAGCTTCCATAGTAGACCAATAGTAACCTGCTCTCAATATCTTCTTTGCCATAGTATGACCACTAGAATGAGTGCCAAAGATCCCATCATGCATGTCTTCCATAATCTCTGTGGCTTTCTTCTTATCCACACAACGAAGCAAAGTTGAATCATGATTGCGCTTGTACAAAATTCCATTACTCAAAAAGAACTTAGCAGAAAACCTTCTCAGAAACTTCTTATCTTTGACAGATGCCCCTTCAGGGAACTCCTGAGCTTCAAGATATCTTTTCACTTCATAGAACCAAGGCTTCTCCTCTGCTTCTTCAGTGTCAATCTCATTGCAGTATGCAGGCTTTTCAAATCTATCAATAGTAATCTTGGGAGCTTCATCATCCCAGCTAATCTCAAACATGGATGCCATGGTGGCTAATGCATCTGCCAACTGATTTTCTCTTCGTGGAATATGTCCAAAGGTAATCTCTTTAAAGTATGGGATCAAAGATAACACATGCTCTCTGTAGGGAATGAGATTATCATGTTTGGTATCCCAATCTCCTTTAATCTGACTTACTACCAGGGCTGAATCTCCATATACATCTAGGAACTGAATCTTCATATCAATGGCAGCTTTGATACCCAGGATACATGCCTCATACTCAGCCATGTTATTGCTACAATAGAAATAAAGTCTGGCAGTAATCGGGGTATGAAAGCCTTCAGGGGAAATGATCACAACACCAACACCATTACCAAGTGCATTAGAAGCTCCATCAAAAACCATAGTCCATCGGGATCCTTGTTCAGGTCCGTCATGTTGTCCAGGTTCTTTGGTAATAATCATAATGTCTTCATCGGGGAACTCAAAACTCATTGACTGATAATCATCCACTGCTTGATGAGCCAAATGATCAGCTACAACACTTCCTTTAATGGCCTTCTGAGTAGTATATTGTATATCATATTCTGTCAAGATCATTTGCCATCTTGCTATTCGTCCGAAGAGAGCAGGTTTCTCAAATATGTACTAAATTGGATCCATCTTTGAAATCAATAAGGTAGTATGAGTCAACATATACTGTCTTAGTCGGCGAGCAGCCCATGCCAAAGCGCAACAAGTTTTCTTGAGCAGTGACTATCTTGTTTCACAGTCGGTAAACTTTTCTCAAACAGATAACAAACACAAACGAGTGTTGGGGAATGCATACGAGCAGCAGCCAATATCAAACACAAACGAGTGTTGGGAAGTGCAGACGAGCAACAACAATTATCAAACACCGACGAGTGTTGGGAAATGCAGATGAGCAACAACAATTACAGCCATGGGCAACTGCTGGGGAAAGCAAACGAGCAATACCAAAATGATAACACACACAAGTGTTGAGAAATGCAGACGAGCAACAATAAAATACGAACACATACGAGTGTTGGAGAATACTTCCATGATGGATGTATCTCAACCATGGAACTCTGTGGGGACATGACAATCTTCCAACATGACTGGGGAGATGCTTCCTCAAATATCCTTTGTTTGTGAAAAGATTTTTGACAGTTAAACTCTGTGGGGAATGGGCCTCCCATTGCCTGCTGGGCATACTCCACTGGGGGAAGAATAGTCTACTTGTGGATCTCACTTGCCATGACCTAGCTGGGGGAAATTCTGTTTGGGAGAATGTGACGCCATCCTGCAACCTGCAACAAAAGAAAACACATATGTGCCCCGGGGACTTGCATGGTATGATCTGTTCATCCATCGTCCCCCGACACTCAAAGAGGATTTCAAATGTTTCCTTGCATTGTCATTTTCTTTCAAATTATCACCATGTTTTAAATGCAATGTTGTTTTTTGCCAAAAATTCAGGACATTTTTGCAAACAAAAGATAAACACAACACAACTTTTTGACTGAATATTCTTTCATTGAAAGTCCTCCGAATAGGCAAAGTTTTTTACATCAGGAAGCAACCACCTGGAAAGAGGTAGCTACCATAAAAATGAGAAAATAAACTATCCTAATGGCAATGGGCACGACATCCCAATGAGTTTCCTTCTTGCTATGACCAACATGTCTTCAAAACTCTCCATTCTTGCCTTTGCTTTCTGAGAAGATGAGGGGACTGATTCCTATCCTTATAATATTGTCAAGCTGTACGAAACGATGATTTGGTTCAGATTACTTGGATCATAGTTGTTCGCTTATTCCCTTTTTTTGCGTGGATCGCCCTTTCGGGTTTTCAATCCACCGGGATACCCTTTTTTGCCTGAGCTGTCCGATGTGGCTTTTCAACTCAGCGGGTGTACATTTTTATTTATTTATTTTCCCTAAATTTTGCCCAAGCTTTTTATTCTTTTTTTAGCTCGCCGGGATGCCCTTTTCTTGCCTGGACTTTAATTCTGTTTTTTGTGTCCAGCGGGTCTTTTTATGCGAAGTATTTTTTAACTGCGTCCGAGTTAACAGGGGATTGGAAATCTTCTCCATCCATAGTGGTGAGCATCAGTGCTCCACCTGAGAAAACTTTCTTCACTATGAATGGTCCTTCGTAGTTTGGGGTCCACTTGCCCCTGTGATCTGAACCTGGAGGAATGATCCTCTTGAGCACAAGCTCTCCTACTTGATACTCCCGAGTATGTACTCGTTGATCGAATGCTCGCTTCATTCTCCTCTGATAAAGCTGACCATGACAGATAGCCGCTAATCTCTTTTCCTCAATTAGACATAGTTGATTGTATCGAGCGCGTACCCACTCAGCCTCATCAAGCTTCACATCCATCATCACACGCAATGAAGGAATCTCTACTTCATCAGGAAAGACTGCCTCCGTTCCATATACCAATGAGAAGGGAGTTGCCCCAGTTGACGTCCTGACTGACGTTCGGTACCCATGCAACGCGAATGGTAACATCTCATGCCATTCTTTGTAAGTGACAACCATCTTTTGCACAATCTTCTTGATATTCTTATTTCCCGCCTCTACCGCACCATTCATCTTTGGTCAGTAAGGAGAAGAATTGTGATTCTGAATCTGAAAGTCCCGACACAACTCTGCCATCATCTTGTTGTTCAAGTTAGAACCATTGTCAGTAATGATTCTTTCGGGCACTCCGTATCTGCAAATGATGTCTCTTTTCAAAAACCTGGCTACCACTTGACGAGTGACATTGGCATAAGATGCTTCTTCAGCCCACTTAGTGAAGTAATCAATCGCAACCAGGATAAAGCGATGACCATTTGAAGCAGTAGGCTCTATTTTTCTGATCATATTAATGCCCCACATAGAAAAGGGCCAAGGAGATGACACGACGTTGAGCGGGCTAGGAGGAACATGCACCTTGTCTGCATAAATCTGGCACTTGTGGCACTTACGGGCGTATGAGCAACAGTCTGCATCCATTGTCATCCAGTAATACCCCGATCTCAATAACTTCTTAGCCATAGCATTCCCTCCTGCATGAGTACCGAAAGATCCCTCGTGGACTTCCTGCATTAACAGGCTTGCTTCGTGTCTATCCACGCATCTGAGCAAAACCATGTCAAAGTTCCTCTTATACAAAACCCCATCTGTATTCAAGAAGAAGCTGGCAGCAAGTCGTCTTAAGGTCTTCTTGTCGTTGGATGATTCCCCAACTGGGTATTCTTGCTTTTCCAGGAAGAGCTTGATATTAAAGTACTAAGGTTTCTCATCAGACACTGCGTCTACAGAGAAAGCATGAGCTGGTGCGTCGAGCCTGGAAATGTCAAATCTGGGCACATAGTTCCAACACAAGACTTTGATGGAAGAAGAAAGAGTAGCCAATGCATCGGCAAATTGATTCTCATCACGTGGTATGTACTGCAGCTTAACTGTTCTGAAGAACGTCAACAGTTTTCTGGCATAATCCCTATAAGGAATTAAGTGTTCTTGATGCGTATACCACTTGCCAGTAATCTGATTGATAACGAGGGCTGAATCTCCGAATATATCGAGGGTCTTAATCCAAAGATTAATAGCCTCCTCTATTCCCATTATGCATGCCTCGTATTCCGCTTCATTGTTGGTGCAGCCAAAAGTAATTCTGGCAGCGAAGGGAAAGTGAACACCTTCATTGGCTGATAGTCATCTTCAAGAGGTTGCTGTGCAAGGTAATCTGACAATACACTCCCCTTGATGGCTTTCTGAGAAGTATATTATATGTCATACTCTGTTAAATTCATTTGCCACCTAGTAACCCTTCCGGTTAACGCTGGTTTCTCAAAGATATACTTGACATGATCCATTTTTGAAATTAGCAGTGTGGTATGGGTCAACATATACTGTCTCAGTCGGCGAGCAGCCCATACCAAAGCGCAACAAGTTTTCTCGAGCAGTGAGTAACGGGATTCACAGTCGGTAAACTTTTTGCTAAGGTAATAAATAGCTTACTCTTTTCGACCAGACTCGTCATGTTGGCCTAAAACACACCCCATTGACCCATCTAGCACAGTCAAGTACATGATAAGCGGTCGTCCTGGAACTGGAGGCATTAGAATCGGAGGTGTCTGCAAATATTCTATTATCTTTTCAAAGGCTCTTTGACAGTCCTCATTCCACCTGACCGTTTGCTCTTTTCTTAGCAATTTGAATATTGGTTCACACGTGGCAGTTAGATGAGATATGAACCGTGAAATGTAGTTCAACCTCCCTAAAAACCCGCGCACTTCTTTTTCTGTTTTCGGTGCAGGCATATCTTGTATTGCTTTTACTTTTGCAGGATCCACCTCGATTCCTTTCTGGCTAACAATGAAACCCAGCAATTTTCCGGAACGCACTCCGAAATGGAACTTGTTTGGATTCAACCTCAGCTTATACTTTATCAGTCTATCAAACAGCTTCTTGAGATTGACCAAATGCTCCTCTTCGTCTCGGGACTTGGCAATCATATCGTCCACATAGCATTCAATCTCCTTGTGTATCATGTCGTGGAACAATGTGACCATAGCCCGCTGATACGTTGCCCCGGCGTTCTTCAAACCAAAGGGCATCACCTTGTAGCAGAATGTACCCCACGGGGTAATGAACGTTGTTTTCTCTATGTCTTCCGGTGCCATCTTAATCTGATTATATCCGGAGAAGCCATCCATGAAGGAAAATACCGAGAATTGAGCAGTGTTATCTACCAGCACATCAATGTGTGGTAACGGAAAGTCATCTTTTGGGCTTGCTCTGTTTAGGTCCCTGTAATCAACGCACATCCGAACTTTGCTGTCCTTCTTTGGTACAGGCACAATGTTAGCTACCCAAGGTGGGTAACTAGTTATGGCGAGGAATCCGGCATCCCATTGCTTCTGAACTTCCTCCTTGATCTTCATCGCCATGTTAGGACGAGTTCTTCTCAGCTTCTGTTTCACAGGAGGACAGTCTTCTCTCAATGGTAGCTTATGCACAACAATGTCGGTATCCAACCCTGGCATATCTTGATACGACCAGGCGAAGATATCCACATACTCACGCAGCATACTAATCAATTATTTCTTTACTTCTGCCTGTAGACTGGCCCCAATCTTTATCTCTTTCTTCACATCTTCAGTCCCAATGTTGATGATCTCTATTTCTTCCTGATGAGGCTGAATGACCCTTTCCTCTTGTTTCAACAACCTGACCAATTCTTCGGGGAGTTCACAGTCTTCCTCAACCCCTTCATCAGCTTGGTAAATAGGGTTGTCAAAGTCATGTGTGGTCATAGCAGGAACGTTATCACTAGAATCCGGATGATCAACACTGCACAGATGATGAGCTTATTTCAGAATCTATTTATTTTTCAAAAGAGACGCAAACACAAACAAAAAGGAAAAACACATTTCCATTTTTATTTTTATTTTTGTGAAAAATTTAAAACGAAAGAAAGAGAACACAATTTGTCTGAAAATGTCCTTTATTTCATGGTAAAATAAATGCATTCAAAGCATGGTGGCCCTACAAATGGACCCTTGCACCTTGGGCAGAGTGCAGGATTGACAAGGCATCATGATAAGAAAAGGAAACAAATAAATTACTCTGATTTCCAGGTAACTTGGACGATGTCTTCAGCAGACCAGTTCTTGAGCTCCTCTCCGGGTGCACATGGATGAATCCAGTTGTTCCAATTGCCATCACTGTCTCCATTTTCGCTTGTAGCACATATATGGTTGCGGTCGAGCATCCCAGCGCTTGTGAAAGGAATAGCTTTACCACTTGGAGGCCAGTTAGACCCACCAGGCTGATAACCAAGCCCAAACTTGTCATCCTTCTTCTCTAATTCCAGCAACTTGCCCAAGCCCGGGGCGCTTCCCGACTGAACCACTTCCTTATCCTGCTTGTAGGAGTGAATGGAGGTCCCCTCTTTCTCATTGTTCCTCTCCACCGGAGCCAAAATGCTAACATTAACTGCTTCGAAGGCCTGACACAACGTTTCATGGATCTTTCCGTCTATCTCCACATATTTGAAAGTTGATAGGTGGCTCACAAAGATATCTTCCTCTCCGCACACAGTAATTACTTGGCCATCAACCACGTAATTTAGCTTTTGATGCAAAGTGGAAGTTACAGCTCCAGCAGCGTGAATCCAAGGACGTCCCAGCAAGCAACTATACGCAGGCTGAATGTCCATGACGTAGAATGTGCTCTTGAATACTTGAGACCCTATTTTCACAGGTAACTCAACTTCTTCGAACACAGACCTTCTGGACCCGTCAAAAGCTTTAACTATCAAATCACTGGGTCTCAAGAAGATTCCATCGACATTCAGCTTCATTAAGGCTTTCTTCAGGAGTACATTAAGAGAAGAGCCTGTGTCGACCAGGACATGAGACAAAACAACACCCTTACACTCCATAGTAATATGCAGTGCTTTGTTATGGTTACGACCCTCTGAAGTAAGGTCTCTATCTGTGAAGCCCAATCCGTGGCTTGCATTCACACTACCCACTACAGCTTCCAGTTGATTAACAGTTATCTCTTGAGGAATGTATGCCATCTGCAACACTTTCAGCAAGGCTTCTCTATGTGCCGGAGAACACATCAGCAAAGACATCATTGATATTTTGGACGGCGTCTGGTTCAATTGTTCAACTACCTTGTAGTCACTCTTCTTTATTATTCGCATAAATTCCTCCACTTCTTTCTCAAAGGTACCCTATCCAGCAACAGGAATTGTCGTTTCTTCAGTCGCTGTTTGCTTTCCTTTAGCCTTTGCCGCAGCCTCAGCCTCAGGATCTCCTCTTAGAACTGGGGGAGCAAAAAGACGACCACTTCTCGTAAATCCTCCAACCCCTCCGACATTCACTATAGTCGGGTGAATAGCTACTAACTTACTCTCGACCTTCTGTCCCTCTACGTACACATCTGAGCCGTAATGCCATGGAATGGCTTTATCATCAATATAAGGAACAGGCCCCGATACAGTAATAGTAACAGGACTGACTTCAGGAGCATAAATAGTCACAGGTTCTCTTCTAGCAGGCACCTCAGCTGGATCATAGTAGATGGTTATAGTGGACACACGATCACCTTCATTATCAACTTTATCAAACCGCAATGACCCTTCATCAATCAGATTCTGCAACCCCACCTTCAGGTCTTCACAACCGTTCACTGAATTCAAACACTTTTCACAATCAGAATTGCATCCCGGAAACACTTGTCCTTTTAACAGCCTCTCATTCACTACCAACAGTAGAGTCTTCACTTCTTCTATGTTCAGAATCAAACTTAACTTCTCACCTCCGTCAACAACATTTATTCTAGCCCCTCCATGATTTGGAATAGGGTTTGAAGTAACATTAGGCGGTGGTGCGAAATTAATCGCCTTGGAGTCGATCAAATCTTGAACTTTATGATGTAGCACCCTGCACTTCTCAGTCGAGTGCCCGGGTGCCCCTGAATGGAAAGCGCATCTAGCATTGGCATCGTACCCCACTGGAAGCTCTCCAGGTGGTGGTGGTGCTAGTGTTCTCAGTTGTATCAAGTTCAGGTCTAGCAATCTCTGCAGCAATGCAGTGTATGTCATGGGAATTGCTTCAAGTACCCTATTAGTCGGACGAGCTTGCCTCGGCTGATAAGGTCTTTGTTGATAATTGTTTCATTGTGGTTGTTGTTGTTGCTGCTATTGTTGAGGTTGTACCTGCTGCACAGGACTGGAAGGGATAGTGACAACTGTCACTTGCTCATATGATCTTCTATATCCTCGGCCCCGTCCTCGGCCATATACAACATTGGTTTCACCTTCCCTTCTTCTCGGGGGTCCGTTGAAAGCTTTTCTTACGCCACTCGAGCTGTTCGCACTGGTATCCTGAATCTTTCCCATCTTTAACAAAATCTCGACCCTCTCTCCAACTATTACTATATCATTGAACTTGGTGGCCGAACAGGACGCCAACCTTTCGATAAACACCCCTTGCAATGTTCCCATGAACATATCAGCCATCTCATTCTCTAACAATGGTGATTGTACTCTGGCAGCGAGCTGACGCCACCTTTGAGCATACTCCTTAAACCCCTCCTTAGCAGTTTGAGACATGTTTTGCAGTTGAGTGCGATTTGGAGCCATGTCCAAATTGTACTGGTATTGCTTCACGAACGCCTCTGCCAAGTCCTTCTAGCTCTTAATGTTGACCCTACTTAGCTTCATATACCATTCCAAGGAAGCCCCAACCAGGCTGTCCTGGAAATAGTACATCCATAGCTTCTCATTGTCAATGTGGGCAGCAATTCTTCCTACAAAGGACTGGAGGTGAGTCTTTGGATACGCTGTGCCGTTGTACTTCTCGAAAGTCGGGACCTTGAACTTGTAAGGGATTCTAACCCCTAGAACCAAACCCAAGTCAGTAATGTCGAACCCCAAGGAGCTCTGAGATTGAATAGCCCTGATCTGTTCAGCCATCTCTTGAAATTTCCTGTTCATTTCAGCCCCTAGGCCTTCCGTTTCGTCCAACAAAGTAAACTGTTCGTCTTGACCGTCCATCTGTACATTGTTCAGTCCATCATTGATAATGGTAACCCCTGGCTGTGCCACAGGGATCTCAACTTGACGGGCTGTAACACGGTGGGAGAACTGACTTTAGTTATGTTGCGGATAGCAAGAGTCGCCACCGACTTTTATTTTATCCAAAGGAAAGTCATAAAAGAACAGGAAAGACCTTTGAAAAGATTTTTGGGTCCGGGGGGTAGGTTATGTAAAGGGAAGGTGTTAGCACCCTTTACATCCATGGTTATCCATGGGCTCTTAGTTACTTAGCTCACTTTGAATTGTTTTTTTGAAAATGTGTAGTGTGTGAATAGAAAATTTTCATATGAGTTAATAATGATCCATGTACGGATGCGTAAAAACTTGTGTTTGAAAATTTGTTTGAAATTTGTTAAGTGTTTGAAAAATTTTGAATGGAGTGAGCAAGCAACTAGGAGGTACCTACCCTAAAATTTAAGTCTTTTATGTTCTTTATCCTTTAGGTGGTAAGACTATCCCTATTATTAAGGAATAGGTAGTCATTACCTTGGATGTAAGGGACGTGTGAGGGACATATGTTTATGAAGGCAACTGTGGGGTGTATTAAGCATTTAGGAGGGACTATCATTATTATTCGAAAAGGGACTTGATCTTTAAAGGCAACCATTAGGGACTTGATGATTTTTCTTTTAAGGGACTTGCTTTATACACCCCACTTGACCTTTGTGAATAGGCAACAATAAGAGGTAACCTTAGAAAGTGAGATGGCGATTAGAAATCGTCTTACGTGTGTGAGTGTTCAATTTTATTTATCTTATAATTAAAGTGATCTAAATTTTATTTTAAATAGAATACATGTTTGCACTCCCTAAATTACTAACCATAGCATAAAAATTAAATAAATTAAATATTACAAAATTTACACCAAGGAGCAATTACATAATAATTATAATGAGCAATTAAAATAAATAGCAAAAAAAATAAATATATAAGCAAAATATAAATAAATAAGTAAAAATAAATAAGCAATAATAAATATAATAGGGGTTAGTAATAATAAAAAAAATAGATAAAGTTAGTGAAATAATAATAATGGATTAGTAACAAAATAAAATAGCAAATAAGAATTAGACATTATTAAGAAAATATAAACAATTTAATTATAAAACTTAAAATTATACGCAACTTATTAATTCTAAACATAAAAATTATAATTATAATATTAGCATAAATTTAATTATTTTTAAACATATATATATATATATATATATATATATATATATATATATATATATATATATTAAAAGAATAAAAATTTAGATTATAGACAATTCATAATTACATAAAGAAAAGTTTGATTATATTTATATTTATTAAAATTAATTATACTAAATAAATATGTACAAAAATTAGAAAATAAAATTAGGTTTTTAATAGTTATTTAGAAAATAAATTAGGGTTTTTTACAAGATTAGGGTTTTGCTTAGAAAAATATTTAAGGGTTTATATAATGTACAAAATTAATAAATAACATATATATATATATATTGCAATTTAATTACATAAATAAAGAAAATAATTTAAATGGAAAAAAAATAAAAGTTTAGAATTTTAGAAAGCATAAATGTTTTTATGTGTTATTTAAATATATATGCATAATTTATTTTTTAATTGATAAATAAGAAAACAATTTAAGCCAATTAATTAAATAAAATAAAAAAGAAAAATGGTAAAAAGAAACTTACCTTGGCTGGGTTTGAACCCAGGACATCATGCTTGCAAACACCAAAACGTACCACCAGGCCAGCCATGCTTTGGTGATAGAGGAATAGATCAATTTTGTTTTGTGCCTTGTCTTGAAAAATCACAGAAAATTATAAAAAACCAAAAGGCCTGGGGGAGGATTGAACCCAGGACCTTTGAAGCTAACAAACGCGCGCATGACCACCTGGCTGGAAGAGCCCATCTGATAACCAAACAACTACAAATAATAATATATTAAGACTGCAGTTTAAATGAAAAAATGTCAAAAAATTGGCTGGAGGCAGGATTCGATCCCAGGTTTATTGACAACATGCATGCGCGTCTTACCACCAGGACAAGCGTGTGCTTGTGAAACATAATCAGAAAGAATTCATAAAATATTTAAACTACAATTTGAATTTCTCTGCGCGCCAACTGCTTCTTCTTCAACCTATTTCCTGCGAATTTTCCTTCTCTTTTTCCTGCGAATATTGATGCGTGTTCTTCATCCCTGCGAATCACAAACTTCATCCAAACAACAAGATTTCACAAAATTGATTGTACCATTGAATTGCTACTGAGTTTTGCAACTGTCCTATGTTTTTAGAATCCATTTATCATTATGGAATCATGAAACCCTAAAGGGGGCCGTGAACCCTAATCATGGTGGATTCTCATACCTGCACGAAAAATCTAATTGAATAGCCCAGAATCGTTCTAAGGTCTATCATAAACATCATCAAACAATCAACAACAAGTCATACACAGTAAATCAATGGAATCGAAAAGTCACATTCAAGAACAAGGTTTGGCTCGGGTTATGCAATTTATGAGGCTTTTGATGCAAATGTTGATTGATTCATGATCAGTGATGTCCCATAATCATGTCCATGTCCTCAAAATACCTTGTAAAGCTCTGGAAATCCGAAACCGAATGTGAGCTTTTGGATGATTTTTTGACTTTGTGAACTTACCTTTAGGGCAGAAAAATTCGTGTCCTTGTGATTGCAATGAGTTATCTACTTATAGGTGATTGAATTTAGGTCATAACATTGAAGGGTTGTGTGGAAATTTTGATTCAAAAAGATTCACAATGATCACGCTTTAAAATCCAAATATTTATGCATTAAGGCTTGCTATTTTGGGACCAATCTTGTGATTTCATTCCTTTTCAATTCCAATCAACATTGAAGACATTCTAGAAACCAAATCTCCATCAAATATCATATTTTCATATTTTATTTTCATTTAAAATGATTTTTAATGAATTAAATCAAAATAAATAAAAATAAAATAATAAAAATTCTGATTTTTAATGGTTTGGGTCGTGCATGATGTTGTTGTATGGATTGGGTCATAATTTGGCAAGCCCATTTGGAAAGAATTGGTTTTAGACCTCCATTTTCATCATAAACCAACTAAAAATTTCCAACTTTGCAAGGGCACATATCCTTCAATTTTAAAGCTATGAGGGTGTTCTTGGACATTTTGTAAAGCTTGAAGAGTCCTCTAAAAGACCCCACTGGTTTCATGTCCATATCATTTACCAATCTCAAGTTATGCCCTTTTGAAGTTGTTGACTTTTTGTTGACTTTTGAAATGACCTATAATGTCTTAGCTCATACCTTCCAAATGAAGCATTTTTGGGCTTGGCTTGTGAGACACAAAGTTGTAGAGAATTCAATTTCCTTCAAAATGAGCTTAGAGTGGAGACTTGGTGATGAAGTATGTGAAAGTTATGGCTGGTCAAAGTTCAGTTGACTTTTACTGAGGAAACCCTAATTTAGAAACTCCTGATTCTTGATGATCTGGAATCTCCTTGATGAATCATGATCAACCCTTGATCAAATGATGAATTTTACTTCATATAATTGATGTTGGCAAAAAATCATGAAGTTTGACTTAGGTTTGACCACAGTTGACCTCAGTTTGACTTTTTAACTGCATTGACTGTTTTTGACTTATCTGATCATCTGACTGAGCAAACTTCTGAGAAAAGTCTTGAAACTTGTCATGGGGGTTCTTACACACATATAAGATGTTATGAAGCTCACTTGAAGTCTTGGAAGTTCATTTAGCCTGATTAAAGTCAAAACCCTAGTTTTGGATGCACTGCCTAGGAGGTGCATTGTCTGAGGGAATTGTCAACTCTTCTGACCAATTGTGAACCTTGTGAACCTTGTGAACCATCATAAAATGTCTTGTGAACCTCATGGGAGGAATTGTGAAGCTTGTGAACCTTGTGAACCTCATAAAGTGACTTTGTAGACTTCATGAACCTCATGAAAGGTTATGTAAACATTGAGAAACTTGTGAACCTTGTGAACCATCATAAAATGTCTTGTGAACCTCATGGGAGGCATTGTGAAGCTTGTGAACCTTGTGAACCTCATAAAGTGACTTTGTAGACTTCATGAACCTCATGAAAGGTTATGTAAACATTGAGAAACTTGTGAATCTTGTGAACCTTCATAAAGTAACTTGTAGACTTCATGAACCTCATGAAAGGTCTTGTAAATGTTGAGAAACTTGTGAACCTTGTGAACCTTCATAAAGTAACTTGTAGACTTCATGAACCTCATGAAAGGTATTGAAAGCATTGTGAATCTTGTGAACCTTGTGAACCTTCTTAGCACACAAATTCTTGTATTGTGAGGGCAAATTTTGGGGTGCAACAGCTGCCCCTGTTCAATTTTCTGAAACCTGAGGGGTTAGATTGGTATGTTTGCCAGTCGTGACCTGGAAGGTTGAAGGGGATTGAACACAAAAGCCCAAAAATTTGCACTCACCAGTGCATAGCATGATATTGATGTTTGGTTGTATATGCTTGAGTGGGCTTAAAGATGCCACTTGGAAGAATTGGAGATGGGCTTAGAGATGCCATCTAAAGAACTGGATGTGATGATAGCTTTGTGTTGATACTGGATCTCAGTACTAGGTCTTCGTATAGGCCGTCTCTGAATCGTTTATAATTTGAATTTGTTGAATAGACCAGTAGAAATAAATCTTCGTGACGATTATCTCTTCTGGAAATATCTTGGATTAGGGAATAGATCTTTTTACAGACCGTTTGCCTACTCTCCAAGGTCAAAAGAACGTCAGGATTTGTTCTTCTGGGTCAAAAGAACGTCAAGATTTGTTCTTCTGAAAAAGTATCTTGAACAAGAGGCCAAAAGAGCGTCAGGATTTGCTCTTAAGGGTCAAAAGAACGTCAGGATTTGTTCTTCTGAAAAAGTATCTTGAACAAGGGGCCAAAAGAGCGTCAGGGTTTGCTCTTAAGGGTCAAAAGAACGTCAGGATTTGTTCTTCTGAAAAAGTATCTTGAACAAGAGGCCAAAAGAGCGTCAGGATTTGCTCTTAAGGGTCAAAAGAACGTCAGGATTTGTTCTTCTGAAAAAGTATCTTGAACAAGGGGCCAAAAGAGCGTCAGGATTTGCTCTTAAGGGTCAAAAGAACGTCAGGATTTGTTCTTCTGAAAGATGTCTTGAACCAGGGAATGGATCTTTTTACAGACCGTTTGCCTGCTATTCGAGGACATCTTGAGTAGTGTATGGATCATTTCTGACCTGTTGTAAATTGTTGATGCTGTTTTATCTGCATGTAACTATCCTGCAAGGAGAATGTTAGTTTATGTTATATGTATGCATGTATAGTATGATGCCCCTAAGTAAATGTATTATGTATTTATGGATATGTATGTTATGATATGATGTAAATGATGTATGTATGATATGATGCTGCCTGAAGCGTCTGGATATCTTCGTATAACAACTGCTGGCCAGGGAAAATAAATCCTGATTCGTTGTTGAAGAATATGAGGAACTCGTTCCAGTCTTGTTTGGTAATATATTATACATAACCTTCCGTATGCTGGGGATAACAAGGTATATATAACCTCCCGTCTGCTGGGGATAACAAGGTATATATAACCTCCCGTCTGCTGGGGATAACAAGGTATATATAACCTCCCGTCTGCGTTCGTCGTACCCTTATTGGAAAGTAAATTCCCGTATATCCGTATGAGGATAAAAGAGATGGATATAAATTCCAGGGGAGATGAGATTTTATGAAGATGGATTCGTCCTACTGAGGGTTTTGTAGTTTTCTTGTAAAGATAAATCGGCGAAGCTTTGTTGAAATCCTTCCCTCGTTTGTCCTTAGTAAATACTATTACTGCATTTTCATGCATTTCTGGTAAACATCAATCATATTAAGCATACATGCATTTCTTGTAAACATCAATCATATTCAAAAGCATACATACATTCAAACACAACCAATGGACGTTTCGCTTATGTAAATAGGGTAAAAGTAAATCTGGATTCAAAAGATGGAATTTATTTATATCAAAAAGTGACCCATACACGGGTAAGTTTGTGCAAGGAGACATAAACCCTAGTAAGAGGATTTTGTCATAAAGTTTTTACAAAACAGAGAAAATCAGCTATGTGGGAAACAATCCTATTGAGTTTCAATTCTACTATTGCCATTATCTTCAAGTATCTCATCTTCTGCTGTTGGGACGGAAACGATTGGATTGAGCTTTATCTGTTCGAGTTTGAGTAAGTAGTACAACTGGTTGCAGTTTCATGGGTGATCCAAACGAGACATAGTCATACGCTTTAATCCCTAACTTTTGCCTGGATTGCCCTTTCAGGTTTTCAATCCACTGGGATACCCTTTTTTGCCCAAGCCGCCTTTTCAGGTTTTCGACTTGCCGGGTGTACATCTTTTTATATATATCCCTAATTTTTGCCCGAACCCTTTTGGTTCGCCGGGATGCCCTTATTTTTGCCTAGGCCTGTCAACCTAGCGGGTCTCTTTTTATGCGTAGTATTTTTTAACTATGTCTGCGTTTACAGGCTGTGGAAAGTCTTCACCATCCATTGTAGTGAGTATCATGGCACCTCCTGAGAACACTGTCTTGACTACAAATGGTCCTTCATATGTTGGAGTCCACTTGCCCCTAGGATCACCCTGTGGTAATATGATACGCTTGATTACCAAGTCACCAGCCTGATATACCTTTGGCTTAACCTTCTTGTTAAAAGCTTTGATCATTCGTTTCTGGTACATCTGGCCATGACAATCTGCTTCTAGTCTCTTCTCATCAATCAAATTTAACTGGTCCAGTCGAGTCTGAATCCACTCATCTTCATCCAAGCCTGCATCCTTCATAATTATTAAGGAGGGAATCTGAACTTCAATGGGCAGAACTGCTTCCATACCATAGACTAAGGAGAATGGGGTTGCCCCTGTTGAAGTACGTATTGTAGTACGATAACCATGAAGAGCAAACGGTAACATCTCATGCCAATCCTTGTAAGTAACAGTCATCTTCTGTACAATCTTCTTAATGTTCTTATTAGCAGCTTCAACTGCCCCATTCATCTTTGGACGATACGGAGAAGAGTTGTGATGCTTAATCTTGAACTGCGTGCAGAGATCAGTAATCATAGTGTTGTTCAGATTAGAGCCATTGTCAGTGATAATCCTTTCAGGGATGCCATACCTACATATGAGATTATTCTTAATGAATCGAGCCACCACATTCTTAGTAACAGATGCAAATGAAGCTGCCTCCACCCACTTCGTGAAGTAATCAATAGCAACCAGGATGAAACGATGCCCATTAGAAGCAGTAGGCTTGATCTCACCAATCATATCAATGCCCCACATGGCAAAGGGCCAAGGAGCAGTCAAAACATTCAATGGTGATGGAGGTACATGGACTTTATCAGCATAGATTTGACATTTATGACACGTTCTGGAGTGTTGATAGCAATCAGCTTCCATGGTAGACCAATAGTAACCTGCTCTCAATATCTTCTTTGCCATGGTATGACCACTAGAATGAGTGCCAAAGATCCCATCATGCATGTCTTCCATAATCTCAATGCGCTTGTACAAAATGCCATTACTCAAAAAGAACTTAGCAGAAAACCTTCTCAGAAACTTCCTATCTTTGACAGATGCCCCTTCAGGGAATTCCTGAGTTTCAAGATATCTTTTTACTTCATAGAACCAAGGTTTATCCTCTGCTCCTTCAGTGTCAATCTCATTGCAGTATGCAGGCTTTTCAAATCTATCAATAGTAATCTTGGGAGCTTCATCATCCCAGCTGATCTCAAACATGGATGCCATGGTGGCCAAGGCATCTGCCAACTGATTCTCTCTTCGTGGAATATGTCCAAATGTAATCTCTTTGAAATGTGGGATTAGAGACAACACATGCTCTCTGTAAGGAATGAGGTTATCATGCTTGGTATCCCAATCTCCTTTAATCTGACTAACTACCAGAGCTGAATCTCCATACACGTCAAGGAACTGAATCTTCATATCAATAGCAGCTTTAATACCCAGGATACATGCCTCATACTCAGCCATGTTATTGGTACAATAGAAACAAAGTCTGGCAGTAATCGGGGTATGACAACCTTCAGGGGAACTAATCACAACACCAACACCATTACCAAGTGCATTAGAGGCACCATCAAAAACCATAGTCCATCGGGATCCTTGTTCAGGTCCGTCATATTGTCCAGGTTCTTTGGTAATAATCATAATGTCTTCATCAGGGAACTCAAAACTCATTGACTGATAATCATCCACTGCTTGATGAGCCAAATGATCTGCCACAACACTTCCCTTAATGGCCTTCTGAGTAGTGTATTGTATGTCATATTCTGTCAAGATCATTTGCCATCTTGCAATTCTTCCGGAGAGAGCAGGTTTCTCAAATATGTACTTGATTGGATCCATCTTTGAAATCAACAAGGTAGTATGGGTCAACATATACTGTCTTAGTCGGCGAGCAGCCCATGCCAAAGCGCAGCAAGTTTTCTCGAGCAGTGAGTATCTTGTTTCACAGTCGGTAAACTTTTTGCTAAGGTAGTATATTGCCTGCTCTTTTCGACCAGACTCGTCATGTTGCCCCAACACACACCCTATTGAGTTGTCTAACACTGTTAAGTACATAATCAAGGGTCTTCCATCAACTGGTGGCATCAAAATTGGTGGTTCCAGCAGATATCTCTTGATTTCATCAAAGGCAGTCTGGCACTCATCATTCCATTCCATCACCTGATCTTTCTTTAACAACTTGAAGATTGGCTCACAAATGGCAGTTAATTGGGAAATAAATCTTGCAATGTAGTTCAATCGTCCCAAGAAACCTCTAACCTCCTTCTCAGTACGGGGAGCTGGCATTTCTCGTATAGCTTTCACTTTTGCTGGATCTACTTCAATACCTTTTCCACTGACAATGAAACCCAGGAGTTTACCAGATCTAACTCCAAAAGTACACTTGTTTGGGTTCAACCTCAACTTGTATTTCTTCAACCTCTCAAACAACTTGTGCAGATGATCAAGATGTTGTTCTTCATTCTGAGACCTGGCTATCATATCATCCACATATACCTCTATCTCGTGATGTATCATATCATGAAACAAAGCCACCATATCACGTTGATATGTTGCCCCTGCATTCTTTAAACCAAATGGCATCACCTTATAACAAAAAGTGCCCCACTGTGTAACAAATGTTGTCTTCTCCATATCTTCAGGAGCCATCTTGATTTGATTGTAACCAGAGAAACCATCCATGAAAGAGAATACCTTATGTTGAGCAGTGTTGTCTACCAGAACATCAATATGGGGAAGTGGAAAGTCATCTTTGGGGCTAGCCTTGTTCAAATCTCTGTAGTCTACACACATACGCACCTTACCATCTTTCTTGGGAACCGGTACCACATTTGCAACCCACTGAGGATAAGAAGTCACAGCTAAGAACCCTGCATCAAACTGTTTCATTACCTCTGCTTTGATCTTTTCTGACATCTCAGGACGCATACGACGAACCTTCTGCTTCTTTGGGCGACAATCTTCTTTTACTGGTAAACGATGAACCACAATGTTTGTATCTAACCCTGGCATATCTTCATAAGACCAAGAAAAGATCTCCACATAGTCACGTAACATCTGAATCAACCTGTTCTTGACACTGTCCTCTAAATTAGCCCCTATCTTGACCTCTTTCCTGTTTTCTTCAGTTCCCAGATTCACAACTTCGACTGTCTCTTCATGTGGTTGTATAGCTTTCTCTTCTTGTTGTAACAACCTAGCAAGCTCTACAGGTACTTCACAATCGTCCTCATTTCCGTCTTCAGTTTGATAGATCGGATTCTCGAAATTATAATTGGCAATAGTAGAACTGTTATCAACAGGATCCAGAGTGGATGAGGATCTGCATTTTAGTGATGTGGGTGTGTGTAAGAACACATAGCTGATAAAACAAAAATAAAAGAAAAGAAAGACAAGGAACACAATATTTACGAAAACGAAACGTCCACTGATTTTATTGAATGAAGTATGCAAATGAAATGACAGCCCGTAACAAGCACACCATTGTGCCCCGGGTAAGGCACATGGCTTGAAAGTTTTATTGTTCAAGAAATTACAAATTTAAAATATAACAACACAGTAATAGTATTTACTCCTGACTAAAGGAGATAGGGATAACATCTTCAGCTTTCCAATTATTGAGTCCAGCACCCACAGTAGGAAAAATCCAAGCATCCAGGTTGTAGTCTTCATCATAGTCTCCCACAGCATTGATCTGATCTTTCATAACCCCTTGATTGGTGATACGAACAGCACGAGCACGACGAACAGCCTTCTGGGACTCTGCAGTGAAACCCAAACCAAACTTGTCAGACTTGTATGGGATATCAGGAAGCTGACCCCAAATAGTACAACCACCTTCATCCACCACAGCTCTAGCATCATTGAGGGAGGCCATTGCCATTGTTGGAGGTTTTCTGGTGACCACGGGAACTTTCTTTGCAACAGGAGGAGCTACATAATCATTAACAACCCAAGGAACCACTTCAAACGTCTGACACAGAGTCTCAATGTATTCACCTTCCATTTCCAGATACTTGAAAGTATTCACATGGCTGATAAAGTATTCTTCTTCTCCATAGACAGTAACAACCTTTCCATCCACCGGATATCTCAACTTTTGGTGCAATGTAGAGGTTACAGCACCTGCTCCATGGATCCAGGGACGACCAAGCAGACAAGAGTACGAAGGACGAATATCCATCACAAAAAACGTATCAGTAAACACCTGGGAACCAAATTTGATTGGAATATCAATTTCTCCATGTACTACTCTTCTAGAACCATCAAAAGCCTTCACCACAATGTTACTGGGCTTCAGCACAGCATCTTCAGGACTCAGCTTGTTCAGGACTTCCTTAGGCAACACATTCAAAGAGGAACCATTGTCTATCAGCACATGTGACAGGGTAGTGCCCCTGCATTCAATTGAAATATGCAAGGCCCTGTTATGATCCCTCTTGGCAGGGGTCAAATCAGCATCAGAAAATCCTAACCCGTTGTCATAGGTCAGGTGGGCAACACAGTTCTCAAATTGGTCAACAGAAATTGCACTGGGTACATGAGCAGTCTTCAGAAACTTGATCAAGGACTTGGCATGAGCCTCAGAACATAACAACAAGGATAGCATAGAAATCTTTGAGGGAGTATGCCCTAACTGATCAACAACGTCATAATCACTCTTGCGAATGATTTTCAATACTTCTTCCATCTGCTTAGAAAGGTCATCATCAGCTGGCACATCAGTAGATACAGGCTCAATAACAGGACCCTTGCCCCTAGCATCAGTGGTGGAAGTAGCAGCAGGAGTAACTGCATTCTTGGAAGCAACTGAAGGAGAGAAAACTCTTCCACTACGAGTGATCTTGCTAGATCCAACAATATTGTCAATATCAACAGGCACATCAGCTAAAGGCTCCTGCTTAACACCATGGATGTAAACATCAGACCCATAGTGCCAAGGCACAGCTTTGTCAGACGTATATGGGATAGGACCAGGAGTAGTAATGACCACAGGAGCTACTCTGGCTTCAGCAACAACTTTCACGGGACCTTCAGCAGTAATTTTGATTGGACCCTGATGAGTGATTTTAATGGGACCCATTGAAGTGATTCTTATTGGTACTTTGTCAACCATGTCAACCTCTTCAGTCTTCTTATCCTGCGTAATATGATCTACCATACTCTCCACAGAAGACGGTCTTCTTTCAAACACTATAGTATACTTATCCATGATACGCTGAATTCCATCTTTCAATCTGAAGCACTTCTCTGGATTATACTCACAATAAACACAATCTTCACGACAACCCGGAAAGAACCCAGCTTGTACCAACTTCTTTCTGATGACAGACAAGGGTGTGGTCAATTCTGCAACTGAATGGATATGTAAATCTTCATCAATGGCATTGACAGTCTTCTCGTGGTTTGGCATTGGAGCAGTAATCACATTGGGAGTACCCGGAGGATCAAACTCAATTTCTCCAGCATCAATCATATCTTGAATTTTATTCTTCAAGATCCAGCAATTATTAGTATCATGTCCCTAACAGTTTGAATGATATGCACATCGTGCATTGGGATTGTACCTGGGAGAGGTAACATTAGGATTCTGAGGAGCCTCTTTCAAAGTAATAAGTTCAGCTTTCAACAAGTGTTGCAATGCCTGAGCCATTGACATGTTGATCTTCGTGAACTGCCTTCTAGCCCTCTGTTGGTTGCCCTGTGGCTGCTCTGTTGTTGCAGGAGTTGGATTTGAAATATGAACTGCACTAACAGACTGATGCCTTCTGTTACGATCAGGCTGACCATAAACAACATTGGATTCTTTCTTCCCAGTGGGAGGTTTCTTTGCAGCACCTGATGAGGAAGTACCCACTTGGATCTTACCATTCTTTATACCATTTTCTACTCGCTCTCCTATCATGATCAACTCAGTGAAGCCAGATGATGAGCTTCCAATGAGATGACTGTAGAACGGGCCATTCAGCGTGCACATGAACATATCAACCAGCTCCCTGTCAGTCAAAGGGGGTTGAACTCTTCCAGCTAAATCTCTCCACTTCTGAGCATACTCTTTAAAACTTTCTTTGGCACCCATAGACATGCTCTGAAGCTGCATGCGAGTGGGGGCTAAGTCAGCATTGTATTGGTACTTCTTATAGAAAGCTTCAGCAAGATCATTCCAGTCTCTGATGTTGACACTCTCCAACTGATAATACCACTCCAACTGAGCTCCATATAAGCTCTCTTGAAAGAAATGGATCCACAACTTCTTATCAGCAGTGTGGGGTTGAATTCTTCTGACATAGGACCTCAGATGCAGCTTGGGACAAGAGACCCCATCATAGACAACAAATGTAGGAACCTTGAAACCAATGGGTATGACTACCATCCTATCCACCAGCATCTTGAATTTGTCTTCATTAGGCTCATGGTAGTAATTAGCCTCAGAATCAGAGTCCCCCATAGTGTTGTGGAGACTGCCTCCCTCTTTTTCAGATTCCTCAGATTCATAGTCCTCAGCTGGTTCTTTGGTCTTGACAAGACCTTTGAACCTTCTTCCCATGTTGATCAAACCAGCAGACCTTCTAGTCTTCTTAGTCTTCTTGGCCAGCAGTGCCTTCAATTCATCCTGCCCCTTGGACAGGTTCAATATCAGCTCTTGAAATTGTGCATTTTGTGCCTGGAGATCCTTAACTGATTGTTCAAGAGCCATTGCTGAAATAAACAGCGAGAAGATGAGAAACCTGTGCACAATTATAAACCTGTGATGCAATGAAATGATATGTGAATGTATATGCAATGTTTTCAAGGACCGCAGGATTTAAATTTGCTTAAACAAACAAGAAGGTAAACTTTTATTAGTAATAAATTTGTTTTGCCTTTTAGGCTTACAAAAAATGAAATGAAATAAGTACAAAAGATGGGGTTTTAAGTCTCCCATGGACGTTTCCTCTTTATGTTGAGGTATGAGTTGAGGTTCCGTTCTTCATGAAGTTGCTTTGTTATTTCTAGGACTCTTTCTTGGCTTGCTTTGTAATGAGCCTCGAAAGTATCCCTTTGCTCCTTCAGTTGGATCCATGATCTCTGCAAGTCTTCCATATCAGTAGGCATGTCTGGGTGAAGGATGGTATATGCTGTGTCTCCTTCAGCAACAGGTTCCATGGTAACTGGTAGGACGGCAGGATATGGCATCATGAGAGTCTGAGCACGAGACCGTACCCATCTGAGATAAGCCTCCATAGGAATAGTGTACTTAGGCTCCAGTGTCTTGCTGTCAACCCTGTTTACTTTTCCCCATGCTCGTATGAATCTCTGACGGTAACCCTGGTGATCGTTATCGTAATCAAACACAATGCCCTGAATCAACATGTCATGTGGACCATCACTCCGGGCGTAACCAAACTGTCGTAAAGCTAGAGAGGGATTGTAGGTGATGCCTCCTCTTATGCCTAGAAGTGGCACATTAGGAAACTCCCCACAACGATCAATGATAGTGATATTCTCCATAGTGTTGCACCCCAAAATTTGCCCTCACAATACAAGACTTTGTGTTCTAAGAAGGTTCACAAGGTTCACAAGATTCACAATGCTTTCAATACCTTTCTTGAAGTTCATGAAGTCTACAAGTCACTTCCTGAAGGTTCACAAGGTTCACAAGATTCACAATGATTACAAAGCTTTCCTGAGGTTCATGAGGTCTACAAAGCCACTTCATGAGGCTCACAAGGTTCACAAGCTTCACAATACCTCCCATGAGGTTCACAAGACATTTTATGATGGTTCACAAGGTTCACAAAGTTCACAATTGGTCAAAGAAGTTGACAATTCCCTCAGACAATGCACCTCCTAAGCAGTGCATCCAAAACTAGGGTTTTGACTTTAATCAGGCTAAATGGACTTCCAATACCTCAAGTAAGTTTCATAATATCTTATATGTGTATAAGAACCCCCATGACAAGTTTCAAGACTTTTCTCAAAAGTTTGCTCAGTCAGATGATCAGATAAGTCAAAATCAGTCAATGTAGTTAAAAAGTCAAACTGAGGTCAACTGTGGTCAAACCAAAGTCAAACTTCATGATTTTTTGCCAACATCAAGTATATGAAGTAAAATTCATCATTTGATCAAGGGTTGATCATGATTCACCAAGGAGATTCCAGATCATCAATAATCAGGAGTTTCTAAATTAGGGTTTCCTCAGTAAAAGTCAACTGAACTTTTACCAGACATAACTTTCACATACTTCATCACCAAGTCTCCATACAAAGCTCATTTTTAAGGAAATTGAATTCTCTACAACTTTGATGTTGAAAGTTAAGCCCAAAAATGCTTCATTTGAAAGATATGAGCTAAGACATTATAGGTCATTTCAAAAGTCAACAAAAAGTCAACAACTTCAAAAGGGCATAACTTGAGATTGGTAAATGATATGGACCTGAAACCAATGGGGTTGTTTGGAGGACTCTTCAAGCTTTCCAAAAAGTCCAATAACACCCTCATACCTTTAAAATTGAGGGAGATGTGCCTTTGCAAAGTTGGGAAAAATTGTGATGGTTTATGATGAAAATGAGGGCCTAAAAGCAATTTTCTCCAAATGGGCTGGCCAAATTATGACCCAACCCATACAATAACATCATGCACGAAATTTCCATAATATTTTCATAATTTTTATTTTATTTAATTAATTTATTATGATTTTTTATACTTAAAATCATTTTAAATTTAAATAAAATATTAAAAATGAAGATTTATTTTTGTGATTGATTCTAGAAAGTCTTAATTGGTGATTAGAATCAAAGAAGAAGGAAATCATGTGAATAATACAAAAATAGCAAGTCTTCATAAGCCAATATTTGAAATTCAAAGCACCATCTTTTTCAATCTTTTTAAATCAATTCTTCCACAAAATCAATCAAATTTTTGACCTAGAATCATTCACCTATATATGCTGATCACAAACCTAATCTTCATTCACGAGTTGACTGCCTCTAGAGTAAGTTCCAAGTTTTCAAATTCACCAAAAAAAACTCATATTCGGTTTTCAATTTGCAGGGTTTTTAAAGGTAAAATAAGGATGTAGCAAGCTTCCTTGGACTCCACTGAAACATTATCATTACTCATATGCATCCTATGTGCACCATAATGCCCTACCCGAAGTCATTTTATGCTTGAAATTTTTCTTTTCGATTCCATTAATGTGTTGTTTTTCAATGACTTTTGCCCACATAATCGTGTTTGTTGATGATCATAGATGGAATCTGGACAGTTTGGTGAAGTTTCATAGCCTGAAGCATGATTCACCATTTTTAGGGTTTATAGCTTCAATTAGGGTTTTGTAATCCAGCCCTTATAAATGGATTCTAAGAACGTGGAATGATTGAAAATTTCGTTAGGAACTTAATAACATAATTAATTTCATGAAACCTTGCTGTTTTATCCATGTTTATGTTTCGTAGGTTTTGCTGGGCTTTGTATTTCGCAGGAAAACTTGCATCTAATTTCGCAGCAAAGTTTGTAGGTCTCAAGGAAGAAGAAGATCAGTTCCCGCGCGCTGTTTTAATTCAAATTATTTGTAATATATTTTATTGGTTGGTTGCTGTTTAAAGACACACAAACGCTTGTGTCCCAGTGGTAGGAGGGACGCGCGTATGACCTGAGGCCATGAGTTCGAATCCAGCATCCAGTAATTCTTTTTGATGCGTTTTTCGTTTAATTTGTAGTTTGAATATATTATGTTATGTTGTCACTACCTTATCAGGTGGGCTCTTCCAGCCGGGTGGTGATGCGCGTGTTTGAATGTCTAAAGGTCCTGGGATCAAATCCCACCCCAGGCCTTTTGCTTCTTTATTTTTCTGAATTTTTCAAGATCAAGCACAAAACCAACTGTTCTCTTCTTTCTTTCATCCGCGCACGTGGTGGCCTGGTGGAAGGTGTTGTTGACTGGTAACTAGAGCATCCTGGGATCAAATCCCAGCCAGGTAAGTCTTGTATTTTTTTTATCATTTTATTTTGTTTTGTTTAATTGTTGTTTAATATTAATCTATAATTAAGTAATTTCATGATAGTTTGTAATATTCTCTAAAATTCTAAAAAAAAGTATTTTCTCTTCAAATTTTTTTTATCTCTTTTATGTAATAAAATTATAATATAGGTATATATAGTTTTGTATATTATATCATAAATTCTAAGCATATTTTCTAACAAAACCCTAAAAATATTTTTTCTAACAAAATCCTAATTTATTTTTCTAAATGCCTATTAAAAAAACCAAATTGTTTATTTTCTAATTTTGTGATGTAGTTATTATTATACATGTTATAATTTATTTGTAAATATATTTATAATCCAAATTATTTTTAATGTTTAGAAACAATTTAATTTATAATAATTGTATTTTTGTATATGGTTTAAAATAATTTATAAATATAATAATTAATAGAATTAAATTTTATAAATATGATTAATATTGTAAATATGATATTTAAAACCTATTTTCTTCTTATAATGTGTAAATGTTTTTTTTAAAAAAATAAATGTTAATATATGTTTAAAAAGAATTAAATTTGTAATAACTAAAATTTATAATTACATTATGTTTAAATTTTTATTAAGATCCAATTTTTGTGTTTATAATATTTAATTCTATTTTATTTAATTATTGTTATTAACCATATTATTTATTTTGCTCTATTAATTTTATATATTATTATTATTTCACTAATCTTTATTATTTACTAACCTCTTTTATTTTATTATTACTAATTTTATGCTTATTATTCAATATTATTATTTATCACTAACCCCTATTTATTTATTTATTGTTTACTTATTATTTATTGCTTATTTATTTATATTTTGTTTTATTATTTATTTTTGCTATTTATTTATTATTATAATTATGTAATTGCTTCCTGGATGTAAATTTTATAGTTATTTAATTATTTTTGCCATGGTTAGTAATTTAGGGGGTGCACAACATGTATTCAATTTAAAAATTAATTTAGATCACTTTAATAATAAGATAATTAAAATAAACACTCACACACGTAAGTCGATTTTAATCGCCGTCTCACTTTCTAAGGTTATCCCTCGAGTTGCCTACGAATAATGGTCAAGTGGGGTGTATAAAGCAAGTCCCTTTCAAAAGAAAAATCATCAAGTCCCTCATGGTTGCCTTTACGAATCAAGTCCCTTCGAATAAATGATGATAGTCCCTCCAGTATGCTTATTACACCCCACAGTTGCCTTCAAAAATAAATGTCCCTCATCATGTCCCTTACATCCAAGGTAATGACTACCTACTCCTTAATAGTAGGGATAGTCTTACCAATGAAAGGATAAAGAACAAGAAAGACTTTAAACATTAGGGTAGGTTCCTCTTATGTACTTGCTCACTTCAAAAACTTTTCAAACCCTTCACAATTTCAAACAAATTTTCAAACAAGTTTTTTACACATCCGTACATGGATTATTATCAACTATTCTGAAAATTTTTCTATTCACACACTACACTTTCAAAAACAATTTAAAGTGAGCTAAGTAACTAAGAGCCCATGGATAACCATGGATGTAAAGGGTGCTAACACCTTCCCTTTACATAACCTACCCCCCGGACCCAAATTATTCTCTTAAGGTCTTTCCTGTTCTTTTATACCCTTTCCTTTTGGATAAAATAAAAGTCGGTGGCGACTCTTGCTATCCGCAACATAACTTAAAGTCAGTTCTCCCACCGTGTTACAGAACTGGCGACTCTGCTGGGGACTTAATAAAAGAGGGGTACCCTTAGGAATTAGATCACTTTAAATTGTTTGCCTTGTTTGCTTTATATTATCTTGTTGGGGTGCTCTTATGTGTGAAAGGTCCTAACCCGGATCTAGTGTACCTTAGGTAAATGGAAATAGACCAAGGAAACTGTACGACGTATATCGATACGGTTGATCTGGTGGCCATAGTTAGTGCGACTTCTTGGTTGGTGCTTATGTTCCTTAAGTCAAGTTGAGGATAATATGAGGCTGTCATATGTTGTCAACGCACTAACTAACTTTTAGAACCCTAGTTAACTCATCTTGGCCTTTAGAAAGTAGTGAGGTAACCGGCTTTGGTACAGACTGAAGTTGGTTGACACTCGATACTACGCTCATTGAGATTCTAAACTTGGAGGGTTTTGGTTGGCAAGTAAGTTGCCTACTGAACAACCACCCTTGTGAAGGATCAATGATATTGAGATCCCTTAGAACCTGGTTACTTTCATAGGACAGGATGAACCAACTAACTTCAGGGGAGGGTACTTACCTTTGAACCTCATGCAAGCCTTTAAACCTAGGGCTATTGTGTGACTTGCTTGTGTGTGCCACATGTTTGTGATTGAGCATAACATCATGACATCATCATGCATCATAAGCATAGCATTTTCCCTAACCATTTCGAGGACCAAGGGATTTATCTTTGTTCTTTGTTGCAGGTCATGGCTTCTGCTCGTAGAAACACCATCAGGATCAACTTTGTGAGTATACCTGCTAAGCTTAAAGAGTTGGTTTCTCAAGTGTCTGATCACTCCCAGTTCAACAAGAGACATGGTCACTTATTGGATCTAGTTACTTCAGGGTTCAGTGAAGACATGATGAGTGTGCTGTTTCAGTTCTTTGACCCCAAGCACCACTGCTTTACATTCCCCGACTACCAGCTGGTTCCAACCATGGAGGAGTTCTCTAAACTTCTGGGTATACCTGTTCTTGATCAAAGACCCTTCACAGGTCTGGAGAAGGAACTTAAACCAGAGGTTATTGCTGCAGCTCTACATCTGAAGAAGTCTGACATTGTTCTAGAAACGAGAAGCGGAGTTAAGGGTATTCTTGCCAAGGTACTAATGGATAAGGCTCAAATGTTCTTGAAGGCCATGAGCTATGATGCTTTTGAGGAGATCTTAGCCTTGCTGATATATGGCTTAGTATTGTTCCCCAATCCAGATCAGTTCATAGACGTTCATGCCATCAACATTTTCCTGAGTTACAATCCAGTGCCTACATTGCTTGGAGATATCTTACATTCTCTTCACACCCGTACTACAAGGGCAAGAGGAACTTTGATGTGCTGCATACCGTTGCTTTCTAGGTGGTTTATTTCTCACCTTCCTCGCTCAGTAATGAAGAATGAGCAAGGGCTCAGGTGGTCCAAGAGGATCATGTCACTTTCTCACTCAGATATCCATTGGTGCTCCAGATCTATGGAGAATGTCACCATCATTGACCGTTGTGGGGAGTTTCCTAATGTGCCACTTCTAGGCATAAGAGGAGGCATCACCTACAACCCCTCTCTAGCTTTACGACAGTTTGGTTACGCTCGGAGCGATGGCCCACATGACATGTTGATTCAGGGCATTGTGTTTGATTACGACAACGATCTTCAAGGTTACCGTCAGAGATTCATACGAGCTTGGGGAAAGGTAAACAGGGTTGACAGCAAGACACTGGAGCCTAAGTACACTATTCCTATGGAGGCTTATCTCAGATGGGTACGATCTCGTGCTCAGACACTCATGATGCCATATCCTGCCGTCCTACCAGTTACCATGGAACCTGTTGCTGAAGGAGACACAGCTTATACCATCCTTCACCCAGACATGCCTACTGATAAGGAAGACTTGCAGAGATCATGGATCCAACTGAAGGAGCAAAGGGATACTTTAGAGGCTCATTACAAAGCAAGCCAAGCAAGAATCCTAGAGCTAACAAAGCAGCTTCACGAGGAACGGAACCTCAACTCATACCTCAACATAAAGAGGAAACGTCCATGGGAGACTTAAAACCCCATCTTTTGTACTTATTTTACTTTCATTTTTTGTAAGCCTAAAAGGCAAAACTAGTTATTACTAATAAAAAGTTACTTTCTTGTTTGTCTAAGCAAATTTAAATCCTGCGGTCCTTGAAAACATTGCATATGCATTCACATATCATTACATCACAGGTTTATATTGTGCACAGGTTTCTCATCTTCTCGCTGTTTATTTCAGCAATGGCTCTTGAACAATCAGTTAAGGATCTTCAGGCACAGAATGCACAATTCCAAGAGCTGATCCTGAACCTGTCCAAAGGCCAGGATGAGTTGAAGGCACTGCTGGCCAAGAAGACTAAGAAGACTAGAAGGTCTGCTGGGTTGATCAACATGGGAAGAAGGTTCAAAGGTCTTGCCAAGACCAAAGAACCAGCTGAAGACTATGAATCTGAAGAATCTGAGCAAGAGGTAGGCAGTCTCCACCATACAATGGGGGACTCTGATTCCGAGGCTAATTACTACCATGAGCCTAATGAAGACAAGTTCAAGATGCTGGTGGATAGGATGGATGCTATGGAGTTGCAGAAATCATCTGGGCTGGATTTTGAGGATTTGAGTCTGATATCTGGGGTAGTCATACCCATTGGGTTCAAGGTTCCTACATTTGTTGTATATGATGGGGTCTCTTGTCCCAAGCTGCATCTGAGGTCTTATGTCAGAAGAATTCAACCTCACACTGCTGATAAGAAGTTGTGGATCCATTTTTTTCAAGAGAGCTTATCTGGAGCTCAGCTGGAGTGGTATTATCAGTTGGAGAGTGTCAACATCAGAGACTGGAATGATCTTGCTGAAGCTTTCTACAAGCAGTATCAATACAATGCTGACTTAGCCCCCACTCGCATGCAGCTTCAGAGCATGTCTATGGGTGCCAAAGAAAGTTTTAAGGAGTATGCTCAGAAATGGAGAGATTTAGCTGGAAGAGTTCAACCCCCTTTGACTGACAGGGAGCTGGTTGATATGTTCATGTGTACGCTGAATGGTCCGTTTTACAGTCATCTCATTGGAAGCTCATCATCTGGCTTCACTGAGTTGATCATGACAGGAGAGCGGGTAGAGAATGGTATCAAGAGTGGTAAGATCCAAGTGGGCACTTCTTCATCAGGTGCTGCAAAGAAGCCTCCCACTGGGAAGAAGGAATCCAATGCTGTTTATGGTCAACCTGATCGTAACAGAAGGCATCAGTCTGTTAGTGCAGTTCATATTTCAAATCCAACTCCTGCAACAACAGAGCAGCCTCAGGGCAACCAACAGAGGGCTAGAAGATAGTTCACGAAGATCAATATGTCAATGGCTCAGGCATTGCAACACTTGTTGAAGGCTGAACTTATTACCCTGAGGGAGGCTCCTCAGAATCCCAATATTACCTCTCCCAAGTACAATCCCAATGCACGATGTGCATATCATTCAAACTGTCCAGGACATGATACTAATAATTGCTGGGTCTTGAAGAACAAAATTCAAGATATGATTGATGCTGGAGAAATTGAGTTTGATCCACCAGGTACTCCAAATGTGATTACAGCTCCAATGCCAAATCACGAGAAGACTGTCAATGCCATTGATGAAGACCTGCATGTCTATTCAGTAATGGAGTTGAGTACACCATTGTCTGTTATCAAAAAGAGGTTAGTACAAGCTGGGATCTTTCCAGGTTGTCGTGAAGATTGTTTGTATTGTACCTATAAGCCGGATAGTTGCTTCATTTTGAGAGATGGAATTCAACGTCTCATGGATAAGTATACTATAGTATTTGAAAGAAGACCAGCATCTGTAGAAAGTATGGTGGATCATCTGACTCGGGGTAAGAAGATTGAAGAGGTTGATATGGTTGACAAGGTACCGGTGAGAATCACTTCAAAGGGTCCCATTAAAATCACTCATCAGGGCCCAATCAAGATTACCGCTGAAGGTCCTGTGAAAGTTGTTGCTGAAGCCAGAGTGACTCCTCTGGTCATTACCACTCCTGGTCCTATTCCTTACACATCTGACAAAGCTGTGCCTTGGCACTATGGGTCTGACGTTTACATCCATGGTGTTAAGCAGGAGCCTTTACCTGATGTGCCTGTTGACATTGATAATATTGCTGGATCTAGCAAGATCACTCGTAGTGGAAGAGTCTTCTCTCCTCCAGATACTTCCAAGAATGCAGTTACTCCTGCTGCTACCCCCACCACTGATGCTCGGGGCAAAGGTCCTGTTATTGAGCCTGTATCTACTGATGTGCCAGCTGCTGATGACCTCTCTAAGCAGATGGAAGAAGTATTGAAAATCATTCGCAAGAGTGATTATGACATTGTTGATCAGTTGGGACATACTCCCTCAAAGATTTCTATGCTCTCCCTGTTATTATGTTCTGAGGCTCATGCCAAGTCATTGATCAAGTTTCTGAAGATGGCTCATGTACCCAGTGCAATTTCTGTTGACCAATTTGAGAACTGTGTTGCCCACCTGACCTATGACAACGGGTTAGGATTTTCTGATGCTGATTTGACCCCTGCCAAGAGGGATCATAACAGGGCCTTGCATATTTCAATTGAATGCAGGGGCACTACCCTGTCTCATGTGCTGATAGACAATGGTTCCTCTTTGAATGTGTTGCCTAAGGAAGTCCTGAACAAGCTGAGTCATGAAGATGTTGTGCTGAAGCCCAGTAATATTGTGGTAAAGGCTTTTGATGGTTCTAGAAGAGTAGTGCATGGGGAAATTGATCTTCCAATCCAAGTTGGTTCCCAGGTGTTTACTGCTACATTTTTTGTGATGGATATTCGCCCTTCGTACTCTTGTCTGCTTGGTCGTCCTTGGATCCATGGGGCAGGTGCTGTGACCTCTACATTACACCAAAAGTTGAGATATCCGGTGGATGGAAAAGTTGTTACTGTCTTTGGAGAGGAAGAATACTTTGTCAGCCATGTGAATACCTTCAAGTATCTGGAAATGGAAGGTGAATACATTGAGACTCCGTGTCAGTCATTTGAAGTGGTTCCCTGGGTTGTTAATGATTGTGTAGCTCCTCCTGCTGTGAAGAAAGTTCCTGTTGTCACCAGAAAACCTCCAATAATGGCAATGGCCTCCCTCAATGATGCTAGAGCTGTGGTGGATGAAGGTGGTTGTACTATTTGGGGTCAGCTTCCTGATATTCCATACAAGTCTGACAAGTTTGGTTTGGGTTTCACTGCAAAGTCCCAGAAGGCTGTTCGTCGTGCTCGTGCTGCTCGTATCACCAATCAAGGGGTTATCAACACTGTGGGAGACTATGATGAAAACTACAACTTGGATGCATGGATTTTTCCTACTGTGGGTGCTGGACTCAATAATTGGAAAGCTGAAGATGTTATCCCTATCTCCTTTAGTCAGGAGTAAATACTATTACTGTGTTATGTTTTAAATTTGTAATTTCTTAGACAATTAAAACTCTCAAGCCTTGTGCCTTACCCGGGGCACGATGGTGTGCTTGTTACGGGATGTCATTTCATTTGCATACTTCATTCAATAAAATCAGTGGACGTTTCGTTTTCGTAAATATTGTGTTCCTTGTCTTTCTTTTCTTTTATTTTTGCTTTATCAGCTATGTGTTCTTACACACACCCACATCACTAAATGCAGATCCTCATCCACTCTGGATCCTGTTGATAACAGTTCTACTATTGCCAATTATGATTTCGAGAATCCGATCTATCAAACTGAAGACGGAAATGAGGACGATTGTGAAATACCTGTAGAGCTTGCTAGGTTGTTACAACAAGAAGAGAAAGCTATACAGCCACATGAAGAGCCAGTCGAAGTTGTGAATCTGGGAACTGAAGAAAACAGAAAAGAGGTCAAGGTAGGGGCTGATTTAGAGGACAGTGTCAAGTGCAGGTTGATTCAGATGTTACGTGACTATGTGGAGATCTTTGCTTGGTCTTATGAAGATATGCCAGGGTTGGATACAGACATTGTGGTTCACCGTTTGCCAGTAAAAGAAGATTGTCGTCCAAAGAAGCAGAAGGTTCGTCGTATGCGTCCTGAAATGTCAGAAAAGATCAAGGCAGAGGTAATGAAACAGTTCAATGCAGGGTTCTTAGCAGTGACTTCTTATCCTCAGTGGGTTGCAAATGTGGTACCGGTCCCAAAGAAAGATGGTAAGGTACGTATGTGCGTGGACTACAGAGATTTGAACAAGGCTAGCCCCAAAGATGATTTTCCACTTCCTCATATTGATATTCTGGTAGACAACACTGCTCAGCATAAAGTATTCTCTTTTATGGATGGTTTCTCTGGTTACAATCAAATCAAGATGGCACCTGAAGATATGGAGAAGACAACATTTGTGACACAGTGGGGCACTTTTTGCTATAAGGTAATGCCATTTGGTTTGAAGAATGCAGGGGCAACATATCAGCGTGCTATGGTGGCTTTGTTTCATGATATGATTCATCACGAGATAGAGGTATATGTAGATGATATGATAGCCAGGTCTCAGAATGAAGAGCAACATCTTGATCATCTGCACAAGTTGTTCGAGAGGTTGAAGAAATATAAGTTGAGATTGAATCCAAACAAGTGTACTTTTGGAGTTAGATCTGGAAAACTCCTGGGTTTCATTGTCAGTGGAAAAGGTATTGAAGTGGATCCTGCAAAAGTAAAAGCTATACGAGAGATGCCAGCTCCCCGTACTGAGAAGGAGGTTAGAGGTTTCTTGGGACGATTGAACTACATTGCAAGATTTATTTCCCAGTTAACTACCATCTGTGAGCCAATCTTCAAGTTGTTGAAGAAAGATCAGGTGATGGAATGGAATGACGAGTGCCAGACTGCCTTTGATGAAATCAAGAGATACCTGCTAGAACCACCAATTTTGATGCCACCAGTTGATGGAAGACCCTTGATTATGTACTTAACAGTGCTAGACAACTCGATGGGGTGTGTGTTGGGGCAACATGACGAGTCTGGTCGAAAAGAGCAGGCAATATACTACCTTAGCAAAAAGTTTACCGACTGTGAAACAAGATACTCACTGCTCGAGAAAACTTGCTGCGCTTTGGCATGGGCTGCTCGCCGACTAAGACAGTATATGTTGACCCATACTACCTTATTGATTTCAAAGATGGATCCAATCAAGTACATATTTGAGAAACCTGCTCTCTCCAGAAGAATTGCAAGATGGCAAATGATCTTGACAGAATATGACATACAGTATACTACTCAGAAGGCCATCAAGGGAAGTGTTGTTGCTGATCATTTGGCTCATCAAGCAGTGGATGATTATCAGTCAATGAATTTTGAGTTTCCTGATGAAGACATTATGATTATTACCAAAGAACCTGGACAATATGACGGACCTGAACAAGGATCCCGATGGATTATGGTTTTTGATGGTGCCTCCAATGCACTTGGTAATGGTGTTGGTGTTGTGATTAGTTCCCCTGAAGGTTGTCATACCCCGATTACTGCCAGACTTTGTTTCCATTGTACCAATAACATGGCTGAGTATGAGGCATGTATCCTGGGTATTAAAGCTGCTATTGATATGAAGATTCAGTTCCTTGATGTGTATGGAGATTCAGCCCTGGTAGTAAGTCAGATTAAAGGAGATTGGGATACCAAGCATGATAACCTCATTCCTTACAGAGAGCATGTGTTGTCTTTGATCCCACATTTTAAAGAGATTACTTTTGGACACATTCCACGAAGAGAGAATCAGTTGGCAGATGCATTAGCTACCATGGCATCCATGTTTGAGATCAGTTGGGATGATGAAGCTCCCAAGATTACTATTGATAGATTTGAAAAGCCTGCATACTGCAATGAGATTGACACAGAAGGAGTAGAGGAGAAGCCTTGGTTCTATGAAGTAAAAAGATATCTTGAAGCTCAGGAGTTCCCTGAAGGGGCATCTGTCAAAGATAAGAAGTTTCTGAGAAGATTTTCTGCTAAGTTCTTCTTGAGCAATGGGATTCTGTACAAGCGCAATCATGATTCAACTATGCTTCGTTGTGTGGATAAGAAGGAAGCAACTGAGATTATGGAAGATATGCATGATGGGATCTTTGGCACTCATTCTAGTGGTCATACCATGGCAAAGAAGATATTGAGAGCAGGTTACTATTGGTCTACCATGGAAGCTGATTGCTATCAACACTCCAGAACTTGTCATAAATGTCAAATCTATGCTGATAAAGTTCATGTACCTCCATCTCCATTGAATGTGTTGACTGCTCCTTGGCCTTTTGCCATGTGGGGCATTGATATGATTGGTGAGATCAAGCCTACTGCTTCTAATGGGCATCGTTTCATCCTGGTTGCTATTGATTATTTCACGAAGTGGGTAGAGGCAGCTTCATTTGCATCTGTTACCAAGAACGTTGTGGCTCGATTCATTAAGAATAATCTCCTATGTAGGTATGGCATCCCTGAGAGGATTATCACTGACAATGGCTCTAATCTGAACAACACTATGATTACTGATCTCTGCACGCAGTTCAAGATTAAACATCATAACTCTTCTCCGTATCGTCCAAGGATGAATGGGGCAGTTGAAGCTGCTAATAAGAACATTAAGAAGATTGTACAGAAGATGACTGTTACTTACAAGGATTGGCATGAGATGTTACCATTTGCTCTTCATGGCTATCGTACTACAATACGTACTTCAACAGGGGCAACCCCATTCTCCTTAGTCTATGGTATGGAAGCAGTTCTGCCCATTGAAGTTCAGATTCCCTCCTTAAGAATTATGAAGGATGCAGGCTTGGATGAAGATGGGTGGATTCAGACTCGACTTGACCAGATAAATTTGATTGATGAGAAAAGGCTAGCAGCAGTTTGTCATGGCCAGATGTACCAGAAACGGATGATCAAAGCTTTTAACAAGAAGGTTAAGCCAAAGGTATATCAGGCTGGTGACTTGGTAATCAAGCGTATCATATTACCACAGGGTGATCCTAGGGGCAAGTGGACTCCAACATATGAAGGTCCATTTGTAGTCAAGACAGTATTCTCAGGAGGTGCCATGATACTCACTACTATGGATGGTGAAGACTTCCCACAGCCTGTAAACGCAGACATAGTTAAAAAATACTACGCATAAAAAGAGACCCGCTAGGTTGACAGGCCTAGGCAAAAATAAGGGCATCCCGGCAAACCAAAAGGGTTTGAGCAAAAATTAGGGATATATATAAAAAAGATGTACACCCGGCAAGTCGAAAACCTGAAAAGGCGGCTTGGGCAAAAAAGGGTATCCCGGTGGATTGAAAACCTGAAAGGGCAATCCAGGCAAAAGTTAGGGATTAAAGCGTATGGCTATGTCTCGTTTGGATCACTCATGAAACTGCAACCAGTTGTACTACTTACTCAAGCTCGAACAAATAAAGCTCAATCCAATCATTTCCGTCTCAACAGCAAGAAGATGAGATACTTGAAGGGCAATAGTAGGATTGAAACTCAATAGGACTGTTTCCCACATAGCTGATTTTCTTTTCTTTTGTAAAACTTCATGACAAAATCCTCTTACTAGGGTTTATGTCTCCTTGTACAAATTTACCCGTGTATGGGTCACTTTTTGATATAAATAAATTCCATCTTTTGAATCCAGATTTACTTTTACCCTATTTACATAAGCGAAACGTCCATTGGTTGTGTTTGAATGAATGTATGCTTTTGAATATGATTGATGTTTACCAGAAATGCATGTATGCTTAATATGATTGATGTTTACCAGAAATGCATGAAAATGCAGTAATAGTATTTACTAAGGACGAAAGGGGGGAGGATTTCAACGAAGCTTCGCCGGTTCATCTTTACAGGACAGTTACAAACTCTCAGTAGGACGAATCCATCTTCATAAAGTCACATCTCCCCTGGAATTTATATCCATCTCTTTTATCCTCATACGGATATTCGGGAATTTACTTTCCAATAAGGGAACGACGAACGAAGACGGGAAGTTATATTAACCCTACCATCAAACGAAGACGAAGGTTATATATACCTTATTATCCCCAGCAACGGAAGGTTATATCTATACCTTACTATCCCCAGCATACGGGAAGTTATCTATACCCTGTTATCCCCAGCAGACGGAGGATTATATATTCTTCAGCAACGAATCGGGATTTATTTTCCCTGGCCAGCAGTTGTTATACAAAGATATCCAGACACTTCCGGCAGTATCATATCATACATACGTCATATATATCATACCATAACATACATATCCATAGACATATAGTGCATTACCTAAGTGCATCATATCATACATGCATACATAAAGCATAAACTAACGTTATTATACATAATGCTACCTTGTTTTCAGGTTAACTATCCAACAAACAAACTTATGATCTTCGAGACTGCTTTGTTGTCACCTCAGGGTTACTTTATCCTCTTGATAAGCTTCTTATTACTTTGGGACTGCTTTATTGTTACCTCAGGGTTACTTTATCCTCCTGATAAATTCTCATGACTTCAAGACTGCTTTAGAGCTATTGATTGCTCTATCCTCCTGAAATCACATTATTATTTCAAGACTGCTTTAGAGCTATTGATTGCTCTATCCTCCTGAAATCATATTACTACTTCAAGACTGCTTTAGAGCTATTGTTTGCTCTATCCTCCTGAAATCACATTATTATTTCAAGACTGCTTTAGAGCTATTGATTGCTCTATCCTCCTGAAATCATATTACTACTTCAAGACTGCTTTAGAGTTATCATTTGGCTCTATCCTCCTGAAATCATTACTTCAAGACTGCTTTAGGGTCATCATTATTGATTGCTCTATCCTCATGAAGACATGTTGTTACATCAGTACTACTCCAATATCTTGAAAACATATCATCAATACCTCAGAACTGCTCCAGACTCTTGACAGCTTTCATTATACCTCCATATTTTGGACTGCTTTCCCCTAGTGGCATCTTTAAGCCCACTCAATCATATTCAACTAGTCCTCTGTATCACTCTAATGCACTGGTGAGTGCAAATTTTTGGGCTTTTGTGTTCAATCCCCTTCAACCTTCCAGGTCACGACTGGCAAATATACCAATCTAACCCCTCAGGTTTCAGAAAATTGAACAGGGGCAGCTGTTGCACCCCAAAATTTGCCCTCACAATACAAGACTTTGTGTTCTAAGAAGGTTCACAAGGTTCACAAGATTCACAATGCTTTCAATACCTTTCTTGAAGTTCATGAAGTCTACAAGTCACTTCCTGAAGGTTCACAAGGTTCACAAGATTCACAATGATTACAAAGCTTTCCTGAGGTTCATGAGGTCTACAAAGCCACTTCATGAGGCTCACAAGGTTCACAAGCTTCACAATACCTCCCATGAGGTTCACAAGACATTTTATGATGGTTCACAAGGTTCACAAAGTTCACAATTGGTCAAAGAAGTTGACAATTCCCTCAGACAATGCACCTCCTAAGCAGTGCATCCAAAACTAGGGTTTTGACTTTAATCAGGATAAATGGACTTCCAATACCTCAAGTAAGTTTCATAATATCTTATATGTGTATAAGAACCCCCATTACAAGTTTCAAGACTTTTCTCAAAAGTTTGCTCAGTCAGATGATCAGATAAGTCAAAATCAGTCAATGCAGTTAAAAAGTCAAACTGAGGTCAACTGTGGTCAAACCGAAGTCAAACTTCATGATTTTTTGCCAACATCAAGTATATGAAGTAAAATTCATCATTTGATCAAGGGTTGATCATGATTCACCAAGGAGATTCCAGATCATCAATAATCAGGAGTTTCTAAATTAGGGTTTCCTCAGTAAAAGTCAACTGAACTTTGACCAGACATAACTTTCACATACTTCATCACCAAGTCTCCATCCAAAGCTAATTTTGAAGGAAATTGAATTCTCTACAACTTTGATGTTGAAAGTTAAGCCCAAAAATGCTTCATTTGAAAGATATGAGCTAAGACATTATAGGTCATTTCAAAAGTCAACAAAAAGTCAACAACTTCAAAAGGGCATAACTTGAGATTGGTAAATGATATGGACCTGAAACCAATGGGGTTGTTTGGAGGACTCTTCAAGATTTCCAAAAAGTCCAAGAACACCCTCATACCTTTAAAATTGAGGGAGATGTGCCTTTGCAAAGTTGGGAAAAATTGTGATGGTTTATGATGAAAATGAGGGCCTAAAAGCAATTTTCTCCAAATGGGCTGGCCAAATTATGACCCAACCCATACAATAACATCATGCACGAAATTTCCATAATATTTTCATAATTTTTATTTTATTTAATTAATTTATTATGATTTTTTATACTTAAAATCATTTTAAATTTAAATAAAATATTAAAAATGAAGATTTATTTTTGTGATTGATTCTAGAAAGTCTTAATTGGTGATTAGAATCAAAGAAGAAGGAAATCATGTGAATAATACAAAAATAGCAAGTCTTCATAAGCCAATATTTGAAATTCAAAGCACCATCTTTTTCAATCTTTTTAAATCAATTCTTCCACAAAATCAATCAAATTTTTGACCTAGAATCATTCACCTATATATGCTGATCACAAACCTAATCTTCATTCACGAGTTGACTGCCTCTAGAGTAAGTTCCAAGTTTTCAAATTCACCAAAAAAAACTCATATTCGGTTTTCAATTTGCAGGGTTTTTAAAGGTAAAATAAGGATGTAGCAAGCTTCCTTGGACTCCACTGAAGCATTATCATTACTCATATGCATCCTATGTGCACCATAATGCCCTACCCGAAGTCATTTTATGCTTGAAATTTTTCTTTTCGATTCCATTAATGTGTTGTTTTTCAATGACTTTTGCCCACATAATCGTGTTTGTTGATGATCATAGATGGAATCTGGACAGTTTGGTGAAGTTTCATAGCCTGAAGCATGATTCACCATTTTTAGGGTTTATAGCTTCAATTAGGGTTTTGTAATCCAGCCCTTATAAATGGATTCTAAGAACGTGGAATGATTGAAAATTTCGTTAGGAACTTAATAACATAATTAATTTCATGAAACCTTGCTGTTTTATCCATGTTTATGTTTCGTAGGTTTTGCTGGGCTTTGTATTTCGCAGGAAAACTTGCATCTAATTTCGCAGCAAAGTTTGTAGGTCTCAAGGAAGAAGAAGATCAGTTCCCGCGCGCTGTTTTAATTCAAATTATTTGTAATATATTTTATTGGTTGGTTGCTGTTTAAAGACACACAAACGCTTGTGTCCCAGTGGTAGGAGGGACGCGCGTATGACCTGAGGCCATGAGTTCGAATCCAGCATCCAGCAATTCTTTTTGATGCGTTTTTCGTTTAATTTGTAGTTTGAATATATTATGTTATGTTGTCACTACCTTATCAGGTGGGCTCTTCCAGCCGGGTGGTGATGCGCGTGTTTGAATGTCTAAAGGTCCTGGGATCAAATCCCACCCCAGACCTTTTGCTTCTTTATTTTTCTGAATTTTTCAAGATCAAGCACAAAACCAACTGTTCTCTTCTTTCTTTCATCCGCGCACGTGGTGGCCTGGTGGAAGGTGTTGTTGACTGGTAACTAGAGCATCCTGGGATCAAATCCCAGCCAGGTAAGTCTTGTATTTTTTTTATCATTTTATTTTGTTTTGTTTAATTGTTGTTTAATATTAATCTATAATTAAGTAATTTCATGATAGTTTGTAATATTCTCTAAAATTCTAAAAAAAAGTATTTTCTCTTCAAAATTTTTTTATCTCTTTTATGTAATAAAATTATAATATAGGTATATATAGTTTTGTATATTATATCATAAATTCTAAGCATATTTTCTAACAAAACCCTAAAAATATTTTTTCTAACAAAATCCTAATTTATTTTTCTAAATGCCTATTAAAAAAACCAAATTGTTTATTTTCTAATTTTGTGATGTAGTTATTATTATACATGTTATAATTTATTTGTAAATATATTTATAATCCAAATTATTTTTAATGTTTAGAAACAATTTAATTTATAATAATTGTATTTTTGTATATGGTTTAAAATAATTTATAAATATAATAATTAATAGAATTAAATTTTATAAATATGATTAATATTGTAAATATGATATTTAAAACCTATTTTCTTCTTATAATGTGTAAATGTTTTTTTTTTAAAATAAATGTTAATATATGTTTAAAAAGAATTAAATTTGTAATAACTAAAATTTATAATTACATTATGTTTAAATTTTTATTAAGATCCAATTTTTGTGTTTATAATATTTAATTCTATTTTATTTAATTATTGTTATTAACCATATTATTTATTTTGCTCTATTAATTTTATATATTATTATTATTTCACTAATCTTTATTATTTACTAACCTCTTTTATTTTATTATTACTAATTTTATGCTTATTATTCAATATTATTATTTATCACTAACCCCTATTTATTTATTTATTGTTTACTTATTATTTATTGCTTATTTATTTATATTTTGTTTTATTATTTATTTTTGCTATTTATTTATTATTATAATTATGTAATTGCTTCCTGGATGTAAATTTTATAGTTATTTAATTATTTTTGACATGGTTAGTAATTTAGGGGGTGCACAACATGTATTCAATTTAAAAATTAATTTAGATCACTTTAATAATAAGATAATTAAAATAAACACTCACACACGTAAGTCGATTTTAATCGCCGTCTCACTTTCTAAGGTTATCCCTCGAGTTGCCTACGAATAATGGTCAAGTGGGGTGTATAAAGCAAGTCCCTTTCAAAAGAAAAATCATCAAGTCCCTCATGGTTGCCTTTACGAATCAAGTCCCTTCGAATAAATGATGATAGTCCCTCCAGTATGCTTATTACACCCCACAGTTGCCTTCAAAAATAAATGTCCCTCATCATGTCCCTTACATCCAAGGTAATGACTACCTACTCCTTAATAGTAGGGATAGTCTTACCAATGAAAGGATAAAGAACAAGAAAGACTTTAAACATTAGGGTAGGTTCCTCTTATGTACTTGCTCACTTCAAAAACTTTTCAAACCCTTCACAATTTCAAACAAATTTTCAAACAAGCTTTTTACACATCCGTACATGGATTATTATCAACTATTCTGAAAATTTTTCTATTCACACACTACACTTTCAAAAACAATTTAAAGTGAGCTAAGTAACTAAGAGCCCATGGATAACCATGGATGTAAAGGGTGCTAACACCTTCCCTTTACATAACCTACCCCCCGGACCCAAATTATTCTCTTAAGGTATTTCCTGTTCTTTTATACCCTTTCCTTTTGGATAAAATAAAATTCGGTGGCGACTCTTGCTATCCGCAACATAACTTAAAGTCAGTTCTCCCACCGTGTTACACATAGATCTGGAGCATCAATGGATATCTGAGTGAGAAAGTGACATGATCCTCTTGGACCATCTGAACCCTTGCTCATTCTTCATTACTGAGCGAGGAAGGTGAGAAATAAACCACCTAGAAAGTAAAGGTATGCAGCACATCAAAGTTCCTCTTGCCCTTGTAGTACGGGTGTGAAGAGAATGCAGGATGTCTCCAAGCAAGGTAGGCACTGGATTGTGACTCAGGAATATGTTGATGGCATGAACATCTATGAACTGATCTGGATTGGGGAACAATACTAGGCCATATATCAGCAAGGCTAAGATCTCCTCAAAATCATCATAGCTCATGGCCTTCAAGAACACCTGAGCTTTCTCTATCAACACCTTGGCAAGAATACCCTTGACTCCGCTTCTCGTTTCTAGAACAATATCAGACTTCTTCAGATGTAGAGCTGCAGCAATAACCTCTGGTTTAAGCTCCTTATCCAAGCCTGTGAAGGGTCTTTGATCAAGAACAGGTATACCCATAAGTTTAGAGAACTCCTCCATGGTTGGAACCAGCTGATAATCAGGGAATGTAAAGCAGTGGTGCTTAGGGTCAAAGAACTGAAACAGAACACTCATCATGTCTTCATTGAACCCTGAAGTGACTAGATCCAATAGGTGACCATGTCTCTTGATGAACTGGGAGTGATCAGACACTTGAGAAACCAACTCTTTAAGTTTGGGAGGTATCCCTACAAAGTTGATCCTGATGGTGTTTCTACGAGCAGAAGCCATGACCTGCAACAAAGAACAAAGATAATCCTTTGGTCCTTGAAATGGTTAGTGAAAATGTTGTGCTTATGATGCATGATGATGTCATGATGTTATGCTCAATCACAAACATGTGGCACACACAAACAAGTCACACAATAGCCCTAGGTTTAAAGGCTTGCATGAGGTTTAAAGGTAAGTACCCTCCCCTGAAGTTAGTTGGTTCATCCTGTCCTACAAAAGTAACCAGGTTCTAAGGGATCTCAATATCATTGATCCTTCACAAGGGTGGTTGTTCAGAAGGCAACTCACTTGCCAACCAAAACCCTCCAAGTTTAAGATCTCAATGAGCGTAGCATCGAGTGTCAACCAACTTCAGTCTGCACCAAAGCCGGTTACCTCACTACTTTCTAAAGGCCAAGATGGGATAACTAGGGTTCTAAAAGTTAGTTAGTGCATTGACAACATATGGCAGCCTCATATTATCCTCAACTTGACTTAAGGAACATAAGCACCAACCAAGAAGTCGCACTAACTATGGCCACCAGATCAACCATATCGATATACGTCGTACAGTTTCCTTGGTATATTGCCATTTACCTAAGGTACACTTAGATCCGGGTTAGGATCTTTCACACATAAGAGCACCCTAACAAGATAATATAAAGCAAACAAGGCAAACAATTTAAAGTGATCTAATTCCTAAGGGTACCCCTCTTAAATTTAAATCCCCAGCAGAGTCGCCAGTTCTGTAACACGGTGGGAGAACTGACTTTAGTTATGTTGCGGATAGCAAGAGTCGCCACCGACTTTTATTTTATCCAAAGGAAAGGCATAAAAGAACAGGAAAGACCTTTTAAAAGATTTTTGGGTCCGGGGGGTAGGTTATGTAAAGGGAAGGTGTTAGCACCCTTTACATCCATGGTTATCCATGGGCTCTTAGTTACTTAGCTCACTTTGAATTGTTTTTTTGAAAATGTGTAGTGTGTGAATAGAAAATTTTCATATGAGTTAATAATGATCCATGTACGGATGCGTAAAAACTTGTGTTTGAAAATTTGTTTGAAATTTGTTAAGTGTTTGAAAAATTTTGAATGGAGTGAGCAAGCAACTAGGAGGTACCTACCCTAAAATTTAAGTCTTTTCTGTTCTTTATCCTTTAGGTGGTAAGACTATCCCTATTATTAAGGAATAGGTAGTCATTACCTTGGATGTAAGGGACGTGTGAGGGACATCTGTTTATGAAGGCAACTGTGGGGTGTATTAAGCATTTAGGAGGGACTATCATTATTATTCGAAAAGGGACTTGATCTTTAAAGGCAACCATTAGGGACTTGATGATTTTTCTTTTAAGGGACTTGCTTTATACACCCCACTTGACCTTTGTGAATAGGCAACAATAAGAGGTAACCTTAGAAAGTGAGATGGCGATTAGAAATCGTCTTACGTGTGTGAGTGTTCAATTTTATTTATCTTATAATTAAAGTGATCTAAATTTTATTTTAAATAGAATACATGTTTGCACTCCCTAAATTACTAACCATAGCATAAAAATTAAATAAATTAAATATTACAAAATTTACACCAAGGAGCAATTACATAATAATTATAATGAGCAATTAAAATAAATAGCAAAAAAAATAAATATATAAGCAAAATATAAATAAATAAGTAAAAGTAAATAAGCAATAATAAATATAATAGGGGTTAGTAATAATAAAAAAAATAGATAAAGTTAGTGAAATAATAATAATGGATTAGTAACAAAATAAATTAGCAAATAAGAATTAGACATTATTAAGAAAATATAAACAATTTAATTATAAAACTTAAAATTATACGCAACTTATTAATTCTAAACATAAAAATTATAATTATAATATTAGCATAAATTTAATTATTTTTAAACATATATATATATATATATATATATATATATTAAAAGAATAAAAATTTAGATTATAGACAATTCATAATTACATAAAGAAAAGTTTGATTATATTTATATTTATTAAAATTAATTATACTAAATAAATATGTACAAAAATTAGAAAATAAAATTAGGTTTTTAATAGTTATTTAGAAAATAAATTAGTGTTTTTTACAAGATTAGGGTTTTGCTTAGAAAAATATTTAAGGGTTTATATAATGTACAAAATTAATAAATAACATATATATATATATATATTGCAATTTAATTACATAAATAAAGAAAATAATTTAAATGGAAAAAAAATAAAAGTTTAGAATTTTAGAAAGCATAAATGTTTTTATGTGTTATTTAAATATATATGCATAATTTATTTTTTAATTGATAAATAAGAAAACAATTTAAGCCAATTAATTAAATAAAATAAAAAAGAAAAATGGTAAAAAGAAACTTACCTTGGCTGGGTTTGAACCCAGGACATCATGCTTGCAAACACCAAAACGTACCACCAGGCCAGCCATGCTTTGGTGATAGAGGAATAGATCAATTTTGTTTTGTGCCTTGTTTTGAAAAATCACAGAAAATTATAAAAAACCAAAAGGCCTGGGGGAGGATTGAACCCAGGACCTTTAAAGCTAACAAACGCGCGCATGACCACCTGGCTGGAAGAGCCCATCTGATAACCAAACAACTACAAATAATAATATATTAAGACTGCAGTTTAAATGAAAAAATGTCAAAAAATTGGCTGGAGGCAGGATTCGATCCCAGGTTTATTGACAACATGCATGCGCGTCTTACCACCAGGACAAGCGTGTGCTTGTGAAACATAATCAGAAAGAATTCATAAAATATTTAAACTACAATTTGAATTTCTCTGCGCGCCAACTGCTTCTTCTTCAACCTATTTCCTGCGAATTTTCCTTCTCTTTTTCCTGCGAATATTGATGCGTGTTCTTCATCCCTGCGAATCACAAACTTCATCCAAACAACAAGATTTCACAAAATTGATTGTACCATTGAATTGCTACTGAGTTTTGCAACTGTCCTATGTTTTTAGAATCCATTTATCATTATGGAATCATGAAACCCTAAAGGGGGCCGTGAACCCTAATCATGGTGGATTCTCATACCTGCACGAAAAATCTAATTGAATAGCCCAGAATCATTCTAAGGTCTATCATAAACATCATCAAACAATCAACAACAAGTCATACACAGTAAATCAATGGAATCGAAAAGTCACATTCAAGAACAAGGTTTGGCTCGGGTTATGCAATTTATGAGGCTTTTAATGCAAATGTTGATTGATTCATGATCAGTGATGTCCCATAATCATGTCCATGTCCTCAAAATACCTTGTAAAGCTCTGGAAATCCGAAACCGAATGTGAGCTTTTGGATGATTTTTTGACTTTGTGAACTTACCTTTAGGGCAGAAAAATTCGTGTCCTTGTGATTGCAATGAGTTATCTACTTATAGGTGATTGAATTTAGGTCATAACATTGAAGGGTTGTGTGGAAATTTTGATTCAAAAAGATTCACAATGATCATGCTTTAAAATCCAAATATTTATGCATTAAGGCTTGCTATTTTGGGACCAATCTTGTGATTTCATTCCTTTTCAATTCCAATCAACATTGAAGACATTCTAGAAACCAAATCTCCATCAAATATCATATTTTCATATTTTATTTTCATTTAAAATGATTTTTAATGAATTAAATCAAAATAAATAAAAATAAAATAATAAAAATTCTGATTTTTAATGGTTTGGGTCGTGCATGATGTTGTTGTATGGATTGGGTCATAATTTGGCAAGCCCATTTGGAAAGAATTGGTTTTAGACCTCCATTTTCATCATAAACCAACTAAAAATTTCCAACTTTGCAAGGGCACATATCCTTCAATTTTAAAGCTATGAGGGTGTTCTTGGACATTTTGGAAAGCTTGAAGAGTCCTCTAAAATACCCCACTGGTTTCATGTCCATATCATTTACCAATCTCAAGTTATGCCCTTTTGAAGTTGTTGACTTTTTGTTGACTTTTGAAATGACCTATAATGTCTTAGCTCATACCTTCCAAATGAAGCATTTTTGGGCTTGGCTTGTGAGACACAAAGTTGTAGAGAATTCAATTTACTTCAAAATGAGCTTTGAGTGGAGACTTGGTGATGAAGTATGTGAAAGTTATGGCTGGTCAAAGTTTAGTTGACCTTTACTAAGGAAACCCTAATTTAGAAACTCCTGATTCTTGATGATCTGGAATCTCCTTGATGAATCATGATCAACCCTTGATAAAATGATGAATTTTACTTCATATACTTGATGTTGGCAAAAAATCATGAAGTTTGACTTAGGTTTGACCACAGTTGACCTCAGTTTGACTTTTTAACTGCATTGACTGTTTTTGACTTATCTGATCATCTGACTGAGCAAACTTCTGAGAAAAGTCTTGAAACTTGTCATGGGGGTTCTTACACACATATAAGATGTTATGAAGCTCACTTGAAGTCTTGGAAGTTCATTTAGCCTGATTAAAGTCAAAACCCTAGTTTTGGATGCACTGCCTAGGAGGTGCATTGTCTGAGGGAATTGTCAACTCTTCTGACCAATTGTGAACCTTGTGAACCTTGTGAACCATCATAAAATGTCTTGTGAACCTCATGGGAGGCATTGTGAAGCTTGTGAAGCTTGTGAACCTCATAAAGTGACTTTGTAGACTTCATGAACCTCATGAAAGGTTATGTAAACATTGAGAAACTTGTGAACCTTGTGAACCATCATAAAATGTCTTGTGAACCTCATGGGAGGCATTGTGAAGCTTGTGAACCTTGTGAACCTCATAAGGTGACTTTGTAGACTTCATGAACCTCATGAAAGGTTATGTAAACATTGAGAAACTTGTGAACCTTGTGAACCTTCATAAAGTAACTTGTAGACTTCATGAACCTCATGAAAGGTCTTGTAAATGTTGAGAAACTTGTGAACCTTGTGAACCTTCATAAAGTAACTTGTAGACTTCATGAACCTCATGAAAGGTATTGAAAGCATTGTGAATCTTGTGAACCTTGTGAACCTTCTTAGCACACAAAGTCTTGTATTGTGAGGGCAAATTTTGGGGTGCAACACGAGCGCCCGCACCGTTACGATTACCTCCATCAGCAGTCCCGTTGTTCCTGGCTTGATTATTTTCTACCAACTCACGCAGACGTTCCTGATTCTGACCCATTCCTGCCATAAGGGTCATAAAATTGTCCATCCTCAATCTCAAGTTAGCTAAATCAGCCTGCATTTGATCCATGACTCTTTCTCTGTTGACTCTTGTGGGATATCTGTGTACGGTCGGCTGTTCTCGAACCTTCCTGGGAACTATAGTGCCTGAAACGACATAAATGTTAGAAACTGAAGAACTACCTGCAAAACAAACAAACACGTTATATGCATGAAATGTAACTGCTCATGTTTCCAAGTTTTAGGCATTTATATGCCCCAGTTCTAGTATTTGCTCCAGATTACCACTTTGAGTATTAATTTTCAGTCTTTCCCTTTGAAGAGTGTTCAGATCTTAGCAGTATCAGACAAACAAGCCTTGCATATTTAGAAATGGTAATTTGCATATTAACACCGTATAACATGGACAACCCACTGCCGGCCAAAAGTTAGAGCATAAACAAAATTCCCCAAAGGGTTACAAGTCATTACATGAACAAAAGACAAAAGATAAAGCAAGACTCCTACAACAAGCCTGTAGGTAGTCTGAACAATAATAAAGTAAATCTAAACTAAAGACCCAGGTTCTTCTGCAGCCACCTCTGCTCTGCTCTTCTTCACACCTGCTCTCAGCTTGAGCTCTTCAATCTCTTTCAATTCCTCCTCTAAGGCAATCTGGTTATGTGCCAACTGCTGAGTCTTTTCCCTTCGTATGTTGTGGACCTGTTCCACCTCTTCTTTCTTGAAGGCCATTTGTAGCTCGAAAAACTCTTCTTTTTCTTTATACTTCTTCTGCTCCTGTTCCCTTTGGCCTTGCAACCAAATAATGGACTGGCGAGCTTCCTTGAGAGTCTTCAAAGTCTTTTTGCCTCCATCAGACCCAATCTCTGAAAGTGAGCTTCCCTTCTAGCAAAGTCTTTCTCTTTAGCTTCCAAGGAGGCTTACATCTTCTGTAGCTTCCCCTCTGCTTCATTTTTGGCCCGGTTGGCAAAATGGTATAAGTTAACCATTTCAGCATTCTCCACTCGGACTTCATGTAGCTGAGCTTCCAGTTTCTTATACTCTTCAAGGGAGACAGTACTCTGGCATGGCACTTCTTTAGGATATAATGGAGCTTCTACTGAGAATGGCATGAGAACTTCCTCTACACGTTTTTGTAACCATGTAGCAAAAGGAGGATATGTCTTGGGATCTACTCTGCCAAAGTCTTTTTTACCTTTCCTCACCCTGTGAGCCCAAGCCTTAGATGCTTGCATAGCTAACTCCTTGTTTCCCTCCACAGGAAAGTACAAAGATTCAACAAACTCTTCCATATTGGGTGAATCTCTCAGAGGATAACCAAATATCTTCCTGGCTAATGTTGGATGACAACTGATCACACCCTTCCTTCCTAGAAAAGGCACTCTGTCGCACCCCGAAAAATACGACCTCACGCGATCCGAAAAGACGGAGCCGCGCGCTGGACAGACTGAAGAGTCGCCACCTAATTCTATTTATTCCCGAAGAGGGAAAGGGAAGATATAGATACAACCCGGGAGGAGAGAGATAAGAACAAAGGTCAACAGAACCATTGCTTGGGTTCGGGAGTAGTTTATGCAGGGGGAAGGTATTAGCACCCCCTACATCCATCGTACTCGATGGGAACCATCTAGGTTGTCACGCGCAAAAGGATGTCTATGCTTAAACGATTACTTGCTAGAGGGAAAAGATTTGAAATTATAAGTTAGATTGATCCTAGGTTCTCGACAAGGATCGAGATCCTTGTGCCTACGTACTCCCGCGTGCAATGGGAAAGTCAGAGCCTCGTAGTCCGGCCTACTAAGGGTTGATGGTTGTTGATTTTATTACCTTTCTTCGATGAAAGGGTTTAGGGGTCGAATTGCACTAAAGACTATGGATAGTTTACTCCGTCCCACAAGACGAGCGTCTTGCGTTAAAATAATCAGAGCGAGTAACGAGAGCTCGTTATCCTCCTTTCTACCGCTTAAGGCTCGTGGCATACAATTCTTCTCGTATTATTAGAATGTGTTTTATTTCCTAATACACTTGACGTTGGATCAAGGGTTTGGATCTAAAAGTAACATTTCGGTTTTTTAAGGTTTGAGGGTAAATGCAAATGGGGGTTTATTTTGTGGTTTGTTAGCGAGATACAATGCGCTCGGCTCGCAAAGTGAAGTAGATCCTAATAAACGATAACTGAAAAATAAAGTGCGAGTGTGCAAGTGCAATCGCTTGGCGTTGGACCAAGGATTCGCGAACTAAACTAAATCGGTAAAATACGGAAAATAAAATGCGTACATAAAATGGGGGAGGGATACAAAATAAAATACAGGGGATTGCAAGAAATAAATGAGTCTCGTTGTAATTCGCCCAAGAGAAAGCGTGTGTGTAGTGATTTTGAACTGTTCGAAGGCGTTCGGCCTTTTTATTCGGAGACAACTATTCGAAGGCGTTGGACCTTTTCGGACGCGTCGAGATGTGGTTCGTTAACTGCCTTAGAACCATTTTAATGAAATCGTTCTATGAGGAGTCGAATCGCTTTTTATTGGAATGCGATAAAATAAATAAATTATATTAAATTGAATTGCGAAATTAAATTAGAATAGAATAATAAATACAAATAATAAATTGATAATGTTGAGAATACTTATAATTAAATAAATACAATTTGTTAGAAAGAGAGAAACAAAATTAAAAATAAGAATAAATAAAATGACAAAAATAAAAGAAAATGAGGGGTATTTGTGTTGGGTAGTGTGTGTATGGAAATATATAACAGAACCTCGTGAATGGTCTTCATAAAATAAAATAAAATAAATTAAAGATGAGATAAATAGAATCAACCCATAGGCATAGAAATTCAATATATGAATAAAACAATAAAACAAAAAGGAAAGTTTTTTTTTAAGACCTAATAGACAAACCAGTTTTCTATATATAAATGCATATGTTAAAAATAAAATAAAAATAAAATAAATAACAATTAAAAGCTATGAATAGGTAACAAATCCTTCCTGAAAACTCAACCTTCGCATTATTTTTCAAATGAATCTCAGAGGCGACAACAACACAAAAAAATCAAAAACACACCTTCAAAAAAGAACTTGGTCGTTTGCTTATGAATCTCGTCGCTAACGGTTTCCCAAATCTATTTCTCACTCGCGAGAGATTCTCACAATCTCGGTTTCAAGAGTTTTCTGTGTTTCCGACGGTGGATTTTTTTTTCTCTATCCGAATCTTACTCATTTTTTTCGGATTGATTTTTCTGTCTGATTTTTGTGCTTGATTTGGTAAGTTTGAGTGTGTTTGTGAATGTTTCTGGGTTTGTGAGGTTTTGGTTACTGTGTTCTTTGGTTTCTCAATGTTTTGAAGATGGATTAAAGTGAGGATTCTTTATTTGAAGGATTTTTTTTGTGTGAAATTTTGTAAATTTGAAGCTTGAGTTTTGATTTGAACATAATTTTTTGGTTTTATTTTCAGCTTTCTTTAGGAGGAGAATGGATCCTATTATATAGGAGTTAATTGTTGAGGGCAAATGGGGGAAAATGCCATGCTATTATATAGGAGTTAATTGTTGAGGGGGGGGGGGGGAATGCCATTGATTTGTTGTGCTGAATTTTTATGATAAGGATTGAAAGTTGCAACAATATGCTGTTGTGTGAAGTTTGTGTGAAAATGAGTGGTATGGTGGAATGTGTGATGCCTTGAGGTTGACAGGCTGTGTGAATTAGTGGGATTAATAGATTTTTTTATTTTGCTGTGCTGTAAGAAGGTGTGACTTGAGTGGAATTTGTTTTCATGAAAGTGACATATAGAAAAAGAAGAAAATATAAAAAGTACAGTAATAATAAAATTAATAATGATAATGGTGATACCAAAACTAATAACTAATAATAATAACAATAATAATAATAATAATAATAATAATAATAATAATAAACTATCAAATGAAAATAAAAGAGATAATAGAAAATAAAAATAATAAAGATAATAAAAGATAAATTTTTTATAATAATAGTGAAAAAGAAATAACAAAAATAGTAATATTTATAAAAAAAAGAACATGGTGGTAGAAATTGAATATAAACATTATGATTTATATAATAAATAAATAAAAAGATAGAAAAGAATATGAGTTAAAAAAAGGACATGATTTTTGGTATAGTTTTGTGAATGGGCTTAAAATAAGAAAAATGATAATGAGTTTTGAAATTAAATAAAAAAATGATTTTAGGATAGAATAATGGAAAATAAAAATAAAAAAAATAATGGGACAAGAAGTGATAATTAGATAAAATGACTCCGCACAACATCGCACATGCAAACACTGACAAACTCAAACTAACTCGATTTCTGCACCAACTCTCAGAGAAGAAAAAACATATTTTTTGGATTTTTTTTTAATAAAGGTGAAAACAAAAATAAAACAATATGACAAAATTGGGGTATAATAGCATGTGTTGTACTGATAGAAAAATAAAGAAAGTGATTGAAAAATAACTATATGGAATTAATAATAATAATAATAATAAAAATAAAATAAAAAATAATAGAAATAATAATAACACTAAGAATAGAGATAATAAACTAGTAATAGTAATAAAAAGGATTTTTGTGGTCTTGTTTAAATAATAGTAAATGGATTTAAGAAGAGAGATAATGAGCTTATGAGATATTTATAAATGGGGTCTGATAGAATATTGTAATACGTGAAATTTTTGTGATGGTTGTATTAGTTAGGTAGTTGTGTTGAAAAAATAAGAAACTTATGGAGGTGGGGTCTTGGTTGTAGAAAGTGTGAGTTGTGAAATTGAAAAGGATATTATTATTTATAAGATGTTAACAGAAATCTAATAATAATAAAATAATAATAATAATAATAGTGATAATAATAACTAATAATAATAATAAAAATGATAGTGAAAATAATAATGATAAAAAGTGAATAAAAATAATAGTAATAATAGTAATAATAGTAATAGAAGTAAAGATGGAAAATAATAATAATAATATAAGAATAATAAAAAATAATAATAAATATAATAAAAAGTAATAGAAATAGTAATAATAATAAATACTTATTAATAAAATAATAATAACAAAAATAGAAAAAAGAAAATAAAAATAAAATTAATAATAATAATGAAAAGGAGTACAATAATAGTACTAAGTATGATAATGATAATAATAATAATAATAATGATAGGAATTGATAAAATTAATAATAAATCAAATACTATTAATAATAATAATAGAAAAAATAATAATAATAATAACAATGATGATAATAAAAATAATAATAATAATAATGATAAGGAATAGATTTTTTTGGAATTTTTGATAATGAATTAAACAAAAATAAAACTTATAATAATACGAAAAGAGAATAAAAACGCATTTTTGGATTTTTTCGATTATCAGACAAAAAGAGAAAATGACACATATTTTTGGGATTTTCGAATAATGGTTAGACAGTAAAATAAAATGGTGCGGGTAGGACAAATTTGGGGTATTACAGTTGCCCCTATCGAATTAGCTTAGACCGAGTAAGATGAACTGGCTCATGTTCAAACTTTCAAGGTATAAGATAATTAGATAATAACAGACTCCAAATTTGTCCGATAGAAGAAAATGTGTAATGATTAAAGCTAAATGACTGAAAACTAGAAAAACGAGTGACACAGCGAAGAAATAAGTTGACAAAATAAATCATTTATCACCGACGGATGATAAAGCGAGTGACTGAAAATAAAATCACATATCACCGAAGGATGATAAGGCAAGTGACTGAAAATAAAATCACTTATCACCAGAAGATGATAAGGCAAATGACTGAAAATAAAATCACTTATCATCAGAGGATGATAAGGCAAAAGACTGAAAGTAAAATGAATTATCACCAGAGGATGATAAGGAAAATGACTGAAAATAAAAACACTTATCACTAGAGGATGATAAGGCAAATGACTGAAAATAAAACCACTTATCACCATAGGATGATAAGGCAGATAACTGAAAATAGAATCACTTGTCACCAGAAGATGATAAGGCAAATGACTGAAAATAAAATCACTTATCAACAGAGGATGATAAGGCAAATGACTGAAAAAATAAGATCACTTATCACCAGAGGATGATAAGGCAAATGACTGAAAATAAAATCACTTATCACCAGAGGATGATAAGGCAACTGACTGAAAAAATAAAATCACTTATCACCAGAGGATGATAAGGCAACTGACTGAAAAAAAATAAAATCACTTATCACCAGAGGATGATAAGGCAAATGACTGAAAAAATAAAATCACTTATCACCAGAGGATGATAAGGCGAATAACTGAAAATAAAATCACTTATCACCAGAGGATGATAAGACAACTGACTGAAAGTAAAATCACTTATCACCAGAGGATGATAAGGCAACTAACTGAAAATAAAATCACTTATCATCAGAGGATGATAAGGCAAATGAAATTTAAATACGACTCCCGTCCTAAAGGGAAAACCGAGTGGCTGGAAATTAAAATAGTTGAAGAGAAAAGATTCAATGGGGGACGACCACTGAATCCACCGAGGAGATGCCTGGAATTTTCGATCAATTATGGGTCCTGACTTCCGCTGGGGAAAGGCCTGGAATCTTGGGTTGATCCTGGATACTGAATTATGCAACTATGCTTATTTGTTTTTTTGAAATGGTATCCCATAAAGATGGAAATACAATGCAAATTTTGATGCACTGAGATGTAAGTTAAGAATGTTGGGGATATGAAAAACTGGTTTATTTAGGTATGCAAATGATGCATATGTTGTAAATGATTGATGTAAATGATGCTTATGACGTTGATGATGCATAATGATGCATATGAGAGATTAAAAGGTGCCAGCTTGGTGGACTTTTGGTTTGGTAGTTGCCAATAATAGTTGGACTTTGGATGGGTGGAGGGCCTGATTCCCCGACACTCGATCTTCGACGATGTATGATCAGAAGATGGATCTGAACGCTCCAAGTTCGGTCACTTGCTGATGAGCGAAGTGACTTAATTGACACATGAAGACTGATTTGCTTTGAATGATTGCCAACATCCAGCGAGGACTGTCTGTTCAGCTGGGGATGAGAGATAGGAAGATTTGCTCATTGTTTGCTTGCCCCTGTCTGTAAGGTATTTGAAATAAATCTGATGGGGAATCTCTGACAATGGCCATGACATGATTTTCCCCAGTATCTGGATTTGGTAGGTGTCTGCTCCTAATTGAGCCTTTGATGGTGATCTTGCCCCTGATTGAGCTATTAAGAATGATTTTGCCCCTGATTAATGGACTTTGGGATAGATTGCCCCTGATTGGGCTGATTTCAAAGAAGTATTGATTCAAATTCCTCTTTTAATTGCCCCTTGTTGGGATTGCACTAATGTCAAGCACTAAATTGCAATTAAATTATTCATACAGAAACGGTAGTGTTAATGCAACGTTCATGTAAGTTTTGAAAAAGTCGTTTTATTTGAATGTTGTGAAAGTGTAACGAATGGACCGTTGGTCCAAACGTGGTGCTGATTTAGAAAGTGCGTAAAAGATGTAGCAAGAATAATGTGCAATCGAGATTGAAGATTAGAAAATATACGGGAGTCAATTTATGCAACTTTGTTGGTAGCATGTTTTCAGAATAAACCGCGCCTCAATTAGGACTTTTGAGGGTTGTAACGTGGTCTGGTTAATGGTTTGAGAAATAAAGGATATAAGGCTCAAAGTTTGATTTGTACCCACCCCTTCTTCGTAATGTTCTCTAGTCCTACGTTCAATTAAATCTACACATGCATTTGTTTTGACTTTGCAAGAGTGAAGATGAAGCTTTAAATTTCTCTTGAAAATGGCAGTCATCCTATTTTGTTGGTGACCATTTGATTCTTGATTTGGTGGTCACTGACACTGGTTTTGCTTTTGCTGAGGATTTGAGTTCCTTTTTTTTGATTTGTTTTTTCCGACTATGTCTCCCTTCGGGTGCTCAACTTAGCGGGTTTTTTTTTCTTTTCTTTTCTTTTCTTTTTGTTTGAGTGTTGTGACTGCCAAGTCATTTGTTGATGGTCCTCCGACGGGATGTCTCATCTTGCGATTTGAAGGTGTAGTCAGGTTAACTGAACAACTACCCTGCCCCGGGTTAGATGTAAAGGTTGTATCCGAAAGAAACTCCTACTTCTAGGCTCGAAGTGGTTGACTAGGGATTAACTCCTTGTATCTCCAGTGTTTGGGGATTTGAACAAATGCCTGTACATCATTGACGAGGTTTTATCTGAATGTATACCGCAACAGTTATGGGTATTTCGTTTTCATCATCCTCCCTCAAATATTTTCTAAAGTGAAGTGAGAGAATATTTTTATGATTTTGTGATAAATGATAAATGATGAGAGAATGCGAATAGATTGATTCAAAACATGCATAAACATAACATTAACAAAACTAAGTACATATAACAATGTTCAGAGAAAATAGTACTTAAACAAACATTACAAAATAACAGGAATGCGGAAATAATAAATGGCACTGGCTGCCTTGATTTGAGGAATTGAACTTCTCTTGTTTGAATACTTCAAAGTTGGAGACTAACTCAGCTTGGTCTTCAACAACCCCTTCAAATGTATTCACTTGTTGGCACCGTGCGGCGGCATTGGATTGTTCTGGACATTTAGATTTCTCGAAGTGAGGGTGAGATCCTTAGAGTTGATCATATCTTGAACTTTGTGCTTAAAGGCATGGCAGTTCTTGATTGTGTGACCTGGAGCTCCTTTGTGATACTCACAGCGAGCATTGGCATCAAAGTTCCGGGCGTTACCAGCCTGAGGTGACATATCTTTCAAAATAAGAGATCCTTTCACCATCAGCCCATTAAAGATTTCGGAATATGTCATAGGCAGGGGATCAATGTGTCTATCATATCCTCTTTGTTGATATGGTGGGCGCTGTTGAGGAGCGTGTTGTTGTTGTTGTTGACCAGGCCGTTGTGGATAGGCCGGTTGCTGGTATGGTCCAGGTGCATATTGAGCAACTGCAACTAGAGGATATGGGCGTGGTTGATAAGCCATCTGAGGCGGAAATGGAGCTTGAATGGCCTGCTGATAAGGCATTGGATAAATTGGCTGATAATGCATAGGAGCATATTGTGCAGCAGTAACATACGGGTACTGATAGTAGGGAATTGGAGTAGGTGCACTCTGTTGCGGATTCCCGCTTGCAGCAGAAATGGCATTTGTTTCCCCCTTCTTGTACCCATTGAAAGGCTTCTTGGTTCCAGATTGGTTGCTAGAACCTCCTTGAATCTTTCCACTTTTCAAACCTTCTTCAATTCTTTCTCCGACCATCACCATGTCCGAAAATCCAGAAGATATGGTGCTGATCAGCTTCTCGTAGTATTGCCCCTGTAAGGTACCCATGAAGATGTCGATCAATTCACGGTCAACCAATGGCGGATGCACTCTGGCAGCTAACTCCCTCCAGCGTTGGGCGTACTCCTTAAAGGATTCGTTCTCCTTTTGAGTCATACTCTGAAGTTGAGTGCGATTCGGAGCTAAGTCAGTGTTGTACTTGTATTGCTTTTTGAATGCATCAGATAGATCAAGCCAAGTACAAACATTGTTGCGCTCAAGTTGCATGTACCATTCTAGAGACGCTCTAGACAGGCTGTCTTGGAAGCAATGGATCATGAGCTTGTCATCTTTGGCATGATCGGCCATTTTCTTACAATACATCCTTAAATGGAGCTCAGGGAAGCTGAGGCCTTTGTACTTCTTGAATTCTGGCAGTTTGAACTTAGCAGGGATCACAACATCTGGAACTAAGCACATGTCTGAGGCACTCAGAGAAGTCGAGTTGTGTCCTTCCATGATTCAGAGTTTTTCAGCTAACTCGCGACACATCTTCATAGCTTCGGATTCTTGAACGACATGAGGATTGGTGATTGGAACAGCAGTATGCATCTCATACTCAACTTGATGATCCTCTTCAGCATGAGGAAACTGGACTTGAGTTTGAATAGGTTGAGCTTGAGGAATAGCACCAACAGTAACACCAGAGGTAGGTATTGGTTGGGAAGTGACCTCCTCAACAGCAGGAGTGAAGCCTGGAGGAAAACCATAGACCAAAGGATTTGGAACTGGAACTGAAGGCATTGCTTGCGAGGCAGATCCTTGCACTAGAGCATTGTTCATTGCGGCAGCAGCTTCGCGACGTTCTTCCACCCTAGCCAAAGCTTGTATGGTCTCATAAATCTGGTCAATCTTGTTTTTGACCGAGTCAATCTCTTCCCTCATAGCAGCTTGCTCTTCTTGAATCACGTCCATTAGTCTTCTAGTGTTGGCTCGAGTAAGGTATGGGCGTCTAGCACGATACGGACGTCGGGAAACCAGCTTGATTTACTGAATATGGAGGAACATGAAATGAGTTTTCGGCTTTTGGAATGAAATGCAATATGAATAAATAATGCAAATGAAATGATATGCAATGTCAGAATCCAGGATCACAAGATCAGGGTCTCATAAGCCCAAGGTACAGATGGATGATACTCTGATCAGGAACTCACTGGGTAGACTCTAAGGTTTTAGGGATCCCAAAGTTATCAATCCATATGGATGTTCATCACACACACCATAAGCATGACGGTTGATTAACTCCCCCATATGAATCTATTTTGGGTGAGATCTTCGTATCGACAATCCACGAGAGCAAATTTTCTCAGGAGCCCATACTACGCAATCATCGACAAGATGTTTAAACAAAGGCCTCAGAGTTATGGACTTTGCTCAAATGTTTGATGCACATGTCAGCTCTTGACAGTCAATCAACTCCATTGAGAAAGTCTATTCTGAGTGAGGTCTTCGTATCGACAACCCACGAGAGAAAATTTCTCGGGAGTCCATACTACGCGACCATCAATCGATGTTTTAACCAAAAGGTTGTAAAGGTCCTCAGAGTCGATGATCCTAATGAAAACAACTGAGCACACATGCCAAGAGCTTGACGGTCATCAATATTCTCATTAGAATCTACTCCAAGTGAGGTTTTCGTATCGACAACCCACGAGAGTGGTTCCCTCGGGAGCCTATACTACGCAACCTTGCTAACTTATGTTTGTACTCGCAAGCCCAGGTATAGAGCCTTTCCCTCAAGTTTCTTTTACAAAGTATCGATCCAAATTATAGTACCAAGGAGCCACAAGCTATATAAGATGGAATGCAAGAAAGGAAGCGATAAAAATAAACAAGCAAGGCATAAAAGCAAACATCCAAACAAGCGTGGAAACCTAGACTAGGCTTGACTCGCATAGGGGTGAACCAGTCCCCAGCAGAGTCGCCAGCTGTCGCACCCCGTAAAATACGACCTCACGCAATCCGAAATGGCGGAGCCGCGTGCTAGACAGACTGAAGATTCGCCACCTAATTCTATTTATTCCCGAAGAGGGAAAGGTAAGATATATATACAACCCGGGAGGAGAGAGATAAGAACAAAGGTCAACGGAACCATTGCCTGGGTTCGGGAGTCAGTTATGCAGGGGGAAGGTATTAGCACCCCCTACATCCATCATACTCGATGGAAACCATCTAGGTTGTCACGCGCGAAAGGATGTCTATGCTTAAATGAATTACTTGCTAGAGGGAAAAGAGTTGAAATTATAAGTTAGATTGATCCTAGGTGCTCGACAAGGATCGAGATCCTTGTGCCTACGTACTCCCGCGTGCAATGGGAAAGTCAGAGCCTCGTAGTTCGGCCTACTAAGGGTTGATGGTTGTTGATTTTATTACCTTCCTTCGATGAAAGGGTTTAGGGGTCGAATTGCACTAAAGACTATGGATAGTTTACTCCGTCCAACAAGACGAGCGTCTTGCGTCGAAATAATCAGAGCGAGTAACGAGAGCTCGTTATCCTCCTTTTTACCGCTTAAGGCTCGTGGCATACCGTTCTTCTCGTATTATTAGAATGTGTTTTATTTCCTAAGACCGCTTGACGTTGGATCAAGGGTTTGGATCTAAAAGTAACATTTCGGTTTTTTGAGGTTTGAGGGTAAATGCAAATGGGGGTTTATTTTGTGGTTTGTTAGCGAGGCACAATGCGCTCGGCTCGCAAAGTGAAGTAGATCCTAATAAACGATAACTGAAAAATAAAGTGCGAGTGTGCGAGTGCAATCGCTTGGCGTTGGACCAAGGATTCGCGAACTAAACTAAATCGGTAAAATACGGAAAATAAAATGCGTACATAAAATGGGGGAGGGATACAAAATAAAATACAGGGGATTGCGAGAAATAAATGTGTCTCGTTGTAATTCGCCCAAAAGAAAGCGTGTGTGCAGTGTTTTTGAACTGTTCGAAGGCGTTCAACCTTTTTATTCGGAGACAACTATTCGAAGGCGTTGGACCTTTTCGGACGCGTCGAGATGTGGTTCGTTAACTGCCTTAGAACCGATTTAATGAAATCGTTCTATGAGGAATCGAATCGCTTTTTATTGGAATGCGATAAAATAAATAAATTAAATTAAATTGAATTGCGAAAATTAAATTAGAATAGAATAATAAATACAAATAATAAATTGATAATGTTGAGAATACTTATAATGATTAAATTAGATGTTATTGGTCAAAATAAAATAATAAAATAAAAACTAACTAAAAGAAGGGCCTCATATTGATTAAATTTCCCGACTTAATGAAATCGGAAATAATTTAATTTTTTGGTATATCATTGGCCCCAAAAGAAAATTAATAAGAAAATTTCACATAAAATTTCAACTTAAAAAAAGGTCAAAAGAACGATAGAGTTAAAATACCTGTTTTAGATTTTTAGTTTAATAATTAAAAAGAAAGTGAGAAACAAAATTAAAATTAAAAATAAATAAAATGACAAAACTAAAAGAAAATGAGGGATATTTGCGTTGGGTAGTGTGTGTATGGAAATATATAACAGAACCTCATGAATGGTCTTCATAAAATAAAATAAAATAAATTAAAGGTGAGATAAATAGAATGAACCCATGGGCATAGAAATTCAATATACGAATAAAACAATAAAACAAAAAGGAAAGTTTTTTTTTAAGACCTAATAGACAAACCCGTATTCTATATATGAATGCATATGTTAAAAATAAAATAAAAATAAAATAAATAACAATTAAAAGCTATGAATAGGGAACAGATCCTTCCTGAAAACTCAACCTTCGCATTATTTTTCAAATGAATCTCAGAGGCGACAACAACACAAAAAAAATCAAAAACCCACATTCAAAAAAGAACTTGCTCGTTTGCTTATAAATCTCGTCGCTAACGGTTTCCCAAATCTATTTCTCACTCGCGAGCGATTCTCACAATCTTGGTTTCAAGAGTTTTCTGTGATTCCGATTTGGATCCGAAGATTCGGTGGTGCGTATGACGGTTTGTATCGGTTCTAGCGTGGTTCATGAAGGGATGGCTTTCACAGGTTTCTCACCGGTTCAGATTCGAACGGTTTGTGTTTGGCGGTGGGTTTGGGTTTCGCCGGCGGTGTATTTTTTTTCTCTATCCGAATCTCACTCATTTTTTTTGGATTGATTTTTCTGTCTGATTTTTGTGCTTGATTTGGTAAGTTTGAGAGTGTTTGCGAATGTTTCTGGGTTTGTGAGGTTTTGGTTACTATGTTCTTTGGTTTCTCAATGTTTTGAAGATGGATTAAAGTGAGGATTCTTTATTTGAAGGATTTTTTTTGTGTGAAATTTTGTACATTTGAAGCTTGAGTTTTGATTTGAGCATAATTTTTTGGTTTTATTTTCAGCTTTCTTTAGGAGGAGAATGGATGGTATTATATAGGAGTTAATTGTTGAGGGCAAATGGGGGAAAATGCCATTGCTTTGTTGTGCTGAATTTTTATGATAAGGATTGAAAGTTGCAACAATATGCTGTTGTGTGAAGTTTGTGTGAAAATGAGTGGTATGGTGGAATGTGTGATGCCTTGAGGTTGACAGGCTGTGTGAATTAGTGGGATTAACAGATTTTTTTTTATTTTGCTGTGCTGTAAGAATGTAAGAAGGTGTGACTTGAGTGAAATTTGTTTTCATGAAAGTGACATTTAGAAAAAGAAGAAAATATAAAAAGTACAGTAATAATAAAATTAATAATGATAATGGTGATACCAAAACTAATAACTAATAATAATAACAATAATAATAATAATACTAATAATAATAATAAACTATCAAATGAAAATAAAAGAGATAATAGAAAATAAAAATAATAAAGATAATAAAAGATAATTTTTTTTATAATAATAGTGAAAAAGAAATAACAAAAATAGTAATATTTATAAAAAAAAGAACATGGTGGTAGAAATTGAATAAAAACATTATGATTTATATAATAAATAAATAAAAAGATAGAAAAGAATATGAGTTAAAAAAAAGGACATGATTTTTGGTATAGTTTTGTGAATGGACTTAAAATAAGAAAAATGATAATGAGTTTTGAAATTAAATAAAAAAATGATTTTAAGATAGAATAATGGAAAATAAAAAAATATAAAAAATAATGGGACAAGAAGTGATAATTAGATAAATTGACTCCGCGCAACATCGCACATGCAAACACTGACAAACTCAAACTAACTCGATTTCTGCACCAACTCTGAAAAGACATATTTTTTGGATTTTTTTTAATAAAGGTGAAAATTAAAATAAAACAATATGACAAAATTGGGGTATAATAGCATGTGTTGTGCTGATAGAAAAATAAAGAAAGTGATTGAAAAATAACTATATGGAATTAATAATAATAATAATAATAAAAATAAAATAAAAAATAATAGAAATAATAATAACACTAAGAATAGAGATAATAAACTAGTAATAGTAATAAACAGGATTTTTGTGATCTTATTTAAATAATAGTAAATTGATTTAAGAAGAGAGATAATGAGCTTATGAGATATTTACAAATGGGGTCCGATAGAATATTGTAATACGTGAAATTTTTGTGATGGATGTATTGGTTAGGTAGTTGTGTTGAAAAAATAAGAAACTTATGGAGGTGGGGTCTTGGTTGTAGAAAGTGTGAGTTGTGAAATTGAAAATGATAATATTATTTATAAAAAGTTAACAGAAATCTAATAATAATAAAATAATAATAATAATAATAGTGATAATAATAACTAATAATAATAATAAAAATGATAGTGAAAATAATAATGATAAAAAGTGAATAAAAATAATAATATAATAGCAATAATAGTAATAGAAGTAAAGATGGAAAATAATAATAATAATATAAGAATAATAAAAAATAATAATAAATATAATAAAAAGTAATAGAAATAGTAATAATAATAAATACTTATTAATAAAATAATAATAACAAAAATAGAAAAAAGAAAATAAAAAGAAAATTAATAATAATAATGAAAAGGAGTACAATAATAGTACTAAGTATGATAATGATAATAATAATAATGATAAGAATTGATAAAATTAATAATAAATCAAATAATAATAATAATAATAATAGAAAAAAAAATAATAACAATGATGATAATAAAAATAATAATTATAATAATGATAAGGAATAGATTTTTTTGCAATTTTTGATAATGAATTAAACAAAAATAAAACTTATAATAATACGAAAAGAGAATAAAAACGCATTTTTGGATTTTTTCGATTATCAGACATTATGAGAAAACGACACATATTTTTGGGATTTTCGAATAATGGTTAGTCAGTAAAATAAAATGGTGTGGGTAGGACAAATTTGGGGTATGACAGTTGCCCCTATCGAATTAGCTTAGACCGAGTAAGATGAACTGACTCATGTTCAAACTTTCAAGGTATAAGATAATTAGATACTAACAAACTCCAAATTTGTCCGATAGAAGAAAATGTGTAATGATTAAAGCTAAATGACTGAAAAATGGAAAAATGGGTGACACAACGAAGAAATAAGTTGACAAAATAAATCATTTATCACCGACGGATGATAAAGCGAGTGACTGAAAATAAAATCACTTATCACCGAAGGATGATAAGGCAAGTTACTGAAAATAAAATCACTTATCACCAGAAGATGATAAGGCAAATGACTGAAAATAAATTCACTTATCATCAGAGGATGATAAGGAAAAAGACTGAAAGTAAAATGAATTATCACCAGAGGATGATAAGGAAAATGACTGAAAATAAAAACACTTATCACCAGAGGATGATAAGGCAAATGACTGAAAATAAAACCACTTATCACCAGAGGATGATAAGGCAGATAACTGAAAATAGAATCACTTATCACCAGAAGATGATAAGGCAAATGACTGAAAATAAAATCACTTATCAACAGAGGATGATAATGCAAATGACTGAAAAAATAAGATCACTTATCACCAGAGGATGATAAGGCAAATGACTGAAAATAAAATCACTTATCACCAGAGGATGATAAGGCAACTGACTGAAAAAATAAAATCACTTATCACCAGAGGATGATAAGGCAACTGACTGGAAAAAAAATAAAATCACTTATCACCAGAGGATGATAAGGAAAATGACTGAAAAATAAAATCACTTATCACCAGAGGATGATAAGGCGAATAACTGAAAATAAAATCACTTATCACCAGAGGATGATAAGGCAACTGACTGAAAATAAAATCACTTATCACCAGAGGATGATAAGGCAACTGACTGAAAATAAAATCACTTATCACCAGAGGATGATAAGGCAAATGAAATTTAAATACGACTCCCGTCCCAAAGGGAAAACCGAGTGGCTGGAAATTAAAATATTTGAAGAGAAAAGATTCAATGGGGGACGACCACTGAATCCGCCGAGGAGATTGTAGATGTCTTGAATTGGCAGAATTTTTGACCAACAAGAGTTATTGAATTCAGTTCAGAATGTCCTATCAAATGTTGGGACATTATCAAACAGAGTATATGAACTTATTTCAGGATGTCTTACCAGATGTTGGGACATTGTGTAAATGACTTAAGTTCAGTTTTTCAGGATGTCCCAACAGATGTTGAGACATCTCAAACCTGCTTCCAGAATTAATTATTGACTAACTAATCAGAGATATTTAAGGAGAGTTATCTGGAATTAATTAATGATGGATTAAAAACAGAACAAGGCGCATCTGTAGGGAGTTTTATATTGAAGATTCAGATTAAAACAGAAGACCTAAGTCACCTAGAATCTAGGAAGTAACAAACCCTAAATTCAAGGTGGAAGCTGCATGTGCATTAGGGCTGGATCATCCTACAGAAAGTCCAAATTACAGATACCTATTTAAGCAACAGAAACTCATAGAATTGAGTACGAATTTCAGAAGATCAAATAGGGTGTCTAGTGTTTTTAATAGCAGGTGTTTTTAATTGTACCACTTTATGAGCTTTTAAGCATAAGTGCATTTGTGACTTGATTGAAACTGTTAAGTAAGATCAAGCTGTTTTGTTTGAAGAATGTCTTCAATTTTATTAAACTTGTAAACTTGATCACTGTGTGATTGAGGGGGAGTGAGTAGGGTACTCTTATCTAAGTTGTGACTTAGGTAGAAATTGCATTGGGTAGTTATTAAGTGATAGATTAAACAGAGTGGTTTAAGTCTAGAATTAATATTACTTATAGTGGATTTCCTCCTGGCTTGGTAGCCTCCAGATGTAAGTGTGGTTATACACTGAACTGGGTTAACAAACTTCTGTGTTGTTTACTTTTCTTGTTATTTAAGTTTTGGTTAAATCTGTCAAGTGTTGGGACATCTCTTAGGACATCTCATACCTGATCACAGAATTTCAATTGGCATCAGAGCAGGCACCCTGCCTGTTTATACTGGGTGAGATCTAGGGAATACAAATTCTGTAACATGGACAGAGATATAGGGTCAGTAAATAGACCACCTATTCTGGATGGATCTAATTATGACTACTGGAAGCAAAGAATGATTGCATTCTTAAGATCACTTGACAACAGGGCATGGAGAGCAGTCAACATTGGATGGGATTATCCTGTCCAAGATACCAAAGATGGATCAAAAGTGCTGAAACCTGAAGAAGAATGGAGTAAGGAAGAAGAAGATTCAGCACTAGGCAACTCAAAGGCCTTAAATGCTTTATTCAATGGCATTGATAGGAACATTTTCAGACTTGTACATCATTGTGAGCTAGCCAAAGATGTGTGGGATACTCTCAAAACAACTCATGAAGGAACATCAAAAGTAAAGATGTCAAGACTTCAACTTCTCACCACAAAATTTGAAAACTTGAGAATGAAGGAAGATGAGACAGTTCATGAATTCTACATGAACATTTTAGAAGTAGCTAATACTTCTGGAGCTTTGGGAGAAAAAATGACTGATGAAAAGCTTGTAAGAAAAATCCTCAGATCTTTGCCAAAAAGATTTGACATGAAAGTCACAGCAATAGAAGAAGCTCAAGACATATGCTCTATGAAAGTTGAAGAACTCATTGGTTCCCTTCAAACTTTTGAGATGGGAATGAATGACACAAATGCTAAAAAGAACAAAAGCATAACCTTGGTTTCAAATACTGATGAAGAAGAAGATGATGAATCAGCAAATGATAAAAGCTTATCAGACAACCTTGCTATGCTTGGAAGACAATTCAAACAGATTCTCAGAGGAATGGAAGGCAAATCCAAACCCAGTGGAAGAAACACAAACTCTTCTGATAACAGGAGACCTTATGATGCTAACAGAAGGTCAAATTATGCTGAAAAGACCAGTCAAGAAAAAGGAGTCAAATGCCATGGATGTGAAGGATATGGACACATCAGGAATGAATGTCCTACCTACTTAAAAAGGCAAAAGAAAGGACTCTCTGTGACCTGGTCTGATGAAGACTCAGGAGGTGATTCAGAAGAGGAATCAGCTAAGCATATCACTGCTTTAGCTGGATTATGTGACTCTGAAAGTGAATCCAGTGATGGAGAACTTACTTATGAAGAACTTGAGCAAGCATTCAAAGATCTATACAAAAGAAGCTCTGAAATATGCAGTGAGGTCATAAAGTTAAAGAAGCAGAATGAGGCATTAGAAGATGACAAAGCAAATGATCAGGAGATCATTGACACCTTAAAAAGTGAAGTAAGTCTTCTCAACTCCAAGTTGGAACATATGTCCAAATCTGTTAGAATGTTGAACAGCAGCTCAAATACACTGGATGTGATTCTCAACAACAATAAGCACTCAGGGGATAAAAGTGGACTGGGATTTAACAGAGTAAATAAAGATGAAGCTAGCTCTAGCAAAACAACTTCAAAATCCATACAGTCTAACAAGATGTCCCAACAGATGCTTCAACATCAGGAAAAGAACACAAAGTCAAACATAATGTTCCAACAGATGTCTCAACATTCTGAAAAGAACAAAATGAAGAAGAAGTATCAAAGATGGAGATGCCATCACTGTGGAAGATTTGGACATATCAAACCTCATTGTTATAAGTTGCATGGATATCCAAATCAGATGTATCAGCAACCTTCCAAGAAGAAAATAGAAGTTACCAAGAAAGTGCTGCATAAACATCAAAGAAATCAGCAACCTCCTAAGCAGAAGACAGAAAACATCAAGAAGGTATGGAAACCAAAAGCTAGCACTGAAGCTGATCAAAGCTACAAGAACAAGATCAACAATCAAGCTTGGAGATCAGCTGATAAACAACACACAGGGCAGAGGCATCAAAAGAAATCTCAACTCATCTGGTCAAAGAAAAATACTGCATACATAGAACATACATCACTGAGAGTATCAGCTAAAGAAGACTGGTACTTTGACAGTGGATGTTCAAGACACATGACTGGATTGAAGAATTTGCTAGTAAACTTAAAATCACATTCATCCAGGTATGTGACCTTTGGAGATGGAGCTAAAGGAGAAATCAAGGGAGTTGGAACCTTGGATTGTCAAGATGTTCCAAGACTAGATGATGTGCTGCTAGTTAAAGGTTTAACTGCTAACCTGATCAGCATAAGTCAATTATGTGATCAAGGGTACAGTGTAAACTTTACCAAAACTGAATGCATAGTGACTAACAAAGAACAAGAGGTTGTCATGAAAGGAGCCAGATCTAAAGACAACTGTTACATGTGGGAATCCCAAAATCTCAGTCTCACTTCAACTTGCTCTTTAGCTAAAGAAGAAGAAGTGAAACTATGGCACCAAAGACTAGGTCATCTTCATTTCAGAGGCATAAAGAAGATAATATCCATGGATGCTGTAAGAGGTATTCCTAAACTGAAGATTGATGATGGCAAAATATGTGGTGAATGTCAAATAGGCAAGCAAACCAAGATGTCCCATCCAAAGCTCCAACATCTGACAACTTCCAAAGTTTTGGAACTTTTGCATATGGATCTGATGGGACCTATGCAGGTTGAAAGTCTTGGTGGTAAGAGGTATGCCTATGTTGTGGTTGATGACTTTTCAAGATATACATGGATAAATTTCATCAAAGAAAAGTCTGATGTATTTGATGTATTCAAAGAGTTATGTCAAAGATTGCAAAGGGAAAAATCCAGCTGTGTGATCAGAATAAGAAGTGATCATGGAAAAGAATTTGAGAACCAAAAATTCTTAGATTTCTGCTCTTCAGAAGGAATCAATCATGAATATTCTTCACCAATCACTCCTCAACAGAATGGGATTGTTGAAAGGAAGAATAGAACTATTCAAGAATCAGCAAGAGCTATGATCCATGCTAAAAAGTTACCTCTGTACTTCTGGGCTGAAGCTATGAACACTGCCTGTTACATTCATAACAGAGTTACCTTAAGGAAAGGAACTTTGTCCACAATATATGAAGTCTGGAAGGGCAGAAAACCCACAGTTAAGTATTTCCATGTATTTGGAAGTAACTGTTATATTCTGGCAGATAGGGAGCAAAGAAGAAAAATGGATCCTAAAAGTGATGAAGGGATTTTCCTTGGATACTCCATAAACAGCAGAGCATATAGAGTATTTAATTCTAGAACCAAGGTTATCATGGAGTCCATAAATGTGATAATTGATGATGCTCCTACAGATGTCCCAGAAGATGTTGGAACATCTGCTGATATCAAGATTGAAGCTGAAGAAAAGAATGATCATTATAACTTCACTCAAACTGATACAAGAACAGAAGAATCAAGCAAACCTCCCTCCATCAGAATACAGAAGGATCATCCCAAAGATCTGATAATTGGTGATCCCAACAGAGGTGTGAGCACTAGATCAAGAGAAGTGATTTCAGGTTCTTGTTTTGTTTCCAAAATAGAACCTAAAAACATCAAGGAAGCTCTTACTGATGAATACTGGATTTGTGCTATGCAAGAGGAATTAGGTCAATTCACAAGGAATGAAGTGTGGATTATTGTTCCTAGACCTGATGACATAAATGTGATTGGTATAAAATGGGTGTATAAGAACAAGTCAAATGAACAAGGAGTTGTTACAAAGAACAAAGCTAGACTTGTAGCTCAATGATACACTCAAATTGAAGGAGTAAACTTTGATGAAACCTTTGCACCAGTAGCAAGGCTTGAATCAATCAGACTACTTTTGGGAATTGCTTGTATCTTGAAGTTCAAGCTATTTCAAATGGATGTGAAAAGTGCCTTTTTAAATGGCTATCTTAATGAAGAAGTATATGTAGAACAGCCTAAAGGATTTGTTGATCCAAGCTGTCCAAATCATGTATACAAACTAAAGAAGGCACTTTATGGTTTGAAGCAAGCTCCAAGGGCATGGTATGAAAGACTGACCACATTTCTTATCAAGCAAGGATACAGAAAAGGTGGAATTGACAAAACCCTGTTTGTTAAAGATGAAGAAGGGAATGTCATGATTGCTCAAATATATGTTGATGATATTGTCTTTGGTGGGATGTCTGAAAGGATGGTCAAACATTTTGTCAAGCAGATGGAATCTGAATTTGAAATGAGCCTAGTAGGAGAGTTAACCTACTTTCTTGGTCTGCAAATAAAGCAAATGGAAGACTCAATGTTCATCTCCCAAAGCAAGTATACCAAGAACATAGTCAAGAAATTTGGAATGGAAAATGCTACTCATAAGAGAACCCCTGCCCCCACACATTTAAAGCTTACTAAAGATGAAAAGGGTGAGAATGTAGATCAAAGCTTATACAGAAGCATGATTGGAAGCTTGTTATACTTGACTGCTAGCAGACCTGACATAGCATTTGCAGTAGGTGTATGTGCAAGATATCAAGCTGATCCAAAAGTCAGTCATCTCAATCAAGTCAAGAGAATTCTTAAATATGTTAATGGTACTTGTGACTATGGCATAATGTACTTTCATGGATGTAAACCAATTCTTACTGGCTTCTGTGATGCTGATTGGGCTGGAAGTGCTGATGACAGAAAAAGCACCTCAGGAGGATGCTTCTTTCTAGGAAACAATTTGATTTCTTGGTTCAGTAAGAAACAAAATTGTGTATCCTTATCTACAGCTGAAGCTGAATACATAGCAGCTGGAAGCAGTTGTTCTCAGTTGGTTTGGATGAAGCAAATGCTCACTGAGTACAATGTCCCACAGGATGTCATGACATTGTACTGTGACAACTTAAGTGCAATCAACATATCAAAGAATCCTATCCAACATAGCAGGACCAAGCATATTGATATCAGACATCATTTCATCAGAGATCTTGTAGAAGAAAAAGTGATTTCATTGGAACATGTAGCTACAAATCTGCAGTTAGCTGATATCTTTACCAAAGCATTGGATGCTACACAATTTGAGAACTTAAGGGGCAAACTTGGAATCTGTTTATGTGATATTTAGCAGTTAATGAGATGTGCCAACATGTCATATGACATTGTATGGCATAAGTTCCAGATGGCAAAACCAGTCTGGACAAGATCCTTGGGAATTCCATCTCTAATCATTTGCACTGTAACAGCTACTTATTTAGTAACTGTTTATAATCAGCTATCAAGATTATCATCATACTATCACAAGCGAATCACATTAACCAGCTATTCTCCAGAAATCATAAACCCTAAAGTTTTTCTTCCATCTTCCTCAACAATGTCTCAAAACCCTAACACAACTGAAGAAGTTCTCAACAAAGAAGACGTAGTTCATGCCACTCCCATCTCTGTGGTACCAATGAAATCAACTCCATTAGACGAACTCAGAGGAAGTGCTTCTCACACTAAAAAGCCAAGAACTCCAAAGAGAGCTAAAGATCAAGTCTGCAGCAAAGCCAAAGGAGGCATTCCTTCTCCTGCTAACATGCCCCCAAAATCCTCAAAATATGTAGATGATTCCATCAAGGAGATTGTCAACCAAATCCTTTTTGAACAGAGAGTGGTGAGTGGGATCTCTGTTCCTCTGAACACAATGCCTGCACCTCAAGAAGAACAAGCTCAAGATGCAGAGGACACTCCTGCAGAACAAGATGTCCCAATAGATGTTGGAACATCTGAAGATGAGAAAAAGAACTCATCTGGTGATGATTTGGAACAAACTGAGGACCAGAATAAGGCCTCAAATGAAAATGATGAAGAAGTCTCTGAGGAACAGGCTAAAGCCTCAAATGAAGATCAAATCCCTGCTGATGAACCAGCTGAAGAGGAGACTGCTCAATCTCTTCCAGTGGTCAACCTGGAGCAGGACTCTGATACAGAGATCATAGCCTCTGTTAGACCTAGCATAGCCAAAAGGCTCAGGTCCAGGAAAGGAAAGATGCAAGCTGAAGCAGCAATTCCTGAGAAGAAGAAAGCCTCCCCAAAGAAAGGCAAAGCTAAAGCTACTTTTGGGCCAACAAAACAATTGAGTAAAGTTCAAACTCAAAAAAGAAAAGCTGTCACCCCATCAGACTCAGATGTTGAATCAGATGTCCCAACATCTCCTCCCAAAAAGAAACCAGCACCTTCTAGGGCTTCATCTGCTGTTCCAGAAGCCCCCTTGGACAACATATCATTCCATCATATCTCTAGTGTCAACAAATGGAAGTTTGTGTACCAAAGAAGAGTTGCCTTAGAAAGAGAACTGAGCAGCAATGCACTTGAGTGCACTGAACTGATTGACCTCATCTCTGCTGCAGGACTTTTCAAAACAGTCTCAGATCTCTCTCCCTGCTATGAACTTCTAGTCAAAGAGTTCATTGTTAACCTTCAGGAGGATTGTTCAAATGGTAAGTCCTCTGAGTTTCAAAAAGTTTTTGTTAGAGGTAAATGTGTAGAGTTTTCTCCTCAAATCATCAATCAGTACTTAGGAAGAGAAACAAATGGACCCAATGAGCTAGGTAAGACAGATAACCAAATCTGCAAGGTTATCACTGCAAACCAGGTCAAGGCATGGCCTGTGAAGGGAAAGCTCTCTGTGAGCATGCTTACAAGAAAATATGCCATGCTGAACAGGATTGGTACAGCTAACTGGGTGCCTACCAACCACACTTCTTCAATCTCCACTGGTCTGGCCAGGTTTATATATGCTGTGGGAACTCAAACCAAGATGGACTATGGAGCTTACATTTTTTATCAGACCTTGAAGCATGCCAGCTCTTCTGCAACAAAGCTGCCAATAGCTTTTCCATCATTGCTGTGTGGTATAGTGCTCAATCAATACCCTGGAATTCTCACTGACAAGGATACAGCCTGCAAAAGAGAAAGCCCCTTGGCTTTTCACTACAAGTTATTCCTCAGTCATCATGTTGCAGATGTTGAAGCACCTTCTGGGACATCTGCAGGTCCTTCAACTGCTAAGACTCCAATCTCCAAGAAGGCTCTAATTGCTGAGCTCAAAAGCACATGCAAAGAACTTGAAGCAAGGAAGCTGAAACTTGAAGAAATCATCCAAAGGCTGGAGAGTGGAGAAGATCAGAAAGCTGGCTCTGATGAAGAAAGTGAAGCTGATGAAGAAACAGAAGTTGAGGAAGAAATTGAGAGTGATGAATCTGAGTGATCAATGTATGTGAGGCAAATGTAATGACAGCAATGTATTTCTGGAATAGTGTCTTTGGCCCTAAATTTTGTGTCTACCAAGGGGGAGAACAACAACAAATTGTAATTGCTGTTTAAGTATGAATGAAAAAAAAATCTGTTTGTTTGCTTCTGAACTGAATAAGTTTTTTCTGTTGCAACAAGATTGGATACATATATATTTGAGGGGGAGTAATCTCAAATAAGAATCAACAGAAAAGTAATGCTATACTCTGATAAAAAGAACTTCTGCTGCACTCTGAAAACCAGAAAAGATGTTAGCCAAAAATTAGCCAAAGGGGGAGTTTGTAGATGTCTTGAATTGGCAGAATTTTTGACCAACAAGAGTTATTGAATTCAGTTCAGAATGTCCTATCAAATGTTGGGACATTATCAAACAGAGTATATGAACTTATTTCAGGATGTCTTACCAGATGTTGGGAAATTGTGTAAATGACTTAAGTTCAATTTTTCAGGATGTCCCAACAGATGTTGAGACATCTCAAACCTGCTTCCAGAATTAATTATTGACTAACTAATCAGAGATATTTAAGGAGAGTTATCTGGAATTAATTAATGATGGATTAAAAACAGAACAAGGCGCATCTGTAGGGAGTTTTATATTGAAGATTCAGATTAAAACAGAAGACCTAAGTCACCTAGAATCTAGGAAGTAACAAACCCTAAATTCAAGGTGGAAGCTGCATGTGCATTAGGGCTGGATCATCCTACAGAAAGTCCAAATTACAGATACCTATTTAAGCAACAGAAACTCATAGAATTGAGTACGAATTTCAGAAGATCAAATAGGGTGTCTAGTGTTTTTAATAGCAGGTGTTTTTAATTGTACCACTTTATGAGCTTTTAAGCATAAGTGCATTTGTGACTTGATTGAAACTGTTAAGTAAGATCAAGCTGTTTTGTTTGAAGAATGTCTTCAATTTTATTAAACTTGTAAACTTGATCACTGTGTGATTGAGGGGGAGTGAGTAGGGTACTCTTATCTAAGTTGTGACTTAGGTAGAAATTGCATTGGGTAGTTATTAAGTGATAGATTAAACAGGGTGGTTTAAGTCTAGAATTAATATTACTTATAGTGGATTTCCTCCTGGCTTGGTAGCCTCCAGATGTAAGTGTGGTTATACACTGAACTGGGTTAACAAACTTCTGTGTTGTTTACTTTTCTTGTTATTTAAGTTTTGGTTAAATCTGTCAAGTGTTGGGACATCTCTTAGGACATCTCATACCTGATCACAGAATTTCAGAGATGCCTGGAATTTTCGATCAATTCTGGGTCCTGACTTCCGCTGGGGAAAGGCCTGGAATCTTGGGTTGATCCTGGATACTGAATTATGCAACTATGCTTATTTGTTTTTTTTGAAATGGTATCCCATAAAGATGGAAATACGATGCAAATGTTTATGCACTGAGATGTAAGTTAAGAATGTTGGGGATATGAAAAACTGGTTTATTTAGGTATGCAAATGATGCATATGCTGTAAATGATTGATGTAAATGATGCTTATGACGTTGATGACGCATAATGATGCATATGAACGATTAAAAGGTGCCAGCTTGGTGGACTTTTGGTTTGGTAGTTGCCAATAATAGTTGGACTTTGGGTGGGTGGAGGGCCTGATTCCCCGACACTCGATCTTCGACGATGTATAATCAGAAGATGGATCTGAACGCTCCAAGTTCGGTCACTTGCTGATGAGCGAAGTGACTTAATTGACACATGAAGACTAATTTGCTTTGAATGATTGCCAACATCCAGCGAGGACTGCCTGTTCAGTTGGGGAGAAGAGATAGGAAGATTTGCTCCTTGTTTGCTTGCCCCTGTATGTAAGGTATTTGAAATAAATCTGATGGGGAATCTCTGACAATGGCCATGACATGATGTGCCCCAGTATCTGGATTTGGTAGGTGTCTGCTCCTGATTGAGCCTTTGAAGGTGATCTTGCCCCTGATTGAGTTGTTAAGAATGATTTTGCCCCTGATTAATGGACTTTGGGATAGATTGCCCCTGATTGGGCTGATTTCAAAGAAGTATTGATTCAAATTCCTCTTTTAATTTCCCCTTGTTGGGATTGCACTGATGTCAAGCACTAAATTACAATTAAATTATTCATACACAAACGGTAGTGTTAATGCAACGTTCATTTAAGTTTTGAAAAAGTCGTTTTATTTGAATGTTGTGAAAGTGTAACGAATGGACCGTTGGTCCAAATGTGGTGATGATTTAGAAAGTGCGTAAAAGATGTAGCAAGAATAATGTGCAATCGAGATTGAAGATTAGCAAATATATGGGAGTCAATTTACGCAACTTTGTTGGTAGCATGCTTTCAGAATAAACTGCGCCTCAATTAGGACTTTTGAGGGTTGTAACGTGGTCTGGTTAATGGTTTGAGAAATAAAGGATATAAGGCTCAAAGTTTGGTTTGTACCCACCCCTTCTTCGTAATGTTCTCCAGTCCTACGTTCAATTAAATCTACACATGCATTTGTTTTAACTTTGCAAGAGTGAAGATGAAGCTTTAAATTTCGCTTGAAAATGGCAGTCATCCTATTTTGCTGGTGACCATTTGATTCTTGATTTGGTGGTCACTGACACTGGTTTTGCTTTTGCTGAGGATTTGAGTTCCTCTTTTTTGATTTGTTTTTTCCGACTAAGTCTCCCTTCGGGTGCTCAACTTAGCGGTTTCTTTTCTTTTCTTTTCTTTTTGTTTGAATGTTGTGACTGCCAAGTCATTTGTTGATGGTCCTCCGACGGGATGTCTCATCTTGCGATTTGAAGGTGTAGTCAGGTTAACTGAACAACTACCCTGCCCCGGGTTAGATGTAAGGGTTGTATCCGAAAGAAACTCCTACTTCTAGGCTCGAAGTGGTTGTACCCAAAAATGCTGGAAATCTCCTCCAAGGTAGGAGCCAAGATGTAATCTGGAAACACAAAACACCGCAGTAGGGGATCATAAAACTGAAGCAAGGTATGAAGGCTGTCCTTCTGGTCTGCAGTAGGTTTGTCCATGTATTTCAATATCTGGCCATACCTCTTTCTGAAATTTCCCAAGACTTGGTCATTCATCAGCCCTGCTAATTTCTGAACACTCTTGACTTCAGGTTGAAGAAAAGTATAATGAACATTCTTTTTCCTTGTGATTCTCTTAACTTCTGCCATCTGGAGAGCTTGAGATTACCAGAACTGGGTGCTAACTATGAACAATAACCTGAAAAATGGAAACATAAACAGTTAATGCAAGAATGATGCAATGCAAATGCTATGCAGACATATGATCAATCTGGGACCATCTGGATACTGGACACTGCATATAAGGACCCTCTGAAAAGCTGAGAACCAAGATCCTCTGAGCCACAACCCTCTGATATAAATTCTCAGAACCATAACACCAAGAAAACCAGAACCATAAGGACCAAATCATAACAAGGACCACTGGTAATGAGGATATGTAGAGGCCAAGGGTTCCTGCAAACCTGTAAACCCTCCCAATCTCACTGGTATGCTCCAGGCCAGACATCACAGACTCTCAAAGCCGAATAGCAATAATACTTTCACCATTTCCGAGAAATGGCTCATGACCAAATTAGGGAATCGGTTTGGCATTATATACTACGCAGGGAGGCCTCAACTGAGTCCGGGAAACAAGGTCATCCTATGCAAGTCCCAGGTGGGCCCTCGGATGCGAATGGGTTTGCCACAAAATGTGGTCTGCCACTATCATCACTAGAGAGGGATGTTTCTAAAAGGTTCTCAATGATCGGTCCTCAGCTGCACATAACTGTCAAGGTTATGAAACGAAAGAGGAAGATCCCCAAATCAAGACATTCCCAAGACGGTCGCAAATCTGGGCGTGGAACTCACTACTACCCCTATGACAAGATCTCATGAGGCCAAAGTGGAACCACTCTAAGTCCTAAGGTGCACTCGAGCCGTGGTAATGAGCTCATCTCTCAGAAACAGTATCACCCAAACCCACCAAACAGCAGATCCAATCCAGACAGTCCAGTAATAATATGATGCAGAAAATAAATACTGAAAACTATAAATAAAGCTGTAAATGAAACTGTAAATAAACAACAGTAAAATACAACACACAACAACAAGCAATCAACACCCAAAAGAAACAGAAACAAGCAAGCGCTAGGAGAGACTCTCAGGGGAACCAGAGATACTCTGGTTAGGATGTCCCCAGCAGAGTCGCCAGCTGTCGCTCCCCAGATTTCCATCCTGGTACAAACACGAAAGTGGCGCGGAAAAGGTAGAGTCGCCAGCCAGGCATTTTTATCCCGAAGGAACGGGAATGGTAATGCTACACAAACCGAAGAAAAGAAAAGGAAGGACACAGGTCCTGCGAACCAAAGAATCTGGGTTCGGGAGTCGGTTACGACCTGGGAAGGTATTAGCACCCAGATCGTCCGCCGTACCCGACGGGATCCACGCTTGCAAAGAAAACTGTTTCAAAGGGTGAAGGAATGAAAGCTGCTACAAAGAAAATGAACTGGCACTGGAAAAGAAATGAAAAGGGAACTGAAAAAAGAAATGAAAAGGAAAAATGTAGGGAAAATAAAGATTGTGCTCGAACGGGCCCTACCCCGCTGCCTACGTACCTCTTCTGGACAATGAGGATCAGAGTCGCCGTAGTTCCCCTAACTAGGGGTGGAAAAGATTGCTTGTGTCTTAAGGCTTAAACTGCCTATGTCAATGCTCAGGTGCTGCAGGCTCGAACGACGAGTGCGTAACCGTCTTGCAAAATGACAAGTAGGAGCAAGTTCGCGTACGGAGCGAAGGAGATGAGACAAGAATTCCCGAAGGAGAGACGCTTATTGTTTGTTTGTGTTTTTAGAAGCTTTTAGGAGTGTGTCACAAGGAAGTGAACTCAAGCTCTTTTCCATGGAATGTGCACTTGTCACTACATTCCAAGATGGAATAATAGAACAAGCACACTCAAGTAAGGAGAAGATCCCCAAAACTTGAAACCAGATATTAGGGCTTAAGCTCACTAACGCATTAACGTATTAAGTTTTTTTGTATTTACAATGAAGAAATGTTTTTTTATTCTTTTTCTTGGTGAAGATGATATCCTGATCAGACTTGTACATCACAAGACTAGCTTGTACTATCCCAAGATGGGAAAACTACAAATGTCTCATGGGATAAGGCTATTGCTCAAGATATCACTTCAATATTTATTAAGTGTCTTCTTTAGGGTTTTAAGATGATAAGAGAAGAGAAACAAAAGGATCACAAAGGTAAAAGTCTAATGGGGGACTAATGAATCCTAAAGTTATCATGCATGGAAAATCCTAGGTTAGTGAGGTTTACTATCCTAAAGAAGAAAGAAAGAAGAAAAGAAGAAGAAGAAAGAAGAATAGAAGAGGGGGGAAGTAAGGCCTAAGCCCAACAAACACAAGGTTAGAATAAATAATAAGGAGAAAATAAGAGATAAGATTTGGAGATGTGGGAATCACATCCACACCTCTCACTTACCAAAGCCCCTGAAATGGTTAGTGACACAAGTATAAAGGCAATACAAAATGAACAAATTGCCATACCAAAGCTACAAAACCAGAAGTGAAGTCATAAGCATAAATGCCAAATGCAAACTTAAAGCACAAGAATGAGAGAAGAAACACACAACTCAATATGAAGCAGTATGAATCACTATGGCAAAACAAAGAAAACATGATAAGATGCAAAGAAAAATAATCAAAGCATAACCTCAAGGTGCAAGACCATAACCCTAATCATGTTAGAAAAGTGCCTAAGATGCATGTGAGATGAAGAGAAGAAGGGCTCATAGTCAAATATTCACATCATGAGAAGAAATAAGCAAAGGAAGTGAAGTGATCATGCATAAGTGTGGGAGAACTCCAAAAGCAAACAAATTACAAAATTTCTCAAGGCACAAACCACAACCCAAGATCAGAGAGGTATTAACAACCTAAGATGGCCCTAAACAACTCGAAGAAGTTGGCACAAGTGCCCTTCTAAGCTAAGGAATGAGCATATGATCCAAAAGAAGCAAGAAGGGACAAGTGAAGAACAAAAATTCAAATTAATTCAAGCAAGCATCCAAAAATTCCACAAACTTGCACAAATGATCTTCAACCATACCATACTAACATGCCAAAAGGAGGGGATGAGAATCAGAAGCTAGATCATTCAAATGAGGGTACAAACATGGATTAGGGTTAGAATGCTTCATGCACAAGTTAGAGATCAAAATCGATTAAAAAAAATTCTAAAAATCAGAACAAAAATCACCAATAAACTACATCTTATCATGAATCCAGAGCAAAAAGAATCACTTAAAAATTCAAAATAATGACCAAGATAGAAAATGGACAAGTCAGCATGCTTCAAAATAAAATAAAATGAATTAATTATAAGGAACAATTAATTTCTGCGTGCCAATTAAAAATAAAAAAAATCAAAAATTAAAAAAAACTAAAAGGAACATTCCTGAATTTGTTTGTAATTTTTAATGACCTAAAACTATTTTTAAAAATTCAAAACCAAACTGAAAATAAAATGAAAATAAAAAGAAATAAAAAAAGGAAATAAGCTAGGGGGTGCATTCAGCAAGCAGGATCAGTTCATTCTCAATGGGCCCATACGCAGGGGGTGGGAATAGCAGGTCAAGCCCACTCAGAGTCAACATATAACACAATAACCAGGGTGGATATTCATTAATTCAGGAAAATATATGGACCACTAGATCAAATAAACGCGCAGGATTAGTCAACTCATTAAAACAAGTCCACACAATGATTGGCCATAAAGTGAGAACACAATAACTATGGTGAGGTGAGAAACAAATGGATTAATTCAGAAATTAAAAAGTCACGTGAGGGAGAGGGTGGACATTAATGATCCTTAAGGTTCAAGGATTCAGAATATGCAAAAAGTTTGTGAAGAGAGTGCCTGAGGAGAGAATTTCGAATGGAAATGCAAGAGAGCAAGAAAATGTGAATTTGAGAAATGAGAGAGCATGAGGCTGCATTTAGGGTTTGAGTAGCTTTTATATCATGCACATATCACACTTATTAGGGTTTAGTGGCTAGTGATGGCATGAATTGTGTGATAGGGATTGATTTCTAAAATTGTATGAAGAAGAATAATGACCAATTTGCTCATGCATTTCATTCTTCTTTGCACATGCTGATCTTTCATCCCAGCCCTTGATTCATGATGACATGATCCTTCCCCTTAGATGTTGGTGTCATGCTTTTCTCATGATCATGCATTTTTTCCTTTTGTGAACTACACCTCATCCCATGCACGAATTTGTTGATATTTTTGGAGCAAACCAACTCTTATGCAATGCCTTGTGACAATGTGATCATATTTGGTCCATAACAACACTTGAAAATAAGTTTCATGAGATTTTGCATTTGGAGTAAACTTGAAACTCATGCCATGCCCTAGAATTCAAGGGATTTTCGAAGGGCATATCTCTTAAACCATGAGGGCTATGAAAAATCTCTTGTACTTTTTAAAAATGGGAGGCTTTAATCTTCAATTTTCATGTTTGATGGCAATCCATTTGAAGCTTTTTTCACCAAGTTATGTTCACTTGAAAATTAGGGCAAAATGTTACTAAAAATGGCAAATTCCAAGACCTATCTTATGCCAAAAATGCAAAACACCTCAAAACCTCTTGATTATTGATCTTTGACTTTGCCAAACCTCTTCTAAGGTTATAAGAACATCACTTGGCTTGAAAAATGAGGTTGGACCTTTTGAAATCTCACAGTTGACTTCTAGAATGCACAGTTGACCAATTTCTTCATTTACAAGCAACTGAAGAAATACCTGACTTCCACAAGGAATTTTCTCACCAAATTTCATCCCTAGGATCCTCTTAACATATGAGAGACTTTGCCCAAATGAAATGGCCAAATTCACAAGGTTTTCATGCTTGAAACTCAAACCCTAATTTGGGACCATTGTGTAGGAGCTTTGCCCTAGCTTGAATTCCCTGATGATCCTCCAACCTCCTGGGCTTTTGTGGATGATCTTAAGCTTGTGAATGCAATGTATACTCCTAATAGGACTTGAAAAAAAACCATTGGGCCCCTTGTTATAGCCTGAAATGCTTCAAATCCCTCCACAGATGATCATATGCCTAATGCTAGGTCATGAGAATGTTATGCCTCATCTTTCCATGCTAAGATGCCAAGAATATGATATGCTTATGATGAATATGATGTGATGATGATGCTTAAAAAGAAGAGGGAAAATTTGGGGTGTTACAAAATGCAATAAATCGAAGTCTTTGACGATCTTCTACATAACATCGAACATTAGAATCTCCGGGAAACCCATCATTTTCGCACCATGATACTAGAACTTCAGAACCGGTCGCTCGTGTGCCACCCATATTTAAACAACTTTGTTAATACTTAAACATATTTTGTATAAATAAAAAAAAGTTCAAATTAAATGTAAAAACCATATACATGGCCCTGCCATAGACGTAAGGCTACATGCTCACTATACTCTATAAGTATTGACTAGTCGATAGGCCCTCCTATAAATCATGGATCAATATGTATGGATGGCCCGGTCGAAGGAACCCTGACATCTGTCTCAACAATATCCTTAGTAACATCTCTAGAAGCAGCCCCTTTAGTACCCACAACATCACCCTCAGCAACCTCCCTCGTATCACCTACACCAACATCCTCCGTAACATCTCTAGCAGCAGCCTCCTTAGTAACACCCCTAGCAGCCGCATCCACTGATTGAATAACTAGATCAACTATGGGAACGTCTGCGTCCACCTCATATGTGGCTTGTGATGCAGAATGACCTCCGCGTTGATGAAATATACGAGGTGCCCTAAAATAACCCCGCTCATCTTGCTCTGCCAACCTCTTCTGGTGTGAACTAGTTGGGACCACCCATCCTGCCCGTACATGAGAAAACTCAACATCTTGATTACTCATACCCCTACCTATACCACCTCCAGCTAGATCAAGTTTTCTCCTAGCGATACTACTGTCACGACCTTTAGATTTCACTATAAACAAAGAAAAAAATAAGATAGGGAATAAAACAAAAATAAGGCAACTACCGGGGATTTGAAATTACCGGTAGTAAACAAAATTTTATAACTACCAGGATTTTTAAATTACAGGTATAAAATAAGTTTTTTACTACTACCAGTAATTTAAATACTCGGTACTGTAACATTCCAAAATTTTCCCTCTCGTTTTCATAGCCTTTAGAATATTATTTTGCATACATAACATTGCATCATTAGCATAGATGGTGAAGCATAACATTCATAGTGGAAGCATAAGGCATGTGGTTAGTGACTTATCAAAATTATGATTATCCAAAGCAAGAACAAGAGCCAAGTGTCTCTCAACAAGTCTCAAGGGTTTCTTACATCCCATACAATTCCAAATAATGTCTCAAGTCCATGGAAGTAGTGTATTCATCAAGAAGTCATCTCAAAGTTTTACCTCCTACACAATTGGCCTAAACTAGGGTTTTGGTTCCAAGGTGTATCTTAAGGGAGTTTTTGTTCTAAATTGTTCTCATTGTCTTATATATGTTGCCAAGTATTCATGGATGAAATTTGGTGCATTGGTTCCTTGAGGAAGGTTTTCAGTCAGGCAGTTACTTGTGATATAAGTAAAAGTCAATTGTGGAGAAAGAAAAGTCAACTGTGGATTCTTAAGGTATAAATCATGATTTTCAAGGTCCTACATCTTCCCATGGTTCTAAAATGTCAATATTTCTATCATTCATCAAGAACCAAAGCTCGTGGCAAAAGTTACTAAATTTTGAAATGACTTGTAATTAAAAGTTTCCATTTTTGGAAGTTTTATAAGCCACATTCAACTGGACTTTTCATCATCAAAACTGCTTCAAATGAATTTTTTTTCCAAACATGAAAGTTGAATATAATTATCTCCCCTTTACAAAAAGTACTAGATCATCTTCATACCATTTATGGATCACAAGTTATGATTAAAAGACCTCAAGGGTGTTTTTAGGGTTTCTCACATGTACCAAATCTTACACTTTTGCAAAAAGGCTTCTAAGTGACTTGTATTGATTTCAACTTGCCAATTCAGTCCATAAAGTTTAAGTACACTTCATTTAACGAAAAATTGGCCTTTGAATCATGACATTTCATGGCTTATTTCTCATGTAATTTTCAAATGGCCAAAGTGCATAATGGATCAAAACAAAAAAACCAAGCAACCACAAGCCATGCACTTAATCCAATTTTGATCATGGGTTAATATGAAGGCAATGCATGTACATGGTGAGGCTCATGCATGTAGGAACCATGGTATTCACTTCAAGTTGCAATTTTGCAAATTCACTCTAATCTCACTAACCATGGATCCAATGGATCTCTAATTATGGTTAGGCCCAAAAATAACCATATAAAAGCTCTTAACTCCACTGGTTAGAGCTAGAGTTCGACCATTGTTGATTTTTCAAGAAATTGCATAAAAGTTCCATCTCTTTAAATATCTCTCATCACAAAGTCTTTTTGGAATTTTATTCCATATCATTGATCAGTGAACTCCATAGATCAAGAATCAACCATTACTTGAAGCTCTAAGCAAGCATTTCACCAAGTCATGTGCAAGAGGATTCTTCTCCAAATCTCAAGATCCAAGCCAAATTCAAGCTCTAATTGCATTTATTTTTCAATTAGAGGTCCAAAGGAGTTGATCTGCAACATTCAGATGGTATTCTAGGATTATTTCCATAGCTGCAACTCTTCAGGTTAGTTCAATTTCGTACACTTGGATCTTGATTTTTTGGTGTGCATTGTGTTCTATGAAGTATGGTGATCACTCTGGTATAATTTGTTTGAAGTTTGAACGTATAGCATGAGTATTTAGGATTTGAAATTTTTAGATCTAGACTTTTTTCTTTTGATTTGCTTGATCTAGGCATTGTATTATAATTTGAGTAGCATATTTGAACTCAGCATTAAAAATGGAGTGAGACTGTGGTGGTTTTTTTTCATTTTTGGAGATTTTTGTGCAAGAGTTCGCCTGAGAAGGTGATCGGAGCAAGGGCTCCGACACCGGTGTTAGTTATAGTTGGCCGAAAGTCTCAAGGTAGGAGAAATAGTCATATTTATCCATTTTTATGATCCAATGGTTATATTTGAGCCAACACATTAAAAATACGAGTGCAAGTCACATGGATTTTAATTTCATAATAATGTTGTTTGCATGTGTTTCCATGTGTCTTATCATGCGCGTTTGATCTTGGCCTCTAATCCTGATTACTCTGGTGATTGTTTGACTAGGTGGCGTGTGTTGGATCAATCTGATGGTTGTGTGTGAAGCTGATGACTGGTGGGTTGGAACTCGTTAGCCGTTGGAGACATCTGGTGAGGCAGTCACCTGGACTGTGTTTAGAAGGGAATTCTTGAGGAAGTACTTTCCTGAAGATGTTCGGGGAAAGAAAGATATTGAGTTCTTGGAACTAAAATAAGGAAGTATGTTAGTTACCGAGTATGCTGCCAAGTTTTCTTAGTTGGAAAGGTTTTATCTCCACTATAGCGAGGCGACTGCTGAGTTCTCGAAGTGTTTCAAGTTCGAGAATGGCTTAAGGCCTGAGATCAAGTAGGCGATTGGTTATCAAAGGATCCGAAGATTTCCGGATTTAGTGGATTGCTGTAGAATCTTTGAAGAAGATAGTAAGGCTCGATCAGATCACTTCAAGAGTTTGGTTGAGAGAAGAGGAAAGCAACAAATCAATCATGGGAAACCTTATGTAACTCCAGCTGATAAAGGTAAGCAGAAACAGGTTGAGGGAAAAAGGCCAAGTGGGGGAGGTACCCCTACTTCTCTGAAGTGTTATAAGTGTGGTGAAATGGTTCATCGTATCACTGAGTGTACGAGTGACATGAAGAAATTGTTTCAAGTGTGGTCAACCTGGACATTTGATTGTAGAGTGCAAGACTAATCTGGTTACTTGCTACAACTGTGGAGAGCAAGGTCATATCAAAACTCATTGTCAGAAACTAAAGAAAGCTGCAACCGGAGGAAAAATGTTTGCTTTGACAGGGACACAGATTTCCAGTGAGGATCGTTTGACCGGAGGTACTTTCTATATTAATAATATGCCTTTGATTTCTATGATTGTAACAAACGATACACACTGTTTTATTTTTATTGACTGTATGAGAAGACTAGGTCTTGTTATTTCCCCTATGAAAGGATAAATGGTTATCGAAACTCCTGTAGATGGGTCGTTAACTACTTCTTTCATTTATTTGCATTATCTTCTATCGATATATGGTAAGGAATTTGGTGTGGATCTAATTTGTTTGTCGTTGTGAGGTTTGGAGTGATTCTGGGAATGAATTGGTTGGAGTTCAATCATATTCACATTAATTATTTCAGCAAGTTAGTTTGATTTCTTACTCCTAGTGAAGAGGAAGAATAAGCTGGTTATTTTTCTGCTCGAGAGTTGAAAGAACTTTTGAATGAAGAAGCGTAAGTGTTGGCACTGTTTGCATCTTTATCAGTGGAAAATGAAATGGCAATAGGTGAATTGTTAGTGTGAGAGATTTCCCGGAAGTATTTCCTGATGACATTGAGGACGTTCCTCCAGAGAGAGGTGGAATTTAGTATTGATCTTGTGCCAGGAACTAGACCTATTTCAATGGCATCTTATCGTATGTCAGCTTCCAAGTTATCTTAATTGAAGAAACAGTTAGAGGAATTGTAAGAAAAAAGTTTGTAAGGCCGAGTGTGTCGCCTTGGGGAGCTTCGGTATTGTTGGTGAAGAAGAAAGATGGTAGCATGATATTGTGTATCGAGTACAAGCAACTGAATAAGGTAAAAATTAATAACAAGTATCCACTTCCAAGGATAGATGATCTGATGGATCACTTGGTTGGTGCTCGTGTGTTTATTAAGATCGATATGCGATCGGGTTATCATCAGATAAGATTAAAAGATGAAGATATGCAGAAGACCGCTTTTAGGACTCGGTATGTACACTATGAATATGTAGTGATGCCATTTGGAGTTACTAATGCACCTGGTGTATTCATGAAATATATGAACTATATTTTCCATGATTATTTGGATCAATTTGTGGTTGTCTTTTTAGATGATATTCTGATTTACTATATGTCAAAAGAAGAGCATGCTGAACATCTGAGGATTATTCTGCAAGTGTTGAAGAGAAGAAGTTGTATGCTAAGTTATCAAAGTGTAAGTTTTGGTTGAAAGAGGTGAGTTTTCTTGGTCATGTGATTTTGGGAAAAGGGATTGTTGTGGATCCATCCAAGGTAGATGCAGTGCTACAATGGGAGACTCTGAAATCAGTGAAAAAAATTAGAAGTTTCTTGGGATTAGCCGGTTATTATCAAAGATTCATTGAATGTTTTTCGAAGTTGGCACTTCCATTGACTCAATTAACTTGTAAGGATAAAGTGTTTGTGTGGGATGCCTAGTGTGAGCAGAGTTTAGTTGAGCTAAAGAAGAAGTTTACTACCACTCCAGTTTTGACTTTACCAAAAGCAAATAAACTGTTTGTGGTTTACTGTAATGCTTCTTTGATGAGTTTGGGTGGAGTGTTAATGCAAGATGGTCAAATGGTGGCGTATGCTTCGTGACAATTGAGAATTCATGAGAGGAATTATCCTACCCATGATTTAGAACTAGCAGCTGTGGTTTTTGTATTACAAATTTGGAGGCATTATCTGTATGGTTTGTGATTTGAAGTGTATAGTGATCATAAGAGTTTGAAATATTTGTTTGATCAGAAAGAGTTAAATATGAGGCAGAGACATTGGCTGGAATTCTCGAAGGACTGTGATTTTAGTTTGAATTATCATCCCGGTAAAGCTAATGTTGTGGCTGGTGCTTTAAGTCGGAGGACATTGCATATGTAGATCATGATGGCTAGAGAATTGGAGTCAATTTTGAGATATGAGTTCAGGTTGTGAACAGACACCTCACAGTGTAATGTTGGGGATGCTGGAGGTTAACAATGATTTTCTTGATCATATACGGGAGAGCTAGAAGTCAGATGTGAAATTAGTTGACTTGGTGGTCAGTGATGAACGGGTTGGAGGTAATGAATTTAGAGTTGATGAATAGGGAGTACTAAGGTTTCAACAGTGTATTTGTATTCCTGATGATCTCAAATTGAAGAGAATGATTCTTGAAGAAGGACATAGAAAGGCATTGGGTTCGAAGTTGAAGTTGATTTTAGCTTATCATCCTCAGACTGATGGGCAAACAGAGAAGACGATACAATCTTTAGAAGATTTGTTGAGGGCTTGTGTGCTTGGGCAAGGAGGTGCTTAGGATAGTCACTTGCCATTGATCAAGTTTACTTATAATAACAGTTATCATTCTAGTATCAGAATGACACCTTTTGAAGCACTTTATGGTCGAAGATGTCGGACACTTTTATGTTGGCATGAGTCCGATGAAAGTGTTATACTTGGACCTGATATTGTGCAGCAGACTACTGAGATGGGGAAGTTGATTCGAGATAAGATGAGAACTTCACAGAGTAGGAAAAAAATTTAGCATGATAAGAGAAGGAAAGATCTTGAATTTGAAGAAGGAGATTATATGTTTTTGAGGGTTACTCTAGTGACTGATGTTGGACGAGCTTTGAAGTCTAGAAATCTTACTCCTAGATTTATTGGTCCGTAACTGATTTCTGCAAGAGTTGGACCTATTTCATATAGAGTGGCGTTGCCACCGCGATTATCAAATTTGCATGATGTATTCTATGTTTTTCAACTTCGTAAGTATGTTCCAGATCCGTCACATGTGATACCGATGGATGAAGTTGAGGTAAGAGATAGTCTTACGGTTGAAGCACTACCTTAACAAAATGATGATCGTGAGGTAAAGCAGTTGAGAGGCAAGTAGATTGTTCTTGTAAAGGTGGTTTGGGGAGGAGTTGAAGGTTGAAACATGACTTGGGAATTAGAGAGCAATATGTGAGAGTCTTATTCGAATCTATTCGCATGAGCTAAGTTTTTTAGGACAAAAACATTCTAAGTGGGGGAGAGTTGTAACGCCCTGATTAATTATTTAATTATTTAATTGGAATTGTTGTATTTTGGTGTGTGGTGAAAAGTTGATAGTGTGTGTGTAACACGGTGGGAGAACTGACTTTAGTTAAATGTTGCGGATAGCAAGAGTCGCCATCGACTTTTATTTTATCCAAAAGGAAAGGACATAAAAGAACAGGAAAGACCTTACAAATATTTTGAGTTCGGGGGGTAGGTTATATAAAGGGAAGGTGTTAGCACCCTTTATATCCATGGTTATCCACGGGCTCTTAATTACTTAGCTCACTTTAAACTGTTTTGAGAAGTGTAGTGTGTGATTAAAAATTTTCTAAGTACTTTATAATGATCCTCGTATGGATGTATATAAAGACTTTGTTTTGAAAATCTGTTTGAAATAGTGTAATGAAGTATTTTGAAGAAAAGTGAGCAAGTACTAAAGAGGAAACTACCCTATGTCAAATCTTTATTGTTCTTATATGTTCTTTCAATGGTAAGACTATCCCTATTATTAAGGAATAGGTAGTCATTACCTTGGATGTGGTAAGGGACATGTGAAGGGACATCTATGTTTGGCAACTGCAAGGTGTCTTAGCAATACGAAGGGACTTATCATCTTTTATTCGAAGGGACAAGATCATTTACCGTAGGCAACATCGAAGGGAATTGATCTTATAATCTTAAAAGGTACTTGATGATATTTTATGAAAAGGGACTTTGCTTTAAGACACATTAGTTGACCTTATAGTTAGGCAACATGAGGAATACCCTTAGAAAGTGTAGGATGGCGATCAAAGATCGACTTACGTGTGTGAGTGTTCATATTCATATATTTATCTTATCAAGCAAGTCATTCTAAATTAATTTTAACTTACAAACATGTTATCACTCCCTATAGTTACTAACCATGGCAAAAATATTTATCAATAATAAAATAAAGACAAAAATAAACCTACGACTATTACAAGGCTTTCGCAATTACATTATAATATAAATAATATATGTATATATATATATATATATATATATATATATATATATATATATATATATATATATAATAAAGAAACTATAATTAAAATGGTTAGTAATAAAATAATTATAAGAAGAAGAGGTTAGCACAAATATACAAAAAAAAAAAATAATTTAAGAGAACATTTTTAAATTAAACAAATAATTGTGAAGAATTTTTAAGAAGAAAATAATAAAGGAATTATAATAAGGATAATAAACAATATAATAAATATTTACAAAAAAAACAAGATTAATTATTTAATTAGATATTAGAAAAATTAATGAAGTTTAATATTTAAAATTAAATAAAAATTAGGGTTAGAGATTAGGGTTAGAAATTTTAAAAAAATAAAATTAGGGTTTACATATTTAATTAAAATATTAATTGGTTTATTTACAAAAATAAATATATAATAATAATATAAACATAAACAAAATATATTGCAATAAAAAATAAATACAAAGTTTTTTATTTTTTATTTTTTATAAGAATTATTATACGATTATTTTAAAAGAAATTAATTTATAATATAAAGTATATAATTAAATAAATAATAAGAAAATAGAAGAAATTAGGTTTTAAAAAAAATTGGGGAGGCCTGGATTTGAACCCAGGACCTCCCTTTTACCTGTAGGGAGTCAAAACCACTGGGCCATCGTGCACTAGCTGATAATGAATGGCCCAAGATCATCATATAGCAAACCTGCAAAACAAGAGAAAATTGCAAAAAAAAAAATTCACAAAGCCAGGATTCGAACCCTGGCATTGGCCTCCCACACGCGCATCCTCTACCAATTGAGCCAGGCAGTGTTAGTTGAAATATAATGGAAACAAATTCTAAAAATATTAAGTCACAAATTCGAATTTCCAGATGGCGCCAAGACTCCATCTTCATCCTTGAGACTTGCGAATTTTGCTGCGAAATTATCCACAAAATTTCCTGCCAATTTACCTGCACACGAATTTTACAGAAAAACCTAGCTTTTTGAAACACTATTAAAACTGTAAAATTTTACCAAATTAATCATATCATTGTGATCCTCATGTCTTAGACAGTTCATTAGTGTTGTTAGAAATCATTTATATTGGTTTAGTTAGAAAACCCTAAACGGCAAACAAAACCCTAACAATGGCAGTTTCACGATTAGGCTATGATTCTTCACACAAACTGTCCAGAAACCATCTGTAGGAACATACAAACATCAATATATGATCAAAATGCATTATAAACACATAAATTCATTGAATCGAAAAAAATAAATCAAGGTCAAAAGTGCTTCGGGTTGGGCATATGGTCATGATTCAAATGCGTTTGAGGGTTGGGATAGACTCAGTGATGTCCAAAGATCATCTCTATGTCTTAAAAATACCTTTTTTTGCCCTTTAAAGGTGAATCCGAATTTTGAATTTTTGATGAAATTTGAAGTTTTGAGAGTTGTTCTTGAGGCTGCCAATTCGTGTCCAATGCATTGCTTAATGTTGTATATATATGATACATCAGAATTAGGTCAAAAAATTATTCAATCTTTTGGACTTTTGGACCTATGGAGATTGAAAAAGATTCACCCTTAAAAATTGAAATATTTTGATCTTACCTTGCTATATTTGTATGATCTGAAATTATATGGTACCAATCACTTTTAAATGAATATTAAGACTTTCTAGAACCAAAATCAGATCAAATATCCATCCTTTTATATTTTATTTTAATTTAAAATGATTTTTAATATAAAAAATGATAATAAATAAAATAAAATGAATAAAAATATGAATAAATAAATTTTAATTTGTGCATGATGTCATGGAAGTGTTTGGATCATAAAAAGGCAAGCCTATTTGGTGAATTATGGTTTTAAGACCCCATTTGCTTCATAAACCTCTCAAAAATTTCCCAACTTTGCAAGGGCACAAATCATTTAATTTTAATTCTATGAAGGTGTTCTTGGACATTTTAGAAATCTTAGAGAGTCCTCTAACCAACCTCTTTGTTCTCATGTCCATATCTTTTACCATTCTCAAGTTATGCTCTTTGGAAGATGTTGACTTTTTGTTGACTTTTAAAATGACCTATAATGTCTTAGCTCATACCTTCCAAATGAAGCATTTTTGGGCTTGGCTTGTGAGACACAAAGTTGTAGAGAATTAAATTTCCTTCAAAATGAGCTTTGGATGGAAAATTCTTGATGAAGCATGTGAAAGTTATGGCTGGTCAAAGTTCAGTTGACTTTTCCTGTGAAAACCCTAATTTAGAAACTCCTGATTCTTGATGATCTGAAATCTTCTTGATGAATCATGATCAAACCTTGATAAAATGATGAATTTTACTTCATATACTTGATGTTGGCAAAAAATCATGAAGTTTGACTTTGGTTTGACCACAGTTGACCTCAGTTTGACTTTTAACTGCTTTGACTGATTTTAACCTATCTGATCATCTGACTAAGCAAATCTTTTGGGAAAGTCTTGAAACTTGACATGGGGATTTTTGAACACATATAGGATGCTATGAATCTCACTTGAAGTCTTGGAAGTCCATTTAGCCTGATGAAAGTCAAAACCCTAGTTTAAGATGCATTGCTTAGGAGGATGCATTGTCTGAGGGAATTGTCAAACTTTGTGACTAATTGTGAACCTTGTGAACCTCATGAGATGTCTTGTGAACCTTGTGAACCTCTTAGTACACAATTTCTTGTCTTGGGGAGGGAAAATTTTGGGGTGCAACAGCTGCCCCTGTTCAATTTTCTGAAACCTGTGGGGTTAGATTGGTATATTTGTCATTCGTGACCTGAAAGGTTGAAGGGGATTGAACACAAAAGCCCAAAAATTTGCACTCGCCGGTGCGTAAGGTAACACTGATGATTAGTTGTATATGCTTAAGTGGGCTTGAAGATTCCACTTGGAAGAACTGGATATGGGCTTATATATGCCATCCATACTATCAGGAGGTGATAATATCTTGGTGTTGATACTGGATATCAGTACTAGGTCTTCGTATAGGCCGTCTCTGAATCGTTTATGCAACATGGTTTGAATTGTTGAATAGACCATTAGAAATAAATCTTCGTGACGATTATCTCTTCTGGAAATATCTTGGATTAGGGAATAGATCTTTGTACAGACCGTTTGCCTACTATCCAAGAACAAATAGATTAAATCTTCTGAAAATATCCTGGACTAGGGAATGAATCTTTGTATAGACCGTTTTCCTAATATCCATGAATAAATAGTGTGTCAGGATCAAATCTCCTGAAAATATCCTGGACTAGGGAATGGATCTTTGTACAGACCGTTTGCCTACTATCCAAGAACAAATAGATTAAATCTTCTGAAAATATCCTGGACTAGGGAATGGATCTTTGTACAGACCGTTTGCCTACTATCCGAGGACAAAAGAGTGTCAGGATTAAATCTCCTGAAAATATCCTGGACTAGGGAATGGATCTTCGTATAGACCGTTTGCCTAATATCCAAGGACAAAAGAGTGTCAGGATTAAATCTCCTGAAAATATCCTGGACTAGGGAATGGATCTTCGTATAGACCGTTTACCTATTATCCAAAGACATCTTGAGTGTCAGGATTAAATCTCCTGAAAATATCCTGGACTAGGGAATGGATCTTCTTATAGACCGTTTGCCTTTTATCCAAGGACATCTTGAGTAATGATTAAGTATCATCACTAAACCTTCGTATAGATCGTTTCTGACCTGTTGTGAATTGTTGATATTGTTTTATCTACATATAACCATCCTACAAGGAAAAGGTTAGTTTATGCAATATGTATGCATGCATGGCATGGTGCATCTAAGTAAATGTGTTATGTATTTATGGATATGTTACGGTATGATGTAAATGATGTATGTATGAATCATGCAGCCTGAGGCGTCTGGATATCTTTGTATAATAACTGCTGGCTAGGGAAAATAAATCCTGATTCGTTTCTGAAGAATATGAGGACCCCGTTCCCGTCTTGTTTGATAATATAGTACTTATAACCTCCCGTTTTCGTTCGTCGTACTTCTATTGAAGGAATAAGTTCCTGAGTATCCCGACTGAGGATAAAAGAGATGGACATAACTTCAAGGGGAGATGTAACTCGAAGTATCTATAAAGATAAATTTGCTCTACTGGGGATTTGTAGTTGTCTTGTGGGGATGAACCGACGAAGCTTTCGTTGAACTACTACCTTCGTTCGTCTTTAGTAAATACTATTACTGCATTTTATGCATTTATGGTAAACATCGATCATATTCAAAAGCATACATACATTCAAACACAACCAACAGACGTTTTCGTTTATGTAAATAGGGTAAAAGTAAATCTGGATTCAAAGATGGAATTTTATTTATATTACAAAGTGACCTATACATAGGCAAGTTTGTACAAGGAGACAGAAATCCTAGTAAGAGGAATTCGTCGTAAAATTTTTACAAAACAAAGAAAACAACTATGTGAAAAATGATCCTATTGAGTTTCAATTCTACTATTGCCATTATCTTCAAGTATCTCATCTTCTGCCGTTGAGACAGAAATGATTGGATTGATCTTTATTTGTTCGTATCTTGATTTAGGTAGTACCATCAGTTGAAGTTACATGAGTGATCCAAACGAGACATAGTCATACGCTTTAATCCCTAACTTTTTCTTGGATTGCCCTTTCAGGTTTTTAATCCACCGGGATACCCGTTTTTGCCCAAGCCGCCCTTTCAGGTTTTCGACTTGCCGGGTGTACATTTTATATATATATATATATATCCCTAATTTTTTCCCGAACCCTTTTGGTTCGCCGGGATGCCCTTATTTTTTCCTAGGCCAGTCAACCTAGCGGGTCTCTTTTTATGCGTGGTATTTTTTAACTATGTCTGCATTTACAGGCTGTGGAAAGTCTTCACCATCCATAGTAGTAAGCATCATGGCACCTCCCGAGAATACTCTTTTGACCACAAATGGACCTTCATAAGTAGGAGTCCACTTGCCCCTAGGATCACCCTGTGGTAGTATGATACACTTGATTACAAAATCACCAGCCTGATATACCTTTGGCTTAACCTTCTTATTAAAAGCTTTGATCATCCGTTTCTGGTACATCTGGCCATGACAAACAGGTGCCAACCTCTTCTCATCAATCAAATTTATCTGGTCAAGTCGGGTCTGAATCCACTCATCTTCATCCAAGCCTGCATCCTTCATGATTCTTAAGGAGGGTATCTGAACTTCAATGGGCAGAACTGCTTCCATACCATAAACTAAGGATAATGGGGTTGCCCCTGTTGAAGTACGTATTGTAGTACGATAACCATGAAGAGCAAATGGTAACATCTCATGCCAATCCTTGTAAGTAACAGTCATCTTCTGTAGAATCTTCTTAATGTTCTTATTAGCAGCTTCTACCGCCCCATTCATCTTCGGACGATACAGAGAAGAGTTGTGATGCTTAATCTTGAACTGCGTGCAGAGATCAGTAATCATAGTGTTGTTCAGATTAGAGCCATTGTCAGTAATAATCCTTTCAGGGATGCCATACCTACATATGAGATTATTCTTAATGAATCGAGCCACCACATTCTTAGTAACAGATGCAAATGAAGCTGCCTCCACCAACTTTGTGAAGTAATCAATAGCAACCAGGATGAAACGACGCCCATTAGAAGAAGTAGGCTTGATCTCACAATTCATATCAATGCCCCACATGGCAAAAGGCCAAGGAGCAGTCAACACATTCAATGGTGATGGAGGTATATGTACTTTATCAGCATAGAGTTGACACTTGTGACATGTTCTGGAATGTTGATAGCAGTTAGCTTCCATGGTAGACGAATAATAACCTGCTCTCAATATCTTCTTCGCCATGGTATGACCACTAGAATGAGTGCCGAAGATCCCATCATGCATGTCTTCCATAATCCCTGTTACTTCCTTATTATCCACACAACAAAGCAAAGTTGAATCATGATTGCGCTTGTACAAAATTCCATTACTCAAGAAGAACTTAGCAGAAAACCTCCTCAGAAACTTCTTATCTTTGACAGATGCCCCTTCAGGGAATTCCTGAGCTTCAAGGTATCTTTTCACTTCATAGAACCAAGGCTTCCCCTCTGCTTCTTCAGTATCAATCTCATTGCAGTATGCAGGCTTCTCAAATCTATCAATAGTAATCTTGGGAGCTTCATCATCCCAACTAATCTCAAACATAGATGCCATGGTGGCTAATGCATCTGCCAACTGATTCTCTCCTCGTGGAATATGTCCAAAGGTAATCTCTTCGAAATATGGGATCAAAGACAGCACATGCTCTTTGTAGGGAATAAGATTTTCATGCTTGGTATCCCATTCTCCTTTAATCTGACTTACTACCAGGGCTGAGTCTCTATATACATCCAGGAACTGAATCTTCATATCAATGGCAGCTTTGATACCCAGGATACATGCCTCATACTCAGCCATGTTATTCGTACAATAGAAACAAAGTCTTGCAGTAATCGGGGTATGAAAACCTTCAGGGGAAATGATCACAACAACAACACCATTACCAAGTGCATTAGAAGCTCCATTAAAAACCATAGTCCATCGGGATGCTTGTTCAGGTCCGTCATATTGTCCAGGTTCTTTGGTAATAATCATAATGTCTTCGTCAGGGAACTCAAAACTCATTGACTGATAATCATCCACTGCTTGATGAGCCAAATGATCAGCTACAACACTTCCTTTAATGGCCTTCTGAGTAGTGTACTGTATATCATATTCTGTTAAGATCATTTGCCATCTTGCTATTCGTCCGGAGAGAGCAGGTTTTTCGAATATGTACTTGATTGGACCCATCTTTGAAGCGTATGACTATGTCTCGTTTGGATCACCCATGAAACTACAACCAATTGTGCTACTTACTCAAGCTCGAACAGATAAAGCTCAATCCAATCGTTTCCGTCTCGACAGCAGAAGATGAGATACTTGAAGATAATGGCAATAGTAGAATTGAAACTCAATAGGATTATTTCCCACATAGCTGATTCTCCTTGTTTTGTAAAAAAAATTTATAACAAATTACTCTTACTATGAATTTTTGTTTCCTTGTACAAACTTACTTATGTATGGGTCACTTTGTGATATAAATAAAATTTCATCTTTGAATCCAGATTTACTTTTACCCTATTTACATAAGCGAAACGTCCATTGGTTGTGTTTGAATGTATGTATGCTTTTGAATATGATTGATGTTTACCAGAAATGCATAAAATGCTTAATATGATTGATGTTTACCAGAAATGCATGAAAATGCAGTAATAGTATTTACTAAGGACGAACGAGGGAAGGAATTCAACAAAGCTTCGCCGGTTCATCCCCACTAGACAGCTACAAGTTCCCCAGTAGGGCAAATCCATCTTCATAGATACTTCGAGTCACATCTCCCCTGGAATTTATGTCCATCTCTTTTATCCTCAGAAGGATAATCGGGAATTTATTCCTCCAATAGGAGTACGACGAACAAAGACGAGAGGATATGGACACCTTACTATCGAACGAAGACGGGAGGTTATGGATACCTTACTATCAAACGAAGACGGGAGGTTATGTATACTGTATTATCGAACGAAGACGGGAGGTTGTAAGTACTATGTTATCAAACGAAACAAGACGAGTTCCTCATATTCTTCAGCAACAAATCGGGATTTATTTTCCCTGGCCAGCAGTTGTTAACGAAGATATCCAGACGCTTCAGGCTGCATGATTCATACATACATCATCTACATCATACCATAATATACATATCCATAAGTACATAATACATTACTTAAGTGCATCATACTATACATGCATACATAATGCATAAACTAATATTATCTTGCAGAATGTTATATACATCATGATATTTGCATCGAAATAATCTTGTTTTTCAGATTAATTCTCCAGCAGACAAACTTCATCAACAACTTGTTACCTTGGGCCGTTGTTTATCTTCCCAAAGGTTATCTCATTATCTTGGGACGTCGTTTATCTTCCCGAGGGCTATCTTGAGATGTCGTTTATCTTCTCGAAAGCCGTATTGTTACTTTGGGCCATTGTTTATCTTCCCAAAAGTTATACTTATACCTCGGGACGTTGTTTATCCTCCTGAAAGCTATCATTACTTTGGGCCGTTGTTTATCTTCCCAAAAGTTATACTTATACCTCGGGACGTTGTTTATCCTCCTGAAAGCTATCATTACTTTGGGCCGTTGTTTATCTTCCCAAAAGTTATACTTATACCTCGGGACGTTGTTTATCCTCCTGAAAGCTATCATTACCTTGGGCCGTTGTTTATCTTCCCAAAAAGCTATATCTTCATACTTTGGACTACTTGATTCTCCAAGAAGTATATTTGAAGAACTTTTCTCCAGATGGCATCTTTAATCCCATCTCCTTTTCTCCAAGTGGCATCTTTAAGCCCACTCAAGCATATACAACATATCATCAGTATTACTCTATGCACTGGTGAGTGCAAATTTTTGGGCTTTTGTGTTCAATCCCCTTCAACCTTCCAGGTCACGAATGGTACATATACCAATCTAACCCCTCAGGTTTCAGAAAATTGAACAGGGGCATCTGTTGCACCCCAAAATTTTCCCTCACAAGACAAGACTTTTTTACTAAGAGGCTCACAAGGTTCACAAGATTCACAAGACATCTTATGAGGTTCACAAGGTTCACAAGACATCTTATGAAGTTCACAAGGTTCATAAGACACTTTATGAGGTCCACAAGACATCTTATGAGGTTCAAAAGGTTCACAAGACATCTTTTGAGGTTCACAAGGTTCACAAAGTTCACAATTAGTCAGAAGATTTGACAATTCCCTCAGACAATGCATCCTCATAAGCAATGCATCCTAAACTAGGGTTTTGACTTTAATCAGGCTAAATGGACTTCCAAGAATTCAAGTGAGATTCATAACATCTTATATGTGTTTAAGAATCCCCATGACAAGTTTCAAGACTTTTCCCAAAGGTTTGCTCAGTCAGATGATCAGATAGGTTAAAATCAGTCAAAGCAGTTAAAAAGTCAAACTGAGGTCAACTATGGTCAAACCAAAGTCAAACTTCATAATTTTTTGCCAACATCAATTATATGAAGTAAAATTCATCATTTGATCAAGGGTTGATCATGATTCATCAAGGATATTTCAGATCATCAAGAATCAGGAGTTTCTAAATTAGGGTTTTCCCAGGAAAAGTCAACTGAACTTTGACCAGCCATAACTTTCACATGCTTCATCAAATTTTTCCCATTCAAAGCTCATTTTGAAGGAAATTTAATTCTCTACAACTTTGTGTCTCACAAGCCAAACCCAAAAATGCTTCATTTGGAAGGTATGAGCTAAGACATTATAGGTCCTTTTGAAAGTCAACAAAAAGTCAACAACTTCAAAAGAGCATAACTTGAGAATGATAAAAGATATGGACATGAAACCAATGGGGTTGGTTAGAGGACTCTTTAATATTATCAAAATGTCCAATAACACCTTCATAGAATTAAAATTGAAGGAGTTGTGTCCTTGCAAAGTTGGGAAATTTTTGAGTGGTTTATGAAGTAAATGGGGTCTTAAAACCATAATTCTTCAAATGGGCTGAACTTTTTGTGACCCAATGTGTTCCATGACATCATGCACGAAATTTATTTAATATTTTCATAATTTTATTCATTTTATTTTATTTATTATGATTTTTTATATTAAAAATCATTTTAAATTCAAATAAAATATAAAAATATGAAGATTTAAAAATATTTTGATTCTAGAAAGTCATGAAAGCTAAATGGATCAGATTGATATGAGAATTATGGTGATTGTCTTAAAATAGCAAGGTTGTATCCAAGAATATTTGAAATTTAAGACATGATCTTTTTCAATCTTCAATGATCAAAAAGTCCAAATAATCTTACAATGTTTTGACCTAATTATGTTCTACTATATATACATAACTCATCCAAACACAAAGCACGCGAATTTGCTGCCTCAAGAGTAAGTTTCAAGTTTTCAAAAATTCATCAAAAACTCTCAATTCAGATTCTTGGTTAGAGGCTCTCTCAAGGCATTCTAAAGGTTGCAAAACACTCCTTGGACATCACTGAACCTATTCCAATCCTTAAAAGCATCCAAATCATTACATATTGCTCAAACCGAATTCGTTTATTTTGATTTTTCTTGATTTTCCATTTCAAACATTTATGCATTATAAACATGGTTTGATCTTATATTATTATTTGCTTGGATGTTTAGAATGTTTCTGGACCATTTAATTGAAGTTTAAGTGCAGGAACAAGGAAGTGCCATTGTTAGGGTTTCGGCCAAGCTTTTAGGGTTCCATGATAGACCTAATATAAATAATTTTTGAGGACATAGAATGATTGTATGAGCTATGGGGATCATAATGCACTAATCAATTTGAAATAATTTCACTATTTTATTGGTGTTCGAATTTCGTAGGTCCTGTACATGTTTAAATTCGCAGGAAAATTTGTGGGAAGATTCACAACAATATTTGCAGGTCATGAGGTAGGGGATGAAGCTGTTTGGCGCGCAGAAAGAATTTGAAATTTAAACAAGGATTAAAACAAACTTGTTTTATATACATGACAACTAAAGCGCGCGGCTCAGTTGGTTTGTGTATTTGGCTGATGAGTGAATGGTCCTGGGATCAAAACCTCCCCAGGCCATTTTGGTTTTGGTTTTTTCTCAATATTTTTGCAGGATAAAAATAAAAAGATTTGTACTTATTTTGCTATCACCAAATGCACGTTGGCTTGGTGGAAGACTGGTTGGTCTTGGAGGATTCAAAGCCTAGGGCCTGGGTTCGAATCCCAGCCCCAGGTAAGTTTTTTTTTCCTCCACTTTTTCTTGTTTTCTTATTTAATTTGTTTATATTATAATTAATCTAATAAATTAAAAATGTTAAAAATAAAATGTTCATATTAATTTCTTTTATATAATTCAAAATTCATGTTTTCAAAAATTAAACTTTATCATTAAAATTATATTTAATATTTATTCTATTGTAAATTACTAATATTATATGTTTTATATAAATAAATTAATTAATTAACCCTAAAAATTTTATATGTAAAAAACCTAGTTTTTAATATAAACCCTAATAGTATTTTGTAAACCCTAATTATTTTGTAAATAATTAATCTAGTTGTTTATTTTAATTTTATAATTTGTTCATAATTTAAATAATTTAATAAATAGTAAACCCTAATTTATTTTATTTTATGCTTATAATCAAATATTTTTATAATATGTATATACAATTAAATAATTAGACTATTAATCATATTTTATTAATATATAATATTTATTCTTTATTTTTCTTATTAAAAATCTTAAAAAATAATTATTTATCTAAAATTGAACTTTTTAATTATTATGCTAATTTCTTCATCTTATGTTTATTTATTCTTGTTTATTACTACTAACCCTCTTATATTTATTTATTTTTGTTTATTATTACTAACCCATTTAATTATTTATTTGCTAATTTATTTTAATTATCATTATTATGTAATTGTATCCACTATGTAATAGTTGTAGTATTATTTTTAAATGTCATGGTTAGTAAAATAGGGAGTGTAAAACATGTTTGTATGTAAAATTGAATTTAGATCATTAATCTTAAAGATAAATATTTGAATTGGTACACTCACACACGTAAGTCGATCCTGGATCGCCATCTCACTTCTTAAGGGTTACCTCTCAAGTTGCCTAAACAAAAGGTCAAGTAAGGTGTAAAGCAAAGTCCCTCATTTCATATCATCTAGTCCCTTAATAGATAAAAAGATCAAGTCCCTTCATGGTTGCCTTCGTAATGATCTTGTCCCTTTCGAATAAAGATGATAAGTCCCTTCGAATTGCTTATACACCTTACAGTTGCCTAAATAACAGTTGTCCCTTCACTTGCCCCTCATACATCCAAGGTAATGACTACCTATTCCTTAATAATAGGGATAGTCTTACCATTTAAAGGATATTTAAGAACAGAAAAGACTTAACTTAGGGTAGGTTCCTCTTATGTACTTGTTCACTTTTCAAAAACATTTCAAACACTTCACATTTTTCAAGCAATTTTAAAAACAAAGGTTCTATATATATTCGTACATGGATCATTATAAAACACTTAAGGAAATTTCTAATCACACACTACACTTTTCAAAACAATTTAAAGTGAGCTAAGTAACTAAGAGCCCATGGATAACCATGGATGTAAAGGGTGCTAACACCTTCCCTTTACATAACCTACCCCCCGAATCCAAAAATCTTTTAAAAGGTCTTTCCTATTCTTTTATGCCTTTCCTTTGGATAAAATAAAAGTCGGTGGCGACTCTTGCTATCCGCAACATAATTAAAGTCAGTTCTCCCACCGTGTTACAGAACTGGCGACTCTGCTGGGGATTTAATAAAAGAGGGGTACCCTTAGGAATTAGATCACTTTAAAATTGTTTGCCTTGTTTGCTTTGTACTTATCTGTTGGGTGCTCTTATGTGTGAAAGATCCTAACCCGGATCTAGTGTACCTTAGGTAAATGGCAATAGACCAAGGAAATTGTACGGCGTATACCGATATGGTTGATCTGGTGGCCATAGTTAGTGTGACTTCTTGGTTGGTGCTTATGTTCCTTAAGTCAAGTTGAGGATAATATGAGGCTGCCATATGTTGTCAATGCACTAACTAACTTTTAGAACCCTAGTTATCCCATCTTGGCCTTTAGAAAGTAGTGAGATAACCGGCTTTGGTGAAGACTGAAGTTGGTTGATACTCGATACTACGCTCATTGAGATCCTAAACTTGGAGGGTTTTGGTTGGCAGGTAAGTTGCCTACTGAACAACCACCCTTGTTGTCGCTCCCACCAAATGACAACCTGGTCAGAAGGGGTACAGACGCGAACGGTCGGCGAAAGAGAAGGAAATGAATAGAGTCGCCAGCTAGGCATTTTTATCCCGAAGGAAAGGTAATGCTGCATAAACCTAAGAAAAGGTATGGATAAGACGGTTGCAAACCAGGAAGACTGAGAAAGGGGGTTGGTTACAACCTGGGAAGGTATTAGCACCCAGATTGTCCGCCGTACTCGACGGGATCCACGCTTGAAAGATTTGAGTTTAAAAGGGGTAGTGTCAGTGCTATCTGTGTATCTAAGCTGGAAAGAATGCAAGTGTCAGTGTAAATGAAAAGGGAAGTGCATGAGAGAAGTGTCAGTGTAAGAACAAGAGTATGAAGCTCAGGACTATGAGGCTTAAAGAATGATGCTGGAAGGAAGGGGAATGTACAGAGACTTTTGTTCGATAACTGTTAAGTTATGCCTACGTATCCTCTCGTGCAATGAGGAAGTCAGAACACCGTAGTTCGACCCAAAGAGACTGAAAGGTAAATTGACTTGTGAACTGCTTACTTGTCTATGCTCAAGTGTATGACCTGTCTGGCTCAGGTGCAAACTGTCTTACATTAGACGGAAGAAGCAAGTCCTCGTTTGTGAGTGAATGAGATGAGAAAAGAATCCCGGAGGAGACGATTATTGTTTGTTTTTGTGTTTTCAATCTTTTATTGATTTTTGTGGTTTGTCATAAGTTAATGAGCTTAATCCTAAACCAATGGGTTAGTAAACTCATCACATCCTCCCTCTGATTAGGGGTAATGAGAATACCTTAAATGTGAAGTAAGCACCCCACACTTAATCACCATGATGTAGGATTAAGATCATTAACCTACTTGTGATTATTTAGATGTTTTTGTTGTTTTTGTTTAGTGTTAAGTAATGAGTTTAAGCCATAATCAAGGATTTAATGGACTCATTACACCATCCTAATAGAAGGATGATAGATGAGAACATTTAAGCTGAGGAAAGCTCCTCAACTTAATCCATGATTAGGGATTAACCTCATGACAAAACAAAGCCTTTATTAAATGGATTTTAGTTAATGATAAGATGAAGAAATGAATTTTATGGTTTGTAAGACAACTTGAGGAGGACTTGTCCATTAACACTAGGGTTAGTCCTTCTTAACCAATCAAGGAAGAATTAGAACCCTAATGCAAGGCCCAAGTTACAAGCTTGATGTCTTGATGATTATTAAGTGGATTGATTGAAGGGTGTAAAAACATTAAGGGTTTAACACTTAGGATTAAAGCTATGCACTCTATCCTAATAGAAGGATGCATGTATAACCCTAATCACAAAGACTTAAAGCCTTAAAGGTTTAGTCCTTGATTATGAGATGAGAGGAGAAGACTCAAAAGATTACACAAAGGTAAAAGCTAAATGGGGGACTAATCAAACCCTAATTGTTATCATGCTTGGAGATCCTAGGTTTTATGAGGTTTGCAAGAAGATCTTCAGAGAAACCACCAGGAAGGAAGCAAATGAAAGGAGAAAGAAGCAAGGAGAAGCAAAACAACTTGCTTCACTTAAGAAGACAAGTTGCTTGAAGAAAGAAAGTAAGATGAACATGAATGAGCAATCTCAATCCAATACACAAGATAAAATGCAGCAAAGGAAGTATGAAAGAGATGAAAAGAGAATGTGAGAAGTGAAGGCAAATTCACTTCTCGAACAACTTACCACCTGAAATGTTAGCATAAGAAAATGAAATGCAATGCAAATGAGATGAAATGTCATGATGCAAACCAAAGTCAGAAGCATTTACATGATGTTAATGATGCTAAGAGATGATACAAACATGAGGCAAGGCATGAGAATGATCAAACAAGCATAAGGATGCAAATGAGGCATGCACTGAACCATGAATGTACATGAAAAGTTATGAAATGTAATGGACATACAACATGGCAAATGAAAGATGCAATGGTAAAACATGATTCTAATATGTCCTAAGATGTATTATGAATCATATAGATGCACAAAATGTCATGACAAGTTCTTGAATGCAAGCAAATGAAAGATGGATGCAAAGGACAACACAAATTAGGGTTATATGCATCATGCAAGGCAAAAATCCAAAACCAGAAGCAAATGACATGATGAAAATTTGAAAATGCAATCAAAGATACCCTAAACCTATACAAGCTCACTGCCCAAAGGAGAGGATCCAACTCTTAACCTAATGAAAGTTGTGAATTTCCTAAGATTGCTAGGGTTTTAAGGTACCTTGTCAAGAAAAAATGCAAAACAAATTGAAAATGCAAGATCAATTCAAATCAAATTTATCCTATAAACTACATGCTATGCAAGATGCAATTCCAAAAGAATCATCACCCAACTCTCAATGGTTAGGCAGAAGGAAAATTTTGAAGTTTGCACAAAAATATTGCCTTGAAATGAAATTAAATCCAATGAAAATGATCAAAAGGCATCAAGAACAAAAAAGAAATTTGGTTTGAGAGTTGGACAATGTTTCTAAATGTTTCTAAATGCAATGTGAATTTTTTTTGTGATTTTTAAATACCTAAATGTATTTTTAATTAATTAATTTTCATTAACTAATTAAAAATAATCATTTAAATGATTTAAAAATAATTTTTAATGCAAAAAATAAAAATAAAAATATTTTTGTGTTCTGAAAATTCATGAAACCCTTGACAAAAAATTTCATAATTTTTAGATGATTTTAGCTATTTTTAAAAATCCGTGCAAAATAAATATGAAACAAATAAAATTAAAATGAATTTTAATGGAAAAAGGGAAAGTCAAAGGATCTGAAGGCCAGGATTCAAACTCACAGAGGCGGGAGTTGACTGCGCGCGCGAATGAACGACCCAAATT